>CM057003.1:12956513-14278318 GCA_029891345.1 Dryococelus australis | reverse complement strand
CAACTTTACTGGACGCATGTCACTCAGTGCGCCCGTAAAAATTTATACAGATTGGAGCAGTGACATTTTTCTAAGGTTGATTTCAAAAGTGCTCACTTTATCGCGAACAGCCTTTACAAATACTACTACTTGGAATACTGACAAAACTGTATTTTATTTGTGCGTTGTCAAATATCACCCGGAAGATGGCAGGCAACTTCAATCCCCCCCGGTTAGCTATTGTGAAAAGCAATGTCGGCGACACTTTGTCTCATCGCCAGCGTCGCTTCGCGCTATTGTGAAGCGGGCTTTTAACAATTTTTCCTTTCGCCGTTCCCCGCGATGGCGAACGAGCGAGCGGAACACAAGCATCGCGCCGCTCCAGGACCCCCCCCCAACCCTACCGTTGCAGACATCCGCGACTGTCAGCGTTGCACTAGCTGTTCCCAGAAGTGTTCGCGGCGGGATGCCACAGCGCAGACGTCGCAGTCGAAAGGAACACGACGCGTGCAGTGCCAGGCAGACAGGCTGACATAGCGGCTCCAGCCACGTACCGCCAACTCTCTCTCTCTCTCTCTCTGTCTGTCGCGCGCTCCGTGGCTGCCAACTTCCGCGCTGTAGTATACTCGCGGTTTCTTCTTACTTGCTCGCCGATCAAACCTTCGAACGTCACCACGAATTACGTGATTGGTTGTATCCTGAACATACCGTTTGAACGCTGTTCACGATCAAGTGAGCACTTTTAAAATCAACCTTACAGAAAAGTCACTGCCCCTGACTACATTAATTTTTTACGGGCGCACCGAGTGGCATGCGTCCAGTAAAGTTGGTAACGATAGATGGGAAGTAGTTCCATGTCTTAACGTCGAACAAAAAATGTTAGGTAACCATTTGTGATAACTTAAATTGTTTCTTCCGTTTTCTGTTTGTTTTTTTTTTTTTTTTGTTGTAGTGCATCCAGGTGTAAAAATGAGCAGATTTGTAAAATATTTACCTTTCTAATAATTTAACAGTTTCATTTGACCGACGCATGAATAGTTATGATGTCGATGGCAAAGTTAATATTACACAAGGAGGAGGAATACACAATGTACATATAAGTATATCTTAAGCAAGGCTTTCAAAAGTGCTCAATTTTCCATGAACAGCCTATAACACGAGTGTTTTCTACTTGCGTTAACATAAAATTATCTTCTTTTTTTTTGTTTAACTGAACTTCAACGCAGAGCGACTAGAACACTGCACGCCTAGTTGAGAGTCATGCGCTTAGCGGCGATGGCCTACTTGATGCGCGAGGTAGTGTCGTCCTTATCGCTACAGCGCTTCTCGGCCTCCAGCGAGATAAAAAGCGGTATCTAGGCGGGGGGTCTTAAAGCCGGCACTACTAGATGCCCATTTTCGTAGCAGTTTTCTTGTTGGCTGTTCACGGTAAAGTGAGCACTCTTGAAAGCCCTGCTTAAGATCTACTAGTGTGCACGTTATGTATTCTTCCGCCTTATGTAACATTAACACTGTCATGGGCCTCGTCACTATATTCATGCGTCGGTCAAGTGAAACTGTGAAATTTTAAGGAAAATAAATATTAAACAAATCTGATCATTTTCACACTTCAATGCATTATAGAAAAACAGAAAACGAAAGACAGAATCTATGTTATCGCAAATGGTCACCTCGCGCTTTTTAATCGACGTTGAACAATTTTCCATCCATCGTTGCCAACTTTACTGGGCAAATGTCACTCAGTGCGCCCACTAAAATATATGCGTTCAGGGGCAGTGACTTTTTTTTTCCCGAGGTTCATTTCAAAAGTGCTCACTTTATCGTGAACAGCCTTTGTCCATTTTCTGCTAGCGTTTCTGCCCCCGTGTAGGTTACCATCCAGCCCCTTCCGGAGGGGTCGGTCTGACTCAGGGTATAACAGGTTTCGTACGCATGCGCATGGCCCGAGACTGTAATAGAACGTGTTCTAAATTTCAGCTATACCCACAGAGCTGCGACAGACAAGATGGCGGACTCTCAAGTAACAACCTCGAGGCGTATATATCCGTTTCCGAAAAAAAAAATTACGGGATCTGTAAAACGTATTTATGCACAAAATGAAACTTAATGTACGTATAAGTAATGGGAAACGTTTAGATTAACTCCCGCGGTCATAATAAAACAATTAACACACCTCAAAAAATACGTAATAACTAAGGACTATAATTTTGTGTGTGTATGTATGTGTGTGTGTGTGTGTGTGTGTGTGTGTGTGTGTGTGTGTGTGTGTGTATATATATATATATATATATATATATATATATATATATAAACTTTAGCACGGAGTGTTATAGAGTTGTGTGTTTAGCGCAGAGGGTTAGTCAGCGGCTTTTAGCGATGTATTGATTTAGGTTTTGGAGTTCAAATCTACGCCGTGTAACGAAATTTCTTCAGTTATTCTATGTAATATATTATTGCGTTTTATAATCTAAGTTATTGGCAGAAAACGCTATTTCTAGAATATATTTGTCTAAAAGCAATAATACAAACCAAAGCTAAACAAAGAGAACCTCAGGCAGCCAATTGCACTGTGCAGTTATTTGCGTACTATTGCTCTAATACAAAGAAATTATAGAAATAAACGTTTACTAATAAAAGCATCAATTATAAACAACAGTAATGTATCACATAAAATAACTAAAAAATATTGTTATGCGGCGGAGATTTGAACTCTAAAACCAAAAACTATACCTCACTAAGCTACACTCACAACTTGCAACCTAAGCAATGTAAAAGCAGAATTTGTAGTATGTGTCATGAGTGTGTTACACCCACACACACAAAATATTTATTAATAGTATTGTGATATTTTTGCCTTCTTTAATCTCCTAACCGTATAGGCTGCTGAATTACGGAACGCACGAGATCGATTATTATGCATGTTAAAGATAAATATTTAAATAATTAAAAAATAGTCTATTTTAATTAGTCGCGTAAACATCCGTTGTGGATAAATGTGAATACAGTACCTTGTTTTTTTATACATAAGTAATGCCGTTTACTAATATCATTTTCTATATACTAATAGTCTAGTGTTGTACTGAGAAACTTAAATAAATGCAGTCTTCAGGAAGAAAAAAATCTTCGTAATTTTTTAATGTACCACAAAGCAAAAACACATATAATATTTGATTGCATTTGTAGCCCTGCCAACTGCATAACGTCTGCCATTTGCGAGTTGTTTTTTGCATGCCATTTACATTTTTCTGTTAGCACTTTAGGTAACGTGTGGGTATGAACTAATGCATTATTTCTTCTCTTCTGCTACAGCAAATATTAAGCTATCTGTTGTGCCCATGGGTATAACAGAAGGTAGCAGAAATTGAATATCGTGTGGGGACGGTGGCTGAGCGGTTAACCTGCTCGCCTCTCAACCACGGCGATCGGGGTTCAATACCCGGCCGGGTCACTCCGGATTCTCGCATGTGGGAATCGTGGCGGACGCTGCCAAGAGGGCGGGTTTTCGCAGGGATCTCCCCCCCCTCCCCCCAACTTTTCATTCCGGCGCTGCTCCATACTCACCCTCATCGGCTCTCCAAGACCCCTCGATGTCAGGAGTCGTCCATATCTCTTCACTTCACTGCTCCCGTGCTCTTGCGGCAGCTGAAAGATGCGCCTTCGCGGAAGATGGCGTGAACGACGTCTGACAGAAGTTCACGATGTTAAGGGGGGGGGGGTGGAAGGGGAGGAGAGAGATTCAATTCTTCGCGGACAGACTTGGAGCGGGCCTATATACGCGAGGACGCTGGCTAGAAGACGAGAAGTAGGTTGAAACCTGGTAGGGGAGGGGGGGGAGGAAAACAGAGACAGGCTACCGGGAAGCTCTAAAGCTGTCGGCGAAGAAGAAGACGCGCGCGGCTGTTGAAAAGTGCAAGATGGCGGAGGGGGAGGGGGATGCAGGCGCGCAGTTTCCCGGGAAGACAGCCGAGGCTTGTGTGTTTACACCGCGGCTCGCAGACAAACTGTGTTGCCGTCGCTTCCCGGTAGAGGTGTTGCCAGAGCGCGTCGGTCGCGAAAGAAGTTATTCTGACAGAAGAAGCATCAACCACTCGCGCGTTCGCGTCGACGAAGCGAGGGAGGGGACTATCTACACCCCCTCGGACAGACAATTGCTAAATACAAGTCTCATCGGAAAAGCCTTGTCGGACGTCGCAGTGTGCGTGTGTGAGCTCATAGCTCGGGATAGGAAACATTCGCGAGTTCAATGACCTATTTGTTTACTGGCTGCTGCCCCGTACAGTAGCCAGTGTTACTTCACACACCTGGCAGTACGGCACTCGCTACTTGTTTCCTTGCAAGTCTGCTATTGGCTCAGAGTCGACCAGGGTGTGTCTAATAAACTGCGATCCAATTGCAAAGTCAACTTCAGTGTACACGTGTTTGACGTCTATCTACTCATAGACTAAAGGTGAAGTAGGCCTAGACCGCTTGTTGTCTTCCGCGCCCAACATTGACCTACCCCCAAAAGAACACAACTGTCAAAGTCGCATGGGTCAACAATAATGAAATCTCGAGAGAGAGAGAGAGAGAGAGAGAGAGAGGAGAGAGAGAGAGAGAGAGAGAGAGAGAGAGAGGAGAGAGAGAGAAGTTGAAAACATGTATACGATACATGGTCTAAGATAATCCTAAAAGAGGTACACATTTTTGTACCACTGTAATGTACCTCTGTCTGGAATCTTACCCATTTCTTCAACAGCCGCAAGAGTTTGTTATTGTGAATTGTGTGTTCCCTACCTGCCAGGTATTGGTAGACTAGATATTATTTTGAAAGTAAAACACGAGTTACTCTAAAACGGTGTGGTGTAGGGTATTTACACAAGGTGACATTTTTGTTAATTGGCACACGAGGATTAATAATCCATCTTTTAAATCCCGAATATGCTACCGTGACATAGATGTTAGTTCGAAATAGGGGTTGTAACCGAGATTAATTACATGACATAATTAGATGACAGAGACAAGTGTTGTGGTGTTTGAAGAACTTTGTTCAGTTAACCATTATCCAGACAATCGGTGTTCCACGTTAAAATTTATCTCCAATATTTGCAATAAACAAGTGTTCCAGGTCCAACTTCAAATATGTATACCACCCTTAGTATTCACTTTAGACCATAGACCGTATATATGTTTTCAACTTGTTTTCTCATGATTAACCTGCAGCCGAAGTTTGTCGCTCGAATTTAGATACATTCTGTATAGACATCTCATCTCAAAACATTAGCATTTGTTTTACAAATCAGTTTTCTAACCTAGAATCCAAAAAGACGCCGTTTTTGCTGGAAGTGTTGGCAGGAAACCAGTTCGATGTTGGAACACAGACACTGGTTATGCGCAGCCAGCGAGATCGGTCTACCTCATCTTTAGTCTATGTGTGTGCTACGTGTACTCAAACAGTCGTGTGTAGCCTTGCGTCCCAGTATAGGAGCAAGTCTGGGCGGAGTACCTGGGTCGAAACGACCTCAACCTCCTGCATACTCAAGATTTCGTCCTTAACAGGCCTACTTAATAGTGTACGTGTGTCCGTGTCTAGGAGACCATCGCCCTGGCTGAAGCCAGCACCAATTGAAGACTCACAAATACAGCACCTCTCTCTACTAGTCTTTCATCTCTACTAATAAAGCACGAGTTCCAACCTCTGTCTCCCGCAGCATTTCTCATTAATGCATGAATAATTTTGCATTCTTTCCTGTCGACTGGGTTTTTACGTTGTCTCTGACGGTATTTCCCAGTCTCTTCTTAGTTACAGTCTAAACTATAGGTACACTCATGAAGGTAGTCATTGCCCCAATCGCTGACCATGGCTGCCTAATCCCTCTCTGCCACGATGCATATGTCTCCTTGCATGATTTCCTTTCCTTGTAGGCGTACGGGGTTAGCCCTGAGACGAAATAAGATCCCATCCTATCCACCGGGCTTCCACTTAACACTTGGTAATAGGGTAGTTCGAAAAAAAAATCGTCTAGGCGACCATCGATGGTGGTTATCCAGCCATGTGCTGACCACGCCCAATGCTGTTAAACCACGGTGGACCAAGGAGAGTACACTCCTCCCGAGATCTCAAGAATTTGCGCCCCCAAAAGAAATATGGCTCGACTGCCACATTTCTCTCGCTAACCAATCAGAATAGGACAGCGACGCAGTTAATTTCTCGGGTGTTTATGGATAACTATCTTTAACGTGGTTTAAAGCGACATCTCCTGTTTAAAATCAAGTAGTTGACAGAAAGCGAACAGAAGACAGTGCTGTGTTCTCGACTGTTTCGGGATGAATAAAGTTTTACGTGTTGAAAAAGTACCTTTGAAAGCAATTCACTTTCAGGATATATGATTTATCCAGTTATAAAATATGTCTATTAGTTGTAAATAAATATTGAAATTCATATATTGTGTGATTATTTAAATGCTAATTCCAGTAACTTTTCAACATGGTATCTGCAAATAAAAATTAAAAACAAAATAGTTGTTACCGATTATGTACCTTTCCAAGCCGTTTTATATCGGTAGGTCTCGTTTGTAACCTAAGTCGATGCAGTCGATACCTCTCGTTGCTTGTACTTCCGTCCCCGTACGAGAGATAGCGCTAGTGAAGTAGTTCACAGTTGAAATACATGGCCTTTTACGTTCTATATCTGGGGCCGCGTGTTTTTCCCGACAAGATTTGAGCGCAGGATAGATATCAACACTATTATGTGCACACAAGCAGGTACCCTTTGGCTAGTGGCCAGGTGTCTGTGTGAGGATACGTTCTATATTTGACTGGGCCTATCAGAATTGGGTTACTCCGGCACTGAACTTCCGTGATTGGTTGACAGCCACCTCACAAGCGTGAGAGTTCAAATCATCTAACCTTACAACCACGTAATTGTTTCCGAACTAAAGATGGACTCGCGACCATTCGTTGCATCCGCCAGTCGCCCGTCCATCAGGCGGTCACGTGATCTTAAACCAATCACGGGGCAACTTTTTTTCCCCCACCCGTCAATACGTCAAAAATTTCTCAAACTTTAACTTTCAACGGACCGACGGATGGACCACCGCCTTCTGACGACATTCCATAGATGTGAATACGCACTTTGGAATAAAATGCAAGGCGGTGGATTTGCGCGTTTTATCTTTGGTGGTAAATTCATGAATTAAAAATGTAAACAATAATTCAGTATAAATTCTTATCGCGTAAAAAAATTATCTCCTCAGAATGTTTCTCTCTTGAAAATGTATTTCCAGCCGAAATATACCTCAAACTAAAGAGAAATCAGGATGTTATGTTGTCGGGCTGAAATTTTGCTGTCGGACGACGGATTGTTCTGAGTCGCTTTCATCTGACGGATGACTGACGGACGGGTGCGACGGATGGTCGTGAACCCAGCTTAACATGTTTTCAAGTACAACTAATCGTGGAACCTTTACGCGAAAAACAGGTGGCGCTATCTATAACGGCTGTTCACGATAAAGTGAGCACTTTAGAAAGGTCACTGCGCACGCATGCATATATTTTTAATGGGCACATTGAGTGACGTTCGCCCAGTAAAGTTGGTTACGATGGATGGAAAGTAGTTCCATATAATAACGTCGAATAAAAAGTGTTGGGTAACGAAATGTGGCAAGTTAAAATTATTTCTTCCGCTTTCTGTTTATTTGATGCCTCGAAATGTAAAAATGAGCAAAACTGTAAAGTTGTTACTTTCTTAATAATTTCACTGTTTCATTTGAGCGACGTAAGAATTAAGAGATGAGGCCCATGTCAATGTTAATTTCACATAAGGCGGAGGAATACACAGCGTGTATACAAGGAGATCTTACGCAGGGCTTTCAAAAGTGCTAATTTTAACGTGAACAGCCTATAACTTTCCGTACTCTGTGCAGAATAGTGGCAGAGCGGTATGGCTGTCGCAGGCACACTGCCCAACTACTCGAGAGACTAAATGGCGAGGTTGTTAGTTTGGAGAGTGCGTGCCCATCATCTGATTGATAGGCTCCGAGACGCTCTGGGGACGAGCCTGGCGTCTAATTTGCTACTGCGCGCTGTGGAAGATTCCCCATTGGCTGGGCCGCCGGCCGAAGTGCAGGTTACCCAGGCGCTGATTGGCGAACGGCGCGCGTTCCAAAATCCTGCTGGCCAATAACGGCCTTGTTGCTGGCGAGTGCGGTTGAACTTCGCATTGTGTGCTGCTGGTTCGCCTCTGTATCCTTACGTACTCTGCGCCAACGTGTTAGACGAAGCCCGAAAGAGATGAAAATCGTAAACAATCGCCCGTTTTCCGAAGCGATGGGTCGTGCTTGCCTTCCAATCCACGCGCCTCGTTATTTCCATGCATCCGTGGAGCTTGGAGGAGCGATTCTTTTCCTGTTACGTCTCCGGACGCGAACTGCGTGGGAGACGAATCCCCGCTGGGAGAACCACACGCGCCGACGCCGCATAGAACAGGCGAAGATACAAAAGCGCAGTTGGCGAACATCAGCATTCGAACGCGCGCGACCGACCTGTGTCTATTCATTGGCTCCTACTGTGGGAGATGTCCTCCTGGTTCCACGGGAGTACGTACACACTTGTAATCTGAACGCTGATTGGCGAATTGACTTTGGCGATGCCGTGCTAAACTTAAGACTGATTGATTCACCTAAAGTGTTCAAGAGATTAAAATTATTTTCTACATTTCTGGCATATTAAATTTTATGTCGCTGTGCTGTAAAATAATAGTCTCAAGTAAGAATAAAGATGGAGGAAAACTACTTTCTACAAATTAATTAGACAAGTTATTTCGTACAATTGGGGTGAGTGTTGTTCAAAGAAATCAAAATGGCTGCTATCAAGATGATTTTTGAGATTATAGCTTATATCTCATGGGTAGGAAAGACGTTCTTCGAATATATATATATATATATATATATATATATATATATATATATATATATATATATATATATATATATATATAGACACACACATGTGTTGCTAATAAGCAAATTTTAACTCTAATGTGTGTGTAAAGTACGAAACACATACTTCATTAGCCCCACTAAATTAAGCATCACATTTGCAATACGTGTCAAGTTTTGGAACTAGTTTAGTTTTTTTCAGTTCGCCTAGAGTGGAAATGGATAATCAACTTTCCTTGACCAATGTGTAGAGCTAGCGAATTTTCGCAATAAAATAAGAGTACAGGGTATATTTCAATACTATAAGCACTCAACACCAGTTCGTCTATTGGCACTGGTTGACGTCTGCTTAAGGAGGCGTTTTCGTATTTGACCGGGCCACTCACTCAGAATTCGGCAACATCGGCACGGCTCCTGTGCGATTCGTGTGCAGACAGGTAAACGCGTGTCAAAAAGTAAATCAGCACATCAATATAGGTAAATGACCATACGGTGTTTTGAAATATAACTTGTAATGAAATCTTCTCGCGAAATTTCACTACCCCTACCAGGGTAGATTGTCAACCTAACCGGGACCTTTCGGGATGGCGCAAGAACCAAACTATAATAATAAAGATTGTACGACCCAGTGAAATAAATTATCACCCTGGACACTTGATTAGCATTTTCATCATTAGAACTTGACATTATTAAGTTGAACTGTAGGAAAGTTAAAATAATTAGTAACATTAATCATGTAACTAATTTTGCTGGCCGCCTAGGACCTAGCTGCAGACCAACAGTATGGTATGTAGACCACTATAGCTCAGTGTACAATGAAAATATATACTTTTTTTATTTAATATGTATGTGCGTAAAATTAGCCCATTCTGTCCCCGTGTCCATGATCGGGATCATGTTGCACATGAAGTATTTATGGTCGAGCTGTACTCAACATGGAATCAGTGGCTGGTGTTCCGAGCGTCCTCCTTGTGAGAAATCTGATTTATTGAAGTTTTAAGTACGTCTCATCTGTGAATGGTTATTGCAGACATCAAAGAACGCACAGTACGGATGTTCATTGTTCCGTAAAGTACGCGCAACACAAGTACAGTCACACCAAAAAAAAATAACACGATTGCAACACTTGAGCTACGAAATTAATTCAGGACTGAAAGGTTTAAGACATAATGACCTGTAGGCTTGACTTCACAGTCATATATACTCTCATACACATATCAACTGTTTATTGTTTTTTTGTTGTGGGGGTAGTAAAAAGCGATGGATGGGCGCACAATTTATTGCATGTTTGTTATTGGCTCATTTATCTCCAGGGGTTGTCGAACAACACGTCGACCAATTACAAACGACACGTCGACCAATTACAAACGTAACATGAACGTACATGTGTGTGAATTCCAACTTGTCTAGAAATGAACCCGCGAAATTCTCGGGTCTCTAGACATAAGACATGTAAAGGCTGTCCACGATAAAGTGAGCACTTTCGAAATCAACCTTATAAAAAGTCACTGCTCCTACGTGCATATATTTCAACGGGCGCACTGAGTGACTTGTACCCAGTAAAGTTGGTAACAATGAATAGAAAGTAGTTCCATATCTTAACGTCAAATAAAAAGCGTTAGTTAATCATTTGTGATAACTTAAATTTTTTTCTTTCGTTGTTTATTTTAAACATAAGTGTAAAAATGAACCCATTTTAAAATATTTACTTTTGTAATAATTTCACAGTTGTACTTTACGGATGCATGAATAAAGTGATGAGACCCACGGAAATGTTAAAATTTACATAAAGCGGAAGAATACACAACGCGCATACAATTAGATTTTAAGCAGGGCTTTCAAAAATGTTCATTTTACAGTGAACAGCCCTTACATGAGTATGGAAGCATGTAATACTAAAATAGTGTTAGATGCTGCCGTTCTGCATCGCTTTCCTTGCCCATTTCGCTGGAGCGAGCGGGGTGTGAAGGCCAAAGTAGTAACACAAGGAAATTTACAAAGGAGCGCGGCCGTCGCGTTGAGCCTATTAGGACTAGTTCCACCACCTGTCGTTGAAAGGTTTGGATGCCTGGGGTTATCGTTGAGGCACGTTCTGGTCATCGCCCCGCCTCTCAACGAGACTCGGAGGTGAGGCGAAACCTTCCGGATCGGGCCGGCGAAATTATTCAAGCCGTGACTGGCGTCCGGGCCGAAAATATAAAGCTAGGAGGATTGCACGACCTTGAGAGACAGGTGCGCGAAGGACAGCGAAGTGACGTGAAGTGGCGGGAGTGTCGAGCGGGCGTTAAGTCTGAGGACTGCGAGCATCGATACAGTGAAGAGTGCGGGCCGGACTACTGAACCGGATGTGTGGATGACAGACATTTGAAATGATGACAATTTACTGATTGAATATGCGTAGATGATGTGTGATAATTAGATGACTAACCTATATAGATACAGTGATGAAAGGACTTATAAGGTTTTCACGATAAAATGAGCACTTTTGAAAACCCTCCCTAAGATCTACTTGTATGCGCTTTGTGTATTCTTCCGCCTTATGTAAAACTAACATTGACATGGGCCTCGTCAATTTATTGATGCATCCGTGAAGTAAATCTGTGAAATTATTAGAAAAATATTTATGTTACAAATCTGGTCAGTTTTTACACTTCAATGCATAAACATACAGAAAGCGAATGGAATAATTTAAGTTCTTATAAACAGTTACCTAACCCTTTATGTTTGACGTTAATATGTGAAACTAATTTCCGTCCACCATTAACTTTACTGGGCGCATGTCCCTCAAGTGCGCCCGTTAAAATATATGCAGGCAGAGGTAGTGACTTTTTACTATAGTTGATTTCAAACGTGCTGACTTTATCGTGAACAGCCTTTAATTAAAATTGAGATAGACATGTAATATCCCAGTCACTGAGAATGAGAACAAGAGTAATTGTAAACAATAGCTGTGTGAATATTTATAGCAATACAGATAAATTAAAATTGAATTAAAGTGTTTTTACATATAGCAGAAGGTCTTGCGCAATTGTCGTGCTTTTGTGACTTATCGTTAATTGGGATTCAGCGACGATGTATTGAATTGTAACACAATCGATGGCGATACGTCAGCAAACGCAAGGGCGTTTGAATGTTTGAAGCGGATGAAATGAAACAAACGCCAGCCCGCCTGAACACCAAAACAAAAAAAATACACCAGCTTCAATGAGATGGGAGAAAGTGACAACATTCGTACAAAAAAAAAACCATGACAATTCCACTTTCCCCACACTCGAGTGCTAAAATTCAAAGGGTCGAACCACAGGGCTGGCATGTACACGGTGTTCGGAAAAGTTAACCGACAAAGCTCGTGATGTTCTCGTTAGCAATATCTTTTTTTTTTAATGAATGTAAAAAAAAAAGTATCTATCGGCTGTTAACGGTAAAGTGAGCACTTTTGAAACCATGGTTATTTTTTCTTTCAGCCAATTTATATCCTTCCGCAACTTGTTAATGTAAAAAGTGCAACGTGAGTAAATAAACATAGTTTATACATTTCGCCAAAACCAAAAGTCCTGGGGCCACAATGAAATGCATTTATTGGTTATTATATGTGACGAGATTGACTCAAAACGCTTTACCATGAACAGTCTATAAGCCACAATATTGTTCGCTTATGACAGCCTACATAAATTCTTATTTATCCCACGTGGTAAAGAAATAAAGGTACTCTATGGATATTGCAGTTGTTCGATCACCTGGGTGATATACTGTGCTTTTAAAAAGAAGAAATTTCAGCAATAAATACATTTTACTGATCAAAAATTGGTAACACGACAATGAATTCAACAAAAATTAAATCAAATTAGACAGAAGGCCTGCCTCCCACAGCCTCATAGAGCTAGTGAACGACAAAGTGCATTTACATTAAAGGAACCGACACGCCTGTGTAGTTACATGGACTAAAGATGAGGTATAGTCTATTCGTGGTTTCTTCGCACTCTCTAAATCAAACCTTTGAAAATTCATCCCCTATATGGCGTGTTTAATTATTTCCTAAACATGCCATGTGTCACAAGTCTCTTATACCTATGTATATAAATAAAAGTATATTATTTTTTGTTAAATTGAATTTTAACACGATTTCATTTATAAATTATCACATTTACCTATAGTAAATATGAATAAACACAGTGAGAAAAATTCTCTGTGTTGGTAGAACCTAAGAAATAGTTCTCGTGCGAAATATTACACAATGCTTCAGAAAAGTGTGGAGTAACTGTGAATGGATCACAGACAGATTTTTCGTCTTCTGCACGCGTAGCCAACCTATCCCTCGCCAGTACAACCGCCAAAGTCATGGGGTCAACACTGATGCGATTATGCCTACCTCCGTGTGAACGTGGTTTGTTCATTTTTTGAATTTCCAAAGAGAGTCCCTTTCATATGGACAAAATATCTTACCGTCTTGAATTTGATCAAATTGCACTGCAAATTGGTTAAAGGAAGTATGAGAACGACCCAAGGCCCTTGTTAGCATGCACATGTACAGTAGTGTCTGGGCAAGGGAGTTGGTTACTGCGCAGCTCGGGCGCGCGCACTCTCATACACTCGGGACATGAGTCCTTGAGACAATGCGACCGCGAACTGTGACGTCGCAGGGTGGCCCACTATGTTACTGAAACCAAATACAAGGTTTATTCCAGGTTTTTCCACGTTTCTTGCAGATTTTCCAGGTTTAATAAATATATAGTAAAAACTGACTTTTATCATTTTCCAGTTTTATACCATGGAATGTTTTTCGATCGTTAAGAAGAACCGCCAAAAAAAATTAATTAATGCAAACAAAATATTTATACAAAAATGCTTTTCATATTCAAGTATATGAATTAAAAAATACATATAGAATTTTAATACCATACCAGAACATTAAAATTTACTTAACATGTTCGGTCACGGATTAATTTGTGAGCCGAATCATAAACGAGAGCTGTGGTGACGTTCACGAGTCAGATTACGCGTCGGGAATACTCTTAAGGCATTGGACACTGATTGCTCTTTGTATATAGTACTGTCCATAAATATGCGTTTATTTGCAACATGTCCACAATCGTGGACACTGTGATTGAACGGGTTAATATACTTGTTTTTCTGCATAAAATAGAAATTATTTCAAATTCCCAATTTTTTCTTTAACGAAGGTTGCCTTTTTTTAAGGCATCGCTCATTATTAGAGACCTGCAAAATTCGCGTTATTATTTGGGGACATGTTAAACTTTAAACACGCGTACCTTTGCAATACGTCTACCATTGTACCATACTGTTTCTGACACTCCCTGGGTAGCGCTGCGCCAATCATTGGACACTTCACAATGGTGTTCCCCAATCACGTGCAGTTCAGTTAGAAAAAGGCGTGGCTTGATATCCATGCAGCAGCCAATGGAGAAACGACGCCAGTACTGCTAAGTTCAGCCTGATGCCAAATGACAACGCGAATTTTGCATGTCTCTACTCTATGTTGGAACTTTTTTTTGCCTACAGCTCCCTCTTCCCCGCGCGGCGAGCTGCTGTGGACCAACCAACCACGACAGAGATGCGAACTCACCTGCTGACGGGGACTTGTCGGTAGCGGCCAGGCTGGTCCAGAGACATGTTCGTGTCGCACCTGCGCCACGACACATCGTTCCGCGTGTCCGGCAGGTTGACGTGGCCTGCAAAGCGAACACGCACAAGCTTCAGTCCCACTCCCCGGACACTCCAGGGCACTGTTACGAAATGTTTAAAGCCGGAATCACATAGCTCCGGACGACCAACGCAGCACGACACGACCCGAAACGCAACCTCGACACCTTTCAGTATGAACTACTTGAATTTACAGCACGACCGACACCACGCTCTCGGCATTTAACCTAACTACTTAGAAAGCACTAAGGGTACGTTAGTCTCAAAGGTAGTGAACAAGAGGGAAATTTGTAATACATAATGGTGACAAAATGGTATCGCTAATGCATACATAGGTTAAGTTATTATTTTTAAGAGTTAGATACAGTAGTTTTCAATTAATTTTTCTTTTAAGCTCCGTATTTACCATTGTAGGGAAAGATTGCAACGCAATTTAATTTTGCAATGTTGTACATTCTGTGTGTCGTGCCGTACGATACGTAGAAGAATAGAAATCATTTCTAATCCAAAATTGCTAGTCGGACGACAGAATCGGCCGGGCTTACGGCGATCTATCTTGTATTTCATTGTCTGTTGGCTGTCGTGTCTTGTCGTGTGCTTCGGGGCTATGTGATTCCGGCTTTAGACATTGCCTGGTATGACAGAATTGAGAATTTGGTTTAGGGAAATATGTGTTTAGTAAATTCCGTTTTTTTTTGGCGTTCCTGTTGCAGATAGATATATACCACCAGAAACATTTTTGAGCAAAACAAAAATACGTGTTTCTTTGCTATCGAAGCCTTTTGTAACATTAATGTACTGCCTATTTTTGTAAAGAACAGAATAGTTAATTAAATTAAAAAATTACTGACAAACAAATGGTTATATTGGCTGCGTTACAGAGATTCAAAGAGTTCTGTTTCAAGATTATATCTTCAATATTGGCTTTTAAAAAGACGAATTTCTTTGAAATGAATTTCCCTATACCAAATTCTCACTGCTTCCAAACGTCTCAATCACGCACGACAGCTCACAAAGTACAGCAGGGTGTCCGCTGAAATTCCATTCCCAGACTTTTCCCAGTATGTGGACACCCTGTACAAAGCGGGCCCGTGACATGATGAGGATGGAGGATTGTGGGTAGGATGGAGGGGGGGGCAGGGGGTTAAACACTTACAACACAGCGCTCGTATACCATACAGACGATTTATTAATACTTATCAAACCTCCAACGCCCATCTGTAGAGGCGCCTGTTTTTCGCGAAAAGATTCCACGACCAATTATACTCCAAAATACTATAGCTACGATCCAATATTGTGATTGGATTATTTTGATTACAGCGTGTCTTCAGTGTCTACCAACGAATCACGGAGGGTCAGAGCTGTAGTAACTTAATTCATACTGACCAGGCCAGGTATGAAATTGTCGACTAACAAAAATACGCAGCCAATAACAGCATTATATTTGCAAATGTGCACATAGAATATTGAATTCTAGACTTCGCTCAAATTTTTTTTCGCGAAAAACAGGTGGCCCTACCCATCTGTTAAATGGTATTCCTTAAACCAGTAAGATCTGAGCAAACATTACATCGTGTGGCAGAAAGAAAATTCCCCGTCATAAAATACTTCACTGTGCATGATGCACACTAACTAGTAGAATCGCTAATGTGATTCGTGCTCTCGCAAACACCAACAAGTATTGAGTCTCAACATATTGGTCCCCATGAAGGGGTGGAGCCACTTTTCCTTCAACACATATTCAGTGATTTCTTGCATGCTAAATGCTATACTATGCATCACAATTTATGACTGTCAATGACAATACTGAAACACAATGGTACAAGCAATATATACACAATTACTCGCGGGGAGCTCAAAGTCATTATGCATTAGACAAGTAATCATCATGGATCAGTACATAGCAAAACTGTTCTAGCACCACCATTAATTCACTGGAAGAGCGACACAGCTTCGTAACTGGTCTCTTGTAGGTTCCAGTAGATGTCCGAACAGTAGCTAACGATGGGCACGCACGCTTTAACACAGTGGACCATTAACAGGCATCTGTCGGCACAACTGGTGATTTATGTGTGGACAAGTGAAGCAAAGACTTAGCGTTAAGCTTCTTACACAAGAGAAAACTTTAGCATTTGACTTTACATTTCCTTTCTTCTGACGAAACCACCAATACACAATACAATTGCAAAGTCAGAGTTCAGACAATTGAACATCGGTTCTGCAAGATTCGTAAACATGTGTATCTTGTTATGAAAATAATTATGATATTATTCAGGAACGCATTTTACCTACTTTTTTTAATCGGCTTAAAAATAATATTAGAAGTTTATTTCACAACAAAAAACTCATTTATTTCCTTTATTAAAATATATGAATTCATATATTTCCCCTTCACATTATATTCGTTAGCCATTTATTTAATTTGAAACGAGCTTTGTTTATTATACCGAGATTAAAATCACCCTACAAAAAATAACGCACTTTCCACATAACCTCTGTCAGATTATGGGTAAAATGGCTGCTTGACTTTGACTTTAAATTTCAACTGTTCGAAATCGTAAAGTCAAGGGTACTTGACTTTACGTTTGACAGTTCCATTGTGTCAAGACTCCATAAGAAACAATACGTCGGAAAGCATACGTAAAGTCAAATGTTAAAAGTTTTCAATTGTGTAAGGGCCTTAAAGCAGACTGCAATGAGCCAATAAAACGCATTGTCTCCACTGGCGCAGTCACGCGTATCACGTGCGTCCTGTGTGGAAAGCAATGACTTAGCTACATGATCTCGTCCATAGACTAAAGATGAGGTAGACCGATCTCGCTGGCTGCGCACAACCAATCTCCGTGTCCCAACATTGAACTGCACACCTGCCAACACGTCTAGCGAAAACGGCGAGGTTTAGATTTTAGGTTAGAAAACTGATTTGTAAACAAGCGCTTAGATATGTTTTTATGCTTCCTGTAACCAGTTTGTAATGCTTTATGATCAAATTCAAAATGGTAAAGGTTTATTATTTATATAATAGCGCTTGTAATTTAAAAATTAAGATGTAGACAAACACGTTCATCACTGTTGACGATGCGACTTCGACAGTTGTGTGGGATTGGGGTAGGTCAATGTTGGGTACATGCGCAGGCAGAAGACGAACAAGCGGTCTACCTTGCCTTTTAGTCTATGGTCTCGCCCCACAGGAGTTGTAAAGTGTTCAAACTCACCAACGAAGGCCTCGCAGAAGATCCTGGTGTCGCTACCGAGCTCCACGAAGATGTCCTGCGGCTGGTACGTGGCCAGCGGCGTGCCGGAGTATCCCACCGAGGCATCTGCAACAACCACGTGCTCGCGACACTTTCCACAACGCCACTGTCGTAGCTATAACTACAGACCTGCAAAACTAACGTTATTATTTCGGGACACATTGAACTTAAAACACGCGTACCTCTGCAATACGTTTGTGATTGGAGCGTACTTTATTTGACACGCACTAGGTAACCCTGCGCCAGTAAATAAACACTTCACAATTGTGTGCCCCAATCACGTGCAGTTCAGTCAGAAAGGGAGTGACTTCACATCTAGGCGGCAACCAATGGAGAAACGACGCCGGCTCCAGTATGTACAGTACTGTGAAGTTAAGCCTGATGCCAAATAATAACGCGAATTTTGCAGGTCCCTACCTATTCTCGCGGTTTCTTCACACTTGTTTGATCAAATAACCTCATGTACGCTGTTTTAGTTACTTTCTAAATGTGCCATGTATCACATGCGTTTTACACCTCTGTTAACACAAAACTACCTGACACGATTTTCGTTAAATTGAAATTTGACCAATATTTCATTAATAAATTATAATGTTTAGTTCTTAATAAATATGTATAAAAACAGTGAGGAAACGTGCGTGTTGGTAGCGCCTAGTAAGAAATAGTTCTCATGCAAAATATTATTACAACTGAGCGCGCGCGGAATTCGGTGCGTTGTCCAATTGGAGTAAATATCCTACACTTGGTTAAGCCTTGTTTGCACGGGGCGGAGGAATAATCTGAAAGCAGATCTTTTGGCGGGGCTTCAGAAACGTTAGCGGTACCCGTGAATGAACTATACATCTGCTTGCCAGATATGATTCAATCCGGCCAGCGCGTCTTCTGTAACTTTCCACGGGAGTTCTTCAGTCGACTTTAAATTTTTGTCCGGACTAACGAGTTTTCTGCTGAACGACGTAGACATCTCAAAATATCCCGAGGAAGAAACAGAGCAATGTTCCTGGCGATATTTATTTTAAACTGTGGCGGCGAACTCGAGCAAGGGCCTCGCGCGGGCACGAGCGAAAAGGCTGGAGAGTGAAATCCTTGGCGCATGAGACAAGTTCTTCTCGGAAAAATAATCGACCGTCGGCGAGGCCACGAGCAAAAAAAAAAAAAAAAAGGGGGGGGGGCGAGAGAAGGAATGGGTTTCCTGCGGGAGGAACGTGCTTACGCGGGAAAAGAGGCTCGTTAACGGGAAACGAGAACTCCCGCCTTCAACGGACTCAAGGCTTCGTCAATCCGAGGAGGGAAAAAAAAAAAAAAAAAATTCACAGCGGAGCTCAATTGGGCGAACCGTCCCCGAGCTTAAATACTTCTCGACATCGCAAAACATTTCGAAAAAGATCAAAAGGTCCAAGTCGTTCGAGGGGCGGCGACGTAACGTTGATGCCGAGAGCGAAGAGCTGGCAGCAAAAAACAATTCTGTTACGCAAACACACCTTCCCAATAAGCAGCTTTCATTTCCTTAGTGAGTTGACTACTTGTATATACACATGACAGTCCACTTCTCTGTTCGAAATGCACTTAATCCTACAATGATAAGTCTCCGATTCGCTTATATACATCTAAGCAGCCGTAAGGATTAATCAGTCAAGCGTAAAACAAGTGTAAAGCTATTTTTAACGCGCCGGGGTTCGTAAATATTACCGCAAAAAATCTGTGTATTTGGCTATGACGAAGTCCAAGGGGCAAGGCAATCCTTCAAATGGAATGCAACCTTCCATGCATCCGTGAGTTGAGTTGTCACCGCGTCCTAAAATAATATCACGTATGCCTCTTGACAATACGTAGCCGTAGAGACCTGAAAAATTCGCGAGTTCAATGACCTGCAGGCTAGACTCTACAGTATTATGAACAAATATGCCGATATTAACTGCACATTGGTTGTCTGCCGCCACAGTGAAAGCAACGATTGGGCCAACGTTCTCCAGGAAGTGTCAAACATCGTGTGGACCAATAGCAAACGTTATATAAACCCACGTAGCTTGTCTCAAAATGAATCCGCGAATTCTCCAGGTCTCTAGCCATGGGCCATCCGGGGTGTGTCTCTCTTGGACTTTCTCATTTGGCAAGCCACCTGCCCAACTGCGCATAGCCTAAACTCTCCCAAATGTACATATTCTAGGAGAAACACTATCTATAGGCTGTTCACGGTAAAGTGACCACTTATGAGGCCCTAGTTAATTTTCCTTTCAGCCATGTTTTTATCATCTAACCACCTTTTTTAAAATAAATATTGTCACGTAAGTAATAAACACAGTTCGTATATTCCACCGCACTCGGAAGTAAACGTATAAAGTTCACTTTATAGTGAATAGCCTAATAACACGATTGCGAATCTCCATCGCGTCCTACAGCAAGAACGGGTGAAAGTTGACTCTAACGTTGTAAGAGTTTCGCGTTTCTATTCTAAGAAATGCCAAGTGACAGGCCACTCCGAGATTCGTACGTAATGCGGATGGAAAGTGAAATGTGAAGAATAAAAAGATCCATCCCCGGCGCATCCAGTTATCGTCTCGCGCCGAATTCGTTCGCACTCAGTGTAATGATATTTTGCATAAGAACTATTTCTTACTAGGCGCTACCAACACAATCTGTTTTCTCGCCGTTTTTATTTATAATTATTGTAAATGAAATATTATTTATAAATATAATACATACGCAAAATTTCAATTTGACGAAAAATGAGATATTTCTATGTTAACAGAGGTATAGAACGCTTGTGATACAAGGCATGTTTTAGGAAATAACTAAACATGTCATACATGGAGTGATTTATCAAAGGTTTGATTAACAAAATGTGGAAAAAACGGCGAATTATTGCCTATCCGCGGTTTCTCCACGCTTTTTATACCCCTGTTAACGTAACAGTCCCTTATTTTTGGTTGAATTTAACTTTCACTAATATATTTTGTCTATAAATAACAATATTCAATTGATAATTAATATGAATAAAAACAGTGAGAAAACATGTATGTTGGTAGCGCCTAGTAAGATATAGTTCTTATGCGAAATATCATTACACTGAGTGCGCACTAATTCGGCGAGTTGTCCCTTTGGTGTAATTTTCTCGACTTTGTTCAGCTTTTCGTGAGTGGGGCGGAGGAATATCCTGGAAGAAGAATTTAAGCGGGGCTACAGAATAAAACTTGGAAATAACCGTGAATGGGTTGTGCTTACAATACCCTAGGTACAAAATAAAACATGTAAATGTTAGTGCATATATTTCAGGGTTGCCACCTTTTTTTTTTCTATTGGAAAATTCTCTGACAATACCCTGATTTCCAGACAGAAATAATCTTGTTTTCCTGACCTTTTTCTAACCTTTCTTTTCTGCAAGGATCGATGCCTTTGCATCGTAACACACTTTTATGCCAAAATATTTAGCTGATCTTACATAGATTGCAAAAAAAAAAATAGCACAAGCATTTAGTCCACTATCATCAAAACAATGTTATATGATTGCAGCAGTGGTGCACGATTCACGACAGAACTGCGAAATAAAGCATGCACATCGCAGAATTCCCTGGCGTTTAGCTTAACTTGTTTAAAATTCCCTTATATGTGCATTATTTGCATTATTGCAGGGAGAACGACGGAGACTCACCGATCACGGAGAGGCTGATGGTGTGCACGAAGGTGTGTGTGTCGTTGCGGACGGCGCACGAATAGTTTCCGGCGTCGCTGTCGAACACGGACCTCGAGTAGACGGTCTGGTTGGCCGACTCCGGGTACAGGATGAAGCTCGACGAACTCCCCGGCCAGGGGTACGGCCTGCCGTCCTTGGACCTGCGGACAGAAACAACGCACCGTCGCGTCACACACATCTCAAACTCACCTCGCAAGACGACACAAAGTCACAAGGCACTGCGAGGATTCATCTGATGTAGACAAGGCCCTCCTCAAGAGCCACTTTTCTCATTCTGCATAGTTCTCCCGTACGTTAGCATTTACGTTGCATGAAAGTCACGTGAGAAAGGAAGAGGAACTGGATGGGACACTCGTTGGGACGGGAGTGCTTGCTAACAGACGCTATGGAAGAAGATACAAGACGTTGGCAGAAGACAGGAGAGCATGGAGAGTTACCACGTGAAAACCTGCCTCTGGGCAGAACACAAATGATGATGGGTCTCTACACTTCATTTGTGCGTGAGTCATAATATTAAGGTGGCCGCCTAGGTAGGGCCGCAGAGCTCCAGCAGAAAAACACTTATCCGAATTAAAAAACAGAAAGCAAAAAGAAAAAATTTAAGTTGTCACTAGTAATTACCTAACACCTTCATATTATACGTTAAGACACGGAACTACTTTCTCTCTATCGTTGCCAACATTACTCGGCGCCGCCCAATGCGTCCTTTGACGTATATGCAGGTAAAGGCTGTTCGCAATAAAGTGGGCGCTTTAGAAATGAACCTTAGAAAAGTCACTGCCCCTGCATGCATATATTTCAAATGGCGTACTGAGTGACATTCGTACAGTAAAGTTGGTAACGATGGATGGAAAGTAGTTCCATATCTTAACGTCGAATAAGAAGCGCTAGGTAACCATTTGTGATGACTTAAAATTATTTCTTTCGCGTTCTATTTTTTAATGGATCAAATCAAATTGTAAAAATGAGCAGATTTGTCAAGTAATTACTTTCTTAACAATTTCACAGTGTCATTTGACCGACGGATGAATAAAGTGATGAGGCGCATGGCAATGTTGATCTTACATAATGCGGGAGGAATGCTGAACGTATAAACAAGTAGATCTTGACCAGAGCTGTCAAAAGTGCTCATTTTACCGTGAACAGCCTATAGGAGCAGTGACTTTTTTTTCTAAAGTTGATTTTAAAAAATCGTGATCATTTATCGTGCGCTGCCTACGCCACGGGCGTGATCCTTTCCGAGAACACTGCGCATTGTGTCGTTCACGTCGCCTCGTGATTGCACCCACGATGCGCCCCTGGGAAAGGGGACTACTGTCCCCCCACCCCCGCCTCCCGAGAAACACCGGGTAACGGGACTAGAACCCGCGAAGCAGTCGAGGCAGGCAGCCGACATCTGTTCCCCTGCGTTGTTCGCGGAACGGGCTGCGAAACTAGGCTTCCCTGGAACGAGTGCCACTTTCACAGGCGACCGCCCGCGTACTTTCCAACGACCGTTCCGCGCATGCGCACAGGCGCCCGGGCTGCGCTCTAGCGGCCGCCTCGGCAACTAACCCCAAGAGTGAAGAAATTTGGACGGCTCTTGAGGTGGCTCAGTCCCCGCCATCTTGGATGTTCGGAATTTTCGTCGTAAATTGCATCACAGATTTTGCATTTTATTTTGGGCTTCGACAAAGCGAAAGGTATTATATTCCACATGTTCAAAAACATGTATTGCTGTACTATTGTTACCAGGTCCATTTCTGTAACCGAAAGCAAAAAAAAAAAAAATCATTTCTTGCCTCCAATCACTAGTGAAAAAATAGTAAATTATATAGAAATGTAATATACTGATTAAGCTTAAGGAGCTATTATTTGTCATGTCGTGCGAAAGTTTTCATCAAATGTTCTTAAATGGAACTTATCACAAAAATAGTGAAAATCCACCTTGGTGATTGAAGAGGGTGCGGAGCAGCGCCGGAATTATGGGGCGGGGGAGGCGGGAGAAGGCCCGCCGACCAACGGCATCGCCCGGCACCACGATTCCCCCACGTGCGAAAATGCGGAGTGACCCGGCCGGGGATTGAACCCGGATCGCCTTGGCGGGAGGCTAGCCGGCTAACCGCTCGGCCACCATGGCCCCAACTAACCAGAAGAAAAAATGCTGTACTTTGTGCAAACAATTCTTTGGAATAAAGTTGCCAAAAAAGTTTTTTTGTAACACTACGAGTAATTATCGCATACATGCACTGCAAATATAGGATTATTTAACGTCGCTACAATACAAAGTTGGGAACTTCTCTGCGCATTTGGCTGTTTCCTGAGCAAATGTAAGAACGATACAATGAGTGTATGGGGGACAAAATTACCATAACCGCTTTCTAACTAACTGTATACAGTCGTATGGTAATTTTTCGAATAATTTCTTGGAGTGTATTTATGACACCGAAATGTATGAAAACATACCAAATAAACTACACATCTCCACAGTACATCTATAAATACAAGAATTTTTACTGTGTTAACACGACCGACGCCAAGGTGATGATTTTGGACACACCCACGGTCAGTTTCGACATGTAGAAAGAGTGCATCTAAACTTTAAACTTGTATATAAAACGGGTTTCTTAAGTTAATGACTTGGTCGGGATTTGAACCCACAATATTGTGCTAGAACGTCGTGGCGATCCCAACACCTGAGACAGGGCACACAATACCAGGGTTGTTGCAAGTCACATTTCTGGCTCCGTAACTGCTCCTTGTATAGCGTGTAAAAACTGCATACGAGCTACACAGCAGCTGACCAACCTTAGTACACGACACAGGGATTAAGATTGCACGTACTACATCCATTGTGTAGCTTTGTTTCTGGTCCAGATGTAGGGCAGAAACCCTGTGCGTTAGCGGCTGTGTGAAACCAGTCGCCATAGACTTCGCCAGCGATAATACAAGTCCGAACAGTCGGGGAACAAGCAACTTAATAGAATGATGGCATCTAAACCAAGCTGACACGGCGATTCTGAATATCTCGTACAGACCTGTAAAACTCGCGTTATTATTGGAGGACACTTTAAAAACACTTTTCCTTTGCACCAATATGTGTTTGTCATTGGACCATTCGTTATTTGACACGCCCCGGGTCACCCTGCGCCAAAAGATGAACACTTCACAGACGTGTGCTCCAATATCACGTGCAGTTCACTCTGAAAGAGAGTGACTACCACTAGGAAGCAGATAACGGAGAAACGACGCCGGTTCGATTACAAACAGTACTGTGAATTTTAGCTTGAGGCCAAAAAAAAAATAACGCGAATTTGGAGGTCCATATCATAAAGTAAGGAAGAATCTTTTGCACATTTTTTTATTCCTTGATTTTGTTCCCAGCTGAAGAATGCGTTTACCCAAAATTAATAAAACCCATATTAAAACGTCTGTAATGCCAGTCAGAATAGGTCGGCCACGGCACTTCAGAAAAACATAACTATAGTGATTATAGTTGTTATAATTATTTATTGTAATTATTGATTTCGTTTTCTCACAAGGAAGGACACGAAGCTAACAATCAGAGGAAACCATTTAGAACGGAGGATACTGGAAGCATAGTCTGCAGTGAAATCTTTTCACGAAAATCAGATGTCCCCGCAACGCAGTCATTTAAAAAAAAAAACACTCGAGTCTGCCTTACAACCAGGAGAAACAGAGTGAAATATTTAGGCAGCTTTTAACAGCGACGTCTTGATAGCCAATGATGGTGATTGAGGTGATGATGGTGATTGAGGTGAGTATGGAGCGGCGCCGGAATACAATGGCGAGAGAAACGGGAGATCCCCAAGGAAACCAGTTAACCAGCTGCATCGTCTGGCACGATTATCAAATGCGAAAATCCGGGGATGGCCCGGCAGGGTGGTTGAACCCGGTTCGCTTTGGTGGGAAGCGAGCTGGCTAACCGCTCGGCCACCGCGGCCCCCAGGAGAAACAGCGGGACAGGCCTAATATACACCGTATCGCACATAACCTTAACGTAAATACTGTGCGCGGAAGATACAACACATGTCTTGCACGATAACAGATGAAGACCCAACATGCGGGGTGGAAGATGTCAACACGCGACAGGGGTGTACAGGCAATCAGCTCAGGATCGACCCGTCCCACGCGACCAAGCTATTCACACGCAACTTATGGCAGGGTAGAGGTATTCCAAACAAATATGGAACACTACAGTACACGAACAGGACGAGAACAGCAAGTTGGAATACAACTAAGAAGTTCCTGCATCCTGCAGGCTAAATTTCTCGGAGGAAGCATGGTGCCGGAATGCTAAGCAAGCGTGAAAAAGGACACCGTGTCCCAGAAAGTAGCTGCAAAAGGCGGGCTTGGAGGAATGTATCTGCAAAGTCACGATGATAAATAAAGCCCCGGCTACAATCACCGCAAGAATTAACAATAGAAATCTGAATCCACACTTGTATGCGGGACCAGCTACAACACAACATAACGGCGTAAGATGGCGGCCTGCTCGCGGTAGCGGCGTTAAGAGGACTGAATATATTTCAATTCTTCTTACGTCGAGTTCTACGCCGGCCAACCACGAGAGCCAGTGTATTGCAAGCTTATAACAAGAACATAGTTATTACATTAATTTTGCGGTACAGTTCAGATTTCCGTTTATTTAAATAGCCAACGCAATTATTAACATGTATACCGCAATTTAAATTACCCGAAACACGATTCCCGCGAAACTATTTTCATCACAAGTAGATAAACAAATACAAATATCAGTTACCCAACACACAGTTTGAAAATATACACGATACATGGGTAACCAGTTCATTTCCATACTTCCACGGTAACGCCACTCTTATTTTGTTACGGGAACGCCTAGGCTTAAACCTTTTGTTAGAAAAATTTGTTCATAGTTTATGACCTTGCAGAAGGATGCATGCAGCCAATGCACAGATATTTAACAGAATTAAAATTCGTATTACACTAGGTTTGCTGTTTTATGCACAAAGAAGCAACGGATGTTTGGAATTTTTATAATCAAGCCAACCTCCGAAATGATTTAAAAAAAAAAAAAAAAAACCCTGTAGTGATCTAGAACACCGGATTTTTACAAAGCAGATTTCCCACAGCTCGTGGGTTTGCTGATACTTTCCCCTGCAATAGACGCGGGGAATTTTCAATATCGGATGGATCGGGCGCTGGTCAGGAAGTATGCCCGCGCGATTGTTGGGACAAAGTACCGAGGGGGGAACGTGGGTCGGGAGGGGGAGGGCAAGGGAACGCATCGCGTGGTCCATTGTATGCAGATTCCCGGAAGCCACTCTGCATGCGGCGGCGGCGGTAGGGGGGGGGGTGGGGAGAGACACGGTTGGCTGGCAGGAAGCAACAGTCCACCCTCGCGCCGGCGCGCTGGGGTCATCTCTCCGCGACCCCTGGCATGCTGGCGAGCGGTACCTCCCAACCACTCGACAAAGCATCGCCGACAGACCCGGATGCCAGAACTAACACAGCTTCTCGGCAAACCCAGCACTCTTGAGAGATCCGCTGGACGACCGACTTGTATGGCATACACATTGCGTATTTTTCCAACCATAAGCGAAATTAACATTGCCGTGGGACTGGTCAGTTAACTCGTGTGTTTGTCACGTGAAAGTACATTTATTACAAATTCGTTAAATAAAAACACATCTATGCACTACGAAAATGCAGAGAGAGAGAAAAAAAGAAAGAAGTGAGATTCCTGTAATGGGAAATTAATGTTAATGGATTCGGTTTTTTTTTTTCCGTTCCTGTTACAGCGAAATGATGGATAACTATCAGAAAACTTGATAACCTTGAGGGTATCATTTCTCACGCTTAGGTTTTAGTTTATATCTTCGAAATTGACTTCAAAAAACCGAATTTCATTAACATGTATTTCCCTATACCAAATTCTCGCTGCTTTCAAACCAAGCAGCAGTATTAAAAAATGTTCGGAACCAAATTCCCTCCTACGTCGTTACCAACGTCACTGGGTGAACGGCAATCAGTGTGCACGTTAAAATATATGCAGCTGGGGAAAGTAATATATATATTTTTGTTTTTTCAAAAAGGTTGATTTCGAAAGTTTCTAATTGACCGTGAATAGCTGTTATCGCAGAATAGCTCACGTACGCAGAGGCGAAACTGCGGGGCGGCAGTTGCTTTCATGAGCGCATATCCGTACGCTGCTTGGCTGCACGAAGCACCGGGGACGGATCTCATGTCTAACTAGCCACTCTGCATGCAGCGAAATGTTCCCTATTGGCCGGCCTGCCGGCTCGGGGATGCGTCACCAGGCGCCGATTGGCGAACTGTCTTTCGACGCGTTGCTGGCGTGTGCAACTAGGCTGAGTGGGCGGCGGGGGGAAACGGGAGATGACCGAGAAAACCCGCCGGCGACCAGCGGCATCGTCCGGCACGGTTCCCACACGCGGGAGTGGCCCGGCCGGGAACCCGGTTCGCATTGGTGGGAGGCGAGCAGGCTAACCGCTCAGCCACCACGGGCCCCGTGTGCAACTTGAGTTGCCGGTACATGCCGCTGATTAAGGTCCCCGCCTAGCTGGAGATCTTTTCCGCTTTTGAGGCCGAGAAGCGCGGGAGCGATAAGGGCGAGGTTGCCACGCGCATCAAGGGCCCCGTCGCCGCAAAGCGCAAGGCTCTGAACTCACGTGCAGTGTTCTAGTCGCACTGTGTGTACCTATGAGACTTTCAGCGGTGACTCTATAATGTTATTGAAGGTAAGTGTGAAAGAAGTTTCAACGCAGGGAACCTGAGTAGTTTCGCAGGTACAGTATCTGACGCGTATATTTTGAGAAGTAGAACTTCGAAAACGAAGTTTTTAGCCTATTTGGAGTGCTATGAAATTGTGTTTCTAATGTGTCTTGAACGCACCCAACAGCCATCGTTTGAATTCGTAGATCAACACATTGGATGCATGTTTAATAGTTTTGTTGTTGAAAAACGTGTATTTCAAAACACTGCAACGCAAATGAAGCACCATACCAACACCTCCCTAAAAAAAAAAAACAGCTGAAATAATGTTTTATTGAATGTGCATTTTATAGCGAAGATGAAAATCTATACTACAAAATTAAGAAATTACTGTATAACATTTCTTGTACACATTTCTTGTTCTGGATTTGCTCGCTGCCTTTTCTTCTGTTTCAGTAAAACGATTACGACTACCGCATGTTGGAAGAAGATTTAGTCACATCATGAAGGAAAGATATGATGTGTGCACGTGCAATCTGACATATGTGTGTGCGGGTGTGTGTTTACTATGTCCAGTGTATAAACTTTTAATACTGTAATTTGACTTGTCCAATATCTTTGTATGGGTATGTATTGGAAAAAGTTCTTACGGACCCAATAAAACCAACAAACAAGCATGCAGGCGGGAGCCATAACATTCCCGAGAGTCAACCCCCAACAGCTGACAGCCAGAGCGATAGAATGCAGTTCGACGTATGGAAGTGGATGTTTATGCTTTTATATCACTTAAATCATACCTAAAGCGAGCGACGGGGTAGCAGATATATAATTCGGAGTCAGGTTAAGCACAACGTTATAAGTTAGGGAATAATTAAAACATTTAGATTATACGACAATTTAACTATAGTCCATTCTCGGTCACTTCAACTTTTCTGAATGCCCTACTGAAGTAACACTTTCGGACTATACCTCAGAGAAAATTTCACCAAAGCGACAATGCATTATTTTCATACACATCCAGGAATTTCTTACTTCACATTACCAAACCGCATATATTTTCCATATGTATATTCGTTTTAATAATAAATTAAACATAATTTGTAGGTAAAATAAAAGTAAAATACTTTATTTTAACCAGAATATAACATACTTTTATGTTGACAGAAGTATAACACGATTGTTATACACAGCATATTTACGAAACGACCGAATACGTCATTCCTGTGGTGATTTTTCAAGGGTTTGACTTAAAAAGTGTTAACATATTACAAATATACTGTACATGCATTACTGAATCGATTAGGCGTGATTTATTATTGTATTATTAGGATGTTACGGAATTCTAGCAAAGGGGTATCAATACGCCACTTTCTAATTAAAGGCCTAATTGTAGAGTCGCCAAGTTGTTCGTACATCCACATGCGGTTAGCGATGGACGGGTACAGCCATCTCCAGTCGCCTTCTTGGTTTCTTGCTCCATTCTCGCAGCGTGTCTCGCCTCTGCACTATTAAGGAGGCCGCCAGGTTGAAGGAATGTGGCACGTCTTGAGGCCTATAAATGTGGCAGCGCTAAGGGCGACCGAGACATGAACATCAACTCTCTCTCATCGCATCTACGCGCAAAGCACTGAACTGGCGTGCAATATTGCCGTCGATAACGCGCCTCTACGATCCTTTCAGCGGAGACGCTGCCACTTTATGGCGTAATAATAAAAATAAAGGGTTTTATGAACGTCCCTATTACTGTATCAATGTTTTGTACCGGAACGTTCGTACCTAAAAATGACCGTGACAACACCTGTTTGGCACTATCACAAAAACATACTCCAGAGGGAACTGGAGGAACTGAAAAACTTATACAGACTCGTGGCGTTTCTTAAATGCTACTCGTAAGACGATCTCACGCGGACACTTTGGACGGTTTTTCACTAAAAACGTTTTGTTTTTCTGCTGGGGCTGTGCACACCGTTCGGCGGCCTACATAGGCGACCACCTTAAGTTTGAAGTAAGGCAACTGCCTATGGAGCACTGCCCCTCACTGTACAATGTGAAGAACTCATTTTAAAAAATTAGTACAGGCGCCATGAAAATTGTCAGAAAAATACGATTTATGGTTTATATGAAAGTAGAATGTATATATTTTTCAACGTTATAAAATATTTTATTAAAACATGCTTTTTAAATATAAAAAAATCGATTAAAATAGTTTGTATGTGTTTTTAAATTAAGCATATTTCCATTCTGGATGCTTCAGAAAGCAGAATTTGCAAGAAAATTTTCGTCATGGAATTTCGTCAAAATGTTTATTATGATTGTACTCAAGAAAATTGTAATAATAATGTAGGAAGAAATTTTTATAATTTATTTTATGTGCGTCCATTTGTCACGAACATTTTTGGCTGAAACTGGCGTAAATAAAGTTAATTATAAAATTCATATGACACATTATTACAATTGTTTTATTACATATGATAACAGTAAATATTATGACGTTCTTTTTCTGAAAATCCCGCTTTCTGAAGCATCCGAAACGGAAATGCGCTTAAATTTGGTTAAAAATGCGGACTCTATCGATCGATTATTATTTTTTTACATTTGAAAAGTATATTTTAGTAAAATAATGTATATATATATATATATATATACACACACATACATACACACACACGCGCGCATTTTTCTTTCATATAAAGCACAAATCACAATTTTCTGACAATTTCCATGGTGTCTGTGCTACTTTTTTTAAAAATGAATTCTTCACATTATACAGCCAGGTGCAGTGCTCCATTGGCTGATGCTTTACTTCATCCTTAATATTTGAAGGTGTGATCAGGCGAGCCGTTCGGTTAAGGCTTGATCACGACGCACGCGATGGCATCCCACTTGTGCCGTTGTCGCGCGCGCGGCTTGCCGGCTAGTCCGTCTTCAACCTCTTTTGTTTGCCCCGGCCCTATATTTGTCCTATGCGGGCTGTGCCCCAGTCCCCCTCCCCCCTTTTTTTCCTCTATTGTCCCAACATGTGTGATCTGCTCATTACAACTGGTCCGGCACGACGAGGGCGAAGGGGTTACGTCAACGGCCCGGCTGTTTATCCCGGATACACATCCCTCATTCCCCTTGGACCGGCACTTGGGGAAAAAACACTTATTCAAACTCGTCAATGCGACCTCGAACGCCGAAACACAAGAGTCACGTGGGCTTGGATGGAAAATCACGTGCTTGTTTCTGGCGGGGCCATAAATTCGTTGTCTCCATTGCGGTGGCTTGTGTGTTTATTAAGTAAACAGTTAGCCTACTACAGTCGTGGCCACGTGGTTTGGAAAGTTACATAGAGAAGATAAAGAAGATCTGTGTTGAGACAGGAGATAGGTTCTGTGGAGCTACTCTATCTCCCAATGCCACCCAATCCTTTTTCCGGTGAGCACAGAAGCAAAACAAAATCAAATTATACGATAAATAACTTGCCTAAACATTCTACAGGTTAATGGTGGTTATCCGTATGCGAAAGCAGTGACGCGTTTCAAAAATATTGTTTAGTGGCATTTTTAAAAATTCCAACTAAACAAATCAGAGTGGGTTTATTAGAGGTTTTTTTTTTTCTTTTTTTTTTTTTTTTAGCTGCATCCCGTGCATACTGCACAAACAGAATCCAAAAAGGTTTAGAGAAAAAAAAACGAATCCCACGAATGAATAACAATAATGGCAAGTCCAGCTGTGCACGATACAAAAGTAAGGCGGCAGTAAACCGTATAGCCACATTTAAACTGGACATCGGGGAAAAAACTTCAAAACGCCGTCAAAGACATGCAAGGATATTTACACGCAAGTAATTCCGATAGTTGCAGGTCGAAAAAATAATCACGAAAATTGTCGCAATGTGTGTTACTGGGATAAATGAGGTCGTGAGAGGTAAAACAACAACAGTACAAGGGGGAGAAGGACGAGAAACGGAAGTCATTAACGGGCAATTACTACGGCGAGCCTACTGCTAAGACATAGGAGAATAGTAGTCATTAGTACGAGAGCAATTGTCTGTCGGTCGTGAGGCGGGAGTTATTACAGCATACTGCTAGTCGAAAGTCGTGGAGACATTCTCCAGAGAGCAGCACTGGGGAACTTACAACTCGACATCCCCGTTAAAGAAAATACTCGCGACTCGACACGGGCTGGTTTCTCCCTCTTGTCGACGGACATGTCGAGTTGACATGAGGGAGGGAGTCCCTCGTGTCAACTCGACATGAAGTGGATTCTCCCCCACGTCAATTCGACTCGGACTGTCCTCTCAGGTCAATTCGACACAGACCGACGTCTCCCTCATGCCTGCCAACTTGACACGGACTGGCTTCTTCCACATGACAATTCGGCAGACTGACTTCATGTCGATGCGACATAAAAACTGCCTTCTCGCTCATGTACATTCGACATGGCCTGGCTTCTCCGTTACATCTAGTACCCACAGCTCGGCACGGACTGGCTTCTCCGTTACATCTAGTACCCACAGCTCGGCACGGACCGGCTTCTCCCACGTGCCTTTAGCTCGAGAACAGGTATGGACTGGCTCCTACCTCATGCCATCTACCCACAACTCGACACTGTTTAACCACTCATCATGCACCATTAGCAAGGACTAACTATTCTCCCATGCCATGCATGCCTAATCGTTTTCGTTAAGGTCGCAGTTTCGATACCAGTAGACCAAAAACGCTGCCTATGGCCTGAAAAGCGATGAAAAACAGAAGACTAACTAGAATTGCCAGAAGAAAAGGTTAACTTCACTTACACCAATTAATTCTTTGCGCCAACACAACACATGTTCACATCTCGCTGATTTACATGTGACTTCACCAGATACACTGTCGAATTTAAAAAATCTTATGAACGAAGCAGCTAATACAGTTCTGCCGACCAAGTATAAAACTGAAACACTTCACTTTTCTTGGAGTGAAAATTAGCCGTACAGCCTATTTATAGGTTGAAATAAAATTATTTTAACTGGAGGAAAAAAAAAAAAAAAAAAAACCTATATGGGAAAACATAATTTCTTTTCAGTTTAGTGGCGGATTTATTTTACTTGCGTCTCTCTATGTATGCGTATACACATAAACACACACACATATATATACACACATACACACACACATATATATATAACTTGCCACGATATATAGTTATTTTACGAATACTACACAACATATGACGGAACTCCAATGCAAAGCAGAATATGTAACAAGCAAAATTATATGCCGAGTGTTCTTTCATTTGATTTCTTTCTTTTAGTCAGAATGGGCAAGAAAACGGCAGGAAAAATAATACCGTGAGCTACAGGACCTTTTATGAAGATGCATGGGAAATAACTTTCCTTCTCCTCCTTTCCTCCTCTTCCAGCACAGTATATTTCCTCTTAAGCTCCTTAAATATTTGGAGGAACGACGCAATCACGTGGTCAGTTTAGGGTCCTCTGCTGGAAAGTGGAGCACGCCTGAAGCCTCGTCTCCTCCTTTCCGCCAGAAGTAGAAAGAACGAGTGGAATCCGGTAGCACGCTGTGTTTGATCGGAGGTATGACGAGGCAACGTGAGTCTGAGACGTGGACTGCCAAAACCGACTCCCCCCATCTCAAAAAAAAAAAAAATTCTCAAGAGTCTTGTGTGCCAGGCCACTTGGACCCCCCGTCGCATCTCAAACATCCGCCCTCCGGCCGCCACGGAAAATGTTTTCAAGGGTTTCCGGAAGGGAAGACATAAGGAGAGGGTACAGTAGGTATATGTTGTCTACGTGGACTTAATAGGTATTGGGTAGAGTGGGCCTGCCAGATGCACAGTAATAATACTCGTGCCCCGACAACGAACTGATTTTCTTCTAACAGAATTGTCAAAATCATGCGAAATACTCTTGATATTATTCCTTAATTGCACTGCATATACTATGTAATCACGATACGAAAAAAAAATGTATATTTCTTTTCCTGTAAAATCCCGGTCTCGTGGTCCAATGAAACGTAATAAACGACAGAATAATTTGTTAGCAAAATACACTTGTAAACATTTTGCATTTACTTTCGTCTTCGTGCCACAGGTATCTACGCTGTAGAGATGTGTGCCAATGGTAACTTGGAACTAAGCAAAGATTCAAAAACATTAAATTAGACTTCGAGAGCCAACGAACCTAACACAGTGACCACAGTGTGCATAGAGTTACAACCGCCATTTGGAAATCATCCATTTTCCCCTACAACATGGTACTACATATTAGTATAGACTGTTCACGTTAAAGTGAGCACTTTTTAAGGCCCTCCCAATAGGCTTTAACCACTAATAAATATATATTATTGCAGCATCAGGCACTAAGTTTTGAGAGAGTGTGGTGGTATGTATACACTGTGTTTATTCGTCGCAAAGCAATGTGTATATTAAAAAGCAGCAGGACGATGGAAATAGGATGATAGGAAAAATTTAGAAGGGCCTTAAAAAATGCCCACTTTACCATGAACAGCCTATGTATGCTGTTCGCCGTAAAGTGAGCACTTTTAAGGCCCTAGATACTTTTTTTATTTCAGAGATTTTCCATTTAAATTAACCCCCTTTTTAAATAAGTATTGTCATGAAGTAGTCAACACAGTGTGTAGATTACACCGGACTCGAAAGATAATATCACAGTCTATAGTAAAAAATATTTTTTAACTATTATTCCAAATGAGAGGGTTTTCAAAAGTAGCTCACTTTATCGTGAATAGTCTATACTTTGTTTTATACACTCTAAATCCGAATCAGTGAGAAGAATTTCACTGTTTCAATCAGTCAAGAGTATCTGAATGACAGTCACTTCAGTGAATTTATCTGATGATTCAGTGAAACAATGCCAGATTTCCTTCACTTATTGATTCAGTGACATATTCCACTGATTCATCAGTCTTTTTTTTTTCACTGTTTTTCAGAGGCTTGTTTTTTTTTTTTTTTTTTTTTTTATGGAGCAGTTAAACCACGTGTAAAAATGGCCGTCAAACAACGTTTATAAATGGCCGTTAAACAAACGTTTATAAAGTTAAATAACGAATACACTAATAAAACCAATACAAAATACTTTCTAAAATGGGTTTCGTCTTTCAAAAAACTATTTTACGAGGTAGGCCTAATATGAACATGCTGCCTATCATTCCGTTTTTACGTCACTCAGTTCGTTTACATGTACTCATCAAAAAACTCTGTTTGAAGGTTTAAACCGTATATAAGTGGTGAAGAATGTGAACCCATATATTATTCGTTTTAACAATTCTAACGCTACCAATTAAACCAAAAACGAAAAGCAAGGGCATAGAATTTAAATCGTCAAGATTTCGACAGTAAATTTAGCACAGATTTCCCTCCAATTTTTCGACTTGTATTCGTAGGTCAGATAGAAAGGTAACGGCATAAAAACGATGTGGCAAGGGGGTGTGAGTTAAATCCCAGCTACCTCCGAAGAATTTTTTTACTTTTTTTAATTACAATATAAACAGTAAACTCTCGTATGTATGTTTATTTCACGTCATTATTTGACTAAATCCAATAAAAATATTGAATTCGCTTACTTATTCGTCAGTGAGATTGCTTCACGTCATTATTTAATCGGTGAAATGTTTCACAGAAACAGTCGATGGCTTTCCACTCATTGGAATTTAGAGTATATAAAACAGAAATTTCCAAATTTTCGCTACAACAAAATAGTATGTATTCAGTACTCAGTTTTGAATAAACAAATAACAAGATACTTCAGAAGTTTACTCTTGAGTTTCGTGAGGAAGTTTTATTTTCTAACTTTCCCTTAACAGCACGTCTCAACCGTAATTCCAACAGCTCAAGATCGAGAAACGATACGGCTCGATTTTCACATCTCTTGCGTCATCAACTCCGCCAACTTTATAATGAGTGTACTCGTCCGGAAAGAAATAAAGAGCAATATGGCCAACATAAGCTGCACGAAAAAAGGATCTTAGTCTGAAGAAAATCCCCCCAAATCAAAGTAGGAGGAAGGCACTAACAGGGGGAAAAAAAATGTTATAACAAGCAATTACGCGGCCGACCTTATAAAGCTTCCACAAGAAAACGGTCGATTCACTTTGTAGATATCGTTATGAACCCCGAGAGCGTTCCAGGAACAAAAGCATCGAACCTTGACTAAGGCCGTGGCTACACGAGTGCTGTTAAACACATTCCGATCGGTACATCTCTGAACAAGTTTGAAAACAGAACGTGTTTCCGCGGTCGCACACCCAAAGTCGAATGAAATCAATGGAAATTCTAGCCTCAACAAACATGGAACTTAAAATGTATGATATTTAATTATAATAGCCTCCAGCATTTATCACTATTGCAATTTTTAATTCTTATAAAACCTATACTTTTACTGTAATGGAATAATGGGTGGGTATTAGTGCATTCAACCTTAAACCTAAGTTAATTCAACAACGGTGCAGGAATTCCCACTAAATTCAGCAATATTTATTACACTGCTTGTTTACTTCGAAGCAGCCAATAGGAGCGTTTACAAACGTTCTACTTTTGTGTATCAGTGGTTTATATAATTTTAACGTAATTAACATTCAATTTCTCCCCAATAAAATTCCACTAAGATTCGTGCCAGGCCATGAACCGTGCATTAAGGTGATCGCCTAGGCAGGACGAGGAACTGTGTGCAGAGCTCCAGCAGAAAACCGTCCAACGTGACTGAGTGACATCTGTTTACGAAGGCCATTTAATAAACGTTACGCGTCTGTATGCGTATTTCAGTTCCTCCATTTCTCTCTAAATCATGTTTCTGTGATAGTGACAATGGCTCAAGCGGGTTTCACGGTCATTTTTAGGTATGAACATACCGGTACAAAACAATGATAAAGGAATCAAACCTTTGTTATTATTACGTCATAAAATGGTAGGGCCTCCACTGAAAGTCTCGTAGACGCGCGTTATGGACTGCGAGACTGCACGCCCGTTCAAGCTTTCCACGTAGAGGCGACGGGAGAGCTGATGCGCATGTCTCGGTCGCCCCTAGCGCTCCCACGCTTTTAGGCCTCAGACGTGCAGAATTCCTTCAACCAGGTGGCAAGGAGAGCAACACTTGCAAAGACTGTTCCACTTTTGGAATCAACCATAGAAATAAGTCGCTGCTCCAACCTGCATATATTTTAACGGGCGCACTGAGTGACATGCGCCCAGCAAAGTTGGTAAAAATAGAGGGGAGGTAGCTAGCTCCATACCTTAACGACGAATTAAAAGGTTTTAAGTAACCATTTGCGATAACTTAAATTATTTCTATCGCTTTCTGATTTTTTAATGCGACGAAGTATAAAATTTAGCAGGTTTTTATAATATTTACTTTTCTAATAAGTTTACAGTTTCACTTGACCGGCCCATGAAGAAAGTGAGGAGGCCCATCTCAATGTAAATTTACGTAAGGCGGAAGAACACACGCCGTGAATACAAGTCGATCTTAAGCACAGGCTTTTAAAAGTGCTCACTTTAACGTGAACAACATATAACTGCTTCGTCCTGATGACAACACCACGAAATGCACCAGGAAAACATCAGAAAATGCAGACAGATGTCACCCCCTTGGACGGAAAACAAAATTAGAATGAGTGACGTGATAACTATTACGGGACGCTGTGAGGTTTCGCATCTGCGAGGCGGCAGAAACAAACTACGCCTGGAGGAAAAGGACATTACCTCACCGCCGTCTTTAACGAGCGTTCTCGGAAATGTTGCAGTGAGACGAGACTCCTCTCCCGGTGAGGTGGGGGGGGGGGGAAATAAACTATGAAACGGCATGGCCGCGCCTTTGAGGAGGACGTAACAACTGCCATTTCGTTTCACGGGACGATCCTTCTCCAGCAGTAGAAGCCACAGGCCATCTCATTTCGCTCTCTTTCCCAGCTCATTGTCTTACAGTTCCGTTTCGAGCGGCTTCTCTCGCCCACGCAGCTCTTCGACATCTCCAAATACATCGGTTCGGTTGAAATATCACAATACGCCCTCGCTGGCGTTCACGAAGCCCTTGGAAAACGTCGGCGAGTCGCTATGGCAACCCGAGAGGCTGCTCGTTGTTATTTCTCTGCCGCTTCTTCCAATAAGTTGTTTTACTTAATTAGTAATTTTAATTGGAGTTTCTTCACTCCCCGGAGATTTGATGCCCCTCGAAATACGGCTGACCGGTAAATAGTTCTGTCGTGCACTCTTCGACCAACCTCTGCACTCCACCACGTTTCGGGGTTTTTTTTTTTTTTTTACATACTTCTCTGTCTGCACTTTTAAAAGAGCAACAGAATAGAACTTTTCTTCTGTGAGACGCATGGATATAGGCATATTCGATGAAATACTGTTGTCAACGCGCAATAAAGAGACGTAAGCGAAATGTGGAACTAACCTGGATGGAGGGGGGGGGGGGAGAACAATATTTACATACAGGCCTGTTAATCAACAACCAAGAGAAATTAGATACTAGCTGTTCAACGGCGACAGGTAAATGTCGATGGACAACTACTGAAAGGTTAAGTAACACAAGTCAGTTGAAAGAATTCTTACAAGTTTACAGTGCTAAGTCCGCAAATCAATGCTGTAAAACTAATTACGTTCGTTAAACACATTCTTCGCACCTCAGATAGACGTCTTGGAACAAACGAATGCGATTGGTGGGACGAATATCTGATCTTGAGAGGGGCGAATAAGGGGCGGGAGGGAGAAATTTTCAATGTGTGTAATACACACAATGATACGTTAGTGCGTTAGAGCGGCGAAGCTTCACTTAGCATATGGACGCCATATACTTTGTTCGCTAGAAGAAAGCTACAACGATTTAATTATTCATACACGCAAATAAAATTTGCATTCTACTATAGTGCCAGACATACGGCTGGGTCCCTGATGTTCGCTAGGGTATACCCCTCATTACTAAGTTAAAAGTCAATGGTTTCTGTTTGTTTGTAGTTTGAAATTTTAAACGGCCCTCGAAAAAAACCTTTGACAATAGTTAAGCGGCTTTCACAATACAGCGTCGTGCTAGCGACGAGCGCTATTTAACATAGACCGTGCTGCCATCTAGTATCCTGCGAGGAAGCTTGCAATGAAATTATAAAAACGAATGAAATGCAGTGAAGTTTCTTGTCGTGTAGTTGGTAAAACTGTTAAGTGATATATACACTTTTCTTCGATAAAAGTATTATATTAAAATTTAAAATGATGACGGAGAACATGAACGACTCTTAAAGCATCGGAGAACATAATTTTGTTTTCCTAAAGGTAGGTAAAATTAATATAAATATTTGACTCTAGTATGTTTTCAGTTCTTTATCTCAGATTCTCGCCCAGTTTATTAAGAAGTACAGAAATGTTATTCTTCTTATTCCCCGACGCTGGCGACGAGCGTCAAAACCAACGAGCAACGTTCTCGACGCTAGCGTCAAGGCTCTGATTGGCTGATGTTCGACGCTAGCATCAAGGCTCTGATTGGCTGATGCTCGACGCTAGCATCAAGGCTCTGATTGACGCTCGACGCGACGAGTCAAACCCTCTGTTGTGAAAACCGCTTTACTGTTTATTTTAACACTTCGTGTGTTTACTTTTAATTTTGGAATAATGACATCAAAATAATAGCAGTATGGCGTGCTAGACAGGCGAATGTCGTGGTGTGAAGACTAGCCGTTACAAAACGAACAACGAAACCAAATATAACACGGCCTCAGTTTGCCGTGAACGGTCTATATTTGTCGATATGGCGTCCGGGAGACGGGTGGGAGCTGGCATGGGCTTCCCACGGGGAGAAGAAGGCGCGAGGGTTGGCGAACCTGGCGATGGTGGGAACTTTAACGCCGATCCGATCGTTCCAAGGCCAGGCACGGGTCGATCGCACCGGAAGTCGGCGGGGGCGGCGGAAACGACACCTGTGCAGCGGTGGCGGGGTCAACTACCTATTGGTACTTCCTCCGCAGGCAGAGCGTCGAACCTAGACCACAGAGTATATAGGCCGTTCACGGCAAAAAGGAGCACTTTTGAGGGCCTTTGTTACTTTTTTCTTTCAACCATTTTATATCCTTTAATTACCTTTTCAATTAAACATTGTCATGTATAGGCTGTTCACGGTAAAGTGAGCACTTTTTAAGGCCCTTATACAGTTTCCCTTCCATCCAATTTCCTCCTGCTGCTTTTCAATGTAAACATTGTAATGTGACCAGTGAGCACAGTATATACATTTCACCATGATCAAAATTTAATGCTTGAGGCTGCAATAAGATATATTTATTACGGTTAACGCTTATTGGGAGGGCATTAAAAGAGTGCTCACTTTATCGTGAACAGGCTATAAGCAATAAACACAGTGTGTATAATGCACCGCACTTGGAAGTTAACGTCTAACGCTAAAATAAAATTAGGCCTATTCGAAACGAGAAGGCTTTCAGAAGTGCTCAGTGCACAGAGGCGGAATCGCGTGGCATTTCCTTTGATCTGAAGCCATGCTAAAAGTTCTACTTCCAGGATATTCCTCCGCTCGTGCAAACAAAGCTAACCCAATTCCACAGATGAGAGATTCGGGCGGCCCTCAACAACTAGGTGTTGAGAGCCGACGATGGTAAAATAAGGTGAGAATGGAGCAGCGCCGGAATGACGGGGCGGGGAAAACGGGAGTTTCCCGAGAAAATCCACATCCGGCACAGCTCCCACGTACGAAGGTCCGGGTGTGGACCGGCCGGGGATTGAACGCGGTTCGCCTTGGTGGGAGGTGAGCAGTCAAGCCGCTCAGCCACCGCGGCCCCGCACAGTATTCGTGCGCACTCTATGATAGCATTTTGCATGACAATTATTTCGTAAAGGATGTTCACGATGAAGCGAGCACTTTTAAAATGAACCTTAGAAAAATGTCACTGCCCCTGCCTGCATATATTTCAATGAGCGCACTGAGTGACATTTGCCCAGTAAAGTTGGTAACGATGGATGGAAAATAGTTCCATATCTTAACGTCGAATAAAACGTGTTAAGGTAACCATTTGTGATACGTTAAATTATTTTTCTCGCTTTCTGTTTTCTTTGATGCATCGAAGTGTGAAAATGAGCAGATTGTATATAATATTTACTTTTCTAAAAATTTCACAATTTTACTTGACCAACGTATGAATAAAATGTAATGTTAATTTCTCATAAGAAGGAAGAATACATAACGTGCATACAAGTAGGTCTTAAGCAGGGCTTTCAAAAGTTCTCATTTTACCGTGAACAGCCTATACTAGGCTTTATATAATAGTAAATTAAATATCAGAATTTACAGATAAAAAATTAATAAAAGTTCAGTTTAACCAAAATAAGGGTATTTTAGGGCTAACAGAAGTAATATGTTTGGACTTTCATTGGACCATGGTTTGTTAGGCACGCCCCGAACTACTTGCAACCAATGACGAACCGGCAAGAAAAATAAGAACAGAATCCCATGCTACCTGGTCTGGTGTTAAACTAGCCCAAAAACCAATCATTTATAGGCTGGTCACGGTAAAGTGAGCACTTCTGACGTCCTAGTAACTTTTTCCTTTCAGCCATTTTGTATCCTTTGACCATCTTTTTCAGATAGATGTTGGCATGTAAGTAATAAACAAAGTGTGTATTTCCCACTGCTCTTAAATTTTATCGTTTACGGCTAATATAAAATATATTTATTAACAATTATTCCAAATGAAAGGGTTTTAAAAAGTGCTGACTTAATCTTGAATAGCCTATAGTAACTGATGCTCGAATGCACAATGGATTGTGGAGTCTAGCTCGTTGCCGAATGAACGCGCGAGATGTCCGGGTCTCTGCGTATGAACAAAGTAATGTGACCCGTGGGAACGTTACAGTTACACGTGCTGGACGGGCTGCGGGAAGAGGAATAAAAGCAGATCCTAAGCAAGGCTTTCGAAGGCGGAGGGCGAGGGTTATGGTGTCTCTGACGGCGACAGCAGAGGGCGTCCAAAAGTCGCCGGCGCAGCTGCGCCGTGGGGTCGGACACCTGGGTGCGACGAAGCACGTACCACGTCGACGACCCTCGTGCACCGCGCGCGCGCGCGCGCGCACACGCACCTGCGCCTGTCTGCTCGCCGCCGTCAATACACGCATCCAGCCGTGATGATCAGAGTGGCCAACCACCTGTCTCCCGCGAAAAGACTTACGCGCGGGCTGTACTGCCAACTTGGTACGCACGCACGCAACTTGCAAATGTCCTCCGGCTATTGGTCGCGTGTCTGGGTGTGATAATTAAGTTTTCTACTCGACTGGACCAACCAATCAGACTTGAAAGTTGTCCCGACACCTACGATGCGTGAGACTTCAAATCGTCCAACCACGAAACTGGTTCTGAACTAACATGTCAGACGTGGATCGAGACTTTTTTTTATAACGTATCTGACAGTAGCTGAAGTAGTTTCACTGTCCACGAGAAGAAAACATAGGCGAGTCTGGTGAGTTTCGACTTTCGCCAGGAAGTTTGTGGTACGGAGTTCGACGTAAGCGGGCTAAGGCTCCGACTAAAATCGACATGGCGCACATAACATGCATAGCATAAAGAAGTAAGAACCTATATTTGAGATGGCAACGTCCATAACTAGTATTTGGCCTAAGTTACGTGGTGTTATTTGCGCGTTTCTTTTTTCCTTTAATTTGCAGGAGAAAACTACAGAACAAAAGAAAAAATACATACACGAGAGCCCTTCTATCTGTCTATTGGCTTACCTGGCGTCCGACAAAACGAACTTGTATCATCCTTTAAAAAAAAAAATACCGCGATTTTTTGTGTTGGTCACAAACGTCCGGCTTTTTGAAGAAATAAAATATAGTGTTTGTCTTCTGATTATTTCAATATTTTGTGCAATAAAACTTCCTACAGTATATTATCAACATTCACTCAGCAATTCAGAGGCCTCAACAGTCTGTAGGTGCGTTCTATGATAAATCATGTAACTTAAGTTTACAATATTTTCAATTTACATTTAATTTCATATACTGCAGTGTGCGTATTAATATGATTATTTATTAAACAATTTGAAAACTGTTTGCTTAAAATATTAATTACTTGATTCAACTATTATTTAGTTCAACACTGTTAAGATTAAAAATGTATTTTTTTTTTAAATAACATTTGGTTTTCTAATGTAAACAATTCGCGTCGCTATAGAAATTGCATCGTCCTCCTTTTTAATTTGATGTCCTTTCCCAGAGTTATTTTATCCTGAGAGCCCGGTAACCCAGCACCGGGGGGCCTACACTGTTATTGCGTGCATTCATGTCGAAATATCAGACGCGGTTGTTTATTCGGCGCCGGTAACACAGAGCCTTTTGTGTTCCCGCCTTCCACGCTTCAATTTCCAATTACTCCGGAGTTCGCCTTTGAAATGTGCCCGGAACAAGACGCCGGCGCTATCGGCAACTTGCGCAAAGTTTCGTCCCTGTTACGCCTCAGGACAGAACAGCCATCCTCCAGATTTCTTTCAGCGACGATAAGAATAAAAACCATAAAAACCCTTGTAGAAGCAGAAGGGGGGGGGGGGGAAAGCCACAACGCCCCATTAAACTAAAGTTCACGTTACTGCTCGTACGGTAAAAAGTAAATAAAACCCCAGCAACTAAACTTGGTTACACATTTCCAGTCATCTTCAAATTGATGTATTCGAACAGTTGCCGATTGTCGATATCGGGTAGAATCTGTAAACAATATTCGATGAGTGGTTTCGTGAAAATCAATTCATGTAAGGGAAGAGTATTTGCAAAACTTGCAATCCAAATTGCTGTCATGTGTATTATTTATATGTTTTTATGTGGTATCTTGTAATAATAATAATAAACACATAATGTAATGAATAACTGAAATTTTAATATAAAAATTATGTTACTGTACAAATATTTTAATAATTTATATTTGAATTCCTTATTAATGTTTTTAATAATTGTATACTAATTAAACTACTGTAAAAAAAAATTTACGATATTGCCTGTGAGTATAAGAAGCTTTTCATTTTGTATTGTGCATATATGAAACAATAAAAACAAACAAACAATGGCAACTACTCCTTGTTCAATTGAGCGACTTATTCAGCAGCCATACTTCACAGCATTTTTTTAGTTCAACTAAAGTAAAGCGTTCTTGAAATCCAAGATTTCGAAAAGTTAAAACGAAAAGGCGAGGCTAAGCAGCCATTTAGGCGAGAATCTATTATTATAAGTTTTGTGGAATAAGTATTTTTTTACCATTTGACGATTTTTATCTAGATAAATTGAACCAAACCCGTCTAAACTAAAGAAATCACAAGCTAATGTGATGTGAAGAGAAAACACATGAAATAATAATTTATAAAATAAAGTAAACAGGCAAGTTTTTTTTTTATTTTGATATATGTTAATATAAATACTTACGCGTGTTGTAAAACGCATGTACGTAAAATGGATTCCTGAGGGATATATAACTACGAGTATTAACGTAACAAGATACGCATTTTTACGAAGACTGGAGAACAGATTTTCAATTGTGTGAACTTAAGACTTTACAGTAATTGTATTGCATATCTGTGATCTCACCGAAGGAAAGAAAACGTAATGTCAAAAGGCTGTGAAGTTTTTTTTTTTACTGTGTAAGGAAGGGCCTTAACGTCTGCACCGTGGCGGCGCCACTTGGAGCGGGTGGAGTCAAGTGGACCGTGATACAATTACGTCGCGAGCGCCAACTGTGACCCCGGCAGGGCGGGGGGAGGTTGTCTGTCGAATTTCCGGCTTCCCGCTTGCTTCAGCTGGAGGTCACGGGGGCCGAGCACCTTCGTCCGGGCGCCGCGTGCGAGGGGACGCACATTAGTTCCGGAAGTGGCCACCGGGGAAAACTCTCGACAAGGCTCGCGAACCCGTCACTCACAGAGAGCACTGGAACTGGCGCGGGCGAGGTACTGCCTCACAAACTTAAGCTTCTTGCACAATAGAAGACTTACTCATTTGACTTGACGTTTCCTTTCCTCTGACGAAACCACCAATACACAATACAATATTGTTAAGTCAGAGTTCAGACAATTGAAAATCGGTTCTGCAAGCTTCGTAAAAACGTGTACCTTGCTATGTAAATAATTATGGTATTATCCAGGAATACATTTTACGTACCTTTTTTTTTTTTAATAGGGTTAAAATATTTATTAAAAGTTTATTTCAACACAAAAAAAAACTAATTTGTTTACTTTATTAAAATATGTTAATTCATATTTTTCTACTTCACATTACATTTTTTTCCCATTTATTTAATTTTAAAAAAATCTTTTTATAATATACCGAGATTAAAATCGCCCTATGAGGAAATAACGCACTTTCCAAATTATCTCTTTAGATTTTCGGCAAAATGGCTGCTTGACTTTGACTTTAAATTTCAACTTTTCGAAATCGTCGACTCTACCTTTGACAGTTCCATTGTGTCAAGCTCCATAAGAAACAACATGTCGGAAAGCAAACGTAAAATAAAATGTTAAAGTTTTCAATTGCGTAAGGACCTTAACGTTAAGGCAGATTCCCGCCCGCCATCTTAGATTTATCGATAGCTCGCCAAAGCTTCTATTTCAGATGGTGAATTGAAATTTCCCGCACCACATATCCTAAATAACAGCTTCCCAAACCTTGTCGAACTGCAACAGATTCGTTACATTCATTAATCTTTATCTAGTAATTGTCTAGGCGAAACATTAGATTATTTCTTGCGAACGAGTACAAAGGCGACGATATCAACAGTAATCAATAAATACTGACCTAGGACAATGCAATAGCCAATGCTCTCTGCTCTGTCGTTCCAAAAAAAAAAACATTATACGAAACTGTATTTCTACAGTATGGCAAAAAAATTCCATAAATCCGAGATGGCGGGTGGGAATCTGCCTTAAGTCCTCGTGACTGAGCGTGGTCAGTTATCTGGGGGTCGCAGTGGTGTAGTGGGTAGATTACTCGCATCCTATCAAGGCGAACCGGGTTCAATACCACGCCGGGCCGCCGGATTTCCACACGTGGGAATCGTGCTGGACAATGCCGCTGGTCGATGGGTCTTCTATGGGATCTCCCATTTCCCCCCCCCCCCCTCCCTCATGCTGACGCTGCCCCATACCCATTCCCCCTCATCAGCTCCCAATACCTCGCTGTTAAGACCTGTCCATAGCTCTTCAATCTCTTCTTTTTACAAAAAAGTGCTGGTAAAAATTTCTCCGTGAAGTTACGGACACGTTAATTTTCAAAAGCGAGCTTCTGTTAAAAAATCCACAGAAATTCGCGAGACTTCTCCATTAATTACCTAATTGGTTTTACGTACGTCCAGTTTAAAAAAAATGTAATAATTAAAAAAAATTAACATTCGTTATGTGAATGTTCTAGTGTGTAGAAAGAATATATTTAGTACGGAACAACCTCGCATTCGCCTGGAGTGATTCCGAGGAACTATGGGTAGGGACATGCAAAATTCGCGTTATTATTTGGCACCAGGCTGAACGTCACAGTACTGTATACACTAGAGCCGACGTCGTTGCTCCATTGGCTGCTTCATAAAAGCGAGTTCACTCTCTTTCCGACTGAAACTGCACGTGATTGGGGGACACGATTGTGAAGTGTTCTATTATTGGCGCAGGTTTCACCAGAGCGTGTCACCTGCGGTTTGGGCCAATAAAAAATGTATTGCAGAGGCACACGTGTTTGAAGTTTGACATGCCCCGAAATAATAACGCGAATTACTATGAGAAAACGAAATCAGGAATGCCGAACCAGGATTCGAACCCAGACCGTCCTGCATGCGAGTTAGGCTGATTTACTACTGCGCCACCTCGCTCAGTTTCCGTAAGTTAACCCCGTTCAGCTGGAAGTTCCACAACTGAAGGCTGGAATTTATATATATATATATATATATATATATATATATATATATATATATATATATATATATATATATGGTCTAATTAGTAGTAGTAGTTTAGTTCCGCAATACGGGCATACTCAATAGGTAGTGGTAGTAAAATTTAGCGAAAAGATTTCATGACAAGTTATATTTCAAAACACTTTGCCCTGATTGGCTGATTTGCTTCTTGACACGTGTCAACTGCCTGCACACGAATCACGTAGTAGCCGTGTTGATGTTGCTGAATTCTCAGTGGACCGGTCAAATATGAAAAGCTTTCTCGGGTAGGCATCAACCAATGGCAGTAGACAAACTGCTGTTGGGTACTTACAGTATTCACGTCTATCGTGTACTCACGCGATAAGACCACTAGCTCTATACGTTGGATATTAATGTCAAAGAGATGTAGAGAATTCCACACTGGTGCCTTGCTGTGTACACACCGGTCATAGGTGAAATTCATTTGCAACGTGTCGAAATCCGTGGACACGATGACCGAACGGATTTACCGTCCCCGTGTCCGCGATAGTGGACTTGTTTGGAATGAGGGCTATTCATGGCCGATACCTAGGGGTAGTGAAATCTCTCGAAAAGATATCAAGACGAGCTACATTTTAAAACACTGTAGGGTCATTTGCCTATCTTGATTGGCTGAATTATTTTTTTTGGCACGTATTAACTGCCTGCGCACGAATAGTGTAGAAGCCGTGCTGAATTTGCCAAATTCTGAGTGGCCCGGTCAAATATGAAAACGCCTTCTCAAGTAGACAGTAAACCAATGGCAATGGACAAAATGCTCTTGGGTGTTTGTAGTATTGAAGTCTACCGTGCACTCGCATTTTTTTTCGCGATACCGTGCACAGAAAGGAGTCAGAACTCGGGTGTTTTTGTGAACTCGCTGTTCTTGTGAGTAATGTGATTTGCCAAAGTTTCCGCTGTTCCCGGTTCTGAATGTTTAACGATAATCACACCGAACACGCTGCACGCTGGAAAATTTCGCGAAATCGTTTTCTGACAAGATGGACGTCGAACACATATACAGTGAAGACGCCGTTGCAATTGGCTCACCAGTTTATTGAACACGCCCTGGACGTCTCTGGACCAATAGCAGATTTACAAGGACACTCGTAGCGAGTCCCATACTGCCAGGTGTTGTGCAGCACTGGCTACTCTCTGGAGACGCAGCCAATGAACACACAGCTGAGGCTCGAGTGTACACAGGACTGTAGAGCCTAGCCTACAGGTCATTGAACTCGCGAAATTTTCCTATCCCTAGCTGTAGGCAAGTGATGTTTGTGCTCGGGCCGCCCTTAGGTTTCTATATCTCCGGTCCTCACAAAATACACTCTGTTAAGACTGCACCTTTAGCGCCCGACCGCCCGCATTATTCCAGTGGCGGGTTTTTTTCCGCGCGCGCCAAACCTGTCATATAACCTCCTCCCCCCCCCCCTCCTTGACTTACACACACACAGACACACATCGCGGTCAGCATTTTCTCACTCCTCTCTACGTTCGGCAGGTCGCCGATTAAAAGCGATCCGGTTCCGCTGCTTCCAGACGGCGGACCGCCAGACCAGACGATGTGACCCACAGTCCAGCGGACACACACAAGAAACTGCCCGAACAATAGCTCGGCGTTGGCCGCCTGGGTAGGCAACACGCCGGAACGGTGTGTGCAGAGCTCCAGCAGAAAAACGTTTATTATAAAACCTTCCAACATGGCTGAGTGATGTCTGCTTACGAACAACCTAGGTATGACTAGCGATAGTGAGAATTCGCGAAAAGTGTATTTCGAAACACTGTAGGGTCGTTTACTTGTCCTGATTGGCTGTAATTACTTTTTGGCAAGTGTTAACTGTCTGCACACGAATCACGTACGAGCCGTGCCGATGTTGCCGAATGCTTAGTGGCCCTGTCAAATATGGAAACGCCTTCCCAAGCAGAGAGCAACCAATGGCAACAGGCAAACTGGTGTTGGGTGCTTGTGGTGTTGAAGTCTACCCTGTACTCAAATTATTTCGCGAAATATCACTAGCTCTAGGTATGACCTTGTACTAGGTCTCGGCCACCTGGAGAAAAGGCTGGAGACACATGGTGATATGAAATAAGGCCGTAAGTAAACGAATTCTATGGGCTACCTCGTGGCACATATGTAAATCACCAAATAACCAACCATATATATGGAAAAAAATTAAGTAAAAAGATATTGTTTTCCTTTTTTGACGGTTTTTTAAATGTACGAACTGGTATATGCCAAGCAGTAGTCCACGGTATTCGTTATGTTATAATGGCTGAAACAAAACAGAAGAATTTTGTATTTGGCATCAAATTATAAAACAAATATATAAAGCGTACATTTCCATGTGTTCTGTATTTACAGTTTCCCATTTATGTTCTAATTCTTCATTTCCATGTGTTCTGTATTTACAGTTTCCCATTTATGTTCCAATTCTTAATTTTAACCATTGGAAACAGGCGACAAGCCTGTCGTGTTTACTTTTGTTCCTATCATAACATCGTATATCACAACCATATTCAAGCAGATAATACTACAAAGCAGACATTTTATATGAGAAGCTTATATCTGTGAACAAATATTATTTTAAACATCTGCACACACACACACACACCACACGCGCGCGCGCCTTTTTAAAATATTTTTTCTACTTACATTACTGTAAAAATTTATTTTATAAGTTTCCCACCAAAAAAGACTGCTCTGTTCTGATTGGTTGTCGAGTCATAAATTTCACATAGCATATCAAATACAGTTGTTTCTTTTAACGCTTAAGGAAATCCCAACAGCGCACAAGAAAAGCTTACGTACCATTGGAAACCAATGCATGTGATAACAAACACACTTTCGTTTCTTCTGCACGTGTTTTAACGCATAATTTAACGGCTAAACTATTCTATTGGTCGACGTTGTAGGTTCTCGCGGCGTTTGCTGCCAGAGGGTCTCCGGCGGTTCGGCGGACAAGGCAGCACAGATGCGAGGTGCCTCCTGCCACCCCCCCCCCCCCCCAAGGGGAAACATGACGTGGGGGCCGACGATATGATACGGGGGGGGGGGAGCGATTTCCAAGAACATCACAGCCTTCGTCAACAATCTCTGCCGCACCCCCCCCCCCCCCCCAACCGACATTTCCGAACGCTCACCAGAAGATATCGCTTCTACGAACTCGCACGCCCCGTCGACCGACCAAGGGATGTGAAAATTCTGCCGTGGGCGTCAGCTTTCTTGTTTTTTTTTTTCCGGTCGCAGATCCTGTCGAACAACACCCCCCCCCCCCCCCCCACCAGTCCTTTTTCCTGGTAGAAAGTAAAAATAATAAAATTAACGAGTTCGGAGGCTGTTGTGTGCACCTACTTATAATTATCTTTATGGACACGTGTATGCAGAGTGTTTCATGATGGACATTATTGCAAGAACGAATTTCCCACATGCAAGACGAAAAAAGAATTTTTCAGTACGACATGGGGTGCGGAAATACTTTAAATGCTGCATCGCATATTCGTTACGGATATCATGGCAGCACAGCGCTGGCTTCCATCGCGCTGGATAGGTAACCACAGGAATAATAGTCGGACGCTGTGGAAAATATTTCGGCAAACTTCCCAAGTATTAAGGGTCATATGTACTGAAACGTTTTTTTTGTGAAATCATTGTTTGCCCGTAAATGTGTGTCTCGGTAAATAGACGTTATGGAAATATGACTTTTTGATATAATAGATAAAAAACAATTACCTATAGTCCTCTTCTTTAACTTTTGTCATACTGAGTGTATCCTTTGAGAAAAAAAAATTCGTGAAAATGGTCTAATATCGCATTTTTAAAGCTTGCCTATATAGTTTCCTTAAGCGGGAAGAGAAAAGTTCAAAAATAAGGACGAAGTTTGATTTGTGGGCTTTCATCGCATGTAATAAAACTCATATGTTACAGATCTAATTAGCACAGAAAAGTGTTACGACGGAAACACTGCACGACTTGCGCGTAGGAGCGATGAGGCGCTAGGCGTGCGTGTATCTGTCGCCCGTATCGCTCCCTCGCTTCTTGACCTTGGACGCCCAGCTACACAGTCCCCTTAATGGAAGTTTTTAACCTACACACTGCATGGGAATGTCACCCCACATCAAGCCCGCCGATATAGGAAGCTGGGAATTTCAATACGCATTCGTTCCTTTCCTTCACAAATGTATAAAAGCTACAACGAGGTACAGAGAAAACTTTTGCTATCCGTGCTTTCCTAATCTGCATATCCAGTCCCGTGGAAAATTTGCAAACGGTTTCTTGGGGTGGAAATGACGCAACAGTAGGCTATTGTGACGCAACACTTGGTCGGCAACAGGTATAGGCTGTTCATTGTAAACTCAGCACTTTCGAAAGCCCTGTTACACATCAACGTGTCTAAATGTTGTGTATTCTCCCACCTCATGTCAAATTAACATTGTCATGAGCCCCATCGCTTTATTCATGCGTCGGTCAAGTGAAATTGTGAAATTATTGGAAAAGTAAATATGTCACAAATATACTTATTTTTACACTTCGATACAAAAACAGAAAGCGAAAGAAATAATTTAAGTCATAGCGAATGGTTACCCAACACTTTTTATTCGACGTAAACTCTTTCAAACCCACATTAATTTACGGTTTCACGTGTTGCAAATAAGACATTTTATGATCAGTACTGTACTTAAAGTCGACAAAACACTTGTTTCGTTACCACAAGTAATGAGCTGTAGGCTGTGTATTAGTCTCTAGTAATGTGAACCAATAATAACCTAGACCTTTAACACGGTTCACGAATCAGTTCTTCATAAGAGAAGATCATTGGCCACTGAGCCTCACAATGTACAGTACCGTCCAAAAGTAACGTTCATGTGCTTTATGTATAGTTGATTCACAATAACTTCGACCTTTTCTGAAGCCCTGTTAAATATCTACTTTTGGTTGCTAGTTACGTATCCTTCCGCTACACGTTAGCATAAATACTGTCATGTGACTTCTACTTTTATAACTGCCAAATGCGTTGGTTGCTATTTACCGCTGTTCAAAGAATGCTGTCAAATTGCCTACGAATGTTCACAATTTAGGCCTATAACAACATTTAGGTCGGCTTTATAACTATTTTACACACGATATAGCACGTTACACATAATACACATTAATATTATGCCACGATCGTTTTTATTACAACTGTGGCGGAAACAACAGTAGTATTTAACCTGTTGTTATTAATATGAGTTTGGTTATTTCGTTAAAAGGACGGCATTAATTGGAATAAAAATTAAAACGAAGGGACAACCAACGAAACGACACAGTAAATTCAAGCACGAAACGCGTGTCGCGTATTTATTGTTTGTAGCATCGACAAACGTAAAAGATAGTGGTGAACATGCAAACAGATAGGCCTACCGTGACATTTATTCCGCTAATATTTACATGCATTGGTACTTGCTGGTTTTTAGGTTTGTACTTACTGGTTTTTAGGTTTATTTTATTATTTATTTAAATTTATCTGGTTCGGCTTAGTATTTTTTGGGATTGAGGCAGACATTCAGATCACAGAACCGTAAGCTTATTACACAACTGTGTTTCATGCACCTAGCGCAAAGGTACGACTTTGTGATAAGCATATATGAATAGAAATAATTAACGTCGGCATAACATCAGTACATGGTTAAAACGTGTACATTTTTGCGCATCCAATATTTGAAAGCCACACACACATGGCCTGCGTAATAATTACAACGCAGCCACCAGACGGAAATGGCGGCCACGCCCTTTCACACGCGGCGATCAAAACACTCGTTACAGTATATGTAACTTTGCCGTGGATACACATATTTATCACAACATTGCACCTTGCCTAGGAAGTTTAAAAAACACGAGTAAGAACTTGACGCTTCGTTCAGAAACACCCCGTGTCATTGACATGTCGCCACATCACTGCCAGTCGTAAGGCACTGCGTATAATCCCCTGCCATATTGGAAAAAGGGCATGTCTAGGGGTAAGGTGATCAAATTCTAGATTCTCCCTTCCACACCACGTCTGCCAAACTGCTGGATTTGTAAGCGCCGCGACATCGCATCGTATCGCATTAAAATAACGTATAATAGGTATTTAAACAATAAAATCTCGTCTCAGTTGTAAATTGCAATTTCAAACATCATAATTGTTGCTGTAATTAGTATGAAATGTGCTGAAATTAGAAATAATAAAATGTATACATTTCTTGCTACACAAGAGGTACAAACTTCCCGAGAGAGAAGAGAGGACGAGAGAAAGCGACACGCTCTGCTTCGCCTATTGAAACTTGGACGGGGAAAAAAAAAAAAAACACCGTGTCACCCTAGAGCTTGGGCAGGGTAATTTCCGCTGGTATTTCTAACTGCAGCAATGAAATGTGTTTCCGTCAGCGCTACCTAATAATACAAATAAATAAATTGGCATCGTTTAATTTACAAATAGTATACACAAAAACGAGGTTAAAAAAATATTGTAACTGTGAACTATTTCTTACCGGCAGTCGCCAACAAGTCGCTGCTCTCGCTGTTGTTAAGTCTTATTTAATACGAAATGAATATTACAAGTTTCAGAAGATACTAAGTAGATTATTAATCTATTCAAGAACACAGTACTTTAACGTTAATCATAGGGTTATATAATTTTGGAATACAAGTGATTGAACACAACAGGTTGACATGTTACGCCTAGGGTGATTTTTGAATGGTTCGATTCCAAAAGGCCGAAGAAAGCGTGAATGGACTATACACAATTGTGTGCGCTGGTACTGAATGGGTTAAGATATGGAACTATTTTCCTTCCATCTTTACCAACTTCACTGCATACAATGCCACTTTGTGCACCCGTTAAAATATATGCAGGTAGGGGCAGTGACTTTTTTCCAAGTTCGAATTTCAAAAGTGCTCACTTTATCGCGAACAGCCTGTAACAAACGTGACACCTCGCCGCCTTCTCCCACCGACGTCGACGAACAGGGCTGTCCAAAGTTGAGATGACCTGGGTGCGGTGGAAACACCTTTGAGCAGCATACAACAGCCAATCAGACGCGTAGTCCCGTTCACAGAGCTACGCGCTGCCAATCAAGAGAATGGCATCGGAAGGAACCCCTACCCCATTTATGCCCGGTTGCACCATCGTGGTTCGAAACGCGATCTTGAGATCGGATCTAAGATCGACACAGAAAACTGTTGTACCATTCGAGTTCAGAGTTGGACTGGAGATCGAGATTAAGTTCATTTCTAACCACAAAAATTGGCCGTTCGAAATCTCGATCCGAGATCAGCAGCCATCTTCTACAAACGTAGTTCGAATATACGCCAACAGATATAACTACGTTCGATTGTTTTCTTGGGGAATTAAAACATTTTGCGAACTTGAATATTATCCAATAAAAGTCGTACAACAATAATTCACTTAAAACAGGTAAAACATCGCACATCTAGTTCTATCTATCGTGAATAATACGCCTACTTCCATGACGTCATATATTTACGAACCAATTGGAAAATTTGTCTCACACTTAACATCGATCTCTCACTTTGGAACCAAGGTCGAAGAATCGGAGATCCAGAACCATGAAATTTCGTCGGGTGCAAACACTTTTACATTGAAACCAAGATCAAACTGGATCCTGATTCGGAACTAGGATCATTCGATCTCGGATCGGGGCGATGTTGGTTCAACCGGCCCTTAGTCTCTTATGTAATGTGACCCGAGGCAAATTTTCAACGGCCTAGCAAGTCAAGAAAGAAGAACCCATCCCTTGGAATACCCATAGACTAAAGATGAGGCAGTCCGCTTGTTCGTCTTCTGCGAAGGTATCCAACATTGACCTAACTGTCACGTGGTCACAACTGTCAAGGTCACATGGTCAGGAAGAGTTTGTTAATACCTTAATATTTAAATGACAAGCACTATTATATGAATAAGATCCTTTTACCAGTTTGAATTTAATCAAACTGCATAACAAATCGGTTAGAGGAAGTACACATGCATCTCAGTGCATTTGGTTAAAAATCACTTTTCTAACCCGAACTCTAAACCATGCCGTTTTCGCTAGACGTGTTGGCAGAAAAGCAGTTCAATGTTGGGACACGGAGATTGGTTGTGCGCAGCCAGTGAGATACCTCATCTTTAGTCTATGGGAATATCGAAGCTATGAGGCCCGTTCTACAATGAGACTTGCAGTTTTGTTTTGGTTATTTTACCTGGCTCTATATATCTACTTTATTTCTGCCTCTTTCAGTTTCATTGTGTTATCCAATCTCCATTTGACAGAAGAGGGTGTATGGTCTACGCTGGCATGTTAATTTTGTTTACTTCTCCAGATTATTACTCCTCTTTTCCATCTATGTGTACTCGTTCATTTTGTTAATAAAAACACTTCATCGATCGATCTCTCTACGACGACACACATGCGGGCGTGAATAACGTAAGAAAGCTGGGCATCTTCCATGTCCGTGAATCCGTGTAGCCAATAGGAATCGAGTATTTGGTTTGTTGACATTCGTTTATTTGCCATTGTGGTACGCACGGCAACAAGCGTGAGGATTTCCAGTGGCTATTGCCATTTTTTTGTTTTAATAAACAAGTGCACATGATTTGGCAGCCGTATTTACGAAGTGTTAAATATTGTAAAAATACGCAAAGTGTGATGTGTGCGTTTAAAAAAACTTATATCAGAAATTTGCGACAGCTGAGTATTTTTTATTATTTCGTAATTTGCAAGATTGTATGTTTCTTTGTATTGCAGGATAGTTAAAAATTAATCCCGAGTTGTTCGCTTATTTTGTTTACGAGATCCAAATTCGTCTTCTTGCGTATCCATGCATTGTAGAACAGGCCTAATGCCCGCCGAGGCAAAATTATTCTCTTTGACAAGCAAAACGTCCATAATCATAAATAGGCAAATAGGACGTCCGAAGTATAAAGTAAGGTAACATTGAGCAGCGTAAATTAAAAAAAATCACATGAACGAGAAGAAATACTACTGCCAGAAGGGCCATACTGGAAAGCGCATTAAGTGCCACTACACGGTCATTTTTATTTCCTGGTGATTTCGGTTTATCACTTTAGGAGACTGCTGGTATGGTTGCTTCCTCGTTGCTATTCCTACCTGCGACCGTCTCTAATGACCTCGCTGTCGACCTACTTTGAATACGTGTATAGAGTGTTCACGGTAAAGTGAGCACTTTTTAAGGCCCTTCCACCAGGCATTAGCCACTAATAAAAATGTTTCATTGCAGCCTCAGCCATTATCTTTTGTGAAGGTATACGCCGTATTTATTCGTCACATGGCAATGTTGATATTAAAAAGGGGCGGAAAGATAAAAAAAAAAATGGCTAAAAGGAGATACTTGGAAGAGCCTTCAAAAGTGCAGGCTTTACCGTGAATAGTCTATATAATTTAATTTCGTACTAAACAACCCAGTGGTACTGAAGTGTCCTTTGCAAACCGTAACAGGATAAGAAAGCGGTAAAACTTTATTTTATGGAAGTTAACCAAAAAATCGATAGTATTAATCGGACTGGCAGATTGTAACACAGCTATTTATCATGCAGGGTGAATTCTGAAGCACGTAGATAGTAATACGCACATAGGCCAAAGGCACATACTTTTTTAAAAATAAAATAAGGCCGAAGATGTATTACAAAATACCGGTTACGACAAAGAATCGGGCTAACATAAACACATTCATGAATGTCGGGAGGGGTATAGATGATGCACTTGTTCGGGGCAGCGATTTCAGGGAAGACGGCATTAAATCTTGCTTGGAACTGTAATTTACCCCGAAAGACTGGCCACGTAATAAATACATACATGAATAACTTGAGAAAAGATTTGCATACTCAAGTAAAACGAGGTTCTAAACGATAGCTGTGTTGTATGAAACACTTCCACAACTACATTTTTTTACGGGAACTTTCTTTTACTTTTCATTTGCTAATCGAATTACTTAAAAGTTCTTTTTTTTTTTTTAATTCGTGAGCTGACCCATTCGTTTTTTGTTTTTTAAACTAAACATCGAAAAATCTGTAGCTTAAGGTTGAGGAAATATTTTACCAAAGCGATGTGAAGCGATGAAAATTTTCCTTGGCAGCAGGAAGATGTCTTCCCCGGATATATACATCCATAGCTGCCTATTTCCACGAATTCTTCCCATCGTTTTATCCGCATATTTGCCATCGACCTCCTCGTGCATGTAATTCAGGCTAAATCGGGGCAAAAAAAGTTGTTCAGCTGCTCGGAAATAATGTCACAATGCCACTCCGTCCTCTTTCGTGTCATCCAAACCATTTTTCGATATTTGGCAGCGGGCTGAGGGGGGGAGGAGGCAAGGAGGATGTTATTGAAGTTGGCGGTAAGTGTAGCCTGAACGGGAATTACCCGCAGGTCGGAAAAATCGCCCCCGTAGCATTAACTTGTAAAAAAAAAAAATTACCAAAACATTTTCAGTGGGTACAAAATTATTTGTAGCAGCCACAAACCTGTTTGAACATTTCTGTTATTTGCAGTAGGTATAACAAAACATTTCAATTATAATTAAACAATAGTTGTTTTTGTGGTTCGCGACATAAGATTTTTCGGGGTGAATTTTTTTAGCTGTCGGGTTTATTTTTCTGTAGTGCAGAGGTGGGTGGAGGGAAGACTAGAGTGGGATAATGACCGGGGCAAATATAATTCAGTAAAGCGGGAGATCTGTCGAGATGCAAGTTCCAAAAAAAAAGCACAGAAAACTAGCTTTCATTGGACCAACCACATTAGATACACTGCAAAAAAATAAGGCTGAGGCTCGACTTCCTCATCTGGTTATCAATTTCCATTGCACAGGACTGTAAGTAAAATTCCTAAAAACGTAGGTATAGCAATTCCAGTTTCCTTACATGTTACACGTTCAGAACGGGTTGAATCGGTGTACAAATTGAAAACAGATTATCTGTCTGAAACAATAGAGTACTGTTTTAAATAGCATCAAACAAATACATAGTTGAAGACACCAACATACGACTTTTTTTTTTCCTACAAAGCGATTACACACTGTTGCACAAATAAAACGCTTAGCTGTAACAAGAAATAATTCCGTTCAAAAGAGGCATTGTGTTGAAACTTCGATACTTGCCGAAATCTTTCAAACTAATATTTTGTTGGATCAAACAAATGTGTCCCGAGCATTCCAGTAAATTCACACATAGAAAAGAAACCTGTATGTTTGCGCTTCTCAAAAAAAATTAATCCGAGCATTTCTCCACATGACAATTATTAAAACCATTCGGACACAAATTAATTTCAGAGCTCTGTGTTGAAATGAAGAATTTTATATATAAGCCGTACCGGTGTTCAACCCTTTTCCTGCAATGTGCTACATGCTCTGTGTTATATCGGCATTTAGAGTCCATCCATGATTACTTACCACTTTTCTGAAGCCCTTCTAAAGTTCTACTTCCAGTATATTCCTCCGCCCCACGCAAACAAAGCTTACTCTGTACCTAAGTCGAGAAAATTACGTCAAAGGGACAACGCACCGCGTTCGTGCGCACTCAGTGCAAAAACATTTTGCATAAGAACAATTTTTTTACCAGGTAGAACCAACATACTTATTTTACCCCTGTTATTATTTATATTAATTATGAATTAAATATTATTCTTAATAGATTAATTATAAATAAATCTTCAATTTACCCAAAAATACAGTATTTTTATGTTAACAAAAGTAGAGAACGCTTGAGATACATGGCATACTTAGGAAACGACCAAACACATCATCCATGGAGTGATTTTTTAAATGTTTGGTTTAAAAAGTGTGAAGAAACTGCGAATAAACTATATTATTCATGTCAAAAAGAAATGCAGCAAATTCCACACAAAACAGATTAGCCACGGCACAGATGTCTTCCTGGGTACAGTTCCCGCCATAAGCATGGTTAATTTGCAAGGTATTCGTGATCGTAAACGTCACGAACGAGCGGGGTAAAACACTTTGGCGTCGGAGCGGAGAAAGCTGCACGACTTGGAAGCTGTGCAGGCTCGGCCAGGAAATGGCCCGGGCTCTAGGGGAAACTCCGGCGAAGATCGACGACCGGGTTTACCCGAGCTAGAAGTCTGTTGGCGAGACGGTTTATTTTCGCGGATCTGCCGAGTAGATGTTTCAAACGGCCCGGCGCGAAAGTACTGTCGCCAGCTACACTACCTCCTGGAAACGACGCGGCGAGGTTTTGTGATACTCCGCACCGTGCGCGCAAACTATGTCGATCCTTTGCGTAAAGAAAATTATCCGCCAGCGTCGCCGACACGGTGGAAGGCTATTCACGGTAAAGCCAGCACTTTTTTTTAATGCAGTCTCATATGGGATAATAGTAGATAAAATATGTGCCGCTGGCCTGCACCGCTGACCTTGGCGGAAGAGAAGGATAAGAGTATGGCCGATAACGGGGCGAAGAGTCAATGGAATGTTTTGAATGCCACACGAGAGAACCAACAATCTGTTACAAAAAGCGAGCCGACGCGATAATCATTTTTGCGACGTATCCTGCTGACCCTGGTTGTATCGATTTCTGCGTTTATCGGAAGAATGCTCTGGACTACTGACCTCGTTCTCTCAGCGTGACTCGGGGTGCGTTGAACATTCCAGAAGGTCAAGGCAAACGATATAAAAAGTATGGCAGGCCTCCGAGTTGAGTGTAGTTTGCGCCGGGACGTGCAGGATATATCTAACGACGAACAAAAAGTGTAAGGTAACCATTTGTGATAACTCAAAATTATTTCTTTCGCGTTGTTTTTTTTTTTAATGCATAGAAATGTAAAAATGGGCAGATTTGTAACATATTTACTTTCTTAATAATTTCATAGTTTCACTTGACCGACGTATGGATAAAGCGATGAGACCCATGGAAATGATAATTTTACATAAGGCAGAAGAATACACAACGTGTATGCAAGTAGATCTTATGCAGGGCTTTCCTAGAGTGCTCATTTCACCGTGAACAGCCTATAATAGTGGATATTTTACGAGGTGTGCCTGTCAATGCGATCAGCTGGGATGGCGTGTTATTATTTGACTCGCGCAGGTGAATAAGCCCTGCGGGAACAATCGCGTTGGCTTGCGCGCTCCCCGGATCTCGATCCACCGGACTGCTACCTGTAAGGGGCATCTCGAGGCCATTGTTTACGCAACTCCTCCAATTCCGGACATGGGACAAGGTCGCCAGCAGATGCGTGCAATTCCCGCGCGTGTTCAAGCGTGCCTTTCGAGCACTTCTTGAAGGGTGACGTATCACTGGTGGTACACGAAAATGGCTACAGCTACTCGAACTGAAATGTGTCAGGGAAGACTGTTACGAACACGTCCAGTACAAAACTGGAAGGTCTGTAACTGGGAAACTGTAGACTTTAGGTCATGTGTTCCTAGGGACATCTTGTGTTGTTTCGGGTGTACTGGCTACCTCCCGAGAAATTCCAGCATATTTGGGAACAGGCTGTATATGGTTAAGTGTTAAATATTTCTAGCATACTTCTGCAACTGCCGCCGGTTTTACATCAAGTATGGGTACTGTTGTTATTCGAATGATGATAGTGTCGAATTTAATAACAGTCATGAATTCTAGTGAATTTTCACTTGTGGCATAGTGGAATTCTCTTAGTGTTGGCGGCGCTGATCCCCCCCCCAACCCCACCCCCACTCAACAGTTTATTGCGAGGAAAGAGACGCGCATGTTTTAGTTACGCTCGCCGCTTCTTTACACTTGGGCGCCAGGAAGATATTATGAAACGGATATCCGGTAAAGTGTTCGTGAGTGAATCACGGTGAACTAGAGCACGTTGTGATGAAACTTCCGGCGTAAACTCCCGTTCTTCAGTTACCAGGAACCGGTTCCAAGAATACACGATTCTCCTCCCCCTTCAGAACTGTTCCTGCTTACGTAGCACGCGAGTTAGTCCGCGGTGGCTGATCGGTTAGCCTGCTCGCCTCCCACCGAGGTTAGTCGGACTCAATCCCTGGTCGGGTCCACCGGATGTTCCCACGTGGGAATCGTGCCGGACGATGCCGCTGGTCGGCGGGTTTCCTCGGGGATCTCCCATTTCCACCCGCCCTTCCATTACGACGCTGCTCCATGCTCACCTCGACCACCCTCATCCGCTCCCGAGACCTCACTGTTGAAAGCCGCCCAAATCTCTTCGCTTCACTTCGCAAACTGAGAATTACCACGCAACTGCAGGCGGAGTGAACTTTCGCGATTAAATCCCAGTGCAGAGTCAAAGACTACATAAAAATGCTGATTTCTTTGCGATGGTAAGTTGTTCTGACGTGCAGAACCAATTTTCATTATTTGGCTATTGTTGTATATAGAGACCCTAACCTTTCACGGGATACAAGTTTTTATGTTCGTTTCGCGTATGTTATTGGACCTCAGCCCATCCTACACGCCCTGCATGACTCGAAACTAATAACTAGAGACTTGAGCAATTCGCGAGTTCGATGACCTGTAGGCAAGACTTCGCAGTCTTATACACACTCTCGTACAGATATCAACTTTCATTGGTTGATTGTTGTGGTAGTATAAGGCGGTGGTTGGGCGCACAATTTATTGCATGTTCGTTATTGGCTGATTTATCTCCAGGAGGTGTCAAACAACACATCGACCAATTACAAAAGTAACATGAACGTACATGTGTGTGAATTCAAAGTCATCTAGAAACGATCTCGCGAAATTCTCTGGGTCTCTACTAATAGCAAACTCAGCCACAGAGTATAAAATACACAGAAACGCAATTGCATGTCCATTCACCGGCTGTGCGAAACTCTGTGAAAACGATTTGCATCCGATTGGCTCTTTCTTGATGTGACGGGTTCTCCATTGGCTGGAAATAAGACACGAGGCGCTGATTGGAGAACGACGTCCCGGTATGTAGGTTGTCAGTGTCGCCATTTTCCTCGCGTGTGTATCTGGAGTGTAGGGTCTGTATCTGCAGCGCCAAGAGTTAGGTTTCGCCAATAGCGGTGAATTAGAAATTCGTGGATTTAACACATTCTGGACTACGATCGAGCAATGAGGGTTGAATTTCTTCGTAATAGAAAATAAAATTCGCATGGTTATAGAGTCATGGTTCTGCTAGTATCTAACAGGATCGTACAATAACAATACAACCTAGCAGTTGTAGTTGTCCTGCAAATAATCATTTTTCTTTTCATATAATTTCCATGATCCTACTGCTTTTTAATACAAACATTGCAATCTGACCAATAAACACAGTGATTATATTTCACCGCCCTTAAAATTTATTGCATGAGGCTGCTAAGATATATTTATTAGTGGTTAATGCGTGTTGAGAGGGTCTTAAAAAGTGCTCACTTTACCGTGAACCGCCTATAAGACTTTTACATAGAAAGAGACTTTTGATTGGGGCACAAGCCAGCTCTGCGACCCCAGTGGGTGATGACCAACCAATGATGAACGCCCAGTGTGGTATGGACCAATAGAAGAGCGGTAAGTGGGAATATAGAAACCAATAGAATATACGTTTTTGCAGTGGTGTATACGGGTGATACACTTCCAACTTCTCGTCAATTACAGTAGCTATGTGCACACCTGAATGTTTGAAATGAAGACCCGCTTAGGGTTGAAATACTGGTGGGTATGGGCTTTATTCACAATTGCTTAACGTCCAGTGCAGTGGGCACAGGGGAGGAAAGGGTTAAATAGTGAAGTCGCCTCTAATGCCGTGATTTTCAGAGCACGCAGTGAGAGTCCGCCAACGGTAGCGCAGGACTCCTTAACGAACTCGCGCTGCCGAACAGAGCGAGATGGGGAAGAAGAAAAATAAAGAACGTCAGGCGAAACACCAACACGACCTGAGGGGAAATAATGGCCTCTGATTAAACAACGTTCGCTCTTCGCTGCACGAAAAAGAACGCGTGCAGGAGATGGAACAGACTCGGTAGGGCACGGGAAAATAGACGAGCGAAGCTGGACGCAGAAGAGAAAAAACAATTAGAGCTGATCTGGAACGCGCTGTCTGCACGGCCATGTGGTTTACGGGGGCAGGGGGGTAAGAATTTCCGCGATGGCGGCTCAGCCAGTTTATTTGAGAGCAGAGAGGCAGTGCTGGATTCTGGGAAACTGGAAGGAAATGAAGAATAAAAATAAATTACTCGCGCCCTGAGGGCTGTCCGACACAGACTGTCCGCAGAGTCGATAGAAGCAAAATTCTTTCGCCACGAGCCAGACAACCGAACACTATTAATGCCATCTGACCACACCACATCTCTCCTTCAATCAGCTGTGGCGAGACGAGAGGAAACGAGTATGTGATTTGTCGTGCATTTGTTTAATAAACATTGAATATTTCCTACTCTCTAGGGAATGAATGAAGAATGTCAAACAAAATTAGAATTCTGAATATCGTCTAGAAACAGATTAAATATACTTACACCTGACCTCTATGTCAATTAACTATTGAAATAACCAAAAATTACCCTGTCTTTTGTTTCATTCCCATAATAAAATTTAATTTGTAAATTATAGTAAACGGATCGATAACATAAACAAGTACTCTTTAATCATATCTAGTTATCATATCTGTGAGCTACGGTAAACATACCCCCTACAAAGCTGCAATATTACGTACTCGCCCACACATTACATGCGAGATTAATTAGCACACTTGCACACAACAGACCAATATGTCAGACAGACATCATGACACTGACATTCACTCCAGCAGGGTGGCTGGAGGGGAGTTTCACTCCCCCTCCCGAACATGAAAACACGTCAGGCAACCCCAAATAAACAGTCTTAATACTGGGTCCGGTGCCCAATAAGAAGCAGCTACACACGGCGCCGACCCAACGATGCACGTGTCGGGGTGCATTGTTTTGTAAACACCCTGTGAGTTATGAGAGCCTAGGCTCCCCCGGCCACACGACACAAAGACCATTCGGTGGCGGATGAGGGTTCGGCGGCCGCCTCGTGTAGACAATCAGACAATGGCCACGCCTACATCAAAGCAAACCGCCACCCCATTTTGTTTCGGCCTACTTAATTATTAATTACTCGTCTGTGAAAAACAGCGCGCCGACCCGCGGCGAAACAAGAAACTGGTGATGGGATAATCCGATAGTTTCGTAATTCGAATGAAGCGATTACAATTTTTTTAAATCGAATAAATAATCGATTATCTTGTTCAAATCCATCCAAAAAAGAATATTGCAAATACTGCTTATTTGTAATAATTATGCTATTTTGAAAAAAGAGTCTAGGGTTTCACAAATACAATGGGCCCAAAACATTTCAAAAAATATTTCTTATGGTTTTAATTAATTGGGTTTAATTTTTATAAACTACTATTTAAATGGTCTAATTGTTTAGTAGTTACATACATGTTATTAAGGTAATACAACAGGAAATATACATTGTATCTACATTATGTACTTGCAAATTTGAAAATTTATTGTTTCAAAATTATATTTTATATTTTTTATAAATGTGGAACATGTGAGTATCTGCAATGTTTTGTTTTGTAATAGTATAAACAACTGAATATTGGGAATAATAGAATTGATTTAAAATAACCTATGAATCAATTATAATTATATAATCGAATAACCAAATTATTTTTCAAGCGATTATCTCATCACTAGGGATAGGAAAAATTCGCGAATTCATTTCAGGACAAGATAGATTTCAAACTCGTGTACAATGAAGTCACCTTTGCAATTGGATCAGAGTTTATTAGACACGCCCTGAACGACTCCGCGCCAATAGCCGACTTGCAAGGGAGCAAGAAGCGAATCCCGCACTGTCAAATGTTGGGTAACACTGGGGAAACAGCCAATGAAGAAAATATCTGAGGTGTTCGACTATACAAAGGATTGTGGAGTCTAGCACACAGGTCATTGACTCGCGAAATTTTCCTACCCCTGCTCATCACTATAAGCAACAAAGCTGCTTCGCCGCGCTGAGGGCTCTCTCGAAACCCGGAAGAAATGTTCTGGCAAATGATCGACCTCTCTACGTCATCTGCGTCGATTCCAATTAATGGATGCTGGCCCGCCTGATCCGGCCATCTTCGAGCGCCTGCAGAACTTAAGACCTTTCTGATCCACTTTAATGTACGGTTTCAGTTGTTGCAAAGAAAAAAATTATGATGCGTGTTGTACTTAAGTCGACACAACACTTGTTTGGTTGTCACAGCCAATGGGCTGTAGACTACACATCTTCTCAGACACAGTTATATGAACCAATTATATGACCTAGAACAGGAAGAAGATTTACGAGTAATTTACCCATACGTAAGATCATTGGTCATTACGCTTCAGAGTATGCAGCACAGACCAAAAATTCCCTACACGTGCGTAATTGTTTCAGAGCATGTTGATATTTGGATTCATTATTTGTTGTTTAAAAACTACCACATTTTACATGTATTAAATACACAAACCTGCCTTAAAATTGTCAGTGTTTGGGGTGTCACAATATGGCGATGGATGAACACGTTATTCCTATACTCTAAATGCCATGTTATTCCTATACTCTAAATATGAGGTAGACCGATCTCACTAGCTGCGCACAACTAGTCTCGGTGTACCAACATAATTTTCTGCCAACTCGTCTAGCAAAAACGGTGTGGATTGGATTTGAGGTTAGAACACTTATTAGTAAACAAGTACTTTGAGATGTTTGTATACTTCCTGTAACCAATTTGTAGTGCAGATTTTTAAAATTCAAATTAGAAAAAGTATTATATTCATATAAAAGTGCTTGCCTTTTGAAAATTGAAATATAAACAAACACGTTCGTCTCTGTTGACCATATATTGGGGTAGGTCAATGTTGAGTGCATGTGCAGAAGACGAATGAACGGTTTACCTTTCATCTTTAGTCTACGATTATTCCCGGCGCTTACCTCATATGATTATTCCTGGGGCCTAAGCCATATGATTATTTCTGGGGCCTACCTCATCTTTAGTCTATGATTATTTCTGGGGTCTACCTCATCTTTAGTCTACGGTTATACCTAGAGTCTACCTCATTTTTAGTCTATGGTTATTCCTTGAGTCTACCTCATCTTTAGTCTATGGGTATACCTAGAATCTACCTCATTTTTAGTCTATGGTTATTCCTTGAGTCTACCTCATCTTTAGTCTATGAGTATTCCTGGGACCTACCTATTCTTTAGTCTATAATTATTCCTCGGGTCTGCCTCATCTTTAGTCTATGATTATTCCTGGGGTATGCCTCATCTTTAGTCTATGATTACTCCTGGGATCTTGCTCATCGTTAGTCTATGGTTGTACCTGTAGTCTACCTCATCGTTAGTCTGATTATTCTTGGGGTCTACCTCATCTGTAGTGTATTATTATTCCTGGGGTCTACCTCATGTGTAGTATATGGAACGATTCACATACACGCGTCCTCGAGAGGTCCGCCAGCGCGTCAAGCGGACGTTCCGAGAAACGGCGGCGGGCCGGGTAAGGAAAAGAAAAACAAATGGCTGCCTGTAATTGGCAAGGCCGAGATATGAGCCGCGTTTGAGGACCGGCCGTGCTGTGTGTTCGCAGCGCGCGGCCACAATTTGCTAGGCAGAGGAAGGTGGCAGTTACTGCTTGAAGGAAAAAAAACTATCGGCGCACCTGCCCAACGCATAATTCTTCGTGCCTGTCAGAGGAGTGTGGGAGGGAGGGAGGGAGGGAAAGATCCTGCCCCTCAGGTCCCAGGAAAACACCTGCTAGAAGCCGTACAGAACTTCGGCATTAAATACTCTTTGAGAAATTGGTTACAGTTAATACTGCACTACCATTCATTACCAGAGAAAATAAGCCGGCGAAATGAGGATTTTCTGCAAGAAATAATCCACAAGAAAAATTTTCACAGCACCCCAAAATGGCCAAAAACAGGAATTTACAAAACGCTGCACCTCAAAATACACACGTCAGATAAACAAACTACCGAAGGGCCCTTGCATTGATACATTCCACAGACTTCCAACCCATAAAATAAAAGGGTCTCCGCTGAGTCCCATAGGTAGACGAGAACACTGCGCATCAGTTCAGAGCCTTGCGCTTAGTGGCGATGGCGCCCTTGATGTGTGTGGCAGTGTCACCCTTATCGCTCCCCGAGATTTTCGGCCTGAAACGAGAGGGGAAAAGCTCTAGGTACGCGGGAGGACTTAAGCTGTCACGTGTATTTTGTTGTTGTAAGTAACTTGTATCTATTGTACACTAATTTTTAAAAAACTACGGAACATGTCAACGCATTTTTTTTAGGGCAGAAATAAATTCGATATTTTGTCGCCAATATGTAGTGGGAAGTCAGCAAAAATATAGGCGATTCACTGTAAAGTGAACACTTTTTAAGGCACTGCTGAAGTTTGCATCAGATTTTTATCTTCGTGTCATTTTTTTACTATAAAGTTCGCCATCGGACCAATAAACACAGAGTACACATTTCGCCAATACCAAAAGTTAACGTCTGGAGCTGCAATAAAATCTATTTATTAGTGGTTAATGCATGTTGAAAGGGCCTTAAAAAGTGCTCACTTTACCGTGAACAGCCTATAACTGTTAGTAGCCCTCTGTTTATATTTCTTGTTCTGTTGAGGGTCCTACGTATTGAAACGTTTTCTGTGAAATCGTTCGTTGCGCCTACACGCGTGTCTCGGTAAATAAATGTTCTGGAAATAGGAAGTTTGGCCAGAAAGGATAAACAAAACTATTGTCTATATCGCTACCTTTTTACTTTTATCATATTAAGTGTATTAATGGAGAAAAAAATTGTGCAAGTGGTCAAAAAACGCATTTTTAAAGCTTGCCTATGAAGTTTTCTTAAGCGGCAAGAGAAAAGTACGATTATACGCAGGTAGTTTGATCTGCGTACTTTCATCGTGTGTAGTAAAACCCCACAGTTACAGATCTAGTTTACACAGTAAAGCGTTAGGGCAGAAACACCGCACGCCTTATCCATAGGAGCGATGAGGCGCTAGGCTTGCGTGTTAGTATCGCCCGTATCGCTCCCTCGCTTGTTGACCTTGAACGCGCACGTATAGGCTATTCACGATAAAGTGAACACTTTTGAAAGCACTCCCATTTCGAATAATTGTCAATAAATACATTTCATTTTAGTCTTAGACGTTAACTTCCGAGTGCGGTGGAATATGCATACTGTGTTTATTTCTTACAAGGAAACTTTAAAAAAAAAGTGGTTCAAGGATAAAAAATGGCTGAAAGGAAAAAGTAACTATGGCCTCAAAAGTGCTCATTTTATCGTGAACAGACTGTACATAGGAACCTCAACAGTGGTTTTAAACTATTGCGACAATGATGTGATTTTTAAAACATATTTATTGTATTAAAACTCTATAGTCACCGTTTAGAATTCTCAGAAAACAGAACACAAGCGAAACCTTCGTATTGGTTCCTTCCCCGTAAGGATCCCCCCCCCCCCCTCCCCAACACGACTGTAGAAACGTCTTCGCGAGCCCGAGCTGGAGGATGGGATGAGCTGTTATGTGTTCTCGAGACGTGGAGGGAGGAGAAAGACACTATAGACCAGTATCAGAAGAAGCCGGCTGGGGAATGCGAACTACCAGTTCCCCTCCGCGAGGAGAACGACGGAGAGAGGCAGAGAGAGAAAGGGAGAGCTGGCATTCCGCCGACACGTCTGCGCCAGACCCAGTGTCATCCACCAGCCGGTGATGCAGCGGGATGAAGGAGGGAGGACGCACCAGACACTTGTCCCATCTGACAATGAAGACCAACTCGTAACCCTGTCTTCCCCGCCTCGACTTCTGCACGACGCAAAATACATGCAGAACTCGACACCACATCTCGTGCGGGAACATCTTCGTATGGAATCAGGAGATCGGGCGAATTCTAATTTTCCAGGAGAGTCCCGCACGAAACCAGAGTGATTCTATTGGTCGAGACCGGAGAATTGCGGGAGCAAATTTAAGGACGCGTTAAACTGTATCCGCATGTACCGCGAAGTTTCGCTTCTATTGGACAACAGATTGTTAAGACACGCCCCCGGACAACTTTCGACCAATAAAGATACCTGTAGGGATAACAAGGACCGAATCACGTGCTACCTGGTCAGTGATTGAAATGGAAAAACAGCCAATGAACAACTAACTGAGGCTCAGGTTCACAAAGAGCTGTGGAGTCTAGCTTGCTGTCGAACGTATTCGCGGAATTATCGCGTGTGTATCTATTGGTCAGTCTCTGCTGGTCATAAATATGGCCACCTATAGATCAACCGAGCAGGTAGAAGAAGAGCAAAGGATATGAAGGTATCAAAGAGGAACCAAGCTAAAAACAATATTGAAGAACTCTTCAAAATATTGCTTTGGGAAGGGAGTGGAGTGCAGAAAAGTGTCAAGAGAATGTTAGACGAGTACAACGAATAAACTGCTTCAATATTTAACAAGTTGGGGGTGTTAATCATATTTAATTGTTGAAATTATGGCAAGTTAGATATTCGAGGCTGAAGGCTGTTCACATTAAAGTGAGAACTTTTTTGAAATGAAACTAAGAACAAATTCACTGCTACTAAGTCATATATTTTAACGGGCGCACTGAGTGTCATGCGCCCAATAAAGTTGGCAGCGATTGATGGAAAGTAGTTCCATATCATAACGTCGAATAAAAATGTTAAGGTAACCCATTTGTGATTACTTAAATTATTTATTTCGCTATCTGTTTTTTTTTTAGGACTTAAGTATAAAAATTTTAATGCTTAAAATGTTTAATAAAATTTATAGTTTCAGCTCCTTTTTAGAATTTAAAATCTTCACAAATAAAATTTTTGTGGCAACATGTGTAAAGCTGCTACGCGGTTACGGGGGCAAAAACTAAAAGGTTTCATTTTTTAGGGCGACACGGGCAAGTCATTTCATTGTGGAAAGCAAAATCTTGTGCGAGTCATCTTGCAATGGTGGTCTCCTAGACACAATAGCTCACAAAAACTTGCGCGTGATAAAATTGTGGAGTAATTAAATAAACTTTGCGTGGTGGACAACGCAAGCCAAGTGCTTGGTAAGCGTGAATCTTGGTTCACGTTTCATTTACTGCTTGGAACAATGCTATGAATAAGTCATCGTCTCCTTGACCTATTTCATTTAATTTCAAACACCACACTGCTCTCTTCCACATCTTGCAAGGTTCCACATTACACACCAAGTGTAATTCCAACTTCCTTCCCTTCGAAAGGGGCGTTGAATATGATCAGATACGGTTTTTAATAACGGGGAAATCCACACTTTTTGCAGCTTCTACCTTTTGTTGGTTGTCCATGAAAACGCTAATTTATTTATTTTTACAAGAGCCTAAAATAACTCGGCTACTGTTAAGACTTGAAAATACCTATTTCCCTAACAATAAAAACACAGAACAAGTATGTTAAACAGAAGTAAAACCATACCCTGGTCCCTGAGAAGTGTTTGGTCACTTATTTGGAGTGGATGCCCTGGAAACCAACGTAGATTCTGATTGGCTGAGCCTAGCTGCGATGAGCGTAATTGACTTTTAGGAGCGTCAACCATATGGCATTAACACATGGCCGGCCAGCGGCATCGTTCGGCACGGTTAACATATGCGAAAATCAGGGATGCGCCGGCCGGGGATTGAACCCGGTTCACCTTGGTGGGAGGCGAGCATGCTAACCGCTCAACAAAAAAAAATCGAATCTATATAACTTATATACTGTAGGTTAAATTGTTGTAGCCATCATAGAATTGAACACCCTGGATGGCTGTACTGCTAAGTAGGGTTAAATTTAAAAAAAAAAACGCTAACCGCTCAGCCACCGCGGCCCCCAAAAGACAACGTGAGTCCTTACCTGCTACGGGAGCCAATACACAAATGGCACCGACTCCAATATGTACAGGGCGGTGAATCACAGCGTGCTGCCAGAAAATTAGGCGTATTTTGCAGGGTCTCCGCCGATGAGGTATGCGAGTACGTAAGTACAAAGAGACTAATTGGCATGGCGGTTTCTGCGATGTGGGCGTGACCATTGTCTGATTGGCTGCGAGGGGCACTGGGAACGGGCCTCGTGTGTGATTGGCTACCGCGTGCTGCGAAAGGTTCCTATTGGTCGAACTGCCGGTTGACAAGCAAGTTACCAGGGGCTGATTGGCGGACCACGTTCCGGCCATATACAGTTTATTCGTCTTCTGCGCATGTACCCAGCATTTTACCTACCCCAAAGGAACTCAACTGTCAAAGTCGCATGGACAACAGTGATGAAAGTGTTTGTATCTTAATTTTTAAACGACAAGCACTATATTATATTAATAAAATACTTTTACCAATTTGAATTTATTCAAACTGCATTACAAATTGGTTAGAGGAAGTGTACATACATCTCAAAGCATTTGTATACAAATCAGTTTTCTAACCTAAATTCCAAAAGCATGCCGTTTTCGCTAGACGTATTGGCAGAAAAGCAGTTCAATATTGGGACATGAGCATTGGTTGCGGGCAACCAGCGAGATCGGCATACTGGCGACGGCAGGTATCAGGGCGCGTGAGCTAAATAGCCGGAGGGGAGGGGAGGGCGTTTCCCCTTTCCACTTAACCAACCCGGTTTCCCCTTTCTCCGGTGTCCCCGCCCCCTAGCTTCCCACGCTGGGACGCGCCCAGATAACTGCCGGTAGCAGTGCATCATCTTTAGTCTATGATCCCGACATGTTGATGGCCAGTGAAGCCATTTTGCTGGCATGTACGGTCGGAGATAACGGTACGTTTCTTAGGGTTGCCACCTTTCTTCCACTGGGAAATCCCCTCATTTGCACACAAGAATCATCAGTTTTCCCTGAGCTTTTCTTAACTTTTTTCCTGTTAGGATTGATACTTGTCCATTATAACACACTTTTACACCAAAATACTTCTCTGATCTCACAAAATTACTCCCAACATAAAAAGCAAAAAAGAAAAAAATGCCTAAACAGTTTTATACAATTCTATACAGTGCGTCTCAAACAGCCAAGTATAGCATGTATAGTATATCACAGGATTCCCTGATATTTAGCAAATTTGTTCCGAATTCCCTGACATTTCCCTGGCAGTTTTCGAATACCCTGAAATTTCCCTGTTTTCCAGATGAATGGCAACCATGGTTTCGCCTCTATGTCATTTATAACTCTGTGTCGACGCGATGTCCTCTAACCCTAACGAACTGCGAGATTCGCCGGTCGAGGTATCGCCCGGACAATCGATTCCTAGAAGCAGTCGACGTAATGAGTCCGGAGGAGGGGTCGGCGATCATTGAAAGGGAGGCTGGCCGACCTTTAATTATAGGTGAGCGATGCCTCTCCGGCAGGGTTCAATCACTGGAGCTGGAGAAATTGTCCAGCAGCTGCCCGCCACAGTGATCAAAGCCCGCTGGTGTAATGACACCGCTCCAGATATATTACCGATTACCGGGAATTGCTGGACGATGGGCCTGTGCGAGGGGAAAATGCTACGCCATCAGTTGAGTTGTGAGATTGGGGCGGCCCTTGGCGTCGAGGTATTGAGAACCGATGAGGGTGGAATGAGGTGAGATTGAAGAGGCGCCGGAATGTAAGGGCGGGAAAAAACGGGAGATCCCGAAGAAAACCCGCCGACCAGCGGCATCATGCGGCACGATTCACACGTGCAAAGATTCGGGCGTGAACAGGCCGAGGATCGAACCCGATTCGCCTTGGTGGGAGGCAAGCAGTCTGACCGCTCATCCACCGCGGCCCCGTCACGTGAAGACATTACTTTCTCGGTGCATTCTGCCAAAACTAAGTGCTTAGCAGCATGGCGGGAAACGCAGGTTTAGGAAACTAACTTCATTTAAGAAGACAACATTTCTTCATTTCCAAGAACATTAAAGATCATTATTATGCCCTAGTGTATCTAAAGCTTGACTAGTATGAAGATTTCTCTGTACTTACGATAAATTTTGCACGGGTTAGTCTCACTGCGTTGCTACTGTTTGTCAGAAACTAACGAAAAGAAGAAAGGAATAAACAATAAAAATTTGGAATACGTTTTTTTATATTACTGAGATTAATACGACTGACCTGATTATGGCACACTCAGCTGGACACTCCATTGGCTGACAAACAACCAATAACGAATGTAATAGAGCACTCACTCCTAGTATGTGTTGTTGATTGTACGTAGAAAGAAGTGCAAACCTCAAACGTGTTAAATGAGCAGATAAATGAAGAAAAATATTTGACAGTCATTCATGTTGATCACAAGATTGCTTTTATTTGTTTTCAAAGCGGATTGTTAAGAATAGCGTTCGGGTTTTTGAATAAAATTTTAACACTCGCTGGAATAACGCAAAAATAAATGCAAGGGTACGCTCCGCTCGCCTGCGATTTAGGAGGCACTACACGACAGGTTTTTTTTCTCACTGTTTTCATTCGTGTTTATTATAAAATAAATATTATAATGTATACGTAAAACCTCTGTGTTTAAACAGGTATAAGACCCTTGATACATGACTCGAAAACTGAAAAGTTCGCGAATTCAATGGCCTTGCTGGCTAGACTCTACAGTCTTACGTTCAAATATGCCGATATCAACTGCACATTGGTTGTCTGCTGTCACAGTGGAAGGTGACGATTGGACCAGCCTTCTCCAGAAGGTGTCAAAACACCGTGTGGAACAATGGCTGAAGTTTAATGAACATATCGTGTTATTCTATCTTGTCCCGAAATGAATTTGCGCAATTTTTCAGGTCCCTGTATATGGGATATTTATGGAAATAACCAAATACGTAATACCCGCTGTGATTTTTCAAAAGTTTGTGTTAAAACGTCCGAAGAAACCATGGATGGACTAAACGCGGCTAAACGGAGTGTTGTTATACTGTAAGGTTGATTTTAAAAGTACTCACTTCACCGCGAACATCATTAAAAACACAAGGTATAACGAGAGCAAATCCGCCATTCGCCTCTGCTCTTATAGGCAGTTCACGGCAAAGTGAGCACTTTTTAAGGCCCTTCTTAATTTTTTCCTTTCATCCTATTTCCATCTTCCTACTGCTTTTTAATATATACATGCAATGTGACGAATAAACGCAGTGTATACATTTTACCACCCTCAAAATTTAATGCCTGGTGCTACAATAAGACTTATTAGTGGTTAAAGTCTGTTGGGAGGGTCAGTGCTCACTTTACCTTGAACAGTCTATACCTAACGTCTGCTGTTTCCGCGAAAGGCGAAAAAAAACAGTCACGGAGAGAAAAAAAACGAGCATAACAAGCGCCAATCAATTTTCACATCTGTTCAGAGCACGTATCCTTTTCTTTGAGCGGGTGGTAGATGGGTAAAAAAAAAATTTCCCTTTGTACGGACCCGATTCCCGCTGACTAATGCCGGGCTAATGGGGCGTTCGTATCCGATTACAAGCGGCAATCAGTAAACAAAGCCAGCAGCACTGCTCTGCAGGTGAGTTTGAAATCCTCTCGATTCCCCGAGCCCACTCTTCCAGGTAACGGCCTGTTACAGCAGTCGGCCGGCTACAGTGGCAGCCCTTTGTCACGTTGATTGGGCGTTAACTACGCTGTTTCTACTCCTCGGTCGGCGGCGGCGTTAAACAAAGTTAAAGGCTGTTCACGGTAAAATGAGCACTTTTTGGAAAACCCTGCTCGAGATCGACTTGTATACACGTTGTATATTCTTCCGCCTTATGAAAAATTTACATTGCCGCGGGCCTCATCACTAGGGACAGGGAAATTTCGCGAGTTGAATACCCCGTACACTAGCCTCCACAATTCTTTGTATAGTGGAGCCTCAGATGTTTGTTCATTGGCTGTTGTCCCGGTGTTAGCTCATATTTGACAGTGCGGGATTCGCTTCTTGTTCCCTTGCAAGTCGGCTATTGGCGCGGAGTCGCCCAGGGCGTGTCTAATAAGCACTGATCCAATCGCAAAAATGACTTTAGTGTACACGCATTGTCCAGATATGAAATTGCGAATTTTTCCTATCCCTGCTCGTCACTTTATCCATGCGTCGGTCAAATGAAACTGTGAAATGATCGAGAAAGTAAATACTTACGAATCTGCTTATTTTTACACTTCGATGAATTAAAAAAAAAATTAAGTCATCGCAAATGGTTACCTGACATTTTCATTCATCCTCAAGATATGGAACTACTTTCCATCCATCGTTACCAACTTTACTGGGCAACTGTCACTCAGTGCGCCTATTAAAATATATACATGCAGGGGCAGTGACTTTTTATTTTCTAAGGTTCATTTCTACAGTGCACGCTTTATCGTGAACAGCCGTTAGTGAGAATGTGAAAGCCGTGGGCTTGCTAGTCGTACAGTTTGATTGCGACAGAAAATAGTTCCGACAGTACTTTATAATTCCTTTCAAGTCAAAGTAATAATTTCCACATTTTATCGCACACTTTAACGTCCCGTGACTAGAGACGTAGAAAATTCACGTTATTATTTGAGGACACGTTAATCTTTAAAGGCTGTTCACGATAAAGTGAGCACTTTGAAATCAACGTTAGAAAAAAGTCACTGCTCCTACCTGCATATATTTTAACGGGCGCACTGAGTGCGCATGCGCCCAGTAAATCTGGTAACGATGGAAAGAAAGTAGTTCTACATATTAACGTAAAATAAAGTGTTAGTTAACTCTTTGTAATAACTTCAATTATTTTTCCTTTGGCTTTCTATTTTTTTAATGCATCGAAATGTAAAAATGAGTATATATGTAAAATATTTCTTTTCTAATAATTTGACAGTTTCACTTGACCGGCGCATGGCTGAAGTGATGAGTAGGGATGGGAAAATTTCGCGAGTTGAATGACCTGTAGGCTAAACTCCACAGTCCTGTGTACACTCGAGACTCAGCTGTGTGTTCATTGACTGCGTCTCCAGAGAGTAGCCAGTGCTGCGCCACACCCGGCACTATGGGACTCGCTACGTGTTTCCTTGCAAGTCTGCTATTGGCTCAGAGACGTCCAGGGTATATTCAATAAACTGAGATCCAATTGCAACGGCGTCTTCACTGTATATGTGTTCGACGTCCATCTTGTCCCAAAATTAATTCGTGAAATTTTTCTATCTCTAGAGATGAGGTCCATGGCAGTCTTAATATCAGATAATGCGGAACAACACACAACGTGAATACAAATAGATTTTCAATTCAAAAGTGCAGATTTTTACCGTGAATAGCCTATAGTAAAAAACCTTCCAGCGACAAGTGTGCAAGATCGCTGGAGTGGAGAGATCTGGGCGGCTGTAAACATAGCGGGCTTCAGAGCCGATGAGAGTGGAGTGAGGTGGATGAGGAGTAACAAGACCGGGGGAAACAGGAGATCCCCAAGGGGGGGGGGGGAACCTGGCTATTTGCGGCATCGTCCGGCACGATTCCCACGTGTGACAATCCGGGAGCGACTCCACCGGGAATCGAACCCGGTTCGCCTTGGTGGGAGGCGAGTAGGCTTGCCACCGGGGCACCTTGTGATGCTGGGGCTGAGCTGCAACTCGACGTCTGGGCGGTGCTTGTCTGGATGAAACACCTGATGGTACTTGTCTACGGGGCCTGGACGAAAACGAAGGCAAGGTGCCTCATTAACATTCAACTCGCCAGGCAAACAGTCTTGGCGTAGGACCTGCACTGTCTTCAACACATATACGACGCGATCTAGATTCCGCAGTAGCAGCTGGAGCCGCGAGTAATTGGGCACTCAACGCGGGGGCTTGTGATACAGGTGGGCACGGTCCCTTTTTTTTTTTTTCTCCCGCCGTTCTCTGTTCGGCGGGTATAAGATGACGGAAGGTTACAGTGGGGAGAGGGTGAGTAGGGTAGGAGGTCTACAGCAGAGGGAGGGGGATAATTTCCTGTTTGTGAGCCAGTGCTGTAATTGTAGGTTTACAAGCCGGGTAGTCTCTGTAGTCTGCCTTCCCTCCTACCTGGCTAGCTACTCTCGCTCTCTCGACGACGGTACTAGCTACTCTCGCTCTCGATGACGGTACTAGCTACTCTCGCTCTCTCGACGACGGTACTAGCTACTCTCGCTCTCGATGACGGTACTAGCTACTCTCGCTCTCTCGACGACGGTACTAGCTACTCTCGCTCTCTCGACGACGGTACTAGCTACTCTCGCTCTCTCGAAGACGGTACTAGCTACTCTCGCTCTCTCGAAGACGGTACTAGCTACTCTCGCTCTCGACGACGGTACTAGCTACTCTCGCTCTCTCGACGACGGTACTAGCTACTCTCGCTCTCGATGACGGTACTAGCTACTCTCGCTCTCTCGACGACGGTACTAGCTACTCTCGCTCTCGATGACGGTACTAGCTACTCTCGCTCTCGATGACGGTACTAGCTACTCTCGCTCTCGATGACGGTACTAGCTACTCTCGCTCTCTCGACGACGGTACTAGCTACTCTCGCTCTCTCGACGACGGTACTAGCTACTCTCGCTCTCTCGAAGACGGTACTAGCTACTCTCGCTCTCTCGAAGACGGTACTAGCTACTCTCGCTCTCTCGATGACGGTACTAGCTACTCTCGCTCTCTCGACGACGGTACTAGCTACTCTCGCTCTCGATGACGGTACTAGCTACTCTCGCTCTCGATGACGGTACTAGCTACTCTCGCTCTCTCGACGACGGTACTAGCTACTCTCGGTCTCTCGACGACGGTACTAGCTACTCTCGCTCTCTCGAAGACGGTACTAGCTACTCTCGCTCTCTCGAAGACGGTACTAGCTACTCTCGCTCTCTCGATGACGGTACTAGATACTCTCGCTCTCTCGAAGACGGTACTAGCTACGCTCGCTCTCGATGACGGTACTAGCTACTCTCGCTCTCTCGACGACGGTACTAGCTACTCTCGCTCTCGATGACGGTACTAGCTACTCTCGCTCTCTCGACGACGGTACTAGCTACTCTCGCTCTCGATGACGGTACTAGCTACTCTCGCTCTCTCGATGACGGTACTAGCTACTCTCGCTCTCTCGACGACGGTACTAGCTACTCTCGGTCTCTCGACGACGGTACTAGCTACTCTCGCTCTCTCGAAGACGGTACTAGCTACTCTCGCTCTCGATGACGGTACTAGCTACTCTCGCTCTCGATGACGGTACTAGCTACTCTCGCTCTCTCGACGACGGTACTAGCTACTCTCGCTCTCTCGACGACGGTACTAGCTACTCTCGCTCTCTCGAAGACGGTACTAGCTACTCTCGCTCTCTCGAAGACGGTACTAGCTACTCTCGCTCTCTCGATGACGGTACTAGCTACTCTCGCTCTCTCGACGACGGTACTAGCTACTCTCGCTCTCGATGACGGTACTAGCTACTCTCGCTCTCGATGACGGTACTAGCTACTCTCGCTCTCTCGATGACGGTATGTCGAGTTGCCCTACCTGAGGGACAAAGAGCGGTGGCCATATGCCCCTATGCTTAGCTAGTCTAATTACTACCCTAACTTCGTTTACCCTAAAATGCAATTTTCGAAGATTTTCGAAGATCCTTCACAGAAAAAGCGTTTGTCCTAACGGCGTTTGGCATAACTGCGAATAGCCTAACTTATTTTATCGTAATTTCTTTTGGCCTAACTGCGAATAGCCTAATTTATTTTATCGTAATTTCGTTTGGCCCAATTTCGTTTACCATTATTTCGTTTGGACTAACTGCATTTGCGACAGAAAATAGTTCCGACAGTACTGTATAATTCCTTTCAGGTCAAAGTAATAATTTCAACATTTTATCGCACACTGTAATGTCCCGTGACTAGAGGCGTGCAAAATTCGCATTATTATATGAGGGCACGTTAATCTTTAAAGGCTGTTCACGATAAAACGAGCACTTTTGAAATCAGCCTTAGAAAAAAGTCACTGCTCGTACCTGCGTATAATTTTATATATAATTTTAATGGCCACACTGAGTGACATGCGCCCAGTAAAGTTGGTAACGAGAGAGGGGAACGCGGTAACAATTTGTGATAATTCAATATATTCCCTTCGTTTTCTGTTTTGTTTAATGCATCGAAGTGTAAAAATTAATAGATTTGAGAAATGTTTACTTTTCTAATAATTTCCTAGTTTCATTTGACCGACGCATTAATAAAATGATGACGAGATCCATGGCAATGTAAATACATAAGTCGGGAATAACACACAACGTACATACAAGTATATCGTAAGCAAGGCTTTCAAAAGTGCTCATTTTACCGTGAACAGCCTATAGTAAAAAACTTCAAGCTTCAAGTGACACGTGCGCAAGATCGCTGGCGTGTGAAGTGGTTATCATTTTATAATCAACTGTTCTTTAGTGTGATGAAGGTGTATGTCACCTCCTGGAGAACCCTGGACCAATGAGAAACATTCAACAAAATGCACGCCCAATCATCGCCCTCCGCCGTGGCTGCAAGTGACCAATGGGCAACTGATACCTGCACGATTACACGTGACACCGTGGAGTCTAGCCTCGAGGTCGTTGAACTCGCGAATTTTTCAGGTCCCTACACTAGTTTCCCGTTTGCCCATCCATCGACATTTATTTAAAATAGTTACTCTGTCTCCTAATAGATATCGCATTAGTATGGTTTTGATAGAAATTAGTTTCACTTTTTTTGTCAATACGATGTTTGGGTGAAAAACGGAGGTATATAGCAAAATGGCTGATATCTAGAGAGGGATTCCATAACCCACGGGATGTTCATAAGCAGAACGTAGTCCGTATGTATTCATTCGTACACGGAACCAGGACGATAATTAAGCTTAAAAATTATTATCTCTAATCACAATATATGTTCCTTACACTTTCAAAGCACCGCTTGATTCGTTCAATGCCTAGTTACAATTAAGTTTAAGGCGCGTCGTTTATGTGTTCGCGTATGGAGTATCAGCTGCTACGGTACGTGGAAAGACGGAAATAGGTAGGACTTTCGAAACAGTTTAATTATTCTCAAACATCCGTTTTCTAATATACCTGGCGCCGTTAGGAAAAGTGAATGAATGGATAAAGTTGTCGTTTGGCTACCTATGAAAAATTGTTAAGGCCGAACACAGGACGATATTAAATAAGTACACATAAGCAGCGGTATTTTCCAGGCCTGCTATTCGACAAGCAGTTGGGCAGTAGTAATTCGCATTCCATTCCGCTAGTCCGCTGCAACAGGAATTTCTTGCCACATTGCGATGTAGGTTTAATTTTGTACTCAGAAGCTGGCATGTGCAAGAACGTTGACCTTTCACCCTCCGTGTTCTCGGGGCATCCATCAGAGGAAGCAGATAATACAGGGACGGGAACTGCCTCCGTTTCCAGGAACAGATCCAGCTTTATTGATCGACCTTACAACACGACGAAGAAACGTTGGCGATGGCTCGCGTGGCTTCCGCGAGTTTTTAAATCTGGCGTTCATGATTTTTTAAAAGGCGCATAAACTAATCACGTTGAGAGTAAAGTTTCCAGCGCTCGCGGTTTAAAAAAAGCAGCGTTCGATTATCAAATGTTCGCGAATTGTGGCAACAGTTTATAGGAACGAAGGGGGGGGGGGGGGGGAGCATATCCTTTCTGACGTTCGTATTCGCAGGCTTGCTCTTAGCTCCAACGATGAGCAAAGTAATATCTCAATATATACTTATGAAATACAGTTTTGCGCTAACATATTCATTAACCACAACAGTTCACCGCGGAATAAATAAATACACGGAGAATTCGTGTAGTTGGCTAGTACAGAGGCTGTGTGTACTATACCGGGAATTGGGATGGCGCTAGAATATACATATATATATATGTGTGTGTGTGTGTGTGTATATATATATATATATATATATATATATAATATACATACACACTTATTAGCGAAGTCACAGGCGGGACGAATATGGACATGTATATACTTGAAGTGAATTGAGACACAGCATTAATAAAAAAAAAAGGCTCTCATTCCCTATTTAATCAACGGGAAAGCTGAAATATCATGTCGCTGGAATATATTCAACCCTTTCAGACCGACTTTAATTTACTGTTTCAGGTGTTGCAAAAAGAAAATGTTGTGATGCGTGCTGTACTTTAAAGTCGACAAAACACTCGTTTCATTGTCATAGCCAATGAGATCTAGACTATATGTTCAGTAATATGAACCAATAATAAAAAATTACCTATAGGCTGTTCACGGTAAAATGAGCGCTTTTGTGAAGCCCTGCTCAAGATCTACTTGTGTGCCCGTTGTGTATTTTTCCGCCTTATATAAAATTAACATTGCCATGGGCTTCATCACTTTATTCATGCGTGGGCCAGGTGAAACTGTGAAATTATTAGAAAAGAAAATACTTTACAAATATGCTCATTTTTACACTCGATGTATTAAAAATACCAGGAAGCGAAAGAAATTATTTAAATTATCATTACACTTTCTATTTGACGTTAGGATATGGGACTACTTTCCCTCCACCGTTACCAACTTTACTGGGCGCATGTCGCTCTGTGTGCCCGTTAAAATATGTGGGAAGTTAGTAGCAGTGACTTTTTTCTTAAGTTGATTTCAAAAGGGATTACTTTACCGTGAACAACCTTTACACGTGCGTAACGTACACAAATGAGTGCAGTGGAATCGAACGGGTTTGAAAATTGCTGTTTCTGGCTACGAAGTCGCTAAATTGGCAACACTGCGCGTAGCTGCACTGACGCGCAGTTGCGTTGCTCGCACGCCCCAGTTCCGAGATCCACCGCCGAGCGGCGCTGCAGAGTCACGGAGAGTAGAGGGGGAAGGGGGGGAGTCTGGTCGCGCCGTGTGCGGCAGTTACAAGGCAAAACGTTCTGAGAACTGGCCGGAGTGTGTTTCACCTCTGCTTCTTCCGCGTAGAGTGCCTACCCTTACAAGTCACGCACATGCCGCACACTGCGAGGACGAGGCAGGCCGATTGCCCATGGTCAACGGAACAGCAGCACAACGTTTGAACACACAGAGCGTGGGTATGCGCAACTGACACACACACTCTACCCCACTTTTTTTTTTGCACCGAACACGATAAACAGAGGGGGCGCCACCTTGGTATCACCAGTTTTATACCACAGCTTCTGCTTACATCTATCAATGAGAAATTAGGCTTTGTTAAGGGTCGTGGCTTGACCTCATTATATATTACCGTTTGTTACTACCGGCATTCTATAGTTAAATATCCATTCCGCAAATTTTAAATACCGTAACATAACAGAATAGGTTATAATCATCATGTGCGATACGTTACATTATAAAGCATCCTCCCATCCTTTTATATTTTCAATAAAACAATTGCTTTTTAAAAAGTGGAATACTGTTAGTTTTCAAAATCAATTTTCCCATTCGGGAAACTAGGTTGAATAAGCTAGAAAACGAGGAGAAAAACTTCAAAATGGCTGACGCCCAAGTGGAATGACGGAGCGGGAAATCTCGTTCCCCAACCCCTACACCTCCCGCTCGCCTACTCGAGACCTACCGAACTTTTCTTCAGTCAAGGAATTCGAAGAGAGAGGAGGTAAAATGAAGAGCGATGTAATTTCCTACCAAGACACGCTAAATTCTACGAGGTTCAACTCCACTTTTGACAAATCCCACTGACTTCACTGCAATATCTTCTTTTTACAGTACGCCAGACCCAATTCTGCACGGCGGTGTTTATTTGCTCGGAAATAAGTAGTGTTTTCGAGGAGAAGAAATGTATAATAAACGCTGACGTCAAACTACCTGCCGTGTTGAAACTAGACAACCCGCGTGATACTTGCGTGTCAATATACACAGCAATTAACGTTTTATTCGAGAGTCGTTTATTCAGGCATTACGGTGGATCAAAAATTCATCATGCGCACGATTGTAAGATGAATTGCGATTGTAAAAAACTAAGATACCAGACATACGAGGATACCAGACATTGGCGGTTTTTACAGTTTACACTGCCCAGAAAAAAATATTATACTATACTCAACAAGACAGTTTTCGATTCCTTCCGCATCCCTGCTTTGTTGCTCTTCGTACCTTCGTCCTGGCACTTTTGAGACCATTTCCCAGTAACTTAACGTAACGTTTTACGGCGGTGTCTCGCTGCTTTCTTACCTGTATGTACCCTTTCTTGCGACGTAACATATAAGTCTTTATGCTATTGTTAGCGTCAGTTATCAGTACTATTTTGCGTTGTAATATCACGTAATAAAGAGTGAAGCATTTTCTTGGCACACGCGCACATATACAATTTAATTGTTTCCACTCCGTTCCGTACAAGAAGTAATTTTAGTTGTTATCGCAATCAGCTAACGCCATAAAACGAAACATTATATATTTATAATACACCCTCCCCCTCCCTAATTGACGCCTACTAGGCGCTTGCAGTGTGTCGGTAGATCCCCCCCCCCCTTTTTTTTTACGAAAATTAAACAAACTTTCAGGCGATGACGGAATGTCGCTTTCAAGACACTAAACGTTAGAACCACTATTTAGAAACCCTCCAACATAGCTATAAATAAAAAGCATTTTTAAACTGCCGTATGTCAAAATGTGCTGACTTGATCTACGTGAAACTCAATACAATCCCACATTGAACTTTGGATCAGACTTCCCAGCAGTAAAATAATATGGCCGCCCCTTAAAGTCCCACAGAAAACCCGGTTGGACAACAAGCTTGCGCGCTAGTTTAGTGCTCCACGCATATAGTGGCGATGCGGCACTTGATGTGCGTGCCATTGTCGCCCTTAGCGTTCGCTCGCTCCTGTGCCATGTCGCGTCAGGTAGGCGGCCCCCTTGATGTGAAGAGTAAACCTTAAATAAAGAAGGCTTGGTAAGCAGTAAGTGAAACGATAATTAACTAATTCTCAGAACAGTGGAATTATCTGAGCCATTAGTGAGCAAGCGTTCCCAGAACCAACAGATAAAGTTTCCTAGCATCCGTGTAGATTAGATAGGCAATTTGCTGAAGTTCGTCGGTATTTAACCATCGTTGAGTTTTAAAGGCCGGGCCTCGCACGCCGTGTTGAATTATTGGTTCTAGCTTATTTCAGTTGTATACCGACACTTATTAGGAAACTGTTACTATACAATCACGACAATATACGTGACGTACAAACATAAATTCTGAAAATTCGTTAAGTAGTCATGCCGTATTTTTTTTTTCGAGAATTATGAACATACTAATGCAATTTTACAATCGCCAAATCACACGTGGATGAAGTTTGAAGATTACATTTGAAGGGGATTGTCAATTGTGATAATGTTATAGTAACAAATATTTGGTTATTTCACTGAAAAGTAAGTTATGACGTATAAATGGAAAATTCAACATGGCGGGCGAGGCCGACCCTTAACTTGCCAGCTTAAAAACGCCTACGGTAATTACCAACCAGGATAGCACCACGCCATTTGGTTTCTCATAAAAATTCAATTCAACCCGAGAATTCGCGATCAACGCATCTGAAAATAACTTAGTTGTCCCAGCGCGGACACCTCAGTCGCGGCATTGCAGACAAAAATTTCCTACACGACGAAGAGATTTATCCATACATTTATATACTCTTTCTATACGAATTGAATAAACCCATGTCGCTCATAAACCCATGTGGCTCATAAACCCATTTCTAGACAAAAGTTGACGTCGGTACGATATTTTTTACACCACGTATTTCATAAAACTTCTTAAATAAGAGTGAATGTGCAAAATTCTGGGTACACCACAGATTCATTCAAATTAAATTCCAGAATAAAAGAACAACGAAAACAGGTATAGGCTATTCACGGTAAAGTGAGCACTTTTGAAAGCCCTCTCATTGCGAATAACAGTTAATAAATATACTTTATTTTAGCCATAGGCGTTAACTTCCGAGTGCAGTCCATATACATATGCTGTGTTTATTACTTCCATGGGATATTTATTTTAAAAAGTGATTAAAGCATTAAAAATGGCTGAAAGGAAAAAAGTAACCAGGTTACTATTCGTTTGAGAATACGGCAAGAATAAAATAAACAGTAGCAATGTCAAGGGTTATTTCATATATAATTTTATTATACAATATAGTTAATATTGCCTTCCCTATATGGAAGTTTTCCCACACTTTTGTCGAGTACTTTTCTGTACGATTTGGGGGATAGTACTTCTTGTTACGCAAAATTTGCTCTACATTTAAGGGGTAGTTTTACCTTAAACTTAAGTGTAATTTGCTTCCCTAAGGGAATTTTAGCTGAAACTTTTTTTTACAGTTAAGATATTGTAATATGCATTCCCCAGGAAACTGAATTTCTCGAAAATTGGATCTGTGACAGTGGGATATTATTACACACGACGAAAGCCAGTGAATTACTTTTCTTCCTTCTATGTTACGTAACCGTGAATAAAAGAGATTAAAATGCTGTTGATGAATATTTTCGCTACTTCCTTTTTGAACATATTTGGCAGGATTAAAAGTAAAATGTTGACAGACGTATTGCCCGCGCGCCGCCTCTGAAACCCTGGCAGGAATACGACCTTGGAACGATATGACGGCCACGCTATACGAGTGTACTATCGTACAAAGAAAACATTCACTCACTTCACTTCGAGGCAGCGGGGTCGCTAATAGTGAACCTGGATTTTCTTGTTCACTGCTTGAACTGCACGGCACAGGAGGAATCACTACTGTCGTCAAGACGTACAAAGATACTGTCAATTACATCTGACACGACACCCTCCTTTTCCCAGTATCCAGTCTCAAGCTTCTGTACGTGACTACAGTACCCTATCCAGTCGGTCTTGGTTACCCTGTCTATCGCTTTAATAGTAATCTCTCGGAATTCTGAAGAGAGGAATCTCCGGTTACGTTTCCTTCGCGCACTACCCGCTTAGCCATCGCCCAAGCGAGCTCAATAGCGTTCAGGTCGCACATGTATGGGTGAAACCGGACCACGGTATGTCCCAGATGTCAGATGGGTGTCGAATTTGTACACTTTCTCTTTGGGTTTCGCGTGTTCCGCCAATTTGTAAAGCTCCTCTTTCCGCATCGACGTGTGACAAGTTATGCCTTTGTTTGTTAACCATGTTAACATATCTGCAGAGTACTTGGTAGGTGGCTTGTCAATCTGTGCGCAATGATACGGTGCATTATCTAACACTACTACAGATGACTACGGGAGGTTAGGTAAACCCATTTAATGAAATTAACACTGTTCATTTGGCCGTTTAGTCGTCACTGGCAGTGCCGGCTTTATAGCCAAGGAGAGCATTTTCTATAAATACGTTGATACCCCCAGCGTGTACTACAATTAATCGGTTATCCGAATTCATATTATCTCGTATACCAAACACTTCTTCGTGTTGCCAACACTTGCCAAACGTTAAATTACGTCTATCCATGTCTCGTCTATGTAGATAATTTGTTTCCCACCTTGTCTGTGCTGTTTCATTGCAACTAGATAGTCGTGGCACCAAGATACGATGTGAGGCCTCTCAATTAGTATCTTCCTGTGGCTTTACGATTTTTTTCCACCGAAAACATAGTTGTTTTACCAGCTTACGCTACGAAGTATGCGACCACGGAAAGTCTATTTTCTCCCTTACCACGGGCAGTAATTTTGCAATGGCAGGGACACGTTTTTCCTGAATATAAAAATCCCGAATCGTCCGCCTAATTACACATAGATCAAAGTCACCAATATTCACGACAGTATGTTCCGGCCTCCCCTTTGTGATCTAGTTCTTTCTGTTCCTTCAGTATATTTTTAATTAACGTCTGCGACACTCCAGTAGTCTGCAGCTCTTGCTGTCGCCTGGTTTACTGTGAGAGCATAACGTTTTAGTTTCGCCTCTTCATCACACTTTACAATTATATTACTTGCGATTCTCCGGCCCTCAAAATGCACGACGGTGTTTTTCTTCCGGACAAACATAACACTCGCAGCGGCCATGTTCACGACACTTCGGAGCTAAATGTGTTACTGTGGATAGTACATGTGTGCCCCCACTCCCCCCCCCCCCCCCCCCCCCACCGGCTGTCTTTCTCTCTGTCTTGCCTTCCCCTTTCCGCATACCCCGTGGTTACAGAGCTGGCGCGCGGACAGAATACAATTCTTTCTTAACTTTCCTGCGAAACCTTCGTATTCCCAGAACATGTATTTGCTGACATAAGCGCATGCGCGCAAACACAAAGTTCACAGATATTCTAGTAGGGACCCCGCCTTAATTTGTCCCGTCTTCTGGTCGTATCGATGAGTCACTCCATTTCCGCGGATCGTGCTCGGGGGAAAGCCACGGATAGGGAATCGAAAGGGAATGACGTCACTGTTAATACTGGGGAAGTCTACCCGGCGAAAGGGAACAATCCATCCGGAACAACTGCGCTGCAGTTCTGAGCAGACGTCGACACACAATTCGCGCACAAGTACGGCGAAAGAAAAAAAAAGCATAGTTCAGACCTTTTCATTTTTTTTTTTTTTTTTCTGTTTTGGTTGTCTGTCCCTACGAGCAACCCGACGAGTGGCTTATGCCCGGTTGCACCATCGTGGTTCGAAACTCAATCTGAGATCGCATCTAAGATCGACACAAGAGAACTGTTGCACCATTCGAGTTCAGAACTGAACTGGAGATCGAGATCAAGTTCATTTCGAACCGCCGAAATTGGCGGTTCCAAAACTCGATCTGAGATCAGCAGCTATTGTAGACAAATGTAGTTTGAAAATACGCCAACAGATAGAACTACGGTCGATTGTTTTCTTGGGAATTATAAACAACATTATACGCACTTGAATATTATTCAGTAAAATTCGTGCAACAATAATTCACTTCAAACAGATAAAACATCGCACATCTAGTTCTATCTATAGTGAAAAATACGCCTACTTCCATGACGTCATGTATTCCGAACCAATAGCAAAATTTGTCTCATACTTAATCTCGATCTCACTTTGGAACCAAGAGCGAAGAATCTGAGATCCAGAATCATGAAATTTCGTTGGTGCAACACTTTTACATTGGAACAAAGATCAAACTGGATCCTTGTTCGGAACTAGGATCATGTGATCTCGGATCGGGGAAGGTGTTGGTGCAACCGGGCATAAGTGGTAATCCTCCCCACTCGCATTAGGGGAATACCGATACAGTCATTCTGATGTCGGTTTTCTGTCGACGAGTCCACAAAACAGCATAAGCGCACAAATACGAAATGTCGTGCGGGTTCCTTCGATGTGGTCGTGTCCATTATCTGATTGGAACGGGCTTTGTGCCCGATCGACTATTACGTACTGCGGGAGGTTCCTTAATGCGGAACAATAAGAAACCCCTTAACCTCGGCAACCCGCAACTCACATTCTCCACAGGTAGTTGCTCACAGCTCCTCATTCTCTCCATACCTACATAGTGCCACATGATTATCCTGGGAAGGGTTTCATCTCAATGGTTCTCCACCTCCAATTGACATTAAATCCTTCCCAGGTTAATCTTATTAGCAGGGATAGGAAAAGTTCATTTCATTTCAGGACAAGATAGACGTCAAACACGTGTGCACTGAAGTTGACTTTGCAATCGGATCGCAGTTTATCAGACACATCCTCGAAGACGCTGAGCCAACAGCAGACTTGTAAGGAAACAAGTAGCGAGTGCCATACTGCCAGGTGTGAAGTAACGCTGGCTACTGTATGGGGCAGCAGCCAATAAACAAAGATATCTGGCTCGAGTATACACATGACTGTGGAGTCTAGCCTACAGGTCATTGAACTCGCGAATTTTATTCCTACTTATTAGACTACGATTGATTGGGATTATCGTTGCAAGATTGTCCAGGAAATCGTCCCTCGCATAGTGAGTTCGAAATCCATGCGCACTCTATTATTAGTACTGTTAATTATGTTAATATTATTAAAAAATATTAATACAGCAAAAGACACAAGAGTGAAACTTTTAAATACTATTTCAGTGCTGGTTCTAACGCGTGGAAATGAAGCTAGAGTAACAACTTAAAAATAACACCTAGATGTAGCAAGACGCAGAGCGAAATGGTTCGCCGAAACAGGCTGAAGATGCATAATCCATGGAAGAAGACGACTTTCTATGAGCGAGAAATCGATATTTTCTCGATCAGCTCCTCTGGCGAATCGAGATAGTGACCGGCCACGAATGCCATTCGCTTTGCTTTCGTCCGGCAGTCGCGTCATCAAGTACATCGGCGCTTGAGTCGGGGTTACCAACCCGGACCTCGTGTGCTCACCGCAGCTGCCGTGTCCGTTATGGGAGAACGTCGAGACTTTTAGCATTATCTTCGGTCGCGCTGCACTCGATACAACTTCGCATATTAACTCGTAAACAACAGCGACCGAGCTGTGTTAAGTCTCTCAGGTATTCCAACGATGAACATGTATATTTTCACTGTCCTCTACTCACCTTCGTGTGTATGAGTGCAATACATTACCTACGAACTATCGTTAATCATTTTCTAGTATGGTAATATAATGACAATCTGGCACTGGACGCAGATAATAAACGTATACGATTTATACGTGTACATAAAATTTTACTGATGAACAAACGACAATATTGCATTTGCAGATATAAACTTATTCTTTTTTGTATTTGCACAACGGTACGGCACAAAATCTTAATGCAAGAGGGGTCGCGGTGATGCAGTGGTTAGAATACTCACCTCCCACTTAGGCGAACCGGTTTCGAATCCCGGCGGGGTGGCTCCCTGATTTTCGCATGTGGGCACCGCTCCGGACGATGCCGCTAGTGGACAGGTTTTTCTCGGGGTTCTCCCGTTTCCCTCACCCATGTATTCCGGCGCTGCTCCATTGCTCCATACACACCTCGCCGCCTAAACTCTCCACTCCACACCATTCCTAACGCAAGACAATATGGCCTTTTTCCTGGCGCCATGTACTCAGAGTTGGAACTAGGGATAGAAATGGGGCAAGCAGACGTCAAGTGGAAAAGAAATAAGGCGAAGGGTAGTTGAAAAATAGCGGTTGGGGTTGGGGCAGGGCTAGAAGGGAGGGGCGGAGAATTACTTCCGCGAATCCGTTACGCGTGCTTGCCTTGGCGGGACGAAATCGATACGTGTGTCTGGCCGCCACAACTAGAACAAGAGGCGAAGGCCGGACTGAAAATACATAAACGAGATTGCGGAAACATTTCAGTACATTTGATACAACCTCATGATTGCATTCTGAACTAAACATAAACAAATGCCCATAATATTTCTTCGAAAATATGTCGCATTCCCAAACACAGACAAATAATCCGCTGTATTTATGGCAACTGTGCCGATTGCTGTTTGCATGTACAGTGGTGGCTTGCACATTCGAATTTTATCTTTCGCGAACCCTGGATACGTTTGACCCCTATTAACCCACCGCAATTTCCTCTGCTACTGGTATTTTATCACGAGAATAAATTTGTCCAAATAATATGTTCCTAAACGGTGCGAAATTAATACTAACAAGCCCGGTAAATGTGTTCAAGTGACCACGCTCTATATATTTTAAGCGATCATTTGCCAATGGGCATACAAAAAGGAAGGAACACACGTGTGTTAATGTCACAGCAGCTGTTATTTCATACTCATCTCCTAAGTATGTCTTTCCTTCATATAAATCGCGGGTTTACCGACACATACACACACTGTAAATCTGGTGAGCCAAAAAGAAATCCAACTGATGGAAACTCAGCCAGTGAAGAAAGACAGCTGATTACATAAGACAGGTTCACCCGTAATTTCTGCTGCAGGTGTAATCACATGACTTACCAGTCCGCAGCCGTAAAAACATACGGATGACTTTGGTGGTACGTCTAACCGTTCCGTAGCATGCATACAATTCGGGTTCCTCAGTTTTTTTTCTGAGTTTTAGCTATGTTTATTTCATTTACAAAAAACACGCAGAAACATAGCACGTTGCAAACAGCTGGCGTAAAATACTGTTATATGTCGCTGGTCTGCGCTGCTGACCTTGGCCCGTCCCGCGCGAGCCGGCGGGCCACCAAGGAGCAATAATCCTACCAGCGTTTTGAGTTATGAAGGCATTCTGCCCCGATAACTTTCTGGCGGTTCGCCTCTCCTGACCTTCGGCGGACACGATTTCTGCGTTTATCTGAAGAATTCTCTGGATTACTGACATTGTTCTCTCAGCGCGACTCGGGGTGCGTTGAACTTTCCACGTGGTCAGGGCGAACGGTATAAATACTGCGACAGAATTCCGGGCCACGAGTTGAGTTGGAGTTGATAGTGAATGAGTGGCAGCGTTCCGAGCGATAGAAGTCCCGGAGGGAGAGAAGTGACCAGCGGAAGAGAAATCTGCGACTGCGAGTATCTAGCAGTGAAGAGTGCAGCTAGCAGGCTGGCCTATTGTACTAGAAGCGTGAGTGAAAGGCATTACAAATTAAGGCAACAGGTAAGATGAACAAGTGTCAATAATGAGCATGAATTAGGCTGTAACCGAACAGAGACAATTAAGAATGACGTTAATTAGAGTTGCAATAGACATTACATATTTCACTCATTGTTAAATTTAAAAAATATCAGTGAAGGGAAAACAGATAATCTAATGCTGGAAATAACAGCTGTGTGAACTAAATTTAGTTCTTTTATTTTTATTAAGACAATCATTCACGAACTCAAGATGCGCCCCTCAGGCGTCTCATGTAGCAATACAAAACATGAAAGTAACCCATGGGCCTAATCACCTGTACACAGCTATAGCACTCAAAAGAAAGAAAGAGTTTATTTAAACATAGCATGTGACGCCGAAACCTGTAATTTGTAGCCGTTGTTAAAACGGTTGTGGAAAAAAAAAATTGCTGTGAAACACTGTGTGTTTACTAACGATGGGTATTCTAGGAAGCAAAACCAGTAATGGCGGGGTGTGGCCCAACTTGTCCCACATAAAACTGATTTCAAGCTTGCCAACAACTAAGCGAGAAAATAAACGAGGCGCGACATTCCCGGAATTGACAAGACGAACGTTTTCCTCTTACCTTATCTGTCACGTGTGTCGTTATCAGCTCGATCCTGCACGACGAAACGCCGATAAGACGCAGAAATCAGGCCGCGTGAACGAGCCAATAGCAGCTCGCGGTGAATGAAACACTTATAATACCAACTTCCGAGAAAAATATTTAAAAAGGTTAATTTTTGAAATTGTGAATTTTGTTAAGGTATAGAGACAATTGTCATTGAATCCTTGTACTTATCGCTGATGTAGTCATTTTCAGAAGGTAGTCAAAAATGTAATTTTACAATTACATTACACGGTAAACAGATAAACCTATTACGTTGATATTGCAGTAATACACCCCCTGAGCGATATGCTATGACTGAAAACACCCTAATGATTTATCTCCCCTCCTTAAGACGGTATCCCAGGCATCTTGTTATAACATATCTGTATAACTTACTGTTGAAATGTTTAATATTATTATTATTACATACAGGACTACTTTACAGAATTCCTAAATCCAGAATGGAGTGACGTAGGTATGTATTTTTTCGCGTGACACTGAAGTAAAATAAATCGTGAGCTAAACTTTATTATAGTTGGCAATAAAAACAACAAAGGCAAATATTGTAGATTAAAAAATATCTGTAAATATACGCCCCAACGCCCTGAGAGTCATCGTTTTCAAATATATTACGTGGAAAGCAAGCTACGGTAAAAAAAAAAAATCCACTATGGAAGGATAGCTCCATCAACGACCTACAGGCACAAGATAAATAGTCCACAAAGAGCAAAATCGCTTATTTACTCGCGTGCAAAACGTGAGGCGTCGATCGGGAAAGAATAGCTGTATTATTTCAAAGCGCTTTACCAGCAGAAATACCGCCATGAGTCTCTGACGTACGACGAGCGATTACGAATAACACGCGAAGGTCGCCCTTAATGGCTGGCAATCGCAGACACGAAGCAAAAAAAAAAAAAACAGGCGAGAGATTTATAAGCCGTAGTTTTTAAAACCTCCATATAACATTACATTGCAGCCGAATTCTACGCTCGGGAGTTTATAAGTTATTCGTATCAATTACCCACATCCTAAAGTCAGGTAACTGGCTTTCAATAGAGCAATTTCCCCGAACTGTACAACACGCAGAACTCATTACAAAACAGCAGACACACTACCGAACCGGCCAGAAGCCGACGCGTTTTGTAGCATACGAATACAGAACGAATATATTCTGTTAACATTGTAAAATAGTTTGAATTTGCTTATTTAAATGATAACAAAAAAAAACATATTTAAGAATCTATTGCTACACGCAGAAGGTCGCACCGGCTGCGATCTCCCCGTTATGCCGGGTCCGGCTCTGAGAAGGGTGGGGGAGGGAGGGGTGCCAACCTCGATCCTCCCCTCCTCCAGGCAGACCCACTTGTTACCTCGTCGCCGTCCCACTCCCAGGGGCAGCCGGGAATGATTGACAGCGGCGAGCCCTGGCTGGCGTCAGAGCCCCTCCCCCCCTTGCTGGAGAAGAAGGGTAGGGAGGGAGGGGTGCCAACCTCGATCCTCCCCTCCTCCAGGCAGACCCGCTTGTTACCTTGTCGCCGTCCCACTCCCAGGGGCAGCCGGGAATGATTGACAGCGGCGAGCCCTGGCTGGCGTCAGAGCCCCTCCCCCCCTTGCTGGAGAAGCCGACAAAAGTAGAGGATGCACAAGAATATTCTGGAAATTAGGCGCAATGCGGGATTTATAGAGAAATTTCTGAGTGGTGACCTAAGACCCTATAGATACAAGCCACAGTTGGAATGTCGGTAGTTTTAGTAGAAGCCTTTTAGCTGAGTGCGGTAATCGAGCGACGTGCGGAGGACGCCGACGGGAGATTGCGAGACGACGGCGGACGAGGTGTGGTGTGAATGGACGAGGGGGCGTGAAACCCGACGAGTGAACGCTACTGCACATAAGGGCGCTCGGAGAACTCTAGAACATTGGGGACTGGCGGGACCTGGACTAAACTGGGGTAGGGCTGCATAACATGTGATACGGACTTCATTGTAAATATTGGGAATGTCAAATATGGACACATGATTTGTAAAATAAATGAATACGTTTTCATGCACTGTCTACTGGGACTGATTTTTAATTATTTGTTTATGTTAGTTTCTTTGAGGTAATAAACTGTATTGATTGAAGTGGTTAATTGTAAACAGTAAGTGATATCAATGTATTATGAGATGATGGGTGGTGAGAACTGTGTTTGTAGTTGTAAATAAAATTTGGAGATTATAACTAAGTATTTTATTTAGTTAAGAACATTCCTTAACGAACTTGGTTTAGCCCACTGACACTGAGAACTGACACTGTGACATTATTTTTAACCAAAAGTCAAGCTTCTTGATATGGTTGTATGTAATTGAAAATTACCAATAATCTTTACAAATATTTTTAATAATCGATTTCATGTACATCCATTTCAGCTAAGTGTACGAGAAGGCGAAAACCTCAATTAAAACTAACAATAATAGCTATAGTAAGTTTTTCGTTGGCGAAAGGTGACAATCATATTCCATAGATAAGGGCAGGAGGTTTTCCGCGAAAATATTTCAGGACCGGTTGTGTTCCAAAGCACTTTAGTTCGTAACCAATTTGATGGTTGGGTCATTTGAATTGTTACGCGTCCACGAATCACGGACGTTCAATAATCGGAGAAACTTAATTCTGATTGGCTCACTCATGTAACATTCTGATTGACTCACGCATGTAGTATGCACTTTTTACACAACGATAAGCGGCCAGTAGCCAAATGAAGACTCCAAGTGTGCACATAGAATATTGAAATCTAGCCTCGACTAAATATTTTCGCGAAAAACAGGTGGCCCTACACCTGTAGGGTATTCGCGGTAAAGTGAGCACTTTTGAAAACCCTCTTATTTGGAATAATAGTTAGTAAATATGTTTTAATTTAGCCTTGGACGTTAACTTCCGAGTGCGGTGGAATATACACACTGTATTGATTACTTGCATGACAATATTTATTTAGAAAGGGGGTTGAAGGATAAAGAAGGGTTGGAAGAAAAAAGTAACTAGGGCCTCGAAAGCGCCAACTTTACCGTGAACAGCCTATAATTAATCGAGTGATCACTCACCGCCTCTGCAAGTAGCGACCGCATACACTCAAAAGAGATTCATGGAAGTCAACTCACCTGGAAACAAAAAGAAAATTTGTATTATCGCCGCACGCACGTATGCAGAGAAAGCGACCATTCACAAGAGAAACAAGACAAAAAAGGCTTCTATGGAGTATCTACACATCATTCACTTCACATTTATCACTATGCAACGTCAAGTGACGGTGTGTGTCAACATGGACAATAACTCTGAAGAAAAAAAAAATATATCCTGAATTTAATCATGCGGGGCTTATATACCACCGGTTTTTTTATTAATGAAAACGACGAACGCGTCATACAATTATGCGCAGATATCCGCGACCCAGTTATAGGTTCTTCTAAAAACCATTTAATAGCGATACGAAAAAAAAAAAAATTCTGGGAGTCCGTTGAAATAACTTAAATATTAGGCTGAGAAACTAAAATATTTCATGATAAGGTGAAGTTTCACTGTGGAATAAAAAGGTCTTTAACACACATAGGACTACGCCGGACTGTAGCTCGAGCCACGCTAATTCCAGAATTTCTTTGTTCTTGAAGACAAAATTCGCATACATACGGATCCATTGTTCCGCTAGCAGCAAACATGATCTTATAACGACACTACAGGGCCAGGAATAACCTTTCGATTCTTACTTCGTTTCACCCTCATCGGGTCTGAAGACCTCGATGTTGAGAGTGGGATGATCCGAGGCAGTTTTTTTTTGTGAAGTAATTGTTTGCGCGAACACGCGCATCTCGGTAAATATATGTTGTGCAGATACGATTTTTTGTCAGAAAAGATATAAAAAATATATATATCTAAGCTCCTATTTTTTTTTACTTTTGTCATAAAAGTGTATTCTTGGAGAAATTGTGAAAATGGTCCAATATCACATAGCTTGTATACGCAGTTTCCTTACAAAGCGACAAGAAAAAAGTACAAAGATACGGGCGTAGTTTAATCTGCGGTTTTCATCGCGCGTAATAAAACCCCCTCTGTTTAAGATCCAATTTGCACAGTACAGCGTTACGACTGAAACATTGCACGCCTTGCGCGTAGGTGCGATGAGGCACTGGAAGTGCGTGTTAGTGTCGCCCGTATCGCTCCCTCGCTTCTTGACCTTGAACGCGCAGAATCATCCCACTCCAGCCGTCCAAATCTCTCGACTCTTTAGCGTATTTGCCACTACACGCCAAAACGTACAACAGCTACTATTACTCACTTGCACCAAACTTCACTAGTTTCTTATGTATAAATTTAATGCCAATAAGTGTCATATGTTTTGTATTAACGTAGCAAAACTGTTATACTTTCCGAACGTTTGCGGCCCACGTATTACTACGAGCAAACTCTGCGGTGCTTGTGTGCGCGCCGAGTAGTACTCGCGTACGCCGGTAAAATGTAAAGTGAGCACTTTTGAAAGCCCTCTCACTTGGAATAATAGTCAATAAATCTATTTCATTTTAGCTTTAGACGTTAACTTCCGCGTGGTATGTACACACTATGTTTATTACTTACTCGGCAATATTAATTTTAAAAATGTGGTTGAAAATATTACATATGGCTGAAAAGAAAAAGTAACTGGGGCCTCGAAAGTGCTCACTTTACCACGAACATCCTGTAGAAGTGAAGTGAACGTCGTCACAAGTCTGGCGGACGAGCAGCACCAGCGAACACGGACGTGACATGTTTTCGGCCCGGGTAATAGCACGGAACGGCAGTTGAAGATTTGCGGGCCGGGTAGTAGCAGCTAGAACGTGGTGGGAGTGAGTTCTCGGAAGACAGGGGCCTCGCAACACCGCGGCAGTCGTCAGCTACAAGAGGGGGGGGGGGCGTGAGAGCCAGGTTTCCCCCACTTGGCCGCTGTGACTGTGACGTCAGCCACCAAATACGGCCTTGGGAAAAGGTTGGCTATCCGATTAAAGCAATTCGGCAGATATCCTCTTATCTCTGGCAGCGCGCGCAAAAATTAAGCAAAGACTTGAAAATGAGACAACTTATAACGCGTTGCGTTTCACGTTCAGCGTCATGGTAGGGTTTAACGTCGGTTGTAGCTAGAGCGTACACGATTCATGGAATCATTACTTATCGAAACGCGTTATTGTAGCGTCACTGCGATTGTAGCCGGGCCTTTACCAGCCGCTGATTGGCGAACGTCGCTCCAACACGTCGTTAAGCTGGGCCAGAGTCGCGGAACAAGCGGTAGTTTCACATCTGTATTCTTACTTACTCTGTGATTACGACGTCCGCCATCATCTGCGACGTGACACGTGAGTGAGGAGCGGCCATGAAGGTTTACATTCAAATGTTTTACACATGCGCTCGCGACCGTCGCCGTACCACGGAGAATGTGCTCTGATTTGCAAGCTTTCACAGACGAAATCAGTCGTCGCATTTCCAACCAACCTTCGGGAATCAAACCGAGTGAGGTGACGCAGTGGTAACGCACTTGTCTCGCATTCGGGAGGACCCGGGTTCGATTCCCGGTCCGGCCATCCCGATTCCTGCCTTCGATGGTTCTCCGAAATCACTCCAGGCGAATACTAGGATGAGTCCCTAACAAAGGCAATGGCCGATTTCTTCCCATTCCTTCCCCAAACCCTAGGGCCACCTGATTTTCGCGAAAAGATTCACGCGAAGGCTAGACTCCAATGTCCTGTGGTATACGTGCAGTTTTCATTCGGTTATTGGCCACGTGGCTTTGTCGTGGGAGACAGTTCCTTCCTTGGTAACTCCGACATTGGGTGTACGTGATTCGCTGGCAATCACTTGCAATACGTGACAGTTAAACTCACCCAATCACGAGAGTGGATATAAGTTCTAGTGTCCTGAAATCTTTTCGCGAAAAATAGGTGGCCCGGCCAATTCCTCTTCCCTGTGCAACTTGCACCGTCTCTAATGACCTCACTGTCGAGGAAATGTTAAGCCCAAATACCTACCCACGAGACGTTAAGCCCAAATACCTACCCACGAGACGTTAAGCCCAAATACCTACCCACCTTCGGTAATCAACTGGGTAACTTCTGAAGAGTGGAAGCCTGGACTAAACTCCGTTCTAGTATAGGCAGACGTATCTGATCGCAAACTCCTTTTTTTATTGGTATATAATCACAGTTAGAGACCCAAGAAATTCGCGAGTTCAATGACCTCCAGGCTAGACTTCACAGTCCTATATACTCGCATACAGATATTAACTGTCTATTGGTTGATTGTCGTGGTAGTAAAAGGCGGCGGTTGGGCGCACAATTTCTTATGAACGTACATGTGTGTGCATTCCAACTTTCCTAGAAGTGAACCCACGAAATTGTCGGGTCTCTAATCATAGTATAGACAGACATGTCTGAATCCAATCTCCTTTTTTTTTAATTGGTATATAACCATCGGTGGCGATGAGGTCCGATTTAAAAAAAAAAAAAACAGCAGAACACAGCCCGACACGAAAATGACGTTCCGAAAATGTCAAATGTAATTAAGGAATTCGAAGAAGTTCATTGTGCTCGTGTTTGTGCTGCCAGGACAACCAATGAAAGCTTTCGTCGATTAAGTCGAGCGCGATAGCTCGGCTTCCCTGTACTGCACAGTTGCCCGAGGCCAAAAGCCGTCGACAGGATGGAAATCAATTCTCAGAACGAACGTGCCACCTCGCGCGGTGACACCGAGGTGTATTTGGGGGTCGTCATTCCCCCCCCCCCCTCCTCGCCCACTCTATCCAAGCGACCCCATTCCGTGAAACTCCCTACCAAAATAAACTTAAATATTTCCGTACGTTTCCGTGCGGGCTTTTAGGCGGCCCCGTACTATCCTCGACCTTTATTTCGGCCGGTAGCCGGCGAACGCAAAAGACGACAGATGCCTGAAGCTTCTTACACAATAGAAAAATTTAGAATTTGACTTTACGTTTCCTTTCCTCTGACGAAACCACCAATACACAATACAATATAGCAAAGTCAAAGTTCAGACAACTGAACATCGGTTCTGCGAGATTTGTAAAAATGTGCATCTTGTTATGTAAATAATTATATTATCCAGGAACGCATTTTACGTACCTTTTTTTTTAATAGGCTTAAAAATTTTTATTAAAAGTTTATATCAAAACAAAAAACTCATTTGTTTACTTTATTAAACTATATCAATTCATATATTTCCTCTACACATATTCTATTTAATACGAGCTTTGTTTAATATACCGAGATTAAAATCTTCCTACAGTAAAATAACGCACTTTCCACATAACCTCTGCTAGATTCTCGGCAAAATGGCTGCTTGACTTTGACTTTAAATTTCCACTTTTCGAAATCGTAAAATCAAAGAGTGTTTGACTTAATCATTGTCAGTTCCATTGTCAAGCTCCACAAGAAAAAAACATGTCGGAAAGTAAACGTAAAGTAAAATGTTAAAGTTTTCAATTGTGTAAGGGCATTTACCCCTAGAGACCCTTCATTTCGCTATTCAATTCCACATACTGTGTTCACGATGAAATTAGCTCTTTGGAAAGCCTTGGTCATGTTCTACTTTTATGCACAATGTGGATTCTTCCGACCGTATGTAAGATTGCCATCATGGGCCTATTCATGCGTCCAAGTCAAACTGTGAATATTAGAAAAGTCAATCATTTACACATTTCTAGTTCTTGCCCGTTATAAGTATTTAAAAAATCCGTAAACGAGCGCCTTTGAAACTAGCGTAGTTAATCAGCGTCTTCTAAATGGTTCCGAAAAATTCTACTCTTCGCGTCGCGTCAGTAAACCGTCGGGCTGCAAATTCGAGCAGTCACATTGGCAATATATAACTGTTGTGTCGTGGTTGCGGTGATTGTCGTGTAGTGTTTGTCGGGGCTCCACATGAGCCTGCGGTGATACTCGCCAGGTCAGAGTGCCGACAGATCAGAGCGTGGGCAAAGAAGCACTCGCACGACCGAAGAATAGCAGAGCCTGGCGGCACAGAACGGCCCCGTGTACAGAGGTCCAGCTGCCCCTAGCCATCCGCAACCACACGATAACGATGGTTGTAGGCTGTTCACGATAAAGTGAGCACTTTTTAAGGCCCTTGCAACTGGCATTAACCAATTTTAATGGTGATGAAATGTATACACTACGTTTATTGGTCTTAGTGCAATGTTTACATTAAAAAGCATCAGGATAATGGAAATTGGATGAAAGGAAAAGTTTATAAGGGCCTTAAATAGTGCTCATTTTATTGTGAACAGCCTATACTCATAAGCGTATTTGTGTGGTATTCTGTAAACCATATCTCAATTGATTTCTTTATGCAAATATGTATCTTTGGCAACGCTGCGGGTTGTGTTCTGGAATTAACAATCTGCTTCTTGAAATTGTATACTTTAATTTCGTTATTACAGAATGCATTGTCACAAATGTTGTTATAGTGAATCTTTAAGTATAAGTGAAATTTATTTCTTAGTGCATTTTCGAATAATACTTCTAAAATAAATCTATTTCTTTCTTTCTGGTAGTACTAGTTCATTTTGAGCATCACGTGATAGCACAGATCCGTGACCGAATCCGTCACTTCGTACTTACGTTAAAGCGAGGGTAATACAATTATAGGCTGTTCATGGTAGAGTGAGCACTTTTTAAGGCACTTCTAAATTTTTCCTTTCATCCTATTTCCATCTTAGTGCTGTTTTTTAATGTGAACATTGCTTTGTGACGAATAAACACAGTGAATACATTTCACCACCCTCAAAATTTAATACATGATGCTGCAATAAGACATATTTATTAGTGGTTAAACCCTGTTGGGAGGACCTTAAAAAGTGCACACTTTACCGTGAACAGCCTATACACTGAGTGCGCTCGAATAGGGTACGTTGTCCCGTTAGTGTAATTTTTATACAGTGGTAAGCTATATCTGCAAGAGGCAGAGGGATATTCCGGAAGTAGAAGTTTTAGCAAGGCTTCAGAAAAGTGAATTGAAGTGAAGAGATTTGGGCGGCTCTTAACATCGAGGTCTTGGGAGCCGATGTTGGTGATTGAGGTGGGTATGGAGCAACGCCGGAATGAAGGGACAAAAGGGGGGACGGGAGAGCCCCGAGAAAACCCGCCGGCAAACAGCATCGTCCGGCACGATTCCCACCTGCGAAAATCCGGAGTGACCCGGCCGGGGATTGAACCTGGATCGCCCTGGCGAGCAGGCTCACCGCTCAGCCATCGTGGCCCCTGGCAACAGAAAAGTTGGAAGTACCGGTGAATGGCCCACAGCGTCTGTAGAATGGTCTACTCTGTGACGTAGGTCAGTGACGCATGAAGTATGTAGTAGGGGGAGGGGGGTTACCATTGTCATCGGATGTTCTCTCGTCAATTGTACAACCGCCGAGTCATCCGCGACCTTCCTGTCGGCCCCAGCTGCAGGCAGGGAAATTCCGACACTAAATTGTTTCCTCTGCGGGGGGCGTATTGCCAACCTGAGATCGAAACGGGCGTTATTTTATTTCGCGAATGACGCTGCTCGGTCGTGTGGCCAGCTGACTGAAGAAAACGGCTCTGGGTTTGTAGCTGTGAATTCGGAGCGGACACTAAGCCTATATTCCATTCGCGGTTACGTCTGACATTTCTGAAATCCTGCTAAAGTTCTACTCCCAGGATATTCCTCCGCCACGTGAAAACTAAGCTTAACTAAGAGTAGAATATTACACCAAAGGACAACGCGCCGAGTTCGTGCGCACTCAGTTGTAATAACATTTTGCATGAACCTATTTCTTACTAGGAGCTACCAACACACGTGTTTTCTCACCGTATTTATTAGAAATGAAACACAATAATTTATAAATTTAAATATAGGTGACACTACAATTGGACGAAAAATTGCATGTTAACACCGGAATAAAACGCTTGCGATACATGTATTTAAGTAATAATAACTAAACGCGACAAAGCTGGGGTGATTTTTCAGAGGTTCTATTCAAAAAGTGCGCACAAACCGCAAATAGACTACAAGAGGCGTACGCACTTCGAGCTTGAACTGCGGTTTTTTTTTTTTATAAGAGTACTTCACTTGCGTCGTATATTCCGGTCTTCGAAGAGAAAATACACTTGGACGAGGTACAAAGACCGTCGGCTGTTCAAGGCAATTGAGTACTTTTGAAAGCCCTGCTTATGATCTGCTTGTATGTACTGATTGTATTATTCCACCATATGTAAAATTTGCATTGCCAAGAGCCTCATAACTTTATCAATCCGTCGGCCAAGTGAAACTGTGAAGTTATTAGGAAAGAAAATATTTTACGAATCTGCTCGTCTTTACATTTATACGCATTAAAAAAAAAAAAAAGAGAGAGAGAAAAAAAAAGAGAGAGAAATAATTTAAGTTTATCACAAACGGTTACGTAATACTTCTTATCCGACGTCAAGTGACTATTAGGTTAATTTCAAAAGTGCTCACTTTATCGTGAACAGCAGTTACTTCAAAGGCTCCACTCACATTACAACCTCTATTTCCGAGTTATCCAACATAGCTATAAACTGGGGAACACTGGGCGCCATTTCAGAGCCTTGCTTATAGATGCGCCGGGGCGACAGGTACGTAAGCCGGAGTCGCCCGTAAGGCTCCCTCGCTGAATTAGTAATTGAAATGTTGTTAAGTTCAGTAAATGTGGCGTCACTAGCGCATAGAAATTTTTTCATTTAATTTCAGAGACAGATATCGTTTGACTTTTTGTGCAGCTACGGCCTTTACAGTCTTCAGCATGTAATCAAAAAATAATTCCCATTTATTCCACAGAGTAAACAAATAAAGGTACTCGACTAATATTACAGTTATGCAATCATCTGAGTAACATACTATGCCTTATGCTGAATACATTTTATGGGTCAGAAACTGGTAACAGCCAAATGGAATTCTGTCTCTAATATAATTTCCTACATTTTATTACTAGGGATAGGAAAATTTCGCGAGTTCAATGACCTGTTGGCAAAACTCCACAGTCCTGTGTACGGTACAGTCTCAGATGTTTGTTCATTGGCTGCTGTCCCAGAGAGCAGCCAGTGTTACCCCACACAAGGCGGTATGGGATTAGCTACCTGTTTCCTTACCAGTCTACTATTGGTCCAGAGTCGTCCGAAGGCGTGTCTAATAAACTATGCTCCAATGGCAAAGGCGATTTCAGTCTACGCGTGTTTGAAGTCTATCTTGTCCTGAAATGAAACCGTGACATTTTCCTATCCCTAAGTATAGCATTCTACATCCTTCTCCGTTGTGCTATGAAATAATAACCTGACGAAAGTTATACAATGGGGGAAGATTATTTTCCGAAAAAGAATTACAAATACGTTAACGAAAAAATTATATATCATTTCGTAAAAATCTCAAAACAGAAGAAAACGGAATACGTTACGCTGCAGTTCGAAATAATTGTAAACGTTGTTAGAACTGCGAGAATAATAATTCTTGGAAATTTCTAAAGTAGTTCGCCCATATTTCAATGTCAACATTACCACGGCTGAAACAACCAGCGTGGGATCGAAAATAAATTGTACCATTCCCCCCAAAAAACTCTTGACTGAAATCGAATTTTTTTTGAAAATTTACACGAATCAAGATATTAAGTGAAAACTTTCACATCCACGTTTTAAAAAGTTGATGGGTGTTATTTTACAAACAATTGTGCATTTTTATCAAGTTAGTACCTTTACAATGACACAACACCTTTCTATAATCAACTCACTATAGAAAAATATTGGCTCAATAACAGGTAAGGCAAAACCGTACAAAATCAACAGTGACGTAAGAAACAGAATAGTGTGCCCACAGAACGTTAGGGTTAATACCGGAAGTCTCGCGATAAAAACAAACTGGGTGTGTGCTGAGATCGTCCGTAGCATCGACTGAAACGCCAAGACCCGGTGCAAGTAAAACGATCTCAAAGAAGGCGAGATCATCGATATAAAAACAGAAATGTGACATTAAAACTGCCTTCTTAGAACTCCACGTCTGTCGCTTCCCATAAAAACAAATTGGGAACCTGATAGCTGCATCGCCCTGGCCTCCCAGAATCCTGTCGAAGACGTAATAGATCCACATCTCTCTCTTATGGCCTTGATGTACGACTCAGGAGCTCCGCATCACGTTAGTGTCCAATCTCGGGCTGCCGGATAATAAATTCCTCATGAAACATGCATGGGAGCAATTTTCGAGTCTTCTCCAACCTACCCCGCCCAACATCATTGACAAAACGCCGCGATACAATAACGTGACAATCACCCAACGCGAACTGCTTCACGTTAAAAGTAGCTTCAAAACAACGCGAGGTCTGTCAATTTGCGTTGCTAATCTCACACAATATTTAGTGGATACTTTCAACTTAAATTAATTTCATCTTATCGACTGTAATCAAGTGAGAGATTGTCAATTTTGCAAATATATTTGGAGCAAGAAAATACAACCAAATATTTTTTTACGGCTAAAGCCACTTGAGAGAAAATGTCATATTTCGTGGATAATTCTAAACCAGTACGAAATAGCTAATAAAGTCCATTTTCGGCTACTACCAACGTTGTCCGTTGGTGTAATTATAGACTCAGTAAGGCCCTTACACAATAGAAACTTTAACATTTGACTTTACGTGTTATTTACCTTGATGAAACTACCAATACACAATACAATTGTATGTAAAGTCAGAGTTCAGGCAATCGAACATAGGTTCAGCGAGTTTCGTAAAAATTTGTATCTCGTTATATAAATCATTATCATATTATTCAGGAATGCATTTTACATGCTTTTAAAAAAATAGGCTTAAGATTTATATTAAAAATTTATTTCAATACAAAACTTCACTTGTTTACTATATTAAAAGAATAATAATATATTCCTATTCACGTTATATTCTTTTGTCATTTATTTAATTTAAGACGAGCTTTGTTTAATATAGCGAGATTTAAATGGCCCTATAATGATATAGCACACTTTCCACATAGCTGCTGTTAGATTCTCGGCAAATTGGCTGCCTCACTTTGAATTTTAAGTTTCAAATTTTCGAAATCGTGAAGTCAAGAGTGCTTGACTTTACCTTTGACAGTTCCATTTGTAAAGTCCCTTACACAATTGAAAACTTTAATATCTGACTTAACGATATGACTACGTTTACTTTCCAACATGTTGTTTCTTATGGAGTCTTGACACAATGGAACTGTCAAAGGTAAAGTCAAGCACTCTTGACTTTACGATTTCGAAAAGTTGAAATTTAAAGTCAAAGTCAAGCAGCCATTTCCGAGAATCTGACAGAGGTTATGTGGAAAGTGCGTTATTTTACTGTAGGGAGATTTTAATATCGGTATATTAAACAAAGCTAGTCTTAAATTACATATATGTCAAACAAATATAATGTGAAGAGGAAATATATGAACTAACATTTAAATAGGGCAAAAAAAAAAAGTTGTTTGTTTTGAAATTATTTTTAAATATAAATTTTTATGCCCGTATTGAAAAAAGGTACCTGTAATGCTTTCTGGATAATATCATAATTATTTACATAGCAAGATACACATTTTTGCGAAACTGACAGAACCGATGTTCAATTGTCTAAACTCTGGCTTTAAAATGTATTGTATAGTGCATTAGTAGTTTCGTCAGAGGAAAGGAAACGTAAAGTCAAACGTTAAAAGTTTTCAGTTGTGTAAGGACCTTTACTTAGGCTTGGTCCGTATGAGTCGGGGGAACAGCCAGGCAGTGTAACTTTAGCAGGGCTTCAGAAAAGTAGGACGTAAGCATGGACGGATTATACGGCCAGTATTCCGAGGAGCTGTTCAGGCGAAGTCGTGGTAATCGATTTTGGACGCCGGTACCTGGAAGGATCATGACACGGAGGACTTCAATAAGACCGCGTGCGCGTGCGTAACGGCGCCGAAAATACCGCGGACGCGCCTTATCAACAGGCCGCCTCGGCTTACCGGGAAATCGCCTCTGCCGAACGTCACGCTGACAGAAAAAAAAAAAAAAAAAAAAGAAAAAAAGTGAACATATACATTCGAAATTCGAAGAATTTAAGCAGGCCAGCCAGCGGAAGGGCCAACCGTTTCGTGAGAGGGGGTTTTCGAAATCAATTCTTCGTGTAGAAGGATCAGATAGCGTGGCTGGGTGTCACGCGATGTCTCATACCGCATCGAACATGGCAAGTGAACCACTGTTAAGTTTACAGCCATTTCCAGCTGCCTCTTGTACATATATTTCCCATGACTTGTATTGCCTTTTTTTCATGGAGGTTTTTTTTTTCCCTTCAGAGAACATTAAATTATTCCACGGGTTTTACGCTTTTTTCCCGCGTTTGACGTCGAGAAGCGCAAGAGCTGTAAGGGCTACATTGGCACGCGCTACCATTGTACCATCGCCTCTACGCGTAGGCCTGGCTCTGAACTGAGGTACACAGTTTCTAGTCGTATTGACTGTAACAATGAGCCTTCACTATGCCAAACTCTCCCATAAGAAACTCGTTTTGTTACTACTAATTTTCTTTCATCACCGCATACTTAACTGGAAGCAATTCAATCCGTTTTTTTCTTCATAAAAATATATGCAGTTAGGCAAGTGTTTGTTTGCAAAAAAAAAACTCTACCATAAAATATGCGACTGCTTAATAATAACCATATCAATGCGTAAATATTAATACAAATTTCTTTACTCAAATTTATGAGAACTCTAGCAACTTTTAACAGGGCAACCTTTCCAAAAAAAAAAAAAAAAGGATCACGTTTACAGGAGTCGTAAATAACAAGAATATTTAACATTTTAGTTGGCCTACATAAGAAAAATCATAAATTAGCGTCATGTCCACTACGAAACTAGGAACAGCCGATATATTGGTGGCTTATTCGAGCGTTCTACCATCACTGAAATACAATGTGGGAGACTGTATTGTGCAGCGGAAACGCTCGCTACGCGAATAATTGAGCGACAGCTCACAGACCACAAACAATGACGCGTCACGCGCTGGAATAGTATCCTACATTGAACCTTCAAGTCTCTGTCGTGCTTCGCCGAAATTCCCCTGTTCTTGAAACCACTGTGCCAAGAATGTGTGTCGTAGCGTTATTTCCAAATATGTTTTTTTCCTTTCGATGCGTCGAAATGGGGTAACAGGTCTAAAGCTAAAGTCAGGCATCATTCATGCCTGGGGTTTTAATATGTTCATTATAACAATTATTATTATTACACAGAAAACGCTATAGCAACTGTTGATCACACACGCGCGGTTTTCATATTTCCTAGACGACAAAACATCGTAATGCGTGAATAAATAACTTTATCAACAAGGTATGTGAATATCTACTCAAACAAAAATTCTAGTCAGTGCTTCCACTCCAGTATTTCTGCTTTATTCAACTTTTGCCCGTTTCTCCGTTCGCTTGAGAATACCTGACGTGATTACACTACCCACCCCTTGATAAAACTCTAGGCGCTATATAGGAAGAGATAGGAAGAATTTGGGGCCGCGATGGCCGATCGGTTAGCCCGCTCGCCTCCCACCAAGGCGAAACGGGTTCAATCCCCGGTCGGGTCCACCGGATGTTCGCATGTGGGAATCGTGCCGGACGATGCCGTTGGTCGGCGGGTTTTCTCGGAGATCTCCCGTTTCCCCCGCCCTTTCATTCCGGCGCTGCTCCATACGCACCTCATTCACCCTCATCGGGTCTCAAGACCGCGCTGTTAAGAGCCGCCCAAATCTCTTCTTCACCTGGAGAATTCGGGGATTCATTTTGCTGCATGCTAGACTTCAAGACACGTGTGTTTATACTTGAGCAATTGGTCAACACGTTGTTTGCCACATCCTGGAGAACACTAGCCCAATCATTGCCTTCCACTGTGACAGCAGACAACCCATGCGCAGTTGATATATGCGCATTTGTACACACAACCGTAGAGTCTAACATGCAGGTCATCGAACTCGCGAATTTTTCAGGTATCTACATATAGTATGTTCACAATTAACTGAGAACGTTTTTAATCAACCCTTGAAATATGTCACTGCTCTTACCTACACAGTGTGACATGCATCCAGTAAAGTTGGCAACGACAGAGGTTAGGCAGTTCTAGTTTTAATGTTAAACTAATTAAACGTAGTGTGGTAAACATTTGTGAGTACTGAAAGATGTTTATTTGATATTTCTTCTTCCAATGCATACAAGTTTAAGAATGAGCAGTTTTGTGAAATATTTACTTTTATGATAATTTCACAGTTTAACTTAACTAAACTGACGCCCATGGCAATTTTAATTTTACATATGACGGAAGAATACACAGTGTGCGCACAATTCAGAATATATACAGTGTGCGCACAATTCAGAAGTGCTCAGTTTACCGTGAATGGCGTATAACCCAGTTGCTGGTATTTCTGATAAGATCTTCCTTCACGCCCCTTCCACAACTTCTTCCAACCTACAGCCAACATATAGGCTGTTCACGGTAAAGTGAGCACTTTTGAGACCCTAGTTAGTTTTTACTTTCTGCCATTTTTTATCCATTAACTACCTTTTAACATAAATATTGCCACCGCACTCGAAAGTTAACGTCTAAGGCCACAATAAATTGAGATCTTTTTTCTCGATATTGACTATTATTGCAAATGAGATGGCTTTCAAAAGTGCTCACTTGAACGTAAATAGCCTATACTCGTGTAGACCTCAGCAATAGAAACGCCACAAAAGCCCTCGACGCGACGAAGCAATTAGCAGCCACAGAGCAACCTTCCTCCAGTGAAAGAAGCGGAGCTAGGTTCATTATGCCGTGCACGGCGCCGCCATCATCCACGCCAAATGCCAACCTAACAGAGCAACGTGCATCCAGCTACTTACGAAACATTTCCCTCGTAATGCTGGTGTTTCTTCTTTGTCGAGTTTGTCGGGCACGAGATATTACAGATTCTAGACACCGTTAAAACGTGTAAGTAGGAACGATGATTGTTCGGTCGAAAAGTTGCCCGTCTCCTACGACCCAACGTAATGTACACACAGTTGCGACAGTGCCCTTTCGTTATTGGCTATCGTGTAAGTAGGGACGCGCTATCCCACTTCACTGGGCCAATGAGGATTCTGATGTTCGTGAGTGGTCTGCGAACCAACTTAGACGCGTCAAAAACTTTGTCCACCCAATCATGAAAGAATAAACTAGCTACAGTGTTATAAATAATTTGTTGGCCCAAAAACTCTTCGCACTTTTCCATCATCTCTAACAATAGGTTATCTTTAGAGCTAGTGATTTTTCGCGACAAAATTTTTAGTACAGGGTAGACTTGAATGCGATAAGCACCAACAACAGCTAGCCTATTGCCATTGGTTGCTGTCTTTTTGAGAAGGCGTTTTCATATTTGACCGGACCACTCAGAACTCAACACCATCGGCACGGCTCCTACGTGATTCGTATGCAGACAGTTAGCACATATCCAAAAATAATTCAGCCAATCAAGTCAGGTAAACTACGCTACAGTGTTTTTAAAAACAACTTGTCTTGAAATCTATTCGCGAAATCTCACTGCCCCTAGTAATCTTTAATGCCGGTAGAACAAAAGAGATGCACGGCCGAGCGACAGCTCGCAGAGCAATTACAAAGTTGGAATATATTGCATTTTCAGGCCTTCAAGGCGTAATGTTGCTTGCGAGATCCCTTATTTCAACAATAATATTTATGACCCCGGGTAACGATAAGTTTATCACATACGCAGTCTACGATGACAACGACAATGCGAGAGTGTCAGATAAGACTGCTTTCACGATTGAAAGTCCCCCGCCAGCTTATTTACGGCACAGGAAATGATTTCCAAGAGACAGCATTTAATGGTATGTAGCTCTTAACAGTCGTAACGGGAGGAAACTGGACGAGTCGTATTGCTTCCCGATATCTGATAACAGAAGTAATGTCAACAACCTTACAGCAATACGATAGTGCATTGCAATTGTACTACCGGCATTAAAGCGTACCTATTACTCAATTTATACGACTTCCGCAGCGCATAAGCGGATTTATAGGTTCAGAACCACAAACAGAAGTTATTATTATTATTAAGCTGTATATACTAACTAGGCGTTTTAAGATTCTAGTACACTGAAGCAGCAGGTATATAACGTCAAGATTATGAATGGAGTATATCACAGCCCTTAAATACATATATCCGGCTGCCAGCGACTTAGTAATAGCTAGGGACACCCGAATTTCGCGAAAAGATTTTTGCACGTGCTAGATTTCAGTACCCTATGCGCACACTGGAAGTTTTCTTTTGTTCATTGGTGGCATGCCTTCGTAAGGACACTTTCTTTCTTGACTGGCGAGTCAGAATTAGGTGTGATTCGCGAGCAGACGCCTAAGACACGAAACATTTAAATCGTCCAATGAGGAAAGTGGAGCTGAGCTAAACTGTTATGAAATACAACGGGTCTTGAAATATTTTCGCGAAATTTGGTCTCCCCAGTAATAGCCACGTAACGCCCACTTTGCCCGACCTTTTAAGCGGGTTTCACAACAAACGACGCAATCTGCTATCTAGTCTACTCGCGGTTTCTTCTGCACTCTTTGAAAAATTACCCCATCTATGATGTGTTTGGGTGTTTCTTATGTTTGTCATGTATCACGATCATTTTATACATGTGTTCACATAAAAGTACCTTATTTGTAGTTAAATTGAAATCTTGCTTATATTTGATCTATAAATTATAACATTTCATTAGTAATTAATAAAAATAGGAAGAAAACAAGTGTGTTGGTAATACCTAGTAAGAAATAGTTCTTATACAAAATTTTATTACACCGAGTGCGCATGAATACGGTGCATTGTCCCTTTGGTGTAAATTTTGTTAGACCGGTTAAGCTATATTTAGATGAGGCGGAGGAATATCCTGGCCAAGCAGAACTCTAGCAGGGCTTCAGAAAAGCTGGAAGTAACTGTGAATGGACCATACTTGTGATCTGGTGGAATCTCTCTCTAGATGTCGGCAACACTGCGATGAGACTGAGGAAGCGGTTGGCAGGACTGACGGCTGAGACACGCGACGCCCGCCAGAACCGCACGGCTGCGCTGGCATCGCCCCGGCTCCCCGGATGCGGGGATCACAGGAAATCTGCGGAGAAACTCGGACCCGGGGTTTTCCCCGTACGCTGGGAGATGCACGCCCGAGGGCGTGCAGCTTCCCCTGAACAGCTCTTCAGAGAACGACATGTAGCGGTCAACCTCTGCGTTCGCGCAACGCCAGCCGGATATTGCAGACTAGGGCGGAGACACAACAAAGGCTAGTTCTTTCCCCACTGATAGCGCTGAGGTTACTGGCGAAAAGGAAACCATCTGGGTCTCGGTAGCCGGACACTCCTAAACAGTTCCAGCAGTAGAATTAAATTGCCTCCTCAATGCCCGACGTGTTAGTTATCATTAGGCATAGGAACATTTCGCGAGTTCAATGACCTGCAGGCAAGACTCCTCAGTCCTCTGCATACTGGAACCTCAGCTGTGTGTTCATTGGCTCTTATCTCACACCTGGCAGTTATGGGATTCGCAAGATGTTTCCTTGCAAGTCTACTATTGGCTCAGAGGCGTGATGGGCGGGTCTAATAAGCTGTAATCCAGTTGCAAAGGTGACTTTACTATATATGTGTTTGACTTATATCGTGTCCCGAAATGAATTCACGAAATTTTCCTATCCCTAATTATCATGTATATATTTCGTATAGGCTGTTCACGGTAAAATGAGCCCTGCTTAAGGTCTACTTGTATGCACGTTATGTAATCTTACGCTTTATGTCCCAAAACGAATTCAAAACTGGTACGAACTTCCCGAGGGAGAAAATAGAGATAACGAAAAAGAGAGAGAGAGCGACACGATCCGCTTCGCTTAAACTTTTCTTCCAGACGGAAAAAAAAACACCGTGTCACTAGAGGGAGCCGACGCACGGTACTTTCCGCTGATATTTTTTACTGCAGCAATAAAATAAAATTTCCGTCAGTCAGTACTACCTAACACTACAAATATATCATTTGGAAAAGTTTAATTTACAAATAGTATACATAATAACGAGGTTAAAAAATATTGTAACTGTGAACTATTTCTTACCGGCCGTTGCCAACACGTCGCTGCTCTCGCTGTTGTTATTTCGTATTTAATACCAAATGAATATTACAAGTTATAGAAGATACTAAGTAGATTATTAATCTATTCAAGAACACAGTACTTTTACGTTAATCATAGGGTTATATAATTGTGTAATACAAGTGATTAAACACAACAGGTTGGCATGTTACGCCTAGGATTATTTTTCAAAGGTTTGATTCCAAAAGACCGAAGAAAGTGTGAATGGACTATAGCTTAACTTATTGGTTCATTCCAATGTTGTACTTTATGGAAAGAAAAAAAAACAGGAGTTTAGTAATACGATAGAAAGACAAAAAAAAAAAGTATAATGGATAAATTCATCCTGGTATGTAAAGAAATATAATATTTGAGTTAAATTACAAATGTGTGTAGCTAGTATTTTATTGTCTTCGTAAGTATGTTAAGTGTGAGCCTCCCCCCCACCCGCAATTGTGTTCTAGTTGCGCCACTGCACCGCTATTTCGGGTCGCCTGCTGCTCTTGAGACTGCATATCATGCACATTCGAGATGTCAGCAGTAAGTATCACGCCAGAACACATCTCGTCAATGACTCATCAACAGCATCGACAAAAGGAACACTTGTCAGCAATCGCCGTCTTTTCCCTGCAGAAAGCACACAAAAACTCAGTGTAATCCATTCACGGTTACTTCGCACTTTTCGGAAGCCCTGCTAAAGTTCTACTACCAGGATATTCCTCCGCCCCGTGCTAACTAAGCTTAGCTATTTCTTGAAAATTACACCAAAGGACATCGCACCGAATTCGTACGCACTCAGTTGTAATAATATTTTGCACGGCAACTATTTCTTACTAGGCGCTACCAACACACATGCTTCCCCACTGTTTTTGTTTATATTTATTGTGCATAAACCTATAATAATTTATAAATAAAACATGTTGGTAAAATTTCAATCCAACGAAAAATAAGATACTTTTATATTAACAGAGGTATACAACAGTTGTGGTGCATGGCGTATTTAGGAAACAAATAGAAGCGTCATACATGGGGTGATTTTTTTACGGGTTTGATTCAAAAAGTGTGAAGAAACCGCGAATAGACTGTAGCAAACTGCCTCTTCCGGCGCTGCGTCGACAAGCCTCACTCCAAACAAAATAGTATTCTCCCCCCTCCCCCTGCCCAATCGTTAGTCATACGTTTCCTACAATTCATACATAGTCCTTCCTCCCCGCCGGGAGTTATCTAAATTCTAATAACCCACTAAGTGCAGTCTGTCCAAGGCAACTTGCCGAGAGAGAGAGAGAGAGAGAGTATGGCGGGAAAGTGAGGGCGTGTTATTGGGCCGGAAGCCTGTCCCTTCAGGCTGTTCGAAAGCACAAAACTACTTTCTATATTTTTGTTTTATTACATCAGATAGTACTTTTAATAAAAGTAGAAGAAACCTGGTAAATTAAATCACAAAATAGGTCATTGAACACCCGAAATTTTCCTATCCCTATTTATGTTGTATCGCAAATTCATGAAATATCTTAAAATCAAATGAAAGAAATTTTAAGTTACATGAAAAACCTTCACTGCTCCCCCCAAGTGTCTATGGTGGCCCCGGCGGCGAAGGGGCACGGCAGGAGGTGTTGAGAGATATGGGGGGGGGGGGGGGTTTGGAATAGCGCAGGTGGTCCGAACAGCTTCACGCGCTGCCCTCGCACCAGCTCATGCATTTAAACGAGCGCATTAACTCCGCGGATAAACTGTTTGCTCAACAGATGGTCCTTCCAAACCCCCTCCCCACCCCCTTAACCGAACCCATCTTAGTGTGTTCCAAGAACTGTCGCTGGGCTTCGGATATGGCGCAGGGCAGCACGCCATCTACTGCCAAGTGCTAAGAAGTCGAGGGATTACGCCGCGAGGGTATTGAGTGACGAGCCACTTGTTATACGCCGTTCACGATCAAGTGAGCACTTTTGAAGACTTAGTTACTTTTCTCTTCCAACCAATTCATATCCTTCCGCCACTTGATGTAAGCCCTGCCATGTGAGCAATGAACACGGAGTGTATTTATTCACCATACCCAAAACCAAAAGTCCGAGGCCACAATGAAATATATTTATTGGTTAGATGAAACAGCTTCAAAAAGTGCTCACTTTACCGTGAACATACTATACCGCGACGATGCCAGTAGTCCACTAGTAAAAAAATTAAACACCTAATATGACGTCCGGCCGTGAGGAAAATTTGCACCAGCGATGGGGGGGGGGGGGGGGGGACATAGACAAGCTACGCCTGTGTTCTGTTTCCGCAATATTTTAAGCGGTGACTGTATGGTTTTTAATCGTTCAGAAAAAAATACAGCGTTGCCGCTGTAACTTTAAACACTGTTTCACAAAAGAGTAAATACTATCGACACTTTTCAAGAACCACATTTATGTTTTAATAACCAAACTTTGGTAACAAAATATTGACCATAATTTTTGCCCTAAAAATTTACATTAAACATTTCTATAATTATTTTTTTGATTGAAAAAGACACGAGCGCTTACAATGAGACCCGTATGACAACTATCTTCATAGTTACAATAAATAAATTTAAAACGACAACAATCACTCGTATATTATTTGTGTGTGGTAATCTATAATGCATCTCTTTGTGGCTCTCTTGGTAACATCCCGTAAGTTTGGCAACACTGATGGATGCGTGCTAAAATTGTGATTATAATCTTGTTGAATTGAATATTGCCGTTATTACAGAGTATCCTGTGTCACAGATTTAGTTAATATAGGGAAGTTTACATAATAAATTAATCCCTTAATTTACGTATCAATTTTTCGTTGCAGGTGTCGCCAAAGAGCATATTTCTGGTGTGAAGAGTATTTACGTATGAAAAGATTTCTGTTGGTCGATAGCACCGCCAAAAACCAATTATAAAATATTTAGTTTGCTAACCGCAGCCAACAGTAATAACCTGAAGAAAAACACTGTTCGTATTCCGGCTAGCGTCTGTGTACAGCATTGGCAATGATTTTATCTATTTTGCAACACGTCTTACGTTTACGAGTATACTCGAGCCTTGTTCTTTTTTTAGCATTACGAGATAGCAGCACTAACTCGTGGTCACGTGAGAGCGAAATGTTGAATAATTATCACTGGCGAAAAATAAAATATACTTTGTACATGTATTCCATACACCGTTTATTTGTGCGTAAGTATAATAGAATAGAATATTGATCCCCTTTGGAGCATTTTAATACGTAAATATTCTAGTGGAGTGCGTTTACTATAATTAACCTCAATACGTCGGTCATTTCCTTTCCACTGCCGTTTATAAAGACGCCGTGTTGGCCTGTATGTATATACGGAATCACGAACCATAGTAAAGGCAGGCATGGTTACAGAGTACCATTTCGCATCGTAAAAATATTTACGCGGTAAATGCCGTTACGTAAAGAAAGTGAAAAGTTACAGAAAAAGGCCCTAGTATGAGCTCGGAGGAACCGCTGCAAAGTATGATGTTTAAGAGACCTGGAAATTCACGGATTCATCTTAGAACAAGTTAAACTACATTCACGTGTACATATCAGCAACAGGCATTGGGCGAAAACAATCGATACCTGTTCCCAGTTTCTGGAGATACCTATTGCCATCTCTGCATGTTACTGAAGCAGGAACAATCACACGTGCTCGCTTGTTACTCGACACTCTACGACATCATTTCGGCGTACATTCTCACTAGTATAACTACCAGGAGGGTATGCGCTACTTAGAGGTACCGAATAGGATCAGGTCAGTATGCACACGGCTAATAACAGGTATTCGAGAACAAGGTGAGATAGTGGAACAACGCGGCCTAGTACACTGCTTACCCATAACAGGTATCTCAATAACAGGTATCGACTAGAAACAGGAACAGGTACGGGATGTTCCTGAGAAATACTGGTTTAGCTCATCTCTAACTGTGAGTCTACCTTGTGGTCGAATGAATCCGCGAAATTTCCGGGTCGCTAATGAAGGTGCTACGTCATCCGTACATCCCTCATGACATCACATAACGTGTGGGCTATGGGCGTGGATGACTGGCAGGGACACCGCTAAACAAACATGTTGCCCCCGGCTAATTACCATTTTCGCCAACTGATACGTCGAGCTGGTGAGTCTTAGGAAACAGTAGACAGTATTAATTTGGAGGCAATGAAGAATACGACGGCTCAACGAACGCAAAATTCTCGAATTAAAAAAGGACTGGGGGACGAAGTTGGTTTTTTCTTCTCACATATTTCAGTTCATAAGAGTGAAAGTCACTAGTCCGAATGGAACTGCTACCAAAAGAACCTTACAACAACTGCCCTGTTGGGTCTTCTTGTCCCTTTGCTCGGGATACACAATTACTAGGGATGGGAAAATTTCGCGAGTTCAATGACATGTAGGCTAGACTCCACAGTCCTGTGTACACTCGAGCCTCAGCTGTGTGTTCATTGGCTGCGTCTCCAGAGAGTAGCCAGTGTTGCGTCACACCTGGTAGTATGGGACTCGCTACGAGTTTCCTTGTAAGTCTGCTATTGGCTCAGAGACGTCCAGGGCGTGCTCAATAAACTGGTGATCCAATTGCAACGGTGTCTTCACTGTATATGTGTTTGACGTCCATCTTGTCCCAAAACGAATTCGCAAAATCTTCCTATCTCTAACAATTACAAAAGTTGCCAGCGTCGATTAGACAAATTCAGTTATATAGACATCAGGTGAGCCGCATTTGGCGAAATTTAAAAAAATGTTTGCAGCGTGTAAAGCTGGATATTTCCATCCAACTAGACAAGCAATTATCCGTGTCAGTGACATGCTAAAAATACGCTGGAATTAAGAGAATATTAAACACATCCAGAAGCCGGCCACCATTTGTAATTGTTACAAGTCGGCGTAAGGTGTAAAGGAAGCCACGTCACTATTTTTACAGCTGCACTGGCGACTCGTGGGTTTATTACCATGGTACGTGGAAAGGAGAGTAAACCCATTTTCTCCGTTTTAGCAAACGATTTAAACTTTAACTTAACCACGTAGTAAAAAAGAGTCAGGAGATTTCTTAAGCCGGATTTACAACAGCCCGTCGCGTCCATCCATCCGATATACGTCCATTGCTACAAACTAATAAAACAAAACTGTTTACAAATAGGAAAAAAACTCCACAAAAAGTGAAGACAATAAATGTTAATGTAAATCAAATTGAAATATTATTTAATACTTTACTTAACCCCCAAAACCTTCGGCGATTATCAAATTCTTAGTCGGAACACATGAACATTTAAAGTGGTTAGCTGGCTAATAATTGACATCGAAGCCAACAAAATTGCTTGTCCGAATTCATCAAGTTTGGTGGAGAGGGTAAGTGAAGTATGCAAGTGCGCAAGTACATAGCTCAGTTCGGACACGACCTGAATGTATTCCGACCAGTCACCCAACTCACTTAGCGGGAAGGTAGGGCGCGAGGAAAGGGCGCCACGACTTAGCGGGAAGGTAGGGCGCGAGGAAAGGGCGCCACGACGTAGCGGGAAGGTAGGGCGCGAGGAAGGGGCGCCACGACGTAGCGGGGAAGGTAGGGCGCGAGGAAAGGGCGCCACGACGTAGCGGGGAAGGTAGGGCGCGAGGAAAGGGCGCCACGACGTAGCGGGAAGGTAGGGCGCGAGGAAAGGGCGCCACGACGTAGCGGGAAGGTAGGGCGCGAGGAAAGGGCGCCACGACGTAGCGGGAAGGTAGGGCGCGAGGAAAGGGCGCCACGACGTAGCGGGAAGGTAGGGCGCGAGGAAAGGGCGCCACGACGTAGCGGGAAGGTAGGGCGCGAGGAAAGGGCGCCACGACGAACATGCAACGTCACCGGAGCGCCGGGCCGAGAGGAGTAAACGAGCGAATCGAAGTGACAGGCAACTTGTTCGCTTCGCCCAATCAGTTCCGATTTCGTTGGCGCTGGCCTTACGGCGCACCGCAGGGGTTTACTTACATTGAATTTCCACGGCGGATGCCAGCACGCCGTCTTCGGCTTCCATTCCTCCTTCCTCACCCCGGGCCCGGCCGCGCACACCAAGCCTTTTTTTTTTTAACGCCATCTCTAATAGTTTGGTTCCTTTCATTCCTCTCCGTATTTACTTCTTATCGTGTTAAATTAACTTTCCTCTTCCAGTCGGCAGAAGCTGTGGTCCACGTCGACGCAAAACCTGCCACAGGATGTCAGCATCTAAAATCTAAAAGGTAGAGTCACAAATATCCATCGCATGACACACTTACTGCGTCGCTTATACCCGCCATTACAGAGACGCCATTTCTGTCGGGGGGGGGGGGGTCTGCCATACACTAAAGACGAGGTAGACTGATCTCGCTGGCAGCGCACAACCAGTCTCCGTGTCCCAACACTGAACTACTTTCCCGCCGAAACGTTTCGTTAAGCAAACACCGCGTGGATTGGAACACTGATTAGTTCACAAGTGCTACGGGACTTTGGCGTCCTTCCACTAACCAATCTGTAACGCTGTTTCATTAAATTCGAAGTGATAAAATTATTTGTTTATATAAAAGTGCTTGTCTTTTGAAAACTGAGATTTCAACAAACACGATGATCACAGTTGTGTTTCTTTTTGGGTACGTAAATGTTGGGTACATGCTCAGAAGGCTAATTATCAATCTATAGACTATTTGCGGTAAAATGAGCACTTTTGAAAGCCCTTTCATATGGAATAAAGTTCAATATATTTTATTTTAGCCTTATACATAAATTTCCGAGTGCGGCGAAATATATATACACTGTGTTTATTACTTACATGGCAATATTTATTTCAAAAATTGCTTAAAGGATAAGAAATGGTTTAATGAAAATAGTGACTAGGGCCTCGTAAGTGATAACTTTACCATCGATAGCCTATCATCTTTAGTCTATGGCCTCTGCTTCCCCACTAAAACACCGTCACCGAGTACTATAGGCTGTTCACGGTAAAGTGAGCACTTTTAAGGCCCTCCCAATGGGCTTTAACCAGTAATATATATATCTTATTGTAGCATCAGGCATTAAATTTTGAGGGTGGTGAAGGAAACGCCGCGTCATTCCGCTTCTGTCAGCACGTCTATATTCTCTGACTCTGGTCTTCCAACGCCCTCTCGTTAGCAATATGGGCCTACCCGTGTGTTTCAGCTGACTTTGTACAGTCTGTCCCACGAACGAGTGCACTTTTTTTACATCTCTGAAAGTTGTCTTATAAACAGTTATTCCCATACTGAACTGGCTTGCAGTCAGCAGAGGGTGTTTATGTAAACATCAATGGTTGCTAGGGGAGACACACCTGTATCAATGGAAACAGCTGTAAACATGACTGCCTTCGGGACTGCCAAGAAATGTGCACCGTTCGCAGGAGCCTGTTGTGGTCGTGGCAGGACGTGGAGGAAGAACTGAAATGTCCGGGAAGTTTACTTCAGAGTCTACCAAGTTTCCTGTTTTCGAGCCGTTGTTTACAAGGCTGTGCCGGAGGTGGCATCACAGCCGAGAGGGAAAAGTCCTGCTCAAGCGACCAGCCCCGTCTTCACACTATATCCTCTATGAATTCGGACTTCTGTGAAGCTTTTTGATTCGCCAAATATATGGCGAGTTAAATTCGCCCACCTCATATGTACGTTCACTTCCGCCATGCAATAACATCAGTGGGATATTGCTGTGAATGCTACGTTTTCACGCCTGCGCTAAGGCCAAATAACGAAAGTACTGGAATTTACATACCATCACATCATTTACGCTTTGCCACAAAGAATTTTAGTGTAGTATAAGATGCATTCATTAAAAATAATGAAATCCTTTCGTCAACAGTGTAGGTATAAATGCAAACCCATTCTTGCCGCCCATTCTTCTAGAATAAATTTTATTTTTGTTATGCTCGAAACACTTCAAAGCAGCCCCCAATCTAGGCAGTTATTCTAGAAAAACAGGGTTGCAGCATGAACCTAAGTATTTGCAAAAGAGCTTATATATAATTTTATTTTTACGAAGTGTTAATTTGCATGTGAATTATATTTATGAAGACTGCAAGACAATCGCCCTCTTATTTTTTTTTACAACCATGCAGGAAAAAAAAAACTACTCAGCCTTACTGAAACGTTTACATTTCGGTAGGTCTGTTGAAGAGTCAAGCGTGGATAGACACGCTCACCACTGCTGTGTTGGCCACGTGATTTTGACAGTTGTATCGACGATGAGTGGACGAGTCAATGTTGGGGAGATGTTAGGAGGACGAAGATCGACCTACATCATATTTAATCTATAGGCTGTTCACGGTAAAGTGAGCACTTTTTAAGGCCCTGCTAATTTTTTTCCTTTCAGCCTATCTCCATCCTCCAGCCACTTTTTTTTATATAAACATTGCTATGTGACTAATAAATATAGTTATACGTTTCATCACACTCAAAAGTGAACATGCGAGGCTGTATAAAACGGGTTAATAGCGGCTGAGAGGGACTTAAAAAGTTCTCACTGTACCATGAATAGCCTACACCGTCGGTTCTATGGACACTTCAGTACGCCGGCTGCACAGCGGGAAATAAAAATGAAGTGGAAGGAGGAGATAGTCTGCCTCGCCGAGCATCTTTACCAATCGATCGAACGGCAATACGAAGCCAGCCTGGTGTCTTCTCTTCCCGGGGCTTGTATTTCTTTTTTATCTTACCCGGAGTTTCTCGTTCCAACAGGGCTGGTCGATGAAACAGAAGCAGCGCGCTGACTCCTCAGACCTCCCAACTGGGCGAAGGGATAGGCGTGGGAGGTGTCGAGTTACGCCCCCCCCCCCCCCAACTCCAGGGCTATCGCGTTCCAGTGGCGACGTTGGAATTACTGCCTGGTGGGGTCCAGACGTTCACGCACAGCTGCGAATGGCCGACAGGTAGGGACACCCGAATTTCGCGGGGGGGGGGGGGGGAAATTCTACACGTGCTAGATTTCAATTACCTATGTGCGTACCCGCAGTTTTCTTGCGCTTATCGGCGGCACGCCTTTGTGAGGACACATTTCATTTCTTGACTGGCCAATCAGAATTAGGCGTAGCTCGCGCGCGCGCACACCTAAGACCGGGAATACGCAAATCTCCAATGAGGAAAGTGGATCTGAGCTATGCCGTTATGAAATACGACGGGTTGTGAAATCTTATCGCGAAATTCGGGTGTTCCTAACGATAGGGTCAACAATAGCTCTTTATGTTCTATCTTTATTAAATTCGCGAAGTTACAGCGACTTCCCAGTAAAATAATGCCATAGCTAAAAAAAAAAATTGCCTTTTCACGCTGTCTTCTTGCAAAACATACTCATCAGTAGGGGTAGTGAAATTTCGCGAAAAGATTTCAAGACAAGTTATATTTCAAAACACTGTAGGGTCGTTTACTTCTTTTGATTGGCTGAATTTACTTTTTGACAAGTGTTAACTGTCTGCGCAATAATCACGCACAAGCCGTGCCGATGATGTCGAATTCTGAGAGCAACCAATGGCACTAGGAAAATTGGTGTTGGGTGCTTTATATTATTGAAGTATACCCTGTACTCGAATTTTTTCGCGAAATATCACTAGCTCTGCTGATCGGAAATACGCAAAACTGTATGGGGACAGGTACGGACTTTTGCCACAGACTTGCACTAATGACAGAGTCGCAACTTAAAAGTCCCATACTCCCATCGTTACAACGATCAAGGTCGTGTGCGACTGGAGTTGATGGTATAACAGGCTGTCCGTGGCAAACTGAGCACTTTTGAAAACCCTACTTAAGTTAGACTGCCATGCACACTGTGTATTCTTCCGCTATACGCAAAACTAACGCGCCCATGAGCTTGATCACTTCATTCATGCGTCGGTCAAGTGAAACTTGTGAGGCAAGTAAATAGTTCACAAATTTGATAGCTCTTACACTCATATAGGCCTGCAAAATTCGTGTTACTTGGGAATCGTGCCGGACGATGCCGTTGGTCGGCGGGTTTTGCAGGGGATCTCCCGTACCCTTTCGCCCTTTCATTCCGGCGCTGCTCCATGCTAACTCCAATCACTCTCATGGGCCCAAGAGCTGTCCAAATCTCTTCACCGTTTCTTCGGCCTTTTTTAATCAAACCTTTGACAAAAACTCCCCCTGTATGACGTGCTTGGTTGTTTCCAACATACGGCACGTATCATAAGCGTTTTATACTTGTGTTGCATATAAAAGTTCCATTTTTTTTCTGTTAAATTGAAATGTTATTTATAAAGTATAATGCTGCATTTATAAATAATATGAATAAAAACGGTGAGAAACGAACGGTGTTGGCAGCGCCTAGTGAGAAATAGTTCTTATACAAAATACTGTTACAACAGAGTGGGCACAAATCCGGTGGGTTGTCCCTCTGGTGTAATCTTCCAGACTTAGTTAAGCTTAGTTTGCACGAGTCGGAGGAATATCCTGTAAGTAGAAATTTAGCAGGGTTCCAGAAAAGTGGGAAGATACCGTGAATCAACTACATGCACCGTTGTGAGGCCGGGTCCTGGCTGGAGAAAGCGGACTAGACGTGCGTCCCGTTATGAACTGTGGGTGAGTGACCAGAAACTAAAGCACTCCTGGACTGCTCTTTTCTGGGAAGTAGTTAGCGGTCGTGGGTGGCTGTAGAAAACACATTAGCAAGGTTCGGATCCCAACGTGCTTCCTACCCAAGGGCATTCGCCTAGAAGCACCAGGGTAACGGTGCACGGGGATTACACGGTTTAGTGTTTCTCCTTTCTTCTACTAGGAAAACTCTAAACACTTCTCCCTATTCCCCAGCAAACCTCGAAAGCTTTCCAGCCCCCAAAAATGTAGCATAGAGTACCGTATAATCCGCGCTCTTACACTGCCGTACAAACATACTCAGGCCGCGTCCGAATTCACAAATTCCGCTATTTAGTTACTTTGTAAATTCGTGATATGGAAGGTATCAATCCGGACGTTGTCGAAAGTCACTTGGTTAGCAGTCGCGGCAGCACATTATTAATTTACTTCGACTTTATTTATACTGGCGAAGTCGAGGCTTCAATGCCTTCTCTTACACATTAATAGTACCATTTTATCTAAATTTAATGTTTAAACCAGACGTAATATTTCTGCAATTATCACTGGAATACTACGAATACGTTAAAAAATTATAAAATAATCAATTATGCAATTACCAACTTTAAAAAAAGTTTCTACTTGTATATTGTAACGTCTGATTATTTTATACGTGCGATCTGCATTTCAACACACTTTAAGTTAGCATGCAAATCTATCATATGAGCACACGCACGTTTATTTTGTAAACAAATATTATGATTGTCCTATGCTTCACATGCAATATTGTTATGTCATAATTTCATTTTATTAATTCTACGTAATATTAATGCACACGAAGCAGCTGAAATGTTAATTTTCCATATGTGAATTGTAATTTTATTTTGTTTTTTATCAGGCTTCAAGTAACTTGTTAATAGTTTGCAAGTTGGCAACATTTAGGCGCACTTTTTTGGATCGTCGCGGTATTGGAAAGCACCCTGGATTAAGCCCTATGTACTGTGTATTAATATGAATATTTAACCGCTGCCGATAATGGATGGTGACGGAACGTTCCATACTCCATCTTGAATTAAGTGGGTCACAATGGCAGCGGGCCAGTGAGGCCTTAGTTCTACGTCTAAAGCATAAATTAAGTGTTTTAAGGTTAATTAGACCCAAAAATATATATTAAAATTTGAATGATATGTCAACGGTACACGCTACTGCCGTCAGAACAGGTCTACATATAAAATAAGTGTGAGAAACTCTACATTTATATCAGGTATGATCCCACCTTAATGTACAGTGACCGTTACAAGTACTTGAGAGTGTTTAATAAAAGTAAGCAGCATCATTTCCCGACACTTTTCAGTTGTCACAAAGTGCCTGAGATTTAAATAAGTATCTGATTGCTCTACCAACATAAACTGTGCTAGCCAGGAGCATTTTAAATATGTAATTATACAGGCACGTGATTTATTGTAACGGCCAAGTGTGAGAACATTAGCGACTTTTATTTTGAACTGAATTAAATCTACTCTGCAAAACTTTAAGTGTGTGCAACATTCAAGATGTCTAGATAATATTTATTTTTTTTACTTTCAAATACTCTATTCACTTAATTGGCATTTGTAGCAGGCATAATGAGAGATATCTTTATAAACCCTAGTCCAACAGCTGCGTGCATATCCCTTGCATTAATAACACTACCAAGGAATGAAAGGCGGCTGCACAGAACCTGATGGTGAGCAGGGATATCCAGGTAATTGAAATTCTGTTGGTGTGGAATACCAGCAACTTCGACGATGTGGTTTGCCTCATGCAAATTAACTGCCAGTTGGCTAATGTTTGATGTTAATGTTATCGCTATGTATTTCTCCCAGGTCGTTGCACTTTAGTTATGTAGTTCTGCCTGTATACATCACATTTGACTAGAAAACCATGGCAGGGTTATGTGTTATATATATATATATATATATATATATATATATATATATATATATATATATATATAACACATCAATTACTTGCTTTTTAAAACATTCCTAGTGTATTTTATGTACAATTATTTGTTTTACAAGTCATTTCATTTACCCATTCGCGCATATGTTAAAAAAAAACGTAGTGCTGATTTTGTCATTTTGTATTTTTTTTTCTTCTAAAAACCGCTAGATACAAAATATCAAATTACCAACTACGTCCTCATTTTTATGTACAATATCGGGTTACGTGATAATTTTGTCAACGAAATCTGCCAATTCGGGCACGGCCGCAGTCACCAGCTCTCGTGCCTGTGTAGTTATTCCACTTTTAGTGCTTTGTGCCTTGACTGCTGTGATGTTTAGAGAGAGAATAACGTTGGTTTTTTTCGATATGGCTTGTTAAAAGAAAGTTAAAAATACGAACGGGGTGTGAGAAAATGAGAAGTCGCTGGTCTTCAATGCCTAATTAGATAAAGTATTGGGTGTCAACCGCCAAAATAATATATACCAGTTTTTCCAGTGGATAAACAGTACGTGCAATAACCTTAGTTTTTACTTCGAAAATGATGGGTTCCTCAGATTCATTAATGTTTGTGTCGTCAGGATAGCCAATGCCTGAATTCATAGCGAGTCATTCAACTGATGTTGTATGAAAAATGGATTGTATGTTGGTTAAGTAACAAAAGCGCGACATGTTCACAATTTGTAGCTCAAAATAAGAGCTCGACGCAGTACATGGCAGCGTTAAATACAATGGATAGCGTACATATGGCATACAACATTTAATGGTCAGCAAAAATTATCAACATCACTAACTGTAAAAATACTAACACAAGTATTAAATTTAAGATGAAAACTAATGATCTGTAACTAAAATCGCGGGCACAGAGGACAGAGAACTATAAGCTATTCACGATAAAGTGAGCACTTCCGAAAGTCTTCTCATTTGGAATAATAGTCAATAAATTATATTTTATTTCAGCCTTAGGCTCCTAATTTTCGAGTACTGTGGAATATGCACACTGTGTTTATTATATACAAGGCAATATTTTTTAAAAAGGTGGTTGAAGGATTAAATTATGGCTGAAAGAAAAAAGCAACTAGGCTCTCAGAAGTGCTCACTTTACCGTGAACAGCCTATACATCATTTTAATATATTCAGCTCTGCACGTAGTAACAATGTCTCCGAACTTTTTCGGATCGCAGACTCATTCCCTTTTAATTTGTATATGATAATATTGTAAGGCTACTTATGATGTTTATATTAGTTATTAATCTCATAATGATTGTAATACTGTTTTTTTTTTTGCCTGACATTTATACTAGTCTCATTAATTTTCAGTAATTTATACGTACGTAGAATGTGTATTTTTATTTCTCGCTTATATCTTATAAGATAACGGACTACTTATGAGTTGGTATTTTTATACGAATTGTTGATACTGTAATTTATGTTTACTGTTGCATTATTTGATCGATTAATGTTTTATATTCTTTGGTCAGTTTTATGAAATTGTAAAATGAATGGTTTCTTGAAATGGGGTATCAATGTTAAACGAAATTCCTTCTCATTCCGTCAATTCTAAATATAACTATTTCAGACTAAAAGTATTCTAAGTGAAAATTCTTAAGGGATGTTGCTGTGCCATCACATTTTGCCGATTGTTTTCTTTTAAAATATAACATTTTTAATTTACTGATAAAAATACTTTTTTTTTCTTTTTTTCTTCAAAAATAATTACATATGGGAATATTCTCTGAGGAAGTCGCGTCAAAATGTTTTTTTTTTTTTTTTTTTTTTTGTTTGAGTTAGTTATGTTTTGAATTGACGCAACGAGAAGGAATTTTGTTCAACATTTCACTCCCCATCTGAAGTTCTCGGCTGCCGGCTGGGGACTGGAAGGGCCGTTAACTTTGCATTTTAAAGAACCTAAATTAATTAATTAATTTAAGAAATATCGCAAGGGAAAACTCGCGCACCACTACCGACGACCACGAGAACTACGTACTAAAAAGCAAAGAGTTTCAACGGCCACGCTCAGCTGGACGGCGAAAAATTACAAGTGCAAACATTAATACAAAAACCAGCTAAGAAATAAAAGCAATATAAAATATGTGACCGTAATCCAAATATTAATGCCTAATAAATAGGGACCTGTAGAGTTCGCGTTATTATTTGGCATCAGGCTAAACTTCACAGTACTGTAAATAATCGAGCCGGCGTCGTTTCTCCATTGGTTGCCGCCTAGATGTGAAGTCACTCCCTTTCTGACTGAACTGCACGTGATTGGGGCACACAGTTGTGAAGTGTTCATTTATTGGTGCAGGATTACCTGGGGGCGTGTCAAATAAAGTACGCTCCAATCACTAACGTATTGCAAAAGTATGTATGTTTTAAGATGTTTCCCGAAATAATAACCCGAATTTTGTAGGTCTCTACTAATAAAATACATATATAATCTATGATACTAATAATCAATATAAAAATACAAATTTAAAAAATGCAAAGAGCTTAGTGCGAACCCCAGCCCAGTTTGCACACACAGGGCTGCCAACTTTTGAAACATGCCACTAAAAACATACTCGTGACGATGCAATTGTCACACTTGATATTTCTTAGTGATTTTCTTTTGAATGCCTCGGGGCTACACCAACAAGGTGTCTATCAACGAAAGTGGAAAGAAAATGGCGGACATACTGAGGTTAACTCTAGAAAACGGGTCTCAAAGAAAATAATCCCTAAAAGAAACCAAAAAAGAGAACTATTATACTCTGATATATTTCCACATTATAATTGGTGCCTGGTATACATTCTTCGAGCATATTTTATAATTCGCTAATTATACTGTCGCTTTAACATAACTACGATGTGGCAGATTCTGCCATGGGTCAGTGCTTGTATCTTATGATGCTGAGATGAACTAGTGACATCTGAAGTCTTATATTCATAGAAATAAGTAGAATTAATTTTAGAAATAATATTCGAAAATGTATTTAAAAATAAATTTAATTTATTAAAGATGAAAATTCACCATTAAACATTATCGCCTAGATGTTTACATGCAGTACACGTAGTCGTCATCTCTTTTGTTTTCCGCCGTTGATTCTATCTGGGAGTGCGACGGCCATAAACAAGGCCTCTCTCGCCCGCAGATGACAAGAACTTAATGTCGAGAGACACCTGCGGAAGTCACTTGGGGGGCATTACCCTCCGACTCCGTGGCCTTGTTGGGAAGCCTGCAAAATAAACCTTGTGCTTCGGCAGCAGAATGCATTCTACAGACTGGGCAGCGGGTGCTGTCGAATGCCGTTTGGAAGTAAGCCATCCAACCTTTCAACTTCATGTCAACAGGCAAAATAAACCTTACCTAAACTTAGGGAGGCGAGGAGCCAGTACCTGTGGCGCTTACGTGCTAACGTATTGGTTGAGCTGACGAATGGCGAGCAGGTTGCCAGGCACTGATTGGCGAACGGCGTTCCGACAAGCCACTGGCCAGTGGCGCCATCTTGTTGGCGCGTGCGACTGGATCCCGCGGAACAAGCTGCTAAAAATCACTCTAGGCATCCGCTCTCATTCAGAGTCGCCCAATTCTCTTCACTCGCTCCAGGGTAAGGTAAGAAGGTACCTTACTACAGAGGTTTGTCGATTTCTTGCCCGTTCCTGCTCTACAGAGCAGCTTGCTCCGTCTCCAATGACCTATCGACGAGACGTTTAGCCTTACCTACTACTCTACCAAACCGGGCGCGCATCCGGAAAATATGTGAACTACGCTAAGGTCACTCCGATCTCTCCCTTCCCTCTTCACATAACTTACGTCTCTCTACACAGGAATAAGATAAAAAGCTCGTCGGCTGCGAGTGACAGGTTGTGGCACAGTGTTGATGAATCCGTGCGAGCTGGTGTATGTAGAGGTTACTTGCATTCGTGTCCATATATGTACACGTGCTCGAGCAGACAACTAGCATTATCGAGCGAGTTCCCCCCTCCCCCCCTTTATAAACCGTTCTTCCCCTCTCCCCAGCAACACTAGCACTCGAGTGTCACCCCTCCTCGGCTTCGCACTTGGCTTGGTCGGGTAGTACCTACCCTCGCGAGGTCAATAGCGATGGCATCTCGCGCTCGTTATAATATTATGTGCATCTCTCGTCTGCCAGGCAATTAGTGCACCGCACCGCTGCCCGCAGGCTCCTTCCCTTCCCGAAGCCATCCACGGGCTGTGAAACTTCGTTTACTTTTTTTGCCATTCCTGCGGCGCCCGGCCGGACAACAATGGCCGATTGTCCCGACGCTTTTCCTGGAATTGCTGCAGCGCCGTGGGCGGGCATTGTTTCAAAAGTTCTTCTTCGTTGCTTATTAACGACCCCGCTTTAGACCGCCAGACTAGCGACGGCTTACACGACAAGTCAAATCCAGAGGTACGCTTATGAAGCGTTACATACCCCCACCCGAGATTCGAAACGCAGCCTGCCTAACGATTACAAAGGGCCATGCTATCGCCACTATGCCTTGGGAGAGCCGTGGAGTGGAGAGGGTTGATCTGCTAGGGCTTTTGCCTGGTTGATAATTTGGTTTAGATAGTTCACGGTAAAGTGAGCACTTTTGAAAGTCCTCTCATTAAGAATAATATTCAATGAATACATTTTAATTCAGCCTTAGGCGTTAATTTCCGAATGCAGTGGACTATACACTAGCATCAATATTTATTTTTAAAAAGGTGGTTCAAGGATAATAAAATGGCCGAAAGGAAAAAGTACCCAGGGCCTCAAAAGTGCTCACTTTTCCAAGAACAGCCTACGTAAGGAAATACATGTTAATGAAATTCGGTTTTTGGCGTTCCCATTAAAGATAGACATATACAACCCCGGACTTTTTTCAGCAGAAAAAAAAACGTGCTTATTTGTTATCGAAGCCTTTTGTATCATTACTGTACAGCCAGTTTCCTGGAAAAATCAGAAAAACAAAATGCTACAGTTGCCTCGATACAGAGCAGAGAGTATTATTTTTCACGCCAAGGTCTTTGGTTCAACGTTTACAACTTCAAAATTGGCTTCCAAAAACAAACATTTCATTAGCATGTATTTCTCTATAACCAAATTATAAACCAGGCAACAGCCTTAACATCGTGGTCTTGAGAGCCGAGGAGGGTGAAACGAGGTGAGAACGAAGCAGCGGAAATGAGGAAACGACCCCAGCCTGGAATCGAACCCGGTTCGCCTCGGTGGTGGGCGACAACCCGCTGGACAACCGCGGCCCCACGTAGCAGAAGACATGAGAGCAATGAGTGGAATGCTTCCTACTAACGGACAGGAGAAATAAATAGCGCTGGTTCCTATTAATTAAGCTGTGTCGGCTGAGAACGACTCGCTATTGGTTCGTCTCAGGGCGATCACTCGCTGATAGCTCAATAAAATGGAAATACGCTGAAGTTTTCATTTCAAAATTAATTTTACCAGCATACTTTTTATAACGTTTAAATAAGTAAATCGAAGCAGCATATTACACAGCGCTACAAAACAAATGCATTAGTTTTTCATATGCCACATTATTCGAAATTTTCCACTTTTACTTATTATTATTGTATCTATGATTTATATTTGAATTATTATTAACATGAACAAAAGCAGAGAGAAAATATCTCTGCTGGTAATGCCTAGTAAGGAATTGTACTCATGCAAAATTCTGAACTGAGTGCGCTCGGCTGTCCCTTCAGTTTTAATTTTCGATACTGGGTTTGCATGCGGCGCGACGAATAATAGCCTGTGAATAGAACTGCGTTGCAGTGTGTTTGAAAGACACGTTTCCCTACGGAACTATTGAAAGTGGGATCACTGTACTGTTCTACGGAACACATCAGACGAGGGCTGGTCAGCGCTTCCATAACGTCGCGCACACGAGAAACCCCATTTCGCAGCACTCCAAAACGGTAAAAACCAGGTTCAAAACTACTCGAGGCCTCTGCAATGAACCTTCCTGCGGGCTTTCTACCAATAGACTATAATATGGTCACCGCTGTGAACGTCCCATGGGTACACGCTGTCCGATGAGAACACCGCACGTCAGATCAGAGCCTTTGCGCTTAGCGGCGATGGGGTACTTGACAAGCGTGGTAATCTCGACCTTATCGCTACAGCGCTTCTCGGCCTCGGACGGGGGGAAAATATCCAGGCGGGCGGTAGGTAGCCTCGAAAGTTGGAAGAAACCATTAATAGCTTATAGTGTGCACTAGCTTGTAATAATATCTGCATGCTGTACAATCGAGTGCAATGCTCAAACTGGACAATACTTAACGTCCACCTTAAAAAAAAAAAAAGGTAGTTTAAACGAGTATATAGAGCGCGCCGTTGTCCTCTCCAGCGGAGTCCGGCACGAAAACGTCGTCTCGGCGTCATGACATCTGCAGAAGGTGTCACCGCCACAAGTAACGTCAGCCCAGCCGCGCGATGCCTTCATCGCCTTTTGCCGGCCGCGCGAACTCAAGGTCACTCGCTCTCCTTACACACACACACACACACCGCCGCCTTGACACCTTCTCGCAGAGCAGTGGCGTGGCGTGTTGCGAGGTAAGCTGCTGCTTGCTCGGTGCTGTACACACTCGGGGCGCACGCAGCACGAACTAGTAACCAGACCGGAGCCGGGAGAAAGTGTGAGTGTATTGCGGCCACTCACGAGAGAGAGGCGAGGCACCCGTTACACACGGGAAAGGTATAGAACAGAGAAAAACACGGCTTACCTCGCAACAGTTCACCACACGTCGCTGTCATAAGAGTACTTTATAGTACAGAGGAGAAAACAGCAGTTCATACCCAGGGCACAGATCACGTGATGAAGAGGCGGTTTCTTTTGATGTGGGCGTGCTCTTTCTCTGATTGGCTACACGAGGGTCTGGACACAAGCCTTGTGTCTGATTGGGCACAGACTGCGTGCCTGCTGGCTATAGTACGTTCACGGTTATTTCCAACTTCTCTAAGCTCTGCCTCCTCCGCATGATGCTAACAAAGCTTAACCGAGTCCAGTAAATGACACCAGAGAGAAAACCAACCAGATTCGGGCGCATAGAGCGTATTAACATTTTGCACAAGAACTATTTATTATAGGCTGTTCACGGTAAAATTTGAAAGTCTTGCTTAAGATTTACTTGTATACACGCTGTGTATTCTTCCGCCTTATGTAAAATTAACATTGCCATGGGCCTAATTACTTTATTCCTCCGCCGATCAAATGAAAGACATGGAACTACTTTGCATCCATCGTTACCAACTTTACTGGGCGATGTCACTCAGTGCGCAAATATATGCATGCAGGGGCAGATACTTTGTTTTAAGGTTCATTTCTAAAATGCTCACTTTATCGTGAACAGTATTTTATTAGGCATTACCAACACACCAATTGTTTCTATGTTTTAATTCATATTAAGTACAAATGGAATAATATAACGTATGTATAAAACATAAGTAAAAGTTCTCTAAAATAAAAATAGAACTTAATTTTAAGAAGTTTAAATCGTTCTGATGCGAAAGGAAACAACCTCGCAAGTGATACATGGGGTGATTTTTCAAAGGTTTGATTCAGAAAGTGTGAAGAAACCGTGAACAGACTACATGTCGGCATCCGGCAAAGCACAGAGTGCTAAAATGTTTTCGGCGTGTGTAAATAAAAACGATCATTTGTATGGGAACGCCCTTATTAGCGTTTCACATGTGCAACAACGGCCGCATTTCCTCGCGTGGAAAACACAAAGCCAGTGGTGTCGAGTGACGTCTCTGCCTTCCACAAGTGTTTAAACACACGGCGAAAAAAAGGGTTACAACAGCTGAGTAAAAGAAAATATGCGCCAAACAATGAATGTTAACCTCGTTTCGACATACTTTTGTTTTGGCAAACGGACGGAGCGCTGTTGAATACGACAGAGGTTTTTCTTTAATACGCAGAAGAAGAAAATGAAATCGCATTGCATGGGTGCAAAGTAGATTAGGTACTCTTTTCCATATAATAATAAAGTGCATCGCGTATCAATATCGTGAGAAAATGGCAGTAGCGTATTGAAGGCACGATTTTTTTTTTTTTTTTTTATATAGAGAAACCATTGAAACATTTGGATAAACGACATACCAGGCGAAAAATCTTGAAGTACGACTCTCCAAGACCTCCTCACATTACAAAAATTATCTTCGAAGCGTTCAACGTAATCGAAAATCTCAATCGAGGGCATGCGGAAATTTCTAACGGCAACTGCGCTGTATAAGAAAGCCCATTTCAGTGACTTTCGCGTAGAGGCAGTGAGGAACTTGATCAACGTTTGTTAAACGTGCCTTAAAATTAATGAAGACAAGATCATTCAGCTGACGTCTTTAAATTTAAGTTAATTTTGTTTGTACATTAGTAACAGTAAAATGTTGACATGTCATTTTGCAAAAAAAAAAAAAAACATGCTATCAAAAACATATTTTATTGGACGAGAATGTAATTTCTACAATTTGATCAATATGTGGTAGAAATATACACAATTTTTTTTTTGTGGCCCTGAGAATTTGGTATAGAGAAATACATGTTTATGTAATTCGGTTTGTTGACGTTCCTGATAAATATAGATACATACCACCACGGACTTTTTTGAACAGAAAAATACGTGCTTCTATGCTGTGGAAGCCTTTCGTAACATTGATGTATAGTCTTTTTCCGGGAGGAATCGGAAAAAATTTAATAATTAAATAAAAAATTACTGGGAAAACAAATTTTTACTTGCCTCGATACAGAGCTTGAAAGTAGTAATATTTCTCACACTTAGATTTTTGTATAAAACTTCAAAATTGACTTTAAGAAAAACGGATATCATTAAAATGAATTCCCCTGCAACTTCTCAACCAGGCAACAGCCTAAACGCCTCCTCGTTAACAGTCTCCAAGGTTAAAATAGCTGCAGACAAGCGGCGTTCCAAAACGTTACTCTGCGAGTAAACTTTCCTCTCCGGCTGTCCCAAAAGTGTACTGCAGACAGGCGGCGTTCCAAAACGTTACTCTGCGAGTAAACTTTCCTCTCCGGCTGTCCCAAAAGTGTACTGCAGACAGGCGGCGTTCCAAAACGTTACTCTGCGAGTAAACTTTCCTCTCCGGCTGTCCCAAAAGTGTACTGCAGATAAGCGGCGTTCCAAAACGTTACTCTGCGAGTAAACTTTCCTCTCCGGCTGTCCCAAAAGTGTACTGCAGACAGGCGGCGTTCCAAAACGTTACTCTGCGAGTAAACTTTCCTCTCCGGCTGTCCCAAAAGTGTACTGCAGACAAGCGGCGTTCCAAAACGTTACTCTGCGAGTAAACTTTCCTCTCCGGCTGTCCCAAAAGTGTACTGCAGACAGGCGGCGTTCCAAAACGTTACTCTGCGAGTAAACTTTCCTCTCCGGCTGTCCAAAAAGTGTATAGGCAGAGTAATTGTTCTGAGCATCTTGCCAGAGTAAAACTTTAATACGCAGTATTTCAGCGAGTAAATAAGGGTCAGCTGAGGATGACGGAGAGTTCTGTAGAATTAAACAAACTGAAAAGAAATGCGGACATTCTGTTCAAAGACACCACGCACGGGAACGTTAAAAATGAAGAGTGATGAAATGAAGAGTGATGAAATGAAGAGTGATGAAATGAAGAGTGATGAAATGCGTGTTTTCTTTTATTTACAAGTTAACGTTTATAAAGGTTATATTTTTAGACGCAAAGTTGTCAATTTATTGCAAGTAAAGCTGATAATGTAAATAACTAATATTTTTTAAAAATAAATAATCTGGAAGAAGGGACAAATATATCTCAGAATTTACATTTATTGCTTAATAAGTACATATTTGTATAGGCCGTTCACGATAAAGTGAGCACTTTTGAAGCCCTAGTTACTTTTTTCTTTCAACCAATTTTGATCGTTCCGCCACCCTGTCATGTAAGTAATAAACACAGTGTATACATTCACCGTGCCCAAAACCAAAAGTCCGAGGCCACAGTGAAATGTATTTATTGGTTGTTATGTCTGACATATCAGCTTCAAAAAGTGCTCACTTTACGTGAACGGCCTATAACCACAGGTTGCTACTTATATAATGCTCGTTCCAAACCCAATTTTAATTTTTCTTTCCTCAGCTGTTACTCTCCGTTACTTTGCTCTCGGAGTAATAATAATAATGAAACGTCTTTATATGGCGCAGTTAAGGCATATCTGCCTTCTCTTACACTGAACTATTTTACATTTTACACCGGCTTATTACAGTTTAGAAAAAAATAGTTCTTAAAAATTAACAAACACTGCAAAAAATCAAAAGTGGTTACTAGACATTAACGGAACAGGTAATTATACTAAATAGATACATGCATATTTAAGTACTGAAAAATGTATAAATTTAAGTGGTGATTATTAAGTTTAAAGTAGTCCATAAAACACTGATGATGAACTGGCAGGTTTAACGTTGTTTACACGCCAATAGGCTGTTCACAGTAAATGAACACTTTTGAAAGCCCTGCTTAAGATCTGCGTGTATGCGCGATGTGTATTCTTCCGCCTTATTTAAAATTAACATTGTCACGGGGCCTCATCACTTCATTCATGCGTCGGTCAGACGAAACGGTCAAATTATTAGAAAAGAAAATATTTTACAAATCAGGTCATTATTACTCTTCGATGCATTAAAAAAAAACACATAGCGCAGAAAATAATTAAGGTTATATCACAAAATGTTACCTAATACTTTTTATTCGGCGTTAAGATATGGAACTACCTTCTATACATCGTTACCAACTTTACTGGGAGCATGTCACTCAGGTAGCCCGTTAAAATACATGCAGGCAGGAACAGTGACTTTTTTCTGTGGTTGATTTCAGCCTTTCGTATACTGCCAGTTCTGTATTGTGAAGAACTTCCCAGGCCGAGTCGCGCTCCCATGCAGACGCGACGAGTGAGGGACATGCGCGGCCGCACAGACACCGGGCGAGCACGATGTCACACTGTGAGTTCGCAGAATTCGCCGGCACATCTGGGTAAGGGAGTGCCTGACCTTTGTCACCGGGCGTAAGGCTTATCACCCCAGCACCCCCCTCCCCCCTTGAGACTCCTCTCGTGACTCAGGCCCAGAGTGTTTACACGATCCGCGGACAGCTCGAGGGGTCCCCTCGGCCGTGACAAAGTAGCAGATAGCCGTCGGGTGAGTCATATAGACACGGTGGATGACGACCGTAGGTCCTTTTTAGGTCCCTTACACAATTGAAAACTTTTAACGTTTGACTTTACGTTTGCTTTTGGACATGTTGTTTCTTATGGATAGGGAGCCGCAAATTTCGCGGAATAATTCGGCAACAAGCTAGACTCCACAATCCTCTGTGCATTCGAGCATCAGTTAGTAGTTCATTGGCTGTTGCTCCAGTTTAACACCAGACCAGGTAACACGGGATTTGGTTCTTATTTTGCTTGCAGGTAAGATATTGGTAGGGATAGGAACTTTTCGCGAGTTCAATTCCGGACAAGATAGACGTCAAACACGTGTACACTGAAGTTGACTTTGCAATTGGATAGCAGTTTATTAGACACGCCCTGGACGACTCTGAGCCAATAGCAGACTTGCAAAGAAACAAGTAGCGAGTGGGTAAGGAAACGTAAAGTCAAATGCTAAAGTTTTCTATTGTGTATGAAGCTTTAGGGCCTGTCTACATTCGGGCCATCCCAACATGTGTCTTAGGGTAAGAAGCTTTAGGGCCTGTCTACATCCGGGCCATCCCAACATGTGTCTTAGGCTAAGGATGCGCTGATTTGTGCACGTGACCCTCTGACGTCATGACGTCCCAAGCTGCCGTGTCCCAAGTCTACCTGTGTCCGAAGTTGAAGAATTGGGAAAACCGAACTTATTGTCCGAAGTTGTGTCCTAAGCTGATAGAAAAATAAGAAGAATTCAAATACTTTCACGCTCATTCATGAAATGTTGTTAAAAAATTAAGCATTGGATGTGCACGATGGGCTTTCTCAATATAAATATGAGGAAATGGTAATAAATAATTTCGGATGTCTTCGTTCGGCCTAAACAATTGCACTTGAAGGTTAAAACTTTTAAAACGAAAGTTTAAAAAATAACATTTGGATCTCAATTGGCGAACTTATTTATTCAAATCCGCCCTTCCGTAAACATTGAATAATCAATAATACAGCAAATTTGTACATTACTACTTGACAACAAATAATATGCCGGATTTAGTGCGATCTAGCGTAACGTTCTGAAAGCTCACTTCGGACAACGCATTTGTAGACCATATTCGGACTGCGTCAGGGTGGCCTCACTTGACGCAAAGTTACGGATAGTTCCCCGTCCACAGGAACGGCCGAACGTAGATACAGCCTTAAGAGCCGGACGAGGAGAAAATGGATGCCAAATAGAAGTTGCTTTAAAAAAAATGCATTGAAGTTGGTGTCCACTCACACAGGGTCCGAGATGCACCGACTAACACAGATAACAAACAGGCATTTTCCTTTTCCCAGTGGCCGTAACGATGTAGGAGGGCACAAAAGGCGCACAACCGCATCCGTCTCGGGGGTTCGTATCTGGTCAGCTGTTGTGTTATAGTTGAGACACCTGCAAAGTTCAAGTTATTATTTGGGGACTTAAACAAAACTTTAAATACGTGTACATTTGCAATACGATTTCCATTGGAGCATAATGTATCTGACACGTCTTGGGTAAACACTGCGCCAATAAATGAACACTTCACAAATGTGTGCACCAATCACGTGCAATATGGTCAGAAAAGGCGTGGCTCCTCATCTCTGCAGCAGCCAATGGAGAAACGACGCCGGCTACAGAACATACAGTACTGCGAAGTTTAGCCTGATGCCGAATAATAACGCGAAATTTGCATGTCTCTAGTTTTGTAGTTCGGGGCACCTGCTGTTCGCGAAAAGATTTCAGGACAAGTTGTGTTCCAAACCAGTTGTGCTCGGAACCACTTTCGTGATTGGATCATTCGAATTGTTACATGTTTATCTGCCTGCCCGCGAACCACGGACGGTGGGTATCGGAGAAACTTCATTCTGATTGGCCCAATCATGTGACGGACTGTCTTCGCCGAAGGAACACAACTGTCAAAATCACATGATCAACAGTAATGAATGTGTCTTCATTTTCAAAATACAAGAACTTTTATACGAATAAAATACTTTCGCTGGCTTAAATTTAATTTAACTTGTTTACTAAACAGTTTTCCAACCTCAAAACCAATCCACGCCGTTTTTGCTAGACTTGTTGGCAGAAAAGCAGTTGTATGTTGGGACACGGAGAGACTAGTTGTTTACATCCAGCGAGATTGGTATACCTCATCTATAGTCCATGGTTCTCAGGTCAGGAACAAAACGAGTTTTCTTATGGGAGATTTGGCATAAGGGAAATTTCCAAAGATATTTTATATTTGATGTGTGATTATTGCAATGCTTTTGTATTTTTAACGTAGAAAATAGAGAAAATGCGATTCGCGTAGGACAACAACTCTTACGTAGTGGCGAAAAATTGTATTTATTTAAATTATTTCGACTTTATACTGGCAAAGTTGAGGCTTCAGTGCCTTCTCTTACACTTAACCAGGTATAACATAGTGTATACATAAGTAAACATAAAGAACAAGAAAACATACTTACATTAACAAGAGGCGAAACAGAAGTATGATAGCTCAAATAGTATTAAATCTGAAAATGATCAATGGTTTCATATCATGTACCGTGCATACATATCTTGAGCAGGACAATAATATTGATCTACAATAACACAAAATTTGTTCATAATCCCCAATACCAAACTAAAACAGGGTTGCCACCTTTTCCCCATTGGAAATTCCCTGACATTTCCCTGATTTCCAGACTAAAAGAATCCTTTTCCCTGACTTTTTCTAATTTTTTTTCTGTAAGGAATGGTGCCTTTGCATTATAACACAATTTTACACCAAAATACTTCTCTGATCTAACAAAACACTGCTGACAAGCATTTGTGCACAATTATTTCAACAATTTTATATGATTCTGGCAGCGGTGTACGATTGATGACAGAACTGCCACATATATCATGCATATCACAGAATTCCCTGACATTTCCCTGTTTTACAGATCTGTGGCAACCCTGTAAAAGTATTTAGCTTCCCAACCTCAGTGGAATATACCTTACTATAGGCTGTTCACTGTAAAGTGATCACTTTTGAGGCCCACTTACTTTTTTTCGTATCAGCCAATTTTTTATCTACACGCCACTTTTTTAAAATAAATATTGCAATGTACGTAATAAACACAGTGCATACATTTCCCGGACTCTAAAGTTAACATCTAAGACTACAATAACACTTATTGATTACTATACCAAACTAGGGATAGGAAAATTTCGCGTTTTCATTTCAGGACAGGATAGACTTCAAACACGTGTACACTGAAATCACCTTTGCCATTGGATCACAGTTTATCAGACACGCCTCCGGACGACTCTGAACCAATAGCAGACTTGCAAGGAAACAAGTATCGAGTGCCACACTGCCAGGTGTGAAGCAACACTGGCTACTCTCTGGGACAGCAGCCAATGAACAAACATATGAGGCTCCAGCGTACACACCAGGACTGTGGAGTTTAGCCAACAGGTAATTGAAGTCGCGAGATCCTCCCATCCCCATCCCGAACGATAGGGCTTCAAAACGCCCTAGCCTGCGTGTTCCACAAGTGCATTACGGATGGAACACAGCGCCTCGGCGGGCGGCCCTGGCCGGCTTCCGCGAAGCGGCGGCGCGGCGAGAAACCGCGCGTGACCGGCTGACGTCACAGCGGCGCTAACCGCAGCGCGAGATTCCGCGAAAAAAACCACACGTTCACGGGGAGGGGTGGCGAGGAAGTGCTAAGCAGGAAAAATCACTGCTGCTTCGCCCCGCCGTCGCGATGGAACTTCGGCACTTGGCAATAACCTCAACTCTCGCCTAAAAGTCTGTTCACGATTAAATGAGCACTTTTCAAATCAACCTTAGAAAAAAGTCACTGCCCCTGCCCGCATACATTTTAACCAGCACACCAAGTGACATACGCCCAGTTGATTTGGTAACGATGAATGGAAAGTAGGTCCATATCCTAACATCGAATAAGATGAGTTAGGTAAACATTTGCGAAAACTTAAATTATTTCTCTCACGTTGTTTTTTTTAATGCGTCAAAATGTAAAAAGTGAGCAGAATGGTACAATATTCACTTGTCTAAAAATTACACAGCTTCACTCGTCCGACGCAAGAATAAATTGATGAGGCCCATGGGGCAAGTTAATTTTCATAGGCGGAAGAATACACAAAGTGTACACATGCAGATCTTAAGCAAGGCTTTCAAAAGCGCTCATTTTACCATGAACAGCCTATGTCACAACGTGAATGAGTGAAGAGATTTAGACGGCTCTTTAACAGCGAGCTCTCGAGATCCGATGAGGGTGAACCGAGGGAGTAAGAAGCAGCGCCGGAATGCATGGGCGGGGGAAACTCAGAGAAAATCTCGACGACCAGCAACATCGTCCGGCATGATTCTCACATGCGAAAATCCGGGAGTGACCCGGCCGGGGATTGAACCAGGTTCGCCTTTACTGCGAGGCGAGCAGGCTAACAGCTCAGTCACCGCGGCCCCTTATCACAACGTGGTGCTGGTAATCTTAAAAAAAAAAAAAAACGTAGCGTACCTAGCAGACCAGAACAGTACGCGGAATGGGTCCAGTGTAAGCGAAGGCGACTATGCCTTAACTGCGCCTTTAAGACCTCAATCAATAAATAATAAAAGAACAGGCGCAGAATTAGGGAAGTGCCATGACCCCTATTTCATCCCCTAGGGGATTGAGTATTCCCGCACGCAACTAGCGATGGTTTTCTGTCACGGGAGTTCTCTTTTAAGAGGGAAACAAAGGCATTCTGGAGGAAGGGAGGATGTTAACTATGCGTTGTACAGGAGGAACAAGTGACGCAAGACCGCGGGCTTCGACCCTGTTGTTTGACGACAGAGGGCAATTTGCAGCACGAAACACGAACCCCAGGCGCCTCGGGCACTAGGGAAACTTGCTCGGGCACTAGGGAAACTTGCTCGGGTTAAGGTGGTCGCCTGGGTAGGCCGCCGAACGGTGTGCAGAGCTCCAGCAGAAGAAAGTTCTATTACAAAAACCGACCAAAGTGTTTGAGTGACATCTGCTTAAGAAACGTTATTCGCATGTGTACGATTTCTAGTTCCTCCTGTTCTCTCTAAAGCATGTTTTTGTGGTAGCGAAAATGGCTCAAAACGGGTATTTTCACGGTTCAATTACAGGTATGGGCATTACGGTACAAAACATTAACAAAGGAATGGGGACCTGCATCAAACCATTATTTTCATTACTGCACCATAAACTGGTAGGGGTCTCCGTTGAAAGTCTCATAGAGACGTGTTATCGACGGCAAGACTGCACGCCAGTTCAGTGCTTTGCGCGTAGAGGCGATGAGAGAGTTGATGCGCCTGTCTCGGTCGCCCCTAGCGCCCCCACGATCTCAGGCCTCAGACGTGCCAAATTCCTTCGACCAGGCGGCCACCTTAAGGCCCCCGCCCACCTGGCCGTTTTATCCACGTTTGGGGCCGACAAGTGTGTACCTCAAGGATTTTCAGCGGCGAAAAAGCGGTTTTTAGCTATTTCTGAGTACTCTAATAGGGTGTTTCTAATGTGCGTGAAGTCATTAAAGCACCCAATAGCAATCATCTGATGTGTGAGTTACTTCCTTAGATCAGAACGTTTGAAAATTTCTTAGAAAAATGAATATTTCAAACACACTTCAAAGTATTTCAAATGCCAGGTTAGGCGGCAGCCTTGGGGATGTTCAAGTTGTTTCACTTTTTCTATTGACAACTTTTGCACTAAGTAGCCAGTAATTTTCATCTTTGGCTTCCCCCCCCCCCCCCCCCCAAAAAAAGGTTCGCGGTTCCTGCGCATTCCGCGGTCGAGTGTGCATATAACACCTAACTTAAATTCATTAACTTTAACCTAGCGACAAAAGGACGCTAATGGGAGAAAAAACCACGGAAGTGTGCTGAGCAAGTGTTAAGAATAAAGCTTAGCTTCTGATGTCTTACTGTAATATTTTCCAATCCTGATTCACAAAACAACAGCCAAACTGAAAACAATAGAATCTTGAGAAACTATATATATTAAGTTTTTCTTTCCTTACTTCCAGCGTGCGTTAAATGAGGCGACTGCTGATCAAGCGACATCAATGAACTATTCAAACAATCCAGGTCAGAATCTGTCTTTTTTTTTTAATTCCAAGGAAGCAGGCTAATCTGCCTATTCAGCGAACGCCTCTTACCATGAAAAAAGAGAGACATATTCGTAAAACTTTTGATAAAATATCATTCGCAAACACGAAAATCATATATAACAGCAACTTAGCGAAACAATTGCTGCTAAACTAAAGCAATGAAATAAAAATTAATTTTATCTTAAACTTACAAATTTTGTGTTGAAATATAAAAATTAATTTAAATCATCTACGTCAGATTTCTTTTGAAAAAATTTATTCTCAATTTACAGTGTTTACGTTCTGCAAGTTTTGAAGTATTTATTTTCTGTACATAACAGAAAGTTAGAATACTAACTCTGACTGTGTAAAATTACCACTGACTTCTGCTTCACGTCGATATTAATAATCTGAATAAACTCCACGATCCTACCACAGTTAACGTGTACAGTATGTTAATGTGTGATGCGTACTTCTCGGAGAAGATTCGCGTGACCTCTTGACGTCACGTGCTGATGACGCATCTGTGTCGAGATGTCCGCCCGGTTATGGAGGTACTTGATATTTCGGAAACCACGCTGCGCCACCTGCAACACGACTGCAGGGATATCGCCGTCCAGTAAAAGTAAAAAAGTTTCAGATTTACAGCGCAATATCGTGCGCGTAAAAGTTGACGATGACGAAGTTTGTATGAAAAACTTTCAACTCCAACTGCTACTTCCTCTATTTATAAGCTCTCTGATCGAATCTGCAGCCCCGCCAGCCTCGTTATTACTACAGCAGTCTTGAAGGCTGTGGGATACTTTCAAGTTCGGTATCGTAGTAAATATAAATATTTGTTTTCCAGTAATATTTTATTTACAAGTCTTTTTATGTATATTTACAGGAAACAGGCTAAACAAGTGTTACAAAAAGACTTCAATAACAAAGAAGCACGTATTTTTTTACTCAAAAAGTTCCTCAAAATACCGAATTTCATCAACATGTATTTCCCTATATCAAGTTCTGAACCAAGCAACAGCTTTGCTGTTAGATTTAGTGCATTTTTGTTAGTAAAAGAACGCCACCGAAATAAATAAAATGTGTTTTGATATTCTGAACTGATGTTCGTTAACTTTTAGTAGGTGAACAGCTCCACGCTTCTGATTGTCTACACAGTTAAACGCTTTGTACGTAAAATGCGAAGATATGCATTATGCATGTCTAACCTTGAATTATTTTTTAATTAAATTAATTAACGTGTGCACTAATGTATGGCGTACCCAATGCTTTGATTCTTCCCGAAGAATAATCTGATTGGCACGACCATTTTGAATGTGACTTCTCAAATTTACAGTCCAGCACTTTAATGACGCAACACAAGTAGAATTTTTCGGATCCAATTAGAAGGCGCTGAACAACTACTAGTTTCAAAGGCGGTTGGGCAGACGGGAAATTTGGAATACATGATGGTGAAAAAGTTTCATGGCTAATGCATACAAAGGTAAAATTACTGAGTTAAATACAATAATTTCCGTAATTTGTTTTGTTCTAAACTACGCATTTCCCATTGTAGGATAGGCTTATCATACAATTTTCATTTCGCAAGGTTGTACACTCTGTGCGGCGTGCAGCACGACACGACGAATAATAAAACTAATTTCTAAGTCAAAGTTACTGGTCGGACGACAGAATTGTCAGGCTTATGTCAGATCTATCTTGTATTTCACTGGCTGTTTAGTTTAAAGTGTCGTGTCGGGGCGGTCGTGCAGTGATGGTCGGGGCTATGTTGTTCCGGCATTAGGTCTGGAGTGCAGTGTTCTCGTCGCACTGGATGTACCTTATGGGACTTTCAGCGGTGACCCTATAATGCTATTGGCGGGAAGTCTGTAGCAAGGTTCAATGCATGCCCCTCGATTCCTATTGTGTGTATATAATGTGTAAATTTTGAGATGCGGCGCTTTGGAAAAACCGTTGTTAGCTATGTTGGAGTGCTATGAAATGGCGTTTCTAACAGGCGTGACATCTTGGAGAGCCTAGTCTGAAGTGTGCGTTATTTTCGTGCACTAACACATTGGACGCACGTTTAACAGTTCCGTAAAGAAAACTTGATTTCGAACACACTGCAAGGTAGTTCCGGCGCCAGGCAGGCGAGGCACTTGAAACTCGTATAATTATATAATTTTTGTCACAGTTTGTTTTACAGAGGATTTTTTTTACAATTGTTGGTTCGACAAGTCGTAAACAACCATTTTTAACACCTTATTACATGGTTAAAGATTCTCTGCGTTCGTTTTTCTGTGCGTTTATTTTCGTTCATCAGTGCTCCGAGAATAATGAAAGCAGTGGAAATCGAACAAAGTGAAAAGGTGTTGAAAATTATCATTTGCGTCTTGTCGAGCCAAACATTTCGATAAACCCTTTGGGAAATGACATGTCGAAGATCGGATAAATATAATGCCTTTGACGCACCACTCCCCTTAGAAAACTGCGACTGGCGTCCATTTTGAAGAAACGACAACTAAATGCAGCAGTTAGTTAACAGCAATAAGCGCTACAAAACAAAATTCCAGCAAAATAAAGAGAGCAGCTACAATGACGATCAATCATGGAGCGCACCACATCCCAATATATAGATAGATAGACATGTGTCAGGCAAATCAATTAAAAAACACACCACTATTATCAAAATGATCGGACAGATCCGACGGCGGACAGTAGGAAGGGACGCGCCAGTTCGATTGCAGATGGGCCACGAAAGCTTTATCTCTCCAAATAAGGAAACCTGATGAGTCGGATCTTGTCCTCTTATGGGAATTTATCTTGGACACCCATCACTTAGAAATGCTCTTCGTGCACTATATTTATTCAACGGCATTCATCTATGCGAAGAAGTTACAAAGAACACACAAGTTTTTAACTTACCCATGTCAATTTCTGCATTTGCTATGAAAACAACTTCAGAATCATCGAATCGAATTATTAAATAAAAATTACAAAAGTCGATAATGCTTTACATTATGGCTGGAGATCCGGAAATTTCGCGGATTCATTCTGCAAAAAGCTAGACTCCACAATCCTTTGTGTATTCGAGCATCAGGTAGTAGTAGTTCATTGGCTGTTGCTCCAGTTTAACACCAGACCAGGTAACACGGAATTCGGTTCTTATTTACCTTGCAGGTTAGTTATTGGTTGAAAGTCGTTCGGGGCGTGTCTAACAAACTATGGTCCAATGAAAGCACAAAAACATATGCATACGTGAATGCAGTTTAACTTGTCCTCAGATGAATGCGCGAAATTTCCGGGAGTCTAATTATGACAATTCGGCTAAACAACCGTGTGTGTTTATTACTGCTGCTCTAATAAATTGTAAGCTGTACATTACTGCATATCCTCTAATTAAGAAAACAAAAGAAAATAGACACGATTTGAAAAAGTAAAACGCCAGGAGTTGAGAATTTTATAAACAGTCCACTTAAATGAACATGGATCGAAACACTCCAATATGATCATATTGCTGCCATTAATTTTCTGTTAAGACTTTTTTTGATATTCAAAACGACGAGAATCTTTCTAGACCCATTTTTGAATAACGGTCTTTAAAATATCAGAAAAACTTGTTTTACGGTAGTAATTTATCGTGAGAAAATCTTGGCTTGGGGGCATGGAACAGTTGTCTTCACAATTACAAGTAGTTCGTAAACAGGTTATTTATTATTACTTGACAATTCTCGAAGAAGCGCGGGTTTATCAGAATTCCACCTTACGTGATTGTTGGTTACCTGAATGAAAAGTCGTTATTCCTCCCAACAGTCAAAGTGCCAAGAAAAAAGGTATTCCATTTATAAGTTGACCAGTCCTGCGCTGTCTTGGAAGACGTCCAGCAGATATATATATATATATATGCTTACGAATATTTTTTCCGCTAAATCATCATATCTAAGGGGCCACGGTAGTATAGAGGCCAAACTACTCGCATCTCACATAGGCGAACCGGGTTCAATCCCCGGCCGGGACACTCCCGGATTTTTGCGCGTGGGAATCCTGCCGGACGATGCAGCTGATCGATTTGCTCGGGCATCTCTTATTTCCCCTGGCCTTGCATTCCGGCGCTGCTCCATTCTCGCCTCGTTTCACCCTCATCGGCTCTCAAGACCTCGTCGTCAAGAGCCGCCCGTTTCTCTCAGCTCAGCATATCTAAAATTAGTGGTAAGAGCAAGGTAGACACGGGAATCCCGGAGGGCGCCGACGACCAGTTTGATGGACTGCGAAATCAGCCATTCTCAACGTTCCAGCTTGTCCGACCTTGAAAGAAACTCGCGTGCAGAAGGGGGGAAAACACGCAACCGTCGTGGGAGCCCCCTCCCCTCGGCAACATGTTGCACAACACCCCTCGCCCACATTCCCACCCACCGGACTGCCCAAACATAGCGCTAGTTGTCATCGGGCTCGCGATAATTGGTCCTATGAAGATACGGCGTCCTCCAGCGCGCCTAGCGGGGAAAAACGAACTCGCGATGAATAGCCCAGAGAACTACATACTTAACGCGTAGAATTAAAGTTCTACTTCCAGGATATTCCTCAGCCTTGGGCAAACCAGGAAATTACACTACATGGACAACGCACCGCATTCTTGCGCACTCTGCGTAGTAATATTTAACAAGAATTACTTCGTAATAGGAGATGTCCGCATAAAGACTGTTCACGATAAAGTGAGCACTTTTGAAATGAACCTTAGAAAAAAAGTCACTGCTCGTACCTGCACATATTTTAACTGCGCACTGAGTGGCATGCGCCCAGTAAAGTTTGTGACGATGGAGGGGAAAGTAGCTCCATATCTTAATGTCGAATATAAAGTGTTAGGTACTATTTGTGATAACTTAAATTATTTATATCACTTTCTGTTTGTTTTTTAATGCGCCGAAGTGTAAAAATGAGCACACAACGTGCATACAAGTAGATCTTAAGCAGGGCTTTCAAAAGTGCTCATTTTACCGTGAACAGCCTATACCTATCTTCTCACTGTTATCATTCATATTAATTATAAATTAAATACGATAATTTATGAATATAGTATAAATAAAATTTCAATGTAATCATAAACAAGGTGCTTTTATGAACAGAAGTATAAAACGCTTTTGGTACACGATATATTTAGTAAAGAAATAGATGGGTGATTTTCCAAAGGTTTGATTCAAAGAGTGGAAAGAAATTGCGAAGACTACACAGATGAAGTTGACCAGTTTCCATCTTCTGCACATACAACACTCGCGCATTCATCGCCGATCGATACAAATGGCGAAGTCACGTGGTCAACAGCTACGAACCTGTCTTGTCAGCACTCGAATTTTGAACAGAAGCAAATTTGCGTATGAATAAAACATTTCGACTAGGTTATAGGTGTATTATAGTCGCATTCTCAAAGCACTCTTTCCCTCAAACAGTGTTCTAACGTCCGATTTTAGCCAAGCAGTTTTCTGATAGTGCTACTGGCAAAGAAGCAGTCCAATACTGTTTTGAAGCACGGCGTGTTTACTACGCAGTTCATATGCTCACTCTACACTCTTTTTCCCCCCTCTATGGTCCAGTCGTCACCATGTACTAAAGATGAGGTAGACCAATCTCGCTGGCTGCGCACAACCAATCTCCGTGTCCCAAACTTTTAAACTGCTTTTCTGCCAACACGTCTAGCGAAAACGGCATGGTTTGGATTGAAGGTTAGAAACAAATGCTTTGTAATGTTCGCATATTTGTTCTAGCCAATTTGTAATTCAGTATGTTTAAATTTGAATTGGTAAAAGCATTTTCTTTATATAATAGTGGTTGTCACGTAAAAATTAAGATATAAACAAACACGTTCCTCGCGGTTGACCACGTGACTTTAACAGGTGTGTTCCTTTGGGGTAGGACACTGTTGAGTACACGCGTAGAAGACGAATAAGCTGTCAACCTCATCTTTAGTCTATGGTTGTCACCCCGCAATACTCTATGCTGGGTGGGGCACAGAGGAAATGACGTTATGTACCAAGAGTGGGTGCAATCAGAGTAACTAGCCGACCACTAAATCGGGGCGTCGGAGGCAGGCGACATCGTAACAACAAAATTGCAGTTAACAGGTTAGCTACACTGCCAACTGCGCTGATATGCCTTATTGTGCTCAAGGTTGATGTGCTATTTCCCACACACGTGACTCTCGCCTCTATTTGCGTTGAGTTTATCACTTAAAACGAAGTTAAATGTTTTTTTTTTTACAAAATATTTGTTTGTAACGTCGGTGAATGACGCCATTTGAATTTGTGGTCCAGTTCGTACTATTCGGTGTCGTCCCTGCAGACGAATCTAGCCGTCTCGAGAATCTGTCTACGCGCCGGGTCAGTTCACAATCCTTCTTGGCTGGACATTTCCAGACTCGAGTCTCCCTGTGACCACAGAATAGTTGAAAGGACGCGTGGGGCGCTAACTGAGTCACGACGTTCGTCTAACAGCGCCACGATGAGTGCGTAAACGTAAAGAAATATGGAGTCTGGTCGGGTCTCTACTCATTGCTAGGCTGCTGCATCATCCCGAAAGAAGTCCACCAAAGTATTCGACTACTTCAACGACGGGACAAACGTCACATCCGTATTTGGCTTGCGGGCCCCTCAACGAGAAGGAATGTGTGGGCAAAACGTGAAGGAGGTAAAGGTGCGGCACGGCGAGATGAAAAGGTGATTCCAAGCACGACCTCTCACAAGACCGCGGAACCTTTGGTCTTCCCCTGCAGAGCCCGTTAATAATGACGTCATGCTCCGCAGACAACACAATTCCGTGACTCACTGGCACTTCAACATCCCCCTCCCCCCAACCGACTCGCCCATTTTTCACGACCTTTACGAATCGTCACGGAGCGGCGAAACAGGCCGTTGCCCGAGAATCCTTGGCGAGTTCTCGACCCCCGAAAATGCCCGTTTCAACTCTTGGAGATCTGCGACGTACGATACATTTCTTACCTCGCGAGGGCCATCTATATGTAAATGTTAAAGACTATTGCACATCACTGTAATATTTGAAAATTCCAACGACATGGAAATTATTATGTCTTGATAAAAGATTAGATTACCAAAACTGCCTGTGTGCATGGTTTACTCGAGGTTCGTTGGAAAAACTGCATGAACAGGAAGGAACCGAGTGAGCGAGTGACGAGACTTAGACGGCTCGCAACATCGAGGTCTTGAGAGCCGAAGGGGATGAAGCGAATTATTTATGGAAAGGCCGGAATGAGAGGGGACGGGGGAAACGGGAGATCTCCGAGAAAACCCGCCGATCAGTGGCATCGTCCGGCACAATTCCCTCATGCAAAAACCCCGGGAGCGACCTCGCCGGGGATTGAACCTAGTTCGCCCAGATAGGAGGCTAGTAGTCTAACCACTACACCACAGCGGCCCTCTCGAGAACTGATACTTTGTTCACTGACTACTTATTTCCTAATACGCCATTTCCATCTTCCGTTCGACAGACTGCTGATACGAAATGAAGTGGCAGTTGCTTTGATTTTCTGCGCGAGGCTCCGAGAACGGATCTGGCGTCTGATTGGCTACTGTAATGCTATAGGCTGTTCACGGTAAAGTGAGCACTTTTTAAGGCTCTTCTAAATTTTTCCTTTCATCCAATTTCCATCTTCCTGCTGCTTTTTTAATATAAACATTGCAATGTGACCAATGAACAGACTGTATAGATTTCCCCACACTCAAAATTTAATACCTGAGGCTGCATTAAGATATATTTATTATCGGTTATTGACTTTCGGAAGGGCCTTAAAAAGTGCTCACTTTATCATGAACAGACTATACTAAAGTTTACCTATTGACTGGGCTGCCGAGTACATAGGTAACCTGGCGCTTATTGCCGAACTGAGTTTAACCCGTTCAATCGCCATGTCCATGTTGGAGGATAGTATGTTGCACACGCAGTATTGTTATGGTCGGCACTGTACGCGACAAGAAATCAGTGGCCGGAGTTGTGGGCGTCTTACATCCGAGTAATCTGATTTGTTGAAGTTCCTGCGTCTCTAATTTGTGAATGGTTAGCGCTAGTGACGTCTTGTTCTCAGGTTGCGAGAAGTCAGCTCGACACTGCATAGTACAGCACCCGCATAGTACAGCACCCACCGAAACATTTAACGATTGCAACACTCGAGCTCGTATACTAGTGACTGAACGGGCTAAACAGTTTACCAGCCAGTGACGCCATTTTGCTGGCGTGTGCGACTGTAGTTCACTGTATACAAGGTTGTGTCACCTCTGTATTCTTCAGTACTTTATGCCCGAACTGTAGGCTCAACAGCATGTAGGACCGAAAACGTCACCGACAGGAGTCAGGAAAGTGACGTCACGGGATACTTAAAAGCCTGTTATACACGGTTCACTTTCCTGTACAAGGTGTGCACCTTTCCTCCTTCAAGTCGACTTGCATCGTGTGACTGGCCAACTTTTTTTGCACGTGGCTCGCGTGCTAGCTAGAATCGTTTAGAGCCGGTTCCATTTTTCGTTCTCGCCTTCTCGTGCAGGCAGTTCGTTTATGTTCGCGTTTCATACGTTTAGGTAGCTCCCGCAAGTTTATTCGGGCAGATGTTACTAATTCGATAGTAGAAAAACCGGTTTCGATTCTGCATTAGTGATTTGTTAGGTTTGTAAAATCTTTTCGAGTGTTGCGGCGGAAATGAGCGATTGACATGCTGCATCATTCAAGTGCTGCTAATCTCGCAATGCTCATTCTAGGAACGCAAGGCGATTATAGTAAGAAACGATAAGTTTTGCTCGTTACCACCTCCAAGTGTTACGACATAAACCAGATAGCAATTAGATAACAGCGATACGTCTTAGATGCAGTGACAGACAAAACTGAAGTCACGGGAAAAAGTTCAGCCATATGTTCAACGTCAGAAGCCGCCGACTTTCAAAAGACACAAAAAGACGTAAAAAAAAAAAAAAAACTACATTTCGTCACATTCTCTCACACATGGTGCTTGGAAATGAACGTTACTGATATTTCGAGGAAAGAAATTAAAAATCGTCCACATTAAATGTAATTACTTTTATTTCATTCCTTTTACGGGTGCAGTGAAAACCTTTTCCAGCTCAAAAATATATGTCCTTAACGATAACGAACTGGTTTATAGAGTCGTTAAAACAATACTGCAAGAAATTTAGTATATTAGTGTATAATAGTCCGGTTCTGGTGAAATCGGTGCTTAATACAACTATGGCGTGGACAACACTCCAAAATATTATTCATGACATCGAAAGTAATTTTTAAAAAAGCACAGATGTTTAATTACCGTACTGAGAGAAAAATTTACTCCAACCAATAAAATGTTTGTTTGTATACGCAAATGGCCCAACGTCGATTTGATCCCAAAAAAAAATATTTTGTTGAGGAAACAAAACTTGAAAAACATCACAATTGATTTTGTTTATCTAACAAAATACACGCTTTGAAATATTTTTAAAAATCTCTTGTGTTGGGCCAAAGAAATTAAGACTGTCAACAAAAATATTTAGTTGAATCGAGTGTATATTTTCGCTTGGCCACTCATTCGTTCGAAAACACAGCACGATAGCAGGCTAATGTTTGCAATTTTTGCTGTAACTAGGCTGGTAACAGTGTTAGTGCAATTATTGATGCCTAATCATGGTATACAAATATTTATTCTTGTTCGTTGCCCATTATTTCAACTGTACGTATTTAAAAACATTCACACTTGGTCGGTAGTCAGTATAGATGAGGGCCGTAGGACACAAATGTTCGGAAGTCGAATATTGATCGTGCTTTCGCTTTTTTCTTTATTATAACCGAAACTGTTTAAAGAGCATAGAGCCGAACGAAGCTTTAGTTTCACCAACCAAATTTTACAGTTTGGGAGAACCAAATAAAAACAGCAAAATAGTTTGGTTTCAACGACAAGAGGGCGTTACACTGCCCTTACGCAACAACTGGTTTTGTCGCGCCAGTTTTACTCAACCAAACATTTTCCTCAATGCGGCTGACCACAGATCCACAGTTGAGATCCTCGACCAGGCCGGGTTTTTCAGACAAGGAAAAAAATCTTCTTTCCGTTTTCAGGGATGGGCGAAATTTCCGGTCACCACGCACTACGTGCACGAAACAATCTATTGTCAGTAAGATGCGATGCGATGCGCTGTGTTGTTTACTGGTCCAGATGTGAAAATTCAATAGCAACAAGGATATTTCTTGCATACGCTGTAATTGTTTATGTGGAGCACCAAGGGGCTGGACTCTACACTCTTTAAGTCCGAATCAGTGATGCCAATCAATGAAACAACACAATCTGGAAGTCAGTTGATAAGCTGTCACCGACTGAGGAACCAAGCAATTTAACCGGGAATACGTATGATGACTTATGGAAGTCGAATTCTCGACATTCTGTGTGAACCACACATCAATCAGTAAAATTAAACCATCATATGAATCAGTTATCTGTCAATGATTAACCATTGGAGCGTTTTTCAGTAGTTTCCATTGGCTGGTCCTGTTATTAGACCGCACGATTGAAGTTTCTAAAATTATAGGCTATTAGTAGGGCCATATATTCATGGGGGAAATTTTTTTTTCCCCGCAGACTAGACTTTCAACGTACAGTTTTTGGCAACGAGCCTGCCATCAGCAACATTGTTTCCATCCATTGCCGTTCTTGACTTCGCCAAAGCAGGATATTTCCTCATGGTTATGTAAGGAATGTGACGTCGCATGGCATGGCCAATTATGTTCGGCCTTGGAGTTTTTCACACCGCCGGCAAAGCCAACGCAGCCTCGTTGCGACAAGATGTAAGTTGGTACCGTGATTTCCCGGCAAAAGAAACCGGGTAATTTTCATCAAACAGCAATTACGTCCATTCTACAACACCGTCGCAGATACGTATCGCGTAAAAGTAGGCTTGCCAAAATTTCTGGACTCCAATCCCGGACATTTTTGGAAGGTGTTTTTTTTTAGTAAATAATATCAAAAATATTTATTTTATTTAGTTGTTAATAATTTTCCCCACTTAGTTAAAATACATTGGTTCACAAGTAACGTAATTATTTTCTACATTATTATATTTAAAATAAAAATGTCAACAAAAAGTAGGCACAAAAACGTCCAAACATTTACTTAGAACTGGGTACTGCGATTACGACATATGTACCACCACCGGGGTCTGTGTTTGCCCTGGAGTTGGAAGGGTGTAATATTTGTCAGATGATAGTACTTTCCCAAGGAACACCTAACCAGTTTTAATTTTTTTCGTTAAAGTCCACACAAGACATATTTGAATCAACTTAAATTTCCCCCGGTCGCCCGGTCTTTCACTCAGATATCCGAAAATCCCGGAACATCTTCCCCGGACAGACGCTTGAATCCCGGACTATGCGGGCTAATCCCGGACGTATGGTAAGGCAGGATTTAAAACGACCCGTTACGTCCACCCGTCCGTCATTCGCGTAACCAACAGCCAATCAGAGATGGCCATTAATTATATCCGCCCGTCCGCCAAAACCTTGGCAATCTTTGACTTTCGACGGACGAACGGATGAAATCACACGACCTTCTAAACTTGCACATTTTGTTACTCATTCATCCCGAGTTCTTTACCAGGCTTGTAGAGTGTGTAGTGTTTTGTTTTTGCTGTATTATTTTTACATGTTTATGTAACTGTGAAATGAAATTACGTTACATTTTTCCTGAAGATTAATTGATCATTAGGCTTACGTTTGGAAACCGAGCTCATTTTGTGGAATAGTAAGAATAATAAAATTATGCTTTATATGCTATTAATTTTTTTTTACATCAATTGATTTCCGTTGCCTACGTGAATGGTTGTTTTTGGTACTTAGAAACACAATACCGCTGACGATTTTCATTTTTTTGTGGAAAATTGTTTCGTATTTGTAAACAGTTTTGTTTTTCTTAGTTTGCAGCAATGAACGTACGACGGACGTACGAAGTTTGGTTGTAAATCGCTCGGCTGGGAGACGGACGAACGTATGACGGACGGACGGACGGTTGTAAATTCTGCCTAAGCCTACGTAAAAGACACTCCGTGCTCGAAGTCCCAATGGGACGCATGCGTATATAGATACGTGTACGAAAGAACGGAAAAAAAATCTGTTGTTCCAGTGTGTAAAATATGTTTCTAAAATAAACTATTTTAAGGGGGTAGTATCCACTCCTTCTTTGAATTTTCTTACAAATTTTCGTAATGAAAATGTATGATCTGAAATAAAAAAATCAAAGCTAAGCATATATACCTGTGTTTTCCCATGTGGGACTGATATTATTAAATAATTAGATAATGTTTGATTGCCGTTACAGATGTGACACTAAACATGTAAGAAAAATAAGTGGGATTTAGAAATAAATGTTAAAATTTTCCCTACGTAATAACTAGCTTGGTTTTTAAATATTGACTCCGAAAATTAAGTTAAGGAGGAAAATACGTAAATCCAAGTTAGCAAGGATACTTGCCCCCTTAAGTGCACACGGGTCTGCTTCCCCACGAAAATATTCAACATTTCAGAGTAGAGCGGAATGATACATTCAACATATTGCGCCTTTTGCAAACACTATTTGGAAGATCGTTAACAGTGCAACGAGCGACATTTAAGACTTATAGTTGAAAACATATTAATTAAAATAGGAACACTTTCTTATTTTCTGACTGGCCGATGTGCGTCGGCAGTGCACTGTCAGAATAGCCAACGTAATAATAATTTTTGTTAGTTCGTTCCTCAGCTGACACAGGTTTTCGTAAATGGCACTTTGTTTCGCATACGTCAAGTTGCCACCCATTGACGATGTATATACGAGACACGAGTACATGAGCGTGTCCAGTGTCGATCTTATCGCTTCCTTGTTCTCATGGCGCGAAAGCGGAAATATCTTCAGGTAGACAGCCGCCCTGAAGAAATCTGGCGAGAAAACGGAGAGGACAATCTGCGTGACTAGCCAACAGCAAAACTGGTTTTTTTCCTACGTATGAGAACAATCAAATGCAAAAACACGTACACACGCGATTATGAATTCTAACATGAAGTCGGCGGACCTGCAAATTCTCCTAGTAACTTATAATTGATGTTTAGGGGCAGCCAAATTTCGCGAAAAGATTTCATCACATGCTCCTACGGTAAGGATAGGAAAAATTCCCGAATTCATTTTCGGACAAGATAGACTTCAAACGCGTGTACACTGACGTCACACATGCAATTGGATCAGAGTTTACTAGACACGCCCTGGATGACTCCGCGCCAATAGCCGAATTACAAGGGAACAATAAGCGAATCCCGCGCCGTCAAATGTGGGGTAACAATGGGGCAACAGTCAATGAACACACGCATGATGTTCGACTATACATAGCATACAGGCCATTGAACTCGCGAAATTTTCCTATCCCTACCTGCGGCCGTTTCCTTTCCGTATTGGAGGCGTGGCTTTGTGAGAAGACATCTTCCTACTCTAGGATGGCCAATCAGAGTTAGGTAACTTCTTTACCGCACGTCTGTGATTCGCGCGCCAGACTCCCCAAGACGCGCAACAAGGAGGCCGTCCAATCGCGAAGGTGCATCTGAGATCAAGTGTTGTGAAGTACAACTGGCCGTGAAAGCTTTTCGCGAAAATCAGGCGTCTGGAATTTAACAACGTGTATTTATGACCAAATTTTTAACTACCCCAGGCTTCTAAAGGGAAATTCGAGTTTACAGTTCTCCAAGTTTTTCAAAAACATGCGGAGCGCTAGTAACCCACCATTTGCCAGGAACTGTAGTGCGTTTAACTCTAACCAGGTAGAAAAAACAAGTCAGCGTTATTTCCAAAAATTTGTCTGTGATATAGGCTGTTCACGGTAAAATGAAAACTTGTGAAGGTCGTGCTTGAGATATACTTATACGAACTTTATGATTTTTCTACCTTACGTAAAATTAACATTGTCATGGGTCTCATCTCTTTATTCATGCGTCGGTCACGCGAAACTATGGAATTATTGGAAAAGTAAATAATTCACAAATCTGGTCAATTTTACACTTCGATGCATTAAAAAAAAAACACACAGCGAAAGAAATTATTTAAGTTGTCAATCATGTAGTTAGATATCAAAAATATTTTTTTTATGTCGTAATAGCTAAGGTACTAAATAAAATACGATTCTGATATAGGGAGTGCTAAATAAGAACGTCAACTCTACATACGTATTTGGCGAGATGTTGAGAAGCAAATTATTTTATCGCTACCAAAGTCGCTTTCTTTCCAGTGCAAGGTATAATGCCGGAATCGCACAGCCTCGACGCGCACGACACGACGGCCAACAGCCAATGAAATGCAAGATAGATCGTCGTAAGCCCGACCGATTTTGTCGTCCGAGCAGCAATTTTGGGCTAGAAATGATTTCTATTCTTCGCCGTATCGTGCGACACGACGCACAGAATGTACAACCTTGCAAAATGAAATCATATTGCTAGATTTCCCTACAAGGGTAAATACGCAGCTTAAAAGAAAAATAAATTGAAAATCACTGTATCTAACTCTCAAAAATAATAATTTTACATTTGTTTGCATTAGCGATATCAATTTGTATAGGCTGTTCACGGTAAAATGAGCACTTTTGAAAGCCTGCTAAAGATCTACACTTATATGCACGTTATGAATTCCTCCGCCCTATGTAAAATTGACATTGCCATAGGCCTCATCACATTATTCATGCGTCCGGTGAAATATATACGCTGTGTTTATTACATGGCAATATTTATTTTAAAAAAAGTGGTGTTTAAAAATAAATAATGACTGGTGGGGAAAAAAAGTAACAAGGGCTTCAAAAGAGCTCACTTTACCGTGAACAGCCTACAGTGCGTTTACGGCTAGATGTTGCATGACAACCATTACTTCAATCTAGGAGAAAAGGTACGTTGGTTTAAATATTACAATAGCGCAGTGTTGGTGTGGAATACTCTGGAACAAATACCTATAAAATAAGAATATTGTAGTTGCATATTCCCCGCCAAAAAAATGTGTAACATACTAACAAACCTGTTGGCCTGAAGCGTATAAAACTAACTGTAACTATGTTCAGGATATATTTTAGTTCTAACACTGCAAAAATTTTATTTTTTGGGTCTGAAGTTGGAATTACCGTTATTTGGAAATAAGTTTCCAGAGATATTTTTGCACCAGAAGTTACAGGAAATTTCACAAAATTTTAGAGTGGAGTGTGCAAAAACTAAAGTTCAATTTCAACAAACAAGTGTTGTAGACTTGAAGTTTACTAGCTTATGAACACTTCTGTATGATTTCTAAAATAATGTGTTGTAAATATACAATATTCCAGAGGTAGAGTTCTACGAAAATTTTTAGCAACCTAGTTTCCAAGGAATAGATGCCAACATGAAGACATTTTTTACTGTGAATAAAAGACTAAAAAAATTACAAAATTAGCTACCATATCTTCGTTAACATTCTGGCTAGACTGTGCTGATATTTTTGTAGGACCCATCTCAAACGTTCAGCTAGAGTATCAGAATCCTTAAGGCTAAATGAAAAAAAAAAAAAAAAAAAAAAAAAAAAGAAGATTAAGAGTTTTGACTAAGTGTAAAGGAACCATGAATAAAATATATATTTCTGCTACATGTGAATAACACCCATTACTGATATTAAAATTTAACTGTCCCAAATTTCACCGCCACGAAATCGCTAACATTCCAAATTTCCAAGGAAAGATTAACGCACAGGAAACTTTCATCATAGTCTCTCTCTCTCTCTCTCTCTCGTCGAATTTCAACAGAGCCCTTGTTACCTCTACACCTGAACATGAAATTATACCCCAACAAAATATCTCGTGTCGTAGGGAAATACGAACCTAGTCAGGTACTAGAGATGGCAGCCATTTTGAATACGGCACAACAGGTAGGTGCACTACACAATGAAAAAAGAAAAAAACCCTCTTGATTGCGCAAAGCGTATCCGGTTGCTTAGAACATTCTGGAAGCAAATGATGGAAAGCTTGGCGCTGGGAGATTTTGTCGGACTATTTTATTATTCACATTTCTACGCTACCGTATGGGCAGGTCACGGTAATGTGAGCACTTTTGAGGCCCTAGTTACTTTATTCTTTCAGACATTTTTAATTCTTTGACCAAATTTTTAAATAAATATTGCCATGAAAGTAATAGTGTGTATATCCCACCGCACTGGAAAGTCAACTTCTAAAGCTAAAATGAAATATATTTATTGACTATTATTCCAAACGAGAGGGCTTTCAAAAGTGCTCACTTTACCGTGAATAGCCTATACAAATTTTGTTACCGAGTCATCTCACAAATAATTAAAACCGCTTCTACCAAACCATTTTTTGAATGTTGTTTTTTTTTTTTTTTTTGTTATTAATTGTGGTGGGAATGAAGAAATAATGTCGCTGTACTTTCGCAGCATACATCTCCAGGCATCAACTTTTTTTTTAACTACTTGTAACTATTAGGCGGGTTCTACAATAACACGCACACGGATACGAATCACGGAAGCATACGCGTAACACACTCCGTTTCAATCTACGACACACATGGCTGGCGAGCATAACGTACAGGTACACGTAAGAAAGCTGGGCATCTCCCAAATCTTCCGTGTCCATGAATCCGCGTAGCCAACAGGAATCGAGTATTTGGTTTGTTGATGTTCGTTTTCGTGGCCTTTGTGGCATACACGGCAACAAGCGCTTCGATTTGCCGTGGCGATTATCATTTCTGTTCAAATAAGTGAACATTGTTCGGCAGAAGTACTTACGCATTTTTCAACACTGTAAAAATATAAAAAAATGCTATTATAAATATGGCAACTGACACACTTATGCGCATTAAAAAAAAACAGAAACCAAAATAAATAACTTTAGCGTTCACGATATATTTACTTCTAAAGTTTTAAACCTTTCACGCCCCCTAACCAACTGTCTACATGTTGCAGACGAAGGTAATTTTTGACCGGCACTGTACGAAATTCAGTATCCAACTTAGGTACAGCACACAACAAATAAGTTCTTATTTGTAACAATAGAAACCATAAGTTAACGCGGGAATGAAAGTGTTAATTATACGTCAAAACACGTAACTACTACGTCACTACCAGCTGTACTGGGCGCTTTCCACTGGCGTGCCACTTAAAAAACATGCAGGTACGGCTAGCGGCATCTTTCAAAGGTTGATTCGAAAGTACTGAAATAACAGCCTTATAGAAGACTTACCATTCAACGCTCCTGTACCCTCTAGCGCAACAATGGAGGCTCTTGAAACGCCCTGCGACAGCGTACTCGTTTACACTGTTCTCCTTGCTGAACGCCATCCCCGTAGAGTTCGAGTCGAAGGTGTTTTTGGCACAGTAGTCCACAACAGCCTCTGACACTCTCAGGCAGGCCAACGCAGCGAACAACACCACTGTCGCCACTGTCCTCATTTTTAGTTCCTTCCTCACTTCCACCCGCGCACACGATCAGTAGAAACAGAACTTGAAGAGCGAAGGTCTTCTTTCGCACCGGCACCAACACGCGATAGAATTACTTAGCTAGGAGGCACTCAATCGCATCAAGCACGTGGCTTCCTCCGCACAGTCCTCGCTACAACCTCGCTGGCTGATGGACGGAACGCGTCTGGCGAAAGGGAGAACAGCGCGCGACTGCGTGGGGGTCGGGAGCGCTCGGCCTTCTTCGCCAGCGCTCGGGTCGGTCCGGGGACCCCCATCGCGGCACGTCGGCCAATGGCAGGCGCGCGCGGCAGGAACTGTTTAGAAAACGACCGGAGCGATTTTGTTGTCTTACCGAGAATTGCTTAGGCAAGGGGAATCTGGCGGTCGTGTGGATTTTTTTCTTGTCATAATACAGCTGCAGTAACTCTTTATTGAATGGAGTGATTCATAGCCCTTGTCTTTTCTAGTAATCCTTGGAAGATAACGGGAAGATAAAATGTGTGGAATCGAAGATTATGTTCTGTATATCATTGGGTTCGATTCTGTTTGTTCGAAACTGGTTGCGTAACCGCCTTATATTCATACTGAGAAACACCAGTCTTCATTTCGGTCATGTTGTATTTACTACCACTGAAAATGTATTACAATTTATTGCTCGTGTAAATGTTTTGGCGAAATGAAACCCTAATTAATACAACGTAATCTAAAATTATGGTGTTTAATTCGTATAAGGAACCATAGGCCTATAAGTCAAGATCTCAGATCTATTTCAGAAGTAAAAGCTTGCGCATAAAAGCGATTTCTTTATGAATAATGTGTGAACATATGATGAGTATGAAAGAATATCAAAATTAAGAATGCTAATTCATTTTATTTGATTTTATTGTATGTACTACATAAATTTGTAGGTGTAAGCTTTTATACGTGTTACGAATTTGTATATCAAAATTTTCACGTAAACAGAAAAAATTTTGAGTATATAATTTTTAAATTTATGTTAAATTAGAAGGACTGCATTTTTAATACACATATATTTATTTAATATATATTTATTAATTCAGTGGATTTTAAGATTTGTAGGAAAGAATATATAAATAAAAAATTTCTATAACTCCTTTTCATTCTTTGTTAAACAACCCATTTATTTAGTTAATTTTTTATTCCGTTGACCCCCCTTTTGTGGTAATAGAACTACGAGGTTATGGGGTATACCATAATCGCTAATCACGTAACTAAAATAAAAATCACAGTTTCACACATGTTATTGTATACATTTTAAAAATTATCATACTTCTTGCACTATATATTAACATAGCACATTACATTTCTTTATGACTATGTAATCACACATCAAATCCTCTACGTTATAATAATTATGTAACATAAGAAAAGGTTTATCTCCAGTCTCATACTTTTCCCAGGCTACAGTTCCTATCGCCACGAAAAAAAGTCATGCCAAACGTAGAAAATAATTTTGCTTCTTGAATGTCCTTGATGTTACTCATAATTATAAGTACTTTACTTTAATTGAATACATTACCTCTGTCTCCGTAGATAAAATCTCGCTCGGGCAAGCTTACGTATCTTATATCATCAATCTGGAGCACACTAGATGATGTTCAGTTTGTATAGGTTGTTCATGGTAAAATGAGCATTTTTGAAAGCCCTGCTTTAGATATACCTGTACACACGTTGTGTATTAATCCGTCTTAAATGTAAATTTAACATCGCCATGGACCTCATCACTTTATTCATGCGTCGGTCAAGTGAAATTGTGAAATTATTGGAAAAGTAAACATTTTATAAATCTGCTTTTTCTGACACTGTGTTGCATAAAAAACAGAAGGCGGAATAATTAATTTAATTGTTATCACAATTGGTTAGCTAACACTTTTTATTTTACGTTAATATATGGAACTAATTTCCCATCCATCGCTGCCAACTTCATTAGGCGCATGTCTGTCAGTGCGCCCGTTAAAATACATGCAGGCAGGAGCAGTGACTTTTTTTAAGGTTGGGTTCGAACGTGCTCATTTTATCTTGAACGGCCTCTAATAGAGCGAAGTCATCAATTCCAGAACGCGCTGTAACCGCGTATTCACAGATATCGTTAAAACCTTCGCAAGATAGCGGCATGGAAGACAGAGCGTATTTATCGAGGTGTGAAAACCAGAATACGATCTATACTGAGCTTTGCCACCACAAACTGATAACAAAAACTAATTAAATTGCTGTCGGACTGATGTTAGGTATAGGTTGTTCACATTTAAATGAGTACGTTTGAAAGCCCTGTTTAGAATCTGCTTTTACGTGCCATTTTGTATCCTGCTATATAGAAAAATTCACTTTGCTGTTGGTCTTATCGCTTTATTATTACGCCATCGAAGTAAAAGCACGGAGTTGTTACTAATGCAAATTTATTACTAATATGCAGATTCATTACTAGAATGCGTATAAAACAATAAATACAAACGCAAGTGGCTATAAAGTTACACATTACACTAGACTACTTTTATCAGTGCGATGCCAACTTACCTAGAACACTAAGTGTCAATCTATGTATGTAGTTGTGAATATATTTTAATTTTTTATTTCGTTTATACACGCACTTAAAAATTAGTTTGTACACATTTCAAGCGTAGTATATATATAGTGCTCGTTTGGGGATCTTTAGAAAAAAATATAAAAACATGACCAGTAGCTAATAAATTATGACAGACAACATAACAGTTTACTGCAAAAGAGACATTTAAGATATAACGATTTTGAAGGGCATCAGGCAAAGGAAGTCACACAATAAGGAGGAAAAGAGAATTAATAACAACCTAACATTAGCACACAAGAGATTATTCTAATGTTGAGCATGAATAATGAGGAGGGAAAGAGGTTAACGTCGGATGAGCTAAAACAACTGTATACAGGCCGTGATCGAAATCACCAACCAAGGGGTCCTAACCTGGCTGCGTGCACTTGAAAACTGCATCCCGGATGTGACGTCGCATTGTCGCCGTCCGAATTCACAGCAAGGGCGCATTTCGCGCCCTAGAATGTCCCCTTCAGCCGACGGGGCGGGCGACTCGCCCTTCTCGAGCCCTAGATAGTTTTCCAATGCGCAACTGTTTGAAATATATTTCATTTGTTTGAGTTTCATTGTGTTTACAACTCTCCACGGTTGGACGAAAACACTTGCAAACGTAACAAAGACACATTTACTAATTGATTTTTTCATATAAAGAGATCAAGGGCAAATTGCACTGAAATCGAACACACCCATAGTAGCAGTGTTTTATTTTCGGAGGTATGGTCCAAAAGTGAACAGCCTATAATAATTAGAGAACTGGAAAATTCTCGAGTTCAATGACCTGCAGGCTAGACTCTACAATCTTATGTACTAATATGCCGATATTAACTGCACATTGGTTGTCTGCTGTCACAATGGAATGATACGATTGGGCCTCTGTTCCCCAAGAGGTGTCAAACACACACCATGTGGACCAATAGCTAAGCTTATACAGATACACGTGTTTTGAATTTTAGCTTGTCCCGAAATGAATACACGAATTCTTCAGGTTTCTAATAATAACTCATTTCCAGGGACACCCGAATTTCGCGAAAAGATTTCTGCTAGATTTCAATAGCCTACCGGCGTACCGTCAGTTTTCATATGCTTATTGGCCATGAGCCTTTAAGAGAAGACATGTTCTTCCTTGAGGGGCCAATCAGAATTAGTTAACTCCGATCCTGTACGTTTGTGATTCGCGAGCACACGCCTTAGGCGTGTAACACCTACATCAGCCAATCAAGAGAGGTGATCTGAGCTAAAAAGTTCTAAAATACAACTGACCGTGAAATCTTTTCTCGAAATTCGGGTATCCCTAGTCATTACTGGAGACGTGAAGAATTTGCGTTATTATTTGAGGACACGTTAATCTTTAAACACTTGTACCTCTGCAATATATTTGATATTGGACCATACTTTTTCTGATACGCCGTGGGTAACTCTACGCCTATAAATGATCACTTCACAATTGTGTGCCTCAATCACATGCAGGTCAGTCAGACAGAGAGGGCGTGGCTTCACATCTATGCAACAACCAATAGAGAAACGACGCCGGCTCCAGTACATACAGTACTGTGAAGTTTAGCCTGATGCCGAAAAATAACGTGTATTTTGCATGTCTCAACTCATTTCTATAGGGAGACTTGCACAATCAAATGCTCTGGTTCGTTGACAGCCAAAAACTCAAGCATTTGCAGGGAAAAATGTAATCGTACTAAGTTTCGCGCATTGTAATTGACTCGCGAACAGAAAATAGTGGAGTGGTTTGGACGGTCTTGAGAGCCGATGAGGGTGTAGCTAGCTGAGTATTAAGCAGCACCAGAATGCAAGGACGGGGGAAACGGGATATCCCGAGGAACCCCCCCCCCCCCCATACCAGTGGCATCGTCCGGCACGATTCCCACATGCGAATGAGTGGCATCGTCCGGCACGATTCCCACATGCGAAAATCCGGGAGTGACCCCGCCGGTAATCAGACGCGGTTCGCCGAGGTGGAAGGCCAGTGGTCTAACCACGTCACCTCCGCGCTCTAACAGAAAAGAAACACACGCCGAGAGGCTTCTTCAGCCATGACTAGGGACCTGCAAAATTCGCGTCTTTTTGTGACTGCACCATGAACTTCACAGTCATATGTACAGTCGCCGTCATTTGTTTATTGGCTTCCATAGAAGTCACGTTCCATTTTCCCTTTCGACTTGGTTGGACGCAATTGGCCCATGCTGTCGATAATTTTTTTCTAATTGGTTCAAATAGGTCCGGGATGTGTCAGGCAAACTGTGGCGCAATAATAAAACCAATAGAAATGTATCACCCTTCAAAATCTATTCTGTCATCAAACAATAACGCGAAATTTGCAGGTCTCTAGCTGTGGTTGTTTTTGAACATCACTTCCTTCGCAAATAAGACGATTTTCTACCAACTTTCTTTACTATATACTGTTCACGGTAAAATGAGCACTTTTGAAATATCTGCTTAAGATCTACTTGTATGCGTTGTATAGTCTTACACTTGATGTAGAATTAACATTTTCATGGGCCTCATCATTTTATTCATGCTTCGGTCCAGCAAAATTTGTGAAATTATTAAAAAAGTAAATATTTTTCAAAGCTGCTCATTTTTACACATTGATACATTAAAGAAATATAAAGCAAAATAAATCATTTAAGTCGTCACAAATGGTTACCTAACACTTTTTATTTGATGTAGTCATATGGAACTACTTTCCCTCCATAGCATTGTGACCAACTTTACTAAGCGCATGCCACTCAGTGCGCCAGTTAAAAAATATGTAAGTAGGAGCAGTGAATTTTATAACGTTGATTTCAAAAGTGCTCACTTTATCGCGAACAGCCTTTAATCAGTTTATTTTTCAACCTGTGAAGGAGAACAGTTACATTTAATGCGAACACAGGAATAGTCATGGATAGTTTGTGGGTATTTTAACTATCCAGCTAAAATGCCATAGATTCTTTTATTTCCGTCTGGTGGATCCCATTACTAGGGACAGGAAAATGTTGAGCCCCAGCTTTATGTTCATTGGCTGCTGCCCCAGTTTTACCTCAGACCAGGTTGGACGCCATTCGATGCTTGTTTTCTTACAGGTCTGTTATTGGCTAATGAGTGCACCTGGGCGTGTCTAACCAACTGGGATCCAGTTGAAAGCGTAACAATGTAGGTGTGTTTGAAGTTCTCGCTTGTCCTAAAAATAAGGGCCAGGTGTTTCTCGCGAGAATATTTATGGCTATGCTAGACTCCAATAGCCTGCGTCCACATTCTCAACTTCCTCTGGTTATTGGCCACGTGTCTACGTGAGAAGACATGTTCATATTTAACTGGGCCATCGAAATAATGTACTCTGGTACTGAACGTCCATGATTCGTGGATCGACACTGGAGACACGTGACATTTAAAATCGTCATTTAAATGTTGACTGTTTGGTGTTTGAGGTTGGAATGAACTGTGGGGGTTTGTTGTGAAGGGGGGGGGGGGGGAGCGGGAGCAGGGCACATCTGTCTAGGTCGGTATCTGGAAGATGGACTCAGCTGGGATGGTGGGTGATGGGTAGGGATAAGAACTTTTCGCGAGTTCATTTTAGGACAAGCTAGACGTCATCATGTACACATTGGAGTTGACTTTGCAATTGGTTCGCAGTTTATAAGGCACGCCCTGGATGACTCTGAGCCAATAGCAGCCTTGCAAGGAAACAAGTAGCGAATCCCATACTGCCAGGTGCGGAGTAACACAGGCCACTTTCTGGGATAGCAACCAATGGACAAACAATTGAGGCTGGAGTATACACAGTAATGTGGAGTCTAGCCTACATGTCATTGAACTCGCGAAATTTTCCTATCCCTAGTGATGGGAGGGAAGGGGGAGAGAGCAGCAGAGGAGGGCCTTCTCGGTTGGCGGATATGGAGAGACTGGGCTGGGATGGGGGGTGATTGATAGGAGGGGGTGTCGGCAACGGCAGAGCTCCGTCGTCTCCGAAGTGCGAGGACTGAATGAGCTCGGTGGGTTGATGAGGGGTAGGAGGAGGGTGTCGGGAACACCAATACACGTCCGCTCTGGTTGCTGTCTGAAAGAAGACTGAGCTCTGCATAGGTGTGTAATGTCTAGCGCGCGACTGAGTGCATATAAACTAAAGTGGTTTGGAGTACAACAGGTCTTGAAAAAATTTTCGCGGAAAATCACCTGTCCCCACCTAATATCAATTCGAGAAATTTTCTGCTCGCTTCCTATTACATTACCAATACAGAGAAAATAACAACACAGGGATGAAAAGTCGGGAACTCTGCGATCTCCATCCGCACACGCCATTAAAAGTGCGGTCACTAGCGAGCAAAATTTCGGAACGCAGCTCGCCAATCAGCAGCCGATAACTTATTTGCCAGTCGGCAGCCGAACCTATAGGGAACCTTCCGCAGCAAGGAGTAGCCAATCACACAAAAGTCCCGTTCCCAGAGCCCCGCGCAGCCAATGGGCGAACGGGTACGCCCACATCAAAAGAACCGGAATGACATTTCGCCTCCGTGTACTTATCTACTCTGTGTCACTAACATGTGCATACTACTCCCTCCCCCCTCCGAAATGGGCGAGTATGTTGGCGAGAGTTGGTCTTGTTGCAGTTGAGGAATTGAATCGACGTAGGGACCTCAAAAGTGCAAGTGTAGTGATTAAGGCTGTTCACTATAAAGTGAGCACTTTTGAAACCAAACTTAGAAAAAAGTCACTGTTCCTACCTGCGTATAATTCAACAGGCGGACTGAGTCGCACGCGCCCAGTTAAGTTGGTAACGTTGGATCGAAAGTAGTGCCATGTCTTAACACCGAATTAAAGATTGTTAGGTGGACATTTGCGAAAACTTAAATGATCTCTTTTTCATTTTGTTTTTATAAAGTATTTAAGTGAAATAATTTAGATATGCAAATTATTTACTTTTATAATAATCACACAGTTTTTCTTGACCGACGCACGAATAAAGTGATGAGATCTTGGCAGTCTTAACTTTACGTAAGGCGGAAGAATATACAACGTGAATGCAGTTAGATCATAAGCGCGGCTTTCAAAAGTGCTCAGTTTACCGTGAATACGCTATATCACCACCCATAAATCTTCTTGTAGTAAGACCTCACAAAAAATTTATGGCGTATACATTCGTGGTGATTTTCAACTTTTATAATGTCCCTGCTCAATTTATGCTTTTTGGCTACAAGCCTGGAAGGAAACGTGAAGGATACATCGGAGCGCCAAATTTCTGTGCCAGACAGGTAGGATGTTTGAAAGGTTTTTTTTATATTTAATTTGTCAACGTGTGAGTGATGTTCTATTTAATGCCATACCTAGGAATGCTGCCTGGTTGAGAATTTGGCATAGGGAAATACATGTTAGTGAAATTAAATTTTTTGGCATTCCTCTTAAAGATGGATATATACCACCAGGTACATTTTTGAGCATAAAAATACGTGCTTCTTTGATATGGAAAGCCTTTTTGTAACATTAATGTATATAATGTTTCCTGGAAATATTTGCAAACTTAATAATTAAATAAAAAAATTACAAAAAAAAAAAAAAACAAATTGTTATATACCAACGTCAACAAAATTCAACCAAAGGTTTTAATTTGTCATATGAAGTAAATTGCTTAATCTAAATAATGTAAATCTTAATAATTGTCCATATTTTAACAATCTGTGTAGGAATAGCATTTGAATTTTCGCTTTATTGACTATTTTCGCTTATAATAGTGAGTTTTAATTTGGTTTTGGTGGCATAACTGGTAATACGAGTATGTTACGTTGTACGTTGGTGCGTGCGTGCTTCATACAAATTTTTGAAAATTTGCGATGGGTAAAATAAGATATAGAACAGAAATGTAATATGCTGGATGCCCTTCCTGTTACTGTTCAACTTGTCGAGACTACGCGATACATGACAAACGATCTATTTGCGCATTTTTTAAAACGGGAATACTGACACGACCATAGTAGGTACTGCGCTGCCGACAAAAATAAATAAAAGCGGCAGTTCAATAGAAATTAGGAAAAAAACTTATAGGAAGGTAAAAGCTGTGCAGTTTGGCAACAATCTTAAAGCTGGCCTACTAACTAATTTTCAAGTTCAAAATTGAATGCATGATATTTAAATTAGTGTAGTCAAATATTATTATTATGGGATGGTGTGATTGTTACTACGATCGCCTGACTGTCCGGAAATTGACTGCTTGTCTTTCAGTTTCTAGAAATCGTAAAGTCAAGAGTGCTTGACTTTTCAACCATTTCAGATCCACTTTAATTCACTGTGTCGGGAGTTGCAAACAAAACGTTTTATGATACGCGATGTACTTAAGTCGACACGACGCTTTGTTTTTCGTTGTCGCAGGCAATGAGCTGTAGGCTATAAGTTCGACTATCTTTATACGAACCATGACCTAGACCAGTAAAACGGTTCGCGAATCATTTACCCACGGGTCAGATAATTTATCAATGAGCTTCGCAGCGTGCAGTACTGACCAAAAATTACCTACACATGAGTTATGTACACAGTAGAGTGCTCACGGGTCTGAACGGGACGAATTTGACATTTATTTTGTGCCATGCTCCGTCGGAAACATGTTGACGAGGAAACAACATGTCGATGAGGAAACAACATGTTGATGAGGAAACGTTCAATCAAAAACGTAAAGTTAAATGCTAAAGTTTTCAATTTTCGGAACCATTTAGAAATCTCTGATTAACCAATCGTAAAGTTAAATGCTAAAGTTTTCAATTTTCGGAACCATTTAGAAAGCTCTGATTAACCAATCTAGTTTCAAAGGCGATGGGCAGACATGAAATTTTGAAGTAAATCACGACCAAACTGTTATAGCTAAGGCATGCAAGGATAAAATAGTTATCGTTGCGAGTTAAAACCCAATACAGTAAGTTGCAGATTTTTTTTTTTCTTTTAAGCCGAGTATTTGCCACTGCAGCTAAAGCTTGTCATACAATTTCGTTTTTCAACGTTGTACAGTCGGTGCATCGTGCCACGCGACAAGACGAAAATATAAACAATTCCTAATCCAGAAACGTTGATCGAACAGTAGAATGTCTCGGGCTTACGTCAGGTCAATCTTGTATTTGATCGGTCGTTCAGTTTTAAATGTCCTGTCAAGGCTGTCGTGTCGTACTAGCCGAGGCTAGACGATTCCCGCATTAAAGGAACGAAAACGTAAAGTCAGCTACTAAAGGACGTTATAGTCAGGAAAAGGAAAAAAAAAAATTACGGATTCATTTCAGGACAAGATAGATTTCAAACGCGTGTACACGGCCGTCACCTTTGCAATTAGATCAGAGTTTATTAGACACGCCCTGGAGGGCTCCGCACCAATAGCCGACTTGCAAGGGAAGAAGAAGCGAATCCCGCACTGTCAAATGCAACAGCGAATGAACAAACATGTGAGGTTCGACTATACAAAGGATTGTGGAGTCTAGCATAAAGGTAATTGAACTCGTGAAATTATCCTATCCCTAGCTATAGTCCATTCACAGTTACTTCCGACTTTTCTGAAGCCCTGCTTAAGTTCTTCTTCCAGGATTCTTCTCCGCCTGATGCAAACCAAACATAACCAAGTCTCTAAAATTACACGAAAGGAATAGTGCGCCGCTTTTGTGTGCACATAGTGTAATTATGATTTGCATTAGAACTATTTCTCAATAGGCGTAGTTTTCTCACTGAATTTATTTCGTATTAATTATAAAGGAAATATTATAATTTATGCTTAAAATACAAACAAAAGTTCAATTGAATTAAAAATAAGGTAATTTTACGTTAACATAACTATAAAACGCTTTTGAAATATGGCATATTTAAGAAATATGGTGCCGCGGGGGCTGAGCGGTTAGCCTGCTCGCCTCCCACACACGACGAACCGGATTCAATTCCCGGGCCGGGTCACTGCGTGTGAGATTCTTGCCAGACGATGCCTCTGATCGGCCGGGGGGGGGGGGGGTTCGGGGATCTCCCGTTTCCCCCGCCCTTTCATTCCGGCGGTTTCCCATGCTCACCTCAATCACCCTCGTCGGCGTCCGAAGTCAAGAAGCGGGGGTGCGATACGGGCGACACTAACACGCACGCCTAGTGCCTCATCGCCCCTACGCGCAGGGCGTGCAGTGTTTCCGTCGTGGCGCTCTACCGTGAAAAATTAGATCTGTAACAGTGGGACTTTATTACACGCCATGAAAGCCCACAGATTAAACTACGCCCGTTTGTTTGTACTTTTCTCTTGCCGCTTAAGCAAACTGCATAGGCAAGCTTTAAATTTCAGAAATACGCGTATTCGCGCAAAGAACTATTTCACAAAAAAAAATGCGGGGGTCCATTCCACTCTTAAGAGCCGCCCAAATCTCTTCACTCAACTCATTTAGTAAATGACCAAACACGTAATACATGGGGTGATTTTTCAAAGGTTTGGTTCAAAAAGTGTGACGAAAATGCGAATAAACTATGCTCAGAATACCGTGTTCAAAACTCAATTGCAGCTGAAGTAATCAACACGCTTGGAATTGAGTGGTGGATAATTGATAATACGTGCCAGGCATACACAATAACGAACATTGCGGCATGCCTCTTCCCATTAATTATCTTTATCTGCAGCCTCTTGCCCTGTTATTAGACCTCTATCGTTGAGACAAACGGCTGTGTGCTGCAGCGAAAGCACTAGACGCACCAAGCCTTTCATAACGCGCTTAGTCAGTTTCTTCGGCTTCCTTATCGTTGCTAGAAGCGTCTTATTGACAGCGTACCGTCCCGGTTCCTTTGTTGCCAGGACGAAAGGCTCTGCGGGATGCCGCTCGCTCTTCCTGTTGCGATATCGGGATCCAGGAACGTCGCCGGTCTACGTGACTTCTCCGAGCGGCGCCTTGCGATGTTTTCTGGCTAACTGGTGAAAGCAAGCAGGCCACCCGCCCGTTCCCGCGAATCTCAGCCCATCGTGCTTCCCCTCGCTTCGCTCAGTTCGGCTGGCCTCGTCCACACGCACCGCTGCACCATCATAGAGAACTTACATAGTTAAGAGGACACGGGACATAAATTAATGCGACTGAGGTTTATTGTAATTTACCAATTTTATGGAAACCGATAGAGAAAACAAATAAACGGCAACCATACAGAATAGTTTTAACTACATAGCTTTTACCTGAGTGACGTTATTCTGCCGAGATATTTCTGACGCAGTCAATTTTTGTGTTTTTTCGTGGCGCAAGGCATCATGCGAAATTGATACATTAATACTGCAAAATGCTTGGTCGTTAAGTTGGCAAAACCTATTATCTAGGATTGCCATTTTTACTTTCTTTTATGTTGGCTTTTAAAAAACCAGTAAATATAAATTTACGTATTTGGTGTTAATTTATGTCCCACGCGCCCTTAAGGGTCCTATGTACTGAAACGTTTTCTTTGAAATCGTTGTTTGCGCCTAAACGCGTGTCTCGGTAAATACAAATTCTGGAAATAGGAAGTTTTGCCAGAAAGGATAAAAAACTATTGTCTATATCGCTATATTTTTTCTTTTATCATATTAAGTGTATTAATGAAGGAAAAAAAATCTCGAACGTGCTCAAAATCCCATTTTTAAAGCTTGCCTATGAAGTTTCCTTAAGCGGCAAGAGAAAAGTACGATTATACGCAGGTAGTTTGATCTGTGTGCTTTCATCGCGTGTAATAAAACCCCACAGTTACATACCTAGTTTACACAGTAGAGCGTCAGGGCAGAAACACTGCACGCCTTATCCATAGGAGCGATGAGGCGCTAGGCGTGCGTGTTAGTGTCGCCCGTATCGCTCCCTTGCTTCTTGACCTTGGACGAGCAAATACATAATACCCTAAATAGTCAGGATATATAATTTATGTACATTCTTTGGTTTGCGAGTATGCGCGTATACCAGAAAATAAATATCCTGGCAATATGACTTTTTATCTTAAAAGATTCTTAAAAGTCTTTATGAAAAAAAAATGTAGAAAAATGGCTTATAATTTTGTGTATTCTGTGAACAAACCATGTGGGTAAAAATATTGTTTTACCAGGCAAAGTCATTAATATCAGTTATGACAAAGACCAGATTTTAATTGAAATACAATGTTTAAGACTGTGGTCATTTATAATGATAGAATTAAAGATACTTTTTTTTTTTAAGTTGTGTAAAATTTAATGCACAATTATTCCAGAAAGGTGCTGATACTGGAAACTAGAAAATTCAAGTATTATTGTAATGAAATTTTATAATGTTGCCAAATACGTTAAATGTGAATTTGCATAAAAGTATATTTTATGGCATAGTGTATTTTATGGCAACAGCCAACTGTAAGCATCAGTATTATCTTTTATACTAGTTTTAAATGCAAGTAAGAGTTTACCAGCTGTCTTAGCATACATTCCTCTTTAGGGTATTATATAATATATATATTGTTGATTGATTTGCTTAGTTCAGTGTATATGTAATGAGTGACTCATGTTTCGAAACAATTAAATGAAGGCATATCGGAGAATAAATCATGTGTTTTTTTTGTTATGTTCACTGGCCGTGGTTTTTGATGTTATTGTTTTGAATAGCGGGTTGGTGTTGAGCCATCTGCGTGCGCAGCAAGGTACCAACCAAACTTGTCATAGACAGGATGATTTTTCGAAGGTTTGATTTAAAAAAGTGGGACGAAACCGCGAATATGCCATATATGCACAATTAAGTTTTTTTTTTTTGGGGACCGGGTGCGGGAAGGGAGCGAAATAATGCGAACTGATTGCACGAATTCCTTCTCTTGAATTGCTTTTTTTTTTTTTTTTTTTTGGTTGCTGTATGCATGAGAAGCGGAATTCATGGGTTAATTTTTTTTCTACGACTTTTTAAATTCCTGTTCCTAAAAAGCTGTGATTCGCTTAAACGACTAAGACATATGTAAAATTATTTCACTATCATTCAGTTCCAAAACGGAACCAAAATAAAGGCTTTTTATTATTACTTGCGAAATATATTTGCACAGAAACCAACCCCTACCAGTTATAATTGAAGCGAAGTTCATTACTGAAGAAGCGGTCTGCGAAAAAGAAAGCGTAGAGTGTATAATGAAGTACTAAAACAATGTTTATCGACCCTCCAGCTTTCCCTGCAGCGTACATTCAGTATATAATCTGGATAACAGAAATTATTCAAAACCCCATGTTCTACGTTGCTTGCACGAGAAAAATACTACGATAATGGTGGATTTTTAAAATTAATTTACAGTTATTCTTAACTTATTTTACAATCAGAACTCTGCTAATCACAGATCTTTATAAAACTTTTGTCATTTTTTTTGTTGTATATTGGATCCATATTTTACACAAGAGAAATCTATTAGACATCCTCGAACCATCCTTAAATAACAGAACAAATTTTATATAAAGTACTTTCACGTTTATATTAACCCATTCAGACCCAGTGTACCAACTGTGTACATTACGCACGTGTAGGTAATTTTTGGTCTGTGCTATACATAGCAAAGCCAATCACCAATGATCTTACCTGTGGCTAAATGATTCGCAAACCATCCTATCGATCTAGGACATTATTGGTTCATATAACTGTAGACGTATACATATAGCCTACAGTTCATTGGCTGTTAGAACGAAAAAAGAATTGTGACTCGAGTACAGCACGCATCAAAATTTTTATACACCTAAGCTCGTAAATTAAAGCGGGTCTGAAAGGGTTATAGAAAATTTGTATAACTTCTACTGCTTTTATGTGAGCGAGGAATTTTCTTATTACATGTAATTTAAAAAAAAATGCAGGATGTTGTAGTATCAATAACAATCGCAATGGCATTTTGTAAAAATAAGAAAACATCTACTGAAATACTAATAGCTAGGGATAGGAACATTTCGCGAGTTCATTTCAGGACAAGATAGACTTCAAACACGTGTACACTGAAGTTGACTTTGCAATTGGATAGCAGTTTATTAGACACGCCCTGGACGACTCTGAGCCAATAGCAGACTTGCAAGGAAACAAGTAGTTGTGAAGTAACACTAGCTACTGTATGAGGTAGCAGCCAATAAACAAACATCTCTGGTTCGAGTATACACATGACTGTGGAGTCTAGCCTACAGGTCATTGAACTCACGAATTTTTCCTATCATTACTTATAACCTACGGATTAACACTCGACGCTTCACTAATGAGGGTATATCTCGTATTAAAATTCAAGGGTTGTGCCTGACCACTTCACAGTATTATAAAGTAGTCCCTATGATATTATCTGACTCTCGATAAAATTTTTTTTGAAAATCACTTTTTTAATAGGTTCTAACAACAACAAAAAATTACATCGACGATTTTCTTAGGATGGAAACTATTTCTTGGTCTTATAAATTGCAGTCCAGCGGCGATAAAGAGGTGACTTTTCGAGGCTGCTAAAAGCTCCGTACCTACCCGAAGGCTAAATACATATTTCATATTATTTCACTCACAAATTTAAACCTGAAGATGGAATGAATAACCCATCAACACCTCTCCCCCTAAACCGCTCACAAGTTAGTCAAGCCGTTTCAGAACGATGTTCAAAATTTCGAACTAATACGAAATAAACAGCTGGAAAAAAACTCACAAAATTCACGGAAAATAACACTCGAGGAGTGCAGTGCTACATAAAGTATCAGACAGTGTAGTGATTTTCTTAGTTCAAAACAAATTGTCATACTGAGGAACATAGTAAAAAGTAGAAAGCCAGTCTTAGATTGCAAATTGAAGCCTGGGTTTCAGCACGGATCAGCGGGTTTAGCCTTGACACCTGAATGATATCACACACCTAATTTTTGCAGGCTTTATGTGTGCGAAAAACTGGCTGGAATTTTTTGTTTGCTGTCCGTACCTTTTATACTGAAACGAAGGCTATAGTATGAGGATTGAATCTGCTGAAATTCTGCTTGTAATAAAATTTTCAAACCAGTTTATATTTTTTTTGTACTATCGTCTCCTTTTAGAATTCTTTCAGTTAACTTATTCCAGCTAATCGTCTATATATCTGTATGACCTACATTCCAAAAATATTGCAAGATACATGAAAACTGCAGAAACACTTTTTCTCTGTGTTGCTTCAGGAAAACTGTAGCCGACGACACGACTCAGGAAATTTTTATTTGTAGCCTGTTCGCAATCACTTTACACTTTTTAAACAAAACCTTTGAAAAATCACCTCACGTATGACGTGTTTGGTTGTTTCACAAACATGACATCTAACACAATCTTTCATACTCCCGTTAACATAAAAGCATATATTTTTTTGTTTAAACAGAACAATAGTTTATATTCTATTTATAAGTTATAATTAGGGACACCCGAATTTTGCGAAAAGCTTTCACGACCAGTTGTATTTCATAGCACCATAGCTCAGATCCAGTTTCCTGGTTGGATGGTTTGTGTGTTACGCGTCTAGAAGTATCTGCGCCCGAATCACAGACGTACAGTCCTGAAGTTAGCTGATTCTGATTGGCCAGTCAAACAAGAAAGTGGCTTATCACAAATACACACCACCAATAAGCAAAAGACAACTGCTGGTACGTCCGTATAGTATTGAAATCTATCACGTGAGGAAATATTTTCGCAAAATTAAGGTGTCCCTAGTTATAATTACAGACCTGCAAAATTCGCGTTATTATTTGACGACACGTTAAACTTAAAACACACATACATTTGGAATACGTTTGTGATTGGACCGTACTTTATTTGACACGCCCCAAATAACACTGCGCCAATAAATGAACACTTCACAATTGCGTGCTCCAATCACGTGCAGTTCAGTCAGAAAGGGAGTGACTTCACATCTAGGCGGCAACCAATGGAGAAACGACGCCGGCTCGAGTCTGCACAGTACTATGAAGTTTAGCCTGATGCCAAATAATAACGCGAGTTTTGCAGGTCCCTAGTTATAATATTTAATTTATAATTTCTACGAATGAAAACAAAGAGAAAAAAAGGTGTATTGATATTGCCTAGTAAGAAATACTTCTTGCGAAAAATATTATTTAACTGAGTGTGCAAGATTGAGGTGCGTTGTACATTTGATGTAATTTTCTAGACTTTGGTTGAAATATTTTTTTTTTTTAACTGCTACGTTGTATTTGTAGATATAGGAAAATTTCGCGAGTTCACTGACCTGTTGGCTAGACTCCACAGTCCTATGTACTCGAGAGCCTCAGATGTTTGCTCATTGGCTACTGTCCCAGAGAGTAGCCAGTGTTACTCCACACATGACAGTATGGGATTCGCTACTTGTTTCCTTGCCAATCTGCTGTTGATTCAGATTCGTCCGAAGGCGTGTCTAAGAAACTGTGAGCCAATGGGAAAGGTAATTTCAGTGTACACGTGTTTGAAGTCTATCTTGTCCTGAAACGAAATCGCGAAATTTTCCTATCCCTAGTCATAGTTTGCGGTAAAGAAAATCTGTTGCACGGTTTCCCACATTACACTTAACTCTACTTCATTTGCAATTTTTGACATAGTTCGATCACACATTCTGTAACGTAATATTGTAAGTAAGAAACCTGCAAAATACGCTTTATAATTTGGCGATATATAATACTTTAAACATGTAACAATATTTTTACTAATTTGCACCAATAGACAACGGAATATTTTACACGCCTTTGACGTCCGAGGTAATGGAAACAATTCATAAATCACGTTCATTTCAGCCAGAAAGTGTACTATAGGCTGTTCACGGAAAAGTGAGCACTTTTGAAAACCCAGTTTGAGATCTACTTGTATTCACGTTGTGTATTCTTCCGCCTTATTTTTAAATCTACATTGGCATGAGCCTCCCCACTTTATTCATACGTCGGTTAAGTGAAACTGTGAAATTATTATAAGTAAATATATTAAATGTCTGCTCAATTCTACATTCAGATACATTAGAAAAAATCAGTAAGTGAAAGAAATAATTTAAATTAACACAAATGGCTACCTAAAATTTTTTATTCGACATTAAAAATGGAACTTCCATCCATCCATTGCTATCAACTTCACTGGGCGCATCTCACTCAGTGCGCCCGTTAGAATATAGCAAGCAGGGACAGTGACTTTTTTTTGAGGTTGAATTCGAAAGTGCTCATTCTATCGTGAACAACATTTAGCTGCAAAAGCATGTGATGGCAGCCATTTAACAAATTACGACAAACAGAATTGAATTAGATACACAGAAGTGTGGAGCCAAAGACTGTCGCCTTGAAATGGTATAGGCTGTTCGCGGTAAAATGAGCACTTTTGAAACCCCTGCTTAAGATCTACTTATATGCACGTTATGTAGTCTTCCGTCTTATGTAAAATTAACATTTGACATAGGCCTCACTGCTTTATTCATGCGTTGGTTAAGTGAAACTCTGAAATGATTATAAAAGTAAATATTTTACAAATTTGCTCATTTTTACACTCCGGTGCATTAAAAAAAAAAAAAAAACAGAAAGCGAAATAAATAATTTAAGTATTCACAAATGGCTACCTAACACTTTTTATTCGACTTAAACATATTGAACTACTTTGCATCCATCGTTGCCAACTTTACAAGGCACGTGACACTCAGAGCGCCCGTTAAAATATTATGCAGGTAGGAGCAGTGGCTTTTTTCTAAGGTTGATTTCAAAAGTGCTCACTTTATCGTGAACAGCCTTTACCCGGGTAACAACTTATTTGGGGAATTTCTAGAATGGATTCGGTGAATCGTCAATGACACTGCAGTCTTCCTGCGACATCGCCCAGGATCGCAGTAATTGAAGAGCAGTAAAAAATATCCACTCCGAGATTTTACTTTGTTGGTGACATTCCGTGTACTGTGAGGAAAATTATGTGAGCGTCGTGAACTAACAGGCTAGGAAAGGGATATAAATAGACACACGGAAATTTCGCGAATTTCATGCGAGGGCAAACACGCGAACATTTGACTTACTGTTACTATTGGATCGCAGTTCGTAAGACACATCCAGGACGATTTTGAGCCAGTAACTGACCTGTATGGAAACAAAGAACCTAATCCCGTGTTACCTGGTTTGAAGTATAAACTGGAATATAAGCCAATGAACAACTCGAGTACACGAAGGGTTGTAGAGTTTAGCTTGTTGACAGACGAATCCGTGAAGTTTCCGGGTGTCAAGATAAAAAAAATAACTAGGGACATCCACTTGCGTGATTGGTAGGGCCACCTGTTTTTCGCGAAAAGATTTCAGGACCAATTGTACTCCAAAACACAAGAACTTATATCCACTCTCGTGATTGGGTGAGTTTAACTGTCACGTATTGCAAGGTGTTTGCCCGTGAATCACGGACACCCAGTGTTGGAGTTACCTGATTCTGATTGGTCCAGTCAAGGAAGGAACTGTGTCCCGCGACAAAGACACGTGGCCAATAACCGAAGGTAAACTGCACGTATGCCACGGGACGTTGGAGTCTAGCCTTCTTCGCGTGAATCTTTTCGCGAAAATCAGGTGGCCCTAGTGATTGGATGTTTTCAGTGTTGCGCGTCCCAGGTGTCTTCGCACGAATCACAAGCTTGCAGTACTGGAGTTACCTAATTCCGATCGACCAACCGAGTAGGAAAATGTCTTCTCACAAAGACACGCCGCCAGTAAGTAGGGACATGCAAATTTCGCGTCATTGTTTGGCGTCAGGCTGAACTTCACAGTACTGTAGGCACAAGAGCCAGCCAGCGTCGTTTCTCCATTGGCTGAAGCATAGATGCGAAGACACTCCCTCTCTGACTGAGCTACAAGTGATTGGGCAGACGATAGTATAGTGTTCCTTTATCGGTTCAGAGTAACCCAGGGCGTGTCACATAAGTTATGTGTTTCAAGTTTGACATGTCCCCAAATGATAACGCAAATTTTGCATGTCTCTACCAATAAGCAAAATGAAAATGCTAGTACGCCCGTAAGGAATTTAAACATAACATGTGCGGAAATTTTTTTCGCAAAATTCGGGTGTCCCTACAAATAACACGTTGATTATAGCGATGTGCCGACAGGCTTGGATAAAGATGAGCACCAAAGTTTGTTTGCAGACGTATTAATCTGCTAATGCAGATGCGAGTCAAACGGGAAACACGGTTTTTTTCTTTCTTTCTTTCTTTCTTTTTTTTTTCTTCCCGGCGTTGATCTGGTGAAAGAGGAACATGCCAACATTTTTGAAAATTCACCAAATATCTTCAAACTGCTGGCTGGGCAAATAAGTTTAAAAATTCTTCTTTTCAGGCTAATGTTTCAACACTTTATATTTGTAGGCAGGATCAAGAACTATAGCTTCGAACAACTAGTTTTTTTTTTTTTTTTACGTTGCTTGCGCTTGTTTGCAGCATGTAATCATGGGAATTTAATGTGGTCATATTATTTTGTTTCCTTTCTCACATTTGGTACAAGTTTACTTCTGTATTGATTCGTCTGCTCTACGGGGTGGAGTATGAAAGGATTGCTTTTATCGCATCGCATTCCATATCTGTGCCAGGAAAACTCCATTTCAGTTGATTAAAAAGTTATATAGGCTGTTCACGATAAAGTGAGCACTTTTGAAATTAACCTTAGAAAAAAGTTGCTACCCCTGCTAGAATATATTTTAACGGACGCACCGAATGACATTCGCCCAATAAAGTTGGTAACAATGGATAGAAATTAGTTCCATATCTTAACGTCGAATAAAATGCATCGAAATGTAAAAATTATCAGATTAATAAAATTTTTACTGTCCTAATAATTTCGCAGTTTCGCTTGACCGACGTACGGATAAAGTGATGAAGCCCATGGCAATGTTAATTTTACATAAAGCGAAGGAATACACGACGTGTATACATCTAGATCGTAAGTAGGGCTTTCAATAGTGGCCATTTTACCGTGAAAAGGCTTTATCACGTGTACACTCTTAGATTACAGCTCCAGGTTATCCTACCTGAGCGAATTAGGACTAAATATTATTACACTCAAATCCCGAATCTTTGGAAATCAAATGAAATCAATGGACAACGTACTACTTTGGTTAGCGAAAGCTGCGGATTACAAGTGAACTATTTTGACACAATTCCCAGTGATGTTTACTCCGTGAAAGTGAATAAGAATCTTCCAAGTGGTATGCGTTCGTGTATTTCACCAGTTTTCCAGTTACAGGATTAATTTACAGCGTATTTAATGAAAATGCTTCAAATTAAAAGTGTTTATTGATTGAATACCCATGTCAAATACATAGAGATACCAAAATTTCGCGATTTCGTTTCAGGACAGGATAGACTTCAAACACATGTACACTGAAATCACCTTTGCCATTGTATCACAGTTTCTTAGACACGCCTTCAGACGAATCTGGATCAACAGCAGATTGGCAAGGAAACAAGTAGCGAATCCCATACTGTCATGTGTGGGGTAACACTGGCTACTCTCTGGGACAGCAGCCAATGAACAAACATCTGAGGCTCTAGTGTACATAGGACTGTGGAGTCTAGCCAACGGGTCAGTGAACTCACGAAATTTTCCTATCTACAAATACAACGTAGTGTTAAAAAAAAAAAAAAATTCAACCAAAGTCTAGAAAATTACATCAAATGTACAACGCACCTCAATCTTGCACACTCAGGTAAATAATATTTTTCATGAGAACTATTTCTTACTAGGCAATATCAATACACCTTTTTTTCTCTTTGTTTTCATTCGTAGAAACTATAAATTAAATATTATAACTGCAGCCGCAATGCGCACTCGCTCACAAAAAGAACGTTGAACTTCGGTACCTAATTCGCCTTCAGAGTTCTGAACTTATTGAAGGGGTCAGAATTTTCAGGACAGTCAATTATTAAAGCATTCTGCCCTTGTACTCTCAGATTTTCTCATCGTCCATAGCCAATTTCGTGATTGGGTAAGCACTACAGCGACTGGGACCGCGATTACCTGTCATAATATCTAGATATCCTAAGGCTGAAAATGGTTGAAGGAGGGAGGAAATAATTGCAATACTGCGTGGAATTTATGACGTAGGAAACAAAATTACATTATGAACAAAGGAGGAGTAGGAACGTCTTTATTAAAATGGCCACGTAAACCCAGAAGAGAGAAGTTGGTGAAGATTACTTTCTTTCGTTTGTTCGCTGCTGGTTTTTGGGTTTCAATCATCTACGCAAACACCATTCAGGCTTGCAGATAAATAGCTTGCCCGTGGAAGACAAAACTGACTACCAATCCAAATAACGTATGACGAGCAAACACTACAGAACAGGCTCCCCTCTTTGCAGTTTTGTAAATAACGGTGTCGTTCTGCGCTTGCCTTACCTCCTGGCTGGCGCTGTAGATTCGTTTTTCTTTGACAAAGGGTATTGTGAAAGATGTGGCCGCAGGAGGGGAGTACACTGTTAAAAGAAAGTACGCACGAGAATTGTTACAGAACTGCACAGGGGAAGAAAAAAAAATGCCGAGGTCAAGTGAAGCTATCGTTGCCTCTGTAACCAGTAATTGACAGTTCTTATGACAGTAAGGATATCAACGCCATTAAAACGCATCATTTTAACATTTCAAACAACAAAAGATATTACGAGCTGTTTCCAACAGTAAGCATGGCTGCTGTTAAAAGTCACCTGGGGTGTATCCGAGTTGGTGAGGGATGGAGGTCTCGATAAAAATATAAGAGTTAAATTTAGTTCATTAATTTCTTTACAGTGTTATAAAAATACGCAGCCCTTGTACACAGCATTAAACTGCCTATCTCTACTATTTCATTTAACCCATCAGTGAACGTAATATTTAAAGTCCATCTCAATTCCAATTAAAGTCGTTATCACTGTCTATGTACTAGCCGTAGTCACTTAAAACTCACACTGAAAAAAATATATATTTCGTGTCAAAATAAATTGCCAAGTAAATCTGTTGGTGAACACTAAATAATTTACTTGTCACCACTAAACTTTCGTCACCAGTAATAAGTTATTTTGTAGTAGCTACAAAATAATATGTAAGGATGATCTCTCCACTAAATTAATTTTCTCATGGGTATTATTTACCCATGTGCACCTAAAATGTTCACTGTCATACATTAAAACCAGTCCTAATGTCTACCATTGACGCATCAAGAACCACTTCCTCACAGCTTGAGCCGGCCAGCCTCTCTGCCTCTCTACGGCCGATGCTCGCAGATTACACTCGCTGGACCCTGTCGTCACTCAGACGTTACTAAGCACCTGGCACCAGTGGACGTCCACGACTACAAGTTCCCTCGACACCATTTGTTTTCCTAACCTACCCTATTGCTAACTATTAAGTGTGCGTCCGAGGTAGGGGCGGGTGCTAATTGCGTCTCAGAGCGAACCCTTTACGCCTAAGGGCCTTTACGCAATATAAAACTTTAGCATTTGACATCGGTTCTGCGAGCTTTGTAAAAATGTGTATCTTGTTATGTAAATAATGCTATTATTCAGGAATACATTTCAAGTTCCTTTTTATAATAGACTTAAAATTTATATTAAAAGTTTATTTCAAAACAAAACTTATTTGTTTACTTTATTAAAATACTCCAATTCATTTATTTTCTCTTAACATTATATTTGAATGCCATTTATTTAATTTAAGACAAACTTTGTTTAGTATACCGAGATTACAATCACCCTACAATAAAATTTCACACTTTCCACATAACCTATGTTAAATACTCGGCAAAATGGCTGCTTGTCTTTGACTTTAAATTCCAACTTTTCGAAATCGTAAAGTCAAGAGTGCTTGACGTTGCCTCTGACAGTTCCATTGTGTCAAGACTCCATAAGAAACAACTTGTCGGAAAGTAAACGTAAAGTCCAATGGTAAAGTCAAATGTTAAAGTTTTCAATTGTGTAAGGGCCTTAAAGGAGAGGGAATTGCATTCAAAGGAGACGGGCATCGCGGCAGAGAGGGATTGGGCAGCCATCACCAGCGATTGGAGCCACGACCAGCTCACTAGAGTGTACCTATAGCTGAGACTATAATCCGTTCACGGTTGCTTCAGCCTTTTATGAAGCCCTGCTAAAGTTCTACTTCCAGACTTAACAAGTCTGGAGAACTATACCAGAAGGAAACGCACCACATTCGTGAGCACTCAGTTGTAATATTTTGTATAAGAACTGTCTCTCACTAGGCGTTACCAACACACCTATTTTCTCCCTGTTTTTATTCAAATTACTTATCAATGAAGTATTATGATTTATAGATAAGGTATTAATAACATTTCAATTTAACAGGAATAAAAAAAAAGTAACTTTTATGAACACAAGTATAAAACGCTTGTGATACAGGGCGTATTCAGGAAATAACTAAACACGTCATACATGGGGAGATTTTTCAAAGGTTTGATTCAAAAAGGCCGAAGAAACCGTGAATGGACTATATAGCTAAAAAGGGGGAGGATAAAAACCGGCTTAGGCACCGTAAAAATCCCTCCCGACAGGAAAAAAGTTCAAAACTTCTTGCGTGCGTGACTGAAAATACTGCGGGAAACAGCTGGTGTGGAAGACATGCTTTCTAATACGAGGTTGGAAATCTGGAAGAGAGGGGGCTTGGCTTGTGGGTGCAGGCGCCCTTGAGTTTGAACTGCTTTCAATATTTCTGTGCAGGCGAACCAGCACATGACAGCAGTATTTGAATGCAGAATGGGCGGGGGCTCACCTTCTTCTCGTAGAGAGAAATTGGAAAACTGGGCAGCTCAGTCACGGCACCTGCTCCATCTTCGCTCTTCCGCGCCGACGTCAGAGTCTCCACGCCGTGGGTAAAGGCGGGGAGCTGCAAAAGGGGAACCACCCCCTCCCCATCCACCAAAATATTCCCTCGGTCTTGGTGAGCTCAAAGAAGAGCTCGGCGGGACTTCCAGGAACTACTAGTCGTGCAGGCGAATCCGCTGGCCCAGGAGTGAAGACTGGCATTGGCGATACTTCAATCATCCGATGCATTCCATTCCATTCTTCACGTGTCCGCATGTTTCATGCGCCTCGAGATCTCCCTCCCCGCCTTGATTGTTGGGCCACCTCCAGCAGATGCGCTTCGCCATCTCGTACTGAGCTGCTCAGCCTCCCGGCGTCCACGACGACTGCGCTCTCGCACTGGCCAGTTGGTCCACGGGCTGGTAGTAGAATATCCCCAGCCACCCAAAGACCCTAGGGATCCCCTATCCGCCACATGTTGTACTCCAATACACTTTAGATCATATGTACTTTCGTGGTCGGATGATCGTAAATGTTACGTGCATCAAGTGTCTGTCAGCGAATCATGGACGTTCAGTATCGGATTACTTTCTTTCGATTGGCCCAGTCAAATAAGAACATGTCTTCTCACGTAGACACGCGTCCAATTACCAAAGGAAGGTTGTGAACGCGGACGTAGGAGATTGAAGTCTATCATGGCCACAGATATTTTCGCGTAAAACACCTATCCCTGCACATGATTAATTGGAACACGGCCTATATCTAGGGATAGGAAAAAATCGCGAGTTCAATGACCTGCAGGCTAGACTCCACAGCCATGTGTATATTCGAGCCTGAGATGTTTGTTCATTGGCTGCTGATTCATATCGTAGCCAGTGTTACTTCACACACACATGGCAGTATGGCACTCGCTACTTGTTTCCTTACAAGTCTGCTATTGGCTCAGAGTAGTCCAGGGCGTGTTTAATAAACTGCGATCCAATTGCAAAATCAACTTCAGTGCACACGTGTTTCCCTTCTGTCTTGTCCTGAAATGAACTCGCGAAATATTCCTGTCACTGCTATAGACTAAAGATGAGGTAGACCGATCTTGCTGGCTGCGCACAACCAATATTTGTGTCCCAACATTGAACTGACTATTTGCCTACACGTCTAGCAAAAATGGCGTGGATTAGGTTAGAAGTTAGAACACTCTTTAGTAAACAAGGGCTTTAGAAATGTTTTAATACTTCCTCTAATCAATTTGTAATGGCTTCTGATTACATTCAATTAGGTGAAAGTATTTTATTAATATAACAGTGCTTGTCATTTAAAAATCAAGATGTAAACAAACGCGTCCGTCACTGTTGACAATGTGACTTTGACAGTTGTGTGGGATTGGGGTAGGTCAATGTTGGGTACATGCGCAGAAGACGCATGTCTATGATCCCTACCTATATCTTTCTCTCGGTGTAGTTTTCCCGGTAATTTCACGAAAGAAAATTTTTGACGGTGTAGTACGTACTAGAGGAATAAATAACCTGAGCGGCCGTGGCAAACGCGAGTTTGTTGGGGGAAGGGGGGGGGGGGGGGGTTTCCCACGCAGGCCCGCGCCGTCGTTGTAGCCGGGTCGCGGGCAAATATTGACCCGCGCGCGGGAGACGGACAGGCTTCGAGAACTGTCGACGACAAACAGCGACGCGCTCGTGTCTGTCGACAGATCGGGTGACGTCTCCCTCCCTTCTATCCCCCGTCTCCCTCCCTTCTATCCCCCGCAGCGGTTCAACGCCGATATAAGAGAATTTTCTTCTACTTCTGTAAACTAGTTGTTGACTTTGGCTAACGGCTCCGCGCCTGGTCCGTGGAACAGAGATGACTAAACTGAATTTTCCCCTCCCACGTGTCATTTCATTAAGGCCGTATCTCATGATAATTTTCTACTTCGTTATCTGAAAGAGATTCATATAATGACCACATAAATGTAAATAATTGTAGTCAAATGATTATAGTTTTCGAAATATATCACCGAAAAGTCGAAAACTTCAGAATATGGGAAACCAAGTTTCTATGCTCCTAATTAACTTTGCCAGATAAATCGCATGGCATGTGATCTATTTCATATACACAACACATTAATTATCAGTACTCGGGTACTGGCATCCTGAATATATTTTAAAATAGGTACTGATGTTTTCTGTCAACACAGTTTTATTCGTCCGAGAGAAAATAATATTTACATTTGTTAGTTTATCTTGGACGAATAAAAATGTGTTGGCAAAAACATCAATACCTATTTTAAAATATATTCAAGAAACTTGTACCCGAGTACCCATTGATAAGTATCCTTGATACTTAATTAACACGTTGAGTATATGATATAGATCACATGACATGTTATTTATTTGGCAAAGATAATTAGGAGCATAGAAACTTGGTCTCCCATATTCTGAAATTTTCTACTTTTCGATGATAAGTATATTTTTGAAACTATGATCATTTGACTAAAAATATTTACATTTATGTGGTCCTGATATACTGCAAACGTCTGTAAGAAAATGAAATTAAAAATTATCGTGAGATATGGCCTTAAAAGGTAACCTTCTTCACCTGCCATTTGAGATTCTTGGTTTTTCCAGCTTGTTTATAAATGAGGAAAGAAAATCTCGAAAGTACCATTATACGCAGTTATAATCTATTCACGGTTACTTCAAACTTTTCTGAAGGCCTGCTAAAGTTTCACTCCCAGTATATTCCTTCGTCTCGTGCAAACACATCTTAACTAAGTGTATAATATTACACCGGAAGACAGCGCACCGAATTCGTGCGCACTCAGAGTTGTAATAATATTTTGGCCGTGTCCGAAACGGCCAAGTTGGGGAATTAAGGGTTTGGGAATTTGGGGGGGGGGGGGGGGGGGTTTCGAACGGCTTGTAAGAGCGCTACACGCGACAAAGTTGGAAACCACACGCTTGTGGAATTTCGGTGTTATATTGTTTGTCACCCTATCGATAAATAACTTACTCCCAAGGATTTTTCATGTAACCCTGTCGTCTTGTGAATAAATTATCATTTTCTTTCTAGTCGATATCAATCTTCTCGTTGTTTCTTCGCTCCTTGCAATTTACATTCATTTCAAATAACAACCGATTGTTTTTTTTTTTTTTTTTTTTTTTTTTTTTTTTTTTTTTTTTTTTTTTACAACGTTCAAACTTTATTTTAAAATAACTTCATGTAAATTCCCTGATTTTACATTTTTCACGTGCATGTATGGTGCAGCGTTTCGAGAATAATACATACCGACGTTTCCACCACAACGCTGGAAGTATAAAACGTACATAAACATCAGCAGACGATTTTACGGACCTATTTGGGGATTTAGTGTGCTACTTCACCACAGCAAATTTCATCCCTAAGTCCCCAAATATTTAGGGCCTAAACTTGGTCACGTGGTCGATTAAGTAACCTAAATAATGGTCTCGTAGCCATTTCGGACATGGTTATTGCGCTACCAACACACATGTTTTCTCACTGCTATTTTCATTCATATTTATTGTAAATTAAATATTGTAATTTATAAATAAAATACAGCCAAAACTTGCTATTTGTCGAAACATAAGATATTTTTATATTAACCGAGGTGTGAAACGGTTATGCCACATGGCATATTTAACAAATAACGAAGCGCCTCGTGCATGGGGTGATTTTTCAAGGTTTGATTTAAAAAGCGTGAATAAACCGTGAACAGCCTACACTGCAGTAGGGAACTAGGAACTCATAAATACGTCACAACTTTACTTATGCCAGAATTTGTAATATCAATGTTGTGACACAAATAGGAGTTCGTAGTTCAGTAGTGCTGTTCAAGGCTCGCTGTTTGGCAGCAGTACTGACAAAATTATGTAATCTGAAGCGCCGTGTGCTTCAAATCAGTTCTTCGACAAATCCACGCGTTTATTGAAAAAAATCTGTTGCGTTTATACAGCATGTGTTGTAACATCTGAGACCCACTTCACCACTGGACAACATGTGGCCTATTTGACCTTGTTTCCGAGTTAAGATGCGTAAGTTATATTAAAGGCTGTTCACGATAAAGTGAGCACTTTGAAAACCAACAGTAGGAAAAAGTGACTGCCCCTGCTTGCATATACTTTAACTGAAACACACTGAGTAACATGCGCCCAGTAAAGTTGATAACGATGGAGGGAAAATAGTTCCATATCTTAACGTCGAATAAAAAGAGAGGTAACCATTTGTGTTAACTGAAAATTATTTCTTTCATTTTTTATTTTTTTTTTAATGCATCGAAGTGTAAAAATGAGCAAATTTGTAAAGTATTTACTTTCTTAATTATATCGCAGTTCCATTTGACCGACGCATGAATAAAGAGATGAGGTCTATGGTAATGTTGATTTTACGTAAGGCGGAAGAATACACAACGTGTATACAAATAGATCTTAAGCAGGGCTCATTTTATCGTGAACAGCCTATACAAAAGGATTAATGAAATTTTTTTTTGCACGCGGATAATAAATAGGAGCTTCACGAACTTTAGCAAATTTTTCACACCTACACTGCTTTATTAATTTTTAACTGGTGACAGCAGAGAAGAAATAAACGACTTAGTCTCGCGGTGATTATGCAAATGATATCCACAAGAGTAGTCAAGCCATTACTGATTTCAAAAATGTGAAGTGGAATGTTCTTCGCTTTGTTTACACGAAAATATAAAACAATAAATTAAGGCGCCCGCCTACCTGCGCAGCAGAGTTTTTGAAACACGCGTTTTTTGTTTCAACTAAACTATTGTTACGTGTCGCCGCTCTGCGTGTCTTTCCTATAGTCTATTTCACATAAGTGGGGTAAAATCCGACAGACAATGTGACCAACTTACACACTATGTAAACAGTAAACGCTCTAGTTTGTAAAGTATTGTATCAGCTGATGAATTGCTGCGGGATCCATGTTGTTAAGTTGGCGATTTTGATGATGGCTTTGGAAGAAAACTGAAAGTTGTAAATCTTAATTATACTTACGGCGTTTATGGTTTGAATGATGTTTTTACAGCAATATTAAACTTCCGTGGCTATTAGTGACTGGACTTCAATGACATGTTTAGCAATGATGACAGAGCATGTCGACACGTATGAACAGTAAACGTTTCCAACTAGCCATGTTTATGTTTCAAGTTTCCAGCCCGGTGAACCGGCGGAGGCAGTTGTGAATGTGCCTTCTTCTCATCGGGTTTGTTATACGAACATCTTGTTGGTATTGTCGGAATATTTAATCAGTAGTTAATATTTTTTTTTATTTGCTTTCTTCAAGCATAGTCGGTTGTAGCTAACGCTGTACAGCGTTTTCTTGAGTGATAAGTAATATTAAGCGGCACGTGTTTAACCGCTTCGTAAATCTGCTCGTTCCGTTATTTTCCTTACCGCATTCCGCAATGAACTGACACGAATATAATTCACGCATCTAAGTTTAAGTTTGTTGGTTTCATGAAACGTGGGCAGTGTCGATTTTACTGAATGATTATGAAAATAAATTATTTAATACTAGTGACGAACAAATGTGATTTTAGTGAAGTAAACTTGAATGGATTGCCATAGGAAAACACTTGTTCAAGAGGGTACGAATTTTACAAACAGTAAGTTAGCGTGCTTTGTAAATGTATTTGTAAACCGTAAATATAATTATTGAAATGCACGTGGCCTGAAAAAGCCGCACTTTCCACATTTTTGTAATGAGTGATTATTTGTTTATTTTTCTATATCTTAGATTCAACGAGTGTAAGGTTAACTTCGGTCAAAGTGTGTGCGTGTATATATTGCTGCATCTGTACGAATACGAACAGCGACGTATGTATGGCGTTTTTTTTTTTTTTTTTTTGTATTTAAGTTAACATTTTCGAAGTTAAATAATTGAAATGTTATTTCCATACGAGCAAAATTTTTTACTGCTCCATCAAAACAATATGCAACTCAAAATACCGCGCACTCGTAAGCACATCAGAATAATGCAGTCTCACGAAAGACGTTAAACTAAAGCCCCCGCCCCCACCCCCCTCACTGTTTCCTTTTTTCCCTCGAATTATGTTAAACAGAACCCACGGAATTTAATTCGATAATTACAAAAATTAAACAGTTTGGAATACCAACCTAACTATAATATCTTACATGAAATACTGGAAGGAAGTTAGTTAACGTTAGCCTTTCAGTGCTTGTCACGACAGGAAACACGAGGAAAGAGGAAAATGCAAGTGTGCATTGGACTCAAACATTTGTTTACAAACGTCTTTTCCTTCGGTGACAAAATAGGTGTAGTGGAAGGATAAATTGTGGCGATACTACTTTTCTAGAACTGTCAAAATTTACCCCACTTGCATGAAATAGACTACAACCCTGTCCTTTTCGAGGATGCGAAGCACAGTGTTCAAGGCAATCACTGGTAACCCGAGGAAAGCGCGTGCCGCGATAAGTCTATCGGGACTCTCGCCTCTTCCCGTCCTTGAGAATTGAACGTGTGGGGTTATCGCTGCGGGAATGCTCTGATCATCACCCTCGCCTCCCTCTCCGCGACTCGGGGTGCGGGGAACCTTCTGGATCGGGCTGCACACGCTAGGCGTGTGGAACCAGTGAAGCGACGAGTGATGACGACAGTGACGTCTGCGGACTGCGAGCATCAGTACAGTGAAGAGTGGATGTGTGAGTGACATGCATTTGGAATGTTGGCAATAGACAGATTGAAAATTAGAGAAAGTGTGTAAATGTTAATCTCGAAGAGCGGATTTTTTTTTATCATGCCGAAAGAAATGCTGGCAATGGTACGTGAAGAATGGCATCAGTAGAGAACATTAGACAGACGACATTTTGGAGAGTTTTGCGCCAACGTTTGCTTTATTCGTGTCAAGTTCAAGGAGTAGGATTGTTTGTTCTTACATAAGGTTCATACACTCATACACCCATGAATAAATGTCTACATACACACATTCGCTCAATGTACTTGTTCCGCAAACCGGGAATCAGCGCATACATCAAGCTACTCTGAGTAATTCAGAACAAAAATTAAAAATGGAACGACGGTCCCCCGTACATTACCCGAGATTCTAAACCAGAACCCATCGACTCATTTAAGAAGACATTTAATTTAATCAGATAATAAGGCGATCTCCGCTCCCGAGATTGCTAGGCCACATCCTTCGTGATGTCCCTGGTTCGAGTCCCAGATAAGAAAAAGTATGAGTTTTTTATATGGTAGTTTTTTCCCCTCCGATTAGCCTAAAGACATAAAAATGGAATAACAGAATTAATATGAAACAAGAGTCGCCACGATGGTTTCATCACGTGATATAAAAATAATGTTTGTGACGTTATAAAACATTTCACATTAGTGTAAAAAACCTACAAAATTCTTAAAGCTACTCCATTGCCAAACAAATTATTTTTTGCGGAGCACTGTTGTTTTATTGAAAAGGATGGATGCGCACTACAAATCCACTAGTAGTTCAAGGTAAAGAACTCAAATGTTGTGTAAATTTTTAACTTATTTTAACTTCATCAATCCGTGACAGGCACTGATGCTTATTTAGGATGTACTCAACCCATGGGCAAGTAGAAACGAAGCGAAACAACGAGGCCGAAAAATTAAACGGCAGGTTTCTTGCCCAGTTCGTCAAATCGTCAGAATACCACGCCTCGGTGGCCTTGCCTAAATTTTCCATCTCTTCTACAATGAGAGTCCAAGTTCATTTAAATTCGTCAGCGGTAATCGGTATGTCAAAAGACAACGTCACGTCTACAACGAAAATTTCCACTTGCTTCTAACTTAAAACAAAAAAAGAAAAACTGGAGCAGATGTTGAAGATGGATTCTGATGATCCACATTTAAATGCGTGTAGGGTCATATTTTAGCGTATATTTGTAAAGCAGGTGACTTCAGAATAACAAAACAACGTTTACATTTTGCAAGAAAAAATATGCTCAAAATCCTTAAATACATTTAGTTAATTCAAGTAAATAGTTTCTTTAACTGGACCACCTAGATTACGATTTATTTTTATGTACGTAAGGTTGTAATGCATTGAATTAAATCTTACTATTACACTCTTCACAAAAATTTATTTTACCATATTATTAAAACCAACTCATTAAGAATATAAGAATGACTTACTCAGTGCTATCTCATGTAAAAACAGAAAAAATCAAGTAATCAAATATTATAATTTTTCCTGTCCTCTCCTGCCTTTAAATTTTGGGGAATCACAGTATTTTTAATGGTTGCCGACGTTTTTGACAGTCTCACATTTTTAGATTTATTACTCATTTTTCACGGGTTTGCTTATGATTTAAATACAGTTTATACACTTTCTTTATTCATATTATAATACCTCATGAACTAACAATGTCGTATTATACGGGTCTTGTATGTGATATTTCAATAAAGTGTTTCGCAGACTGGATCTGACAACTTTGGCAAACAGAAATTTCTTAAGCTGAACACAAACTGCTGGTACCAATTTGGCATCTTATATATTGAAAGGAAATGTATGATTTTGATATTGTTTATATAGTTAAAATACGTATCAGACTGAGAGCTTATCTTAAATAGATGTAATATAATTTTTCAGTTGAATGCACTCGCCAAATATAAGTAAAATGTGTTGCAGAAAACACTCTCGTCGTATTCGCCGCAGTAGCTGAGCGGTTAGCATGCTCGCCTCCCACCAAGGCGAACAGGGTTCAATCCCCGGCCGGTTCACTCCCGGATTTTCGCATGTGGGAATCGTGCCGGGCGATAGCGTTTTCTCGAGGATCTCCGTTTCCCCCGCCCTTTCATTACAACACTGCTCCATACTCACCTGAATTACCCTCATCGGCTCTTAAGACCTCGTTGTTAATCTTATCACTCTTCACAAAGGTATAGGTTGTTCACGGTAAAGTTAGCACTTTTGAAAGCCCTGTATAAGATCTACTTGTATGCACATTGTGTATTCTTCCGCCTTACGTAAAATTAACATTGCCATGGGCCTCGACACTTTGTTCATGCGTCGGTCAAGTGTAACTGCGAAATTATTAGAAAAGTTAATATTTTACAAATCTGCAAAATTTCACACTTCGATGCTTACACAGAAAGCCAAAGAAATAATTTAACTGATCACAAATGTTTACCTAACACTTTTTATTCTACGTTAAGACATGGAACTACTTTCCCTCCATCGTTACCAACTATACTGGGCGCATGTCACTGAGTGCGCCCGTTAAAATGTTTGCAGGTATAGGCTGTTCACGGTAAAGTGAGCACTTTTTAAGGCCCTTATTAATTTTTCCTTGCATCAAATTTCCATCTTCCTGCTGCTTTTTAATATAAACATTGCAATGTGACCAATAAACACAGTGCATATATTTCACCACCATCAAAATTTAATGTCTGAGGCAGCAATAAGATATATTTATTAACGGCTAATGCCTGTTGGATTGGCCTAAAAAGTGCTCACTTTATCGTGAACAGCCTATAGTGACAGTGACTTTTTTCTGAGGTTTAATTCAAAAGTGCTCATTATATCTTGAACAGTCTTTACAGACTAATTGCCTGGGTAAGTTTTTCAGCCGCTAGTTGACAGAAGTCTCCTGAATACATAAACTCACCGGATATGTCTGTGATCCAGTTTAGGTGTTGGTTGAATATAGGCGAGTTATTTATTTTTGTGCAACCGTGGGAAACTCTTCTCGCCCGTCTGGATCCCTGCCGTGACTTTTTCCTACCGACATATTCGAATGTGACGGGGACGGTTGGTTCCAGCGTGAGGTAGATTTCTGCCCTTTGCGCCCATTGGTTGAGGAGTGGGGGAACGATACATGTTACGACCGTCCCCTCAGTCTTATGCCCGCCCGGTTGCACCAACATCTTCCCCGAGCCGAGATCGAAGGATCCTAGTTCCGAACCAGGATCCAGTTTGATCTTGGTTCCAATGTAAAAGTGTTGCACCAACGAAACCTCATGATTCTGGATCTCCGATTAATCGATCATGGTTGCAACGTGAGAGATCGAGATTAAGTATGAGACATATTTTGCTATTGGTTCGTAATATATGACGTCATGGAAGTAGGCGTATTTTTCACTATAAACAGAACTAGATGTGCGATGTTTTGTGCGTTTTAAGTGAATTATTGCTGTACGAAGTTTACTGCATAGTATTCAAGTGCATATAAAGATGTTTTAATTTCCCAAGAAACAATCGAACAATCTGTTGGCGTATTTTCAAACTACATTTGGCGACGATAGTTGCTGATCTCAGATCGAGATTTCGAACCACCAATTTTGACGGTTCGAAATGAACCTCATCTCGATCTCCAGTCCAGGTCTGAACTCGAATGGTGCAATAGTTTTCTGTGTCGATCTTAGATCCGATCTCGGATCGGGTTTCGAACCACGATGGTGCAACCGGGCATCAATCCCTTACCACTCTCGAGCGCACTGGGCCACGTGAATCTGATAAAGTCTGTTCACGATAAAGTGAGCACTTTTGAAATCAACCTTTGAAAAAAGTCACTGCTCCTACCTGCATATATTTTAACGGGCTCTCTGGGTGACATGCGTCCAGTTAAGTTGGTAGCGATGGTTGGGAAGTAACTTAGTTCCAAATCTAAACGTCGAATAAAAAGTGTTAGGTAACCATTCGTGACGACTTAAATTATTTCTTTCCGTTTAATTTTTTTTTTTAATGCAACGGAGTGTAAAAAATGAATAGATTTGTAAAATATTCACTTTTATAATAATTTCACAGTTTCACTTGACCAACGCGTGAATAAAGCGATGAGGCCTATGAGAATGTTGATTTACATAATGCGGAAGACTACAAGATCTTAAGCAGGGGTTTCCGAAGTGCTCATTTTACCGTGAATAGCCTATAATGAGAATACCACCACGAGTAGTATTTTAAACGTGAAAGAAGGAAATGCACGGGACGCTGTGGCCATGCGTGTAAAATGTAGCTTTCGTGATTTTAACTTCATTTCGGACACAGCATAGCGAGTCAAAATTGCAAAGTTCCCGGTGGTAACTGAGAAATAAAAAGAGCCTATTTAGACCTTGTTTGCACTTGGATAGTTAACGTAAGTTAGAAGGTGCTCCAGATATAACCTTTTAAAAGGTCACCTGGAGGGGAGGTTTGCTGAGGCCAACGCCGGTTCCACAGGGAACTTTTGGCTCTCCCGATCGATAGGTTGATACTTGTGAGTCGGGGAAGAGAGGCCATTACTAGAGATAGGCGATTTCAGGACCAGATATACTCCAAAACACTTTAATTCACATGCACATCCGTGGTTGGATGATTTTCAATGTCACGTGCCTCAAGTGTCTGTCCGCGAATCACGGGCGTTCAGTATCGGAGTATGTTTAATACGATTGGCTCAGTCAAATAATAACGCGTCCTCTCACGTAGACACGTGGCCAATAACCAAAGGAAGTTGTGGTGGTGGACTTAGGATATTGAAGTCTAGCATGACAATAAAAATGTTTGTGAAAAACATATGTCCCTAGTTATTACACGCTCAACTTAAGGGGGACGTATCCTTGCTATCTTGGATTTACGTATTTTCCTCATTAAATTAATTTTGGGAGTCAGTATTTAAAAAAACATGCTAGTAATGACATAGGGAACATTTTAACAGTTATTTCTAAATCCCGCTTATTTTTCTTACATGATTAGTGTCGCGTCTGTAACCGTAATCAAACATTATCTAATTATTTAATAATTTCAGTCCCACATGGGAAAACACAGGTATATATGCTTAGCTTTGATTTTTTAATTTCTGATCATACATTTTTATTACGAAGATTTGTAAGAGAATTGGAAGATGGAGTGGATACTACCCCGCACTTACCCTCGAAATACCGGGAATAAAACTCAACAGAACCGTTGACAACGACCGACCAACAAAAACACAATGAACCGGGATGTTGGGGGGGTGTGGGGGGGGGGGGAGAAGCATAGGCCTACTCCGAATTGAAGTAGTTTCAGAAGTAAACATGGCGCGATGATTCTGTAAATACCACTTTTCGCCTTTGAAGAGAAATTCAGTGCAGATGTCAGCCCGTGAAACTAAGGCCGTATCCGAATTCAGGTTATATACTTGCTTACTTGCATCCTTGCATACTTCACTTACCCTTGGCAGGCACCAAACTTGATGAGTTCGGACATGCCGTCTTGTTGGCTTCGATAACAGTTATTAGCCAGCCAACCACTTATTCCGACTAATAATTTGATAATTGCCGAAGGTTTTAGGGGCTGTAAAAAGTATTAATTAATATTTCAATTTGATTTACATTAACATTGACTGTCTTGCAGTATTGTATGTAAGTGCAGTTTGGATTGCTTTTGTTATCTTAGCTTCTGTAGTCCTGATACGAATCTATTGCTTAGACGTTTTTTTAAGGTGAAACTTGCGATAATTATTTACTCAGTTCAAACTTCTATGTCTACGAACTAGTAATGTTGCACTATTGAACTTTAAATAAAATAATTATGTCGGAAATCAATCGTAACCTACAAATCGCTTCTCAAAACGGCGGCACATATTTCGCAAGTATGCGAGAAGTATACAACTTGTGTTCTTGCGTACTTCACTTGCAATTCGGACAGCACTCACGACGTCACTTCCGTGGACAGGTACGCACAAGCATGTACTTCAAGCGAATTCGGACACAGCCAAACGTCCATACTCAACCTGTTACGTTTGTTCACACATTGTTTATCCGGAGTGTACTTGTTCCTGTTTCACTTCAAAACATCGTACAAGATATATTGCTTTCCTCCCCTTGCCCTTCATTCATCATGGCAAAATCTCGCTATAACAGGTAGCCATCGCCTTTTTAAAAGTTAATATTGCCCGTAAAAATTAAAAGTAGGAATATGCGCAGAATAGTGACTGTGTGACAGCTTGGCTGGTGAAATATATGACAGCATTTGCATTAGATCAGGTCGGTGTAAAATGGTCGCTAATTTTTCTAGACCCTTTTTAAAGGCGGGCATGCTTTCGTGTCACGTCAATTATGCACGTTTAAGACGCGTTTGTCTTGTACTTTAAGACAACTGCAAGACGAAGCTCTTTTGCCGGAACCGCACAGGCTGTACAACCACGCAAAAAAAAAAAAAAAAGACAAGAAGCTATTAAAAAAGACTGACTAGTCCAATTACCCCCGGGACGTTTCCTTCTAAAGAACCAACTTCATTTGCAAACTTTTGTGCTATTAAATACGAAACTTCATCTTGTACTCGTCAGAATGTTAAGAATTTAAAATAAGCCAAGGAAAATTTGATTAAACAGTTCACGGAACGAGAAATATTTTCAGATGGAAAATAACGAGCTTAAAAATAATATTATAATCACTCGCGATTTTTTTTTTGTCGCGCGGCACTTTATTACAAACTTGTTCACTCTAAAAGACGTTTGTCTCGAGAGTGACTCGTCGTACAAGTATTTTCATTGGAAGATGTACATGCCTGAATCAGTATCAGTCGATGAAACACTATGTCAATAAAAGCCAATTAAGAGGCATCCCTCTTAAAAGATTGGAAACGCCTTGATGTCACGTCCAGCTGTAACGAAGCATTGCGGTGGCGATGGAAAACAGCATATAGGCTGTTCACGGTAAAATGAGCACTTTTGAATGTCCTGCTTCACATTCTGTATTTCTCCGCCTTATGTAAAATTAACATTGTGATGGGCCCCCATCACTTTATTCATGAGTCGGTCAAATGGAACTGTGAAATTATTAAGAAAGAAAATACTCTACAAATATGCTCTTTTTTACACGTCGATGCATTAAAAAAAACCGGGAAAGTAAAAGAATTAATTTTAAGTTATAACAAATGGCTACCTAACACTTTTTATTTGACGTTAATATATGTAACCACTTTCGATCGATCGTTACCAACTTTATTGGGCACATGTCACTCAGTGTGCCCGTTAAAATATATACTACAGTCAGGGACAGTGACTTTTCCTAAGATTCGTTTCTAAAGTGCTCACTTTATCGTGAACAGCCTTTAAACAAGCTTCGCTTGTGTTCAGCTTATTCAGAATTTTAAGCGGCCACTATAGGGTTTTAATACGGCAATCGTTTAAAAAAAAAATAGCAGTATCGTTATAGTTATAAACCCTGTTTTGACAGATGAATAAATATTGTTACATGTGACGCCTGAGGGGCGCATCTGAGTCCGTGAGGGATGGAGGTCTTAATAAAAAATAAAAGAAACTAAATTTGATTCCCTACGCTTTATTTACAGCATTAAATTATCTGCCTGCACTTTAACTCATTTTATTTAACAATGAGCGCAATGTTTAACGTCTATTTCAACTCTAACTAACGTCCTTCTTAATTATATCTGTTGTATACAATCGATTAACTCATACTTATTATTAACACGTGTTCAGTATATCTGGTGCTGTAATTTATGATGTATTTCACTCACGCATCTAGTCCAATAGTCCAGCCTGCCAGCCGCACTCTTCACTGCTTGATACCCGCAGTCGTAGACTTCCCTAGCGCTGGTCACTACTCTCACCGCACGTTCTTCTATCGCTCGGAACTCAACCACTCACTCACTCATCAACTACAATTCCATCTCAACTCGCGGCCCGGAGGCCTGTCGCAATATTTATATGATTCGTCCTGATCATCTCGAAGGTTCCACGCACTCCGAGTCGCACTGACAGAACGATGTCAGTAATCCCGAGCATTCTTCAAATAACGTAAGTAATCACTATCGCGTCGGCTCGCTTTTTGAAACTGATACGCGGTCGCGGACCTATCGTGCGCGCTGCCGCAGCTATCGTATAACGACTCTCTGTCCTCTTCGCTCGCTCGCGCGGGGCGGGACAGCGACACGTAACAGCATCGCAAACCGGAAGCCACGTACAGAGATTTCCGCTGACTTCGACACTTATCATCGACCAAGTTTTTGTTTATAATCAGATTTGCGTATGGGAGACAAAATATCGACTTTCATTTCTGTCGTGGTAAAAGGCTTTGTCTGCACGAGGCGCAGGAACAACCTGAAAGTAGAACTTCTGCAGGCCTTCAGAAAATTTGGAAGTAACAACGAACTCACTATTTCTACGTTATGACGAGAATGAGTTAACAATGTCGTTGATATTGTTACGGGCTGCAACTGGCGCCGGCCGCCATCTCCGTTATGCGCGGCCGGGGTGACCCACTTCGCCCCTCTCTCCTACCCTCCAGACAGAGGCGCTCGCCATCTCGCTGCCGCCTCCCCCTCCGGTGGAAGCCCAGTTGGGGAAGGGGGGAGTTATTGACAGCGGTGAGACCTGGTTGACGTCACAACCCCTGCTTCTCGCCGTGATGAGAAGCCGACAAACATACAGGAGGCGGAAGAATATTCTGGGTATTAGGACATTCGACACAATGCACGAGTTAGAGCAATTTTTGGGTGATGGCCTACGACCCTACGAATACCGGAGTGGTCCAGCGGCCAGCAGTTTTTGGCGAAGGCTATATAGCTGAGTGCGGGCGACGGCGGGCGAGGTGTTCGTGGTGTGAATAGACGAGAGGGCGTGAAACCTGACGAGTGAAGCCTACTGTGCGTGAGGGCGCTCGGAGAACTCTAGAACATTGCGCACTGACGGGACAAGGACTAAACTGAGGTCGGACTGAATGGACATGTAATAAGGATTTTGTTATATGTACTGGAGCTGTCAAATATGGGCACATTATTTATAAATTAATTGAATAGGTTTTGATACACTATCTTTCGGGACAGATTTTTAATTATTTAATTCATTGATTTCTTTGAGGTAATTATAAATAGTTTTAATTGAGTCATTAATTGTAAATAGTAAGTAATATAATTTTATTGTGTGATGTTGAGTTGAGGAAATATTGTCTGTAGATATTGTAATTCAAATTAGGAAATTTTAATTAACTATATAATTTAACTAAGACCTCCATCCTTTAACGAACTTGGTTTAGCCCACTGCCACTGACTTAAGAGAGAGAAATTGTAACAACATGTTTCAAGGCCGCGCACATGGTAGAGGTTATTATAGGGGTTGTTGAAGTAGTAAGAAATAAAACTAAACAGCATTTAAAAAAAAAAGTATAAACGAGGTGTGTCAATCTCAGTTTTTTTTTATTATTATTATCTGATAGTCGATGCTTTCTGATTCTCCCATAAATGTTTTATACCTGTGCTTTACCAGAAAATTGTTTTAATTAATGAAAATTTTAACACTGTCCCCTACGAGAACAATACCTTCAATTTTCAAATCCTGTACACGGGCCTTTTTATGTGTGTGTGTGTGTGTCTGCATGGTGTCAATGAACCTTAAAAGCTCATGCAGCGATCGCATGTATGCAGCCACACATATAAGGTACACATGCGGGAAACAAGGTCCGGGATTTACGCCAGTTCACTATTATTCCTCATGCTCTCGCCAGAACTGTTTATTGTTTCCGACAATGCCGTTGAGATAAAAGTCGTTTCTCTTCGAAACTTTTGTGTTGTGTTGAGGTTCGTGTCAACTTCGCAGACAAAGCGTGACGTTATCGAGGCTCAGGTGTTTATATTATTTGTTTCACCTCCGAACTGATAAAATTGAACCTGGCTGTGAAGATCAGCCGCGCGTGGAAAGTAAGCAAATTTCAGCTGGAGCGGGAAAAGGAGTTCCAGTCAAAAATTCCCTGCGAAGACCACAATTAAATTTGTTTTACGTGCGTTTATTTTATTAACCAAATAAAATATTTTATATTTTGCCACAAAAAAACCTTTTAGCATGTGAAATAAAGGCCTTCTAGTACTGCTTTAATTTACATATATCATATGTCATATAGGCTTATTATAACGCTGCTTATTATATAAACGGAAATTGTAGTAATGTTTCATTTTCACACCAAATTTTAATTAATTAATTTGCATTGTTTTTGTATGTAATATTATATAATATTTGACTTAAGAGCTGAGTCTGAAAATGCCATCTGATTTTATATCTGTATGAAAACGAATTGCAAACAGATTGAGCAACTGTTGCTCAGAATAACCTGGACAGGATTCATTACTCAGTTGGAAAAAAAAATTGAAGCTTCAAAGTTAGAAGTTAGCCGAGAACTTTGTTATTGTGTGAGCTGTGGCCATGTGTACAGAGGACATCATGAGTGCTGGCTGCTACGAAGGCGCCGAGCTCTAGGGGCGGTGAAAATGTTCGCTCCCCGCCAATTTGCGGAGTTCTCACATGGCCCCTATAAGAAATTAGGAAATGCATGTTTATTCCAGTCTTTCTTTAGACGTAAAACTTTTGAAAAAAAAAAAAAAAAATTATATTTGCTGACAAGACTAATTAAATCCTTTTATAAACTACTGTGATAATTGTTCTGTTCTTATCATTTTTGGTGTGGATGCATTTAGAACTATAATATTATGTTATACGTAGGGATGCCCGATATTTACGAAAGTAATTCCTGCCAAGTTGTAATTTAAAAAAAAAAATACTTTAACTGAGATCCACTTTCGCAATAACGGAATGACTACTGCAGATGTGGAATTAGGACACTAAAACATAGCATCTCTATTACTGGATATTCGTGTATTGGCAAGTTTTGTACCAGAGCTCCTGAGAGAAATGTATTTCGATTGGAATGAGCTAGAATCGCGGAAACCACTGTTGGAGTAAGCTTTATTCCTTCTTTCAATAAGAACAATATGTTTATACGAAATTTGACTAGGTGATTAGTCAACTATAAATTACTGACACATCACGTTTACATACATATGTGTGCGGAAATTTTGTTACACTACCTGAGTTCCCATGCAAACAAACAACATCCATGTAAAATACTGGCCTTGAGCACCGGTGGGGATTAGAAAAGGCGAAGATGAAGCTGTAACGGAACGCAAGGATGGAGGAAACGGCAGAGCCCCGAGAAAACCCGCCATCCAACGGCAGCGTCCGCCGCGTTTCCCCACGTGCGAAAATCCGGATGACTTAACCGGGATCCGACCCCGGTTCGTCTGGGTGGGAGGCGAATAATGAGACTACTTTACCACCACGCCCTCGTCGACTGCTGTAAAACTAAACGAAATAAAATGTCAAATTCACTGTTTCGACGCATTTTCACAGATATTTTTTCCTGGCGATTCGTGAGCTAGTGCCCGGGAAAATTGCCAAGTTGACGAAAATCATTCCCTATCACCTTAAAGAGTACATGGGTTCCAAGATTTTTTTCCTTGCGTGCCGAGACGCAGCGATACGGGCGACAATAACTCGCTCGCCGAATGTTCCATCGCCCCTACGCGCAAGGCGCAGAATCGTGTTGCAGTGCTTCCGTCGCCACACTTTCCTGTGCAAATTATATTTGCAACAGTAGCGATTTACAGCACGCGATGAAAGCCCACAGATGTAACTACGACTGCTCTGTTATACTCTTAATCTCAATTGTTATTAAAGCAACTGTGCAGGCAACATCTAAAATTAGATTTTATTTTCCTTCCAATTTTATTTATATAATATGATGACTAGAGATGGTGGAAAATCCCAAACATTTTTTAGGCCAACATATCTTCTATAACACTCTTAACTCGTATATTCTTTCATCATTGGACGAACAAGGTTTTGACTTGGCTAAGTTGTCTGCAGACCAATCACGAACGCTATGCCTTATAACATCAGAATCCTCCTTGGTCCAGTGAAAATGGGCAGTATCTTCATACGAGCATGACAGCCAACAAGGAAAGAAAACTGTGGGACGTGTGTACAGCATGTTGAATCCTAGCACACAGTCAACTTTTCCAGTGATAAACCGCTATCTCTAATGACAAACCTGTAAGTGATTAGGTAATTGATTTTTATCTTTTATGGGGAAAAAAAAGTAGTAGGCCTATAGCCTATATCCTATAGCCAGTATATTTGTTTGCGCAGATACGCGTAAACGCGCAAACAACAATTATACAAAAAAATAGTGCAGACCACTATTATGCCACGTGCTTACGAAAAGTATTCAGGAATACGCAGAAACTTCTATTCGTTCGGCTTTTCATGCTTTATTTCAATATTTCTGACTCTGAGCTAACCACGCTTGGCTGCGGGGGTGAGTTTTATTAAACAGTATATGCGCGAGAAAAACGAACAAAATGAGGTGGCTGACGTCACGCATTCCTGGGCGAGACCAGTAGCAACGTTTTGCTGCTCTGCGCGATGGTGGAAATATCAGCACGCACGTGTTTTGATACTCCGTAAAATCAATATTTGCAATTGCCGTCGAACATTATTTGAACTGTGATGTTTGCCGCCGCGCGCGGACTTGTACCGTGTAACCTCAAATACTGCCGAAACTCACTTTAGTTTCTACTCCGAGAATTCTCGTAAATATTCTCGGAAACATTAGCGAGGGCGCAGAGTAGCTCAAGTCACAGATGATAAACGGAGTGGAGGTTCATTTGATGCGGGCGTGCCCATTCTCTGATTGGCTGCACGAGATTCTGGGAACGGGCCGAGTACACATCGTTTTCCCTAAGCGAATGGCCTAGTACCGTTTGTCCTACTGCGTTTACCCTAAATGCATTTAGCCTAACTTCGTTTATCCTAGTTACATTTGGCCTAACTGCGTTTGTCCTAACTGCCTTTCACCTCGTTTCGCGTTTACCGTAAAATGTCCATTTTTGAATATTCTCGACAGAATCTGCGTTGTCCTAATTTCGTTTCGCCTAACTTCGATTAGCCTAACTGCGTTTATCCTAAAATCTGAAACTTGCATTTTGCCTAACTGAGTTTGTCCTAACTTCGTATGGCCTAATTGCGAATAGCCTAACTGTGTTTATCCTAATTTCGTTTGGCCTAATTGCGAACAGCCTAACTGTGTTATCCTAATTTCGTTTAGCCTAATTAAGAATAGTCTAACTGTGTTTATCCTAATTACGTTTGGCCTAATAGCGAACAGCCTAACTGTATTTATCCTGATTTCGTTTGGCCTAATTGAGAATAGCCTAACTGTGTTTATCCTAATTTCGTTTGGCCTAACTTTAGGGTAAACGAAATTAGGGTAAACGCAACGCCACAAACGGGCCTTGTATCTGATTGGCTTCTTCATGCTACGTAAGTTTCCCTATTGACTGAGTTCCCGGCCGGCAAGTAAGTTCCCAGCTCCTGATTGGCGAACGGCGTCCCGGCATGTCGCAGGCGGCTAGTGACGCCATTTTGCTGGCGTGTGCGGTTGGAGTTCGTGCTACAACTGATTGTTTGTTCCACCTGTATATTCCTAAGTACTCTGTAGTGGGGGCGTGGCCCTGGTCACATGATACAAGTCCGCGGAGTAAATTTTGCTGTACATCTCTGCGCGCCGCTGAACGCTGTTTCAGTGTATACTGAAAATAAGAATTCCATATTGTCTCCGTGTTGAAAAAGATGTATTATACAAAAATATATTATTTGAGTAACTATGTTATTACTTAACTTTTGTTATGTCCACCATTATAACAAAGTTTTTTTTTTTTTTTTTTTTTTAACGTGCTTTTAATATTATTATTGCTATTTTTAGTGTTGCCCAACGATCGAAGGCGAAGACAGGACAATATTCAAACGAAAAATCATAACACGAAATAAAAATACGTATAGGCTATTCACGATAAAATGAGCACTTTCGAAAGCCTTGCTTAAGCTCTACTTGTATGCACGTTGCGTATTCTCCCACCTTATGTAAGATTAACATTGTCATGGGCCTCATCACTTTATTCATGCGTCAGTCAAGTGGAACTATTAGAAAAGTAAATATTTTACAAATCTACTCATTTTTACACTTCGACGCATTAAAAAAAAAAACAACAGAAACAGAAAGAAATAATTTAAATTCACAGAAATGATTAGCTAATACTTTTTATTCGACATTAAATTACGGAACTACTTTCCCATCCATCGGTACCAACTTAACTGGGCGCATGTCACTCACGGCGCCCGTTAAAATATATGCAGAGGTAGGAGCAGTGACTTTTTCCTATGGTTGATTTCGCAAGTGCTCACTCTACCGTGAACATCCTTTGAGGAGGTTCACGCCCTAAGGAGATGTTGAACACACACTTCATACGAGGCCTGTTAACTACTGTCAAGTCGTAGAGCATATTAGGACTCGACTTTTCAAAGCTCTCTACCTCGAAATATACGCTTCAATTACACACATAACTACTCAAGGGCCGGCATTGAACCATAATAATACCATAATAATAAGAATCATCGCTTTAAGTCCCACAGATACATGCTGCGCGACGGGAACACTGCACGCTAGTTCAGAGCCTTGCGCTCAGTGGCGATGGCGCACTTGATTTGCGTGACAGTGTAGTACTTATCGCTCCTGCGCTCCTCAGTCTCAAAAGTGGAAAATAGCTGCAGGTAGGCGGGGGCCTTAAGGCATACATAAATAAAATACGTGTTTGTGAACTACCGTGCTTTTTGTTTTCGATAACCTGTTTTAAACTCTTATTTAAACAAAATTTTCTATTATAGTGAATGACTTCGTATTTGCAAGTTCTACGTTTTGTGTTCGTTTTATGCATTTATATGAGTGAAGTTTTAATTAAACGAAAATTCAATTGTTAAGAGTTTAGTTAAAAAAATAAAATGCGATCGTGTCTTAACTGCATGCTATAGCCGAAAATAGATAAATAATATTAATTGTTTGGTTCGACGGAACAGGGACCCTATTCTGTAACATTTTACAGTAGTTATATAAAGACATCTACCGCTTAACTATCTTTACGAGGCGAAATGGTGTTCTGTAACTAAGTACGCCCCGATAACGGTCTTTCGAATGCCTCATGGCTGTTTTTATATAAAAACCGGTAAACAAAGTGTCTATGAACAAAAATGGAAAGAAAATGACCGATGTCTTTGAGGTTAATTCTAGGAAACACGTCCCACAGAAAAGAACAAGTTTTAAAATTTCCCAAGCATTAGAAATATTAAATTCTGTTATATTTCTGCACAACTCTCGCTTTAACGTAACTACAAAGTGACAGATTCGGCCACGGGTCGGTGCTGCTATCTCGCGGTGCTCAACTTCACCTAGAACCATCTGAAATTTTTCACCCTAGAAAGAAGTACATTATATTTCTGCTCTTACAGACAAAGGGTTTGTTGGTCGACGACCCTTGGGGCTTGTATTACCACCTTCTGAAATAAGTGCTGAATAACTATCAGCTTACAAGGCTATCAGTAGTGTTTTACCAGCTCTTGTGTATAACGACCACCTGATAACACGCGAATATATATCAGCAAGTTATCAGGAAGTTCGGACGATACCTGGTTTTTTTTTTCTGTTCGTTGGCAATAGAAATATCCATTAGGACTCGAAATATAGTAACAGTTGGGTTAGTTGCGTTGGCTACATTAACTCTGTTTTAGTCTTCTATGGACAAAAGTAATGTTTACGATTTACATGTGCTTTTTCTGTTAAAAACGTTTTAAGAGGTTGCTGGACAAGACACGATGGGAAAGACCGATTCCCATAAAAAAAGGAGTGACGTCTGAATTACAGCACTGAAGAAGGTTTTCGTGTTTTATAAATAATGTTTTTATAAATTGTTGTTAGAATATTCGAAATGTATTTGGGGTGTTAAAGTAACCTTGTTTTACCCAAAGTTATTGAATTGAATTTCTAACGATTTGTACGTGGAAAGTTAAATTTGTTGAACATGTTTACATTGTGCTTTTCGTACATTGGTTTAGCAGTGACGTATTTATTGCGTTTTGTTTTCGCGGGATGTTTTCAAATGTGCGTGACCTAAATGTGCGCCCTTCTAGTGTAGTTCATTGCATTAAAAATGCAAAGTTATTCATGTGTTGAATATTTCTCGCATAGGCACAGACAGCGAGCGACACATTAATCGCATACAGTCCTTTCGATCAAGTTAAAACTTTTGAGTCATAGTTAGAGATGATAGTTTATCGCGGGAAAAGTTGACTGTTTGCTAGGATCCGAGGTACTGTACGCATGCCCGACAGTTCTCTTTCCTTAATGTATGTCATGCGTGTATGGAGTTACTACCCCATTTCACTGGGCCAATGAGGATTGGGACACTATACGGCAGAACGTTCGTGATTGGTCTGCAAACAACTTAGGCGAGTCACAGCCTTGTTTATCTAATCAAGAAAGAATAAACTAGCTAGAGGGTTATAGAAGATATGTTGGCTCAAATAATTTTCGCGGTTTTCCATCTTCTCTAGTAATAGTAAATTGAATTATATTTCCGTGCGAATAAACTTTTCCACTGTTTCATCAAAACAATGTGAGTTCCAATCGCTACTTTCTCATAAGAAGAACCACAAAACAACCACGTCTCTCGAAAGACGTAAAACTTTAGTTCCCCACCCCACCGATAAAATAAACAGAACCCGAAGTAGTATTTAGAGTGTGAATTTTAAATTTCTTGGTTTCAAGAAATAGCTCAAGTGTCATGTTAATTGAATAAGTCAGCACACAACACTTTTACGAAGTGGCGCACAGGTGTAAATTCATTTCACTGGGGCGACTGTTCCAAAAAGGCACCTACGATGATCTACATTAATGAAATACAAAAATAATGCACTGCATATATAATATTTCTATAAAACTAACAACAAATTCTCGCATATACATACATTTTGACGGGAGAGAACTCAATTGCAATGGTATTTCACCGGACTAGTAAACTTAATTCAGTCAGAAAAGACAATTGTAGAAAAAAATGGATGCAAATACATGGACGAAAAAGGTAAGTTATTCGAAATATGTGTCGCCATTGCATTTCTAGGGCAGCGAAACATTTAATCCAAAACCTGATAATCGGAATCGCTGTCAAATACAATTCGTCTCCTACCACTAGCCGCCATATTGCTCAAGCACACAATTTGACATACTGGTAGAGAGCTATCAGGTGGACGAAGTACCTGATATATTTATCAGCTGATAGATAGCCTGCCGAATAGGCAGTATCAGCGAGTCGTAATACGCATTTTTGGGTTATCTAACTGTTAACTTTTAATCAGGACTTTATCAGATGGTGGTAATACAGGCCCTTAGAGAGGCGAACTTGACCGGACCTGCCTTTGGCCTTTGCTGCTCCCAGAATCTTGTGCCTCGGGGACAAACACCAACCGACGAAATTCATTATCCTAATTGGTCTGACTAGTTGTACCTGACCAAAGCCTCTCAGTACTTCCACTCCCTCCTGTTTTATCTAGAAGACTGAAGTTGTGGTGTGCGCACAGGACAAAAAAAAAGTTGTACTTTCTACAAACAGTTGCATTGTATTGTATAAGGCTTATTAACTTCCCCCGCCGCTGTTACACATGATGACTTATCAGAGGACAGCTTACAAACTAACTTGGGACCTAACTTAAACTAACACCTTGCTTTTGATTCGAATCCAGAGCCTCCCGCACCCCAGACAGGCAACGCAGCGACCGACTGCGCCACGGGAGGTCTGCGTTACCAATAGTTCTTTTGAAACTAGTTGTCGAATTATTTCTTGTCGCACTTCGTTAATTATTTCACACGCAGCAGCATATTCTTATATGAAACACACGAAATTGCTTATGTATCCCGACGGTTGTGATAAACTCGAAGACTTACTAGTAAGATTTCCGTTCATGTTTTGCACACGTCAGAGTAAAGTGTTGTAAAATTAGCTGTATTTTACTTGTGGTTTAAATACGGCTATAACTGTATTTTACTTGTGGTTTAAATATGGCTATAACTGTATTTTACTTGTTGTTTAAATACGGCTATAACTGTATTTTACTTGTGGTTTAAATACGGCTATAACTGTATTTTACTTGTGGTTTAAATACGCCTATAACTGTATTTTACTTGTGGTTTAAATACGGCTATAACTGTATTTTACTTGTGGTTTAAATACGGCTATAACTGTATTTTACTTGTGGTTTAAATACGGCTATAACTGTATCAAACGTAATCATTGCGTGTGTTCGCACCATTGAGTTGAAGATCATGTCGCAAGTGATTGTGTCAATAATGATCACAAAAATATCATTTTAGAAAACGATTATTTTTCTATACTACAGAATTGATTAGAACGGGCATGAAGCAAAGTCGGCCTTTTATAAAACCTATATGCTAACTGAAAAAATTACAAGTGCGTAATGAAAATACAGATTTCCTGCAAATTGAATCAAAGAAGCGACTAAATGACGCAAATCTATTATACAAAAAATATAATTTCACCACACAAATCATTCTCGGTTTTCCAAATATTTTGTATTTAAGAGGTATTTTAAGCGAACTTCATGATTTTTTTAGGTGTCTCGTATAGCAACAGGATTTCTGGGAGAATAACCCAGTTACTACAAATAATTTCATTTATATTGAAACACGGGTAACAACTAAGCTAGAAAGTATCAAAGAATGAGAATTTCACTTATATTTAAACACGAATAACACTGAATCAGAAAGTATACAGTCCTGTTTATTATTCAGCTAAAATTTGTCCTTTTGCTGTGCGCGTAAAAGACGAAACCCAGGCGGTTTAAGCAGGTTGGAAAATGCGCAACTATATAGCGGCCACTTTGCTTCGCTTCTCCCGTACCTGACCGCTCTACTGGGAACTTCTTGTCCTCTGTTTGCTAAGATGACACGTCAAGATAAGCAGGCACTACAGCAACAGACATCCACCTGAGCCTGCTAATGGCACGTGTTTCCTGGAAAGAGAGTACCAACCTCGTAGACGGTAAAGTCCCTATTCCTCACCTCGAGACACCTTTGAGTCAATGACCTAGGATACATCCAAACTCAGCGACAGAGCGTTCTTAGTGACCATCAGACCACTCTCACATGTATAAAACTCGCCCCTAACTCCACGACCATATCATCCATTATAACATACATCGGAGACTGTTCACGGTAAAGTGAGCACTTTTGAGGCATTATCATATAGCTATATTTTATCATTCAAACAATTTTTAAAATTAATATAGCCATGAAAGTAATAAACACAGTATGTGTATTCCACCGCACTCGGAAGTTAACGTCTAAGGCTAAAGTAAAAAAAATATTTATTGACTATTATTCCAAATGAGAGGCCTTTCAAAAGTGCTCACTTTAACGTGAATAGCCTATAGCAAAACGTGGATCTGTAGCAACCTCATGACATTCAGTTTGAGAGGGTAACTGTAGGAAAATATGAATTTCCTTATTTAATTTTAATTACCGGGCACTAATCCTCTTTTTGTTTTAATTAACACAATTCTCAAAACCAAATAGATTTACAAAATGTATGCAATTTAGGGTTCACAATAAAATTGTGTCGTTACAAAAATACGTAGTTAGAGAAATATATACAATTAATTGATTGGCACCAATTTCCCTCAATTTACGGCTGTGTTCTCGTCGTTCTTCGTGTACCTATGGGACTTTAAGCGGTGAACCTATAATTTTATTGGTGGAAAGTATGCGGAAAGTTTCAGTTCAGGTTCCTACAATAATAGTTTCGCTTCTTTCCAACCAGTACACGATGAAATGCAGTAGCGTGGGAAAGCCGTTTCAATGTATGTTGGATGGCTCGGGAATAGTGTTTCTAATGTGCGTAATATCTGCTGTCTCTTACCTAGATCGTCTGAACTGTGTTCCCTTTCCATACACTGGTATAACAGGAACTCATGTTGTGGACTCGTAGAAAAACGCAGATCCCAAACACACTAGAGCGCAATTCTAGCAGTAGGTAAGCTCAGCAGCTTTCTTTACTGCTGCTAACAATATTAGAGAAATTAATAACCATCCCATTAATTAAACTCTTAGGCAAAGACGCAGCCCACTGCTTACACAACATATAATTGCGAATAGTTTATAAAACACTCCATTCCACAAAGAGCTTTAAAAACCTTATATATGCTTCACGGTAAAGTGAGCACTTTTGAAAGCCCCCTCATTTTTAATTATAGTCGATAAGAATATTTTATTTTAGCTTTGACGTTAACTTCCAAGTGCGGTGGAATATACACTCTATGCTTGTTTACACACATGGCAATATGTATTTTAAAAGGTGGTTAAAGGATAAAAAAATGGCTGAAAGGAAAACGTAACAAGGGCCTCAAAGTGCTCACTTTACTGTGAACATCCTATACCGGAGCGAATCAAAATACTGCTGGTACACAGACCTGAACTCTCCATAATTGAATATTGTTATGTGTAGACCATTCACGGTAAAATGAGCACTTTTGAAAGCCCTGCTTAAGATCTACTTGTATGAACGTTGTGTATTCTTCCGCCTTATGTAAGATTAACATTGTCATGGGCCTCGTCACTTTATTCATGCGTCGGTCAAGTGAAAATGTGGAATCATCATAAAAGTAGATATTTTACAAATCTGTTCATTTTTACACTTCGATGCATAATACGAGAGCGAAACAAATAATTTAAATGATCAGAAATGGTTACCTAACGCTTTTTTTCCGACGTTAAGATAAGGAACTACTTCCCATCCATCGTTACCAACTTTACTGTGAGCATGGCGGATCGAGCAGTTTTAACGACGTGCCGATTAATATTACATTTCACTCAACAAAACGCGCTACAACGGTACCTAAAACCAACTGTGTTTGGAAAAAACAAATAAAAAATTATTAACTACTGATTAAATATTCCGACAACACCAATAAGATATTCGTATAATAAACACGATGAGAAAAAAAGCTCACGCACAACTGCCTTCACTGGGCTGGAAACTGGAAACATAAACATGGCTAGCCACTGGCTGGAAACGTTTACTGATCTTATGTGTCGACATACTCTGCCATAAATTCCTAACGTGTGTTTTAAGTCCCGTTACTAATAGCCCAAGAAACCTAATTTAAACCATAAATGGTGTAAGTATAATTAAAGTTTTAAATTACGTCTTTTACTTCCGAGTACTATTTTCTTCCAAAACCGTCATCAAAATAGCCAACCTAACGACACGGATCCCGCAGCAGTTCATCAGCAGACCCAATACTGTAGGAGCGGGAGCATCTACTGTTTGCATATTGGGTAGGTTTGGTCACATCGTCTGTCAAATTTGAGACCACTTATATGGATTAGACTATAACTGCATCCGACGTGTCATCTGGTTCATTAAAACTGTCATTCAAATCACCGCTTTCACAGGCTGATTCACATGCTGTAGATTCTATGACTAAATATTTCCTAGCAACTTCACAGCCTGGTTCGTACCGTGTTTCGATGGAACGTAGATGCGTATTTGTAACAACAGTTTTATTTTCACGGCGTACATTACAGTTCTCATCGTGATCCAATGCTGGATCATCATCATCGATTAATGCACCCGCGACCTCTTCACGTTTCTTGATAGCGTATCTTTTAGCTCTATCGTTATATTCTAAAGTATTCGCCCCCGCTCGCTATTGAACTGGGTTCTCCAAAGCGACTTTTCAATTGTTGTAACTGTAGGAATGGCGCCAGGTTCGAGTTCAGCTCCTTGCAGTTTTTCTTCGGGCAGCAACTTCATTTTTAACATCTGAGTTTCTCCATAGTCTGTAATTTTGAAAATGCGCTGAACACAATGGAGCACTCTTACCCGGAGAAAAATTCTTCCGCTTGCAAAATTCAACCCCATCTGGCGAATATTTCCGGTGATTTGCTGCGGTTTGGAAACCTGTGGAAATGCACCCCTTGCTGCTTACAGAGCCCACTCTTATTGGTCGTATTATTACAGTAGGCACTCCACGCAGGTACTTTCCAGCCTTCGCGAATCGCGAAACAACTGGCAGACTGAAATAACACGCGCCTGGCGCGGCAGACAGACGACACGCGGAGAGGAATTGAGCAGTGACGTCACTGTTCCTCGCGTAGCAGCTGTACAAAGCGGCGCGCAGAAAATGTAAATACGCCCTTGAATTCGTCCAATTGTCATTGTTATTATTAATAAAACAATGACTTTTATGTTGTGGTCTCCTTTGACGAACTTCGTTTAGCCAATTGAATTTCGCGGGAGAGAAACTTTAACGGTATCTGGTTTTTGGTTAAATTGTACTTTAACTTTTATTTCATCCATAAATTATAATATTCCATTAATAAATTATAGAAATAAAACCAGATAGAAAATATATGTGTTGGTAATGCCTAATAAGAAATAGTTCTTATACAAGATGATATGAAACTGAGTGTGCACAAATGCGAAGCGTTCTCCCTTAGGTGTGAATTTCTAAACTTAGTTAAGCTTTGTTTGCAAGAGACGGCGGAATATCCTGTAAGCAGAACTTCAGCAGGGCTTTAGGAAAGTTGGAAGTAACCTTGAACGGACTATAGTTACCTCTCCCGCGCTCATAATCTACCTACTCGTTTAAAATCGGACTGTAAACTTTGACTGCCGTTCCACCGGACAAATTTTTTTTTTACAAATTCGTTCAATGTTTCCGCAACTCGGAACTCGGGCGGCTCGGGAAAAAGTCATATTTGATGAATGCATTTGCCATCTGCTACAACTAAAGTAGCCACATCGCTTACTCTCACAGCACCGTGATCCGTGAAGTCGAACATTTTGAACGTATAGGTAAATAAATGCTTCTGTGACTGAGATTATTTTTCTTTGTAATCTTTAATTGTTTCCTACTCTAATAAGTGTAAATGATTTAAAAGTTTTACTAGATTAAAGTGTTTGGGTACTAGTTATTATGATTGCGAGAGTCTGCCCTTATTAGGCATTTGAAAGATAAGGACCTACGTAATTGCAGTTTTGTTTTTGTAGTCGACTAGTGTTCTATTTTGTCATTTAATTTACAGGAACTTGTTTTTACGTATGCAAAGTGGGCGGCAAGTGTATGCGTTTAAGTACATTTATTTTCTTGCACATATAATAGCTTTATATTTATATACGTGAATATTGTGAATGATTCCTGCTTGTTCATCAGCGTAGGCTGGTCTTGCTTATTCCACATAATCACTTCTCAGCTTACAAGTGTTTTCAGTACTTACACACGTATGAGCATGTTTCTGGTTTTGTATTTATTGCCTGTTGTGTTAAATATTTAGCAAGGATTATTAATTTTTCTGTAGTGATTATCAAGGTGTATGTACATACTACTGAATTTTGTAAATTGTAATAAGGGAGCGTAAATTGTAAAAAAAAAATTGATTTAATTTATTATTATTTATTTATATTATTATTTATGAGATACTTATGCAATTTGTATACTCTGACTGATGTAGAGTTTTACACTGGATAGTTTTTGTCAAGAGGATTAATTTAATTATGTAACTGATTGACATAATAATACTGAGTAATGGTTTATTTTTTATATAGATACCTGAAGGTATAGGCTGTTCACGGTAAAGTGAACACTTTTTAAGGCCCTCCCAACAGACTTTAACCACTAAGAAATATAACTTATTGCAACCTCAGGCATTAAATTTTGAAGGTGATGAAATGTATACACTGTGTTTATTCATCACATTGCAATGTTTATATTAAAAAGCAGCAGGAAGATGGAAAAAGGACGGAAAGGAAAAATTTAGAAAGACCCTATAAATTGCTCATTTTACCGTGAACAATGCAAGAGCCAGAGCTGTATAGTTTATTTGGAAGTACTGTAAACAAATCAGGAAATTGAATTTAGGTGTTCAGTTTAATTAAGAAATCCCACCTTCTAGAGCGTAGTCACGTGCAAACACTTCTAGCGTTCCCTTCGTACTCCAGGGAAACGCGAAACGAACACGGAACATCTGGGGCACTTGAACGGGAATCACTGGGTCCACCGGCGTCCTTCACAGCCCAAGTGACTCAGACTTTCCCTCCGTAAAGGTCGAGTGCACTTCCGAGAGCTGCTAAGTCACTGTGACTTCGCTAACGGCGAGGAGCCCCCTGCTAGTCATTTTGCACGTCTGATTCACGGTTATCACCTCCGCTAGCTCTCTTCGTCGAGACCAGCTCCTTGGAAGCGGTGACTCGTGTCTCATTCCCCGTTAAAGATATCTTTCCGCCAAATATGTACACTCGCAAACAGTATTCGTCCGCTAGGGAGTCAGTTCCTCGCAGGGTTTTGTTCGCGTTCGCGCGAGCAGTAAAGGCTCTCCACGGCAAAGTGAGCACTTTTGGAGTCAACCTTTGGAAAATGTCACTGATACTACAGGCATATATATATATTTAAACTGGCAAGCGCCCAGTAAAGTTGATAACGACGCGGAGAGAAAGTAACGAGTGAAGAGAATTGGGCAGCTCGTAACATCGAGGTCTCGAGACCCGATGAGGGGGATTGAGATGAGCATGGAGCAGCGCCGGAATGAAAGGGCGGGGAAACGGGAGATCCCCGAGGAAACCCGTCGACCAACGGCATCGTCCGGCACTAGTCCCACATGCGAAAATCCGGAGTGACCCGGCCGGGGATTGAACCCGGATCGCCTGGGTGGGAGTGGAGAGAAAGTAGTTCCACGTTTAATAGTTAGCCTAAATAAAAGTTTTAGGTAAACATTTGTGAAAACAGGAATTTTTTTTTCTGTCTTCCTAACCTATAAGTGTAATAATTAGCAAATCTGTAATATAATTACTTTTTTCTATTAATTTCACAAAGCGATCAGGCCCACGGAAATATTAAGGGTGCATATGGTGGAAGAATATACAATGTGCATATAAGTATATTTTAAGCAGCTCTTTCAAAAGTGTTCATTTTCCCATGAATAGCCTATATAAACTTTTTTTTTGTGTTAATTATTCGTTCATTTCGCAGCCTCGCCTGATCACATTCGCGAACAGAAATAGTTTCAGTCGCGACACATCTATACATGAATGCAAGCAAAAGGAAAACCTAACCATGAAGTGAGGCCGTGGTGGCGTAACGGATAGAGTGCTCGCCTCCCACCTAAGGCGAAACGTGTTCGGTCCCCAATGGGGCCATTCCGAAACTTTCTCTGGTGGGAATCATACTGGACGATGCCGATTGTTGACAACTTTTTTTTTTTTTTTTTAAGGGGATCTCCCGTTTCCTCCGCACTTAAATTTCCCACGCTGCTCCATACACATTTCGTCAGCTCTCAAAACACTGTTTCATAAATGTTGAGTATTTTTTACACTTGGCAACAACTTACCTTCTTTTGACTGTAGTAGGCCTAGCATGTATAATTAATATTGGTTCTGTCTTGAACTTAAATATATTTATATGAATGAAGAAAATGCCGCCAATTTCACTTACCTTAATCACGCTGCCTGTTCACTACATATCAGCAACTCGGAACGGAGCGAAACATAGAAGAATGTCGTTTGATCTATTTACTAAACCTGTTCTATTTGAACAACAAATGACTGCAATCGGTAAAAATTCGGCGACGAATTAACCTTGTACATCAACAAAATGAACAAGGGTTGTTTATTGCTCCAGTCCCCGGCTGTAAAGCCATCACTGGAATTAAGACAGTACGCTGTGATGTACAGTAAGAATATACTTTGGGATCATTATTATGTCGAATACAGTGCAGCTTTGAGATATATATATGGACTATTTGTAGTTCAGGATGGCCTTCTACGGCTGCAAGCCCTTCAGGATGGCCTTCTACGGCTACAAGCCCTTCAGGATGGCCTTCTACGGCTACAAGCCCTTCAGGATGGCCTTCTACGGCTGCAAGCCCTTCAGAATGGCCTTCTACGGCTACAAGCCCTTCAGGATGGCCTTCTACGGCTACAAGCCCTTCAGGATGGCCTTCTACGGCTGCAAGCCCTTCAGGATGGCCTTCTACGGCTACAAGCCCTTCAGGATGGCCTTCTACGGCTACAAGCCCTACTGGATACAAGGTTAGTATCCCTCATAATATTGCCCCTGCACCCTTAGAGGTTTTCATCCACTTCCGAGCCACTGGCATTGGGAAGGCCCGGTAGTATCCCACGATTTGCTGACCCCTAGGCCTATGAGGTCACCAAGCGGTACCACGAGAAGGTGGGGGTACCTTTGAGTTAGCAGAGGTCATACATTGCGCATATTCAGCAGTACCACGAAGAGGTAGGGGGTTCCCATGGGCTAGCAGAGGTTATACATTGCGCATATCCAGCAGTACCACGAAGAGGTGGGGGGTTCCCATGGGCTAGCAGAGGCTATACATCGCGCATATCAAGCGGTACCACGAGGAGGTGGGGGTTCCATTGGGCTAAGAGAGGCTATACATCGCGCATATCAAGCGGTACCACGAGGAGGTGGGGGTTCCATTGGGCTAAGAGAGGCTATACATCGCGCATATCAAGCGGTACCACGAGGAGGTGGGGGTTCCATTGGGCTAAGAGAGGCTATACATTGCGCATATCCAGCGGTACCACGAGGAGGTGGGATTTCCCTTGGGCTAACAGAAGCTATACGTTGCGCATATCCAGCGGTACCTCGAGGAGTTTGGGGGTTCGCTTTGGTCTAACAGAGGCTTTACATTGCGCATTTGCAGCGGTTTAACATTGCACAGAGTTGAGCTGAGAGAATTAAAAGGCTCTTAACAACAAGGTCTTGAGAGCCGATGAGGGCGTGATAGGTGAGAATTGAGCAGCGCGCCGATATACTGCGACGGGGGGTATGGGAGTTCCCTGAGAAAATCCGTTACCAGTGGCATCGTCCGGCATGATTACCACTTGCGGAAATACGGGAGTGACCCAGCCGGGAATTGAATCCGGTTTGACTTGCCTCTCTGCCACCGCGGCCCCACTGTCACATAGGTACACGTGTTCGAAGTGAAGTGAAAACCCTTTCACACGATCAAATAGTTCTTCAAATTACCCTGAATCTTTATTTAATTCAGTTAATTGATTGCTATATTACCTCATAGAAGCGTCATAATAGCGGTCATTTTCGCTTTCAATTTATTTAGTGTCTCATTGTGTTCAAGATTTTCTTTTAGAACATGTTCTAAATTTTCTTTAATGCAAAATTTCAATCGCTTTGCCACAGTTTTTCCGACAGTACTTATAGAAGTAACATGGCAATAACAGAGTTATGTGCGCAAATGTAATGTTTTTGCAAAATAAGGCCGCATATTTTCTTATTATTGGAAGTGTAAAGCAAAATGATTATTAGTTGGGTTTTAAGGAATTATGTTCGTGTCGTGCATGAGTGACATAAACTTAAAAAAAAAAAAAATTAATTAATTTTGGTATTTCTTAAAACTGGTTACACTAAAAAGTCTGTAATAAATTTTCATGTGGAGACTTGAATCACCAGTTTAAAATGACTTGACATTGTAAAATGGTAGATACTAGCGAACAGCGATAACCCGTAAAATTATTACACTTTATTTATATTTTAAAGCATACAATAAAACTAAATGCAACTCAGATCAGCTTTCAAACCCTGTAAAACAGATTACGTGTGCCAAATGTCCACATATTCATAGAGCTTATAAAGTACTCCCACAAATGACATAGTACTGAAGTTAAGCATCTATAAGTTGTAGAATACTCACAATCCGAAACGAAAAAAAAGTGTTAAAATGGAGTAGTTGTTACGATTTCACACAAAGTGCGAGATCTATTCTCTCACCTGCCTTGGATTTTTTCCTTAAGTAACATTTCGTTTAGTGACAAAAATAGTTGTGCTTAGTTTGTATTAGGTTTGACTGCCGTTTTAAAGCAAAGGAAATACAAGAAAATTTTCAACACAAGTGTTAACATCAATTTATTTTGCCGCAACATAAACACCAACTGTACTTGTAACATCAATACTGCCGGCACAACATTAGGCTTGTGTGTGTGCGCAGCACTTCGTCGATTTTTACTCACTCACACAAACATACCCTCACCAGGCAGCCGCATTACGGTTTATAAAACAAACGAGGGAAAGTCATGCATTGAAAAAAAAAATACTAAGGGAAATTAAAAATAAATACTGGGAATTTTTAACATTCTCTTAGCTCAGCTAATCTGAAAAGGAACGAAGATTCGCTTCCTGGAAACTTTTGGACAAAACAAACAAATCTTGGAATCGCTGTTACTAAAATCATCAGTTTGCTGTGTTTTTTTTTTTTTTTTTTTTGGTGTGATCTGCGAACGTGTGAATTTTTGCTTTGAGCCAGCTGTCGACGAATAAATACTTTAAAACCTTTTTGAGCTCTCAGGTGACTGTGAAAAGTAAGTTGGGATCTTTTCACACTCGTGGCCGTCAATGGCGGCCGTCGTCAGTGTTTGCATTAAAAAAAAACCTGACAAACACCATGTTTCCGAATTTGCTGGCTTTGCCGACTTTATACTCTATCCATTCCAAGACTGGCCGTGGGGGCCGGGGTGGAGCCAGATGGGTGAATTGGGCAACCAACCTGTTATGGGTGTAAGGCTCTGCCTGGTGGGACAACTCGCGACCCATGCGGAGCGATTGTCCCTGCTCGTTCATCCCTCCCGTGGAGACCTGTCTCTTGGGTGCATGAGCGAGGTCCGGCCGCGAGTGTATTCTTGAGCGGGTCAAACCCTATCCCCTGGAAACTGTCCGTGTAATGAACGATTGAGGACTTGGGTAAGTGGGAATACAAGAGACCATCAGAAGTAGGGTTCACGCAGTAGCTGAATGGGGACTCACTTCTAGGCTCGTCTTGAATGTCTGTAAACCTGTCCCGCACTCAAGAGTGTTAAGGCGAGTTGAAACAAGTTAAAACGAGTTGAAACAAGACCTGGATGAGCTTGACAGAGGAGTCCCGAACCATACATCACGTCTTCGGCGCGTTGCCGCGGGGGCGAAGAGGACAGATGATCGCTATTGAATAGTCCGTCACGAAATGCGGTGTGTTGGAGTGGTTGAGGGGGGTGGTAGGGGGGTTGCCTCCAGAGGTTGCATCCTGGTGAGGGACGCCCGCGGCCGGACTCCCCCCCTCCCCCACATAACCACCCCGCCACCACTTGAAAGAGCGGTAAGACGCCTTATCTACGCGGTGCGTGATGCACCCCGCGGCGGCGATCATTATAAATTATAGCGAGCGCTCGGCGCAGTATCCTCCTTCCAGGAACGGGCAAGTGGTCCCTGGAGAAGTAACAGGAGGTGGTGGAAGGGGAAGTTCTCCAGCCGGGGCAGGGCATTCCTCCAGCCAGGGCTAGCCTTCCGGCCGCTTCCAGGAACGGGGCCCATCGTCGGAGGCGGTAGACCCTACCGCGCATGCGTCACACCCTGGCCGGGCCTTTGTTTCCGACGGCCAAGAAGACGACGCCCAAGCTTGCCCGCCTTTGTTTGGCCTGTTTCGAGGCACAAAGGATACGCGGTGCGGCGGACAAGTCCCTTCTAGGGCTGTTCCAAATATCGACATATCAATAATCATCGATATGAAGAATAACTTATCGAACAACATTTAATTTTGAAAATATCGGTATATCGATATTTTGATATTATAGAAGTAGTCGGTATTATCATTTATTTCTGTATTATTGATTATTTCGAAATTTTCTATTATTTCGGTATTATCGATAATTTCGGCATTATCGATAATTTCGGTAGTCTACTATCGATAATTTTGGGATTATCGATGATTGCGGTACACCGAAAATACCGAGTAACTGTTTGGAAAATTATCGATATTGAATTTTTATGATATCGAACAGCCCTAGTCCCTACATGCTGCTACCTCGAGACGCTGACCCTAAACGCTCGTGCCCGGATGTCTCCGCCCGACGTGTCTTTTCCATTTTCCTCCGCTGCCACTGTATACTGTCGCCACCACTCGCCGACTTCAGAACTACAAACTACATCATTCGAGAAGCAGTCACGACGTATGGCGCGGGTCACGAAAGAATCTATAGCCTTTTCACGATAACGTGAGCACTATTGAAATCAACCTCGGGGAAAAAGTAATTGCCCCACCGCACGGAGTGACATGCGCCCAGTAAAACTGGTAACGATGAATGGAACTTAACGTCGAATAAAAAAGTGTTAGGTAACCCATCTGTGATAACTAAAATGATCTCTTTCCCTTTCATCTTTTTTAATACATAGAAGTGTTAAAATGAGCAGATATTTAACATTTACTTTCCTAACAATTTTACAGATCCATTTGACCAACGCAGGAATAAAGTGCTGAGGCACGTGGCAATGTTAATTCTACATAAGGCGGAAGAAGACACAAAGTGCATACAAGTAGATCTTGAGCAGCTCTTTCAAAAGTGCTCGTTTCACCGCGAACAGCCTACACTGTTTTATAATTGTGGTTAGACTACTCGCCTCCCATCTAGGCGAACCGGGTTCGATTCCCGGCGAGGTCGCTCCCGGATTTTCTTATGTGGGAACCGTGCCGGACGATACCGCTGTTCGGCGGGTTTTTTTTCTCGGGGATCTCCCGTTTCCCCCGTCCTTTCATTCAGGCGCTTCTCCGATACTCACTTCACTTCACCCTCATCGGCTCTGGAGACCTCGATGTTAAGAGCCTCGGAAATATCTCTATAATTCACAAATTTTTAGACATTCTTTGCAAATACTGCACTACTTCCTAGATTAAAAAATAAATTATACCGAATGTTTTTTGCACAATGTCACGCCAAAATCACAATCGTAGTGTTTTTAGGACATTTATTGATTGACTGGTAAATATAATTTGTCACCCAAAAAAGTTATAGATACTATTGAGTATCATACATAGAAACTCTGGAAAACAGCGAAAAATTTTTTCAGCTAATATATTTCGCTAACAATGTTCATAGTTTATCCTTTTGTAACGGGATTATCAAGTTTTTGACTCGGCTAAATTCTTTGCCGTCCTATCACAAACGTTCTGCTTTAGAGTGTGAGAGTGAGCTCTAGAGTATTTTTCTTGTGCTTTATGTTTACGCTGAGTTATACCTGGTTAAGTTGAAGAGAAGGCATTGAAGCCTTAACTTCGCCAGTATAAATAAAGTCGAAATAAATAAATAAATAAATGCTCGTTGGCCAACTGAAAGGTGATAGTGCACGACATCCAGCAACGAAGGAAAACTGCTGGGAGAGGAAAATAGAGAACGGTATGTATTCCGCACACAAAGGCAAGAAGAGGGTGTCCACCGGATTTAACTTTGAGAACGCGCACGCTACCGGAGTTTACGAGTGCACTAGTTTCATAAGAACGTCATCTACGGGTTATATAACCATCCTATACAAATGATTATACGCCGTAACCACATTGTATATATGTGATAACTAATAAATAAATTACTCTTTCCCATCTTCTGCTTTCCCCGCAGATTGTAAGCTGTGTAAAATAATTTATGTAGGTAAAAATAGTAAACCTACAGACGTACCAAATTATTAGAAAAAATTGTCCACGCGCAGTTATATACCTACCCAGGTGAAAAAAAGTTTGCTCTACATTAGGCAGTCAGGATTCCGATCGTTTAATAGCATACATGCAGCTTTCTTAGTATATTGTGTAATTCATTTTCAAAGCAAAGGAAGAAGAAAAAGTAACTTGTGGTACATTTCTTGACGCCACCAAGATTTTCGACACAACACATCACAGAGAAATAGTTAGTGAAATTCGACGCTGCTCGGTTGTCATATTAGCCCAGTCAGTGGTTCGGAAGCTACCTGGGAAAATGTACACAGCACGTAGACGTAAACACTAGCAATGGAATTATTTGTTTTGACTGAAAGCCAATGAATAAAACGGAGTATCACAATAATCAGTTCTCAGACCTTTGTTGTTTTCATTCTACGTTACTCCAAAAGAATCCCAATTCAAACACTTCCAAAGGCTCTTTCACACTGTCAAATTTTCGCCTTCAAATGCATTTTACAAAAACATTCGAATACGAAATAGAAACACCAAATTTTTCCATTAAAAAAAAATCTTATCAAATAATCTCGAACGTGTTTCAAAATGTATCACACTGTAAGTTTTTTTTTTTCCTGAGAAAATTTAGCTTGAATTTTTATGCAAAAAATTATTTATAAAATCAACTTTTTTATTGGGTGGTAAAATTATACAAATTTTATTTTCCATATTTGGCCACTTCCGTTATGTGATTTCGCTTTCAAGCAGTATATTCAGCACGCGTTCTGAAATTTCTGTACGCTATATTGTTGCCTTTCGCTGAGATTTGCGAACAAGCCTGCACAGTAGTTAAAAACTGATGGAACTGGCTCATCACATAGATACATTTTTACATCTGTAGAGGTGCTTTAGTCGGCAGGAGATCGACTGAAAAAACTGCTATTATTTGTTTATCCCAGTATAGAATTTTTTCAGATATTACTACTAAGATTTGACTCGTATTTTCACCCGGAAATTTACCTGGGTTTATAACAGGGTAATCGTGATATTAAATTTTGTGTAAAATGCTTTGTGAACCAATGTGGAATCCTACCTTACTCACTCAGTGTGTCAGAAAAACATTAAAAAAAGGAAGTTATCGGGTATGTAAATGTTATCAACGAAACGAGCGTAATTACCCGTGAACCTGTTTTTAGTTCAGAATCACGACCCTCATATACGCTCTGGCCTAGCCTTCTTGGCGTGGATTTGTGGCAACTGGGCCGGATAGTTTGGATGTCCGCCCTAGAGTTTTTTCTTACCTGGTGGGTTTCGACGGCAGGCTGGGAAATTACTAGATATTTTCAGGAAAGAGGACTGAATGCCTTCGGGGAAACTCTTCCTTTGTCTCGGTTCTTGGTGATGCGGCTCTTATCTTTCCAGAGTCGCCACTCCTCCAACCATTTTCTTTCATATTTTTTTTTTTACACACCGGGGCCACATTGCTATGTGGACGAACAGCAAATTTATTTACCCCTGTCGCGCTTCAGGAAATTAGCACGTACGCCCTTATTTGAAACATGTATACCAGGCCAAAATATCAATGCGTAAAGGAGAAAAGATGAAATGCGGAAATGCACAAACAAAATGTCTTTCCCGAGACAACCCGACTATAGACTATTCACGGTAAGTAAGCACTTTTTAAGGTTCTCCCAGCAGGCATAAAATCCGAAAAATAATATTTTATTATTGCCTCAGACGTTAACTTTTGGTAGCTATAAAATGAATACACAGGGTATATTAGTCACATAACAATTTTTATATTAACAATTTGGGAAAGGATATATAAGCTGGAAGATACTTTTAAACACGGGCTTAAAAAAATGCCCACTTTACCGTGAACAGCCTTTAAGAGAGTTTACACATATAATCCAGTTTCAAATCACAAGAAATGAAACCGGATCAGTGAAGCCCGAACCATGTCGGAGGCAGCTCAGCTTCTAAAGACAGTGAAAGTCTTCGGATGACCTCAGTGGCACACTTCTGTGCATGGTGTCTCAGTCTGGGACAGGTTGGATGGTGTACCTGCTTAACACGACCTCAGCTCCATGCTTAACCTTGTGATGACCCTAGTGGGCCTACCTGGGACCACACATACATTGTAGACACACAGTCTAGAACATTCAGATAACAGAATAATCAAACGAGGCCACAATTTAGAAATTTCACATCTTAGAACAACCATGCAACAGAAAGACACAACTGATCGTTAGAAACACAGAAAACCAAACAGTCACGCCAGCGAAACACAGGTGTTAGAAAGTCGTATAAAAGAAACACAGATGCTAGAACAGTCATATAAAAGAAACACAGATGTTATAACACTCATACAAAAGAAACACAGGTGTTAGAACAGTCATACAAAAGAAACACAGATGTCAGAACTATTGTACTGCAGAAACACAGGTGTTAGAAAAGTCGTATAAAAGAAACACAGGTGTTAGAACTATCGTACTGCAGAACACAGGTGTTAGAACAGTCGTACAAAATAAACACAGATGTTAGAACTATCGTACTGCAGAAACACACGATTTAGAACCACATATTACAGAACCACATACGTTAGAAACGTCGTACAACCGAAATCCACAACTTAGAACTATCATACGCTAGAAACACACATATTAGAAATGCCGTACATTAGAATCACATAACATAGAACTGGTTCTCGTTAGAATTTTCTAGCTTGTGTGGTTCTAGTGTATGTATTTCTTAGTTGCGAGGGCACCCCGGCCTACTGTTTGATGTGCACCTTCAGCTACGGGATCGTTCATCGGACGATAACCCATTCAAGTACTGTTCCCGCAATACCACGCAGAGCCACGGTGATCTGAAGACTACCACGGTAACCAAGTACTGTTCCCGCAATACCACGGCAGAACCACGGTGATCTGAAGACTACCACGGTAACCAAGTACTGTTCCCGCAATACCACGCAGAACCACGGTGATCTGAAGACTACCACGGTAACCAAGTACTGTTCCCGCAATACCACGGCAGAACCACGGTGATCTGAAGACTACCACGGTAACCAAGTACTGTTCCCGCAATACCACGGCAGAACCACGGTGAGCTGAAGACTACCACGGTAACCAAGTACTGTTCCCGCAATACCACGGCAGAACCACGGTGATCTGAAGACTACCACGGTAACCAAGTACTGTTCCCGCAATACCACGGCAGAACCACGGTGATCTGAAGACTACCACGGTAACCAAATACGGTATGGCCGTCGGGGAACTGTCCAATCACGTGCTCGGACAATAGTGCTCCGGTTGTTTGCATTTGGTTGTAAAACATACCCGTGTCTTTACGGGCTGGGTGGGGGGGGGGGGGGCGGTAACTTTATTACATCGCATTTGCGATCCAACTTCGCCAAAGTCGTGTACTAGCATTTCAAAGCACTTATTTAAGTAAACGTTGTAGTATCCTTGGTCGAAATCACGCAATTTTCACATTTCTATAGGGAGAAAAGTATTTGAGGGTTGAGACACGGAGATTGCTTACTGCGGTTCACTCTTACGATTATTTCTACTTAATAAAAGTGGATTACTACTGAATAACAGTGAATCACAGTGTTCTTAATCAAAGTCACAGGTACATTATCTATGGAGATATAGAAAAAGGAATGACTGGGGGGGGGGGGAGGACGAAGAATACAGAGTTAATTGCATAGGCGTATGTAATAAATCTATACTACTAAATAAAATAGAAGTGTCTATCTGTGATTTTCGAATTTTCCCTTTTAAATTATTTTTTTCATATAGTATAATTTATAACTAAGCCATATCTTATGTTAATTGTTTTCGTGTCTGTCTGTCATAACGGATTAAACTCAAAAACCACTTAACGTATTGGCATCAAATTTATACACTATATAGATAATAACTAGAGCTAGTGATTTTTCGCGGAACAACTTGAGTACACGGTAGACTTTAACACTATAACCACCCAACATCAGTTTGTCTACTGCCATTGGTTGCTGTCTGCTTGAGAAGATGTTTTCGTATTTGACCGGGCCACTCAAAATTCTGCAACATCGGCACGACTCATACGTGATTCGTGTGCAGGCAGTTAAGACGTGTCAAAAAGTAATTCAGCCAGTCAGGAAAGGTAAACGACACTGCACTGTTTTGAAATATAACTTGTCTTGAAGTCTTTTCGCGAAGTTACACTACCCATTATAATAACCCCAGCACCAACGTAGTCTTTGTTTCATCGAGATTTCTCAAACGGTTCCGGAAGAAAATGATGATCAGAGATGTAAATAGGTACTGGATTAAGCATTTCTTACGATTGATTACTGCATAAAAAAAGCATTGTTAAAAAAATTTCGTCATTTATCCTTTCTTTTTTTGTCTATGGGGTGTAAACCTTACCTTCCAAAAATCGTAGTTGCCTAGTGGCTGGAGTTATTCCAAGTGGGGATGCAGTAGCTCAGTGGGTAGAGTACCCAATAGAGGGGCCGCAGCAGGCCAGGGGCTAGAGCACCAAATAGGGGGGCCGCAGTAGGTCAGTGGCTAGAGAACCCAAAAAGGGGACCGCATTAGCTCAGTGGCTAGAGAACCCAATAAAAAAGTGGCTAGATCAATTCAAAGTCCTAAATGTCATGCTAACATAAAACATATGTGAAGCAATGGCAGGGTGTAATTTAATAACTCCATTAAACCTGAAAGTATATACATATTTGTATTAAACAAATTAATGAACCTATGGTGGGCCTTATAATATTAACTTTACAAAAATATCATACGAAAGAAGTCGGAGTGGTCAGCTAGTACAATAATAACTGTAACTGTTTATGTTTTGAAATAAAGGTTGCTGACGGTAAACTGAGCATTGTGTAGTATTCCACTATATGTAGAATTAACATTGCCTATGGGCCTGATTATGTTGTTCATGCGCCGAACAAGTAAAACTGAAAAATTATTAAAATAATTAAATATTTAAAATGTTCTCATTCTTACCCCTATATTTATTAAAAATGCCAAAAGAGAAATAAATAATCTCAGTATTTTTTAATGCTTCTCTAGCACTTTGAATTCAAGGTCAATACATGGAACTACTTTGCTCTCTATCTTTACCAACATCACTGGGCGCATTCAGGTACGGGTGGGCAGGGGTATTTTTTAAGTGTTGATTAAAAAAATTATCAATTAATTGTGAACAGTCTATAAGCAAGCTCACTGTTGTATTTAAAATGGCAAAGGAAAAAATGTAGAGAACACTACGGGCAGCTCGTGAATTATTTCAAGGTTTGAAGACAGTCTAAATGTTAGCATTAACGGTAAGTATCAGCAAGATGATTATGCCGTGGGTTTTCATTGCGTTCTGCAGCTTGAAAGTAAGTCAGAGCGATCAACCACTTGGAAAATTGCAAGGGTCGGTGCCAGGAACAGAACCCAAATCCTCTGGTTGGAGACAGTAGTACCACGCACGCTGCACACAGGCTGCTCTGCGCACAGGACTTAAGCATAACATTTATTATACGACCTCATTGAATTTATAAATGCAGTCAGTTCCTATGAATCCAAACAAACTGTTATACTTCTTGTAAAAGTTTCCTACAGTAAATATTACATTAAAATTTTACGACGTCAAATACATTGGACTTTGTACGTTTGACAATTCAATTTCTCTGTGTTGCGAATTAAAATTACCCAACAGCTAACCCGTGCGATATCGTTGGCACGATTTTTTTTTTTAAGTTATTCATATAAAGCCCAAATAGTTTCATTAAGGTTTTATGTTTAAAATACTAATATTTCTTCTTCCAGGTTGAATGGAGTTATTCAATTACACCCTGCCATCGCTTCGCACATGTTTTATGTTATCATGATATTTAGGACTTTGATTGATTCTGCCACTTTTTTTATTGGGTTCTCCAGCCACTGAGCTACTACGGCCCCCTTTTTTGGTGTTCCAGCCACTGAGATACTGCGGTCCCACTATTGTGTGCTCTAGCCACTGACCAGCTGCGGCCCTAGTATTAGGTTCTCTAGCCGCTGAGCTACTGCGGCCCCACTTGATATATATCTATCCACTGGGTAACTGCGGCCCCACTTGGATTAACTGTAGCCACTGGGCCACTAGGGTTTTTTGCAAGTAAAGGTTTACAGCCCATAGATAAAAAGAAAGGAGAAATTACGAAAATAAATTTTAAAATACTTTTTTTTTTTAATGGAGTAATCCTAAGAAAAGCTTAATCCAGTGCTTATTTACATTCCTGATCATCATTTTTTCCGGAACCGTTTGAGATATCTCGATGAAACAAAGACTAAGTTAGTCCTGGGGTTATTATATATAGACCGAGTAAATTTGATGTCTATACGTTCTGTGGTTTTTGAGTTAAATCCGGTCGGACAGACAGAGAGACAGACACAAAAAAAATTAATATTATATATGGCTTAGTTATCAATTATACTATAGGAAAAAATAATTAAATGTGAAAAATTCGAAAATCACAGACAGACATTTCTATTTTATACAGCGTTCCGACTGAGCTGGTGCTGTAAAGCCCAGGAAAAGTAGCAGGACACAATGGATGGCCTGGTACATCTCGGAACTGGAATATCGCTGGTTCAAAAGTCTTCCTGTAACATAGAGGGGGTGTTAACGTCTTACATAAGCAACTTAAAAAATTTCTTGTGTTTACTACGGCCCCAATAGTGGGGCCGCAGTAGCACAGTGGCTAGAGCACACAATAGTAGGGGCCACAGCTGGTCAAGGGGCTAGAGCACCTAATAGTGGGGCCGCAGTAACTCAGTGGCTAGAGAACCCAATTAAAAAAGTGGCTAGATCAATTCAAAGTCCTAACTATCAAGCTAACATAAAACATGTGCGAAGCGATGACAGAGTGTAATTTTATAACTCCATTAAAACTGAAAGAAGAAATATTAGTATTAAAAAAAATTAATGAAACTACTGTGGGCTTTATTTGATTAACTTTACAAAAATATCATGTGAACGAAGTGGCACTGATCAGCTTTTGTTTTCTTCTTAACATTACTAACAAAAATTTTCATACAGTGAATATAGAATAAGTGTATTTTCATACAGTGAATATAGAATAACTGTATTTTCATACAGTGACTATAGAATAAGTGTATTTTCATACAGTGAATATAGAATAACTGTATTTTCATACAGTGACTATAGAATAAGTGTATTTTCATACGGTGAATATAGAATAACTGTATTTTCATACAGTGAATTTAGAATAACTGTATTTTTATACAGTGAATACAGAATAAGTGTATTTTCATACAGTGAATATAGAATAACTGTATTTTCATACAGTGAATTTAGAATAACTGTATTTTCATACAGTGAATATAGAATAACTGTATTTTATAGGCTGTTCAGGTAAATCAAGCAATTTTGAAGTCAGCCTTTGAAAAATGTCACTGCCCATACCTACGTTGTTTAGCACGCACCCAGTAAGGTTGGCAATGATCGATTGAACGCAGCTCCACGTCTTAAGGCTGAAATTAAAATTCAAAGAAAACGTTTGCGAATGCTATGATGAATTCTTTTGCTTTCTGTATTTTAATGCTTATAAGTGTTAATGAAATAACTAATCTGTAAAATATTTAATTTTCTAACAATTCAACGGTTTCACTTGACCGATGCGTGACTTAAGTCATTAGGCTCATGGCATTGTTAATATTACATACGTGCTCAGTGTATCGTGAACAGCCTATATAATCATTAACACGTGAAATGTTTTCAATCGCGTGCTAACTAGTACACGATACTATTTTTGTCTGGATTAACTCGAGGAATTTTTTTTCGCAGAAACACACGCGCATTATACGTCGCCCTGAACATGACACCCGGGTTTTTTGAGACCACGAAGAAAATTTAAATTAGTTTTAAGTCGCACACGTGCGCGGGCATGCACATGTACATGTTTTTCCCCTTCTCGGGACGAGACTGTATGATGGTTGTTCAAAACCGAGCGCTACAACGACCTACGTCGTTTACCGGGAAGGATTGGGTGCATATTTCAGCCCACCGCCTCTTCCGGTTCTATATAATTAACCCGTCCTGGTAAAGGATGGCAAGGGAGAGGAGGAGAAAAAAAAAAAACAGTCGCTCCTTAGCCACTTTCCTACAGGGTTCGCCCACATCAACCATTTCTCGTTAAAATGAGGGGATGCAGCCCGCAGCCCTCCCGTTTATGAGAAATGTCTACGAAAATTGGGGCAATTTCGAGGGATAAACATATGGCTGGGCGCCGAGTGGCTTGCACAGGTAGGTAAGGGACGCGCGACCTTGGAAGACAATATAAGGGCAGCTGTTACATGGGCGACTTCCCTTCGTAGACTTCCCCGAGTTGCCAGCGAACTACACGGCGCTAAAAAAAAATGCACGGGTTCGAATTCACCAGCCAAGAGCCCTTACCTTTGGAAAGTGCATCCTGGATGCGACGCGACATTGTCGCCGTCCGAATTCACAGAAAGGGCGCATCGCACACCCCAGAATGTTCCCTTCAATCAAGGGCGCGAGCAATTTGCTCTTCTCGAGCCAGGGATAGTTTGTTCGAAAATATTTCATTTGTGTGCGTTTCTCGGTGTGCACGACTGCGCGCTGGCAGCTGAGAACACTCACAACCGCCCTAAAGACGAATGGAACTCGCGCAAAGCGAAATTCGTCACAGTAAAACTCGAGCTGGAAACGAATACAGACTTCCGAAATTCACTAATGAATTATTTCACGTAAAGGGATCAAGGGCTGGCTCGTGAAACCGGAAGGGATCAAGGACCCATTGTACTGAAATAGAACGCAGCCTCGCATAAATGTAGGGCATTCTCGGGTACTGCCAACTTTTCTGAAGCCCTGCCAAAGTTCGACTACCAGGACATTCCTCCACCTCATGCAAACAAAGCTCAACAGAGTCTAGAAAATTACACCAAAGTTCGACTACCAGGACATTCCTCCACCTCGTGCAAACAAAGCTTAACAGAGTCTAGAAAATTACACCAAAGTTCGACTACCAGGACATTCCTCCACCTCATGCAAACAAAGCTCAACAGAGTCTAGAAAATTACACCAAAGTTCGACTACCAGGACATTCCTCCACCTCATGCAAACAAAGCTTAGCAGAGTCTAGAAAATTACACCAAAGTTCGACTACCAGGACATTCCTCCACCTCATGCAAACAAAGCTTAACAGAGTCTAGAAAATTACACCAAAGTTCGACTACCAGGACATTCCTCCACCTCATGCAAACAAAGCTTAACAGAGTCTAGAAAATTACACCAAAGTTCGACTACCAGGACATTCCTCCACCTCATGCAAACAAAGCTTAACAGAGTCTAGAAAATTACACCAAAGTTCGACTACCAGGACATTCCTCCACCTCATGCAAACAAAGCTTAACAGAGTCTAGAAAATTACACCAAAGTTCGACTACCAGGACATTCCTCCACCTCATGCAAACAAAGCTTAACAGAGTCTAGAAAATTACACCAAAGTTCGACTACCAGGACATTCCTCCACCTCATGCAAACAAAGCTTAACAGAGTCTAGAAAATTACACCAAAGTTCGACTACCAGGACATTCCTCCACCTCATGCAAACAAAGCTTAACAGAGTCTAGAAAATTACACCAAAGTTCGACTACCAGGACATTCCTCCACCTCATGCAAACAAAGCTTAACAGAGTCTAGAAAATTACACCAAAGTTCGACTACCAGGACATTCCTCCACCTCATGCAAACAAAGCTTAACAGAGTCTAGAAAATTACACCAAAGTTCGACTACCAGGACATTCCTCCACCTCATGCAAACAAAGCTTAACAGAGTCTAGAAAATTACACCAAAGTTCGACTACCAGGACATTCCTCCACCTCATGCAAACAAAGCTTAACAGAGTCTAGAAAATTACACCAAAGCGCACCACATTCGTGCGCATTCGCTGTAAAGATAATTTGAATTAGAACTGTTTATTAATACGCGTTACCAACATACCTATTTTCTCCCTGTATTTGTTCATATTAATTATAAATGAAGCAATATAAGTTATACGTAAGATATAAGGAAAAGTTTCTTTTTAATAAAAAAAAAAGGTATTTTTATGTTAACGAGTTATAAATGTATTGTTACCAATACAAGTATTTTTATACAACCTATTAGTTGTAAAAAACATAAGATTCAGCAGATTTGTTAAGTTTATTGTTAGGCTTATGTTTTAATTACTGCGATTTTGTCTGTTCTTGAAAATGTTTATAATCCGCAAACACCTAACGGCACGTTAATAGTTGGAAACTTTAAGAATTGACTTTCCGATGTATGAATAATTAATAACGTGTGTAATTAGCCTAGCATTTACTGTCGTCTCATAGCAACTGAAAAAATTGTTTGCAAAATGCATAGGAAAAAAATTGCCGCCGGGTATAGTAAGCAACTAAATATATACTGTTCACGGTTTAACTGAGCAGTTTCGAAATAAACCTATGGAAAACGTCACTGCCATATGCCACTTCCTGCATATATATTTGAATGGGTGCGTTGACTTCAATGCATTCCTCAGGTAATGTTGGATGGATAGTAGTTCTGTATGTTAACGTTGAATTGTAATTGTAAATGGCTTTATAACGTCCCACGGTTTTATGATTGAAGGCTTAGCGGGGGACGGATTACAGACTATCCCATGCCTTACCTGAGATTCGAACCCAGAGCCTCCCGCACCCTATATCGGTGGCGCACCAACCGACTGCGCCACGGGAGATCGACGTTAACGTTGAATTAAGAATTTTTGGTAAACATTTTTGAACACTGAAGTGTTTCGTTTTAGCAGTTCCAACTGCCCAACGCGTGAATAATTTGATGAGGCCCATGGCAATATCGATTTTACATACGGCGGAAGAATACGTGTAGCTTAGGTTTGAACCCAATCAGACCCAGCGAACACAGTTATGTACAGAATGCAGAGTAAGATTATTTTCACACGACACTGTACATTGCAAGGCTCATTGGTCAATGACCTCTCCCGTGGGTTACTGATTCGCAGAGACCTGAAGAAGCCGCGGATTCATTTTGAGACAAGCTAGAATTCGAAACACAAGTTTTCATGTAACTTTAGCCATTTAGGTGTTTGACACCTTCTGGAGAAAGCTGGTTTAATCGTCGCCTTCCACTGTGACAGCAGACAAACAAATGTGCAGTTTATACAGGCATATTTGTACATAAGACTGTTAGAGTCTAACTTGCCGGTCGTTGAACTCGCGAGTTTTCCAGGTCTCTAATGATTCGTAAACCGTGCAACTGCTGTATTCTACGAATGGTCCTTTTTACTATATGATAACTAGGGGTACGAAAGTTTCGCGAGTTCAATGTCCTGTAGGATAGACTCCACAGTCCTGTGTATACTTGAGCCTCAGATGTTTGTTCATTGGCTACTTCTCCAGAGATTGGCAAGTGTTATACACCACACTCGGCAGTATGGCACTCGATACTTGTTTCCTTGCAAGTCTGCTATTGGCTCAGAGTCGTCCAGGGCTCGAGAGGACTGGGTAAATAGCAGGCAACTAAGATGAGAAGGAATTGCAGAGCTTGATGTTAAAATGGAAAAAATGAATTCCAAGATTGCTGATATGAAATGAAAGAGTATGAAGTAGAATAACAGAGCATGAACTGGGAAATTCTAGAAACAAGATGCCAAGGAGGTATGATAAGGCAGGAGAAAATAAAAGTCCTAGATGACAGCCGAACGAACCGAGTAATTTGGAAACAAGATGGTGGTGAGTACCGGTGAATGGCTCCTGGTCATGTAAAAAAAGGTGTAATTTCATTTGGAAAATCAGGATTTTTTAGAGTGAATAGCTATCCCCCAAATTGGGTGAAAAGAGCCTTTAGGGGATCGTTTTTGCACATGGGGGATCGGTAATTTTTTGAGGGAAAATGGGGAATTTTGAGGGAGGAAGGGTTATTTTGAGGGAAATTCTATGAATTTTGAGTGATTTTGAGGGAAAAAGGGAAATGTTGAGGGGAAAAGGGAAAAAAACAATATGGCGGTCGGTCGTATCCGGATCCGACTGCTGGTTCCTGGCGTCGGACCTGCCAAATATTTTTACTTACAATGATGATCTGCGACTACTGCACAAATTGTCGCTGTTTAAAAATTGCTTGTTGGAAGCAATTGGGGTTGCCACCCTTACTTCACGAAAAATGTATTTGCGCGGACGTGTTTCCGGTTTTTAACGACGGGTTTTTTACTCAGAGTGTCAGAATTAACAAAGAAGAAAACTTGTCCTCTGTTATAAACCTTTAACTTCACTGTTTTCGAGGAATTCATCCATAAATTCATTACGAAAGGAGTAATAACGGTTGTAAGTAATTAATACATTTCTATTTCATTGCACTTGACATTCATTTTACTAGCGTATACATAGGTTCCTCTTTTACGCTACCCTATCATCTGGAGTGTAATTAGTATGAAACACCTGCATGAATTCCAAGACTTCGTCAACAAATTTATGTGCTGACTCCTCGAAAACTATGAGGTTCAGGGTTATAATGTAAGTATACATATTTGTTTTGTTTGCATTGACGTGGTGATTAAAATTCTAGAGTTAAAATATTAATTACGCTTCTCCTTCACAGAATATAATGCACATTTAGGTGGCGTGAAGGAAGGTATTAGCTAAAGAAGAAAACTCTCAGATAGTTCTCCAGTTACCTATTTTTAAAAGTAATAGAATATTTACTGTCATCAAAGCAGCCAAAATGGGACGGATGCGAAACGTCCACTTTGTTGAAAAATAAACAGCTTGTGGACAAAAAAAGTAGTGTATACCTACAGTCTAGACCTGAGTCAATGAGAATTTCACTGTTCAAATCAGTTAACAGCACCTGACTAATTAAACAGTAACTTAATTTAATTTAAATAATGACTCAGTGAAAAATTGCCAGTTTTCCCTTAACTTACTGATTCAGTGACATTTTCCACTTCATTAGTTGTTTTTCAGTGATTTGTTTTACTGATGGTTCAATGAAATAATGTCTATCAGATAAAAAAAAACCCATAAAGTAATAAAACCCATAACATATATTTTTTCTTGTAAAATGTGAATTTCCCTTTTTTATAATATCACTTTACATGGCAACGTGAACTTTCTGTCTTTCATAGCTCTCGGTTTGAAGATTTAAACTGCATTAAATTTGGGGAAGTGAGTGTATTGATACGCACTATTTGCTCTAACAACTATAACGTTACCAATTAAACTTAAAACGAAAAGAAAGAATACATAACTTGAATCAATGTATTTTCGATAAAGAATTTTAATAAATTTTTTCCGCCTCACAGTCGATGTTGGCTTGGCAGCTCCATTAGTAGGGTATCGTCCTGAAGGTGGGAAACTGTGGGTTTTCAGTTCGGTTACTCTTGACATTGACGTGTTCACAAATGTCATGTTATAATATCAGAAAATAATGAAACATAATAATTCAGGAAAGCTAACATTTAAAAAAAAAAAAGTACTTATATATAGTGACTTTACAGCCTCGAAAGTTATTGTATTCAAATATCGATACTAAGGTATTTCAGAATATAATATTACTTCGTGTATGTGTAAACAAAAATTATTACTGATTGGTGTTTACAACACTGATTTATTATAACCACGATAACTTTTATTTTAACAAATACTTTTATTTTAGAGTAAACTTATACACGTATGTTTCTTTTCGTATCTCTACAAAATGTTCTTTGGAAACAAATTGCCCAAGATCATTTCAGTAACAATACAATTAAATAAGAGTAAATTGTACAATTTATTACATTGGAATACGTAAACTAAGAACGAAATTTAACAAGTATCATAAACTTAAAAATGTATAATTAACATGGAGATATGCAAAAAAAATATATTTTTACATAGAAAAGTGTGCTGTGAAGATGCCATATTTTATTTGTAATGATGCAAGTAAAATTTTGTTAACTACTTTCCGAACAATTATCAGTAAAACGTGCACAGAATTTTTAATCTATAATGCTTTCGCGTTTACATTTTAAAGGTTAAACAATTATGGTGGTAATTTTAGTCTAATATTTTGATATATTCGCCTATATATGAGATAACAAAGAAAAATATTACGGAATACATAGGAACAAGAAAATTTCGCGTTTTAAACTACGTTTATGCTAGTTTCGATTGTACCATGCATTTTCGAGCTTCAGCTGTTTGTTCTTTGGTTGCTGCCCTAATATGTAGCGTGTTTTACTTCAGACCTGGTGGCACAAGATTCGACGCATGTTTCCTAGCACGTCTGCTATTGGCTCAGAGCTCGCCTGGGCGTGTCTTGTGATACTATTGCAAACACAGCAGAAATGTGCATGTGTCTGAAGTCTAGCTTTGCGAGATTTTCCAGTTCCGAGAGTGGAGTAGAGAGATTGTGACGGCTCTAAACAACATGGTCTTGAGAGCCGACGAAGGTGAAGCGATGCGAGTATAGATCAGCGCTGGAATGCAAAGGAGGGAGGAAACATGGGAGATCCCTGAGAAAACCCACCGACAAGCGGTATCATCCGGCACGATTCCCACGTGTGAAAGTTCGGCTAGTGAGGGGGGAGGGGAAGACCCCACCGGGATTCGAACCCGGTTCGCCTAGGTGTGAGGCTGCTCCTCCCAGTCCCTAGATATGCATTCTTTTTTAAGGGTCGATTTCGCAAATGAAACCTATCAGTAGGGACACCGGAATTTCACGAAAAGTTTTCCGCGCATGTTAGATTTTTATACCCTATAGGTATATCAGCAGTTTTCTTTTGCTTATTGGTCGCGTGTTTTTTCTGAGAAAACTTCTTACTTGGCTAGCCGATCAGAATTGGCTTACTAATGTGGCGTGCTGCTGTGATTCACGAGCAGACGCCTACGACGCGTTACACGTAAATCACCAAATCAAGAAAGCGGATGCGAGCTAAAGTGATATGAAGTACAAATGGTCATGAAATATTTTCGCAAAAATCTGGTGTCGCTACCTGTCAGTTCGAGCAAGACCTTTGGCTGTTGAAAATACTTTAAGAAGGAGACGGGCTATGTGTAGAGACCTGAAAATTTCGCGAGTTCAATGACCTGCAGGCTAGAACCTACAGTTGTATGTACAAATGTGCATATGTAAACTGCGCATTGGTTGTCTGCTTTCACAGTGGAAGGCAACGATTGGGCTAGTGTTTTCCAGGAGCTGGCAAATATCGTGTTGACCAATTGCTAATGTTCAGGGACAGGTGGTTTTCGTGAAAATATTCATGGTCATGCTAGACTTCAATATCCTACATTCACATTTACAACTTCCTTTGGTTATTGGCCGCGTGTCTACGTGAGATGACATGTTCTATTTGGCTAGACCAATAGAAATACAGTACTCCGATACTAAATAATAAATGCGTATGGGCGGTGGACCAGGGCGAGGCAACACCCTCCGAGTGACGGGCTTTCCAGCTGGGTCCCGTAGGTGCCCGTCGTCCCTGAACATGACATGAAATGAGACCATAGGATGTAGAAGCGCTGGAATGCAAGGCCGGGGGAAACGGGGAGTACCCCGAGAAAACCCGCCGGCATTTCTTCTTTTTTTTCTCTCTCTCTCTTCCTTTTTACTGTTGCACGCGAGTGCCGTCCCTCGTCCCAGGGTAATAGAGAGCCATGATTGGCCCCTCGCCATCCGCGGAGAAGGCTTGTTCTGGGAAGCGGTAAATTGGCTGTTGTTCTGGCTCTCACGCCAACAGATGCGAAGCGCTGTCTTCCTTCTGTCTCCATTCCCTCACTCTCTCTCTCTCTCTTTCCCCTCCTCACTTTCACAGCATCCCGCCATCCATCCGGCTCCCCGGAGGAACGGAAATGCCCAAGGCCCAATTAACAGTTGCCAGTGGTGGCCAGGGCAGTGTTCGAACTGGTGCTTCAAGTGGCAGATTTACTAAGGGCTTGTTTTACCATCTCCTGTTCATCTCCCGTCAAAAATTAGCTGTTGGCTAGCACTGAATTTCATTTTACTACTTCATGTCAACGTCTAACAGCGGTATTCGGTAGTTCTGAATTTAGCGTTTAATATTAACGGAACTTGCCCAAGTGCCTACTAATTTTTCAAATCCCAAATTACCACAAAATTTGTTTCAAGAACAACATATACGGCTTCATAGTACACCTATAGACTACATATATTTTTATGCGTCTTGTAATTCAATAAATACACAAGAAAATAGCAGTATGTATTAATTTAATCCCAATGCCACATTGTGGGATGTAATACAGTACACGTAACCGAACAGATATTGTATACATACATTTTTTCATATAAATATGTTATTTATTAAAAATAATATTCTCGTATAAATGTTATGCCAGTGAGTGGTATGTAATACATACTACAATTTTACTCGGCATATAGCTCCAGCAGAGTTCCTGTTACAAATTTTTTTTAATTCTTATACTTAGAGATGGTGATTTATCGCGGAAAAAGTTTACTGTTTGCTAGGATTCAACATACTGTTCACATGTCCGACAGTTTTCTTTACTTATTGGCTGTCATGCACGTATGAAAATATTACCTATTTTCACTGGACCAATGAGGATTCTGATACTATAAGGCAGAAAGTCGTGATTGGTCTGCAAACAACTTAGCCGAGTCGAAATCTTGTTTATCCAATCATGAAAGAATAAACTAGTTAGAATGTCATAGAAGATACGTTGACTCAAATTTTCGTGATTTTCCACCATCTCTATTTACACTCCATTTCATATAAGTACACTAAATTTTGACAGCTCTAGTAGAAAAGTACTGGAGTCGCAAGGTATCCTCCTGCTACAGCTGTTTCGACAACGAAGGTAACAATGTTTGTTTGTAAACAAATGGTATGATCTATGTAGGTTACCATTCCAACTTATTTTATCTTTACTGCTGGAGCTCTGTTTATTTTATTGTCTGTGTGTGTGTGTGTGTTGGGGGGGGGGGGGGGCAGGACTTTATTTTACGTCTTTCATGAGACGGTATTGTTTTGTAGTTCATCTTACGAGACGGTATCATTTTGAGAAACATGTTATTTTGATGGAGCAGTGGAAAATTTTGCTCGTACTGAAGTAACACTCAGATTATGTCACCTCACCGAAAGAACTAAACCCGATAAAAATGTTGCTATTAGTAACGATTCGATTAATAAACACACTTTGTATATATACACACATATATATGTGTATATATATATATACAAAGTTTGCTAGGTTAATTTCGCTATATATATATATATATATATATATATATATATAGCGAAATTATATATATAGCGAAATTAACCTTACAAATTTTGTATGTATATATATATATATATATAGAAATTAACCTTACAAACTTTGTATGTGTGTATATATATATATATATATATATATATATATATATATATATATATATATATATATATATATATATATTATATATATATATATATATATATATATATATATATATATATATATATATATATAGCAAAATTAACCTTGCAAACTTTTGATTTTTCAAATAATAATCATGTTTACACTACAAAGAGAGAGAGTTTTTTTTTTTTTTTTTTTTTTTTTTCCCCCCATTCTAATAGTTGTTTCCAGTTGTTTCCAAATACGTTATTTACAAAACACACTGACTTACTGTTCGCAATTCCTGTTCACAACTCCTGAACACATGTTCTGTGGCAATCCTTGGACACGTTTGTCTGCCGCTGATACGAAATATTTTTGATGCTCCACCGGTTTCCCGAACCTAACAAACTTAAATTTCGTAACATAAATAACTTGTGACACTTTATGACGGCACAGAAAATAGCGGACTAACCCGTACACGTGCCGATAATATATTTTACGCAAGGGAAAAAAAAAAAAAAAAAAACACTAAATAGGTTGCCCTGCAACTAACTATGCCAAATGAAAGCAAATATAAAAACTGCCGGTAAAATATCCCGGTAACACCAATTAGGAACTCGCATAAACGTCATGAAAGAGGTCAATTGCACAATGGCGTTCTCTGAGGCTGGAATGTTTCACTGATCGTGAGTGCCCGCATGCTCTGTTATAACTGCGAAACACGTTTCTAAAGTCAATTCGCTAAAGCATAAAAAAAAATTCTCTACGTTACTTTGACTAGAATCTTAAAGGGCTTATGCCCGGTTGCACCATCGTGGTTCGAAACTCGATCCGAGATCGCATCTAAGATCGACACAGAAAACTTTTGCACCATTAGAGTTCAGAACTGGACTGGAGATCGAGATGAAGTTCATTTCGAACCGTCGAAATTAGCGGTACCAAAACTCGATCTGAGATCAGCAACTATCGTCGGCAAATGTAGTTTGAAAATACGCCAACAGATATAGAACTACGTTCGATTATTTTCTTGGAAAATTATAAACAACATTATACGCACGTGAATATTATTGAGTAAAGTTCGTACAGCAATAATTCACTTAAAGCAGGTAAAACGTTGCACATCTAGTTCTATCTATAGTGAATAATACGCCTAATGTCATGACGTCATATATTACGAACCAATAGCAAAATTTGTCTCATACTTAATCTCGATCTCTCACTTTGGTACCAAGATCGAAGAATCGGGGATCCAGAACTATGAAATTTCGTTGGTACAACACGTTTACATTGGAACCAAGATCAAACCGGATCCTGGATCTCGGATCGGGGAAGATGCTGACGCAACCGGGCATTAGTGGCGCCCCCGGTGTTATGCCTGATGGCTTATCAGGGGACGGCCTACAAACTAACTTTTAACCTAACTGAATGTAAGGTCCATAGCTTGCGTGTGATTCGAACCCAGAACCTCCTGCACAGCAGACCGGCGGAGTACCATCTGACTGCTCCACGGGAAGACGGATAAATTGCTTTAAAAGCATACTTTAAAACATACATTTTGTAAGTATAATTAAAGTCTCGAACTACACCTTTCGGTTGTGAGTTCTGTTTTCTTCCATATAAATTTCACCAACATAACAACATACGTCCCGCAACATCTCATCAGAACATTCAGTTCTTCGCAGATGAGAGCATTTATTTTCCTGTGTAGATTTGTCACGTTGTCCGTCAAAATTTAGTCTAGGCTCTACTTGTGTGAAATTCAGTATACCTATTAAATTGTCTATTGGAACACGGCTTCGGTTTACTCAAAGTTCGCGTGGCCCCATTTGGTATAACTAGAGACAATGGAAAATAGCGAAATTTTTCTCTAGACAACATAGCTTCGATACGACTTCAGCTAGTTTATCTTTTTGAAATTGGCCGATCAAGTTTTCGGCTCGGCTATGTTTTATGCAGATGAATCACAAACGATTTTCTTTAGAGTATCGTAAACTTCATTGGCCTAATGGAATGGGATAGTAACTTCATAAGTGTGCGACATTGTCAGCCAACAACGAAAGAAAGCTGTCGGACATCTATAGAGTACCATAAATCCTAGGAAAGTCAACTTTTCCCCTGATAAACCATTGTCTTTAAGTGTTGCTAAAATGATGTATTTGATAGTTATAATTTTTAATTTTTAGTTCGTAACACAAACTAATAAATACTAACTAACCATATAGCTAAAACGCCATAAAAACCATATTGATTCAACCTTCAAAATACCCCTGCCAATGTATAATATAATTAATTTGTAATAAATAGTTTTCTTGTCATCATGACTATGCTCCTAGTGTATTAAATCATTAGGACAACTTCGTTTATAATTACCATAATATACTGCGAAATATAAGTTCTGGGCTTATAATTTTCAAATAAAATGTTATCCGAGTCTTTTGAAAACTTTATAACACACACACATTCATATATATCTTTATTTTTAAAAATTATTTTTTTTTAAATTATTTTTTGCGGATATAATATTTAGGTGTCATTAGAAATGCTGAATAATTGACTGCCGACAAGACAGAATTGAAATCTACCAATTAGCAAATTACTATATAGCGAAATGATCGATTCGAACACGGCCTAGTGTCATGCTGGATGCAGCTGGTCAATTTCATTTCCCCAGGGAAGTTGTTTCTCAAAACAATATCGATTAATCGATTAATCGATAGAACATGCGCTTAGATTAGATGTATTCAGCAACCATTACTGTTTGTGAGGTGTTTTAAAAAAGTGGATAAGGATACATTAGAATCATGTAAATTTTAAGTAGTCAAAACGAACCAGTCCAAAATCAGTGTCAGCATAGTGATTAAGATGGTGGTTGAAAATCACTGAAGCAGCGGTGATTGACGCTAGATTCTGGCGGATACCAAGACATTATTTCCCGATTAGTTCGAATGATTCGCCAACTTTCTAAGTGAAATTCAGCGATAAAAAATTTATTGGTTGGCGTATACTGAGAAAACGTTGATATGGTTAAATTTTATTGCTGGCCTACAGTTCTTCTCGGGTCATCTTAGCTATTTGACACACTTATAACCAACATTCGAAACTGGGCTAGAGAGATTTTCTGATTGTTATGAGGCTTGAAGACTTTTTTCGCCTGCGAGTTGTATACATATTTATTCATCGAATAAGAAGTAACTTCTGTACCAAATTTGAAATTAATTTCTTAGAAGGTGATAAGATATGTAATTTGTATTTGGCGTGCTCGAAGTATGTTCGGTCATGTGAAAAATTCACAACAGAAGTGTGTGCAAGCTTGGAATGACAATGTTTCACCAAGTTAAAAAATACTTATATTAGTGTTTGCACGAAACGCATTTATGCTTCATATTAACAGACGCGACAATTTTAAATCGTAATAAAATTATAGTAGCAGTCAGTCACTCAAGATATACACGTGAAGACGCCCGCACTGCTTTGAGACATTAGTCGGTATAAATATCCATCTCCAGTGATCAGCAGGGATTTTAATTGGTGACAAGACAACACTTTTACAGTTAATTCTGGCTTCTTGAATGCGGTAAGATATAACAATGTAAGGTCCCAGGACAATCTGACACAAGCACACGGTAATTATACACACGAGTGAAACACCAGGTTCGTCAAGACGATAAGTTAGGCTGTTCACGGAAGATCTACTTGTATGCACGTTGTGTATTCCTCCGCCTCATGTAAAATTAACATTGCCATGGGACTGCTCACTTTATTCATACGCCGGTCAAGTGAAACTGTGAAATTATTAGAAAAAGTTTACATTTTATAAATCTGCTAATTTTTACACACTGAGGCGGTATAAAAAAAAACAGAAAGCGAAAGATATCATTTAAATGGTCACAGATGGTTACCTAACGCTTTTTCTTCGACGTTGACACATGGAACTTCTTTCTATGCACCGTTACCAACTTTACAAGGCGCATGTCGCTCAGTGCGTCCGATTAAAATTTATGCAGGCAGGGGCAGTGACATTTTTTTAAGGTTGATTTCAAAAGTGCTCACTTTATCGTGAAGTCTTTGCAATCGCGCGTAGCGATAAATACCTCCCTAAAGACAGTTCTTGTAACAAGAAGAGTTCAAACTGGTTGATTGTTACTGCTGCTGTGTTTAGCCAGTCAGAAGCTTCGAATGTTGTACTACGTCGTCAGGTGTGAAACTCGTTTATTAAACGAGTAGGTGTGCACTAACTTTGCTCCCCAGATATTTATTTCCTTTTGTACATTTCTCGAGCATCGCAATGACGAAAGTTTTCGAATGTTTTCAAGTGACAATTAACAGTGGAAGTTGAAACGGAACTAATTTAATTTTTTTCGAATAGTCTCAGACGTGATTAAAATTATTATTGCTGACGAAACATCGCTGCCAACTGCATCTAACTTAACTTGTCAGGTAAATGTAGCACTACAACAAACGAGTATCGTCATCGTTATATAAATTGTAGTCGTCAGTCCACTGTGCTGTAGTTGTGCTGTGCATGTGGTTTTTCGTTATTAACTGTGAATCTGTTGGTTTCCCGTATATCGCCAGCCCAGGCGTGGATAGTGTATGAAAACTGTAATTAGCAGTATCTGGTAAAGTTCTTATAGTCCATGCATTTTAATGTTTTATACGTAATCGTAGTCGTGTAGTTGGAAAATGTTCGAATTTACTGTGAATGTGCTCTAAAACTGTGCCTCGCATCTTCCCAAGTTTTTTTTTTTTTTTAAGGTGGATCAGTTCCCGCCATCTTGGAATTTCGGAATTTTCGTCGTAAATTGCATCACAGATTTTGCATTTTATTTTGGGCTTCGACAAAGCGTAGGGCATTACATTGTTCATATTCTAAAACACGTATTGCTAGACTATTGTTGCCAGGTCCATTCCTGTAAACGAAAGCAAAAAATATATATATATATTCATTTCGTGCCTTCAATCAATAGCGGAAAAAATAATAAATAACATAGAAATGTAATATGTCGATTAAGCGCAAGGAGCTATTATTTATGTCATGTCGTGCGAAAATTTTCATTAAATGTGTTTGAATGGAACTTTTGACAAAAATAGTGAAAATCCAAGATGGCGGAGAGTGACCCACCTTAAAAGTTTTTATTCCGGGAAAGGCGCATACCAGCGTCATTGCAGCGGCCTCGTTTCCATGGAAACTAATCCGTTATGGCCGCCACAATGGCGGTGCTAGACGCATTTCTTAGAAGCGAAGCTAAATAAAAAAAAATTAAAAAAACACCGCGGAGCGTTACGCGAGACTTGAAGTAGGCTTGCAATCCCCTCCCCACGTCGCTTCCCTTCAAGAGATGGGCGTTTTCTTTATCCCGAGATTGTATCGAACTTCAAAGACTTGGTATACGCCTCCTTTGCGCGACGCTAGATAAACCCTCGAATGTGCTCCACGACGGCTGTAAACCGATTGTTAAGATCTAAACATTTTTGCATTCGGGTGGAAAATTTCACTGAGTCCACATCAAACAGGGGGGGGGGGGGGGAAAAATTCTTTCAATGGAGTTCCTTGAGGCTGCCTACGCGAACCAGCAAGCAGTGAGCAGAACTTGAGAGGAAAAATAAATCGTATTCATAAACAACCGAATATTTTTTTTATAGGCAGTTCACGATAAAGTGAGCACTTTTTAAGGTCCTTGCAACATGTTTTAACCGCTAATAAATATGTCTTATAGCAGCTTCAGGCATTAATTTTTTATAGTGGTGAAATGTATACACTGCGTTTATTCGTTACATTGCAATGTTATATATTAAAAAGCAGCAGGGAGATGGAAATTGGATGAAAGGAAAAATTTACGAGGGCCTTAAAAAGTGCTCACTTGACCGTGAACAGCCTATAGCAACATCTGCATATGAATAGCGTTTAAGAATCTTTCACGTACATAGACTAGTTATATTTTTATATTTTTGTAGCTTTAATTTTTTTTTTAGCGTGAAGATGGTGGCAGATGTTACGTTCATTTCTATGCAGTACGTGCAAGCACACCATAACTTTGTGGTCAGGGCGTGAGAGAGGGTTTAAAGCCTGAACTTCGCCATAACAACAAAGGCGAATTGTCATCATTCCCATTGTCCGAATTGAACGCATTATCGTCCTCGGTCGATGATGCTATTTCAAACACTAGTACAGCAGAGCTGGAACGGAACCAGTATTTTCCATCCAACCACATTTGAACGGGGATATTAAGCGAGACTAATTCTCAGCCTTTCTGAAAGGATTTTATTTGGCTTCGTTTGGTTACTACTTTCTGAGTTCAAGCGAACTGCAGATGAAGACGTAGACAGCGTTCAAAGTGCATTCCTGGAAAATGCAATTTACCAAATCCAAGCTGGTTGTAACAAGGGCTTACCGATCATTTTTCATCAACAGTTTTATATATCGCTGACGAGTGGCTCGTCATACGAGCGGCCCTGTCGACCGCATAACATTACAGGCGGTTACAGTTTCTTGGAACGTCAAATTACCGACAACGATTTTCTTATACTCCATCGCCAGGCACGGATATTTTGGAAGAAAATATTGATCACTACCTAGAACGATTTGGAAGTCACACTTGCTTTATAGTTAGTCCAAAATTCGTTTGGCATATTTGTTTCTTTGAGATATGCATACCAGCTATGAAAATTTCCCCAAAATTTATTATGTATTCGTGTTCATTTTAAAAGGAATGAAAAGGGATGTGAAAAAATATTCACTCCACGGAATAAAATTTTAACTGAAGATTTTTCGATACAAGAACATGACAGCTTCGACTGAAACAGTGCATTAATTACGCTTATTAGATAAAACTAAAGGACAGTTAAAAGTTATGTTGGCAACCGTAGTCACATAATGTACAGAGCGGAAGTTTGTGTACAATTCGTACACGTACATCAATATTGTTGAGGAAAACCACGTATCGGGTTCGTGCATTTTTTTCCTTCACCTATTATTACAGTCGACGAAACTTTTAACTGTTTTCTGGCTGAAGCTGAATTACGTAAATTTTGATCTCAAGAAGATCTTTTAAAGTCTTAGTTGCAGTTCGAGAAAATAGAATCTGTAGCATGCTCCCCTCCCACCGCTCATAAAATTAAACATTCCCATGAAACCGTCGATGATAGAAACATTAAAGATAACGTAAAAGTTAAACCTATTCTTTAATTTAATAGGCGTAAAACAAAAATAAACTTACTTAATTTGCTTCTACGGTTTAATCAGTACGCATTTTATTAATAACTTCAAACATTACATTCGTTTATAATCTGTTACAGATATGGCAGACACTGTATGCTAGTCAGTTTTTAAGTTGAAAAGGTATCTGTGCCGCACCTATAATACACAATCACTGAAACACGAACTAACTACTAAAGTATATAGTTAACTGTTTTCCATAGAAATTCAAACACCTTCTCAAAAATAATTCCTACAAGAAAAATTTTAATAGATTAAAATAAAAGTAAACATGATGTAAAGTACGCATGCCAGTTGCACAGTAAACATCACATTCCCAGCACTGAACTGATCTTTTTCCTACACAGCTGTCAAAACCGCGAGGGCTCCTCTAAGGTTACTACAATGTTTACACAAACCCCATGGTTTCCCATTATATTTTTATATCAGGGTAAGATCCCAAACGCCATAGAACTCTTTTACTTGTGTGACTGCACTGGAAAAAAAAATTCTTTCTTTATAGTAAACAAAACTATTTATTTGAGGGCATTTCGTTCACAGTAACCAGCTATCCATTTAATTCGTTAAAGAAACTTAGGTCTGCTGTTATATAATTTTAATTTTTCGATTTTTATGTCAAATTACTTTTGTTTATGGCAAGAAAATAATTTCTTTGAACTTGTTTTCTTGACTGTAAATAAATTTTGCTTTGTATAAAAAAATAATTAAGTGATATTAATATTTTTCCATCACATATTTCAATTTTTAATAAAGAAACTTACTAAATGTTAAGTTACGAAAGAAAAAATTCCTTGAATCGTTGACAAAATTTCGTATCCTTCAGAAAAGAGTAACCGACTTTTCGCTGCTGAACTACTATATCGACCATGCAAGGTCATTGATGATGTTCATGTACTGATAAAACAAACATTTAATTTATGCATACTTACTTTACAGTGTTTTATACATACCCAGAACACTCTTTGCGGCAAAAAAGTCATGAGTTGCAGCAAAGAAGGTGTTTTTGGGTGTGGAACATAATTAATTCGACATGCGGTAAAGAATCTTGAGACAATATAAAAATGTTGACTCTGGGGTGGCCTATTTCCTGTGCTCGTGCCAAAGAATGCCATGTTTTTTTACAGGAGCTTCAGTTAATAAACAATTTATCGGAGTAGTAGGACATAAAGAGATCTGGTGCAGGGTCCAGAGTCTGGCTCTCCGGCTCTGGCCGCCATCTTAGATTCCAGACTTCCCAGTGTCATTTCGGCCACGTGACCGCCATATTGGATTCCGCCATGTTGCTAGCCAGTACGCCGCCATATTTTAAACCAGTAATTCGTCATATTGGGCTACCATCTTCGTAGCCAGTATACCGCCATATTGGACCGTCATATTGGTAACCAGTATGTCATTTTTTCATGCTCTAGTATTCCACGAGTTTTCTCCTAGTGCTCCCACTTTACTCTTTTTAATTCTTTCTTTCTTTTTTTCTTACTTCCTTTCCTTCTACATTCTTCTTTCCTTTCTCTTTCATTCTATGTTTCTCTCTTCGTCTTTCATTTCTCATTAATTCTCTCTTTATCTCTTCTGCTTTGTTTACATCGGCTGTTACTGGAGGCCACCATCATTGTTACTAAAGGCCTCCATATTTGTTTACATTTGCCTCTCACCTCTGTTCCACGCCATCTTGGTTTTTGTTTGACATTTGTTTTCCCCATTAGTTCTGGCTTTGGCCACTAGGGGCAACACCATATTGGTTCCTGCATTGACTGCTAGGAGCGCTGGTGTCTCTCTCCTTCGATTAGTCAATCGGCCGCCATATTGGTTCTGGAATTGGCCGCTAGGGGCGTTGATTTTTTTGGAACTCAACATACCATCTGGAATAGGGCGGGATCGAACTGTCGGACCTTGGGTCGCCAGACTTACACCTTACATTACTCGGCTAGTGCCTCTAGCACCCCTAGCGGCCAATGCCAGAACCAAAATGGCGGCCAAAGCCAGAACTAATGGGGGAAACAAATGACAAACGAAAAACCACGATGGCGTCGAACAGAGATGAGAGACAGATGAAAACAAAAATGGTGGCCTCCAGTAACAAAAATGGTGGCCTCTAGGACCAGATTTCGGCCTCCAGTAACAGCCGATATAAACAAAGAAGAAGAGAGAATGAGAGGGAAAGAAAAGAAGAAGGGATAAAGAGAGAATGAATGAGAGTTGAGCTTAGCTATGGAGGCTACAAGTGCAGGGGATAGCTCATGCAGGCATCCAGAAGCAAGTAAGGTCAGCTTCACTCTTTCCGTCAATCCCCGCCTTCTGGAATAGGTTATCGGGATGCACGAACACCCTCCCCGACCGAGAGAAGGAAAGCAAGCTTCTTGTAAAACAACTGTGTAGGACTACGTGAGAGCTGTTGCCTGAGTCGAAACCCTATTCCAGTACCTGACACGGATGCGCGGTACGCACTGGAAGTCAGGCCGCACTGTCTCAGGTCACACACGTGGGTGTTGCCCTGATTGAGTCTTCCCAACTCAGGGGACGCCTGTCTTTCCTGGCATGGATGTGCAGTGGAAAGATTGGCAAACACTGAGTCAACAAGCTGGTGCAGGGTCAGTGTACCTGTGTTGGCACCCCTGTTCTATCTATGTGTAGATAGAAAGGAGAGCTATGCTAGGCGCTTGTGGATTAAATGGAGTGTTTTGGCTAATTTGAATACCTTTCCTGGGATCACCTGCATTCCCTTCCTGTGAGGAGTCAACTGGGAGCAAGGTGCTAAGTCTACAGGAATTGCGGTACCCAAAGGAATGGAAGAGACGGGAAGAAGAAGGGAAAGTGAAAGGAAGAAAGAGAAAGAAAAAAAGAAAGAACTCAAAACAGAAAAAAGTGGGAGCACTCAGAGGAAAACCTCGGAATGCAAGAACATATAAAATGACATACTGGTTACCAATATGGCGGTCCAAGATGGTGGCATACTGGCTAGCAACATGGCGGAATCCAATATGGCGGTTGCGTAACCGGAATGACAGTGCGGAAGTACGGAATCCAACATGGCGGCCAGAGCCGGAGAGCTGGACACTGGACCCTGCACCAGCTGTCTCTATATCCTACTACTTATCAGTTCTCGACTTGACAAGGAATGTGAAGTTTAGCCTTCCCGTCCAACAGACCGAGAAATGATCACACTGAAGAAAATTTGTGGTAAACTTCCTAAACTGTAAAGGAAGTTTTTAACCTGTACAATCTATGGTAATAATACCTAAGCCGCAGATATAGGAATGTTTAGCAGCGCTACTATACAAAGTTGGGAACTTCCCTATGCATTTGACTGCTTCCTGAGTAAATGTAGGAAAGCTACAAATAATGTATAGGGGAACCATTATTATTCCTGCTTTTTCAATACGTATATACATTGGTACGGTAAATTACAGAATAATTTCTAAGAGTGTACATCTGTAGTTATGATCTGATATGTACAATGCATTTAAGGAATAAACGGAAGCAGGAAGAGATGATGTGCAATGACGTAGCAGGCATAATGTCACGATTTGGAAGCTGTGGTAAACCACATCCTACACAGTCAACAACAGAAATTAATTTGTTCATAAATTTAACCAACAAAATGGTGCAGTTGAAAATATTTTCGCGCACCGACCTCAGACGGTAAAGCTAAAAATCTTACAAGAGCGTTACATCCTTCATAATTTATGCAGTGCCTGTTGATCCATTTATGATGTTTTACTAAGTTCTATGTTAGACCTGTCAAAATACATTTAACCAGAGAGGGTTGCGCATGTGTTCATCTGTCGTGTGGAGAAGCACGTCTAAGAAAAAAAAGCCGAATTTGCAGTTAACCCACAAAAAATATTCCGCTGTTGAATGTGTCTCTGGTAATAAAAAATTACTTTTAACAAGTTATATTGTTCGTATCTGCTGACAGTTTGGTCTTCGCTCTCACATCCGTTCCAATACAGCAGTCAGATATCATCACAAGAGAAACATTATTTTTTATATGGCCAGCCATTGGTTGAACCACGCATGTGTGACTTTCATCCCCTGCAAATGTACCCTTTCTGGGAAATGCAAGGGTTGAAGTTATCCTTTGTTTTCACTGATTTACCTTATATTTTTATTTTGGCCTGTGGCTTCCTGTTGTTGGACCACTTTGTTTTTACTTTTTTTTATTTTATTTATTACACTGCATCTCTGCATCTCGTTTCTATCTATTTATACTGTTTGGTGGTTGCCCTTGGTGCTCGGAGTATGGAAGTGGCGTGGTTGACCTGCCACCCACTATCGCCCCCCACACATTATTACAACTGAGTGCGCACGAATTCAGCGCGTTGTCATTTGATCCAATTTTCTAGACTTTCGTTTGCACGAGGCGGAGGAATATCCTGGAAGTATAACTTTAGCAAGGCTTCAGAAAAGTGTTAAAATAACCGTGAATGGATTATACTGTACATTTCATACAAGTGACAGACATTATGACCAACCCACACACTATGTAAACAGTAAATGCTGTCGTTCCTACAGTATTGTATCAGCTGATGAACTGCTGCGGGCTATTTTGATGATGGCGTTGGAACGAAGAAAATGATTGACAGAACAGTTAAAGACCAGTGCCAGTATGACCGCATTCGGGTTTTACAGAAGACTGAGAATTTGATCCTTGAAAACAATAACTGATTTGGCGCTACCTATTGTTCTGGTCCCTCGACCAGACTCGTAATACACTCTCAAATTCCAACAAGTTAAATCTCAGCTAACTATGTGAATACCTGGGGTACGAGATCTCAGGCTTCGAATAATGATTCAGATAATTTACAAAACTACTCATTTACTGCCAGCTTAAATTACAATAAAATATAGAATATTATAAATACAAAATGTAACTAGTTGCTTGGCCGGAATCCTCTGAACATTTCTGCAAGAAAACGGACAGTGTATTATAGCCGAGATACTTTCTTTACAATCAATTAGTTTAACTCTTAGATCGCTGCGCGTAGTTTTCCCTAACGGAACCGGCCTGCACTGGGAAACGAGATTCACCTACCATTGAATAATATATCGACCGCACTCGAAGTTCCTCCGTCGTGGGATGATCCTGATGTCCTCTCAGCTGACTGACGTCCTCCGTCGTCCAGTGTCTCCTGGTCACCGGCTTGCAGACGCCCTGCCCTGGAGTCCGTCACGTCAGAGTATCGCAGAGAGAGAGTCCCGCTGACCCGGAACTGAACTCCGTTTTGCAGTGCCTCTGATGACGCCATTGCCACTCTGCAATTCGCCCTGCCATCCACCGTCGCTGCCATGACCTCAAGAGTATGTCCGACCTATCGGGGGGCCGCAGGTTCGTGTCCCGGTGCTCACAACACTGCTCACGCATGTTTCATAGTTCTCAGTGTGACGATTTTGGTATCTGTATTGTTGTTATTCATAACGGGTATGAAAAACGCTGTCCATACGAGCTTCCGTTTACAGCGTTGTCATACACATCCATCAACATGCAACAAAACCTGACTTGTGTTTAACGGATTGGTATTTTTATGCTACGTTTGAATGAGGGTGAAGGGAGGGGGGATGCTGTATTCAGGTAATAACCTACAACGATTATGCTGTGTTTCACAACCAGCATTAGTTTTATCACTGTCATTATTCATTAACAACTTTAAGAGATAATAAGCTGAACGTGCGAAGTGACTATCTAAATATCTGTCGTGTATAATGTCTACTATTGAATTTCACAGTTTGTACTTTTCAAAACCTAAATTTCGTTTTCATAGATTTAGTAAACATATGGAGTGTTTTGTTTTCACGAGAAGATATAATTTTCTCTAGCGTTACCCGAACTAAGCTTGGGCATTATCCTCAAAGAGTTCATAGAAAATAACGTCCTGATGGTATGCGCATATATTTAGTGGAGGATGAAAAAGGGCGTTGTAGACACCGCCTGCATGCTGTTGACAACGCCCACGAGGCTCTGATAGAATCAACATCGCCCTTAAAGGCACTCGGCCAGAAAAGGCAGGGCAGATTGTTGGAACGCTGACAATGGCCGGCCATTGTTGCAGACGCCCGACACCGAGATGCCAAACAAGTGTTTTGAAAGCAAGAAGACTAGTATTTAAGAACACTCGAATTTTCCAAAAAAAGAGATCACGATCCGCTGTATTTCATAACAGTTTAGGTCAGGTCCACATTTCTCATTGGATGATTCACGTGGTCCGTGACTTAGGTGTCTGCCCGCGAATCAGACCTAATTCTGATTGGCCAGTCAAGAAAGAAAATGTGTCCGTACAAAGACAGCCGCCAATAAACAAAAAAAATTTGCTAGTACGTTCATAGGATATTGAAATCTAGCGTGTGCACAATCTTTCCGCGAAGTTCGGGTGTCCCTTTTTATTGGTTGCATTTCTTTGTGGAAAAATATTTTATTACTTGGCTGGCCAATTAGAATGAGGTTTCTCCTGTGTTGTGTGTCTGTGATTCGCGAGCAGATACCTGACACGCCCAACATGTAAGTCATCCAGTTAAGAAAGTGAATCTGAACTAAAGGCTGTTCACAATAAAGGTTGGTGCGCCACCGATCTGTGGTGCAGGAGGCCCTGGGTTCGAATCCCGGGCAAGGCATGGGTGTTAATTTAAGTTAGGTTATAAATTAGTCTGTAAGCCTTCCCCTGCTAAGCTTTACAGCATAAAACTGGAGGACGTTAAAAAGCCCTTTACAATGCAATACAAATGTTTTCGCTTCAACTACCACACTCACCGACAGCTGAAACTCTTCATCTTTATTCTCGGCTGTGTGCCACGGGCCTTTGCCAAGATAGTTCTGAGGGTGGTTCACCATTGCCACATGGCGGTTCCTTTGATGTGAGCCACCCTTTCTCTGATTGACTGCGCGTGACTCTGGCAACGGGCCTTACATCTAACTGGCTCCTGCATGCCGCGAAATGTTCCCTATTTGCTGGGCTCTGCCGAATGGCGAGTAGGTTACCAAGCGCTGATTGGCGAATGACATTCCAACATTTTTCTGGCCAGTGTCGCCATTTTGGTGGCGCGTGTGCCTGGAGATTTTCATCTCTGTATTATTGAATACTCTGTGCGTTTCAGGGGTGTAAGCAAGGAAGGACAATAGGGGCGATCACCTTCCCCGAGAAACCGAATGTTTGGATAGTTATCACTAAGGACACGCGGATTTCGCGAAAATATTTCCGCGCGTGTTAGATTTCAACACCCTACGGGTACACCAGGAATGTTCTTTCGCTTATTGGTCGCGTGTCTTTGTTCTTACTTGGCTGGTCATTCGTAATAAGTTTCTCCTGTATCGTGTGTCTGTGATTCGCGAGTACAGACGGTTAGGACGCGTAACGCACAAATCATTCAATCAAGAAAGTGGAGCTGAGCTAAAATGTTATGAAACACAGGTGTTCGGGAAATCTTTTCACGGAAACCTGATGTCCCTATAGTTATCATATTATACGATATTGTCGGATTCAAAAGTAACTTCCTTGAGTCGTTGGCTTTGTATGATAAAACCAATAAATATGTCTTTTTAATTTTTATGATTGAAATGGTGTGGCAGCTACATAAAATTAAGTGTTTGGTATGTATTTACAGAGCAGTTTACACGTTACGTTCTAACAAATTATTTAGTGTCAGAGGAACACAACTTAATTACTGCTATACGTTAACCTTAAAAGCCAACAATTAAGTCTCCAATATTGATAGTAATACCTTCCCCTTACCACAAAAAATTTCTCCAAGCCTTTCGACTGCCCCTTCCGAAAAATGTGCCTGCGTACGCCACTGATGTCATCGCCTTCCGCAGTATGTAGGCGAGATAGACCCGCCAACCGCTTGAGAAATTCCAAGAGGTGGTTCCGAGAACCGAACCCGGATCCCCAGGTGACAGGCAAGAATCTGCCCACTATACACCACGTAGGCGGACAGAAAAAATTCACAAGCTCAGTGAGCCACGTATGTGTTAGACGTTCAAGTTGTTTATAACTGTCACTCTTTTTTTTTTTTAGTTGCTGATGCAGACAGAAAGATTTTTACTTCGGTATAGTTGTACAGTCTATTGATTCATCACACCGAATATCACTTAACTTCCTTTCCATCCCAAGCCTCCTCTTGTTTGTGAACTTCCTTGCAAATATATTCCTTTAAGGGCCGGTTTCACCACGCGAGATGATAGTTTATCGAGTTTAACTGACAGATAATCTCGATTATCGGTATTTTATTTTTCCAACATGCACATTAAAATCGATTTTCTCTGAATATCTAGATAACGTATTAACCCGCCGATTTTGGTGGTTTAACACTTTCAGACCTAATTTAACTTACGGTTTCATGAGTTACAAACCAAAACTTTTATGACGCGTGCTGTACGTAAATCGACACAGCACTTCTTGTCAGCTGTAGGCTATAAGTTCTGCTACAGTTATAAGAACCAATTATAACCTAGACCAGTAAGACGGTTTGCGAATCATTTATCCAAATGTAAGAGCATTCGTCATTGTGACTTGCAGTGTGTAGTACAGACCAAAAATTACCTACACGTGCGTAATGTACACAAATGTGTATACTGGGTCTGAATGGGTTAAGTCACATTATCGCGATTAAACTTTAAAACATAAACAAATGCTTTGGGCAGGTGACGAGAGGGCAAAGTTACTACATCGAGAATAAAGATAAAATGGCTCTGGATATGTACAATTTAATTTTTGAAGAGGAAAGTGATGACGAGGCTTTTATTGTTCGTAGTCCGCGATTTTACGTGAAAGAATAAATTATTTTGAACTTTATGATGAGGAGGTTATAGTACACTTTCGTCTTACGTCAAACACATGATTGTCTGTTTGAGTCAAACACGTGATTGTCAAAAACTATATAGCTTTATTTTTTTTTTTCCTTCAGTACAACTATAAATGTAAAATAAATAAGTTACTTTTGTAGGCCTAATTCAAATCAAGAAAGTGACAAACAGCAGTAGTGTTTTTAATTGAAAATGTCTCTGAATATACTCAAAAAACAGATGTTGCAAACTAAACAACAACAGATAACACATTAGTTCCTTAGTTCTGCCTTTAGTTTTGGAATCTGCAAAGTTAAGAACTCTGTTTGAAGCTTCTCCTGTTTAGTTATTTCTTGTTCCTGTTGTAACTTTAGTTGACGAATCTCTTTTATTGCCTCGTTTCCTCAATTAACTCAATTTTTGCTCTATGCCGGGCACTTACTTCAGCGTCTTTGTTTTGAGTGCATTGCTGGTCGTCGTTTGCTAGTCCAGGGAGATATGGCCATACGGTTTCTCGCTTGGCTGGCAGACTGTCCTCCAACCATCGGACCCAGTCGAGGCATAGTTATCTGATGTATTTGCAGTGTTACACATCTGAGCTGTGTTTATGACAACCGAGTCTCTACTGGAATGACATCCCGCTGGCTTTACTGGTGGCAGTATACAGTGATCGTGGGTGGCTATTTGGAGGGCAGAACACACTTGACCCCTTAGCATGGACACGTTCGTCTATATAGTTTTTTTGCATGTGTTTTTTTTAGGTTATCCGACACCGCCTTCAAGTCGTTTGCTGTCCTGAAGTAATTGCGAGATGTACGATTGAAACTATTCACAATCGTTCGCCAGTGTTTCGATTTCATTTTGTGGTGTCACAGCATCAGTTCGCTTATCTTCAGTGATATCGAAATGTTCTGTTACCAACTCTAACAAAATGTGTTTTTCGTGGAATGAAAAATTTCTGCTTAGCTGTTTCCTTACGACCAAAATACCTTCACGACTTGCCATAATTTTCTCAAAAAATGATCTCTCCGTACTTGCTCAAAACAAAATCTCTAATGTTTACCAAGAGAAATCGCGATTAAGTCAGAATATAGAGATAATTTTACGATGTATTCTCGACGGCGATTAAACGTGGTGAAACACGCCCAACACTATCGAGATTAAAATCGAAGCTAAACCTCTCATCTGGATAAAATTATCTCGATTTTCCGAAAAGTTAATCTTCGTTGGTGAAACCGGCCCTAATTTGTAGCGTGTCTGGTTGTTTCCTAACTAAGCCATGTATCACAAGCGCTTTAATGTTCTGTTAGCAAAAAAATATCTCATTTCTGCTTAAATAAAAAATTTCGTTTATATTAACAGATAATATAAAATCTCAAAAAAATTTTGACCCAACATATTTTCGATAACTAGGGATAGGAACATTTCGCGAGTTCATTTCAGGACAAGATAGACGTCAAACACGTGTGCACTGAAGTTGACTTTGCAATTGGATCGCAGTTTATTAGACACGCCCTGGACGACTCTGAGCCAATAGCAGACTTGCAAGGAAACAAGTAGCGAGTGCCATACTGCCAGGTGTGAACTAACACTGGATACTGTATGGGGCAGCAGCCAATAAACAAAAACATCTCACTCAGGCTCGAGAATACACATGACTGTGGAGTCTAGCCTACAGGTCATTGAACTCGCCAATTTTTCCTATCGCTATCGATAACAAACTAGCTAGTTTATTCTTTTGTGATTGCATGGACAAGGTTTTAACCTGTCTAAGTTGATTGCATACCAGCCACTAACGTTCTGCCTTATAGTGTCCCAATCCTCATTAGCCCAGTGAAATTGGATAGTAGCTTCATACATGCATGACAGCCAATAAGTAAAGAAAACTGTCGGACATGTGTACAGTATGTTGAATCCTAGCTAACAGTCAACTTTTCCCGCGATAAACCGTCATCTATACTTTGTGTACTAGCTATAAGTTTTAATTATTAATTTTTAATTAATTAAAAAACAGAGAGGAAATAGGCGTGCTAGTAATGCCTAGTAAGACATAGGTCTCGTACAGAATGTTATTATAGGCTGTTCACGGTAAAATGAGCACTTTTAAAAGCCCTGCTTACGATCTGCTTGTATGCACGTTGTGTATTATGCCGCCTTATGTAAAATTATCATTGCCATGGACCTCGTCACTTTATTCATACGTCGATAAGGTGAAACTTTGAAATTATTAGGAAAGTAAATATTTTACACATCTGCTCATTTTTACATTTCGATGCATTAAAAAATAGAAAGCGAGAGAAATAATATTTTGAGTTATCACAAATTGTTACATAAAACACTTTTTATTCGACGTTAAGATATGGAACTACTTTTCCTCCATCATAACCAAATTTACTGTGTAAATGTCACACAGTGCGCCATTAAAATATATGCATGTAAGGCAGTCACTTTTTTTCTAAGGTTCATTTCCAAAGTGCTCACTTTATCGTGAACAGCCTTTAAATTGAGTGCGCAGGAATGCAGGGTGCGTTGTCCTATCAGTGCAGTTTTGTAGACTTGGTTAAGCTTTGTTTGCATGAGGCGGAGGAATAAACTGAAAGCAGAACTTCAGAAAAGTTGGAAGTAACCGTGAATGGAACATTACACTGATTTTGCGGGTTCCTCGATTTATTTATTTATTTTTTGCTTTAGACCCGCTTCAGTTTACGTTTTCAGGTTTTGCAAGGAAATAAATGTTACGATACGTGAGATACTTAAGCCGACACAACGTTTCCGTTGTCACGACCAACGGGCTGTAGGCTTTGTGTTCGGTTATATAGCCAATTCGTAGTTTCTACACACTTTTTGAATCAAACCTTTGAGAAATCACACCATGTACGACATGTTTAGTTATTTCTTAAATATGCCATGTATCAGAAGCGTCTTATACTTGTGTTTACACAAGAGTGCCTTTTTTTTGTTAAATTGAAATATAATTTTTGTTTTATTAATAAATTATAATGCTTCATTTATAAATAATATTAATAAAAAGAGTGAGAAAACATGCTTGAGGTAACGCCTAGTAAGAAATAGTTCTCATGCAAAATATTACTACAACCGAGTGCGTAAAAATGCAGTGCGTTGTCCTTACGTGTTTAGTTAAGCTTAATTTTCACGAGGCTGCGGAACATCCTGGAAGTAGATATTTAACGGATTTTCAGAAATGTGTAAAGTAACCGTGAACGGATTATGCAAATATGAAACAGCCGCTCATTACGAGACCCCTTGTCCCCACACGCCAGCAAAATGGCTTCGCTATCCGGAGAACATGTCATAATGCCGTTCACCAATCAGCGCCACAGGTAGTTTACTTGCCAGCTGGCAGTCCGGCCAATAGGGAACCTTTCGTGAGACTTATTAACCAATCAGACTCAAGACGCGTTCCCAACTCCTGACGCCGCCAATCATCGAAAGGGCACGCCCACATCGGAAAAACCGCCCGTACCATTTCGCCTCTGGGAACTCGTCTGCTCTATTGCTCCGGGCCCTCACTGTCCAAATTCTGGACAATGAAAACGGGGAAAATGAAATCTGTGACGCACAATGGAGTCATCATCTGCCGCGACTGTAAGCTCCGCCATTGCAGCTTCGTACTTTCCCCCCCCCCCCCCCCCCCCCGTCGGTCTTCCCTGTGCAGAGGAATTTCCGGTGCACGCCTCCCGGCCGTAGCACACAGTCTCCGCGACTCCAAACAGCGAAAAACGGACTTTTCGATGGAGATATCCCTCCTGATCATAAGGATAAGCAGCATCCTTTTCATTTTGGATTTATTCCTGTGTCACCGAAAATTATTTATCAGTTATCAGATAATTTTTGAATACCAGGATTGTCAGGACATGTGACATTTCGTAACACACACACACACAGATATATATATATATATATAATTTTAAGCACACAATATTTGTATGTATGTTGTTTTGTTGCACGTGTAACCGGAATAAAGAGTTACTCATCACTCATCCTTCTTCAATTTCACGTGAGGAAATATATACTGAACTCTGCCAATTCTAGTTTCATGAATTCTGTAATTTTGTCCTGTAGGTAACATCAAGGTTTGAACTTTAATATCAAGCCTTAAGAGTAATTTACAAATAGAAACTAATTAGTACAAGGTGCAACGATACCACCCCGCCTTTAACACTTTCATCATGGTGCCGCGGTGCTGAGCTTAAGCTACTTCTACCTTATGGGTCAGCTATGTTCAAAGATGTGAGCGTATTAACGTCAACCTATAATGCATAGAGAAAATATGTGTGTTGATAACGCCTAGTAAAAAATAGTTCTTATGCAAAATGCTATTACGATGAGTGTGCACGAATGTGGAGCGTTGTCCCTTTGGTGTGATTTTCTAGACTTGATTAAGCTTTGTTTGCACGAGGCGGAGGAATAACGTGGAAGAAGAAAATATGGAAGTAACAGTGAATGGGCTATAATGACCAGTTATCGAGGGTAACTGCGACTGACGACGATGAAAGTGGCGCGATGTCAGCCGCAAATGTGGTCACCGCTTCGTCTGGTGGCGCGACGTGTGCAACTACGTAAGACTGGAGAGAGACGGAGAGAGAGATAGAGAGAGATAGAGAGTGAGATTGAAAAGGGGAGGGGGCGTGGAGGCCTCCAGACGGCTGGCTGGAGAAGGGCGCACGCTCTTTGCAGTCGCGGCAGTTCCTGGAAGTCGGTGCAGTCCAGGCGTCGTGTCAAAGTAGCAGTTGTCCGCTGTGCGATCTCTCTCGTCGGCTCGCGGTCATGGAGGCATTAAGGCCCTTACACGATTGAAAACTTCAACATTTGACTTTACGTTTGCTTTCCGACATGTTGTTTCTTACGTAGCTTGACACGATGGAACTGTCAAAGGCAAAGTCAAGCACCCTTGACTTTACGATTTCGAAAAGTTGAAATTTAAATTCCAAGTCAAGCAGCCATTTTGCCGAGAATCTATCAGAGGTTATTTGGAAAGTGCGTTATTTTACTGTAGGGCGATTTTAATCTCGGTATATTAAAAAAAAAAGCTCGTCTTAAATTAAATAAATAACAAACAAATATAATGCGAAGGGGAAATATATGAATTTGCAAGTACAAACAAATTAGTTTTGAAATAAACTGTTAATATAAATTATTACACTATGTTAATAAAAGGCGCGTAAAATGCATTCCTGGATAGTATAGTAATTATTTACTTAACAAGATGCACATTTTTACGAAGCTGGCAGAACAGATGTTCAATTGTCTGAACTCTGACTTAGCAAATTTATTGTTAGAGCCCCGAGTATTTCGCGGATTGAGTTGCCAGTAAGCTAGGCTTGACAGCCCTCTACACACTCGAGACACTATCGTTTGCTTATTGGTTGCTGTTATCAAGTGAGGCCTCTGTACAGGACTGTTAGACACACATTTACAAAACTCTTTCCTGCTTATTACTGGCTCGCAGTTAAACGGGGCGTGTCTAAAAAACTGCCATCCAATCACAACAGTAAGAGAAAAGAACAAGTGTTTGGAGTCTACCTTGTCTGCGGATGAATTTGCGAAATACTCGTGGCTCTATTTATTGTGTATTGGTGGTTTCGTCAGAGGAAAGAAAACTTAAAGTCAAATACTAAAGCTTTCAATTGTGTAAGGAGCTTTAGACTATGGAGTGGAAGTCGAGACACTAAAGTGAAGCCGGGCAGCAGACGATAATGAAATACAAGGGCAGGGGCTAGTAGTGGCATGAAGGTGCATATTTAACATGTAGTTAAATGGGCGTGTTTTTCATTTAATTAATACCGCATAGTGGCAAAATACTGTACAGCATTTTGATGCACAGGCATATTTTGGCCACGTACATTTGAAAACATGAAACGCAATAATTACGTCACTGGTACCGATGCACGATGTAAATTTTGCCACTCGTAATATGGCTGCTGACAAAAAAAATCTGTCTGCGTATGCGCAGTTGAAAGAAGCTGACAAGGCATCGGCTTCACTTGATAAACGTGGAGAAGATAGGCTGTTGCCACTCCATCATCTATTACCGCCATGCTCGCGCCAGACGACGTCTGCTTCACGCGGCTTTTTTTTCTAAACTACCTTAGTTCTAAGTGTTATGTGAAGTTAAGGCCCGAAGGTAGGGCAGGATTTTATTGCGTCTCAGGGCTAACCCCTTACGCCCACAAGGAAGGGAAATCATGCAAGGAGACATGCATCGCGGCAAAGAGGGATTGGGCAGCCATGGCCTGCACTTTGGGGCCATGACTACCTCCCTGAGCGTACTTAGAGCTAGTCTTACCTAGGAAGAGCAAGGGAAAAGCCGTCGAGAGAGACGTAAAAACCCTTGCTACAGAGAAGTAAAAATTTCAAAATTATTTTATGAATTCAGTTTAATAAAATTAAATAGAATGCTACAGGAGACAGAGTGTTTGGGGACATGCTCTTGGTTAGTAGAGTAGAAAAGACTAGTAGAGAGGGGACGGGGTCTGTATAGTTCTGTAACTTGATGCCGGCAGTAGCCAGAGAGGTGTTTGGGAGCCTCTCTGGTGAGGGGAATGGCGCTATTGGGCCTCTTCCCCCGATCTCTTCTGCGAACCTGAAAATTAAAGGAGAGAAAGTGAGCTGCCAGTAAGTGTCAGCAGGGCTGGCTGTTACCGGTTTTTACTAGAACATTAAAATACGGCAAGGGCCTGTGGATGAAAAGACATATTAAGCTAGCCTAATTGACCTATAATAATATCCTAAATATAGCCTAAAGTAGCATATGTCCTCGGGGACATATGCATCTAGAGCTACACGCTGCTTGACAGCGCGCGGTCCGGGGTCACGTGCTGCCGCCGTCGCGTCCGGCCTCTGTCAACGCGTCGTGAATTATCTCAGCAGTCTTCAGATCGACTCGGATAGGCTCGGGAACCTTCGATTCGCGAAGTTGTCAGCTTCCATGATCATCCGAGTCGATTCGAAGACTGCTGAGTTCGTCCGAGTCAAGCCGAAGATCGCCGAGGACCTCCGAGTCTAGCCGAGGACGACGACGACCCCCCCCCCCCCCCCCGGCGACAGCAAAGACGCATAGTTATTATTTAAAAAGAATTGCGCCAGATGACGACACACTACTCTACTCCTCTCGTTATCTAAGATGATAATCAATTGTAATTTAATCATGGCGATATCTCTCCATAATCTGGGGAAATGTTGTAAGTGACCCCCCCATTCTCCTACTTGTATCACATCTCCTGCCAGATTTCTAGGGATCTTCTTCCCCTTCTTTATTTTTTTGCCAAAAATGCTGACCTACCATTCATTTCTTCCGGTAGCGTTCAGCTAAAATATCCATCGAGGTTGCTCCTGCAATTACTTGCACGGCCTCGGTAAATGTATCTCTACATGCCTCTGTTATTGCTAATACCGCTGTTTTTTTATTTTTATTTCAGCAAAAGTTTCTTTGTATATACAATTTATTTTATTGGCAGTGTGGAAAATATTTTAGCTTTCATAACAGCGTACTCATCATTGCCTGCACTGTCTTGTGACGCACGCCTAATCCCGAATCCATAGATACCTTAAAACGTGTTTGATATTGAAGTAGAAGTGAAAATGCGAACTGAACTCAGTGCTATTTGAAGAGCTGATAAGAATGTTGGAATATACCAGGAACTCCGCAGTATCAGTACGATTCGGAGTTCAAGCCGGTTATCGTAATTCCAGAGAGGGTCTCCTTTATAAAACCTGTGACCTTCACGGCTTCTTCTCTCCCATGCCAGTGCTAGGCACATTCGAATTTGTTCATTGACTACTGCCCTAGTAGCTAGATTTAGCTCAGAATAGCTGGCACAGTGTTGTCAGAGACCCTATTACTCGAGACGTTATCATTTCGCGTTTTAAATAATACCAAGCTGGATAGTCTCCACTAAAGATGGGGACTATTTTCATACTGTTATCGGCAACAGGCATTGGGCGAGAACAGTAGATACCTGTTCCTAGTTTCTGGAGATACCTGTCAGGCCAGTACTTGGCTAAAGACAGGTATTCGAGAACAAGTTGAGATAGTGGGACAACGCAGTCTAGCACACTACTTACCCGTAACAGGTATTCTCAATAACAGGTATCGACCGGGGACAGGAACAGGTATGGGATGTTCATGAGAAATAATGGTTTAGCTCATCTCTAGTCTCCAAAGTACTCTACAGGTTGTTCACGGTAAAGTGAACACTTTTTAAGGCCGTGCCTAAACATTTATTTCTGCTTATTTGTATCCTGTTGCCAATTGTTAATATAAAATTGGCCCTGTGTTTCATAAACCCAGCGGATGTGTTCGATTTCAGTGCAATGTACCCATGTTCACTTACCCTTTATCCCTTCTCGTTTCACGAGCCCTTGTTCCCTTCATGAAGATACATTCCTTACCTAATTCGGACGACTGTGTTCGTTTCCACATCGGGTTTTATTCCGTCGAATTTGGCTCTATGCGAGTTTCTTTTGTTTCTGTGACGTTTCCAAGTGTTTTCTGCGGCCGTGCAGAACTTGTAAACACAAAAAAAAAAAAAAAAACACAAACAAATTAAGTATTTCAAACAGTTGCGAATATAAAACCATCTAGCAGCAAGTTGCTGCTCGGACTGTGGCTGAAGGGGACATTGTAGGGTGCATATGTGCCCTTGCTGTGAATTCGGACAGCGCCAATGTGACGTCACATCCGGGGCACGAAGCCCTTAGCTGGCCAGTTCGAGAAAACAGCCAGTGTAAACTCTTGACAGTTCTCGAATGTTAACGTCTGAGGCCCGCAATAAAATTAAAATTTCTTGGTTATTTTGCAAGCTGGGAGGGGCTTAAAAATTGCTTAAAAATTAACGGTGAATAGCTTATCTACTTCTGAGCAAAAGTCACTTGCTCACTGACTGCTGCCACAGACAGAACTATATAGTTTTCTTGTTTATCAATTACACTAGGAAAAACGCCACAAGGCCTCTGAATATTTACTACAGGTTCTGAGTTTGGAAGGCGTGTCAAATGAAATGTGTGATATTTGCATATATAGGTTATTCACTGTAAAGTGAACCCTTTTGAAATACCTCTCATTTGGAATAATAGTCAATAGCTTATTACGTTAAATTCAGACTGCAGTGGAATATATACATTGTGTTTATTACTTGCATGGCTATATTTATTTTAAAAAGTGGTTAAAGGATAAGAAATGGCTGAAAGGAAAAAGTAACTATGGCCTCAAAAGCGCTCACTTTACCGTGAACAGCCTATACCTAATTGTATATCCCGCATATATTGGTGCTGAATGATTACACGAATTATAAGAGTCTCTACCTATTGATAACAATTATTAAAAATTTTTCTCAGTAAATTATTTGTATGATATTCGGAATATTTGTTGAGAATTTAACTCTTTGACTGCGACATGGATTTGCAGACAACGAAGGCAAGCTGGAAGTGAATTACTTTTATTCACGAGTACATGACCATAAGTTCTCTTCGTTCGTGTATTCTCATTTGAAACCGTCCTATTGGTTCACACAACATTGGACACGCTTACTACAGTGAACAACGTTCATTATTGGCCGGCTTTTTGCAGGTGTAGTTCCCACTTCGAGATGTTCCAAACAAGCGTTTCTTTTCTACCTACAATAATTTCCATTCCATCCTGTTCATTTGAGTAATTACACTTCGAGTGCTGGCCTCACGTAATATTACGTTGTAGTGCACTGCTGGTGAATACTGCTGTCGAAGTTATATTTCTTCGCAAATCTCTTCAACGAATGCGCGCGTCGTAATGTTACGGCGAACTCCACGCGCAACTCAAATTCAGGAGACGTGGTATTATGTCGGCAGTACTCAAACTGTTAAGAAGTAAATTATTTACTTGTTATTTTCTTACATTTGTTATTTTCTTGATATTTGTTTTGTTTGATTTATTAAGAATCTGGAAGGTGGTCTAGGATTGGCACTTACTATCTACTTCCCTCTTTTAAATAAATTTACAGCAACACCGGACTTACGTTGATATTAATTCTGTAATGTCCTATTTGAATCATATTCTTTTATTTCTGCTCGACAATAAACACAGTCTACACACACTATTAAAGCAAACTAAACTTTATTATTTGTTTCGTAACTTATTTTAAAATGAAAGTGCAGCTGAAAACTTGCTGAAATTTTAAATTTAACCTTTTGAGTCATTATCTTTTAACGGAATATGAAATATGTTATTTACAAGAAAATTGAATTTTTTTAAATTTAGTATCGCATTTATAAGGTTGGTAATTTGCATAGTGCAAATATGAACGAAGAGACTTTACAACGACGATCACGTCATGTAGCAGCTTATAAGATGCGAGAAATTTTCATCGTGCTTTCATAAACATGCAGTCAGTCGTATTGTGTAATCAATTAAGTTCACATCTCTTGGCAACGATAGTACAAAGAGATAATCCGGCTTATACGGGATACGCGTTCGAAACGAAGTTGTGAAGCAAATACAGTTACAAAGGTTTCTAGGATGTTACTTGACATGATTTTTAAATCGTTTCTGAGCTGTACTGCCTCATATTTTTTTCCTTTTGAAAATTTCTACATTATAAATTTTCTTCCCGGAAAGCCACTGGACTCCTAGGGTTTTTTTTTTTGTAAATAGGAAATGAGTATTTTACAGCATTTTATGAACTGTTTCACGATCTAGCTTTATATATGTTTCTATCCACAGTAAAGTAAATTTGTTTAGCTGAAAATAAAGACTATGTAAGTCTAATGATTATCTATGGTTTCTTTGCATGAGTATTTATCTTTGTAACAAGAACTGCCTTTTCTTTCCTCAAAAGAATGAGGCCACACCAGCTGGCCTATCACATTTTATTGATTTTTTAAAACAATATTCTTTTAGAATAAAAAACTTATTCATTCTAATTTGGAATCAGTAAGAGGCCAGCTCCGAATAGAAGGCAGTTCTGAGTATGAAATACGGAGATACAGAATTATTCACGCACTATTGAAATGCTGAGCTTATATATCTTTAAAAGAGAAGTAATTCGACATAAGCTGTACGATGAGCCCGGACGGAAGGACGGCCCAGTGAAGGAGGACTTCTTGGTTGGAACTTCGCACCAAGGACGACGCGGTGTTTGGTGTTCGGAGAGCCAATTCTGCGAGAGGAGTGATACTGGCTGCGGATTCTGGAGAGGTACCTGTTCTGCACCCACCTCCGCTGTTCCGGCCCGCAGAGGACGAGTTCGCTGAGCACCACCCGGAGATGTGCTGTCCGTGGTGAGAGGGAGAGCTGTTCCTGGGTTCTACTCCAGTGAAGGATGACTCCACGACATCGGCAGAGTTGCAGTTATTTCCCACTTTCGACACAGCTAAGTCGTATTTTTCCCCAAGAAAATGTAAATGTATTTATGACACCAGAACTAGTAAAGTCAAATGACTGGTGTTGCTTGTAATTTTGAGAATTAGTATAGTATAATATTTCGTAACTAAAGTTCTGCAAAAGTACCATATAATTTGAAATTGGTTTATTTCAGTTAGCTCTTGTTAAAACCGCTCATTAGTATTAAAATTAAAGTAATCTTATTAGTTTCTATTGATTTACTTGAATTAAGACTTCGCTGTTTGTTTATTATAATTAATGATCCAATTGTTTCATACTACAGAAGTAATGGAAATTTGGATGAATACACCGATTTTTTAGGGTGGCAGCATAGAGTTCAGCCGAGGTATATTATTAATATAACATATCAGACTCATTCACATATACGATGTTTTATCATTACATTACACATTCATATCTTATATTACATATCTCAGAAATAATACTTTATAGCCAATGAGATTGGCCGTAATGTTGTAACACATATCAATAGTGTTACAGTATTCTTTTGTCGTCCCAACGTGAAGGCTACGAGAATTTAAGCTCACGATAACCAGATACTACTATACTGCTAATCATGGAAAGAAATATTTATTACTTCCACAGATAAACCAGAGTAGAGTCGTTTATTCTTTGGAATTGATATGAGTCGAGAATCAAGCACTGCATATTGTTTGCGAAACACCGCCGCAATAGACTATAAGAGATTGGAGTATCGCACGGATAATATGATGGCAGGGACAAGTACACTGACAGAATAGTTAGCTTCAAGCGACATTGAAGGTAATTCAACAGGTCAGGTGACTAACCCAGAGCAATCAACAGAACAGACTAGGGTAATGTCTAGCCAATCGGAGAGGGATAATGCTATAGATGACCTTGTTATCCAGGGAGCAATCAGAACGGATGGAACAAACAGAACAGACTAGGGTAATGTCTAGCCAATCGGAGAGGGATAATGCAATAGATGACCTTGTTATTCAGGGAGCAATCAGAACGGATGGAGCAAACAGAAAGACGATTAAGTGAATAGTTCGGACAGGCTTTGGTGGAGCAAAAGGAGTCTTTTCAGTTTATTCCCACAATGCAAATTTCTCAATCAAGTCAAGCAATGACTGACAGTATATCGCAGGTACAACAGGAAATAAAAACCTTGAACCAGGAACTAGCGCATTCCTCAGACGCGTCACGGGAATATATAGCGAACAGGGCGGAATTAGAAGTAGCGGTGGAAAGCTGCAAACATCACACAGCTAGCATAGATAACAACCCGGTGTAATTGGAAGGTAGAATTTCTTTCCAACTCAATTCTTTTGGATGCCAAATACAACAAAGATGCGAACATACCGAGGCACTAGTTCGCGGGGGGAGAGAAAGAAACGAGTCGAAATTTGACCAGGTGGGGGAACAGATAAATTTTGTCACAGATGAAATCGATTGTGTTCTTAGATCTATGAGTGAATTGAGGTTAGATAACACCAGTCCCAGATCAGTACTCGTAGACGATGTAAGCGGTCCGATATCGTTTTCAAAACGACCGGAACGGACGGAATCCGAACGGCCCGCAAACGACACATCCGCCTTGTTGCCATTGAACACATTACTCCACCACCCGAGTAAGACGTGGGCAGACGAAATGCATACGTTCGAGGGTAAATCCGGCGAAAAACCCGGTCAATTTTCTGAATAAGTTTGACGAGTATTCTCAGCTCTTTAACCTGAGTGATAAAGACAAGCTACGGTGCATAGCTTTGAGTTTAAAATCTACTGCGTATTACTGGTGGGGTATAAATAAGACAGAGACTGATACTTACAATGATTTTAAAGAGGAATTCTTAACGAATTTTTGGAGTAGAAAAGTGCAAGGAAATGTTCGCGCACAACTACGTGCCAAGTGGTTTTGGCCAGGCAAATGCAAGCCACTCGAGGAACATTTGGCTGACATGTACGAGCGTTCTCGTAATTTGGATCCCCTGGTGTCACATGAAGAGTTCATAGCAATGACTCTGAGGCAGCTCCCATTTAAGTGCCCAGCGCGCTGGGCAGGGCGGCATGGTGGTTGCATAGCGACGTTTCAAGAAGAACTACTCGCGTTCGATGTTATCGGGAAATCACAAAAGACAATCGGGAAATCGAGATAGCCAAAATACTACCAAGTCTGATCATGCACTTCCCGTGTAACAAGGGAATTCGAACCGAATTACAATGGGCACGTTAGATACGACAGGAATCCTCATGCCAGTGTTATTGGTACAAGGCAGGATTACCAACATGGTGATAGATATCCAAGGAATCCACAGAGGTCGTACAGAGGCCGTAGGTTTTCCCAGAGAAGCTCTGACGGCAAAAGAAACCGGCAGAACTACAGACGGAAACCGCGTGGTGGCGGTAAACAAATCGCGACAATAGGGAAGCTGACGACGACTGCGAAGCACGACAGCCTGACGTACGGGAAAGCGATATATCCGACGGTCGAGACGAACAACGAACAAGTCAGAGAGAAAAATCGCCACGGAGAACGGACGAAAGGTATGGGCAAGATCAAAGAATAAATAATTCGAGCCCACGATCGCCGCCCGCACTCTCCACGTTTTCGAAACCCTGATTTTCAGAATGACGTAAGCGAAGGCTATTTCAGAAATCAAACTCCGCTCGACCCTCGTAAGCCTTCATTCGCCAATGCCGCAACTACAGCACATGAACAAAGGACAGGCGGTAAATGGATACGGGAATGATAGAGATTATCGGGTAAACTACTAAAGGTCAGAGAATACGAATCCCCATCTCTGGCCTTAGCAAACACCGTACTTCCAGAAGGGTCCAACATGCACACAAGTAATAGCTTATCTAACACCAGGGATGAAGATGAAACAAATTTACCTACAGAAGTAGTACAAGCGGTATCATTGGAACAAAGTGACAGTGAATTTTTACTTTCTGAGTCAGTTGACGAACCAGAGAACTCGCATGAAATTTAGTGTCCTGAATTAGTTTTGAAAGTATATGATGTACAGGTATCTGTTTTACTGTACAGTGGAGCCGAAGTTAGTAGTGTCAGAAAAATTGTGTAATGATATTGTAGCCATGGGACAAACTCTACCTAGTGTTCCTGTACCTCGTTTGAGAATTGGAGGTGCCACTTCTAAATCTAGTTCCATTATTAATCGACAGGTAATGCGAGTTAGTAAGGGTTTAAGAAGCCCAAAACTTGTGTCAGCTTTAGTCATCAAAGGACTGACAAAACCACTGATACTGGGCGTGGACTTCATGTCAAAATACCAGGTGGAACTTGACTTCGGTGGTTCGATGATCAGTACCACAGAAATCAATGATCGCGCTGTAACTTTTCCAGACGATTGGGAAGTTTCTGATTGTTTCGTTAATTTAATCAGAAAGGAATGCTTTATCCATAAATCCGCCTTTTAAGAAGTCTTGTGAGACTGAGAAATTAGAATCAATTCAAAAAGCAGTTTCCAGTATTGAAAATATTCCATGCGAGCAAAGAAATAAATTGCAACATATACTTTTCGCACACCAGCAAATATTTTCTGAACGACCAGGGAGAAACAAAATTTTTCAAACCAACATAGAGGTAACACCAGGCGCACCATTTCACTGCCGTTCATATCCCATACCGGCTAAGTTTATGCGGGAGGCGGAAGTGTATTTAAAGCAAATCTTGGAATGGAATATAATTAAACATTCCTCTAGTCCATATGCAAATCCGATGGTGTGCGTAAGAAAAAAGGATGGTTCCGTAAGATTGTGTATAGACGCCAGACGCATTGATGCAATAACAGTCAAGGTTAGGGAAATCCCACGTCCTACTGAGGAATTGTTAAGGCTGTATGACGGTGTTAAGTATTAGAGGACCATAGACTTAACGCACGGCTTCTGGCAAATTCCACTAGATGAGAACTCAAAACAATACACCGGATTCCTATTCCGAAATCAACAGTATACCTCCCAAGTACTTCCATTCGGCCTTCGCAATGCGGTAGCTCAGTTTACGCAGTGCATGAATCTGACTGGTAGAGAGTTGCGCAGAGTTCGCTAGATCACATGCAGACTATATTCTCATCGCTTCGCCTACTTTTGAAACGCACTTGGAAAATATTAATGTAGTATTGCACCAGCTCGCTGCAGCGGGAATGAGAGCGAAACTTCTAAAATCTTTGTTTTGCAGGGAAGAGGTTCCTTTTCTGGGATATATCATAACTCCCGAGGGCATGAAAACTGCACCTGACAAATTTATTGCGATAACTCATTTTCCAGTATCCCGCGATGTAAAGCAACTAAGATCATTTTCGGGAGTAGTTGTAGTCCACCGAAACTATTCCAATCAGGTAGCCATTACCGCTTTGCCATTGTTTGAGTTGTTATGGAAAGTAATTATCTGGGAATGGACTGCGGCTAGACAACGAGCTTTTGAAGAGGTTAAAAAACTGTAAAACGTACGCTTTAGGTACTAGCTAGCCCAGTGTGACCAACAGAGAAAAGAAAAAACAGTAGTCACGGCAAGTCAAACTCTCAGCAAAACGTTCGCGAGTCGGTACAATTTTTTACAGTCGCCTAACCAGATGGGCCCCGTTAATTCAGGAATTCGACAACGAATACCGCCATATCAAGGGTTCAAATAACGTTATTGCCGATGTTTTAAGCAGGATGGCTGATGAAGATGTACTTCATAAGGATAAGCAGCCAAACGGGTATTTCGTTACTCCGATGAGCAAATCACCATTGTCCAAGGATGTGTGGCAAGAAAATCTCAAGAATTTGGCTACCGAACAACAAGATGACAAATTTTGTAGCAAAGTATTCGAAAAGCTAGCACAATTACCTGACGATCACCCGTTACACACAGTGTATTATAAAACGGATGACGGAATTTTATTTTATAGTAGTAGGAACAGGAAACACTTCGAGCCAGAGTGGAAACCGATAATTCCAGAGAAGCTGTAATTGAAATTGATACTCGATGCGCATGAAATGCTAGGGCACGTAGGAATTCGTCAAACTTATAAGGCACTCTGACGGCAGTTCTATTTCAACCAAATGCAACCACTAGTAACAAAGGCACTACGAACGTGTGATTTGTGTAAGAGGTGCAAGCATGCTCAAGAGCACTTGTTAGGGGAATTGCAGCCTATCATTCGAGAAAAACCTTAGGATTTCGTGTCCGTAGATCTATTCGGTCCTTTGCTGCAGTCAAAAGCTAAAGTGTCCAATGTGTTCTTAATGATGGACACATTCTCCTAATACACTAAGTTGTACGCCCCAGTACAGGCGAATTCACATACAATACTGGCGAAACTAAAAGCTTTCGTACAACGGGTAGGACGACCAAGATGCTTACTGTCAGATAAGGGAACTCATTCACAGGAGGAAAGGTATGGCAGGCAGGTACGAGGAAACTGGGCGTGTTACCTACCTCGTCCTCTGTAGGATATCCCAGAGGAAAACCCGTCGAGCGAAGAATGAAGTCTCTAGGAAATATGCAAAGTATTCTGTGTCACAACTCACACCAGAACAGGAGAGATAAGCTACCCACTATATAATATGTCATGAACAATACAGTGCATGAATCTACCGCTATAACCCCTCTAGAGGCACTGACAGGCCGGAGATCAGAGATCTTTGATATGTCTATGTTAACATCACCTCCAGAATCGACCCATAAAGAAACCGAAGACAAGACAGAAGAAGCGAAACAAGAAATATTGGAGTTCGCCCGGAAGAAGTTAATTCTAGCAGCTGATCGATGCCGCAAGTATGCGAAGTAGTCGCAGAAGAAGAAGTCAAGTGTAGGTCAATTGGTTTTAATAAGAGCAAATTGTATCAGTAGAGCATGGGAATTTATTTCCAAGAAGTTGAGGCTACTCTACATCGGTTCGGTAAAGATATCTAAAATAATCAACAACAAATGTTAAGAAGTGGTTTTTCCGGACTCTGACAAGGTCCTAGGACGCTATATCATAGCTCTGAGAGAATATCAATTTCCTATTACGCAGGGATAGAGGGAAAATTTGGAAGACAAGAGTAAATATATATATAGGCTGGGGAATAATGTTGTTGAGTAATTATGGAAGTTTATTGCAGTGAAGAATTGTCGCTAAATGCGGATTTTATAAGATAAGTATTATATGGGGCGAGCCTTGGTTCACCGATGTGGAAAGGATTTGATCAGGCATAGCTGAAAGACGTCAGAATATGATATAATTTGTTCCATGTCAAATGTGCATATTGCAATTTATTTGCCCTATATTGCTTTGTTCGCCACAGCGAATATTTCACTGTAAAAGGTTGCTAATGTATGCAAAAAGTTCCAGCGTTTTTCTTATGTTTTGTCTGTCGTAAAGAATGGAAGCGATGTTATTGAGAAACATGTAATTCGCTATACTCAATCATAAAACCATTAAGTTCGTAACAGTAATGAAGATAACCACCGACGGAAAATTCGTGAGTAAATAAATAAATGTGCAAATATAGTAATCAACCAATGTTAAACGTTCTATTTTGAAACACGCAATCTCTATGCAGAAAGTCTGACCAAAAATAAATAAAACCTGCAAATGAGTAAGTGAACTTCCGACTGCAAGTGTTGCTAGAATTAAACGGGAACTTGGGAAAGGAAAACACATGTAAGGTTTTTTTGGTAGGGTCTTCTGAATGAATACTTATTTAGTTGGTTTCGATCAGGTTCTTCATACAACTCCTATTCTAGATGTCTTCGAATTGTTTTATTGTTTTTCATTTAACACACACATCATTTATGCTCCTGAACTAAGGTTTCAGAAGTAATTGCTGTATAGATGTAAGATTGATAAACATCAATGAAGTTTTATGTTTTATCCAGTAATTTTTCTTATGAACGTAGTATTATTTTATGGTGACCTGATATAATTTTCAGATATTTCTAGAAACCAATAGTAGTCAATTATGGTCAACACTGGTCTGTACAGTCTTGACATCTTATGATTGCCTATATTGATTAATGCACTTGAAATGAGAAAAAGTGTCATTTGCATGTGAGCTAAAAGAACATTGACTTTACACCGACATATTTTGCCTGAAAGACAGTTTTATAAACGAGTGTAAAGCGTGAAAAAAATAATATATTCAGAAACTTTCAATAAGTGTTAGCCGAAGGAAAAACATTTTTTTTTTTGCTAAGCCAAGACAAATAGAATACACATTAACTGAAAAGTGAACGAATTGTTGATAGAAGTTGTAATGATAAATAATTTAAAACTTGAACTGGCAAGTTTAACAAGTGTTACAGCAGAGAAGATTAAAGTGAGGCAGCTCCTCTCATCTGCGGCAGCTGAGACGAATGTTCGAGGACTCTAAGATTGATCGAAGCAAGAACGTCTCTACTGATGATGGAGATGGTGACAATATTTATTAATAAATATAAGATTTTGATTCTCAATAATTTAATAACAATCGATGTTGGACGTAAACAATTTTAATATACATGGCTAAGCCAAATGAACGTTTGTTTGCGTAGATTATATATATATATATATTTACGTATTGAGTTGTAAATGATGAAATGACCTATACTCTTAATTGCTAAATGAAGTGTTACATTAATATTAATAAATTTTAACCCAGCTGACTTGTCAGAACTTTGTCAAAATGTAGGGGAACTTCTGTAACACTTCTATATTTATGACTTTATAATGATTATTTTATGTCTTTAAATTTGATTTAAATGCCATACTTTAATGCAATGCATAAGATGTTAAGCGTATGTTCAATGTGTTATGTGTAAACTTATTTATTTTATTTTGACAGTTGTGTTGTATAAGCTATGAAATGATTATCAATGGTTTCTTCGCATGAGTATTTATCTTTGTAACAAGAACTACCTTTTCTTTTCTCAAAAGAATGAGGCCACACCAGCTGGCCTATCACATTTTATTGATTTTTTAAAACAATATTCTTTTAGAATAAAAAACTTATTCATTCTAATTTGGAATCAGTAAGAGGCCAGCTCCGAATAGAAGGCAGTTCTGAGTATGAAATACGGAGATACAGTATTATTCACTCACTATTTAAATGCTGTGTCTATATATATATTTAAAAGAGAAGTAATTCGACATAAGCTGTACGATGAGCCCGGACGGAAGGACGGCCCAGTGAAGGAGGACTTCTTGGTTGGAACTTCGCACCAAGGACGACGCGGTGTTTGGTGTTCGGAGAGCCAATTCTGCGAGAGGATTGATACTGGCTGCGGATTCTGGCGAGGTACCTGTTCTGCACCCACCTCCGCTGTTCCGGCCCGCAGAGGACGAGTTCGCTGAGCACCACCCGGAGATGTGCTGTCCGTGGTGAGAGGGAGAGCTGTTCCTGGGTTCTACACCAGTGAAGGATGACTCCACGACATCGGCAGAGTTGCTGTTATTTCCCACTTTCGACACAGCTAAGTCGCATTTTTCCCCAAGAAAATGTAAATGTATTTATGACACCAGAACTAGTAAAGTCAAATGTTGGTAAATCGGTTGATGTGCAATGTGCAGACGGATGTTACTTGTAATTTTGAGAATTAGTATAGTATAATATTTCGTAACTAAAGTTCTGCAAAAGTACCATATAATTTGAAATTGGTTTATTTCAGTTAGCTCTTGTTAAAACCGCTTATTAGTATTAAAATTAAAGTAATCTTATTAGTTTATATTGATTTACTTTAATTAAGACTTCGCTGTTTGTATATTAGAATTAATGATCCAATTGTTTCAAACTACAGAGGTAATGGAAATTTGGATGAATACACCGATTTTTTAGCGTGGCAGCATAGAGTTCAGCCGAGGTATATCATTAATATAACATATCTGACTCATTCACATATACGATGTTTTATCATTACATTACACATTCATATCTTATATTACATATCTCAGAAATAATATTTTATAACAAATGAGATTGGCCGTAATACTGTAACACATATCAATAGCGTTGCAGAGTTCTCCGACGAAATTTCTCGGCAGTAAATAGCTCTTTATAAATTGCAAGAACGAAATACAGGTTTAATAATTTTTTTAACAACGAATTTTGCGCATTCGCACTTTCCCTATTTCTCAGTGAGCATTTCATGAAATTTTTAACTCTGAAAATTGTACTAAAAATTAGTAAATATTGATTTATTGGAATCAGTGACAGGTCAATGATCACAACAGAGAATTAATTTATTATTGAATTATCCATCGTATGACACAAGGGCACCGTTTAGTAGGTGTTAATGCCGGTTGACCTCCGCAAAGGCCACCACGAAGAACTGATGGAATGAAACGAGGCGGGAAGAAAGAAGCGACGGAATGAATTATGCTGAGGAAACGGGGAGCTCCCTGAGAAGACCCTGTCGACCATCTGCAGCGATAGTCAAGGCCTGTCTACAACTGCGTTATCCCAACCTGTCTCTCTTAGGTCAAGGATACGCTGTTTGGTGCACTTGACCCTCTGACGTCACGGGTCTGTCCCAAGCTCCCGTGTCCCGAGTCAACCTGTCTCTCAAGCTAAAGCATTCAGAAAACTGAACTATTGTCCCAAGATGTGTCTTAAGTTGATAGAAAAAGAAGAAGACTTCCAACGCTTTCGCGCGCTTTTCGGGAATGTTTGCATAGTACTGTAAATGTAAACAATGGACGTGCAAGGCCGGCTTTCTCAAAACAAACGTGACTAAATGGTAATAAATAATTAATAAGTATATAAAAATAAATGCTTCGTTCGGTTTGACCTATTTAAAATGAAGGTTAAAACTTTTAAAAAGTAAAGTTTATAATATAAAATTCACGTATGTTGGCGAATTTACTTAAAATAAAACAGTTAAGGCGCATATTATAAATAAATATTCAAATCAGCCAACTCGTTACTATTAAATAATCAATAATGCAGCAATATTTAAAAATCACTACCTAACAACAATTAATTAGCCGAATTTATTGCAATCTAGTGTCAGGTTCTGAAAGCTCACTTCGGACAACGAATTATAATCCTTACTACTATATAAATTCGAAAGTGTGTTTGTTTGTTTGTTGGTTTGTCCTTTCACGTCAAAATGGAGCAACGAATCGACGTGATATTTTGCACAGATGTAGTTGGAGGTCCAGAGAGTGACAGGCTGCTTTTTATCCCAGGAAAATATCTCAAACGGTTCCAAAAAAATAATGATTAGGGATGTACATACATAGGTACTGGATTAAACTTTTCTTATGATTGCTGCATAAAAAAGCTCTGAAAAAAATTTCTCCTTTCTTTTTTGTCTATGAGCCGGTCTTACATTCCTTCCCAAGAGCCTCAGTAGCTCGAGAACCCAATAGTGGGGCCGCAGTAACTGAGTGGGTAGAGAACCCGATAGTGGGGCCGCAATAGCTCAGTGGGTAGAGAAACCTATAGTGAGGCCGCAGTAGCTCAGTTGGTAGAGAACCCGATAGTGGAGCCGTAGTAGCTCAGTGGGTAGAGAACCCGATAGTGGGGCCGCGCGCGAAGCAGCGGGTAAAAGCTAGTAGACCACATTCGGACTGCGTCAACGTGACGTCACTTGACGCCGAGTTCCGGACACGTCTACAGGAAGGGGCGATTGTAGACCGTCTTCACACTGCCACTGGTAAGCCGGCGCGTTTACCCAAACCCCGCTTCTTCCCCAAGGAAAGTAGGCTTAAAATATGCGGGGACAGTTCCTTCTCACAAGGTGAGTCTGCTTTCTGCTTCATTGCATTCGTCCCGCGAAGACGAGTTTCATCCATTCCCGGCAGCCAGCCTACTTTCCTGCTTCACATTTGCTACGTGGCTGGCGTTCTTTCCACACCGAGCGCGCACCTGAACAGACGGCGAGGCGGAAAGATTTTCTTTTACCGGTAATACTTTCTGCAGAGGCGTGTTTGAGGCCGTATATTTCTCTATAATTTTTTATTTAATTATTTCTGAAGGAGATTTATACAAGGGACACACAGATGTAAACATTTGTAGTCAATTGATTATTGTTTTCAAAATATAACACCGAAAAATCGAAAATTTTGGTAATATGGGAGTCCAAGTTTCTATGCTCCTAATTAACTTTGCCAACTAAATTACATGGCATGTGATCTCTATCACATACACAATATATTAAACAAGTATCAAGGATAAATAACAATCGGTTACTCAGGTACTGGCATCCTGAATTTCTTTTAAAACAGGTATTGATGTTTTTGCCACCACATTTTATATCTCCGGGAGAATGAGTGAGTGAAGAGATTTGAGCGGCTCTTACCGGCGAGGTCTTGAGAGCCGATGAGGGTGATTGAGGCGAGTATGGAACAGTGGCATCGTCCGGCACGATTCCCACATGCGAAAATCCGGGAGTGGCCCGGCCGGCGATTAAACCCGGTTCGCTCTTGTGGGAGGCGAGTAGGCTAACCGCTCAGCCAACGCGGCCCTGTCTGGGAGAAAATAAAATTGGTTTTGCCCTTCAGGAATTCGTAAGTACTTGTCAGACCAAAAATCTCCTCTTTTGCATCGGCTCTCAAATGAGCTCTTTGTTAATAGCCGCCCAAATCACTTCACTCACTCCTTTACAACATCTGGAACGAAAATATAATGTGTAAAACTTAGTACACACGGGCATATTTCTTGTACAAGAAAGTGAAAATAAAGGTGAACAAGAAATAGAACACGTAAGTGGCCTCTTGGTAGTATGCACGGAATTGTGTGATCCATACACACGACACCAGCTGGTGAGCAAGAAATAGAAGACGTAAGTGGCCTCTTGGTAGTATGCAAGGAATTGTGTGATCCATACACACGACACCAGCTGGTGAGCAAGAAATAGAAGACGTAAGTGGCCTCTTGGTAGTATGCACGGAATTGTGTGATCCATACACACGACACCAGCTGGTGAGCAAGAAATAGAAGACGTAAGTGGCCTCTAGGTAGTATGCACGGAATTGTGTGATCCATACACACGACACCAGCTGGTGAGCAAGAAAGTGGATGGCGATGTCAACTATGTATGATTTAGAAGCAGTTTTTGGAGTTGTGGGGGTTGATTTGTGCATTATCAATAGCATCTGCCCTAATAAAAATAAAATATTTAGTCCAATCAAGACATATCTGAAGCACTAAATGTAGAATATCTACAATCACTCACAGAAAATAGACAAACCTCTCTATTTTTAAAGTCATACACAGAATTATTTACGATAGTGGGACTATTAGATATTTTATCGTATTAAAACATTAACATATTTGCTTATTGCCGGCACCAATATATATATATATATATATATATATATATATATATATATATATATATGTATGTGTGTGTGTGTGTGTGTGTGTGTTTACATTCGACTTGTACAAGAAAGATGGCGAAAAACAGGATCGTCTCTATAGCACTAACTAGTATACAAGCTCTTGTGTTCTAGTAACTAGCATACTCGGCGGCCGTTCACACGATGCAAGTCTGGGTGCATAAGAACGTGATCACTTTCTTGTACAAAAAAGATGCTCTTATGTACTAGGCTTAGGTTAAAGGATTAAGGGGGAATTGATCTCTAACATCTTGAATCTAGCAGTTTTCTCGCTATGCCTTCTGTTTCAGAGGTTGCATCAACATTTTTGGAGCGACAGAGCACAGATAATAACTGTCAAATCTTTCTAAACTTGATGCAACTTAACTGTATTAAGTACTTTCCAACAGGAAAGAGCTGGAAAGAAAGAAAAAAAAGAGTTAATTTCGCACGAAAGGTTACAGAGGTGATAACACGGAGAGAAACCATACCACAAAGATTTTTAGGAAGTGTGCTTAACCATGCGCTACGCCATGTCGGCCCGTAAAAACCGTAACAAATTCTCTATACCCTGGTGCCGGGGGGGGGGGGGGGGAAGGCAACTATAAATCCAAGGTGGCAGGTTTCGATTCCCGGTTAAGAATTCTGCGCGTTAGTCTTTGGCAGCGCCAGGCGAGCGACGTCCGGCTTGCGACATGTGTTTCTCAGAAGCGTTATCTGGCGAGACCGCGAGAAGTTCTTTTCTTTCGAGCCTTCCACCTATCTCTTGCAAGAGTCACTTTTGTTTTTTTTTTTTTTTTTTCACCTGCCGGGAATACTTGGAAAACAACGACGTGCTTTCGCCGACCTACAACGGCTGGTTCTCGTTTATGCCGTTCACGACAGACGGAGAGGACAGATCGTGTGGCTAAGGAATAGTCTAAGACTTCAATACCCTGTGTAAACATTTCGTCGACCTACAACGGCTGGTTCACGTTTATGCCGTTCACGACAGACGGAGAGGACAGATCGCGTGGCTAAGGAATAGTCTAAGACTTCTATACCCTGTGTAAACACCTGCAGCTTTATTTATGCTATTAAAGGCTGTTCACGATAAAGCGAGCACTTTTGAAATCAACCTTAGAAAAAAGTCACTGCTCCTACCTGCATATATTTTTAAACGGGCGCTATGACTGACATGTGTCCAGTAAAGTTGGTACCGATTGCGGGGGGGGGGGGGGGAGAAGCAGTTCCATATATTAACGTCAAACCAAAAGTGTTAGGTAACAATTTGTGATAACTTAAATGATTTCACTCGATTTCTGTATTTTTTAATGCATCGAAGTGTAACAAAGAACAGGTTTGTACAATATTTACTTTTCTAATAATTTCACTGTTTCACTTGACCAACGCATGAATAGAGTGATGAGGCCCACGGCAATGTTAATTTTACATAAGTTGGAAGAATACACAATGTGTATACAAATACATCTTAAGCAGGGCTTTCAAAACTGCTCGTTTTATCGTGAACAGCCTATAGCCACATATTGCATATTGCTTAAAGGTACTCCCAAGTTGTCAGATGAGTACCACTGCAAGTAATTTTTAAAAACCTATGGAATATTTCAATGCAAATTTTTTTTCGGGACGATTGAGGTGAGTACGGAGCAGCGCCGGAATGCAAGGACGGGGGAAACGAGAGATCCCCGAGAAAACCCGCCTAGTAACGGCATCGTTCGATGCGATTCCTACGGGCGAAAATCCGGGGACGACCCGGCCGCGAATCGAACCCGGTTCGCCTAGTTGGGAGGCAAGCAGTCTGACCACTACACATTCCTGGTCTCCCGACATGCATTAAAATCGATTTGGTTGCCAATATCTAAACTTGGTTACAGAAATATAAACGTGGTCGTTGAAAGATTGCTGCAAGGAGCCCTCTGTTTACAGTATTTATTCTTCTGTAAAATATAGTTTCAAATTATTTTAGAAAGCTGTACTTTTTCTGAACACATTACTGCGCTAAAACAGTATAGTCACCGGTTTAAATGATAAGGAACAGAACTCATGCAAAGTTTGTACATGTGATTTTCCATCGCCGCCATAATACTACCTTACGGACGGACGTGAACTTGCATTGAAAATTTTTAGCTGGGCAGACCCCTTAAGAACAGAGCGGCTGGACAGTTGTTTATATCACAAGCTCCCACTGAACACGCCGGGAAACTAGCCAGCAAGCGTCGGCGTGCTCGTTCGCCAATCAGCTGCTGGTAACCGACTTGCAGCTGGCATCCCAGCCAATAGGGAAGCTTTCGCAACACGCGGTGGCCAATCAGACACGAGACGCGCTCTCACGCAAACACTTGTAGTCCATTCCCCACTGGAAGCGACTTTCTCAGAGCCATGCTAAATATCTACTTGCAGGCCCGTTTCGTATCCTTCCGCCAAATGTAAACAAACATTGCCATGTGACTGTCATGTAGCATCTGTCAAAATCAATGTTTAGATGCCATTGCGCGTGTACATGTGTTCGTATACTTTAGCTAAACATAAACATTGAAATGTGACTTCTACTTTTATACCTGTCAAATGTGTTGTTTACTGTTTACAGCTTTTCAAAGAATTCTGTCATATTCCAAAAACCATTCCTTATGAATATTCGCAGTTTAGGCCTCTAACATTATTTAGGTCAGCTTTCTGACGTTTTAAAAATGCCTGAATTGACGACAGCTCTTACGGTTATTTTACATTAATATATTTGTTTTCTACGACATAGCACATTAGATGTAATGCACGTTAGTATTTTGCCGCGACTGTGTTTAACACTGTTACAACTGCGGGGTAATGAACTTTAGTATTTCACTTTTTGTTATTGATATGTGTTGGGTTATTTCTTTAAACGGATGGCCTCAGTTCGAATAACGAAGGATTGTGAGTCCAACGAAAAAGACATAAAATCAGGTACGCAAATCGTGTCGCTCATTTTTTTTTGTCATACAAAATTAAAAAATATTGCGGTGAACATGCACACAAATAAGCCTGCGGTAACTTTTATTCCGCTCATATTTATATGTTTTGCTACTTACTGTGTAGTAGGTTTATTGAAATTTATTGGGGCTGGGCTTGGTTATTTTGTTGGGATTGGTGGCAAATCACGTTACACGACTGTGTTTCAAACACCCAGGGCAAAGGCACAACGTTGTGATAAATAAACTGACGTGGATGCAAATAAATAACTTCGTCATAAAAACAGTTCACATTTTAAACGTATAAATAATTCACATCAAATATTTGAAATCATGCACACACACACACACAGATCCAGTGTAAAGATCACCACGCAGCCACGCCACGCTATTTCACACGCAGCGGTTAACGAAACACCGTAACAGTATATTTATTACTGCCGCGGAAACGCAGATGTATCACAACATCGTAACTTGCTTAGGTAGGTTTAAAAAACACGTCTACAAACGTGATGTGGTAATTTGAAGTATTTTTCGGATTGAGTATAATTCACTCTTCGTTTGTTAACAAAGCAACACACCATGTCATGTCTCGCCACGTCTGCCAACTTCACTTTGTTTCTGTGCCGCTATCATATCTAAATATATTTAAATAAGTATTCAAATATTAAAATCTCTTTTCAGTTGTAAATTACAAATTCAAAAATCATTACTTTGCTGTAATAAGTATGAAATATGCTATAATTGAAAACATATATAATAATCTTGCTTACTAGCGAAGTGAAACTTCCGAGTGTGAAAGAGACAAGAAGAGAGAGAGAGAGAGAGAGAGAGAGAGCGAGCGACAAGCCTCGCTCAACAGACACTTTCTTTCTCGCTCGATAAGACAACACCTTACCATTAGGGCCTACTCACGATATTTTCCGCTGCTATTTTGAACTGTAAAAATGAAATATGTTGCCTTAGGGACTATCTAAATATTTAAATATTTCAATAGGCACCGTTTAATTTACAAATAGTTTACTAAAAAACTAGGTTATATATAATATTTTAACTGTAAACTATTTCTTACCGTACGGTAGCAACACGTCGCTGCTCCCGCTGTTGTTAATTCATATTTAAAAATAAATAAATATGACAAGTTATAGAAGATATTAAAGTAAAGTTTCATTTATTCAATAATATAGTACTCTAAAGTTAACCACAGTGTTATACATCTGTGGAATACAGGTTATTGAAATAACGGGTTGACATGTTATGCCTAGAATGTTTTTTCAAAGGTGGATTTTCATAAGTGGCTTCCAATCGGGAATGGACTATAGATAACGGGCGCACCCACATCGAATGAACTGCCACGCCTCTGTATACTTATCTACTCTGTTGTTAAAACGACGTATGTATTAAGGTCCTTTCACACAATTAAATTTTCATTCAAACTACCTTGGATTCAATTCACCTAATGCTCTATGACGTCACAGAAACGTCCTTATCGCCGCAATTTTCTCCTCCAATTCCTCGAATGTTTCTTTTTCTTTCAATATTTTCGTATTAAACATGGTATATATATTTTTTTCAATCCCAAATTCTCAATCGAAGATCACAGTTATTCTGATAATGTTAATTGAAGTAATCTCGTAATAATATATTTGTGTTCACATTTGAAGTTGTTGCAAAATAAGGACGTGCATTAAAAAAAAAAAAGAAATAGGACGATAATATGAAGAAAATTTGCTGTGGTTTAACCAATCGTAAGTTTCGCAACATGATTTGCAGATACTACTTAAAATTTACTTCGTTTTTTTTTTTTTTTTTTTTTTTTAAATATGTTTTTGATAAAGTTTCATGAGGAGACTTGAACCGAAAACTTAATGCAATTCATAGAAATACAAATTAAGTGATTTTCTAGACAAATAAATTTCATTAAATTGATTGAATTAAATACATATTTGATGGTGTTAAATGGCCTTTAGTGTGGAGACATTTTCTCACATGGTTGGCATAGTCAGAATTGAGTATGTCCGTCATTCTCGAGCAATACACTGTTAAAAATAGCCCGGTCACGAAAGTGGGCATGGATTAAAATGTTTTGGATTACAACTGGACGTAAAATCTTTCTTCTCAAAAAACAAATGCCCATTCATAAGGCTGTCCACACGCAAGAATAATTCATACGTTATCGTTTTGTTCTTTCGTTGGAATCTTAGTTTACGTTCATGCTAGTTCGATATTTTTTTATACCAAGTTTCCGAACTGAATGGTAGATAACAGACTAGATGCTGCCGACCTTTTCACTCTACTTTATCAATGTGGTATCAATTTTCTTTAAATGGTTTCAAAGTGCACGAGACTTGTTTTGTACTTATAGTCTATTCACGGTTAGTTACAACTTTTCTGAAGCCCTGCTAAAGTATTGTAGGATATTCCTCCGCTTCGTGAGTGAGTGAGTGGAGAGATTTGGGCGGCTTTTATAAACCAAGCGAGGTCTTGAAAGCCAATCAGGGCGAAGCGATGTGAGTGCGGAGCAGTAACTCACCGGGATAAAAGGGCGGATGAACGGGAGATCCCCGAGAAACCTCACCGTCCAGCACGATTCTCACATGTGAAAATCCGCGAGTGATCCGGCCGGGAAGGCTAGCAGTCTAACCGCACAGCCACTGCCGGGAGGGGGTCCCGGGTTAACAATGCTTAACAAAATACAGAAAATTACACGAGAAGGACTGCGCGACGCATTTGTGTGCACTCAGTGTAATAATATTTTGCTCAAAGTCTTTTTCTTACCAGGTATTATAATTATATCAGATTTCCCCATATTTTTATTCATATTAATTATAAATGAATACAAGTAACATTTCAATTGAACCAAAAATAAGGTAATTTTACGTTAACAGGTGTATAAAACGCTTGTTACGCATGAAATATTTTGGATTTTTCAAAGGGTAGATCCAAAAAGTATGAAGAGACCGGGAATAGACCGTAATAAAATATTTTACCTACAGTTTAGTACTAACTATGGCTAGGGGCGCGTGTTTTTCCGAAAATGTTTCAACGCTGTTTATACTCCAAAATTTAGTTCATATGCACTTTCGTGGTTGGATAATTTTAAATTTCACTTGTCTCAAGTAACTGTCAGCAAATCATGGACGTTCAGTATCGGATTACGTTATTTCGGTTGGCCCAGTCAAATAAGAACACGTCTTCTCGCGTCTCCACACGCGGCCAATAACCAAAGGAAGTTGTGAATGGGGACGTAAGATATTGAAGTCTAGCATGACCACACATCTTTTCGCGAAAAAACACCTGTCGCTAACTATGGCCTAATTTATAAAACGCATTTATACGATACATTACTCTGAGTAGAATTAACATAGTAATACTCATAACCATTTCACCTCCTCGGTCATTCCACCAATCCTGGAGGGTGAAGCAGTACTGGCCGACAACGATCAGGACGACCTACGGCTACAGAGTAGATAAGTACACAGATGCAAAACTGCGTGATGGTTCCTTTGGTGCGGGCGCACGCACCCGTTCTCTGACTGGTTGCGGGAAGGCATTGGCGACGATCCTCGAGTCTGGTTGGTCCTTGCGCGCTGCGTAAAGATTCGGTTACCTGGCGTGTGTGGCTAGAGTTCGGGGAAAGAGCAGCTGTTTGACCTCTGTAGTTTGAAGTACTCCGTGGTGGCACCGAGGAAGGACATCTCTCGAATGGGACGAGGAACGAGGTCGCCCCTCCTATCGCCGGAATCTCCCAGCCCTGACGAGCACAGCACGACACGACAAAAACCACAACCGCGAACATTTTTTATGCGACTGCTCGAACGAATTTACAGACCGACAGTTTTTCTGACGCGACACAACGAGTTGAATTTTTCGGATCCATTTATAAGGCGCTGATTAACTACGCAAGTTTCAAAGGCGGTGGGGAGACGGGAGATTTGGAATACCTGATGGTGACAAAGTTTTATAGCTAATACATACACAGGTAAAATTATTATTTATAAGAGTTAAATACAATAATTGTCATAATTTGTTTTCTTTTAAGCTATGCATTTTCCATTGTAGGGAAATCTCATCCATCATACAATTTCATTTTACAAGGTTGTAAACCCTTTGCATCGTGCCGCACGACACGACGAAGAATAGAAATAAATTCTAATCCAAAACTGCTGGTCGTACGACAGAATTGTCGGGTTTACGTCAGATGCATCTTGTATTTAATTGGTTGTTTATAGCGACCTGCAAAATTCGCGTTATTATTTAAAGACAGTATAGACTGGGCTACAGTTTGCCTAACACATTCCGTACCTATTTAAACCAATAGGAGACAATAAACGATCGCGTGTAACTAAGTCGAAAGGTAAAATAGCACGTGACTTCTGCGAAAGCCAATAAACAAATGACCCCGACTTGAATATACATAGGACGGTGAGGTTCATCATGTAGCCAGAAAATAACGCGAATTTTGCAGGTCCCTAGTTGAGTTTTAAGTGTGGTGTCGTGCTTGCTGTGTCTTGCTGGTCGGGACTATGTGATCCCGGCATAACTGCAGTGATGTTGAGGCCTTGAATCGCGTGTGGGGTGTTGCGGAACGGACTTTTCGCATCTCGTACCCTGCAGCGACCTTGACCTACTGGCCACTGGGCGACGTCAGGAAGGTGTGAAGTGGGCAGCGGCCAGACCACTCCCTTGAAGCTGGGCTCGACTTCCAACGACGCCGACCCGGATTTTCGCTTGTAGGAAACGTGGCGGACGATGCCGTTTGACGGTGGGTTTTCTCGGCGCATTCCCGTTCCCCTCCCACTCAAGCATTCCGTCGCTGCTCCATGTTTTCGTAATGCAACACATAAAATAAACCAAACTATTCGCAAAAGACTTAACAAGAGCAAAATAAAGGTATTGTCTCGATCAATTTGAAGGTATGTTTAGTAAACGTTATAAAAAAAATATATTATAATTTCTATTATTTGTACACGTTTTTGAACAGTACAATTGTGATTCTGTCATTTGTTTATGCGAAAACCATGACCTCAAATTTTTTTTGCGAGGGAAGAGCATTTACGGATCATGTCTTAGAGTTGAACAGAGTATGGTACACATATAAAATAACACGTCTGATGTTGATAACTAGTATGCTGAAAGAAAAATCATATTGCAGGAATCATAATTCTGTAGCCGTTACCCTCCAAGACTGTGAAAATAGAGACAACAGTCTGTTTGTGGCTACCCTACGAATATTGTTACAGGCATATGGTAACGCCAAGAAAACACATAGTAAAATACCAGTGGGTCACAACTCAGAGCCGTCATTACGTTCTACAGAACAGAATGTTGCCATTACAAACGAGTAGGATTCTGACTACAATCCAGTATGGTATTCACTACAATGCTGGTCTGATGTCGCTACAGAGCTGGTTGAGCACCCAGCAGTAACATATGTTAGTCCTAACACTCTGTTCTGCTGCCTTTATTGAGCGGCATCTTGTGTGGTCCATCGTAAGTCCCTTTTTCTACCACAGGGTGCGTTGCTATTTGTATTCATTGTTTCAGAACTTGAAAAAAAGTTCCTCGTGGAAGCAGGCCGCTTCGAACAGCAGGACCATGTGATGATGGACGAACGCCTTACACCACTTTTTTTTTTTTTTTTTTTTTTTTACCTTCGTTTGAAGTTGTGACATTTTTGACGTTCACGAGGATCTAGTGGGACCGACCTGTTGACGAATTCCCAGTGCCACAATCGAGCTGAGCATCCGCCACGTCGGAGGCTCCGGGGCGCGAACCCGCGATCCTTCGATTACTAGTCGGCCATCCTACCCCTGAGCTACGAGGGCTATATCAGTTGTGAGTTTGAGACTTTTGAATGTATTTATTTGTCACGTAGCGTGTCTGCAGACGAATTTTGACGCAATAAATTCACATATGAATTTTGCTTTGTAACGTCTGATTATTTAACACTTGCGATTTGCATTTCAACACACTTTAAGCTGGCATGCAAGTCTATGATACGAGTACACGCACATTCATTTTGTAAACAGATGTTATGATTGTCGTATGTATCACACGTAATACTGTTATATCATAATATTATTTTCTTAGTTCTACGCAATATTAAATTACACGCAGCAGCCGAAATGTTAATTTTTCATATGTGAATTGTTACAATTTTATTTTGTTTTATCAGGTTTGAGTAACGTGTTAATTGTGTGCAAGTTGGCAACATTTAGGCACACCTTTTGAATTGTTAGGGTATTGGAAACCACCCTGGGTTAAGATCTACGTATTCTATGTTAATTTTAATATTTAACCGTTGCCGATAATGGATGGTGACGGAATGTTCCATAATCCATCTTGAATTAAGTGGGTCACAACGGCAGCATGCCAATGAGGCCTAATTTCTGCATTAAAAGTACAAAATAAATGTTTTAAGGTTAATTAGACCCAAAGAAGTATGTTACAAGTTGAGTAATAAGCCGACAGTACACGGTACTACCGTCAGAAAAGGGCTACGTATAAAATAAGTGTGAGAAACTCCACAATTATATAAGGTATGATCCCACCTTAATGTACAGTGACCATTAGGCGTAAGTGAGAGTGCTTAAGAAGCTTTTAAAGTAGGCAACCTCATTTCCTCGCACTTTTCAGTGGTCACACAGAGCCTGAGATTAAATAAGTGTCTGATTGCTCTACCGACATAAACTGTGCAAGCCAGGAGCATTTTAAATATGGCACGTAACTTATTGTAACGGCCACGTGTGAGAACCTTAGCGACTTTTATTTTGAACTGAATTAAATAAGTGTCTGATTGCTCTACCGACATAAACTGTGCAAGCCAGGAGCATTTTAAATATGGCACGTAACTTATTGTAACGGCCAAGTGTGAGAACCTTAGCGACTTTTATTTTGAACTGAATTAAATTTACTGTGCAGAAAAACTTATACACTATGTGCAACATTCAAGATATTTAGATAATAATTTTCACCTTGAAATACTCTACTCACTTAATAACAGGCATAATGATAGGTATCCTTAAGGGCCTAGTCCAGCTGCTGCGTGCATATTCTTCTGCATTTTTGACACTACCAAGGAATGAAATTTTTCATGCAATAATTTATTTCCATGATATTTTTTCCACATTAAATCATTGCTTAAACGATGGAAGTTCTTCATTGCTCTAAATAAATACATAGTTGGTTCCTATGTCTTACGGTGTGTTCTGTAGTGTTGTATAGCTATGCAGGCGGCTGCACAGAACCTGATTGTGAGCAGGGCTATCCAGGTAATTGAAATTCTGTTTGTGGAATTCCAGGAACTTCGACGATGTGTTTGCTGTATGCAAATTAGCTGGCGGTTGGCGATGTTAGACGTTCATGTTATTGCTATGGATTTCCCCTAGGTCGTTGCACATTAATTATGCAGTTATGCCTGTGTACGCATTACATTTGACTAACAAAACAGGTCAGTGTTTCTCGTTTTCTATCAGTGGCTAATACCCATAAGTGGGGCATAAATGAGCATATCTCTTCTCACCGAAAACTCGTTACAGCTTATTTATTTAATAAAATATTCTTTCCTTTATGTTATATCAATTTTTATTATTCAATATTGGGCATCATCTGATATAAAAGTGTTTTACGTGTAACGTTTGTGTAAAAAAGTTTACTTTTCTCATCAGATAATTTGTAGTAGCAATAAAACTATGGCGTTAGTAATTTCATTTTTTTTGTCCTTTATATGTAAGTGATATACGTCTTTAAAAATAAAATATGATAGTCCAGCACCGTCATTGCTATGATCACATTTAACGCCTAACATGGCGGTGTCTGTCAACATTTTAAAAAGGGTGCACAGTACCCTCACAGATTGTCAACAGCCTCCACTGAAGAAATGTTAATTCACAATAGCAAATCTTCCCATTCATCTTACGTACTGTCAATTTTTCTAGTTCTATATTCCGCGACACTGCTATAATTATACGATATTTTTCTAGTTCTATATTCCGCGACACTGCTATAGTTATACGATACTTTTCTAGTTCTATATTCCGCGACACTGCTATAGTTATACGATATTTTTCTAGTTCTATATTCCGCGACACTGCTATAGTTATACGATACTTTTCTAGTTCTATATTCCGCGACACTGCTATGGTTATACGATACTTTTCTGTTAACGCTACAGTTCTAGTTCTGCAATCTTTTGACGAAATCAGAGAGTACCGCTAACAATTCGCGACACTGTTGTAATTGCCATACTTGTTTATTAACACTACAATACTAACTATGTAATCTTAACAGAATCGGAGGGTACCTCTAACGAGGCGATTTCTACAGAACAATCTGTTGCAGCTACCAAACAGCACTGCTGGGTTTACAATAACTTGTTCTGATATCGTAACAATACTGTAAGATTGTGTCCACAACGAATAGTCTCTACAACAGAAAACACTGTTCCTGCTATAGGAAAAATGGTTTCCACAGCAAAATACCTTTTAACAATATTTAGATTGTTCTGCTTACAAGTTGGATTATAAAGTATTACAGAACATTCTGTTGCTGGTACTAAAGTATTACAGAACATTCTGTTGCTGGTAATAAAGTTTAACTATCGGTGCCATTAAATGTCATTACGGAACTGTTTTGCTAAATGTTAATAAATTGAATTTTTCTATTCGGAAAGTAAACGACGTTTAATACTGGTACCTATAGACAGGCTTTCATTTAGAAATATTGGAAACACTTCATTATTCCGTTTAGAAATATTTTTTTTTGCCTGTTTAGCGCAGAAATGTGGTGCATTGGTTTCTCATCTACGTATTTTATTTGCCACACTCTATTTTTGCAAAGATTAAAACTAGGTATTTGGAAGAGAGTTTTAAAAATTGTTACAATTTACTATCATCGAAAAAACAAATCCTCCATGTGAATCCTGCATAAAATCACTTTATTTATTGCATGCCTCTCATCTACGACAATGTATTAGAAAATAACTGTTTCCTCTCTATTTCTCTCTTTGTTTCGCTCTCACTCAGTGCGTGTACGTGTTTGTGATACACTCTCTTAGATTAATTTGATGAAACGTCAGATCATAAAAATTCCATGAAAAGTCATATATGAGATTTCAGACTCATATGTTCTATACATAAACAGATTTCAATATTTCAATGCAGCTTATAAATACATTTTTAAAAATCATTATGCAGTTTTGCTATAACTACATACGTATGTTTCAAGTTTGCCGCAGAAACTCGAAGTGAATACTAAATTCAAAGGTAGAAAAATTGTCTGTCTTATAGAATTCAACATACTGTACACATGTCCGACAATTTTCTTTCCTTATTGGCTTTCATGCATGTATGAAGATACTACCCATTTACATTGGACCAATGAGGATTCTGATACTATAAAGCAGAACCTTCGTGACTGGTCTGCAAACAACTTGACAGAGTCAAAACCTTGTCCATCCAATCGTGAAAGAATAAACTAGTTAGAGTGTCATTGAAGATATGAAGTCTCATTAAATTTTCGCAATTTTCCATCGTCTCTAGTCAAAGGTTATTCGCAAACATACATGTGTAGTGTTTCAATAAAACTGCTTGCGCCACCCCCCGACAGAAAAAACAATTTTATTTGAAAGGAGATGTTGAACATTAAAATGTCTCGTATTGCCTGACAAAGATCTCACTTAAAAATATTGTTATTTTTAATTTTGCATTTCCATAACGTGAACGTATCTTGAAAATAAACAACTGTTCCCGCTTCTATTGGTTTGTGTTTATCTCAGTAAGAAGATTCAATGAGGTCTACGTTACGGTATTAATCACATGTCCTGATGAGTGAACAGCAGCGATTATTTGCAACAGCAGTGTACCTGGTAGACATTACAGCATTCCCACCAACAGCAGAGTTTTTGAAGTAGAGGTCACTAAAGAAGTTCGTTATGTAACTTCACTAAATACGAATACAATTTCGAGTGTTCACCTATGTTGAAATGAGCAGTAGGGATGGAGGTGTTCTAGATACACAGGGATGCCGCCTTTGAGTAATCGGATTAACACTTTGATATCAAACAACCGGATTAATCGTTATTCTGATCAAAAATTGTAATACCGATTTTAATTTGATGAAAATTTTTTCATTAATCCTTAATCCGGTCCTAATCCGATCATTTTGTTTAAAATCAGATACGATGGTGTGAAACTTTGATAGATTGGTCAAATTAATGATACTGAATTAATCAATCAAAAATTGTTGTGTGATAAGTGTGTATTTTAGTGCAAAGGTGTGTTAAGGCACTTTATTATTTTCTTATTTTTGGGGTGGGGAGTAGCTATGGTATGTCCTCACCCTTGGAGCTCTGTCGTATGAGGTGTGGTGGGTAAGGGCATATATATGTGTGTGTATGTGTATGTCTGTGTGTTGAGTTTTGTGCAAGAGTGGCATAAGTGTTTTTTGGGTTTGGAGTGGGATATTGCTCGTAGACAGTGTTGGGAGATAGGCGACTTTGAAAGATAGTATTTACGTGGTGCATGTTACGATTATTCCATATGAATAAGAGCAGTGATGTATTACATGAAAGAAATTATGAAACGTGGCACAGGAAAAACAAATTATGAAACCCAGCTACAAAACGAAATAAAACGTTTTTATATACGTCCATTGGGTTCGGGAGATAACAGATCACTTATAGCGCGTATCTCTGGGAAATGAAATCTAACACATCTGATTAGATATGAGTTTCTAAATTACATAATTACACGGCTAACAAACACAACTACATGGCAAATGGATAGAAATTATGTTTACGATGCACATACTAATATATAAATTGCACTAATTGAATTAAATTAATGAAATCGCATAAGCATCTCTCCCAAAATATGTCTGTCTGGCTGTGAGATCAGTCAAGGAGTGACTCATAAACATGGAGCGTGCAGCCAAGTTGAACACACAACACACAAGTGCAAACTTGTTGGCCAACATAAACTTTTGATAAACAAAACCTTAATAAACATAATTACTCCTTTCGGGCATGATAAAAGGATTACTTCGAGAGGTCAAGAGGGGGGAACAAATTTAACCCTTCTTACATGTCTTTTGTCAATCTGATGTTATTTATATATATTTCTGTATACCATGGTGGATGTTTCCCTAAGGAAGCTCCATCAATTTGGCTATTTTATTTTAATATTAGGATTTTTGAAGGGCGCACATTGGGTTTATAGTGTGATATCCTTGACATGTATTTATATCACTCTGTATGTAGCTGTGTAGTGCATTAAAATATTCCCCCTTCAATACACCCCTTTTTTTTAATAAAAAGGAAAGGAATATAAAAAACCCACAAAACATTTATTTACAAAATAAAAAATACATAACACATAATCATGGATTGAAAAACAATTCCACAACAGACAACTTAGCACAGACAATTAAGTATTTCCAGACTTGCAATTTGAATTGTAGGAATTAAATTTTAACCAGATACAATAGCATAACAGACATACATGTACACTTCCCTCTCATTTGTACTTGTAACTTAATATTGCTTTTCTTCGAGGAAGTTTGTATACTCATATCGTGATTACATTTTCTCATTAAGTACGCGCGATTTCCATTTTTAAGTTAATTTTCGTCATAATTATACTGTCAGCTTAAACATGAGCTGAATCTCACGTTGACCTCCAATGGACATTACAGTGAATTATTACTCTTCTTACGATAGGAACATTTATTCGCAGCGGTAAACCAATTCTCTGGATACATTGTTAAACAATGCAAGTGAATTATTTATTTTAATTCAAGTAGTGAAATTTATATATTAGTATGTGTATCATAAACATAATTTTTATCCATTCAAGTAGTTGTGTTTGTTCAACTCTCTTTTCATTTAATTGCTATTTCATAAACATTAAAAATTTTTCCTTCATTTATGAGTATTTCCCGTAATTTCAACTCAGTGGCCTGCCAGACACCGACCATGCTCCACGTCTATAGTCAGGCTATCGACACACATTTTATAAGTCGACATAAGTTCTATGCTCAATTCATTCCTACATCAGACTCCACAACAGACATGTTTTAAAATCCAGCTATTCAATATTTAAACATCACCACCAACAATCTGATTTTTTTTAACCTGAAAGGTAAAAAAACTGTGGTGATGTCAGAACATTGAAAGGTGCCTTCCGATGCCGGAACAGAAAAGATAACCAAGAGCTAAAAAACAAAGAAATGAGGATGGACCAACAGGACAGATGACAGCAAAGAGGTGGATAGGTAGACAAAGAGAGAAGGGGGTAAAGCACATTGTAAGAAGAAAAGCAGCTTCCATATGAACAACCAGACACTGCAATGTTACGTGATACATATACTATTTTCCACATTCACCCCCGCAACTGGATAAGCATTGTGCCCCCCAGGGAGGATGAAAAAACAGTGTTCCCCAGGTCGAAGAAGTAACTCAAATCCCTACACAAATAGCAGATAATTGATATTGTAAATAGTAGATAGATGTTGGTAATGTGAATTTGAATAGTAGTTAGAGAGGTTGGGTGTGTATGCAGAGTGAGCGAATGTGGAATAGTACATGTATCATGAGTACTAGTAACTTACCCCCAGCAAGATCTCTCTTTCAGTAGGTGCCAGTAGGTTACTAGTTGTCATCTTCAAAAAAATTGCAGCAGCACTCGTGATAGCAACATTATACAACTACTATATGTACTCTAGAGTGCCATCGAAAGCAAATACATGTACCAAGACACTAGTTGTACACCTGAGCAGGAATATGTCACTCCTCACATGTTTTCCAGCGCACGACTAGCTGACATATGTGACAGGGCAGATCAGAACCCCTGTATGCACTCCAGTATGCCGGAACCATGCCTCAAAGTATAACAGACATGTTGAAGATGACGCACGTGCATTATATCAGGGAAAAGATCTGAATTGGGGAACCAGAATGTGGGGAAAAAAACCAGTTGTACACATGGTGCCATAGTATACAACTGGCCTGCACGCCTGATAAGTTTAGTATGTTCTCCAATGTGCTGAGTTACAGCACAGAAAAACACACTGGCGACATGCTTGACAAGAACATTATACAACTCCTGTATTCACTCGAGCGTGCCATCCAGGCAAGCCAACACACCTGGTAGGATTGATATGACTCCTACATAAGCTACAGTATGTTGGAACTGGAGGCGGAGAACGCCAGCAGACCTGGCAGGATTCATATACAGCTCCTGCTTAAAGCTCCAGAATGCTGGGAGTAAATCTATACACACACAAGGAATGTTCATTGCGGGAGAGAGGATTGGAAGCACTTCAGCTTCGATGATCCCAGGGTGAGGAACTGCCTCTTACTATGCATCCCGACCAGTTGCCCTCCCAGGGGCAGACACATATAGGATGATATGTGCCTGCCCAAAGGTGTGTGTGTGTGTGTCTAGACTTACTCATCAATGTAGTTGTAGGGGACGGTATTGACACCATTGGCCAGGATCCAATGCTTGTTGTCCATCCCCAACAGAGCTAGCTTGTTGCTGCATTTACATTCACTGTAGATGTCGTGTTGGTGCTACCTAATGCTGTTGACCTGCACCCTCATTAGTTTGTGGTCCAGAAGAGCATGCCTGTAGTTCTCCATGGTGATGTGGTGATGGATGATGCTCTTCTGGACCCCCTTGGCCCACTTCACGAACTTATCCCTTCATAGATAAGTGTAGAGGTTCGCCCTCAGCCTGACAAACTCCATCATATCATTCCTTTCACACTCATCCTTAAACTTGCCAATGACCTTGACATTGGTTGGTGAGTAGCAGAGATGAGTGGGAGGGTAACTGCTGGTGTCAAATTCTGTCATGAATGCCAGGTCTGAGGCACTCATGACAGAAATTATAGAAATTGGAGCATGATATGGCCATACCGTACCCACATGACATTGTAGTAGAAGCAGTACATAAGGGTTTTGGACAGGTCAAGTACAGTAAAGCCAGCGTAAATCAGCTTGTTGAACAATATGCTCTCATGTTCGAGCTTGATGAGTGACATTGTCTTGCTGTATATTGTCAGACAGCAGAACACTGGCTTGGAGATGAGCTTCTTTGCCCGTGGCTCCTTGTATACGAGCTCCATCCGCTGAAGTTTCATTTTGTTCTACATCAGCTTGCCGTACATTGCATTATTCATCAGTTTGAAGAAGTCCTGCTCTAAGGCATTCAAGGCAGCTTGACGTTTCTCAGTGTTCAGCTAAATGTATGGTGTCAATCACGCCTTCTGGCAGAACTTCAAGACACGGTGGACAGCCTTCAGCAATAACCTGTGGGCTAATTTCTGCTTGAGGGTGACAAATTGTACTATGTAATGTGTCTTCCCCTCAATTGTGGTCATCAGCTTGGGCTGTTTAGACTCTGGGGGACATTCGTTGACAGGCAGGAACAGCAGGTCTCGATTATCATCATGCAGCAGAGGAGGGTAGTCTATGTCTACATCTTGAATATATCCATTCGGACCATCATCTGGCATGGACATCACATCAATATCTGTGCTGGTCCATTCAGGGGCAGGGACATTGTCCATCTGTATAGGCTATTAGCATCCACATACTGAAGGTAGGTAGATGGCCGAGTGGCATTGTACATGGCAGGCAAATCCTTGTTATTAGTCACCATGTGATATGTGATGCAATGGGTCACGCCTTCCCAGATACCAGACTCGACAAACAGATGGATGTCGTAGTCGACCAGGAGCTCCATCTCCACACCTGTCTTGTACAGCATGGCATCGAGCGAGAACCCCCAGGGCACTCACATACCAGACACAGCCCAATCCACATGTTGTCAGACAGACCCCTGTAGGTTCTCGAAGACATCACACAAAATCAAAATGTGGTTCTGGAGGCACAACTCAGAGTAGTCTTGAAGTGGTGTGCATCCAAATACCTTCCAGACCATCTGCACATGTAATGTAATATATAGGGGAAAACACCTTTGGGAGTTACCAACTCGAGTTGCTGAGGATCACTGAAGAATGCAGCAGTCGTTTTGAAGTTGGCAGCTCGTAGATTCTGCACAATAGTCATGAGGCTGGCAGACATGAAGCGATAGGTGTCTAAGAATTATATGGTGAAATTGTTGCCTAACATTTGCTGAACGTAATCAGTTTCTTCTCTGTATTAAGAATGGTAAATATGTCCCCTGTGTCGTAATCAAGCTGAGTGATGAGGAAATGCACATCATACACCAAGTTGTGGAAGAGGATTAGCAAGTGCTTGGAGCAGCGTCAGAATTTTGTTGTAGTTGTTGCATGCCACCCCAAGAAATGAACCAGTGAAGTGATCGTGGTCTCCCACCTTCCGGTTCGTTTCGGTGAAGGGGCTGGTACAAAGGTAACAGATGTCGGCCATCGTATAGCTCTCCTGTTCGCCTGTGCCTAGTTGGTGCATAGGCTCGGACTGGCTATAAATCTCCTTCACCAGATTGCGAATCCTAATGATCTCCTCCATGAACTTCTTTGCTGCATCCTCCCTGGTGTAGAATTTCACTTTGTCAGGGAGGAGGCTTGTTGTCTTGGCAACTGGTATGAGATTCTTGTCCACCTTGATGTATAATCCATAGCTATAGCTCAAATACTTTTGGTACCTACAGATGTAAGACGTGGAAGGATCTGGCGAGCTTATCTCCAATGGTAACAAGAATACATCAAAATCAGCATACACAACTATAGGTACCTTATCACTATTGCGGAAGTTCTGGAATCTGAGCACAGGAGGTTAGTCGTTCTTCTCTGGTGTCTGCTTATCGGATCGGACAGCAGTATGGTAGTTACAATACCTCCTGTGCTCAGTCAGAATCTCAGTACCAGAGAGCCCTGTCACCCATGGCCTGTCATCATATGCCTGCAGACATCTCTTGCAAAATAATACAGCACCATCGTGCTTCATCACCTGCGAACATACGAGGCAGGAGAAGTTAGCTATGTAGCAGTAATGTGCATTGCCATTTTCGGTCTGCATGAGGAAATATCGAAGTGGGTAGCCCATTCTTCCTTTGATACCCTTATTGTGATGATCTTGCAGCCTTCCTCATGTGCATAGACATTAAAGCTGATCCCTGGGATCTTCTGTTCGAAGCAGGGTATTTCTTGCATGAAGGTGGGAAAGTCCAGTCCGGTGAAGTTGAAACATGTCTCCAAATCATGGCATTGGTGGTTGACACATTCACAACTCACCCCTTCTATGAAGTGTGCCAGTACTACACATTTGAAGAACTTCTGGTCCTTGTTTTTCATGTTTATATGGGAGTTTTGGTCGCAATCTTAGCAGGCAGAGCAATGTAGGAGGAGGCACATACCAGGTCGAGCTTGTTGATTCTCAGCTGGATCCTCTTCACGATGGTCAATGTCCAGCTGCTACCCTTCCCTATGTAACTCTCCTCTTCCTGACATATCTTTGCAATGGTAGTCGTGATGGCATCTTCCACATCGGCTACATCATCGAGAGGAACGTTCTCGTCTTGAAGACTCGTTGGCCGATCTCTTCTTCGTGGGGCTCTGGTTTATCATAAGTGCACTTGAGGAAGATATTAAATTTAATGGCACCCTGATCCGCTATCTACTGCACCAGTTGGGCGATAATACTGGCCTTCATATGCTCGAGGTAGCCGCAAATATCGACTGCATCACTCGAGGTATTCTCTGTGATGGATGTCCTCATCACACCCCTAAATTCACTATCTGTTTATATGAAGCCATGTTCGTTGGCCACATCAGCTCCTGTGATGACGGCCGGGCGACGACGACATCCTTCGGCAGCGATCTGGCGTCCAAGTATGAAAGGCTGAGGAGCAGTAGATGGTCAAGGTGTCGACAGGCGAGCACGTTTCACTGGTGGAGGCGTGGGTCCTCTACACTTCACGCTGTGAGCACACAGTGTATCTTACGAGTAAACTGACGTCCGCATGTCCCACACTCCAGTGACTCGGCATTTGGATTTGCCCAACAACCACGCTCATGGCAGCTGGCATCGCTGACATGCTTGAAAGTTTGGTTACAGAATGTGCAATGCGTCGATGCAGTTTGCCTAATCAGCTCTGTGCACATACTACGATGTCTGGCAAATGTTGGCAATGTCTCCCCGCACAAATCACAGGCACACAGCTGTACCCCGATCTGAAAGAATTGAGGGCAGAATTACGTTCGTGGCGAAGACTGTTCTTACGATTGGTGAACATTCGATCTCAAAATCCACATTGCAGAGCTGGTCGCAGTATGGAAGCTGCTGTAGTAGGTACATGAGATGATGCAGAAGAGTCAGATGATGAAGAAGCGAAAGGGAATGATAGTCTGAATGAAGCCATCCTGGGTAAAACCAATTCAACACACAGCGACTATCTTCTTCACGTCTGGGTCGGGGCTCTGCATGCACGCCAGGGGTGAAGATCTTATGGAGAAAAGAATATGCCTAAGTGTACTGCGAGGGGGGATGGTAAAACAAACCTAACATCTATATAGAGTCAGTCGGCCCCACATGTAATTTAATATATAGCTCTAGCCAACACGTCACTGCGGCCCCACATGTAATTTAATATATAGCTCTAGCCAACACGTCACTGCGGCCCCACATGTAATTTAATATATAGCTCTAGCCAACACGTCACTGCGGCCCCACATGTAATTTAATATATAGCTCTAGCCAACACGTCACTGCGGCCCCACATGTAATTTAATATATAGCTCTAGCCAACACGTCACTGCGGCCCCACATGTAATTTAATATATAGCTCTAGCCAACACATCACTGCGGCCCCACATGTAATTTAATATATAGCTCTAGCCAACACATAACTGCGGCCCCACATGTAATTTAATATATAGCTCTAGCCAACACATCACTGCGGCCCCCACATGTAATTTAATATATAGCTCTAGCCAACACATCACTGCGGCCCCACATGTAATTTAATATATAGCTATAGCCAACACATCACTGCGGCCCCACATGTAATTTAATATATAGCTCTAGCCAACACATCACTGCGGCCCCACATGTAATTTAATATATAGCTCTAGCCAACACATCACTGCGGCCCCACATGTAATTTAATATATAGCTCTAGCCAACACGTCACTGCGGCCCCACATGTAATTTAATATATAGCTCTAGCCAACACGTCACTGCGGCCCCACATGTAATTTAATATATAGCTCTAGCCAACACATCACTGCGGCCCCACATGTAATTTAATATATAGCTCTAGCCAACACGTCACTGCGGCCCCACATGTAATTTAATATATAGCTCTAGCCAACACGTCACTGCGGCCCCACATGTAATTTAATATATAGCTCTAGCCAACACATCATTGCGGCCCCACATGTAATTTAATATATAGCTCTAGCCAACACATCACTGCGGCCCCACATGTAATTTAATATATAGCTCTAGCCAACACATCACTGCGGCCCCACATACATGACAAGTAAATACATTATTGTAGAAACTTTTTAAAATAATAATTATGTTAGACACTTATATGTGCTCTAGCAACTACGGCCTCACATACATATAGCTAGCAAGTACATACTATTGTAGAATTTTTTTTAAATATTAATTTTTTGTTAGACTACTCTAGCCACTGAACGACTGTGGCCCACATGTAGTAATTTAAGTATCACGATAGCTATAGGTTGTTCACTGTAAAAATGAGCAGTTATGCTTAAGAACTACTTGTATCACGTTGTGTATTCTTCCACCTTATGTAAAAATAACATTACTAGGCCTCATACTTCGGACAAATTAAACTGTGAAAGTAAATACTTTAGAAATCTGCTTATTTTTACACTATGGTGCATAAAAAAAAAAACAGAAAGCGAAAATGGTTACCTAACACTTTTTTTTTTTTGTTAAGACATGAAACTACTTTCCATCCATCGTTACTTGGCAAATGTCTTTCATTGCGTCCATTAAAAATATATGCACGCAGGGGCAGTGACTTTTGTCTAAAGTGCTCACTTTGTATCGTGAACTGCCTGTACCACAAGAGCCCTGCACGTTACAAAACTGTTCGTGCCTACTTCACGTATAAGGTTGAAGGAAAAAAATCTAGCATAGATTTGTTCAAAAAGTCGGCAAGGTATCCTTAGTGTTCCCGCACGCAATGTTCCAGTCGAACTATTATAGTGGGAGGCGGGATTGTTAAGTCTACACTATCGATGCACGATGATGAGCATAGACGCAACTAAGTGGGGGGGGGGGGGAACTATGGCACAGGCCCCCCCCCCCCAACCAAAAATTTCTACGAAAAAGAATAAAAAAGAATAAAATAGTATTATATGCAGGAAAAATAGATTTTTTCAAATTAATTCTATCGGCATATGTATTGTTTAAGCGATTATTAATTCCACAAGACTTCCGAGAGTGTAAAAACCTTGCTCTTAATTAAAAATATTTCATAAGCACATTAAGAATGTAGACAAAACATGGCTGCTGTTGGATTCCATCAGCAAGTGATAACTTCACTAATTTTAGACAGCTGTAAATATAAGTAGAATGTACTATTTAATATTTTATTTGTTGGGTACAATGCTTGTCAATATTTACAAGTGCTAATGGCAAGCCATGTGTGTCAGATTGAATTTTATGCAATACAATTTGGCTGGCACGAAACGAGTACAAAATCAAATAATATGTCTATTCATAACTGTCAAAATTTACTGAAGTTATATAAAATGGACTATATAAAAATACTTCAGCTCAGAATGGGCCAGATTGTGCTAGAATAAGAGTGTAGAGCGTTAGAGCTACGGAAGCTGCCGTAGTGATTTTACAAAAGCAGGTGATAACTTAACTTATTGTTTCACTACAATGTTGTACTTATATGGAAAGAAAAAGATACAGGAGTTTAGTAATATTATATAAAGACTAAAAAAAAAAAACTGTAGTGCAGTTAACAACACGACACTGAATGTGTAAATTCATCCTGGTATATAAAGAAACATAATATTTTAATTAAATATGTTATATAATGTTACAAATGTGTATAGCTAGTATTTTATTGCCTTCGTAAAGTATGTTAAGTGTGTGCCCCCTTCCAAATAGTGTTCTAGTTGCGCCACTGATGATGAGGCCCATTGTAAAGTTAAAAGTTATATATAAGCTGGAATAATACAGCACATACGTGCATGTAGATTTCAAGCAAAAAATGTTCCTCTTACAGCGAACACATACAGTGCAAAACTCGGCGAAACCTGAAGAGATTTGGCCGGCGAGGTCTTGAGAGGGTGAGTATGGAGAATGAAAGGGTAGGAGATCCCCGAGAAAACACCCCCAACCTGCACCATCGTTTGTTTAAAAAAAAATCCGGGAAGCGACTCCACTAGGAATCGAACCCGGATCGCCTTGGTGGGAGTACATCAAACTTTATTCTAAAACTGTGTTCGTAAAAACATACTATTTAGTCAAGCCAAATTATTAACACACTCTGAATACCAGACGCCTGAAAAGATACAGGAATATTATTACAAGGCCCAGTCTATAGTCCATTCACGGTTTCTTCGGGCATTCGAATCAACCTTTGAAAAATCTCCCCATGTATGACGTGTTTAGTCATTTCTTAATATGACCTATATCACAAGCGTTTTATAGTTGTATTCATAAAACTTACCTTTATTCCCTGTTAAATTGAAATGTTATTCATATTTTATGTACAAATTGTAATGCTTTATTTATCAACTGTTACACTGTGTGCGCACAAATGCGATGTGTTGTCTTTCTGGTGAAATTCTCCAGGCTTAGTTAAGCCTAGTTTGCACAAGGCGGAGGAACATCCTGGAAGTAGAACTTTAGCAGGGCTTCAGAAAAGGTTGAAGTAACCGCGAATTGATTATATGCATGCGGAATGGAAATGTCACGACGCCTAACGATGCAACCTGCAAGACACTCCAGCATTGCAGGTACAGGATATTCACGGCAATGTGAGCACTGTTGAAAAAAAAAAGTGTTATCATACGCGTATCTCGACAAATATATGTTCTGTAAACACGACCTTTTACTAGGAAAAGTAAAACATTATTATCTATGACACTATGATTTTACTCTTAATATATTAGGTACATTCATGGAGAAAAAAATTTGTGAAAGTGGTGAAAATATCGCATTTTTAAAGCTTGCGTATACAGTTTCCTTAAGCAGTAAGAGAAAAGTACAAACACACGGACGTAGTTTAATACGTGGGCTTCCATTGCATGTAATAAAACCCCACTGTTACAGATCTGATTTGCACAGTACAGTAACACGACGGAAACACTGCGCGGCTTGCCGCGTAGGAGCGATAAGGCACTAGGCGTGCGTGTAAGTGTCGCCCGCATCACGCTCCCTCGCTTCTTGACCTTGGATGCACAGGCTCACTCATTCTCACGTGTGGAAATCCGAGAGCGGCCCGATCGGGAATCGAACTCGGTTCGTCTAAGTGCGTAGGCGAGTGCTCTGACCACTACACCACCGCGGCCCCACATCGAAAGAAAAGTCACACCACTTCATTTCTGCGTACTCAGAAGTCGGTATATCCGAAAGAGTTTCAACTAGCAAATTTTTACAATCGCTTGCATTATTTACCCGTTTTTTTTTTTAGGGGAAGAACTAATAAAATGCTATCAGCAGTAATAATTTAAATCTTAGACTACTTCTATTATTGGCATAATGAGCAATAAGAGTTATTGTAATGTCAACTGTTATTTGACACGCCCCAGGTAACCCTGCGCCAATAAGTGAATACTTCACTATTGTGTGCCCCAATCTCGGGCAGTTCAGTCATAAAGGGAATGACATCACATCTAAGGGACAACCAATGGAGAGACGACGCCAGCTCGCGCGTGTACACTACTGTGAAGTTCAGCCTGATGCAAAATAATAACGCGAATTTCGCACGTCCCTAGCCATCACATATTCGTCGTTAGCTGTTCACAGCAAGAAAAGACCATTACCTTACTGCAAAATATTAGTGTGCGACCGCTATGGCTGATATCGTATCCGAGCTACTAGCTTCATTGTGAACGAACCCATTCACGCTTACATCATACTTTTCTGAAGCCCTGCTAAAGTTATAATTCTAGGATATTCCTCCGCCTCGTGCACGAAATCTAGAAAAACCGAAGGACAACACACTCAGTTGCAATGATATTTTGCTTGAGAACTAGTCGATACCAACACACACGTTTGCTCACTGTTTGTATTATAGATTAACAAAATACCATTTAAACATACTTTCTTGTTGACAGGTGTATACAACGCTTGTGATACATGTCATATATAGGAAATAAGCAAACACGTCACACGTGGGGCGATTTTTCAAAGGTTTGATTTAAAAAAAAAAGTATGAAAAAACTGCGAATAGACTATAATCAACCGACATCCTAGCCAATAGGAAACCCTTCGCAGCATGTAGTAGCCAGGGTCCGTCCCCAGAGGCTCGCGTAGCCAATCAGCGTATGGGCTATAAAGGAGCCTGCCACACCACTTCGTATCTGTATAAGTAACTACTCTGAACGTTCTGACAACTTCAAAATAAAGTTACTAGTTATACAGAAACAGAAACGCTGCAGTGTTTCAGGAAAAAATATTTTCACCTACTTTGATATATGTTCCTACCAACATGTCGGAGTGCCTTTTTTTTTTCTTTCGAATTTGGTAAACGTGACAGACGTTGCTTTCGGGCGGTGGAGTTTTTTTCGTGGGGGATTTACCACACCCCTTCGCATTCCTTCGCCACTGGATCTTGGTATTTTTTCGTATTCCTGCAGGATACATACCACACAACAGCTACTATGATATAGGCTGTCCACGGTAAAGTGAACACTTTTTGAAAGAAGTCTCTCATTTGGAATAATAATAGTCACCAAATATATTTTAGGCGTTAACTTCCGAGTGCAGTAGAATATACGTGCACATTGCCTAGAGCAATAATTAAAGGGAAGTACTCACTTTACCGTGAACGGTATAACGTGTTGCCGAAGACGAGACTTACACAAACCGTGACAGAGGAGGACCTCTATAAATACTTTCACTGGAGACATCGCGGCGCGCTATACGAATGATACATTCGCATTGCTAGAGGATGCATATACTAAACACACATACACACACACACACACACACACACACACACACACACACACACACACACATATATATATATATATATATATATATATAATATTTCTAAGAGAGAGTTACAGTTCGTCGAACACTAGCCTCAAAAACGTAGAACGTAGAATGCTGCAGTCGAAGGATGCTGAAGGCAGCTTGTATAGTTGATTCACGATAACTTCGGCCTTTTCTGAAGCCCTACCAAATCTCTACTTTTGGTAACTGATTACTTATCCTTCCGCCACACGTAAACATAAACACTGCCATGTGACTTCTACTTTTATAACTGTCAAATGCGTTGGTTGCTGTTTACAGCTGCTCAAATAATTATGTCATATTGCAGAAACCATTTCCTACGAATGTTCACCATCTAGGCCTATAACAATATTTAGGTAAGATTTATAACTATTTGTTACACACGATATAGCACGTTACACATAATACACATTAATATTTTGCCACAACGGTGTTTGTGACAACTGTGGCGGAAACAACAGTAGTATTTAACCTGTTGTTATTAATAATTTAAATTTATCTGGGTGGGCCTAGTATTTCGTTGGAATTGTGGCAGAAATTCAAATCACAGACTTCGTCATAACATCAGTTCATGGTTAAAACGTATAAACTTTGCTCATATTCAAAATCCACAGGCCGGCGTAACGATTGCAACGCAGCCACCATTTGGCCGAGAAAGCGTTTGACCGAAAAGAATTTCTTTCTCGAATTTCAAACAGCCGTTTAGCAGTTCAGTCGTCTGATAGAAAAATTTCTCTCTTAAATTACGGACAGGCGTTTGACAGAACCATTCGTGACAGGAAATTGCACTCTTAAATCACACAAGGTTTTGGAAGAACACATTTTGGCAGAGAATTGCTGTCTTAAATTACAGACCGAGCAGGCATTTATCAAACAGTCGTAGAATTCTTCGAAACGACTTTTAGGGCAAATGGTGGGTACCCTGATAAACTTATTTCTGTCCGTAATGAACCCCGCTGTCGACGAGACGTCAGCCCGTAATTAAAATCCAAAAACAGCAAACGAAGCAAAGAGCCTAAACGATTGCGGCGTGTGTGTTGAGGTCGAGCAACTGTGCAGACAGGATGCGCGCGCTGCTTGGTTCCTAGGAGCGTATTGCAAACAACCACTTCCCGGAAACGCTATGCGCCACGTGACAGAGTGCGAGTTGCTTCATCCAGGGCGTCCGATGTACCCAGCGCGAGCAAACTGGGCCTACTTGCACGCTCCTAGTACAATAACACTTCACATAAACAGTTCGAACTAAACTTGGCTAAGCCAAAGGCCAAGTAGCACAGACTAATAAACGTCATCTAGATCAACGGAACGCAACTTACTGTCGTCTAACAGGATTTCCGTTTGGTTGCACTGGCACAGAGGATATCCCATCCTTAAGGATCATTAAAAAAAAAAAAACACTTATGTGCAGTATGACCTGTACAGCAAACATATCGATCAGGCGAAATATCTACCTCGTAAATGCCTCAGTCAGTAAGAATAATTATTTTATAATTTTCAGAGGGGCAATCATAAATAGAGACCCGCAAAACTCGCGTTATTATTTTGGGACATGTACCACTGCAATACGTTTCTAAGTGAACCGTACTTCATTTGACACGCCCCAGGTAATCCTGAGCCAATAAATGAACACTTTACAATTGTGTGCTCCAATCACGTGCAGTTCAGTCAGAAAGGGAGTGACTTCACATCTAGGCGGCAACCAATGGAGAAACGACGCCGGCTCGAGTATATACAGGGCTGTGAAGTTTAACCTGATGCCAAATAATGACGCGAAATTTGCACGTCCCTAATCCCAACAAAACACTTTATAAATTAGTAAGCAAAATTCTTAACAAAAACGGGAAAAATTTATTTTGTATAGCCACAGATAAAAAAAAAAAAAAAAATTCTTTCATGTTTAGTGCGGCGGGCACTAATTTAGTGAGCGGTTTATCTCAGGATGCTCCCGTTCTATCCCTGTTTTCAATCCCGCTTCACCTCACATCGAGAGTTCTGCTGACTGGGAACGTTTCACCTGGTTAGGCAGCCGTCTCCAAATGACAAAAAAAAATTTCCTCGTACATTAAATGTCATATTAATATTCGTAGGCGCCTAGAATGTAAGGGGAAAGACAAGGCTGGGGGCGGGGGGTCATTATCGCTCCTTCACTATTCAGCTAACAAAGGTGTCCCCCCCCCCACCCCATGTCCACCCACAAAGGTTGGTAGTAGGCAGTGCGTGGACGCTACTTCACTATACAGTAAGTACTTGTGTATATATATATATATATATATATATATATATATATATATATATATATATATATATATGATAATAACTTGAACGTGTGTATGGTCAAAAAAAGTTCGAGACTTGTCCTCTGTCCCTTGAGAAACGAGATATCGGCGACTATGCTGGTTCTAAGTTATATATTTCACCGTGCCGCAGATTTCTGATTATAAGAATTAATAACTCAGCGCCTGAAAGAACATTAAAACAACGGTGATTTAAATAAATTCGCGTTTATAGTTTTACTGTGCTACTATATTTTTTCCAACAAGAAAAAAAGGGGCCGCGGTAGTGCAGTGGCCAGACTACTCTTCTCCCAAGGTGGAGAATCGGAGCAATTCCAGGATTTCGGCATGTTTGAAACGTGGCGGACGTTCTCGTTGGTCCGTGGGTTCCCTCGGAGTGCTCCGGTTTCCCCCGACAGTGCATTCCGCCGCCAATAAATCTCCAGCTCGCTTCACCCCCATGTGCAATGAAGACATAAACAGGATTGCTCAAACGCATAAAATCTCAATCTCCTCTTATACGGTCGGGTAGGGGAGTGTGAATGGCTTGGAACATACATGAGGATATCAAAATCTCCTCTTATACGGTCGGGTAGGGGAGTGTGAATGGCTTGGAACATACATGAGGATATCAAAATCTCCTCTTATACGGTCGGGTAGGGGAGTGTGAATGGCTTGGAACATACATGAGGATATCAAAATCTCCTCTTATACGGTCGGGTAGGGAGTGTGAATGGCTTGGAACATACATGAGGATATCAAAATCTCCTCTTATACGGTCGGGTAGGGGAGTGTGAATGGCTTGGAACATACATGAGGATAGGGGAGTGTGAATGGCTTGGAACATACATGAGGATATCAAAATCTCCTCTTATACGGTCGGGTAGGGGAGTGTGAATGGCTTGGAACATACATGAGGATATCAAAATCTCCTCTTATACGGTCGGGTAGGGGAGTGTGAATGGCTTGGAACATACATGAGGATATCAAAATCTCCTCTTATACGGTCGGGTAGGGGAGTGTGAATGGCTTGGAACATACATGAGGATATCAAAATCTCCTCTTATACGGTCGGGTAGGGGAGTGTGAATGGCTTGGAACATACATGAGGATATCAAAATCTCCTCTTATACGGTCGGGTAGGGGAGTGTGAATGGCTTGGAACATACATGAGGATATCAAAATCTCCTCTTATACGGTCGGGTAGGGGAGTGTGAATGGCTTGGAACATACATGAGGATAGGGGAGTGTGAATGGCTTGGAACATACATGAGGATATCTCAATCTCCTCTTATACGGTCGGGTAGGGGAGTGTGAATGGCTTGGAACATACATGAGGATATCAAAATCTCCTCTTATACGGTCGGGTAGGGGAGTGTGAATGGCTTGGAACATACATGAGGATATCAAAATCTCCTCTTATACGGTCGGGTAGGGGAGTGTGAATGGCTTGGAACATACATGAGGATATCAAAATCTCCTCTTATACGGTCGGGTAGGGGAGTGTGAATGGCTTGGAACATACATGAGGATATCAAAATGAAGGACGACAACACTAACATAGCTATCGGTTTGTCTCTCTCTCTCTCTCTCTCTCTCTCTCTCTGATTACTTCTCTGGCTCACATCATGCTGGCTACCACATTTAATAACCTTTATTTAATCTCATCTGAGGTCTGCGATGACTTAGTAATAAGAGATTTTTTCTAAAAAAAAAATCGTGACCACTATGGTGGATAAAATTTAAAATATTTTTATTAAGTATGTAACTACGTTCCTAATAAATCAAATAAAAAACACAAATTTTTTTTAAATTATAATTATACGCCGAAAATATAATAATTTTTTACTACAACGTAAATTAACACATTTTATATATGATGTTCAGTCCTTTAAACTGTATTACTCTTAACTCCTTATACACTCATGGACAGTTGAATTAGAGACACCTACCTAGTAGCGTTCAACATCCCCTTTCGCCGCGATGACGGCGCGGCGATGTGTGACGTGACACCGGAAGCGGTTGGCAGCCATATTGATCCATGACGATGCTACGATGGAACGAGATCAGCCGGAGCATGCACAGACGTGTTCGGTGTGAGTGAGGTCGGTTGACCTCGTCGGCCAGGCAAGTGCCCTCAGGCCCACGGGGTGTTCGTCCCAACACTCGACCACAGTCCGGGAGTGACAGGTCGGTGCATTGCTAGGTACAGGTCTAAATACAGGACTCCCAAGGGTTTCTGTAGGCACAGAAATTGCTTACCTTTTTTTTCTATTTATTCATATATGCACTCAGTGTTTGTCTTGCAGCCGATTCACAACAAATCGTGCCAAGTTCACAAACTAAACAAACAAACGAGATACGGTACGCATCGCTCCAGATTACAAACAATACAAACTGTGTTCTGAAAAATGTAATTATCTCGTCTAAACACAAAATAAATATATTTTATCCTAAACTTAGCTATACGTGGTTACTAGACTCCATAATATCTGTACATTTGAACCCTGATCTGTAGAATATTCGTAGTTACACGTTTTGAATATATACAAATTCATACATATATATGAAAGGCGGACGAAGGATAAGTGCTAATTTTAAATTCCCCATCATTCACTTGACTGTCATCTATCAGCTGCCATCCTGTCTATTTAATAAATGGTTGTTATTTTTTTCACGTTCATTAATGTTTGAAGGGCTTTTGCAATGCCCGTGCTGATTTTCTCACACACGGAAGTAGCATAGAATACAAACAGTACATAGCACCAGTATGGAGAAATCACTGGCCAGATCCATTAGGTCGTTTATGAGCACAATTTTTTTCCCCTATACTTTAAGGAGGTTTTGTGGTTTCGTGATACGATTTTGTTGATTACTTCATAAAAATTCCAAACCATTAGAAAATAACAATTTCCATGTATATTTAAAGCGCAAATAAATGGTTTTGACTTAAAACATTCATTCCTATAAGTTAAAAAAATATAACGTAGTTATTTTAACACACAGTATGGTTTCAGCTAAAGTATTTATTGAAAGCAAAGGAATGTCAAGTTGCAATTTCTTTAAAACCCAACAATTCGTTGGCCTACATTACATGTTTAGCTTCTAACTATTTTGACTTAAAATTTTATCTGAAAATTTAATATTGATGTAGGCTATTTACGATAAATCGACCACTTCTTGAAGCTCATTCATTTGGTGTAATAGTCAATAAATATATTTTATTGTAGCGTTACACGTTAAATTTCGAGCTCGGTGAAATGTACAGACTGTGTTTATTAATTGAATGGCAATATATACTTTAAAAATGGTGGAAGGATACAAGATGGCTGATAGGTAGAGACCAATGTTTTTCACGAAAAATTTTTCAAGACCTGTTGTACTTCAAAGCAATTTATTTGATATGCACTTTCGTGGTTGAATGATACTAAATGCCACGTGCCTCAAGTGTCTGTCCGCGAATCATGGACGTTCAGTATCGGAGTGCTTTATTCCGATTGGCCCAGTCAAATAAGAACATGTCTTCTCAAGTAGACACGCAGCCAATAACCAAAGGAAGGTTGTGAATGAGGACGTAGTGTATTGAAGTCTATCATGGCCACAAATATTTTCTCGAAAAACACCTATCCCTACTGATAGGAGAAAAGTAACTAGGGCCTCAAAAGTGCTCATTTTCCCGTGACTAGCCTATACATGGGCGAACTGCAAAACAAATCTTCACGACATTCTAATAACACGAATATTTATTTTGAGCTGTATCTTCACGTATTAATTTTGTTCAACTTTTAGATTTAGACGAAATAACATGTGAATTTTAAATTCCCTATAGGTCGTCTCATTCATTTCTGAAAAATAATTTTCCTCCGTCGTCATATATTTATCAGACTATTATTTCATATAAATTGGAAAAAAAAAAAAAAAAAAGATGTAATATTCAAAAAAATGTAAGAAAAAATTCGACATTCGTACGAAAACCAAAATGAAACGACAAAGACCACTGCCACTTCGCATCTGTCGAGCGTTTAACCGGTAAATATTGATGATCTTTAGATCAAATACTCTTTACACATTCACGATAATGACATACTTTTCGAAGACAGTCTGGGTTTGGCAGCTGTGACTAACGGCAGGAAAATATGTTCAGATAACTGGGGGGGGGGGGATGGTTTATTGATTTGTGGACTAGACTCCATAATCTCCATATAGTTGAACCCTAATCTGCAGCCTTTTCGCGGTCGTTCATTTGAATCAAATCTTGGAGAAATCAGTCATTGTATAATATGTTTGGTTGTTCACTGCTGAATATGTCATGTATCACAAGTGTTTCGTACTTCTGTTAACATAAACGTACGCATCTTATGTTGTGTTAAATTGGACACTTTATCTATAAATTACAGCATTCCATTCCATTCCATTTATAATAAATATGAATAAAAACCGAGAGGAAAAAGGTGTGTCTGTAATGCCTAGTAAGAAAAAGTTCTCGCGCGCAAGAATGTGATGTGTTGTCCCTCCGGTATAATTTTATACACTTAGTTAAGCTTTGTTTGCACGAGGCGGAGGGATAGCCTGGACGCAGAACCTTAGCAGGGCTTTTAAAAAACTTGCAAGCCACCATGGTTGGACTATATTTGTTGGTCATGTGCTGTCCCACTGAATAACCGGCTTCATTCCGGACCAATTTACATGGGTATAGGTAAGTGTTTTCCGGCGCCTTTTTTTTTTTTTTAAATTTACTTGCAGTCACAGTGTTATTGGAAAAACAGAGACGAAACTGTTGCTTGTATGGCGAACTCCAGCCACACACGCCAGGAAGATGGTCTCACGTGCTCGCAACATGTCTACATACATCTCCCGTCTACATTCAGCGCCTGGTAACCAACTCCCCTGCGAGCAGGCAGCCCGTGCGACAGGGAATACACAGGTTACCAGAGCCCCGCAGCCAATCGTAGAATGGTCACGTGTACCGTACATAAAGCCACTGCTACCCCATTTCGTCTCTGTCTGCTTATCTATTCTGTGTCACATTCCTCTACAGCGCGCTTAATATAATGCGGCACCATGGCGTAAGTAACTCAAGAAATTTTTCCACGAAGAGAAGGGAGGGGGTTTACACTGAAGGGACGGAGGAAATGTGGGAAGCTACATAAACGTTATAGATTCTAATGCATGTGTTAATTAGACCAATATTTGGACATAAATTTCTTCACAATATAGTAAACTGCATTACAGTTCGCAAACATTGAATAAATTTTAAGCTTGATGAAAAAAAAACCGACCAATGACAACCTTAGAGGCAAAGCGAAGTTACAATTCCTATAAACGCTCCACCGACAATGTTCATCACGTCTGCCTTTTCCTCAGATGAAGTCACGGTATTATTCATCTGTTAGGAATCTCTACGGTCTAAATATGGAGTGGTGAAAATTGAGCCAAATGCGTCAAAACTAGCGAAAATTGCCTCGCTGGTAATCACTGTAGCCGCATAACTTATTTGATCTGATGGTTAAATTTCACTTTTTTTTTTTATAGCGATTCCCGTTGATTATCGTGCTCCTGCTCAGTTCATTGGCCTGATTCGCTAGACAGGTAGGTATGGTCCATTCACGGATACTTCATCCTTGTCTGAAGCCCCGCTAATGTTCTACTTCCAAGATATTCCTCCGCCTCGCCCAAGTCTGGATAATTACACCAGAGGGACAACACACCACATTTGTGGGCGTTACCAACAAAACTATTTTCTCCCTGTTTTTTTTTTTATTCAAATTATTTATCAATGAAGCATTAAAATTTATAGTAAGATATTACTAACATTTCAATTTAACATAAAAAAAAAAGTAACTTTTATGAACACAAGTATAAAACGCTTGTGATACAGGGCGTATTTAGGAAATAACTAAACACGTCATACGTGGGGAGATTTTTCAAAGGTTTGAGTCAAAAAGGCCGAAGAAACCGTGAATTGACTATACCTAATGAACTGACTTCTCCAGTTGTTGGTATTCCACTGACTGATATCGATTCCGGCTGAGAATGTAGATGCCAAGGCGATAGGCTGTTGTTGCGCTGTCGCGTATCTCGGTGTCGATTCTTATTTCGAACCTTTTTTTTTTTATTACTAGGAAGGACTTAGATCGCACCCGGATGAGTTCATCGGAACGGATGGAAAGGGACTCTGCTTTGTGATACATGCATTCGATATTCGCATGTCGTATCTGTGGTTCCAGTGACGCGAGCCAGAGATTTTATCCTCGGCGCGCCAAATTTCACACGAAATCGTTTCCGAACGCAAGTCACAGGCTGGCACCGCTTCAACCTGCCGCAGGGAGTTCGAAGAAACTTCTCGAACTTTCCGAACGATGGACTAGTCAGTGCGGTCTGCTTCCGTCACTGGAACCGCGCATCGATTACTAGCAACATCCTGTCACCATTGTATTTTCTTCTGTGTTTTATAATCCACGGAGATCCACCCATGTTGCAATTATAAACCCCTTTCCTCTCTCAAGAAGTGGCTAATGACTGATCTAATCCGCGGTTCTGGCTCAAATTTTTCGAAACTAGGTTGCTGTATATAGGCTGTTCACAGTGAAGTGAGCACTTTTTAAGCCCCCCCCCCCCCAACATGCATTAACCACTCATAAATATATCTTATTGCAGCATCAGGCATTAAATTTTGAGGGTCGTGAAATGTATACCCTGTGTTAATCGGTCACATTGCAATGTTTATATTAAAAAACAGCAGGAAGATGGAAATTGGATGAAAGGAAAAATTTAGAAGGGCCTTAAAAAGTGCTCACTTTATCGTGAACAGCCTATACCAAGGTATGTTGGCTACTCCCCGAGCGGATGTGGAGAGGCGCAGGTTACACATTTTAATTCGATTTTAATTAACAAATTCTATCGATTTAACCTTTCGATGCCTTTGGTCGGCGGGTTTTCTCGGGGATCTCCCGTTTCCCAACGCCCCTTCATTCCGGTGCCGCTCCATACTCACTCCAATCACCCTCATTGGCTCTCAAGACCTCGCTGTTATTAGCCGTCCAAATCTCTTCACTCACTGTACATTCGTTGGCTTCTCTGGCGGGGTGGGAGGGGCTGTGACGCCAGCCAGGTCTCATCGTTGTCAATCATTCCCCGGCTACCGTAGGGAGGACAAGGCAAAGAGCGTGTCTGCTTGGGGGGGGGGGGGGGTGGAGGATCGAGGTTGGTCGTGGGTCACCTCCCACAGAGTCCGACCGCACCGTAACGGGAGCCTGCGGCCGGTGCGAGCTGCAGCTCGTAACACTACATAAAATTACACAAACAAATAACAAGTTCGTACGCAGACAGGGAAACTACACAACTACCGTGTATAAACGAGCTGTTTCAGATCCGCCCCATCTGCACAGGCGTGTAGGTATTGGTTTGGAGGTCTTGTAAATAATTGAACGCACCTGGCGCTTCAAGAAACGGCTCCTTTCCAAAAATATAGTTTTGAAATCAGTTGTAAAGGTTGTTCAAGATAACTTGAGCACTTTTGAAATGAACCTTAGAAAAAAGTCACTGCCCCTGCCTGCATATATTTCAATGGGCGCTCCGAGTGACATTCGCCCAGTAAAGTTGGCAACGATTGATGGAAAGTAGTTACATATCTTAACGTCGAATAAAAAGTGTTAGGTGACCATTCGTGATAACTTAAAATATTTCTGTCACTTTCTGTTTTCTAATGCATCGAAGTGTAAAAACGAGCAGATTTGTCAAATATTTACTGTTCATATGATTCCACAGCTTCACTTGACCGAAGCATGAATAAAGTGGTGAGGCCCGTGACAATGATAATTTTACACAATGCGGATGAATACACGACGCACATACAAGTAGATCTTTAGCAGGGCTTCCAAAAGTGCTCATTTTACAATGTCAAGTCATTAAACTAGTTCCCTCCGTTGTTTCCATTGGACGTTTGCCAGTTCCGTCTGCCTCTTTATATATATGCACGTAGCGGCAGTGACATTGTTCAAAAGTTGATTTCAAAAGTTCTCGATTAACCGTGAACAGATTATACTACCGAGCACGCAGGATATTGGTTATGGGTGGCGATAAGCATGCTCGACATAAGTACAGCGCCCACCACAATTCTGCACGATTACAACACACTTAATGTAGAAAATAAATCCGTAACAGAATGTCAGTTACGCTGCACGGAGATAGTTTACCCCCCTCCCACCTCCCTCCAAACACACACTGTTTTTACCCGCATGAACACAATTCCGCAGTGAAACTAGAGTTAGAGATTTTCGTTTCCAAAATGACTTCATATCTTTGCCCGAGGATTTCAACGCTTTGGTATCGGGTACACAATAATAAAAATGGAGATAAGCTAGTGACGATTGAAAATAAAGTCAAAAAACGCAACTCTGTTTGGGTATAAACAATATGCATAAAAGTAATTTTATCAACAAAAGTTTAAAATTTAAAAAGAAACCTTGCAATTCACCCCTTCATTGTTATTTCAAAGAAAAGAATTTGACCTTATTACAGAGTCATGCTCCTAATTCTGTACAATGCTAAGTAGTTGTGGAGTTGCAGATGTTAATAATTAAAGTTCATAGGTTTTAAAATTCACTAATAATTTTAAAAGTTACTTATATGTTTGAAAATAAAATACAATGATTTTTGTAGCTTATGCCAGGCAAACCTATTCTTCAAAAGTCACACTATTTAGGTATTAAAATTTATCGAAACAAAAAAGAGTTGAAATAATATGAAGTGTACAAATTTTCTACTAACTCGCAACAATTTCAGAATGACCTGGTTGGAAATTTAATGTCCTTAACCTACTTAATGTAACAGAAAAAAACATATAATTAAATGCCTATTATTAGTTCACTTTGTTCTTTATGTGATCCTTTGATAGGTAACAATAAAATCAATTTTCCAAGCGCATTAGCTTCTACTTATTTTTTTTTATATTTTTTTTTCATAGGTCATGTTAGTTAAGTTTTAGGAAAAAATGTATTAGAAAAATTTACTATTACATACGTCTGGAGATGTATAAAATAAACGTCGATAGGCTTAGTTTAATAGCTCTGAATCTACTTTATGACACGAATAAATTTTTGAATTTTAAAGTACATTGCATAATTGAATTTTATTTTAACAAGTTTTTAAAACGGCTCGAGGCAAATATTTTTTACTAAATAAACAATGAAATGAAGCCATAAAAACAGGTTAATAATAAAAAATATATAATGTGTAAAGCTAACATCAGCAACAGATATGGCGGCAACCGCTTAAATACAATTAAGCCTTCGTTTCCCAGTCTGTGTACTTCAAAATACAGTAACGATAACATTCTCTCATTCTATCGCTGTCTACTCCGCACCAGGCGGTTGTGTAATTTCTTGAAACCTAATGTGAAAGGAGCACAGCTTACACATTGAACGTATCACAACTTGCTCGCATGATAAGCTGTATCACTACTCACTTCACAATCAGTATCACGTCTACCTCTAAAGATTTTAAGACGTAACTAGGCTCTTTGAGTCCCTACTTAAGCGACGTAATTTTCGGTAAATATGTCACTTGCATGTCTTTATGTAATCGAGGCGTTGCCAAAAATAGAGAGATAAGAATTTTTCCGCTCATGCTTTAAAAAAAAAAAACTTGCTTAACTACTCAAGTGTAGGGTTGGATAATTCTATATACTCTGTAGTTCTGTAAGAAGTAATGAGATTAGCCTATGTTGTATGTGAAAATTAGCCGTTCTTACAAGTTATCTTTTAGAATATTTAGTAAAGCTGTCTGTTCGTTTCCCGTCTTCTCCGATGTGTTTGTATTCAGTGCACTAATACTTAAAGAAAAATGTTTTCTTGTTTGCTTGAAATACGTCATACAACTTTACAAGCATCAAAAGGCACCAATCCATAATCGAGTTACGACGTCTATCTATATGCTATCCGAACGGCGTCTATCTATATGCTATCCGAACGGTGCCTATCTATATGCTATCCGAACGGTGTCTATCTATATGCTATCCGAACGACGTCTATCTATATGCTATCCGAACGGTGCCTATCTATATGCTATCCGAACGGTGTCTATCTATATGCTATCCGAACGGTGTCTATCTACATGCTATCCGAACGGCGTCTATCTATATGCTATCCGAACGGCGTCTATCTATATGCTATCCGAACGGTGTCTATCTATATGCTATCCGAACGGTGCCTATCTACATGCTATCCGAACGGCGTCTATCTATATGCTATCCGAACGGCGTCTATCTATATGCTATCCGAACGGCGTCTATCTATATACTATCCGAACGACGGCTATCTACATGCTATCCGAACGGCGTCCTTCAAATTCGTTTAAGAAAAACTAATTACTATCTGAAGAATCAGAATGCTGAGGTTATATCGTCTTGCAACATTTGTAGCCTAGTTTAAATAGTTATAATAAAAACCATGAATTACATCTATATTATATTATAAATAGTATTTTAGTATCTAGTATAAGATATGTTCTGGCAGATGTATTTGGTTTTGAAATAGTAACGAGAGGCTTATATCAGTATGCATCCTTTTGAACAAATTGTAAACTGTTTTAACCTCGACCTATGTGGAATTGAAAAATAGTTAGTAAATTAGAACTCGAGCTCTCGCGCCACGATGGAACTGCGCCTAGAAGATTCCATGCAAGCTGGCATAAATTGTTCTACGGACAAAGTTAGCCCACTGCTGGCCGTTTTCCTTATCGTTTTGCTATAGGCTATTCACGGTAAAGTGGGCACTTTTGAAAACCTTTTCATAAACATATGTTATTTTAGCGTCAGACGTTAACTTCCGGGTACTTACATGGCAATATTTATTTAAAAAGGTGGTTAAAGGATAAAAAAATAAATGTCTGAAAGGAAAAAGTAAGCACTTTACCGTGAACAGCCTATATATAACTGGTCTTGTGCAGTTTTCAGGTGGAAATTTAAGCCAATCAAAGAGAGAGAGAGAGAGAGAGAGAGAGAGAGAGAGAGAGAGAGAGAGAGAGAGAGAGAGAGAGAGTTGGGTGGTCCAAACATCTAACTAAGATGCCCCTAGTGACGTATATTAAGTTTGCTCGGTTTTGAGAAACAAAATAGTAACTAAAGAAAGAGAAAATGTATTCCTCTGGTATATATTTCTGCAGGGTTCTATGAAAATTGCAGAGGACGTCTGTGTTTATTTGACATAAAAAGTTCCAGTTATCACAACAAAACAGTTGGGGTCTGTTTACTAGAGGATGCAGCTATGAGTGAATTCCCCCTCGAGGTTATAATCATATCGTTGAAATTACACAAATTCTGTAGACTCACTAAACATTGTATACAGCCAGCGACTTTCATTTTAACTTATTTATTGTTTCCAATTTCTCGTTTCCAGTTCTTAAATATTTAAAGAAGCAAAGAGTTAACATTTTTCTGAAATCTTTGACTGATAGTCAAACGCATCTATTTATTTATTTTTAAATCGAGATACCTACTTCTTAGAAGCGTACTTAACAAGCCACCAAGATAAGTTTTTGAACGGAAGATTCCAGTAATCTAATCTGCAGTTCTGTTTACCTCAATAGCATTAGCCTTGACATTAACCTCACTTTTGAAATGTAATCTATTTACGGATTTTTCTTTAAGTTAACTCAGTTCTTCAGCGACGCAGACCAATGTCTTTGCTTGTGCAGCAGAGCATGTCACTATTATTTTTGTTTTATTTTTTCGTGAACAATCTCCATAATGCAAGTAATGCAACACTATTTCATTAAGCGGACATACGATGTCACTGTAGCATAGTGATGGGGAGTATGTTCAATACCTGTTATCAGCAATAGGTATTGGACGAGAACAGTCGATACCTATTCCTAGTTTCTGGAGATACCTGTTCCCAATCTTCCTGGCTGTTACTGAAGCAAGAACAATCACACGAACTCGTTTGTTACTGTACGCTCGTACGATGTCATTTCGTCGTACCTGTTCCTGTATCCAAAATACTGCATGCAGCCCAATAGTATTTATTTAAGGACGAGAATAATTACATATACAATTCTTTACTTCATTTTGAACTTATTTAACAACCACGTTCGCTCAGTGGCTATTTATTTAGCATGTGATTGTTTTTTTTGTACAATTTTTTGGCAATGAAAAAAAGTTCAAAGTTTGTTTGGTTTGATAAGTTAGTTTTTTATTTCTCTCTAACCACTGAATGTGACTGTCCTACCAGGAGAACATGAGATACGAGGAGGTCTATACATGCGCCTGGCTTTAGCACGAAGCCTGTACAGCCAGAAATACAATACGAAAGTAAATCTCCAAAAACTAACACTACGCCGTAAAAAACACGACAGCGAAATCCTAAAAAAAAAGAAAGAAAAATAATAAATAAATAAAATCGAAAGATAAAAACTCGCAAACACTTGAGACGGCACAAATACATAAAGGTGTCTCACCCACGACGCCGAGACATAAGAAGACGAGCAGTCGGCAACGGCGGATACAGAAGAACTGATACGAGGAGGTGTCTGGTTACAAGAATGGTAATTTATAATGACCGGCGTTTACTGGCCCACACTTATCGCTATATCCCTACAGCTTCTAATATGTAAAAATTAAATACTGGAGTTTGTGTTTCACAAGTCGTGTTTTCATATTCTCTAGATTTTCTTTGGGCAGTATTAAGATGAGTGAAAAAGAGAAACGAAAGTTTTTTTTATTTTATTTTTTTTTATTGCTTTCAAATTTTAAGAAGCCCATTATTAAAATGCATCCAACTATTGAAGTTGTCAAAGAAAATGTGAGTTTTTATCAAACACTGTTATTGATATTTTATTCGTCTTTAGAGTATAATTCCTTTAAAAATTATGAGTTTTAAAAATATCGTCACTGTTTAAGTGATTTTTTTTATTGAAGAAATTGTATGAGAATTTAAATGACACTCGTTTCAAAAAATGAAACTTCAAGATCTTGTCCACTCACACGGATCTCAAAATAATTCTGTACATGATAACACCATTCTTCATCGTTTGTGGCAGCCAGTGCCTCCATCGTCTACAATCAGTTCTTGCGAAGTGAGTGAATATGAACCCGTATCAGCTACTTTTGACAGCCAGTGACAAAGCAAAGCTACTTGTTTTGTCTAAAAGAAACTGAGCGCGAATGCCAAGAAAAAGTTAGACGACCGCTTGAACGATTTGTTTACAGTTTATTTGCAGTCTTTCTCCGTCGTCGAAGACCGAGGTTTGAAAAATTTTGCGCAAACAAAATCCATCTTATCAGCTACCAGACCGGCACACAATTTCAAAAAACGACCATACCAGCAATGTACAAAAAATGCGTGAATGCAGTTTAAAATATACTTCCAACAGTCAGTAAAATCTGACTACTGATTGTTGGACGTCGTGTAACACTGACAGCTACGTGGCAATTACGGGTCATTTCATTAATACTGATTTTCATATGCAGTCTGTACTATACGAATGTTGCTGTCTTGGCAAAAGTCACACAGAAAAAAATTTAGCGGAAGAATTGAAAAGAGTTGTTGCAAAGTGGAGCATTGAAGGAAAAGTGGTGTTAGTTGTCACTGACAATGCGAACAACATTAAACAGTATGTGGCACGTTTCGTTCGCACACTGAATCTGATTGTTCAAGATGCATTAGGCGATGTTTATCACATTACAGAAAACGTGAAAACCATAGTGTCTCATTTCAAGCACAGCTCTAATGCAAATGAACCGCTCATGAGTTACCAAAGAAATATATGCATACTACCAACAAAAATTGCTGCAAAATGTTCCAACACGCTGGAACTCGACATTTTACATGTTGAAAAGCTTCATTGAACTCAGAGCTGCAGTCAGATCGTCCATTGATTTGATCGACAAGGACTTGCCTGTACTTAAGGCAGAAGAATTGTAAGACGTTGAAACTCTTTGTTAACTGCTGAAACCATTTGAAGACTTCACACGAGAAATTATGTAACTGATTCGATGGTTATTGTAAATGGTGCATGGTCTCACAGATGTTTGCCGTCGATTATCCTGAACACCAGCATCTCAGTAAAAGGTGTCACTGAAAAATTGCAGTAGATTCGAAAATATCTCACTGAGTAATTCTCTTGCAGTATGCACCTTCCTTGATCCACCCTTTAAAACAATTGGTTTTGGAAATGCTTCAGCTGCTGAGAATGCAAAAGGGTTAGTCACAAATTTATTGTCAACCAAGCTGAAGAAAATGAAAAAAAAAAAATGAAACTGACACAGGCAAAAGAAATTCTTTCCAATAAATTCATCCACGAATACATTGTGTTTCAGTATGGAACACATTTGATATGGCAGCAGCATCTAAAGCCATTGTTGAAGTAAAGCGCCATGTAGAAGAAGAATTAATTTCTCGAGATATGGATCCTTTGAAGCGGTGGTCTAAAAATTGGTACAACTTATCCCATCTCAGTGATAAAGTGAGAGAAAAGTTTTGCATAACTGCAACAAATGTGCCATGTGAACGAGTGTTCTCGAAAGCAGGGGAAATATTATATGAAAGGCGCACACGCTCAACCTCCAAAAAAGTAAAGCAGTTGTTTATAAATGGGAACAAACATTTCCTTAAGGCGCCCGTCTACCTGGCGCTTTAAGTGCGTCGCAGAGTGTTCGAAATACACGTTTTACTACGAAACTATTAAACGTGCTTCCAGTGTACTGACCTACGACAAGAACACACATTTCAGACGAGGGCTGTTGAGTGTTTTCAAGACCTCACGTTAATTAGAAACACCATTTCAGAGCACGCCAAAATGGCCAAAAACGGCTTTTTCAAATCGCCGTATCTCAAAATGTACGTGTCGGATCCATACAAAACTAGTCAAGGGGCATGCATTGAACCTCCCTACACACTTTCCACCAATAAAATAACAGCATCGCCGCTGAAAGTCCCAGCACGACGAGAACACTGCACGCGAGTTCATAGCCTTGCGCTTAGAGGCGATGGGGGACTTGATGCGCGTGGCAGTGTCGCCTTTAACGCTCCCTCGCCTCTCGGCTTCAAACGCGGAAAAAGCGCTAGGTAGACGGGCGTCTTAAGGCGCTGGTTACCTTGGCAGGCAGATCTGGCACATCTGTTGGCGGGCATCGGAGACGAAGCTTGAACATTCTCCTGTTATTGCAGCCTTTCGACGAAAGATGGCGACAGCAGCGGCACGTCTTGGCAACAAAACACTATCGCCATTAATTGCGATGCACGTGTCTCGCTTCTAAAAAAACACGGTCCCGTCGTGTTAGATGCCAGGTAGTCTGTGGCCAAGGATGAGTAAATGTGAAAAGGGTTTGGGTGGGCGTATGGAAGTTCTTAACCTCCTGCAGTGACACGCAACACGATTGTCCGTTTCATTAGAAACTGTAACTACACAAAACAACCATGAATTCCTTGGTGCTGCATTTATTTCCTTCCTGAACTCTTGTCATAAGAAACAATTTCTAATAAGGAAAGCCAAAGAAATTACAGTACACTTCACAAACGAAATATTAATCTGTGGTACACTTACAACATTGAAGTAGGCCTAAATGTTGTATTAAATTTGAGTCGACGTTATTTTATGGCAGGTAGTACAAAGGGAAAAAGAAAAATGATGCTTGTCATTGATATTTACGTTTGATCATTATTTAGCATACACGTTTGCTCCATGGATCTCCTGCATTAAAATAATTATCGTTTAGAAAATCAGCAAGTTGTTTATATATATATTTTTTACATGTTCTACACTGGGTAAAATGTGTAATTTTTGTTGTGCGATCGGAATGGGGAATTGATTATGATCAATATACCATTTTTCTTATACTTCAAAGCTATTAGTAGGGATAGGAAAATTTCGCGAGTTCAATGACCTGTAGGCTAGACTGATCAGTCCTCTGCATACTGGAGCCTCAGCTGCATGTTCATTGGCCGTTGCCCCACACCTGGCAGTTATCGGATTCGCAAGGTGTTTCTTTGCAAGTCTATTATGGGTTCGGAGGCGTGCAGGGCGGGTCTAATAAACTGTGATTCGATTACGAAGGTGACTTCACTGTATATGTGTTTGAGGTCTATCTTGTCTCGAAATGAATTCACAAAATTTTCCCATTTATAGTTATTAGATACTGTAATTCGAATTCAACTATTGCTCCGTCTGGATTGTTTGTATTTCATAACCTAATATTAAGCCTGATTATTATGTAAGATTATATACAAAAATGTTTAATTATGGACATATACCGTTTGACTTTTAAATAATATAGATTGTAATATGTATTCGAGACGTAAGTAATTTTATTTCAAATCATTTTCATAACTCGTTCTGCATTTCATTTGTGGAGACACATAATGTAATAGTCAGATCGCTTGCCTTCCACCAGGGCTATCCAAATGCAGAACTTTCGTATGTGTAATACCTGATGGATAGGGACCTGCAAAACTCGCGTTATTATTTGGCATCAGGCTAAACTTCACAGTACTGTATATACTCGAGCCGGTATCGTTTCTCCATTGGTTGCCGCCTAGACGTGAAGTCACACCCTTTCTGACTGAACTGCGCGTGATTGGAGCACACAATTGTGAAGTGTTCATGTATTGGCGCAAGGTCACCTGGGGCGTGTCAAATAAAGTACGGTCCAATCACATACGTGTTTCAAAGGTACGTATGCTTTAAGTTGAATGTGTCCCGATATAATAACGCGAATTTTGCAGTTCTCTACTGATGGATTTTGCCGTTGATCGGCGGGTTCCCTCGCGGTAGTCCCTCGCGGTTTCCTCCAGCGAAGTCTTATCTATATTTTACAGGACTACAGCAAGAAGCAACTCATGCAATAGTATTGCAACCTGAGTTAGGACGCGTTTACACAGCGATAGAAATGTGCGATAGTCGCTATCGCGATAGCTACTGTCGCGATATCGACTATCGCCGTGTAAACTGCACGGCATTTACTGTCGCACCGTCGCGATAGCAGCACGAGTAGAATTAATTTGAATCTGTTAATATCTGTCGCGGTTCTTACACTATGCGGCGGTATGGTAGGACGTATGTTATCGTATAGGTATGACACGACAGTATTGACAGCATATTTACTAACAATAATATGTTTACATGTCATTAATATCCTGTCACGATATTTCGCTACCCCAACAAATATCAAACTCTTGACAAAAGGATATAAATGTAGGACCTATCAATGTATTTACACAAGTGTTGTCGGACATGTCCCTTTTGAGGTTAACTATCACAGCACGTCACGACCGTGTGTGTAAACAGGTCCTGTCACACACTTTCGTGATAGCTACAATCGTGGTAGCTACTATCACCGTGTAAACGCACCCTTACATCACAATTAAATTAATTCGGGAAGCGGTAGCCAAATTTAAAACCGAAATTTGTTACATTACTAAATGTATTGGTTATATCAATGAGTGAGGTCGTGTCCCAATGGGTTTGAAAACATTTCGCGTTTAGTATTTTGTAAGGTTTTAATTGAGATACATCGACTTTCATATGTTAAGAGGGCAGTGATGCTATTTTGTTGTGCTCCATTTCTTAACATTTTGTATATAAAGGTAAAATATGAAGTATTAATTTAAAAGTCAAAGAAATTGTTTAAATAGTTTACGTTTCTTTACAAAACTTTTTATGGCATTGTTTAGCTTTAAATTAGCTAATTAAAATAAGCGAGACGTTAAGATGTATATATATATATATATATATGACTATGACGAATATATCTGTACCACTTTTTCTGTAGTAATTATTGAGGGAGCTATGCGGCCCAGAAAACCACGGCTGTGAAATGTAATTGAGTTAGAAAATATCAGGAAATACTCACGATTAAGCAACATATCTGTGAACTGTAGAACGGAGATCTTACACGTATGAGAATGGGGTTGGTAATATCATATCCCCCGTCCTCATGAAAATAGGGGTCGCTACCCTGTTTTTGCGCAAAAATGCGAACAGTATGCTGTAAATGATTTGTTGACATGACTTAAGAATCAACACATCGTAACGAATAAAAAATGTCTTATGAAACCCGTTTTCCAGGAATCAGCATTTTTTATAAGCCAACAAGCACCAAGATTTGCAACAAACGTCCTTCGCGAAGTATGCTATTTATTTATATATATGGTCTATTAATTAGCTTTATTTATTAACGACGGAGTTGGTCTATTTAGTTTTATAATACCAACATTGCCATAGTGGAAAGGATGTCACAGTAATCCAAGGAATGGAATTTTTATAGCTACATACATACCTTCATTATCAACGTGTTCTTCACGATTTCCTTTCCTTGAAGCCTTCTATTATGTAAATAGCCTTTGGTTGTCTTCTTACTTCTTCACTGACATGTTCTAGTCTTAGGCATTGTCTAAACGAAATGTACGATTATGCAATAACACACAACTCTATCTAACACTGTCAAAATGTATGTTGGTTTGCATAACTAATTTTCCTACTTTATGTTAATATTTTTCTTTACCATGCAATATGTTATGATTTTCCTTGTGTAAACAATCTTTCCTACACTTGTTACCTGTGATATTTTTCATTTAATTTGCATATGTAATTAATTGAATATTTTATTTTTCTAATATTTTTTTTGTTACATTTTTCTTCCATGGTGTTAGGATATTTTCTCGATGTATAGTGGCAATTAAATCATTTTTAAGGATAGGATAGTTAGCTAGGCTTTATTTGTATGTTTCTTGTGTTAATAATTTTATTTTAATGTATACTCTCACATTGTGAATGTTCCCTATTTTTTTATTTTGTCTGCTTACGTGTCGAGACCTGGTGTTCCATGTTTCTTTGACAGTTAGAACGTGGGAATTGGTACGTAGGGGGGTATTACGTATTTTCTATTCTCCCATTGGTTCCAGGTTAGACTCCTGGCTTCCCACTGGCTGAAACCTTAGGTCCCCTGTTAGCTATATCCAGCCAAGAGAGCTTAGCTCTCTGGAAGGTGGGTGACGAGTTAGGGTTTTTATTAGATATTTAGGCTGTTTTTTCAGCTTCCTCCGTTGTGTTTTAAAGCGTTTTTCCTGCAATTGTAAGTACATGTAACTTAGGAGCCAGACCGGGCCTGTGTTCAAGACTGGCGTTCTCCAAGACGAGTCCCTGGATATTGAACCCGGCACCTGCAAGACCTGACGACGCAACTGGTTAGCTACGGGAAGGACATCCCACGCCCGAAGGAGTTTTCTAGAGCAGTAAAATGCCTGAGAGCTAAGTTTTCAATACACTGCTATTAAGTGTGGTACAACGCGTCAGCCATATTTTGTTCTGGAAGGTTTCAACCTTACGGCTACGCCATCTTGATTTTTAATGTGATAAGAAACCAGCTTAGAAACTATACGCCATGAATAACTTGAGAGAGAACCTACTGCCCCTAGCTAGGCACACTGAAGTTAGTAATTGTTTTATTCGGATAAAACTATTTTTATTTTTAAGAGTAACATTTAACTGCAAGAGATTTTCATCAGTGTGAACTTAAGCCTAAGTATTACGCAACATCGGGATAAGCTAGGTAAGGCCTCTCCAACGTCATTTAGGATTGTTTTGTATTAAAACTTTGCCGATTGCCTCTGGGATTTTTGTTTTAGTAGGAGCCTAGATCAGTAAAAAATAATAACAAGAAAATTTAAAGAATATTTTCTAATAAATCAGGACTTTGAAAGGAATTCAATATCGTGGTCGTCCACATCATTTCCTGCTGTTTATCCTTGTTTTTCCCTTGGTTCATCAAATACGTTCTGGTTATTTCTAATCGAGTGTCATGTGTACTTGAAGTGTGAACGTGCAGAAGAACACGTGTTCCAGCATGACATATGATAACCGGCCATTACACAGACCGGGCCTACGAAACCCTGGGAATGGTGCATCACGCTTGGTTAAGTATAATAAATTATTACAGATCTGATTGTCTTAAAGTGGTAGTAGAATCGTGTGTTGTGTGTGGACATGCTATTGTACAGCAGTTAGAGCCAGTGCAAGGGCCACATGAGAACGTCTGGTTTTCACGATTCACATATAATTTCCTACGCCCTAATCAGTCCACTGTGACTACCCAGTAAACGCGGTTACACAGTTTACTTAAGCGGCGCCATAACGCGTGGCTTGTGGCAGCGTACACATTGTGCATCACACAACACCCACGATAAACACGGCTATTTTCACCTATATCGTAAAAATAACACTGTTAATTGTTTTATATAGGCTATATGAAAAAAAAACCGTTAGCTTTGGAGTGATGCTGTCTCTTAGGAATGAGAATGCTAGTTTGGGCACAAAAATGTTTATTATTCTATCCAAAAAAATTATATAGAGTTTTAGTACTGCAATTCCTTCCAACGAAATTGATGTATAGAGACATTATTAGCTGAAGAAGGGCTGTCTATATAGAGTTGTTACTGTCAGTCAGTCGTCATTAATTCCTTTTCCGAGCACTTCTAGGTTTCTCGCCATGCCAAGGTTTATACATAAAGGCAAATACCCCCCCCCCCCCCCCAACACCCTAGGATTATCGTACCCTTGAAACTATCCCCAGATCATGGAGCAACTGAAAACAAATGGACAGTAAAAGCTTAATTATTCCTTAATAACTTATTTAAAAAATAGGAAACAGAACTTACTCAGTCATGATCTTATAGTGTAATAAAGTAAGATCGAGAACGGAAATACACAATAATTAGCAAATTTATTAAGGATACTACCCCCTTAAGTGAAGGCATTTCTGTTTACTGTTGCGTTCTTATATCTGTGTGTAAGTATTGAGTTGAATAGTTTTAGACCTTAAGTGAAGGCATTTCTGTTTACTGTTGCGTTCTTATATCTGTGTGTAAGTATTGAGTTGAATAGTTTTAGACCTTAAGTGAAGGCATTTCTGTTTACTGTTGCGTTCTTATATCTGTGTGTAAGTATTGAGTTGAATAGTTTTAGACCTTAAGTGAAGGCATTTCTGTTTACTGTTGCGTTCTTATATCTGTGTGTAAGTATTGAGTTGAATAGTTTTAGACCTTAAGCTCGCACACATAGGTATTGGCATGCTGTTTATGATGCTCTATTTTCATTGCCAACTTTCTTAATTATATTATTTGTTTTGATGTAATTTTTTACATTTTCGATAACTTGTAATTAATTGTAAGAAAGGAGTGCCATGGTTAGGGAAATTAATTTTCCATTACAGCATCGCGTTTTTACATTGAATTAATTACTCAGCATTTGTGCTACGACTTTAAAAAATAATAATATTTGTGCTGAAAAACAGAAATAAAATGATTTTTATTGATTTATTTATTTTTTTATTTATTTATTTTTTAATTTTTTTTTAAAGGCGAATTCAGATAATTGGGACAACTAAATTGGATGGAACCTCCGTATTCTTCATTTTCAAACATTTGAATTAGATTTAGTTATGAAAATAGTGAAAAATATTTGAAATTATGCTCGTTAAAAAAATATTTTGCTAAACCTTGCCACTCTCGCCAAATCCCTCCACCTCTATTCCCTACCCCTAACAAAAAAAACCACACTGCCGGGACCCGTTTTTGTCAGTGTCCTACCAGGAGAGCATGAAGCACGAGGAGGTATACCTCCTGATACCTCACCTCCTAGCCCGTCATGTTTCCCTGGTAGGACAATAATAATTCCCGACTTTACATGCTGCCTAGCATACAGTTTAACCATAACAGGTAGCGCGCGACACCTATTCAGCACCTGGAGAAACTATAAGTGAAGTTACTTCCACTTGGCGACGACAGGTGGCAGCGTGAACTGCTTTCGTTCTACCAACTCTCGCTAGATAGAAGCACACGCTTTTGATCAACGTTTTTCGTTTTATTTCATCCGTAAGATTTTTTCTATACGTAGCTGTATAAAGATATTAGACAAGTAAATTTACAGTATACTAAGTTTATACACTGGACATAGTATATATATATATATATATATATATATATATATATATATATATATATATATATATATGTTAAACTACACGTACACGCGTCACATCTTTTCCTCACAATTTGGCTAATTCTCCTCCAACGTGCTGCGGGGCCTCGTCGTTTTGCTAAAACAAGAAAAGGAAACGAGAATAACCGGAACAAGTAATGCGTACAAAGACATGTTATAAAATAATTTATTAATTTTTGTAGTTTATATATTTATCTACACTATAAATGAAAATATGCGAAATATACCATTTTTGCTGTATTTTTGTCTAAAACCTCTGCAAGACCCCTCAGGGCGAAACATGCTGAACTTAGTTTCGCTCCCGCCCGACTGCCAATACAATGAAGTTCATACGAATACAGTATTTGGTTCTCATACGACTTCTATATTTCTTCAACTGCAGTAGCAGTAGTGGGGAAGGGACAATATAGGCATTTGTCCCCACCCTCAGTTTGACATCTACATTCAATAATATAGTAGTTAATTTTCTCTCAAACCACGGGAATCAAAATATTGAAATTAACATGCAACGCATTACTGAATTTTACCATCAATTGGAAAGCTGAACAGTTGCCTTTATGGCTCGCTGTGCTTGGATTCCCAGAACCTTGGAATACCAGTGAAAGAGTCAAGACACATTTCTTAAATATACACAGTGGAAGGGGAGGAAATTTTTTTAAAGTGATTCTTCATAGGGGCTGATCCAGGCCCATTCCTTGGCCGTTCTTTTGCTTCTTTTTTTTGTTATTTATAATTGCGTTACTATTAAGTTAACTGGAAGGAATTTTTACAGCAGATGGAATCGTAACATTGAAGTTATTTATCAATAAACGCCAGCATTGCAAATGCACAATGATGAGGGATAGTAGGTATTTCTGATGTGAACGTTATCAAGAGGTTTCTCTTGCCATCTTCGCGCAGGTACGAGTCTTCCTCTACCTCGTGCACAGACAGCCATCTCGCTAAGCTTCTTCCCCTCCGGCAGCATGGACACTAGCTTCTCATTTGGTTGATTAGTAGCAAGTGCAGGTCAGGTGTTTCGAAGACAGATGCTGTTGTTAACACGAAATTGTTGCCATACATTTTCTCACTGTTTTTAAATTATTACTCAAATCTATTTTATAAATTTACACTGTGCATATAAAATTTTACCCAAAGAAGCGAGCATAATGAGCGCCGAGTTATAGTTGTGCTGGAGTTTCTATAATCTTTCTTAGCGAAATATATGCGTTCGTTATTGCATGATGTCAAATTATGTGACTTTTCCGTTGTTACTTTAACTTCATTGTGTTTATTGTTTTTTTGTATCAGTAAACTGTTAATCCAAAAACAGGGTGCATAACATTTAAAAGGATCTTTAAGTTATATTTTAATTGTATTTCATTACTCATAATCTTCTTTCTGACAAAGAAAAGGTTTTATTACACCGAAATTCGCAGGAAAATTCGTAGATTAGCAAATCCAAAATCCACCGAAATCCATGTATTATTTTCCTCTATTTTTCCGGGATTTTCCCGGGGGAAAAAATTAAAAAAATCGATAAGTTAAAAACGGTGCATTTTACGACCAAAAGTGCACAGACAAAAATTAAAGAACACAACATTTCCCATTTGATATCCAAAATACACCAAACATTTCTCACTATTTTCCCAGGATTTTTCTTGGAAAAACGATAAAAATTGATAATCCAAAATACGCCAAACATTTCTCACTATTTTCCCAGGATTTTTCTGGGAAAAAACGATAAAAATTGATAATCCAAAATACGCCAAACATTTCTCACTATTTTAGACCTATGACAATTTTTTGATCAGGGAAATTGTGGGGTAAAACGAGTGAAAAATATGTACTTCATAATAATATTTACACTTTGAAATACATGAATTGCCAAAAAGACATATCCAAACCAATACAAACACCTAAATTGATACTCGGGAGAGCAATGAAGATCAGGGAAATTGTGGGGTAAAAAAAAAAAATACAAAATATGTACATTTCCATTACATTTAGCGGGACCTGCTTTCCGTGAGCACCCACAAAATATAACTTCCACGTCTGTCTCAATACACGGAAATAATAATTTTCATTACGAGGTCAGCACACCAACATTGTGATAACAGACTGCTGTAGTGCATAAATTATTTGCATTGCAGTTTCGAGCCAAAGCACCACAGCCCATTGCACCTTTAATATTTCCGAGGACTCAAATTAAATGGATACATAATCGCTCACATGCTCCCATGCATAGGCTTATACACTGCAATCTCAAACATGCAGGCTGGTTTGATATTAACACAATTCTTCACAAGAATTACATTCACAACCCTACACCATACAACTTCCCCACCGGTTCGCTTCATGCCATCTTTAACCTTGCAAAGCGAAACCCGCGAATGACGCTTTATTTCCAGCCAGCAAGTGCGTGAAAATGTCCAATTGTATTTTATTTGTCGATTATTTTGGTTATGTATGCGTGATATTCCTTACTGCTACATCCTACCACGGATATTTGTTTTGACTGAAATAAAAATGGCGGACAAAGGTTCAAGTGGCCTCAGTCTAGAAACGCTTCCGCCACTCTATGCTTACTATAGAGCTCGTTGGTTTAAACTTCTAGTTTAAAAAATTTAGCCATATTAAAAAGAAAAATTATAAATGTTTAAGCTTAGACAACATTCGCAATAACACGCAATTAGCAGACAAATAATAACACAGTATCACACGCAAAGTGCAGCTTACCCTGCTACATTCGTACAGAACATATATTACCGGAAATTCTTCCCGTATTTTTTTTTCTGCCAGTTAACTTTCGTTGACAATTTCAGTTTTATAAGCTGGTTAATCTGATTTTTTAGTTGGTTTTATGCATTTGTTTTACTTTCTCTGGGTTTTGTTTTCTGGACTTCCGACTCTAGATAACCCGACACACAATTGGTAATGAGAAAAACACCCCTTGCTCAAATCTATTCCCACAAATTTGAAATATTGTCTTCGGGTTTTAAAGATTCCTTTAAATGTACATTAACGATACCTTCACCGGAAACTGCAAGCGCTTGAAAGGAATAGGCAGATCCTCTGGGATCATATGGATACTTGGAATATGCCCTAGCTGTCCGGCGGCAGGCTTCGATGATGTTCCGCAAATCTTTTATCGATAGTTTCGTGCCATTATATATTGCGTAGTAGCATTATTGAGAACCCAATCTTTAATTTGAGTTCTTGTGGCGGCAAGCCAGAAGGCTTTAATGGATTTAAAAAATCTTAAGGGTAGTGCATACTGTCCTCAATGTCAGTGACGGTATCATTGGATTTGTCAATGTCAGTGACGGTATCAATGGATTTGTCAATGTCAGTGACGGTATCAATGGATTTGTCAATGTCATTGATGGTATCAATGGATTTGTCAATGTCAGTGACGGTATCAATGGATTTGTCAATGTCAGTGACGGTATCAATGGATTTGTCAATGTCAGTGACGGTATCAATGGATTTGTCAATGTCATTGATGGTATCAATGGATTTGTAATATTCAACTTGTTCGGGAACCTCTTGTAAGATCATTCTATTTATTTAATTAAACTTTATCGTTTCTGGGAGCTACTATTGCCTTTGAACATAGTTAATGATAGTATGTTTGTAATAAATTTCCTAGATCGGGGTATATTGCCTCTATAAAATGTTTTAATTTATGGACTATGCTACCCAATCCAGCGCAAGTTTTGATTTCAGCGCTACCACCATTTGCTCTTGGAAAAGGGAATTTGCCTTCTCCAAGCTTGAGTAATTGTTTCGCTTAAATGGGCTCTCATGTTAATGCGCAAATTAAGTGTTTGAGCTGAACCCCATAACGTAGATGATTTTAAACATGCTTTTACAATGTCTGTACGTGCTCCTTTTGCTATGACAGGAAGTGTTTGGCAAAAATCACCAGCAAAAACAAAAGTGACAACCCTTATGAGTACATTTGAGTTTCTGAGATCTTGGAGTGTCTGGTTTACTGCTTCAACATGAGCTCTATGGCTCATAATACATTCGTCCTACACATGTATCATACAACTTGCAATTGTGTTACTAGTAGCTCGGTACAGTCTCAGCATACTGCAAAATAGACAGTCACGTATGAAGAAAAGTAAAATTTCGGAAATGCAGTTTTAGACTATTAAAAATAGCATGTATACAAAAGGGAGGAAATTTTATTTACACTGTTGGAAATGCACACATGAATTCAGAAGCTGGGGAAATACATCCTGAAAGGAGAAAATTTTCCTCGCTTCTCCCTTTTGTTCGAACACTGCTGGGTGGGTTCAGAGGGAAAAGCTTTGCTAGAGTGCTACACATTTGTAATGAAAATAGCACTTTAGGTTCTGCTGAATAAGTGCTACTAATATTTCCATTACTATCCTTTGAGTGAAACATCTGTCTGTATGTTTATGCTGCGTGGTTTTGTGGTATTGGAAGTGAATATACTTTATCCACCATATTGTAAAATGAACTTTGTTGACAATGACCTGAGCACTCATATCGTCCGTGATTGCATTGTATAAATAAATAACTAGAAATAAATAAATAAATAAATAAATAAATGTATATATATATAGTATAATTTCACTCAAAATGTATGTGGCAGCAGTGTCTTCACTGAAGTCAGTGTAATTTGATACCTTCATACGTTAGTGATTTTTACTCTAAGTCCAAGTAAATTCATCCTACAAACAAGTGAAATAACGTGTTAATTGTACATCGAGTTTTGCGTAGAATGGTGTAAAATTGTAATTACTGTTTAGCAGAAAATAAACTGCAAAATTCGTGAGTTTTTTTCTCTGTGGTAAGTAAATTTACACAGTAAAAATACAAAATGTAATATTTTAATACAGCCAGTGGGTGTGTTTTTTTTGACATACAGTAAAATGTGTAAATTATCACCAATGTTATGATTACTAAGCCATACATTCATGTGTTTTCACGAAAGACTGATAGTACTCTGTGGATCCTTAAGGATATGTGTGTAAAATTGCACTTAATCTAGTTGTTTTTACAAATTACGCATAAAAATGTATAATTACCAAAAAAATCGTATGTGTAAGCATTTATTTTTTGCAGTGTGGGTATTCTTCAGTGTAAGGGTTGATTCACGACGATAAACGTGTAGCCTACTTAATGAGCGTGTATTGTACGTAGCGAAATAAAAGAAGGTATTCTTATAAAGCGGTTCACGGTCATAGTGAGCGTTGAGTGGGAATATCCTGCACGTGTAGATGTGTCCAAAATGTAGTGACTGAACAGTGAAGAGATTCGGAGACGGCTTTTAACACCGAGGTCTTGAGAGCTAATGCGTTTCCGCAGCAGTATCGATAAATTATAAGTCTAATGGAAGGTTTTAAATTAAATAAAATATATTTTTTCAAATAAATTATATATTTAAAATCTTTGTACAGTATTAAATGCTGTTTACATTGCCTTGTCTTAACCTAAAATAGTGAAAAACTAAACATTAAATAACTTCACAAATATACCAATAATACATGTACGAAATAATTTTCAGTCATATTCTTCCTTTTAAACAAAACAATATAAGAATTTATAAAAAAAAAAAAAAAATGGCTAAGCCTTCTGTACAATTTGCAATCAAGGCGTAATACATACGTACATACAGCCCTAAAAAACACTCGTAGCAAAAACATATTTCTGGAAAGTCTATTTATAATATAAATATTTTAATTTTATAACTGTAAAAGTAGAAAAAATTGAATAATTTTTGAATATCTTAGTTTTTCAATTTTCTTGCTACAAAAACCAATACAGGCACAAAGAAATTATCTATAGATAGACGATTCTGCTTAGGCCGTTGCTTTTAGAACAGATTTATGATGTAAAAATATACGCACGTATGCCGTAGATTTATTCTGTGTTAGAAACAAAAATTCCTGACGGAAAAAGGAAGTAAGATTTTTGGCTGATTTGCTATTTCTCTTAGAAATTACTCAAGCGTTCACTTGAGGCAAGTGATACTGAAGCCTTAATTTCCGGACTGAAAGCAATTCTTGTCAGTGAAAGTAAAACATGTAATTTTGATCGTCACTGGTTGGGGCTGCTCGCTAGTTCTTTACGTCGTGATCCCTATGGTACATAGCGATACGTGTTGTAACCTGGCCGAAAAGAAGCGGATAACGCTACTCCCCAACCTTCAAACTGAGCACTTTTGAAAGCCTTGCTGAAGGTATATTTGCACACGAGCGAAATCTTCCACCATACGTTCAACTAACGCTGTCATGGGCTTTGAAACTTTATTCACGCATCGGTCAAGTGGAACTCTGAAGTTATTAGAAAAGCCAATACTTAAACTAATTTCATAATTCTTACCTTTACATGAATTAAAAAAAAAAAAAAACCGAAGCCGTGAGAAATAATTTCACAACTCACAAGTTTCCACTTAACACTTCTAATTCAACGTTTAAGATATGGATCTAATTTATCACCGTCGTTATGAACTTTACTGGGCACATGGCAGTCCAAGTGTCCGTTAAATGATCTGCAGGTAGTGATAGCGACGTTTTTCAAAGGTTGGTTTCAAAAGTGCTCACTTTACCGCGAATGGCTTATACTAAGTTTGCAAACCATTGTTTTAAAAGTACAAATAAATATCGGCGTTCGGTTGTGTTTTTTTTTTTTTCGCGATTACGTTCGACAATGGGGAGAGCGCAATAATGATCTAAGTTTAAAACATAACTTAAATCGGCGTCGGACAAAACTTCCCGTGAGAATCTGGTCGCGCCACTTTCAAGCGAACAGCTCCGACCGATTATGAAACATCTGCATGAGGAATCTTGCAGATCGCTGCACGGCGGGAGCACGACAGTCCCACAAAAACAGCTGCGACAGCTTGGAAAACCTGTCTTATACGCGCTGTAGTATTCCTGATTCACTAAAGTTTTCTATTGTAATAACAATACTGCAATATTGCAGCAGTATGGATAGCAACATAATTATTTTTGCTATGAATTACTGAAAAAAAAAAATATTATTACAAATAATTTCACTGCAGCCCTTAAAAAAAATAAAAGTTTTATTTTTTCCACGTCAATAATTGCGATACAAACATGTTCTGAGCCAATTTAATCGTTCAGAGAGCTTAACATGTTTGAAGTGATATAGTTATGTGTCCCGTGTAACCGCAGCCTAAAAAAGTAAGTTATTAATAAAAATTGAAAGTGTACACTGCTATTTTTTTGTATTTATCTCAAACATTTCTTTAGTAACTAGTTGCCAAGATAATTTTTGCGTCAATACAAGTAATTTAAATCTAATTTTTACAACACATTACTGTGGTTTGTGCAGAATGAGTGATGAGTGAAGAGATTTGGGCGGCTCTTAACATCGAGGTCTTGAGAGCCGATGAGAGTAAAAAGAGGTAAGTATGGAGCAGCATCAGAGTGCAAGGATGGGGGAGGCGGGATATCCCTGAGAAGACCCGCCGACCAGCAGCGTCGTCCGGTACGATTCTCACATGCGAAAATCCGGGAGTGGCCATGCCCGGCATTCGAACCCGGTTCGCCTGGGTGGGAGGCGATTAGCCTAACCACTTCACCACCGCGGTCCCTATATGTGCAGAAGTAATATGGAGTTTCAACTATCAAGAAATGTAGACTTACAGCTTATTAAAAACACGGCGATACATGAACGATCTTGTATGTTTCATAAAACGGAGAGTTTGAAAGATGCAATACTGTTACTTGTATAGATACAAGAAAAATTTTGGCAACTACATAACTACTACAACAACAAAACATACAAAAATGTTTTCCTGTGAATTACATAAAGAGCGATTATTAACACTGCAAATGCCAAGCATACACATGGTATGTTCTGTAGTATATTTTCCACCTTGAGATAACACATGCGTTTGAAAACAAAATTATAATAAATACAGCAACTAGGTTATAGTCAGACAATGGCAGCTTACAAATAGCAAATTTTGAAATCTGTGATCTACCTTTACGGGCCAGTTTCTTACTTCATGACATAAGAAAGTTTCCAGTCTCCAGAAATATTTCCTTTAAAATAAGGAAAAAGAACTGTGGGGTAAAATAACAACTATATGAGCTATGTTTGGTAAAAATGTTGGGCCGAGTTTGTTGACTCGTTGCAAGAAAGAACTGAATGAGTGAAATAGCTCGTAGCCGTTACAGGAGCTTAAAATTGTACAGAATTCAAAAGAGCTAAATGGCTAACAAACAAGGTATCTCTGGTAAATGTTCATATATATATATATATATTTTTTAAAGTTATCTAAAATATACAAAAATATTTGCAAAACATGTAGCGCCCCCTGTGACAAAGAGAAACATTTCCAGACGCATATTCACAGGTCGTTATTTCATACTCATCCTTAAATATTGGGCAACGCCTATCAGAAAAATCCATTATACGAAAAAAATCTAGTCTTTGGGTTACGTTATACGCGGTTGTGCGAAATTGAATGTTCGCATAATTTCGCAGTTGTCCTGGCCCGAGAACCGCTTACACTGCACTTCTCAGAGACCACTTCATGCAGCACCTGGCCTCTATCTTGATACGTCATCTTCCTGCAGTTAGCTTGCCGAGGGAAGCGACTCTTTTTTAACACAGAAACAAACGTTCTTCCTTTGGTGTTCGTCAAATACTTTCTACAAACAGTACTAACTAATAACAAATCTGCTGAAAGCACACACTACACGATGGAAACGAGTCTAGCACAGGTTGCACATATTTAAGAACTGCCTTTGTTTACGTGCTTTAACTAATGTCTCGGGGGGGTGGGGAAAGAAAACTCCGGACGTCCTTACATCAGGATTATTTTTCTTCCAATTCCACGTGCGAGTACGATGAGGGCAAGTCTACTGCGTGAGCTACTCACCAGAGAAGCTTACCCTTGTTTATACAGAAGGGTGCAGCTGATTGATATCACGTACATTCTCCAGTTTTCCCAAGGGATAATAAAGACAACTCTTCATGTTTAGAGCTTTGTTCACGTCGGCTGCACCTTTTAAAACTCATTCACCCAACCAGTAACTTCACTTTTTTTTTTTTTTTTTTTTACAGGAAGTATTATTTTGGTTGCTACAACCCGAGCGATATACTAGAGAGTGTAATTACAACTTCTGCTCCTGAGTGTTACACATTCTTCACTTCTTCGAGGAGGTGGTGTAAAAGGTGTAGAAGGCGTAATAGAAACGCGGAGAGGCGGGAGTAACAAACATATTTTGAATTTCAGGTAAGTTTAATACGTATTTCGGACGCGGTAACTAATTATTCCGGTCAAAACTGACAGGGTTGCAAACCGTGAAAATTCAATAAAAATACTCCCCTAAACCAAAGCTCGACTACTGAGCATGCGTAAAGGTTTTTTGTTTTGGAACGTCTGACTTGTAATCGTCCAACTTCTCCCATCGCACCTCGAAACTGTGCTCATACGCAAACGTTATTTATTACTTGGAACGCCAAGCTTTGGAACAGCGAACAATGTCAACGTTAGTTTCAAGAACGTCTTATTATAGTTCTCGGGATAGAACCAGTTACAACAATAATATGTCACCGGAACGTTTTACCTACTTGGAACTGGAACAATGGAACACGTTGCATGGAAGATACTGGTTGGCCCATCCCTGCCACAGACTGAAGATGAGGTAAGCTGATCTCACTGGTTGCGCACAGCCAGTCTCCGTGTCCCAACATGAACTGCTTTTCTTCGAAGACGTTTACCAAAAAAGGAATGAATTGGATTTGAGGTTACAACACTGATTAGTAAAAAGTGCTTTGAAACGTTTTTGTACTTCCTCTATCCAATTTGTAATGCAGTTTGATAATATTAAAATCAATAAAAAGTATTTTATTCATATAAAAGAGCTTGTATTTTGTAAATTGAGATACAAATAAAATGCGTTCATAACTGTTGGCCATGTAATTTCGACAGTTGTGTATAATTGGGGTAGGTCAATGTTGGGTACATGCGCAGAAGGCGAATAATCGGTCTTCCTACTACAACCGACGCGAACAAAGCTTAAGTCTTCAGTTGAGGGTGAGTGTCTAGAGTCGTCGCAGAGGAGAGGAGAGAGGTTTCGTTCTCTACACACCCCCCCCCCCGCCCCTCTGAGTAAAAACACGCAGGTGCCGCTATGTCGTGCGGTACCCCAGGGCATGGGCCAGTCGACGGGGACCCCAGATGAGACCTGGGTAGGTGGGGGGGAGGGGGTCTAGCCGCGGGACCTGCCCAGCCTCGCCGGCGACGAAGCGTTGACGGCGCCGCCTCCGGTGAGGTCGAAGGCGCGGCCGTTGGCGATGTCGTCGAGCGTGTACTTGTCGAAGAGCTTGGAGATGTAGTCGCGCACGAGCTTCTCTACGCGCCCGACGATCGTCTCGTGGTACAGCCCGCCGATCCACGTCGCCACCCGCGACAGGATGGGGTTGAACGGCCCCAGACCGGTCATCTTCAGCTCCAGGGGACTGCAAATGAGAGAGAAACAAGTGGTCGTAGTAACTAGATTCCTGTTCATACAGAGACGGTCAGTAATCAAAGCGGGTTGTTGGTGCTGCCATTAGGGACACGAAAATGTCGCCAATCCAGGATAAGCTAGACTCCAAACACATACACATAAGACACGTCCTGGACGAATTTGAGCCAACAACTTGCCTGCGAGAAAACAAGAACCGAGTGAGTGAAGAGATGTGGGCGGCTCTTAACAGAGAGGTCTTGAGAGCCGTTGAGGGTGATTGAGGTGGGTATGGAGCAGCTCCGGAATGAAAGGGTGGAGGAAACGGAAGATCCCAGAGAAAACCCGCCCTCCAAGCGGCATCGTCCCTTACGATTCCCGCATGCGATAGTTCGGGAGTGACCCGGCCAGGGGATTGAACCCGGTTCGCCTTTGTGGGAGGGTTGCAGGCTAACCGCGGCTCCTAACAAGAACCGAATCCCATGTTACCTGGTCCGAAGTAAAACTGGATTTATCAGGCAATGAACAACTCACTGGGGCTCGAGTACACTAAGGATTGTGGAGCCTAGCTTGTTGCCAGATGAATCCGCGAAATTTCCGGCACTGTATTTTCTTTTTGCAGAGTCTTCACACTTTTTGAATCAAACATTTGAAAAATCACTCTATTGTATGAAGTTGTTTCCTTCATGTCATTCAACATGAGCGTTTTATAATTCTGTTTACATAAAAGTATCTTATCTGGTTAAATTGATCTTTTACTTTCATCATACCTATAATTTATAACATTTCGTGTAAAGTCTAGAGATAAAATACGTATGTTGGTAAAATGAGTGCTCACAAATGCGGCGCGTTGTCCCTTTGGTGTGATTATTTGCTTGAGGAGGAGGAATATCGTGAAAGTAGAACGTTAGCAGTGCTTCAGGAAAGTTGGAAGTACGCACGAATGAAATAAGTTACTTATATCTATATATTGTTAACGTAGACATAGTCTGTTCACTGTTACTTGTGTTATTTTTCTAAACCGACGTACACGCTGGCTGGCTTGCGACCAGTAAGTTGTTAACGACGAAGATAAAGTAGTTCCGTATTTCGAAGTGCATTAGTAATTATAGGCAGACATTTTTCAGTATTAAAATTATTTCTTTCGCGTTCTGGATTTTTTTATCCACACAAGTGTAAGAACTAGCAATTCTGTAAATATATTTACTGGTCTCCAGAATTTCTCAGCTTCACTTTACCGACCCATGAATAAAATGATCAGGGCCTGTGGCAATGTTAATTTTACTTATGGCGGAAGAATACGTGCAATACATACAAGTAGACCTTAAACAGGCATTTCTCCAGTAATGCTCAGTTTACCGTGGACACCAGTGCAACAATATGTATACTCCGTTCGCCACTGACGATTCCAAGGCTGCCTCTCGTCAGATTATCTGCAAAATCTGAGGAGGCTGTGGCGATAGTGTGCTCTCTGCAGTAGCTGGTGAGCTCCCACCCCCCCACACACACACACCACCTAGTTCTTAATTTATAATTATAATTGTGGTAGAATTAAACTGAGCTGCACTGTAGGGACAAGTCAGCCTAGATTAGTTTAGCGTTTAATTTAGTTTACCATCTCTTCCAAGCCAGCTGTTAGACTGCCGATTCCAAGGCCACCACTGAACATTAATACCCGCAAATAACTGCAGGGCTTGTGATGACGTGCGGCTCTCTGCTACAGTTGGTGAGAGACATCCCCTCCGTCGTCCAATCAACCCTCCCTTATCCGAAGCTCCGTGTAGTCGCAGCATTATGGGTGGAAATATACTCCATTACAGCCTGTGTATATGAAGGTATGTTCGCTGCGAGGTAGCGCAGCATTATGGGTGGAAATATACTCCATTACAGCCTATGTATATGAAGGTATGCTCGCTGCGAGGTAGCGCAGCATTATGGGTGGAAATATACTCCATTACAGCCTATGTATATGAAGGTATGCTCGCTGCGAGGTAGCGCAGCATTAAGTTTACATGCATACGTCCTCGAGGACATATGTTATTATAAGACACTTAGGCTATTTTCAATTTAGTTTTAATTATTAACTGCTTTTATTTTAACAGGCTGTACCGTCTCTTCCCGGACATCAAAAAGCCAGTAAGTGTTGGCTCAGCTGACGCTTACTGGCAACTCACTTTCTTTGTCTTCAGTTTTCAGGTTCTACTGGGGAATCTGGGGGGAAGCCGCCCAATAGCATCACTTCCTCCACCAGAGAAGTGTGCAAGCACCTCTCTGGTTACAAGCCAGCGTCTCCCTCCACTTGTCAAGGCAAAAGGACCATAAAGTTCCCGACCCCTCTCTACTAGCTTTCTCATCTCTACTAACACGAGCATGTCACACACACACTCCGTCTCCTGTAGCATTTCTGATTAATGCATGACTAATTTTGAATTATATCCTGTCGGCTGGATTCTTACGGTGTCTATGTCAGTTTTTCCCAGTCTCTTCTTGTGATATCTTAGCTATAAGTACACTTAGGGAGGTAGTCATGACCCCAATAGCTGGCCATGGCTGCCCAATCACTCTCTGCCGTTATGCATGTCTGCTTTCATGATTTCCTATCCTTGTAGGCGTAAGAGGTCTAGCCCTGAGATGCAATAAAATCCCGCCCTACCCACCGGGCTTTCACTTAACACTTAGTTATAGGGTAGTTAGAAAAAAAGTACGTATACATTGCTGTGGCCCTGTTAATGATTGTAAAGATTGTTCACAATAAAGTGAGCACTCTTGAAATAAACCTTAAAAGTCACTGTCCCTGCCTGCACGTATTTAAACGTGTGCACTGAGTGGTATGCGCATGCACCCAGTAAAGTTGGCAGCGATGAATGGAAAGTAGTTACATTTCTTAACGTTGACTAAAAAGGGCGAAGTAACCAATTGTGTTAACTTAAAGTATTTATTTCGCTTTCTGTTTTTTGTTTTACTGCATCGAAGTGTAAGATTGACCAGATTTATAACATATTCACTTTACCAAAAATTCCACCATTTCACCTGACCAACGCATGAATAAAGTGATGAGAATTGACGAGGCCCATGACAATGTTAATTTTACATAGGGCGGAAAAATACGCAAAGCTCTTGCAAGTAGATCTCAAGCAGGGCTTTCAAAAGTGCTCATTTTACCGTGAACAGCCTATACCTGCAACTACACTGATAGTTTGTGCAGCAGAGCTAGTTGTTATTGCTACACAACATACAGTTCCTTCATCAGAACAACTTCGGCAATATTTATATTGACCCCAGCAACAACGAGAACTTTAAATAAACTAGCAGAACTTCCTGATGTTGGTAGAGAAGTCTGTTTGGAACTATACTTTCAAACTCGATTAGAAAACTGTCCTCACTGCTGTGATAATTTTTCTCCAGTGTGCGCATACCACCACCAGCAGTTGGACACCTGACCTTGAGGGGGATTATCAATATCCACTGTAATTTAGTATTTTTGTATTTTTACAAATCACTATTTGGAAACTAGCACCACAAAAATTACAGCAAATTTTACGCCACATTGCTGTGGAAAGTGTAAAAATGTTTAAATTTATCAACTAAATAAAAAAAAGATAAGACTTTGTGTGTTTTATAAATTTCTATTTTTTTCAGATGCAAAATTTTACTTGTAGTGGCACAAGAAAATTTCCGGCGACTAGTTCACAACGAATTGTTTGTAAAATGTACACAAATACCATGTATGACAATCTGTTAATAGCGAAAAAGTTCACGTGACTAGTTGCACTCCAGAACATTTAATTTCATATCCGCTTTTGTGATTGTGCGATTTTAAATATATCGCATCTCAGCTGTCTGCACGGTAATTACAAAAAAACTTAATGTCGGGAGTAACTATATTAAGACTGGCATGTTCAAGTGAGAAAAGTTTTCTTTCAAACCGCGAGGCCACTAACCAAAGTAAAACTCTCAAGTGTGCACGGAAGTCTAGCATGTGCGTTAATATCTACGCGGGAAACAGCTGGCCCAATTTACGAACTACCCCTATTTAAACACCTCCAATCTTGCCAGGGGACGACTTGAGAGAAAAAAAAAAAAAAACTTGTGTTAGCATATATTCCAGAATATTGCAGCGTGCTACTCATTTGTACGGCACACATTTTTGAAGTGATGTCTCCGCACACGAATCGCGCACGTTCAGCATTAGATAAAACAGGTTTCTCACTGGACCAATGACGCGACTCCTTAAACAAGGACAGCTGGTAACGTAAAGGAAGCGCCTGACGATCGCAGATGACACGGGGGCTAGCAATTAGCTAACTTTCTCCTGTCCTAATTATAACGTATAGTCTCATCATTAGATACAGTGGAAATTACTTCAACAAGAAACCTGCTAGCAGTCCACCAAGGTTAGTGTTTATTCCACTCAAGCTAGGGCAAAACAAGATTCTTTATGGGAGAGTCTTTCATAGGGGAAATTACCGCCATAAGGTTTTACTGATCAAAGAGACTGCTTTTAAGACGGCGAGAAATTGAGAAATTCTGTTTATCTGTGAGTAATAGTTGCGACATAAACTGCCTCTTACGAAAAATCACGTATTACATCTACTCTGTAAACATTACGCACACTCTACAACAATGTATCCAGATATATACAATTACAATGCAATCTTGTTTGGTTTAGAGATTTCGTAAACTAGCTTCGTTAGTAAAAAAAAAAAAAATCACTATTTTAAGTACGCAATGTAGATAGCTTTGAGTGGAAGGAATTTTTCCAATCATGTAGTCACATACAAATAAAGAAATTGCGCAATCAGTCTAGCGAGGATTACTTAATACCACTCCTGCTGCAGTTCGAGTGTGTTTACGGTCAAGTTACAATCGGGATTCTTCAGTCCACTCCAAGTGCAATCCGGATTGGAAATTTTACTCTTAACGTACTCCACGTTAGTTTCATTGATTTCATTGCACCTCCGCACCTAAGACACGCCCTGCACAAATCGCAACCAATAGAGACTTCATTCCGTCTGGCCTGGTGCGACAGGGGAATAAGCACTGCATATGGTGGCAGCCAATAAACACGTGCTCTCTGCTAGAGTAAGTAGAGGACTGTGGAGTGTAACTTGGTAACATTGTATAACGCAGAACGTTAGGGTATAATCCATTCGCGGTTATTTCCGACTTTTATGAAGCCCTGCTGAAGTTCTACTTCCAGGATATTCCTCCGCCGTGTGCAAACGAAGTCTAGAAAATTACACCAAAGAGACTACGCACCGCATTCGTGCGCACTCACTTTAATCAAAGTTTGCATAAGAATTGTTTATTATTAGCCATTAACAACACACCTATTTTCTCACTGGTTTATTCGTATTAATTATAAATGAAATATCAGAGTCCATAGATAAAATATAAATAAATTTTCAATTTAACTTAAACTAAGGTACTTTTATATTGACAGAAGTTTAAAACGCTTGTGATACATAACATAGTTAGGGAAAACGTCATACGTGGGGTGATTTGTTAAAGGTTTGATTCAAAAAGTGCTAAGCAACCGCGAATAGATAATATATAATAAATGCATAAGTGAATAATTGAAACGAAATAAGTTATTAAATAAGTAGAAATGTGGATAAATAATTGTGACTAGATGAAGCGTGCGGCGTTGTGGCGCCGTCATACATACCCCAGCTCGCGGATCTTGAACTCATCGAGTATGAGCTTGCTGAGTTTCTCGTTGTCTGTGTGAAGGTGCAAGTAGACTGTAACTGGAGACACTTTGGCATCCAGGCTGCCAGAAGGTCCCAGGCCAAACACACTCACACCGTAGTATTTGTAGTGCACCTGAGAACACAGTTACAACACAACCTCACACCGTAGTACTAGTACTACACCTGAGGACACAGTTACAACACAACCTCACACCGTAGTACTCGTAGTACACCTGAGGACACAGTTACAACACAACCTCACACAGTAGTACTCGTAGTACACCTGAGAACACAGTTACAACACAACCTCACACCGTAGTACTAGTACTACACCTGAGGACACAGTTACAACACAACCTCACACCGTAGTACTCGTAGTACACCTGAGAACACAGTTACAACACAACCTCACACCGTAGTACTAGTACTACACCTGAGGACACAGTTACAACACAACCTCACACCGTAGTACTCGTAGTACACCTGAGAACACAGTTACAACACGCTCACACCGTAGTACTCGGACTACACCTGAAGACACAGTTACAACACAACCTCACACCGTAGTACTCGTAGTACACCTGAGAACACAGTTACAACACAACCTCACACCGTAGTACTAGTATTACACCTGAGGACACAGTTACAACACAACCTCACACCGTAGTACTCGTAGTACACCTGAGGACACAGTTACAACACAACCTCACACCGTAGTACTCGTAGTACACCTGAGGACACAGTTACAACACAACCTCACACCGTAGTACTCGTAGTACACCTGAGAACACAGTTACAACACAACCTCACACCGTAGTACTAGTACTACACCTGAGGACACAGTTACAACACAACCTCACACCGTAGTACTCGTACTACACCTGAGGACACAGTTACAACACAACCTCACACCGTAGTACTCGTAGTACACCTGAGAACACAGTTACAACACGCTCACACCGTAGTACTCGTAGTGCACCTGAGAACACAGTTACAACACGCTCACACCGTAGTACTCGGACTACACCTGAAGACACAGTTACAACACAACCTCACACCGTAGTACTCGTAGTACACCTGAGGACACAGTTACAACACAACCTCACACCAGCGTCGCCGATTGCACGTACGGGCGGAGAAATGTTATTGTAAGGGGTAATGAAATTTCGCGTCTGTCACGTCCCGGACCTATTTTAACCAATTATGAAAAAAATAACGACAGCATGGTCCAATCGCGTCCCATAAAGTCGAAAGGGAAAATGCCACATGACTTCTGATGGAAGCCAACAAACAAATGACCCTGGCTCCAATATACATATGACGTTGAAGTTCATCGTTCATCGTTCAGTCACAGAATAACGCGAATTTTTCAGGTCCCTAGTTATTGTTAGAGAAGCCGGAAATTTCACGGATTCATCTGAGGACAAGTTAAACTGCATTCACGTGAGCATACGTGTTTGTGCTTTTATTGGACCATAGTTTGTTAGACACGCCCCCGAACGACTTTCAACCAATAAGGAAATAGTGAGGAAAATAAGAACCGAATCCAGTGTTACCTGGTCTGGTGTCAAACTGAAGCAACAGCCAATGAACTACTAACTGATGCTCAAATATACAAAGGATTGTGGAGTCTAGCTTGTCGCCGAATGAAACTGGGAAATTTCCAAGTGTCTAGTTATTTTTCATCGAGAGGTGTACGAAAGATTTATGGCTGTACGGTACACTAGCTAAATGTAGGGAAATATACTGGGCGGTTCAGATAATTAAAAATACGTGTATGTAGAGTTTTAAAAAAATGTTTCCGTTACAGATGCCGTGACGTAAATTTGTATAAATTATTGAGACATTCAACATTTTATTTAAAATTTTCAGGCAGATAATATGTGAAAATAATCCGGTTTCATGAGCAAATAGCGTTTTACGCTTTCCTGTCCTGGGCGAAAATATTACTGTCTGGATTTCGATTTCAATAAAGATTTATAAATAATACATCAGGAACTTTAAGTGAACCGAAATGTAGTGATCGACACGGAAAATGTATAATCGGAATACGGGAATTTTATACGTATTCTTGTCAACCATGGCTCACACTCTTATACTTCCTGAATGTGGGAACGAAAAGTTTCCCACAAGCCTGGGCACGTCACAAATAAATAATACTAATGACCAGCACAGCACACACTAAGGCATCAGTGCCCAGTACTATAGGCTGTTCACGGTAAAATGAGCACTTTTGAAAGCCCTGCTTAAGTTCTACTTCTATGCACGTCTCATATTCTTCCGCCTTATGTAACATTGACATTGCCATGGACTTCATCACGTTGTTCATGCGTCGGTCAAATGAAACTGTAGAAATTATTATAAAATAAACATTTTCAAAAACTGCTTATTTTTACACGTAGATGCATTAGAAAACACAGAAAGCAAAATAAGTAATTTAAGTTATAGCAACTGATTAGCTAAGACTTTTAATTCGACTTTAAAATATGGAACTACTCTCCCTCCATCTTTAGCTACTTCACTGGGCATAGGTATATCACTCAGCGTGCCCGTTAAAGTATATGGAGGAAGGGGCAGTGATTTCAAAAGTGCGGTTGATTTCAAAAGTGCTCACTTAATCGCGAACAACCTTTATCAGAGTTTTCCTTGCGGCTAATCTGATTTGTGGAATTCTCTAAACCTTTTTGACATGAATAGTTAGCGCCAATTTCATCGATCGCGCAGCGCAGTCTTCGCGGGTTTTTAACAAAAAAAAAAAACTGAACACAAATACAGCGCAAAATAATAGAAAGAAAAATGACGTGTTTGCAAGGCCTCGAATTAGAAATTAACGCGTGGCCGACCAGGTTAGAATGACACAGTTGAAATGAAAAATCCGGAGGGTGTTTATAACAACCGGGTTGTCGGCGCCCGTCGGACGGAACTGAGAAGTGTAGACGGCTCAGCGATGGAATGCATTGGCGAAGACGAGAGGTGCAGCACCCCGAGGAACGCCAACCACCCTGCCTACGGCATAGTCCGCCACGTTCCCCCATGCAACATTTGAGCGCTAACCTGTCGAGGATCGAGCCTGTGTCGCACTTGTGGGATGCCTTTGCGCTAGACCACAGCGGCGCCTGTAATAATATAAGTATTCCCGAAAATCCGCGGTAAATTGTTTAAATAAGTTACGTTGTGCATTAGCTAGGAAAACGCTGTACCACTACAGAAACAAATACTGACGTTAACGTTTCCAGTTGTTTGGTTTTGGCGTTTGCAACAAATGGCATTTGTACTAAAGGCTGTTCGCGACAAAGTGAGCACTTTTGAAATCGACCCTTGGAAATTGTCGCCGTCCCTACCTGCGTGTATTTTTCACGGGCACGCGCAGTTGGCAATGACGGAAAGAAAGTAGTACCGTGTTTCAACGTTTAATAAAAAGTGTTCGGTAAACATTTGCCAATACTGCAACGACTTATTTTTCTTTCTAATTTTTAAAAATACATTACAAGTTTATGGATGAGAAAATTTGTAAAATATTTACTTTTGTAATGATTTTATAAATGATCTTTCTTAACGCATGAATAAAGAGATCAGGTCCACGGCAAAGTTTATCTTACACGTGGCGGACGGATGCAGAATGTGCTTACAAGTAGATCTTGAGCAGGACTTTCAAAAGTGCTAATATGACCGTGAACAACCTATATCTTCTCTATACTAGTGTCACTCCAGGAGTTTTCCAGTTGACTTCAGTGCGTGCTGGAAACTAGAAAAGTGCAATTATCACGTGGTTTCCCGAAGCGAGTGCTTGCCAGTCGGGAATATTTGCAATCAATCTGTGCTGCACTGCTCCTGAGATAGTGAAGCTGAAATTGCACTTTTTTCAGTGCAGTGTACAATTGGAGTTGAGGTGAGCTGAGAGATTTGGGCGGCTCTTAACGACGAGGTGTTGAGAGCCCGATGAGAGTGAAGCGATGTGAGAATGGAGCGCGGCGCCGGAATGCAAGAGCGGGGGAAACGGGAGATCCCGTTAAAAAAAACCTGCCCTACCAGCGGCATCATCCGGCAAGACTCACACTTGCGGAAATCCGGGAGCGACCCGGTCGGGGATTGAACCCGACTCGCGTTGGTGGGAGGTGAGCAGGCTAACCGCTCAGCCACCACGGCCCCGCCGACAATTGGAAGATGGGAAAACGACTGCACTCAGTGCGAGTTCAGGTAATTGGAAGACGCTATTTGTCATATATCAGGACCATTATCGGCAGCAGTTGTTTATGAGAGTACGGAATATAGTGTAAACAATTAATGAGTGTTTCCACTTCTAAGAGACTTCCATTTCAGAATATGTGTTTTGATGTGTACGAAGTAGATCATTAAATATGCTTTCTGTGTGCTAGGTTGTCCCTTCAAGTACCGCTGTACAATCAAAACGAAGTTGCACAGGAAATGGATTGGAATCGAAAAAGGCAAGTACCTTACTTGCGATAATTACTATCATTTGTTGAGACTAATTCATAGGTTCATTTACAGCTGCCGTCAGTAATATCCAGAACAGAATACACTGTTGACTGTTTCTGGTCTCTAAGAGAGCCGAACGAAAATAATAAGTTACTGAATACGTCAAAGATCCGGTAAAAATGATTTAGAAATGATCTTAAAACTGAGGACACTTTACTTTCTCAGTAACATAAGTTTTGGTGATTTTCGCCGAGATTTCTGTGACTTACGGAGCTCACGAATAACTTGCTATTACTTGTTTTAATTTAAATTTGTTCTGGAGCGGGAATAAATCGAATGCGTACAATTATTAGATCATTCCTACTGACTTTGAAGTTAAAAACATGTCACTGAAAACCCATTATCGAAGTTAAAGTGGAGACCGTTTATTTTCTATTTCTTGTGAGTAGAATGATTATGGGATTTCGGGCGCATGTGTTATATATGAAGGACGAGGTACTGGTTCAGTGACCTAGAGAGGTGCGCACGCTGAATTTAACAAAATTCTCAAAAATTAAATATAGTAAAACATTTAAGAAATAAATGTAAAAAAGTATTATTAAAAAATAAAATAATAAAATAAAATAAATAATTTAAAAAATACTCAAATAAAAAATAGTAAACGCACAAATAAAAAAATTTAAAATACAAGAAAAATAAAATTGTGCAAAATTTAGTAAAATATTTACGAAGACATTTTGGAGATTTGGGTTTCGACGTTTAGAGAAGTCGAATTGACACTCCTCGTACCATAGGGCCAGCAGACGGGTGATATCCACTAATGAATTATTGGCCTTACGTCATACCCGGCCCCTTCTCCCAATATCTCAAGGTCAAGGTCAAGGTCAAGGTCGCCACTACCTGCAGGTTCTGGAAGCCGAGATTGCCGTACAGGTGCAGGAAGTCGTTGTCGGAGGTGAGCGACGTCTCCCCTGAGCGGTACAGTGTTGCCAGGTTGCTGGCGTAACCATCCCTCGCCTTGAAACTCCCCCGGAACAACTGCAACAAACCATTTTAGAAACATTTTGAAAAAAATGTTTACAGCACCAGGCACAAGCAAAAGTGTTACAAAAGTGAAATTCCGCAACTCCAGCGTCGTAACCACAAGGAGAATGGGGAAGGGAGCAGCGTATATTTTTGGTCACTCGCTATATTTGGCGAAGGGCGTCAGAATGATTGCAATTGGGTTCTCATTCTTGTCTTCGTGTTACTATAAATACTACAGCCGGTCTCGTTTATTCATTAGCGGTTGCGTAAGTGGAAATCCAACCATGTCCGAAGGGACGGCACATGATTTGGGCCCACCATTATGAAGTATTTATTAATTAGCGTAGAGATACCCTGGACCATTGCGAAACTCTTATTATTTGGCGCAGTGTTACGTGAGTCGTGTCAAGTAGAGTATAATCCACCAATCACAAACGTTGTACAAACGTACTTATACTTCAAGTATATCATGTCACGCACTAACAACAGCGAATTTGACAGCTCTCTACTAACAAACTGCCACATATAAAGACGTATAAAATATTTCTGATACTTGTATGCACATTCGCTTTTGATTATAAGCTTTCCTCTAGCTATTACGCAGCATGTAACTCAGATTTTATCAAAATCGAAGGTGAGGTGAGAGATGAGAGATTTGGGCGGCTCTTAACGGGGCTTTGAGTGCCGACGAGTGTGAAATGAGGTGAGAATGGAGCATCGCCACAATACAAAGGCGGGGGAAACGGGAGATCCCCGAGAAAACCCGCCGACCAGCGCCGTCGTCCGGCACGATTTGTACTTGCAAACATCCGGGGGTGGCCGGCCGGGGATTGAACCCGGCTCGCCTTGGTAGGAGACTGGCAGTCTAACCGCTCTGCCACCGCGGCCACCAAAATAGAATTTACGAGAGAAGCAAAATCGTCTTAGCAGGAGCTCCTGAAGTCTTAATTCCTCCCCCCCCTTGCCATTTAAGGGGACACTTGAAAGCATGCCTCTTACTTACTGGGATGTGTTGTTTCGTCTCTGCGCAGCACACCTACCACTAAAACATGTTTATGCATAATCCGGCCAGTCTTGTATGGAAGTTGCATTCTAAACTGTCTAGTTGTAAGTAGACATGATGTGTCGCCATTTTATTATAGTCCATTCACGGTTGTTTCCAACTTTCCCGAAGCCCTGTTCAAGTTCTACTGTCATACTATTCTTTCGCCTCACGCAAATATTTTACGAATCTTGTAATCTTTACACTCCGGTACATAAAAAAAAAAAAAACAGAAAGCGGAAAAAATAATTTCAGTAATCACAAATGGACACCTACCACTTTTTATTAGACGTTAAGGTATGGAACTACTTTCCATCCCTCGTTACCAACTTTACTGGGCGCATGTCACACAATGCAGCCGTTGACATATATGCCGGCAGGGGCAGTAATTTTTTTCTAAGGTCGATTTCGATAGTGCTCACTTTATCGGGAACAGTCTTTAACATGTTGCTCAACACATTTGGCGCGGTACAGATTTAGTGGAAATCAACGCACACATCTGCGTGCATAACGCACATTGTTATGCGCCGCAACACGGGCTAAGGTTGGAAACACGGCGAATGAGGTCTTCTGTCATCGAGACACTGCACCACGAAGACGTCCAAAGATGGGGGCGTGCCTTCCGCCGAGATACGTCAAGTCATCAGCCTTCAGCATCATATTTAAGGCGACGACGTTCCTTATGGACTGTTTAGAGTACCGTGACTTTAATTGAATAAATAATTAATTAAGTGATATTACAGCTCCTCCGAGTTAAAGTTTAACTGAAAGTCTTTGCAAATGAGATGTAATATATATTCATTTAATGCAGTGACGATCAGACTTATATACAATATCCATCATCTGAGATATGCTTAACCCAATTTGTAAGTTAATGTAGAGTGCGACAAATATAAAGTAAACCGCATATCTAAATAAAACGTAACACTGTTGGAGACGCGTTACGTTTCCACCTTTACCGTGCTTGCTTAGCGATAATATAAAGTAAATAAAATATGAAAGTTACATTCTTGTGCTTTGCGATAAAAATAAATAAATAAACCAAGAGTGTTACATTGTTTAACGACAAATAAAGACATGTTTGGTATGTACTGTGCACTAAGAAGCTCAATGGCCAGCTATCTTACTTGTTGGTAATTGATTCGTAAACCATATCGCTGCTCATAGTTATGATTATGTAAACGAAAGAAGTGTAATTGTCGACTTAGGTACAGCACACGCCATAAAATTTCTTGTTTGCAATACCTGGTATTGTAGGTTCGGCCCATACCTTCCTCACAACTTGCCGAGCCACCACTCGAAAAAATATTTATGGCAAACTTCCTAAACTCAATTGTAAGTTTTTTTTTTATTTTTTTTATAACCCATATATCGTATGTAAATAATACCACACATCTGGCTACAAATATAGAAATATTTAGCGTCGCTACTATACAAAGCTTGGAAGATACCTACGCATTTTACTGTTTCCTGAGCAAACGTAGGAACGCTAGCATGATTGTATGGGGGAAAAAAAAAAACCTTTCCATTTGCGCTTTCCCACTATACGCATACACCCTTATAAAACTTTTGCGAATAATGTCTTAAAGAGTCTGGGCACAGACACATGTTCCAGGAGTCGCGTCGTGGCAGGACACTTGTTCCAGGAGTCGCGTCGTGTAATGTCTTAAAGAGTCTGGGCACAGACACTTGTTCCAGGAGTCGCGTCGTGTAATGTCTTAAAGAGTCTGGGCACAGACACTTGTTCCAGGAGTCGCGTCGTGTAATGTCTTAAAGAGTCTGGGCACAGACACTTGTTCCAGGAGTCGCGTCGTGTAATGTCTTAAAGAGTCTGGGCACAGACACTTGTTCCAGGAGTCGCGTCGTAGCCTCAGAACACAAGCACACACACCGGTAAGGACTCGAATCCCAACATCAGCAATGGGCAGTGACGTCACCACTAGGGAGAACTAGCCCTTTCCTAAATGTAGTAAACAGCGCCAGAATGAGAGTAAATAGCCACCCAAAATTTTCTTGACCGAAATGTTTTGGTACATCTATTATACGTAATCTCTATAATGAATTGTTATTATTTATTTCTTCTGGGCTACAGACTTTAATACTATATCACAAGCAGTTTATAATCTAGGTTCTGATCGTACCCAAACGAAATTGATAAGAGAAGCAAATATGTCTCAAGAGGGGCGCCGAAGGCTTGCTCTATCCTGAGTTTGAGATGCTGTTTCTCTACTGGAAGGAAAACCTCGTAACATAAAAACGTAAAAATACTTGTAGAATATTATTTGCAAAGTTCAAACAACCTAATGCGAATTTTGACTTGAGATTTACCCAATATATACGTAAAAAAATTGTTTTAACCACAGCTTATAACAGTAAACATTATTTTTTTTCAGCCTCCATATTTAAATTTTTATATCTGGTTGATATTTTTATGCGTGCGACATAAAACTGAGTAATAACTTTTGTATCTCGTCGTGGGAAAATAATACGGTCAAGAATGTCATGGCGTTCCCATAAATAACTTTATTGGTGAAGTGCTGAGTGAGTTTTTAAATTGCCATTCGGGATTTGTTCATGCGCTTTAAAAACCTAAGACTACAGATAAATTTGGAACATGCCACATGTCCTATTCGGAAATCGAACAGTTCACTTTTCCCACTGTAAGGTGTAAGTCATCAAGGAAAGTTAAGTAACGATATTGCTGGAAAGGTAGTTACGACAGATTGTTTTAACATAGTGGGCTCCGAGCCACTTGTACAACAAGGTGCTTATGCCACGGACTGAGCTCGAACCATCGCCATTCCGGAATCCGCGCCATGAGCGTTGACAATCAGATACCGACGATCGACCGACTTCCGTAGGTCGAGCAGTACTTGGTAACTAGAGCAAAAATATATATGTGCAGGCTGCTAGGTCTAGGAAAGGTTTAGGGACACGCAGCATTAAGCTCCCACCCACTGCCTGTCCGAGTGGCGCGCATTCGCTGGTTGGTTGTGGCTGCGAAGGTCAGTATAACTCTATACACGTGAGGTCCCACCACTTCGTTTCATCCGCTCATAAGCTGACGAAGATGTGGGGAGCTAGACCCACGTCCGCAAAAACCTTTCCTAGAGTGGGTGGCCTGTATCTGCCGCCCTATTGCCTCAGCCTCTATATTAGGGTAGGGAAAAGGGAGTTCACCAGAGCGCTGAAGGTCTCGGCGATGTCGGGCAGGCGGATCTTGTTGTCGAGCCGCTGCATGATGACCGACTTCGCCGACGAGATAATGCTGTCTACAATGCCGTCAACGTTACGGTTGCTGTCACTCGTTTGTTTCCTGCAACATGACGGAACAACACGTTGACACGCGGGTAGACAGGTAGGTAAGCAAGCAGGTAGGTAAGTAGGCAGTTAGGTAGGCCGGCAGGTAGGTGGGCAGGTTGCTAGGTAAGCGAGTACTTAGGTAGGTAGGCAGTCTGGCAGGTTGGTAGGTAAGCAGGCATGTAGCTAGGCATGTAGGTAGTCATGAATGTAGGTAGACAGGCAGGCACATAGGCATGCGGTCAGGTGTAGCAGACAAATTAGGCAGGCAGGCAGCCAAGAAGTTATATGGGCTGGTAAGGAGGCAGATAGGTAAGTAGGAAGGCAGGTAGGCAGGTAGGTAAGCAGGTAGGTAGATGAGCTGTTAGGTAGGCAGGATTTACGTTGTAGGTGCTGATTCGGGGCTAGGCTCATTTCGCGATGAAATACGTATGCATAATGAACGTGCATACCTAGTCCATTCACGGTTTATTAACACTTTTTGAATCAAAACGTTGAAAAATTACCCCATCTATTATGTGTTCCGTTGTTTCCTAGATATGTCAAGAATTTTATTCTTCTGTTGGCATAAAAGTATCTTTTTTTTTAAATTTGAACTCTTAATTATATTTTATCATTAATATGTTATATATATAAGTAATACGAATAAAAGCAAAGAGAAAATAAGTAATAAAACTTCAAACATTGAACAATTTTTCAAAAGTCTGATTCAAAAGTGCGAAGAAACCGCAAAAGACCATAGTCGATGAGATGTGTGCAGCTGGTCATACGGACTCACTCGAGCTTCTGGGAGTTTCGTCCGTCACGCATCTGCACTGGGATTGGTTGTTGGCCGAGCAGAAAGTTCGCCTCCCTCTCCAGAGCGTCGTTGAGGAGGCGCGTCAACTCTGGCCACAACTTCTGCTTCACCGAGTCCCCTGAAACACAGACCGCGTCTCTTCATGTTGTAACCTGCAACGACCGTACGTCGCTCACTGACGCGCATACATTTAAGGACGGCTGATGATTTCACACCTAAAATTCGCCCAGCAGTGCTTCTGATAGCTGCAGGCTGTTCACGGTAAAATGAGTACTTTTGAAGCCCCTATATAATATACTTGTACGCACGTTGTATATTACTCCGTCTTATGTAAAATTAATATTGCCATGGGCCTCATCACTTTATTCATGCGTCGGTCAAGTGAAACTGTGGAATTATTAGAAAAGTAAATATGTTACAAACCTGCTCATTCTTATACTTAGACGCATTAAAAAACCGAGAGGAAAGGAAATAATTTCATTTTGCACAGATTTATTTGACTTTCAGATATGGAACTATTTTCCATCCATGATTACCAACTTTACTGGGCGCATGTCACACAGCGCGCCCGTTAAAACATACGCAGGTAGGAGCAGTGACTTTTTCTCAAAGTTGATTCCAAAAGTGCTCACTTTATTGTAAACAGTCTTTACGAAGCATGCCGTAGATAACATCGCCAAGATGTAAAAGAAAAGGATACGTGAAAAACATTGGCCAAAAAAGAGTCCAAAAAAATGCAATTGCTAAGTAAGGTTAAGTTAGGTTAGGTAAGTTTGCCACAGTTGCACCAAATAGATAAACTGGTTTAATAATTTCAATAAGTACCACAAAAAATTACTAATTTCTATTCGCAATCAATTTTAATGTAATAACAATCGGAATAACACATGTTAAAATTTTTTTATCACGATATATAACCTTATTGCAAGCTGTTTTAAATCAAACATACCACTGTTTTAAATCAAACCTAAGTTACATTGACCACATTAATAAAATTAAATGTTCAATCAGTAGATACCATTCTCGTAATAACAGATTCAAGTGAATTCTGCGAAATAAAACCAGACATTCCTCAAAGCTACCATCGCCAACAACCAATTCTGACTGGAATTCAAAGGAAGACTGTCAACTGCTGTATAAGAAGGCCCAGGTGGGGAAATGTGGAACGTGGAAGAGAGGAACGTCCACGTGACAGCCGGTCCTCAGTAGAGGATGTGATCACTAATTTCGCGAATTCGTTTGAGGACAAGCTAGACTTCGAACACATGTACATTTGATTTGATTTTTAAATTGTATAGCAGTTTTCAAACAACTCCGTGGACGTACTTGAGTCACTAATAAATAAGGATAGGAAAATTTCCCCCCCGAGTGCAATGACCTGTAGGCTAGACTCCACATTACTGTGTATAATCCAGCCCCAAGTGTTGCACTACACTGGCAGTATCGGATTCGCTACTTGTTTCCCTGCAAGTCTGCTATTGTCTCAGAGTCGTCCAGGGCGTGTCTAATACACTGCGATCCAATCGCAAAGTCAACTTCAGTGCACACGTGTTTGACGTCTATCTTGTCCTGGAATGAACTCTCGGAAAGTTCCTATCCGTACCAATAAACCTGCAAGATAAACAAGGACGGCGTCTCGTGCTACCTTACCTGGGGGAAGAGACTCGTGCGGCTCTTAACAGCGAGGTCTTGAGAGACGAACTTGGGGTAAACTTGGTGCATTAGCCAATGAGCGACTGAAGATCGTCCGCAGAAAGAGCTGTGGAGTCTAGCTTGTTGCCAAACGAATCCACGATAATTTTAGGTCTCTCTATAACCGACTATCACAGAAAAAAGTCTAATGTTTTCGCAACAAAATATTGCTATCAAGGCATTTCTTTAAAAGTTTTTGTTGTATTAAAAATAATTATGGTGTGGCAAATTTAATTATGTTAACAATTTGAAGAGTCTCTTATTATTAATATAATACATATATAATGATGAAATGTTAACGTCAAAAAATCCTCTAACTAATTTTGCCGTAGCTAAATGTTGAATTACGCTCAGATTAATAGGAAGACAAAATATTTCTTGTTACTGCGACATTAAAGTAATGTCAAACCAACACAGCTTTACACTGACTCGACGTTGTAAAATGACGAATACTAGTGAACAGCGATAACCTCTTAAAATTAAACCGCTGTATTTAAACTTTAAAGCATAGTGAGAATTGAAAGTAGCTTAAGCCCACTGTCAAACCTTGCAAAGCAAATACACACAATATGAAACACAGTCACATGTCAAAATAGAACGTTCAGTAGCATTTAGGTACCATAAACAGGAAAACGTTAAACATTCAAGGAACAGGTTCGATTCTCCTCACTGTCATAACTTCCGTTTACTTATTAATATTACAAAATAATTCTACCTAATTTATCTTACTTATGAATTTCCTTAAAGCAAAGAAATTTCAAAGACATTTTTTAACATGTCAACATAAATTCAATACAAAATTTGTTTTGCGGCAACATTAACACTACCTTAATGTTGACAGAACAGTGAGGAGGTAACGCTGTTACAAAAATACTTAATGTAATATTTACATCATTATCTTAACATTATATTATATTACCAGCAACATTAGTTACCGACGGCCCGCAGATAGCAAAAATTACTGTAATAAAGGTCGTTCACAGTAAAATGAGCATTTTTGAAAGCCCTACGTAAGATCTACTTGTATACACGTTATGTGTTCTTCCGCATCATGTAAAATTAACATTGTCACGTGCCTCGTCACTTTTTACATGCGTCGGTCAAATCAAACTGTGAAATTATTAAGAAAGTAAATAACTATCAAATATGCTAATATTTAAACTTCTATGCATAAAAATACCGAAAGCGAAAGAAATATTTTTAAGTTATCACAAATTGTTACCTAGCACTTTTTATTCGACGTTACGGTATGGACTTTCCATCCATCGTTACCAACTTACTTTACTGGGCGAATGTCACTCATTGCGCCCATTAAAATATACGCATGCAGGGGCAGTGACGTTTTTCTAAGGTTCTATTATAAAGTGCGTACTTAATCGTGAATAGCCTTTAGTAACATTAATGTGGTTGGCACAGCATTAGACTTTTATCTGTGTACAGACGTCGTGCAATTACACGTGGGTTTGTACGTGTGTCGCTGAGTTCACAGAGAATTAATTTGAGTTGCCCAATAATTAAGGACATCCAAGTTTAGTCGCCTAGAAGGGACTGAGCTGAGAACGTCTGATTTAAATATGAGGGTTGCGATGGCGAAGTGATTGAACTAAAGACGTCCAGTTTTCGCGAGAAGCTCTCACGACAATTTGTTTTCCAAAACTATCTAATTCAGATACACATTTGTGGCTCACCTATTTACTTGCCACGCCTCTTGCGTGTTCGCCCGTGTCCGATTGGCCGGTCAAGTGAGAAAATGTGTTATCTGAAAGACACGCGACCGCTGAGCGAATGAAAAGTGCTAGAAGACCAACGAGGGAACTGACTTCTAGCCTGCTCGCAATTATTTTCGCGAAAATTTGCCTGTCCTTAGTTCAGATCACTGGCTTGCCGCATTGACGAAATTGTCTCGATTCTCGACTGGACCGTCCTCGGACATTTGCATGCGGGTCAAGCAGCTGGCGTTGCCGCTGAACGATGGGTTTTCTCTGGGCGCTCTCATTTCTCCTACCGCTAAATATTGTCGTTTTTTATGTCTTCACCATGCTTCACTTCAATTGGAGCTATAGCTCTACACTGTAAAAAATTTCTGGTAAAATTCTTGAAACGTAATGGAAGTTTTTAACCAAAACATTGTATGGTAATTATATTACCTGTCAGACTGCAAATACAGGAATGTCGAGCGTCGTTACTATATAAGGTCGGGGACTTCCCTACGCATTGAACTGTTTTGTGAGCTAATGTAGGGATGGTATCAGGGGTGTATGGACAAATAGTTTACCATTCACACTTTTTCACTATCCGTATGCACTGATACGGTAATTTTACGAATAATTTCTTAGAGCGTAGTTGTTAAGGGCTGTTGAAATTCGTCTCTCTCAGAGTTACTCTATAACGCTTCTAATGAAAATAAATATTATTTTATTCAGAAAAATTAATTCAAGTCACCCTTATCATTACACAATGTTTTAAGAAACGCGAACAGACTGCAAATATAATATAATATATTAACAGGCACGAATTCGTAATGGTTTAAAATGTAAGTAAAAATTAAACAACATTTTTGCAATTACACCCTCCTCCCATTCAACACACACATGGGGTATATTGTAGTAACCAGTTTTTTGAGTCCCAACTATGTACTGCATTTTTTTTCACTTGAACTGTCAAACTGAACTCATGGTTAGCATTAGGCGTTTTAAAATTCTAGAACAATTTCTCTTCACGAGTTCACGACTTTGATTGAAAGTAGGACATATACTAACCAAGCAAAGGAAAAGTTTTTAAAAGAACAAGTATGTTGGGAAACAAAATAAACCGATTTTGTAGTGTGCTAAATAAAATAAAGTTTTCTAATAACAAGTATTTAAATCGAGTACAGAGTGAGTAACCACTTTTGCAATTTTTTTGTGAGTTTTGGCACAATTTTTTTTTTTCGCGATTATTTCGTCCTTATCTGGTGTACACGGGTTTGCCATGTTTTAGGAGAGTACACATCAGGAACTATTTTTACATAATCATATACTATCAAGAAATGATGCCGAAAAGGGCAATAAAATTGTAGTAAAGATTACAATATATCGAATAAAAATTTTTCTGCACTTACTAAAAAATTTAACGGAGCCGTCCAGATCCGCAAGAAGTAATATCAATTAATGAATTTGGTAACGCGATTCCTGTTAAAATCCTTAGTGTAGATAAGAATACAAGTCCTATAGCTTATATGCGTTGTGGTCTAAATGTTGAGTGAGACTCCAGTCCGCAGTACCAATAGTTCTGAATTCAAGCCAATAGATGGGTGCGTGTTTATTTTGCAACGCCCACATTTTCCATAGCATCATTTAGTCTCTCTCTCTCTCTCGCTCTCTCTCTCTCTCTCTCTCTCTCTCTCTCACACAATGAAAAGGGGGCGTTAAAATACAACCATAAAAATAAAAAACTTTATAGCGCTGTCATCCTTACTAGTGTTGTCAGACATACCGTCCCAGCCAGTGAGTGAAAAGTCTGAAGTAAAATAAAATAACAATGTGTAAAAATTCGCTAAATATCTTATTAGGTTATATAAAAAATTAAGCTGGTTGAGATGCACTGCTATTTCAAGGAACGTCATCCTGATAAACCTTGCTTTCTCTTATAAACAGTAATTAAATTCACCAGATGACGAAAGCCCTTAATCCTGGGCAAATAATAGGCGTGTAAAAATTTCTTCTGCTAGTTCGGATTATTTCACGAGCCGGTTCGGATCTTCAAGATATTTTTTGAATGTTTCTCGTCTATGGTAAACAATCTAACTGAACTCCTTTAGTCACATAGATCTTTATAAAGGACGTTGCATGGGAAATGAACTTTATGGTGTACTCCGTGCACAGCAGAAAGGAGTATCCAATAGGGACAGTCCGCCACGTAGGGACATACATTATTCGATGTTGAAACTGTGTTTCCTGTCTTATAACTCTCTGCTACCAACGCTGAGAAAAAAATGATTTAGGAACTAAGTTTTCGTACTTGTAACACATTTAGACTGTTAAAACTGGGAGAGTAATTAGTTTGTTTGTAGGTGTAATCTAAATATTGTTAATGTAGATAGTAACTATAATATGTATGTTTCTTGTGGTCTTGTCTGTGATAGTACTGCCAACTATAGAATATTCACCGTAAAGTGAGCTCTTTTTGAAGCCCTTTCATTTGGAATAATAATCAATAAATATATTTTATCGTAGCCTTAGAGGTTAACTTTAGAGTCCAGTGAAATATATACACTGTATATATTACTAATATGGCAATATTTATTTTAAAACGTGGGGGAAGAATAACGTGGATAGCCTATAAACGTATATAGTTCCTGCAGCAGAGTATTATGTTCCTCCCAGAGAACAGATAGTTTCAACAACTTTAACAATATTGAATGGCTCTCGCAGCCATCAGAACTGTAACAAAATGGGAGAACATTCTGTTGCTGTTAACTCAAAGCCCATTTACAGAACTATTCTGTTATCAGTTCTCTGCTAAATTTTTTTTTTTCAGTGCTATAACATTAAACGCAAGCTCTTTTTCGTTGGTGCGAACACACGAGAGAGTGCTAAACTTATACTCATGTTATTAGAAATTTGTTTCTTTTTCTGTGGGGAAAAGGGGTTAGAGGTATCAATTTTTAATTCAGAGAAAAAAAAAAAAATTCTTTCGTACAGTGAAATATTACAGCCGACCAACGTGCAATACATTATTATCTTGATTTATATTTTATCGCTGATAAGAACTGAGGTTTTCAGATATGTCCAACAAGAATGAACAATTGGGCAAATAGCGATTTTTATAAACTGTTACTTTTATAGAAAAATCTGATAAAGCATTTTTATCAGTGCTTATCTAACAGCGAAGAAAATAATCTTGCCAAGGTTAAAGCTCCGTCCAGACAGATTTTTCCTTTCATTTGCGATAGTAGCAGCAGAACTTAAAAACCCAAAATCAGTGTCGATGAATGCACGTGGCTTTAATCAGGAAATTAGCGACAACGTGATAAAATATGAGACGCCAGTTTTACCAACCTCAGTAGACACTTCAAATGCTTACCTTGTCCGCTGCAAGGCAAACATAATGATCACTGTGCCAATCAAGTACTGCAACGGAGGCAAACATGTTGGAATAATCCGTAGGACATGAGTGAAATTCCAATACGCAGACTTGTCAATTTGGTTTGGCAGTAAGGAAGTATTACGGGCAGAGAAGCCATTGACAACATAATTATCAACTTTACTCACCGAATTCCTCGTTGTGGATGAAGTCCGATATATTCCTGTTTAAACCATGCTCTGTAACCTGAAACAAGTATTGTTACAATTTTACTAATTTTATTAGAGTTTAATTGACATACTTTAAAAAAAAAATTAGCAAAGGCAAAAATACGCGAGGTTAATTCCTGCATCACACACATAATATTGCATAGAATTAAACTGATGTTAACATGCCGATAAATTTACTCTCATATTCTCTGCTCTGGTATATGATTTTAACAGTTTTTTTTTTTTTTTTGGAAAGGCCTCCATCGGAAATATTTATATCTTTGGTGTCAAAATGGAAAATATAATCGTAAAGGACAGCTCACTAAAATTGGCCATTACGAATTAAACATAAACGCATCTAATATGAGAGTAAAGGAAATTACAAAATAAAATTTTGAAAGTTTAAAACTCTGGATACATGAACACTGACACAAAACAAGGAGTGCCAAAGTATACTAAATCAAAATGTATCATTGACAGAATGACTTCAATACCTTGGTATTAGTTATCAGTTATTAAAATTCCTGCAAGTGTTCACGTCCCACAAAGGCGAATCGGGTTTCGATTCACGTGGGAATCACGATGCCGCTGGTCGACGGGTTTTCTAGGGGATCTCCCGTTTCCCCCCGCCCTTGCATTCCTGCGCTGCTCCATGTTCACCCACGCTCATTCACATCAGCTCTCAAGATATAGTTGTTAAGAGCCAGCTTCTACTCTTAACTTTGTGCGGCATTAACTTTCACATAATTATCATGTTACTGAAATATAATTTATAAAGCTATAGTTTTTTTTATGTTCGTGAACTGTCATAAAATAAAAAAGTTCTTGGTTTGTATAATGCCAGGAATAGCAAACTAAGTTTTGCTATTAAGTTTGTGATGAAAAGCGTTATTGTGCTAGAATTTCTCCCAAATGATTTACTTTGTGTTCATTTCATAAGAGACTGTATAACACGAATTCCAAAAGATAGCTCCCGTGTGTGATGGAGAACAGTAGCAGATAACTCACTCTCATGAACCAGGCGCTAGTGTCGTACTTAATATCCACGGCTGCCAAATGTACGGTGTTGTTCGTGGTCGGGTGAGAACTCAATACTGCCAACCCCATTCCCGTGACGTTGTACAACTGCAACCTGTAAAGAATGTTTAAAAACAAAACATGTAACCAAGTGCTGTGCCCCTCGTGAAGGCAGGGGTGACACAAGTTCCGGTTTCACAGGAGCAAACAGAAGCGAACATGTGCGAACGTGCGTAAAGCGAACCATTCGCACATGTTTCCTAACAATCGATCCTGTTCGACTCGGAGCTGCTCGTACCTCGTTTACACCGGGAGCGAGCGGAAGAGTGGAGTGGAGAGGTGGATATGGAGCGCCACTGAGAATGTAAGAGCAAGAGAAAAAGGAAGTACCTGAGAAAACCCGGCGACCAGCGGCATCGTCCGGAAGGGATTATAGAGTAAGAAAATACGGCAGAACGTCCCTCTCCCCTTCCGGCCAGGAATCGAACCCGGTTCACCTTGATGGGAAGCTGGTGAGTGAAGTGAGTGAAGAGATTTGAGCGGCTCTTAACAGCAAGGTCTCGAGAGCCGATGAGGGTGATTGAAGTGAATATGTAGCGACACTGGAATGAAAGGGCGCGGGAAACGGGAGATCCCCGAGAAAACCCGCCGACCAACGGCATCGTCCGGCACGATTTCAACTTGCGAAAAAATCTGGCGACCCGGCAGGGTATTGAACCCGGTTCGTCTTGGTGGGAGGCGAGTGTGCTAATCGCTCATTCACCAGGGGGGGGGGGTAAGCTAGTGCTCTAGCTACTGCAGCACCGCGGACCCCGCGAACGGGGAGAGAAAACGGGTGAACGAGCATTGAAAAGCGAAGCAGAGAATCTCCGGTTTCGCTCCTGTTCGCCCCGTTGTAGACAAGGCGCGAACTTCGAACACGAGCGAACGGCGCATATCCTTCGGTGATTCGTTGACAGACCGACAACGGACGGATCATCAGCGATCATCGAACCTGCACGAACACGGACGAAGAGAAATAGTTCGCACTTGCTTACGTAACTTTTTACATTACTCATAATCAATAATTTAATACGTTTGATGACTTGCTAGAGGTCCTTTCTTCCGCGTCGCAATTTTAAGAGCGTCGCAAGAGAAGATGCCATGTGTCTGAGATAACAATTACGACAACTTTGAAATATGCAGTAGTCCTCGTCAACGTTACTTGAGAATAAAATCTACAACAAATTCTTTTAAAGCAGAATTGGAAGCAATCCTCGTATTCCTGAAATGGGCGAAAATGACAATTTGGCATGGCATTCTGGTAAAGCTTGGCGTCGATAGATATTACAAATTTTCCTGTGTACGAATATAATTGCTATTGAATATAATTGCCGCTAACTCACCGGGTAGCATAAATCGTTTGAAAAGAATTAGACTTCTCTATGCTATTTTTACCTATCTTTCAGCGCGGATAATATAAAGAAATGTAAAAATATTAAGAATCGTTGCATTTGTGTAGAATTAATGCGTGAAATTAACTAATAACGAACCTTTATTTTAAAATCAAGACATATTAAATTTATTATCGACACGTGAACGACATTTTCAACAAGTTACATTTTACGACAATTTATGTCCCAGGCTAACCACTACAGGAAGACAACCCGATCCGACATTGCAAGACGTAAACAATACAAATACAGTGCCGAGACGAAAAGTTGTCAGAATATTTGTGACCGCATCTACGATAACATGAGTATCATTACGAGGCACTGAGAAATGGCCTCTGAAGTTAGGGCACGTGAACAAGTATAGCATCTTATTATAAATTGAGTTTGAAATTATTTTTTCTTGTAAATAGCTGTTTATTAAGAGGAATGGTGCATGAAAGCAGTATATTTGCATGATTTCCTATATAAGTCGTTCTCCAAAGCTTTTGCCGAAATTTATAATAATTTTCAATCCCTTTTTTACGTTGTTAGATATTTACTGCCGCTGATGGAAGAAAAGAAAGGTTTTTTTTTTTTTTTTTAATTTTATTTCCAATCAGTGCTCCTAGAATAACGAACACAATGAATTTGTAACAACTTAAGAAGGTGCTCAAAATTGTTATTTACGTCATGTCAAGCCAAAATTTTGGAAAAATCCGCTGTAAAACCACTTGTCACAAAAATTATATAAATATATGGTTTGCGTGCACCATTCCCCTTAATGCTCCTGCTTTATGTTGAGAGGTTAATCGACAAGGGGGTGGGGGTGGGAGGGTGCAAGGTGGCAGATTAAACGAAATACCTAAGGTTGGAAAAATTTATGTCCCCCCAGAACTTACGGTTATGAACGCGGATCTCGCGAATTAATAAGCAGCAACCTAGACAACCAAGTTCGTTGCAAATTGTGGGACATAATTGTTTATAAATTGCTAGCAACACCCAACTTTCGCGAAATGATTATATGACAATTTGTATTTCATCTCACTTTACCTGAGATCCACTTTCTTTTTTAGATGATTTGCACACCGCGCGTCTTGGGTGCCTGTACGCGAATCACTGAAGAACTTTGCAGGAGTATCCTAATTATGATTGGTCAGCCAGGTAAGGAAATGTTTTCTGGCAAAGACACGTGACAAACAAGCAAACGAAAACTGCTGATATAACCACAGTTTCCCCGAAACATAACATGCACTTTAGAAATTAACCTTAGAGAAAAGTCACTGCCCCTGCATGCATATATTTTAATAGGCGCACTGCGTGACATTCGCCCAGTAAAGTTGGTAACGATGGATGGAAAGTGGTTCCATATCTTAACGTCGAATAAAAAGTGTTAGGCAACAATTTGTGATAACTTAAAATAATTTCTTTTGCTTTCTGTTTTTTTTTTTAAATGCCTCGAAGTGTAAAAATGAGCAGATTTTTAAAGTATTTAATTTTTTTTTAATAATTTCACATTTTCATTCGACCGATGCATGGATAAGGTGGTAGGCCCGTCGCAATGTTAATTTTACATAAGGCGGAAGAATACACAACTTGTGTACAATTAGATCTTAAGCAGGGCTTTCAAAAGTGCTCATTTGTTTAACTGTGGACAGCCTACAACTGGCTATTAGGGAATTTTTTAAAGTTCAACCTGTTTGCACGTGATACCGCAACATTATTCCTTCCTGTTTACAACTGACTGAAGAGTTGAACAGGGCTCGTGTCAAAATCGATGTTGCTGAATCATAAAAGGAACGGCAGAGTAGGGACCGCGGTGGCTGAGCGGTTAGACTGCTCGCTTTCCACCCAGGCGAACCGGGCTCAATCCCCGGCCGGCTCACTCCGGATTTGCGCAAGTGGGAATCAAAGCCAGATGATGCCGCTGGTCCACGGGTTTTTCTCGATTTTCTCCCGTTTTCACCGTCCTTGCATTCCGGCGCTGCTCCATTCTCACCCTTGAATTCTGGCCTGCTACCGAAAGAAATCGGCATTTGACCCTACGATCCGCAGAACGACACCGGCTCCATCAGTTCACTGAAAATGGAGAGAAGCCTGGGGGGGGGGGGGGATGTATGGCTGCGAAGATACATTTAAGGAGTGTGTCATATTCTCCACGTTTTCCTTTCAACAACGTAATATTTTGGCGCATTTGGAAGTTATATAAAAACATTTCGAATCGTGTAAATTTCCATTCAATATATCTCTTTCATTAAGTTAATTCACGCTTGATATTGCATGCATCTTAATTATAAGATTTCTGTTGTTTGATCACAGATATACAAAAAAATGGCACACTGGCAACACAATGACATATGATATTGCTGTTAAAATCATGCTTGTAAAGTGCTTTTTTTTTTCTGCGTGGAAACATGCCGCTGAGACTAACCTGTGAGTTCAGTTTCCAACTGACATTAGTTAATTTTATTATAATTTCTAATTACGGACGGGTTTAGCGACGAATAAAAATATAATTAGTTCACTCTAACACAACATTCCTAACTTGCAAAACTAAGGGAGAAACAACTCACTCTACTTTCAGTCGGTCAAACACAACAATTCAGATTCCTGGCGGTTGAAACGATTCGGGGTTTTATTTTCTCGATTGTTAATCTGCAGTCTCTATATTTACGTTTTCATCACTGGTCATGTTTCACGCCTACTTCAGCTACAATCTACTTCGCCTACACCTACGCGATACTGCAGTTGACAACACGACACGCATGAAATGGGCGCATCGCCGCTCTCTTGTGATTGGCCGCAGTGCACTCAGTTTCTCCCGGCTCCTCTCCGGCTATGTTGGCAATCGTGGCAAACCCTGATAAAAATCAACGGTAGTAAGCGTATAAGCCCAGAAAACTCCGCACTCCGGTTTGGTCAGTTGGTGGCGTCCATTATCCTACTGCTTTTGTCTTCTCGGGGTCTGTTTTAATCCTGTGGGCCAGCACTATATGTCCCAAGAATTGGAAATACAGCTGGGATATTATGATGCGCGAATAATAAGCGTTGGTGTATGTACGCTTGTTAATATACACTAAGATAATTTTATATAATTATGTGCCATATAGAAAAATATTCGTAAAAAATAGTTAAAGGTTCATTATTTGCATGAATTATAAGTTTTGTTTTGTATTTAACTTAATCAATTCTCGAACTATCCAGAGAAAAAAATCTTGATATGTTTTAAAACTTGCAGAAAAATTGCTAGAGTATTATAAATATCAATAAATAAGAAGTAGACGATCTCTGTCTGTCTGTCTGTCTGTCTGTCTGTCTGTCCGTCTTTAATACCTCTAAGTCCCTTGAAACTCAACAGAAGTTCTTCTAATCTTGCAGTGCGAAGGCTCAGGGTAGAATACATGTCAATTTCGAATTTTAGCAAGATCAGATTACGCAATCATTACCTTTTACCCTAAAAAATTCATTTTTTATTTTTTTTCCCTATATAAAAGTTTTGTATTTATGCATAGAGAATATTTCATTGAGATATGAAGGTAATGGAATATCATTTTTTTTTCTCTAAATGTCTTGCTTTAATGTTGAGTTAATTAATTGGGGCCACAGTGGATAGAACGATTCCAAGTGAGGCCTTAGTGGCTCATTGGATAGAACTATATAAAGTGGTGCCACAGTGGCCAAGTGGGTAGAGAAATATTAAATGGGACCGCAGTCGCTTCAATGTTGAGTAAATTCCCCATCATTTCATTATAACCTACATATATCTATGCAATATTTTTTTTCATTCTTTCTTTCATAACCAAATTTTTTAACATGGTAAATGTTCCAGCCCGTGACAATAAAAAAAGAAAGGTCACGGTCTGGGTCCCCTAGTCAATAAATAAACACACTATATACGTAAATGCCTGCTTTTTGATTCCCGAAACATTTAAAAAGTAAGGTGTGTTTATCCTCGGAAGTTAGTTATCCTGAGAAGCCTGGGTCTTTTATACACGTGAACTACACAAGGACAGTAATCATTACAGCCGTTCTTCTGATAACATTTTTAATTAGGCTCCTTATTCATTTACAACAAACTGTCATTTTGCTGTTTGTCGTTCGTGCCGTCCCGCTTAAAGCAACCGCGCTTTCTGCTGCATCGCTGTTCATGAAACATATCGCTCGCTCTCGGACAGCAGAACCAGCACGCCACGCGGACATCCTAAAGACTACGGGCAGTTATATTTTGCGAAAAGATTTCGAAACAATATAGAGTTCAAAACACTGCAGAGTCGTCCAGCTTTTCTGATTGGGCGAAACATGTTCCGGTCTGTGCACAAATTATGAAGGTTCAGTGTCGGTGTTGAAGGAATCCTGAGTGGCTCGGTCGCACGAGCAGCCAATGGAGGTATGACGACAGTTGAGGTGTCTACATGGCATTGAAGTCCACTGTGTGTGCTCAGAATTTTCGCGATAAATCACTGGCCCTACTAATGACTATAATTAATTCATGGTAACTTCCAACTTTTCTGAAGCCCTGCTAAATTTCCACTTCCACGATATCCCCCTGTCTTATGCAAAAAAACGCCTAACCAAGTCGGCATATTTAAGCTGAGGGGGGAATCAAAATCGCCATACATTGGGTGATTCAAAAAGAGCAAAGCAACCACGGGTAGACTATACAGGCAGATATTTTAGAGACGAGGGTATTGACGTAATGAACATGGCGATGGGAATGCACTCTTGTGCTACAAATAAGATAAAAAGCAAGACGCATTGTTGCTGGTGAAGATGCACTCGCGGGTAAACAGCGCCTCGTCTGTCCATAACACAGCGTCAGGGAAGTGAGGAGTAGAATCGCGATGCTGCAAGAACCACGTGGCAAAGTCAAGTCGACGACTGCAGTTATCTCTACTGCCACATGTGCTTCTTCGAGTACAGCTGCACTGCACTCCGCCGTGCAACCAGGTATAGGCTGTTCACCGTAAAGTAAGCACTTTTGAAAGCCCTGATCAAGATCTACTTGTATGCACGTTGCGCATTCTTCCGCCTTGCGCAAATTTAACATTGCCATGGTCCTCATCACTTAATTCATGCGTCGCCTAAGTGAAACTGTGAATTTGTTAGAAAAGTAATCATTTTATAAATCTGCTAACTCTTACACTCTGGCGCAAAAAAAAAACCGTAATAAATAATATAAATTATCACAAATAGTTACCTAACACTTTTTTTTAACGTTTGCATATGGAACTACTTTTTATCCATCATCCATCGTTACCAACTTTACCAGGCGTATGTTACTCAGTGCGCCCGTTAAAATATGTGCAGGCAAGGACAGTGACATTTTTTAAACGTTGATTTAAAAAATGCCCGCTTTATCGTGAACAGTCTATATCACTTTGTACAATTGATGTAATACTGCACTTGCGGAGTGCAGTGGAGATATTTAGGCTACTCTTAGTTCCGAGGTCTTCAGAGACGATGAGGGTGAAGCGAGTTGAGTATGGGGCAGCAATGGAACGCAAGGTCGGGGGAAACGGGAGATCCCCGAGAAAACCTGCTGATGAGCGGCATCGTCCGGCAAGATTCCAACATGCGAAAATCCGGGGAACTACCCCACCAGGAATCGAACCCGGTTCGCCTAGGCGGGAGGCGAGTGGTTTAACCACTACATCTCCGCGGCTTACCTGTACTTGCCGTTTCGATATCAGGTCGCTTTGAGTGATAGTGATACATGTTATTTACACAGTAATTACTGCTTACAGCATATGCGTCTTGCGTTTTAGTTATTCGTAAAGTAAGGATGCATTTCGGACACCATGTCCTACACCAGAACACCCGTCCTGACACATCTTGCGTTCCCCATCCTGTATATACAAAGAGCTTGAATTTTTTATTCGCAGTGGCTCTGTAACAAGTACCCGGTCTCTACTGAAAAATGACTATATATCTCTATCTTCATTTTTCTTCCAACTCGTGGGTACTGTGAAAACTACGATTTATGCAATAGGTGCGACGAAAGCAAAATATCTTCATACATTTATTTTAATTGATCTCTTCAGTGAAAATAAACTTCTATAGCTTACGTTCTTGCCATCAGTAGCTGAGTATTTACAGTTAAAACTCTGGCTGTAAAGGACTTGCGAACACTAAAATATAACGAGAGATGCGGAATCCAGAAATAAAAATGTTCAGACTCACAGTTAAGTAGAATCGATGCTTAATTTCGTGTTTTCAGGTATCGGAAGCTCAACTAGTATGAATTGAAAACACGTCTTATTAATTCAATTATTTCAGAATGCCGAAAACCAAAATGGAAGTATAATCCGTTCACGGTAAAGTGAGCACTTTTTAAGGCCCTCACGAAAGGAATAACAGCAAATAAATGTATATTATTGTAGCCTCATATGTTAACCTTGAAAGCGGTGAAACGTATAGACCTTATTTATTAGTTAGCCAACATGACCATTTTTATACTAAAAAGTGGCGGAAAGACAAAAATTGGCTGAGAATAAAATTGAGAAGGGCCATAATTAGTGCTCACTTTACCGTGAACAGCCTATAAAATGGTTCTCCAACTAAAAAAGCCACAGCTATTTGGAAGCAAAACATTAACAACAGAAAAATTATACAAGAAAGGAATATCTTTAAAAGGTCAGTGACCGGAACTGGCATTGATCGCCTTACGTATAAAGTGAGTTCACGGTCACACAAAGGTAAGTCACGTTTACAATACCTGAAGCGGCCCGTGGTGGGTACGACGAGCTTGGTCGCCTGCATCATGTCCTGCACGCTGTACAGTCCCGTCATCTCCAGACTGGGTACAGTCACCTCCAGGTCAACCTTCCTGTCTGCGAGAGTCGTCCTCGCACGCCTTACCTCCATCGGCGCCGACGGCAAGATCTGCAGCTCTCTCAGCAACCTGCCGACAACTTCCCTCGCGTCAACTACACATTCAGCCCTCAAATCTCCTACAAGCTGTCACTACTACGATTTTAATCCATTTCACCAGGATGCCGCGGTGGCTGAGTGGTTAGACTATTTTTTTTATTAACCCTATTTAGCAGTGCAGCCATCCAGGGTGTTCAATTCTACCATGACTACTTCAATTGAACAAACAGTATATTAGTAGAGACCTGCAAAATTCGCGTTATTATTTGGCGAAACACGTTTAACTTACTACACGTGTACCTTTGCAATACGTTTGTCGCTGGACCATACTTTATTTGACACGCCTTGGGTAACTCTGCGCCAATAAATGAACACATCTCAGTTGTGTGCCCCATTCACGTGCAGTTCTGTTATAAAAGGCGTGTCTTCACATCTAGGCAGCAGCCAATGGAGAAACGGCGCTGGCTCGAGTATATATAGTGCTGTGAAGTTGACCCTGATGCCAAATAATAACGCGAATTTTGCAGGTTCGTATATATTAGTAATACAGATTCACATATTTTTTTGTGGGAGGGCGGCTGTTCGTCTGGGCGCCCGTAATTTAAGCTGCAAATTCTATTTCTATTCGAAAGCGGCATTCACACTTCCTAGGAAGGTGGTGAGATATTCTGCCTCGACCGAGACAGCTCCCCAACGGGTATCCTTTCTGCCGCCCACCGATTCGCCGCCCCCGCCTGAACAGACCAGGGACCGGGATTCCCACGAATTCGCCCGCGCGACCGGACGCCGTCGGGCCCGCATACAGCTAACTAGCCTTTCGGCCGGTCCGTCATGGCACTCAACGGTCGAATGGCCCCGTCCACGAACCCGAAGGACCCCGCCCCCTCCCTATCGGTACTATTATATTTTGTTCTTTTTATTTTTTCCCTCGCCCACCGTTTTGCTCCAACCTAAGCATCGTCCAGGACATCGAAGTACCCCTTCTGGACACCCAGACCTTCGTTTCCCGGCGTACGAGGGAATGGAGCTCCGCTCCTACGGCCCCCCTTTTTTTTACACAGACACATACACAAACATCAATCAACATATTATCTCAAATCACATCTATCCCTCATTTAGATTTTCTTCTCCGCAATTCCTTCCGTTCTTCTTTCATTCGTTTCAGATCTTGTCTTCTCTTCCTCCTCCTTTCAATTTTTCTTCCCCACCATTATTCTGCCAAACTTCTATGTGTACTGAAAATTCTGTTTCTTATCTAACAGAGAGAGTAATTTATAATTTTTATTTAATTTATAAGGCGGTTAGCCTTTTTTTTTTTATTTCATTAATCCTACTTAGCAATGCAGCCATCCAGGGTGTTCAATTCTATAATGACTTCTACAATTTAACAAACAGTATATAAGTTATATAAATTCACAATCGGTGGTTAGACTGCTCGCCTCCCACCAAGGCGAACCGGGTTCAATCCCCGGTCGCTTCACTCCAGATTTTCGTAAGTGGGAATCGTGCCGGACGATGTCGCTGGTCGCCAGGTTTTCTCGGGGATCTCCAGTTTCCCCTGCCCTTACATTCCAACTCGATTCCACTTGCGAAAATCCGGAGTGACCCGGTCGTGGGTTGATCCCGGTTCGCCTTGGTGGGAGGTGAGCAGTTTAACCGCTCAGTCACCGTGGCTCCTACTCTGGTGTTCCTTTTATGATCGAGCAACATTGGTTTTGGCACGTGTCCTGTTCAACTCTTCAGTCAATTGTAAATAAAGTGGAATAATGTTGCGGTATCACATGCAAACAGGTTGAATAAAAAAAAGCCCTAACAGCCGGTTAGTAAAGACACCCAAATTTCGCGAAAAGACTTCCGTGCATGTTGTATTTCGAGATCTTTCATTCCGGCTCCGCTCCATTCTCACCTCACTTCACCCTCATCGGCTCTCAAGACCTCGATGTTAAAAGCAGCCCAAACCTCTTCACTCATTCACACGTAAACAATACATAAAATTACTACAGCTATTATTATTCATTGGAATGGATTGGGTTGGATTGGACTGAATAGGGCTTATAAAGGCCCTCGGTGTTATGCTTGAAGACATATCACGGAACAAGCTAACGTATGGTCTAACTTAAACTAACACCCACGCCTTACCTGGGGTTCGAACCTAGAACCTCCCGCAGCCCAGACCGGCGGTGTAACACTCGACTGCGCTACGGGAAGTCAGCATCAACATTAAATTGCATAATTTAATGCGGATAACATTTAACTCATGACTAGAGCCACGAGTATTTGGCGGAATGAGTTGGTAGCAAGTTAGGTTGGACAGTCCTCTATACACTCGAGACACTATAGTTTGCTCTTACTGGGTGCTATGATCGAGTGTGTGGTGGCCTTTGTGCAGGACTGTTAAACACTGATTCACACTACTGCTTCCGGCTTATTACTGGCTCACAGTTAAACGTGGCGTATCTAGACAACTGTCGCCCAATCACAACCGTAGGACAAAAGAACAACTGTTCGGAGCCTATCTATGAATTCGCGAAATACTCGTGGCGCTACACATTACAGATGCTTTAATGTTTGGTGGGGATTTTATTCTCAATGTATTTATTTGTCTATCGGAAGGACTCAGCCCCTCTCGAGAACCGTCCTTGCAACTCCGCTGGTGGTTTGGTTGAAAGCCAGATACAGCCGCTCACAAAAACACAGAGTGGAACTTAATACTGGTATTGTTAATGCAGTAGGCGACTTCTCGTACATCTCTCAATATATTTTCTTTTAGAACACGCTTTATTGGTTTGTAATTTTTTTACAGGCTGTCTTCTAAATGAAATATTTCTCACCATATTGCGAGTCAATTTTTCTAAGCACAGTACTTACACCGAGTAGTTATGGTGGAAGTCATGGAAATATTCTTCTTCAAGGTGCACTGGCTCGATGATGGCTTCCAGCTTCTTCGATATGTTTTTGGAAAACACCTGGAACAAGATGAATGTTTTCGTTGATTTCATTAAAAAAAAAAAAAAAAAAAAAAAAAAGATAATATGTAATTCATAACAATAGTTATACACCAATACGCACTTTGCAAAAAGATAGCATTATAGACCTTCGTTTCCTCCCTTTAAAAGTAAAATGACTAAATGCTGCTCACGATAGTGAGCTCTTTTGAAATCAACCTTAGAAAAAAGTCACTGCTCGTACTTGCATATATCTAACGGTCGTGCTGAGTGAAACGGGCCCAGTAAAGTTGGTAACGATGAGGGAAAGTAGTTCCTTATCTAAACTTCGAATAAAAATTGTAAGGTAACCACTTGTGATAACGTACAGTATTTATTTTGCTTTCTGTTTTTTTTTTTTTTTTTAACGCATCGAAGCATTACAATGAAGATATTTATAAAATATTTACTTTTCTAATAATTTCTCAGTTTCACTTAATCGACGTATGAATAAGGTGATGAGGACTATGGAAATGTTAATTTTACATAAGGTGGAATAATACACGGGGTACATATAAATAGATCTTAAGCAGGGCTTTCAAAAGTGCTCAGTTTACCGTGAACAGCCTATATCGATATAAATATATTGTTAAACTGCAAAGTGAATACTTCTGAGAATTGATTTGCAAAGAAACTTTATAATCGGCAATTATTATAGCGGGAATATTTCACCAATAAAAAATAAAACTTGAGATGACTAGCTATAGAGGCTGTATCTATTTTAGACATTGGGCATTAGTTAAAACCAGATGATTTTTTATGAATTACTGAATACGAACGTATTTGAAGTATGCATGCCCACAGGATAGGACTGACAGACCTAAGAAATATGTTATATAAAAAACCCATCAGATTTCTGTGAGAATTAAAGATTGGTTCGTTCTTTAATATCATACTTGCAGCATAGGTCAATGAATCGTACTTTACGCTCTGAGCATGTCAAGAATTGTTTGACAAAAAAATTGAAGGAAACTGATAAATTCTACAAACATTTTTGTTGGTGTCAGAATTATTTAATAAGATACTCCAGGAAGCAAGATTACACGAATTTACGTAATTTGCCTTGGACGAAGTAAAGTAGGAGCAAATGTTGCAATTTCCCAACATTCCATCAAAAATTTACATTGCGTCACGCAATATGTTACCGACTGTATCTAGTTTATCGGTCTAAACCGGTTTAAACGTTAGTTTAAAGCGGTCGCCCGCTGAAGCCGAGAAGCGCGGGAGCGATAAGGGCTACATTGCCACGTTCATCAAGTGCGTCATCACCGCTAGGTGCAAGCCTATGAACTATCTTACAATGCTCTTGTCGTGTTGCGTCGTGTTGCTATGGGAGTGTTATCTTATCATTTTATTCGCGGAAAGTCTATCATGAAGTTCAATACATGCTCCTATCGTAGTTTAACCCTCTGATGAGTATGCACTGCACGTATATACTCGGGCAACGTTTATTTGGAACTTAATTTGTCCTTGAAGACAATTCTCACACTTCTATGGCTTGCTGTTTCGTTGGACTCTATGGGAAACTAAGTAAAAAAAATTACAACTAGTCGACATTTAAATTCATAGCAAAAAAGTGTTAATTTTAATAATTTTTCAAATGAACACGATGGATTTTGAAACATGTTGTAACTGCCACGACACATACTCAACAAGCGACTCCATTGGCCGATGGACAGACAATAAACGCTGCGGAATATTGTAAGCGTGTCCGGCGTAGCCAGGACCAATAGGAAGAGGGTAAGTAGAAATACAGAGACCAACACAACTCATATTGGTGTAGTGGAGAAAATAGGCAGCTCACTTCAACCTTGTCTTCAGTGACAGTGAATCTTTGCCTTCGTAAACGGTTAATTCGTGTCGCTGTAGTATATTTTTAAGATAGAGCTGTCCGAAAAAGCCAGTTTTAACAATCCTATAAAGGTTATAAAATTATGTTTAAAGTACGCGTGACATCTTGAAAGTTCGATTCGGTTCTCATATGGGGTATGTTTCCTTGACGTCGGTAAACACATTGGAAACACGTGTAATAGTTCCTTTAAGAAAAACGCGTATTTAAATATGCTGCAAGCGAGGTAAGAAACCGCTCCAGTTATAAAATTGGGAAACCAGTTTTGTTAGCTTATTTATTTTTGGTCTTTAACAATAATTACACATATAACAATCTCTGTATTGATATCTCATACGTTATACACATATAACGAACATGACATACATATTTTTATAGTAGCAATTAATCTCAAGATTTTATAGCAAAATCTACCGTTTTCTAGTAGAGGGATTGTTTTAGGAAGCGGACAACTCCAAAGTGATTAAAGGCAAACAAATAATTAATTTAAAAGCAAGGTTAATAATAATAAGAAGAAATGTTAAGCAGCAATGTGAACACTCAAAGCGCGAGTTAACCTCAGATGAATGTTAAAACCAAATATATAGGGCTACCTGATTTTCGCGAAAAGATTCACGCGAAGAAGGCTAGACTCCAATGTCCTGTGGCATACGTGCAGTTTACCTTGAGTTATTGGCCACGTGGCTTTGTCGGGAGACAGTTCCTTCCTTGGCTGAGTCAATCAGAATCAGGTAACTCCGACACTGGGTGTACGTGATTCGCTGGCAGACACTTGCAATACGCGACAGTTAAACTCACCCAATCACGAGAGTGGGTATAAGTTCTAGTATTTTAGAGTACAATTGATCCTGAGATCTTTTGGCGAAAAACAGGTGGCCCTACAATTATGAAAATATCCTTTTGCTCTTGTAAACATTTTGCCTTAAAGGCACATGTCAAAAAGACGCTTTTCTCAGGTTGAGGTATTCCGTAAACTTAGTTACGTTTACGTATCGAAGGCCGTCTCCCCGAGTACACACGAAAATGCCCTATTTCACTCTAAACTTGAATCAGCGTGATATCACTAAGTCCAGTCAGTGAATGTCACTTAATATACGACTACCGACTAAACAGTGCTTGAAAAACTATGGGATGTATTGGAATTAAACTGAAATTACCGTCAAACAAGTGATTTTCAGGCACTGCAATAACCAGCTTGCTGTCTCTTGTTTCCAGTGACGGGGACCCATTTTCACTGTTTCAGACTTGAGAGTGTGTATAACACTTCTCGTATCTACCACACCCTGATCTCTGAAACTTCTAAATTCATAGTTATCAGAATATTTTGCTGACTCGTAGAGATCCAGAGACGAGCAATCAACTGCTGCTTATTCACAGTGTTATTTTGTCTCTAACCTATGCTAATCTAAGTGTCAAGTGTGCGTCCGAGGTAGGGATGGGACGTAAGTGAGTCTTGGGGCTAAGCCCCATACGTAGGGATAGGAAAATTTCGCGAGTTTATTGACCTGTAAGCTAGACTCCACATTACTGTGTATACTCCAGCCTCAATTGTTTGTTCACTGGTTGCTATCCCAGAAAGTGGCCTGTGTTACTCCGCACCTGGCAGTATGGGATTCGCTACTTGTTTCCCTGCAAGTCTGTTATTGGCTCAGAGTCATCCAGGGCGTTCTAACAAACTGCGAACCAATTGCAAAGTCACCTCCAGTGTGCCCATGATTGACGTCTAGCTTGTCCTGAAATGAACTCGTGAAAAGTTATTATTCCTACCCATACGCCTAGCAGAAGGAATTCATGCAAGGAGACATGCACCATGGCAGAGACGGTTATTGGCATTCATGGCCGTGACCGGGTTCACGACTATCTCTCTGAATGTTCATACCTACATCTAAACCTGTAACTAGGGAGGGAGATAGAAAATCTGCATGTACACCATAAAAATTCTCTCGACGGGGGAAAGAAAGTTCAAAACTTATTACACTGCATTAATAGAGTGAGTGAAGAAATTTTAGCGGCTCTTAACATTGAGAGTCTCCCAACGAGAGCGAAAGGGGTTAGTATGAACTAGCGCCGGCATGAAAGGGTGGGGGAAACTGTAGGCAGGTAAGTAGTTGGGCTTAACGCCTCGTCGACAGCGAGGTCATTAGAGACGGTGTAAGTTGCACAGGGAAGAGGGACTGGGGGAAAAAATGGGAAGGAATCTAACATGGCCTTTGTTAGGGATCCATCCCAGCATTAACCTGGAGTGATTTCGGAAAACAAGGGAATACCGAAATCAGGATGGCCGAAACTGAATTCCGGAACATCACCATTTAAAGTTAAAATCCTTCTCTCAGCTATATCATAATAGGTTCTTTTATGTCTTCTTACATAACTAAGTTCACCTGAAACTGATAAATATTTAAACAAATCTTGCTATATCTAACCACTTCAATTTATTTTTATTTTTTTAAATTTTGTTACAAAACCGAAAAATAGAGTGCAACCATTATGGACTAAAACCATTTCCCATAAAAAAGTTAGGAAAAGTAATCTCTTAAAATAATATATTTTTTCCGAACAAATACTATGCTTACAAACAAAAAAAAAAAAAAAGCTTCTGATGTGGTGGTATTCGTGATATGTGACTTGTGCTGTTTTTGTGCTGAGGCACGTGTTAGCAGCTTGTTTGCCACGAGAGGGCAGTAGTGTCGCAAGATGGCGCGAATGGAGGATGAGCACGACTGCTTGTCCTAAACATTTTTGGTCCTCCGGGCCAGATTATTTACGGGAGATACAGTTTTGTTTACGGGAATGTACGCTAGAAGTGTAGTATACACCTTTTAACGGTTCGGTGACGGCAAACGGGAAAGTTTCTGCGGTTATTGTCGGGTTTGGTTTACGGCACGTCGCGCCTAAACTCCATGTCAACAAACACACTGCAATAACGATCTCCGCCAGTCAGAGGAATCTTTAATCCACGTTTCTCACTCACGTACGAGCATGTGATTATTCTGCTGTTTTATACAGTGCTCTTCGTGCATTATGCAACTTGTTTGTTGGATATACGTTTATTCACATCTTTAAATAAAATGGCGGCTGCATGATCGCCTGAGCTACAATTTGTAATTTTCAATTATCTGCTAGCCCAGTCAGACGAGGCCAGAGAACTGTACGAAGCATCTAGGGAAGATGAATCGAAGGTGGAAGACTTCTAGTTGGTCTTCGAAGAGGTTATGTTGAAGAGAGATGAACTACTGGCGAATTTGTTTGCTATCTGCGCCCAGCCACCTCAAGAAGATCCGAGTGAGTTAAGTGAGTGCAAGGAACAGTTTGCAACATACGAGACAGTTTTCCATGAACTATAAAAGGTATATAGTAAACTGAAGTAGAACACTTGTGGCTACACGACCCACAGTGATTGTTCACAAAGGTTAGGAATCCCGACAGCAGTGCTACCACCTCTACTATTGCCGGTATTCAGTGGCAATAGAGGTGAGTTGATTGGGCTTAGCAGAGTTATTCAATTCAATTGTTGGTCAAGCTCCGCACCTTACCCAAGTCCGGAAAATTCATAACGTGTCGGGTTGTTTACAAGGCGAGGCCAGAGAGTTGGTACACAATATACCGGTCACCGAAAGCAATTACTCGGTAATTTGTAAAATATTACAGAAGAGGTTCAAAAGTTTGAGACTCGCAGCAACACTACATGTCCAGAAGATCTTGCATCTACAAAAGGTTGACAGTAAGAAAGAAGGTGGGTTAACCAAGTTTGTTACAGTAGTGGAAGAAAATTTGAGTGTGTTGGAGGTTAAGAAATTTCCAGTGGCTCAGTGGTATTTCTTGCTGCTAAATATATTGCTCGAGAAGTTGGATGCACCACTCAGGCGGGCATTTGAACTCTTCCACGAAGAGGATGTGCCATCGTATTCCAAGCTCCTCAAGTTTTTGGAATGGAAGGCTAGTGCTGTGGAGCATGTTCAGCTTGCTGCCGATGATCAACCTCCTGCTCGTTAAACCTGCAAGAGTCCACCCTCTCAGAGGAATTTTTCCTCCTGGAACAAATTTTGGTCAATGAGCCATGGAAACAATAGCCAGTCAGCAGATCCAAAGACAACCCTTGTTCAGTTCAGGACAATACATGTAAGCAGATGTGCCCAATTTGTGGTGCAGCCCAAGCCCTACACAGATGCCAGACATTTCTTTCAAAGCAGACAGATGAGAGAAGGGAGTGCATGCTAACCCACAAGTTATGTTTTAACTACCTGCGAGCAGGAAATGCAGCGGTAAATTGCTATTCAAAGTTTCGCTGTCAGCAGCGCCAACACACACATCACACCTTGATTCACTTGTCACGAGATACAAGTTCTGATGAGACAGATCAAGATGCTACAGACCCTTCTGGTCAAGAAGAAGGTAATAGTAGCACTGTCGCAATGTGTTCGTCGTGTCTTTCAGAGGAGGATGGTCCTCTGACTACTGTTTTGCTTGAGACTGCTCGCATCAATGTTAAAGACAGTAGTGGCCAATACCAGGTTGTGGGTGAATTATTGCATAGTGCATCCAAGTCATCATTCATAACTGAAGGGTGTGTGAAACGCTTGGGACTTAAATGACATCAGGCAGGGGTCAACATTACTGGCATAGGGCATACTAGGACAGACTCGAGAGGGGCTGTAGTATGTGAGATTGCCTCGCTTCACATGCGAGAGTTGCATCTTACTACTCGAGCGTTGATTCTCAATAACATTACTGGTAACTTGCCTTCAGCGGAAATTGTTACAAAAAAGCTTGTACATCTTAAAAATATTCCCTTAGGCGATCCCGAGTTCGCCTCAGCTGGTTGCATTGACATGTTGCTGGCAGCAGATGTAGTAGCTGATGTGATGACTGGCCGCAAGATCGAAGGAAAACCACATGCATTTCATACAGCATTTGGTTGGGTAGTTGCTGATAATGCTCCATGTGCAAGTAAATGTGAGTCAGTTTCCTTATTTGTACGAGTGGATGCATCTCCTGATGTGGCCCTTCAGAAGTTTTGGGAGGTAGCAGAGGTTCCATCAGTGAAGTTCCTGTCAAGCGAGGCCCAACAGTGTGAAAATCACTTCATAAGTACCCACAAACGTGGTGAAGATGGAATATTTGTCCTGAGACTTCCATTCAGATCATCCATGCGTAATTTGGGTAACTCATCTTCAACAGCAGTGTGTAGACTTGGTGGACTAGAACATCGACTTGCAAAGATGCCACAGCTGAAGCAGCACTACCAAGACTTCATGGAGGAGTATGAAAACTTGGGTCATATGACACGTATTGGACAGTTAACACCCACACATGATGGCTATCAAGTATCCCTTACTACAAGTGAATTTGCTCAGCCAGCATACTTTATTCCTCACCAAGCAGTAGTCAAGGAGGAAAGTGTTTCCACAAAAGTGAGGGTGGTTTTCGATGCATCCTGCAAGACCACAAATGGACAATCACTGAATGATCTTCTACTTCCTGGGCCGAAATTACAGAATTGAATTTTTGATATAGCTTTGAACTTCCGAACATTTCCAGTTGCTGTGACTGCGGATGTATGCAAGATGTTCAGGCAAATAGTTGTTGATCTCATTGATAGGAAGTACCTGTGTATTTTTTGGAGGAATTTAGTGAACGACCCAGTTAGCGTGTACGAGTTGAGCACAGTCACGTATGGGCTGTCTTCTTCGCCTTTTCAAACCCTCCGCAACCTGCAGCAACTTGCAACAGATGGGGGTAACAAGTTTCCACTAGCTGCTCATGCTATACTCAATGATGTCTTTGTTGACGATATAGTTACAGGAGCTGCAACTGTTGCCGATGCTCAGTTACTAAAGTCTCAGTTCATCGGACTCTTGGTAGTAGGAGGGTTCAAACTGCATAAGTGGTGCTCCAACCATGAGGCGCTCTTGGATGACCATCGACATGAATCTGAGAACTCATCTCGTATGTTTGGTTGTCCTGATTCAGTAAAAGTGTTAGGCCTACGCTGGGACCCAGTATAAGATCACTTATTGTACAAAGTGACCATCCCTGACCTACCTGTGCATAGCATGGTATACTCTTAGCTGTTGCTCGTCTTTATGACCCATGTGGATGGGTAGCACCAGTGGTCACATCCATTAAGATATTGTTACAGACCTTGTGGACTCAAGGCCTAGGTTGGGATGAGCCAGTTGGAGAAGAGATATCAATAGTGTGGACATGTTTTAAGGACTCTTTGCCATCCTTGTCTGAAGTTAATGTGAGCAGATTCGTTCCAGTCCAAGAACATAACGTGCAGTTTCATGGGTTTTGCGATGCCAGCGAGATGGTATATGCTGCAGTTATTTATGCCCCGTTGTGTTACAGCGGGTGGTGCCACTGAAGTGCACCTGCTTGTTACCAAATCCAGGATGGCGCCACTCAAGACTCTGTCTGTTCCAAGGTTAGAGCTGTGTGCAGCAGTTTTGTTATGTAAACTTTGGCTATGTGTTGTAAGATACAGTGGTTCAAAAGTTGTTAACCTGACATTTCATGCCTGGACAGACTCTACAGTAGTCCTAGCCTGGTTACGATTGCCACCACACAGTTCAAAAACCTTTGTTGCCTACCTAGTTGCAGAGATCCAGTCCATTGTATCACCTAGTTCCTGGAGGCATGTTCCGTCAGAACATAACCCTGCTGATGTTGCTTCACGTGGCTGTTTTCCAGACCACCTGGTGAACACAATATGGTTTTCAGGACCACGTTGGCTGTTGCAACCTCATGAGAGCTGGCCTGTGTAGCATTCTTGTGAGAGAGTACATCTTCCCGAAGTTAAACCAGTGATGTCAAGTGTCTTGGTGGCAAACTCCAATCAGATGCAGAACTCCAACGACCCTTTCTGCTTGTTGCAGCAATCATTTTCCTTTTCTAGACTTCAGAGAGTCATAGCATGTATCTTACAAGCGAGATTAATTTTCCGAAAACTGCCTCATTCCATTGGCAAGTTGCAGACAACTGAGGAGTTGTGCACTGTCCGTAATTACTGTGTCAAGATTGTGCAGGCAAATTACTTCAGGGAAGAGATTAGAGCCTTGGAAAATGGAGAACCATGCTCTAAACCAATTAAAAGCCTTGTGCTATTCTTGAACTCGAAGGGCGTTGTCAGGGTGGGCGGCAGGCTGCATAGCGCCTTTGACTGAAGAAAGTAAGCATCCCGTCCTACTTCCGGAGCAAAGCAGACTTTCCGAATTGATTATCATGCATTGTCACGTGACCAACCTGCACACGGGTCCATCAGCCACATTGTACCTGATACGTTGAGAATACTGGATAATTTCTGCTCGCACTTTGATTCGTAAGCTCCTTCAAAACAACTGTGTCGCATGTTTTAAAGTGAGTGCAGCTTCATCAGCACCACTGATTGGCACGCTCCCTGCATCGCGATTCGCCAGGGTAATGCATTTCGCAATGTTGGAATTGACTTTGGGGGCCCATTCCTTGCTACCCCAGTTAAAGCGAGAAGGAATACCGCCCAGAAGGTTTATCTGCATGGTGACCAAGACTGTGCACCTGGAGCTCGTGACCGATCTCTCTGCAGCAGCATTCCTTACTGCACTGAAGTGCATTGCATCCATTGGAAAAAATGTTAATTTTTGGTGGGCGGAATGTTTGCAAACAAAAAAAAAAAGCTTCTGATGTGGTGGTATTCGTGATATACGACTTGTGCTGTTTTTGCTCAGCCACGTGTTAGCAACTTGTTTCCCATGAGAGGGCAGTAATGTCGCAAGATGGCGGGAATGGATGATGAGCACAATTGCTTGTCCTGAACATACTATTTTTTCTAATACGATAAGGGATTTTCTGGAATTCACCAACGTAATCTACGAATCAGAGCAAGGATTAGTGTTATACCGGTAACAAAAATATCGCAATTATTACCAATAATTTCTTAATTAATATTATTTATGCAACATATGTCAAATGAACAGTGGCATCGATTTCCACTTGTGAATATCCAAAGTGAATCGGCCGGGGATTGAACCTGGTTCGCCTTGGTAGGAGGCGAGTAACCTAACCGCTCTGTCACCGTGGTCCCTTGTATTAAGAGAAAACGCTACATAAGCAGGGGTAGGGAAATTTCGCGAAAAGATTTCAAGACAAGTTATATTTCAAAACACTGTAGGGTCGTTTACTTGTCCTGATGTTGGTGCTTGTAGTATTCAAGTCTACCCTGTTCTCAAACTTTTTTTCGCGAAATATCACTAGCTGTAGGTATAAGCTGTTCGTGGTAAACTAAGCACTTTTTAAAGCCCTGCTGAAGATTTACTGACACGACCATTGCTTATTCTTCCGTCATAATTAAAATTAACATTGCCGTGGGACTGATAACTTTATTCATGCGTCGGTAAAGTGAAATTTAAATAATCAGAAAAGTAGATATTTTACAGATTTGCCAATTCTGCTATATGCGTTAAAAACAGAAAGAAAAAATACCTCGTTTCAGTATTCGAAAATGTTTAACTAACACTTGTAATGAAACTTTAAAACGTGGAACTATTTTCCCTCCCACGTTACTAACTTTATTGGCAGCATGTTAATTAGTATGCTGGTAGTGGTACTGACTTTTTTAATAACTTGATTTCAAAAGTTGACAGCATATAGGAAACGTACTCTTCATTGGCGGGTGTAAAAAAAAATACCAGAAAGGAATGCGAGACTTCATACAGAGCAATTGCGGATATAGGCTGTTCACGGTAAAATTAGCACTTTTGAAAGCCCTGCTCAAGATCTAATTGTATACACGTTGTGTGTTCCTCCGCCTTATGTAAAATTAACATTGCTATGGGCCTCATAACATTATTCATGCGTCGGTCAAGTGAAACTGTGAAATTATTAGAAAAGTAAATATTGCACAAATGTGCTAATTTTTACACATCGATGCATAAAAATATCGAAAGCGAGAGAAATAATTTGAGTTAAAATAATGGCCACCTAAAACTTTTTATTCGATGTTAATTTATGGAACTATTTTCCACTCCATCGTTACCAACTTTACTGGGCACATGACACTCACTGCGCCCATTAAAATACATGCAGGTAGGGGCAGTGGCTTTTTCTAAGGTTAATTTCAAAAGTACTCACTTTATCGCGAACAGCCTTTACCGCTGAGGTGCGGGGTGACATACAGCACGCGCCGTCAGTACAGCTGGAGCAAGCAGCGTACTGCCGGCAGAGTTAGTCACGACTGGACTGGCTGTTGTGATTATATGCTCGTGATGTCCCAACGAGAATAACAGGGCTGACGCGAGGTAATTGACAGACATAATTAAAATGATCGTCTCATCAGAGTTATGTTTATAGTGTCTCCGTGATGTTATTTGGGACGCGAGATTGCACTGCGTGGGCTATGGGTCTGTATCCCGGATGAAGAAAGCTTGCGCAGTAAAACATGGCATTTTTTGCAAACGATTCTTCAGAAAATAGTTGCGACACTACAAGTAAATAAGAGCAAATTTTATAGAGCGGAATCTCTATGTATTGAACCAAAATGTATTGCAAGTCCACATTGGTGGGACGTAATCTGCTGTCCCATGTTTGATTTCCCTGCATTTCAAGGCCCCGTGCATTTAAATTTCACAAGCATTGAAACTTATTTTGTCAATACCATAAGAAATGATGGATAGAGAATTCATTGTAACGCGTTATTGTGGAAAGTGTAAAACTAAAGTTGAATTTTAAGAAGCAAGTACCGTAACCTTCACAATTCTTATAAACGAGGTTACGAACGAACGAGTTTATATGTTTAATAATAAAATGCATTCTAAAGAGGCAATACTTTGCTTGCGGCGATACAAGAACATTTTTGAAAACTATTTTCCAAAACATGTTTTTAAACATATCAAATTATTTACTCTATATAATTATGTACATGTGCCCCCCCTTATTTTATTGCGTAAATTTAGGTTTAGTTTAAATTGTAACCTACGCTTTCCTTTTTCCTATCCCCTCCCAATAGTCTACTAGTATACCGTCACTCAACAGGGAATGCAAAATAAACAGGTAATCAGTTCTTTGTGGCAGAATTAACTGTGAAGTATACATGGAAACTAGGAATACTTGATATTTACGAAGTATGTAAGAGTAACAGAAAAACAACTAATCTTCTAGTCAACGTAATTTCATAATGTTATTTTAGCATAATGACACGAAGCGGTAGGATCTCCTCTATAAGGCGTCGCAGACCTAAATTTCATTTTTTGCATTGTTTACAAAATTTCCGAAAATTTCAAGCTAACAGGTTTGAACGATGACGTGCTGGTACCACACAAAATAGCTCGACGTTTTGGTCGTATTAATTAAATCTTTTTCAGTGGAATAATTTTGGACAACCGTAAGCTCCATCAGAAGGCAGATTACCTTCATCAGAAAGAAGACCAGCTTGATATAATGTGATAAATGTTCCACTTTTACAAAATTAATCACACGAATTATGACAATGATATTTACATTTACGATTTACCTATGCTATTATAATATTTATGGATATGGGAAAATCATATTTTATTGATGAAATACCATAAACTATTAATTTTCCTTTTTTCGTTTTCTTTATCCGATTCGTCCAACACAGCTAATACATTATTACACAAGGATGGCATGCAATTGTGCAATTTATAATCCGCGGGGGTCCAGATCGCAAACTAGACGGTGTACGAATAACTGGTTTTGAGAAAATTCCAAATACTATTATTAATTGATAATAATTGCTGGTCACCGGTATAATGGCGGTTCCGGCTGTGAACGATCAGAGCAGGTCGTTTACATGCAAAGAGAAAGTAACATGGCCAAAGCGAACCTTTAGGCGCTTCCGGTTTTGACGCCATTACATTACGATGTAAATCAACTGTGAAGACACTCTCACATCTATCATAAAGACAGCAGTTTCATCAAACACGAACATTTCTTGGTGGCTGAGCGGTTAGCATGTTCGCTTCCCACCACGGCGAACCGGGTTCAATCCCCGGCCGGGTCACCGGATTCTCGCAATTGGGAATCGTGCCTGACAATACCGTTGGTTCTCAGGGTTTTCTCGGTGATCTCCCCGTTTCCCCCGCCACCCCATTCCGGCGCTGCTACATATTCACTTCTATCACCCTCATCGGTTCTCAAGACCTCGCTGTTAAGAGCCGCCCAAATCTCTTCACTCGCCCACGAACATATTCTTGAGGCACTAGAGACTGCATTTGAGTTCGCCTAGACAATCATCGAAGTCGACACTGTCCTGTGGTTTTATGATGTCTGAACGTGTGGTTTTATGATGTCTGAACGTGTGGGACAGTAGTACATTTGTTTTTTTCTTTTAGCAAGTATTTTTTAAATTTTACTTAATTGGCATTCGCCAAGAAGGTTATCAGCATCAAAGTAACGTGCTATTTGCTTTGACACAAAGCAAATGCTTATCTGAAAGATGACAAGCGTGAACGTAGGACCATATTCTGCGCTTGTCAAAGGTTTCTGAATTTTGGGGACAACCTTGACATACACGTTTTACAACGAAGTTATGCGTGGTATAGTGAAAAATCAATATGATATTAAACAGGGAAAAATGTAATGCAGCGGGATGAATTATTTAATCACGCCGAAGGCCATACGAGACGTGGCAATCTTCGAACATTTTTACAAGATGACCAGCGTCACAAATTTGACTGCAATGCCAGTCTACGTTTCCGAGGGTTCTAAACCCCTAAAAGGGTTATTCATGTATGTCGTTGAGGTTTCCTCCCTTCTCACGCACACACAAATATTGCTTCCGGCACGAGCAACTCTGGAAATACAAGGCGAAGTGCTACGTCACGATAGTTACGCCCACGTAGAAGGGGGAGTCAACGTGGTGGAACTTATCCCCTTGCTTTATTTAAAAATACGCCCCGTGATGTGGACATTTAAAAAAAATGCTGTGAAACTTGGGGTTGCTTATGTTCCTAGCACGTTCTACTATGGTGGAGCGCTGTATCACCTTAACCTTGGATTAGGGGGGAGAGATAAGACAGATACCAACACCCAAGCCCTGCTATCACGATGGAAAATGTTATCAATTTCCTAGTACCTTTTTTTTGTGTTCATTATCTATTAATCCCATATTGGACATTTTTTCTAACGTCGTTCTGTTCGTGATGACATCAAGATGTTCTGAAAACATGACATCCAGAGAGTTGGCACAGTAGAACAGTATGGAAATAGAAAAATAGAACCATTGCATTACCAGGCAGTCGCAGTCCTTTTTGAAATGTGAGGTCGATGAGCAATTTGGTGCAACTTAGGTTACAGAAGAAAATGTATTCGTTCATGTTTAATCGATGTCGGGTTAAAAGGCGTAGAAAATAATTGCTCCTTTCCTCACAATATGAATAGCAACATGTTAAAAGTAATTCTTACTTCCACATAAACTTGTATTTCTTGTGGAAATATATGTATAATAACAATTCTTTTAATTTGGTACTGTAACATTTAACCCCTGGTCCCTTCAAACAATTAGAAGGGGAGCTAATGGCCCCCTGGCCCCCTCTTGTTAAGCAGTGTTTATGCGGATTTCAACCAACAATTATGGCAAAATGCTATGCGCGTAAGTGATCTGAGAGAGTTTTCATAATAAGCTATCATAGAGCGCATGCGGTTGTTATGGGATAAGGGATATGAAAAATTCCATCAGTATGCAAGAGGTTTAAGCAGGGTTATCAAGATCATTCAGTTATATTTTCTTATATTTTTTCTTTATCAACTCCCTACAAACTTTTTTTTCTTCCAAAATTAACTTAACCTAAACTTATGTCTGAAGACTACAAATCCTTACGTTGCTTAGTTTCCGAACCGAGGATCCCATGCAACGAAAATCTGTCATTACTTTTACAAATTAAAACCCGTTTTAGTGACCACAGGGTCAGAAATGTGTATTATCCAATAGTAGTGAGCATGCCACACAGTCAGAGGCCTACATGCACATTCAAGTTGCTGGTAAACACAAGTAAAGGTACTGGATGTCAGTACTTTGCATGATAACGCAAACTTAAACATAACGAATAAGTGCAAGAAAACACGTAAAAAAAAAAAATGCAGAGCAACAAGGAAAGAACAATGTTGTAAGCATTTTCCATCCTCTCTCGCTCTGTCTGCGAGAAGTACCGTACCTTCAAAGGATCGCTGTCATCCCGTCGTGTCGGCCAATTACGCTGGCCCGGCTAACCTTTCGCAAGCTTTAAAAGGTTTGTGTTGTGTTGCGGTCGGACACTGGGCGCGCACCACTCAGCAAATGATCAGTTCTCTCTTGGCAAGAAACACGCGGAAACCACGTGGCTTGCGGGCGCGCATGTGAAGTTTCTCTCGCCTGACTGTCCACAGTCGAGGGACACACCAAGTCCGTGACACTGCACTCCTCTCACTTGTGTTCGACACTCAACACTATCCATCGTGTAACATGTGCTGAACCAAAAATGAACATTTTCCTGCCACTGGAAACAAAATTCGAGTGCATTTAGGGGCCGCTGTGGCTGAGCGGTTAGACTGCTCGCCTCCCACCAAGGCGAACCGGGTTCAAACCCTGGCCGGGTCACTCCCGGATTTTCGCTAGGGAGAATCGTGACTGGCGATGCCGCTGGTTGGCGGGTTTTCTCGTGATTCACCAGTTTCCCCCGCCCTTTCATTCCAGAGCTGCTCCATTCTCACCTCGTTTCACCTGCATCGGTTGTCAATAAAATACATTTATTGATAATTGCTCCAAAAGGGAAGGCTTTTAAAAGTCCTCACTTTACCGTGAATGACGTATAACAATTTCACTGTTTAGCTCGTCAGGCGCTCGAATGAAGGGGACAGGCTCATGGAAATGTTAACTTCACGTATAGCGGAATGATACGGAGTGTTTACTATTGGTCCTGAGTCCTACTGAGTGCATCAGAGACGGGCGAGTGAAGATCCAATGACAAACGTGAAACTAACATATACCTACTTGTATATTCCATTCGCGGTTTCTTCAAAGTTTTTTTAATCAAAAAGATTGAATAATCATCCCAAGTATAACGCGTTTGCTCGTTTCTTAAATATGTCATATATCACAAGCCTTTCATGTTTCTGTTAACAGGAAAGTATTTTATTTTTGGTTAGTTTTAACTTTTGCTACTATTTTTCTCTATAAATTGTAATATTTCATTTATAAGTTATATGCAGGGACCTGCAAAATTCGCGTTATTATTTGGCATCAGGCTAAACTTCACAGAACTGTACATACTCGAGCCGATATCGTTTCCCCATTGGTTGCCGCCTAGATGTGAAGTCCCTCCCTTTCTGACTAAACTGCACGTGATTGGGGAACACAATTGTGAAGTATTCATGTATTGGCGCAGGTTTACCTGGGGCGTGTCAAATAAAGTACGGTCCAATCACAAACGTATTGCAAAGGTAGGTGTGTTTTAAGTTTAATGTGTCCCGAAATAATAACGCGAATTTTGCAGGTATCTAGTTATATGAATAAAACAGAGAGAAAATATGTATGTTGGTAATACATAGTAAGAAATTGTTTTCATAAAAAAAACAGTATTACACAGAGTGCGCACGAATGCAGTGCGCTGTCCCTCTGGTGCAATTTTCTATATTTCGGTTAAGATTGCCTTGCATGAGGTGGAGGAATATCCTAGAAGCAGAACTATAGCAAGACTTCAGAAAAGTTGGAAGTGACCGTGAATGGACTATATGTAGTCTACCTCGCTGCTGAATTATAATACGAAATTGTAGGATCTCTAGCTGTCTTATATTGAAACTGAGATTTTCAACTTTATAAAGTTTAAGGCAGGAGTAGAGTGGCTTAAAATGGACCCTACTGTACAGCATGCAGAGTTCGTTAAAAACCAGTAAGTACATTGCCAAATTAGCTGAAAAGTTTGATTTTACATGCATATGAGAGATTAAAGCATACCTCTTTGCAGTAGTGTAATATATGTTGCTAGAATTTACTTATTAAAATGTTCAAAAATATAAAATAATATAAGTTTTTTTTTAAATAAAATAAAATCTGAAGAGTGTATTCTCATTCTGGATAGTTCAGGGAGTTCACATTTGCAAACCCCTTTTTTCCTTTCATTGACATGACCATTATAATAAATTTTCCGGAATCGCAAAATAAACGTTTTCCTTCTTTCGAATAGAGTTTAAGTCGATCTGTTGAGAAAATATCGGCAGTGAGTGTGCTGCTGTCTACTCTGCTTGTTGGGTGCAGTGCTACACTGGAATACAGTGCTCTATATACCAGAACAATCACTGTCCATTCACAGCGTATAATACATACACTGTTACGTCACACTTTTCTGAAGCCCTGCTGAAGTTCTACTTCCAGGATATTCCTCCGCCCCGTGCAAACTAAGCTTAAATATGTCTAGAAAATTACACCAAATGACGACGCACCGAATTCGAGGGCGTTCAGTTGTAATCATATTTTCATTGAGAACTATTTCTTACTAGCCGCTGACAACACATGTGTTTTATTAATATTTGATTAGAAATGAAATATTATAATTTTTGAATAAATTATTCAGGCAAAGCTTTAATTTAACGCAAACTAAGGTACTTTTATGCTAAAAGAGGTATACAAATCTAGGGATACATGGCATATTTAGGAAATAATTAAACTCGTCTTACATGAGGCGATTTTTCTAAGGATTGATTTAAGGAAGTGTGAAGAAAGCGCCGAAATACTATAGCTTAGTGATCATTGTGACAACAAACCTGCGCGATGGCCTTTTCGGCCGCAGCTCCAGCATCTTCCAGCATCTCCCATTCGTCCACTGGAACACACAAACAGTCCACACATAAGAAAATGATAGACCACTTAGCAATATTATCATTTTATATTTGCACCACATAGTGACTGTTCAGCGTGTAGACACTATCTATGACTACTGTTTCCTCATATATATAATTTTTTTAGATCTTGTGTTTTTTTGCGAAATAGTTTGTCAATGCCAAAATCTTACTGTTTGCTAATGTACAAATAAAATTAATCAAACTGTGTATTTCCAGAAGATTTAGCAATGACGACCGAAAGGCAGCCATAATATAAAAAAATATTTAAAAAAAATCCGTGTATGATTTTATAAACGTCTTGAAGTAGCTCTTGGTGTCTTCTATTCAGTGTGAATTATCTAATTTCTGTACAAAAGTTAATTTTAATTATTTGCACATTTAAAACAGTGAGAATGTGATTTCGACATTAATTTTTGCCGAAATTTTGCACTGAGAAAATTATTTTGCTAGGAAAGAGTAACTGCCGATACTGTCTAAAATCCCAACATTATGTGAAACAAATACAAAGGCACACACTTAACAGGGAGTACAAATACAAAGGCACACACTTAACAGGGAGTACAAATATTCTTTAACAATCTTTTAAATAAATATTTCAATGTAAGTGATAATCACAGTGTGTATATTCCACCGCACTGTGAAGTTAACATCTAAAGCTAAAATAAAATATATTTATTGACTATTATCCCAAATGAGGGGGCTTTCAAAAGTGCTCAGTTTACCGTGAACAGCCTGTATTACAGTATAACAAAAGGGAGGCGCTGATACACGCCACATGCGCATGCACTCCCTATCAGCAGCAAGATAACTTTTTTCTACGTGACGTTTCTTAATGAATACTGGCACGATAAGGAATATAGCCAACATTCAAATTTAATATTCATTTTTCGCTAAAATTCGACCTTATAATTTATATTCTACAAAAAATCATGAATTAAATAACATTTTTTTAAGCATTTCTTAACAAGGAGAAAGTTGTGTCAAATAAATTTCGTTTGAAACAGTTATTTTTTAAACCGATCTATCGAAAAGGTATTTCTTTAACACTGACTCTCCATTTAACCTTTTTGAGGAATATGCACTTGTATAATCGGGGCTACGTTTGTATGGAAATTTATTTGCTCTTGAGGAAGAAACTAACACTTCCATAGTTTTGCTATTTCGCTGGACTTTATCGGAATATAAGCAGTAAAACACATGTAGTCTACATTTAAGTACTTATGAATAAAACTGTCATTTTTAATAATTTCCTCAAAGAACACGATATATTGTTAAACGTGTTGCATTTGTCGCAATACATTAATTGGCACACAATCAACGCGCGACTTCATTGGTTGAGAACTAGCCGGTAATAAAAGTCCTAGAGTACAGTAGGCGTGACCAGTGTATCAAGGGCCAATAGGATGATGGCATGTGGAAATACAGAGGAAAACACTATAGATATTACTAGAGAGCTGCAAAATTGGCGTTATTATTCCGGGACACATTAAACTTAAACCTCACGTACCTATACAATACGTCTGTAATTGGAGCGTACTTTATTTGACACGCCCCAGGTAATCCTGCACCAATTAATGAACACTTCACAATTATGTGCCCCAATAACGTGCAGTTCAGTCAGAAAGGGAGTGACTTCACATCTAGGCGGCAACCAATGGAGAAACGACGCCGGCTGGAGTATATACAGTACTGTGAAGTTTAGCCTGATGCCAAATAATAACGCGAATTTTGCAGGTCCCTGTGTATAACATGTATATTCCAATAAACGTTTCATTTCTCTTTGATATTATTGGCAGCAGCACATCTCAAATATCGTATGGAATTCACTTTTAAAACAAGAATTTACCAAATAACTCATGAGCATACTGTCTTCTACATGGATACAAATAGTTTGATGAATTTCTTAAAAGCTAAGCTTTTAGGTAGGCCTCGACGTCTTGTTCACAGTGACGTCACTAGAGATGAAACCAGAAAAATATGCAATACTAGTGAGACAATTACATATATAGTACACGTGCTTTACCCAGGTCTCTAACATAGATCACCCCGTACTGCAAGCTGGTTTGCAACGAACCACATTACAGCCGCAGGATTAGGTTTACGAGAATCAACATCAACTGCAATTAGTCTAACTGTTTGGAAGAGAGGGTTGACTAACCTGAAAAAATTAGAGGACAGTTATTTTTAAACCAAGTACGTATTTAATGCACGCCATTTTGAAAATAAACATTCGGCGTGATCTAAAACTATAGAACTCATATTTACTTACAAAATGGCGGAGCTTAGGCCTTAAAGCAGTATTCCAGAACGTTCACTTTAATTATTATGCAATATCATCTCGAGCGATTGAAAAAGCTATCAGTACATAACTCTCGTAGTTTCCCTGTGCCCTGAGGTGGAATCAGACAAGTCACGGTTTGTTATTCGCCGCCTAGAGCAAGGGTCTATAATCCATTCACGGTTACTTTTATGAAACCCTGCTAATGTTATACTTCCAAGATATTCCTCCGCCTCATGCAAACTAAGCTTAACAAGTCTGGAGAATTACACCAGAGGGACAACGTACCACATTTTTGCGCACTCAGTTGTAATGATATTTTGTATAAAAACTGTTTCTCACTAGACATTACCAACATACCTGTTTTTCCCCTATTTTTAATTTAAATTATTTATAAATGAAGCATTATAACATTTCAATTTAACAGGAAAAAAAGTAACTTTTATGAACACAAGTATAAAACGCTTGTGATACAGGGCGTATTGAGGAAATAACTAACCCTTAGTCACGACACTGGGATCTGTCAGACCCCAGTAACATTTCTTTTAGCAGCGCCACTTTTAATTTAGGAGTAGGGCATTTTTCTCCTGCGTGTAAATTCAGTTGGTAGCACCCCCTAAACGTTTGTGTGATGATGCACCACATTGTGCTTCAGTTGCTTGTTACGGAGAGGTTGGAAATCTTCTGGGGGTTCAGTGTACCCCAGTGTGGTGACTATGTATGTATGTGCGTGCAGTGTTTCTAACGTACAATAATTTATTTTGGCGTTATTTGAGTGCAGTTGGATGATGAAGGTGAGAGTAATGAAGAATCTCTTTCTGGTGGTGATGATTCAGATCAAGATCCCGACTATCTTTTAGAAGAATCCAAGGAGTCTGATGAAGTTAGTGTTGCCGAAGAAGATGCAGACGATAGGCATATAACTGCAGCTAGAATCAGAAATATTGCTTCGGTTCAAGGTAAGCGAGGATATCAATGGAATACTGTAGAACCCCAGAGACGAGGAAGACTTCTCAGAAGAAATTTAGTTACTCACTTGCCTGGTGCGAGGGGGACAGCTAAGGATGTAACAACTCCTTTAGAATCGTGGAAAATACTGATTATTGGCAATATTTTGAATGAAGTACTACACCGAACCAATAAAGAAATAAGTAGAAAAAGCCAGGGTACCAGCAGACCTGCCATCATGACTGCACAATTGAAGAGCTACAAGCTTTCTTAGGCCTACTTAGCAGGTGTGCATAGGAATAGTCACAGGCACACACTTGAACTATGGTCTTACGAGTTTGGAAGCTCTGTCTACAGAGTAACCATGAATGAAAACCTGTTCATATTTTTAGGAACGTGTTTTGCATTTTGATGACAAAACCCCGAGACCACAGAGGATATAAACTTATAATATGGCAGCTGTCAGAGATCTTTGGGGAAATGTTCTTTGCGAATTGTAGGAATTGGTACACACCTTTCGAGTACTGCACAATTGACGAGCAACTTATGGGATTTCGAGGCCAATGTGGATTTCGCATTTACATGGCATCAAAACCTGATAAATATGGCCTGAAAATTGTAATGATGAACGATGCAAGAATCACATTAATGATCAATGCCATACCATGCTGTGGAAAGGTTAGACCCGGTAATGAACCGGTACCTACATACTATGTAAGGAAATTTAGTGAGCCCATCCATGGAACAGGACGCAACATTACAGTGGATAACTGCTTCAGTTCTGTGCCACTTTTCCAGCAAATGCTCACTACGTACAATCTTACAATGATAGGTACACTCAGAAGTAACAAACCAGAGATTCCTCCATCATTTCTCCATGCAAAGGATCGAGGAACATAAGTCTTTGCATTTGATGAAAACAAAATGTTGGTCTCTTACGCCAAAAAGAGCAAAACCAGTAGTAAAAATGTTCTGGTTCTTTCTTCCATGCTTTATAGAGCTTCAATTGATGAAGGGTCAGGAAAACCAGATGTTATAGTCTTCTATAATTCAACAACGGGTGGAACTGACACCTTTGGCAAGTTATGTCATACCTACATTGTATGCAGAATGTGCAATCGTTGGCCACTAAGGATCTGGTATGGATTGATGAACCAGAGTGCTATCAATGCTATGGTACTATACAACTTGAGGGCTGAGCATAAGAAATTGATATGACGAAATATTCCTACAAGAGTTAGGCGTGTTTCTCATCAAGCCATTCTTGCAATCCAGACTTCAAATCTCAACACTGAGGAGGACTCTTCGAATGATGATTTCCAACATACTTCATATTAAATCTGAAACTCCAGTGAGGCCTGCTACTTTGGACAGAAAACAAAGGTGCCACTTCTGCCCAAGAGCCAAGGATCGCAAGACAAAACTGACCTGCGAATCCTTCCAGCGTCCTATGTATGATGAGCGCCGTTCTTTGCATTCTCCGGAGTGCAGTGAATAAAGAATACGTCGACAAAGACTTTATCCTGCCTTAGAAATTGACATAATTCCAACAAAAATGTAATAATAGGTTGTTATGGTATTTGTAGGTTTGATACTTTCTTGATTTCAACAATATTTCTAAGACAGACTGTGATGTTTGCTTTGATTTGTTTCTCCCAAATACTAAACACAAAAAATAATTTGCGAGTACTAAACAAAACATTAATCTTTTTCATCTCGAGTTGGTTTTTATATTTTTATTGCTATTTGTTTTATTTAACTGTAAGAAATTTATATTATACATTTTAATTGTGTTAGTGTATGGATATAAATGTATTTAGTAACCATAAATTTCCATTCTTTTTCTCCAAAATGTTATGAATTTTGGGAATTTGGGGTCTATATGACCCCAATGTGGTTACTGTGTGCTGATTTTTATAGTGTGGTGATAAAGGGCTAAACACGTCATACATGGGGAGATTTTTCAAAGGTTTGATTCAAAAAGGTCGAATAAACCATGAATTGACAACAAACAAGTTGTACAGTGTTTATTTACAGTTTAATTTGTAACGTTGTCTGTAATGCAGTGAGGAACGAAATTCCGAACGGTACCTCTCGGACGGCTGCTTCCACAAAATAACGGAAACGGACAGCAGGAAACAGCCACCTGTGTAATTCCTTTCCTGCTTACTTCCCCTCCCACCCTCCAACATAACATGTCATAAAAGAAATGTCAACGTCCTCCTCAGTCAACCACCCACGTGGAGACGAAGCAGGCGTAGGAGTTCCCACCGGAGGCATCCGCCGACACGACAAACGCATCGCCCGCCCCACGACGTAAGTAACGTCATACACTGTGATCAGCGATAACAGACTGGGAGCTCGTTAGACGAAGTCGTGAGCGACATTGTAGGTGTTCTACCAACATGTGCCGTTCACGGCACGCCCCCATCAACTGCCTCTTGAGCATTCCTGAATTGTCAGCTATTAGCGTCATGCTCCAGGGAAGCATATCCGAGGGCACAGCTCCCTGATTACTGCGGCAGCCGAACTCTCCTCGGGGTTCCGAAAATTGCGAGACATGTCGTGCTCGGACGTGGAGCCATCGTCTATGTCGACCTCCTATAGCGATTCGAGCCCTGAGGACAGATACGTTACTGGCATTCGTGATTGGTTAACGGCTGAGAGCTTCAGAATGGAATGGTTAAGATAGAAGGAGAGCGGCTTCCAACGCACACCACACTGCACAACGTAAAAAACTTCTGTGCTTGTTACAAACAATTCTTTGGAAACCAGTTGTAATAGATTCTCTTGTGACTCTGCAGCTGAAATATTATATTGTTACGATTTCTCTCTCAAAAGTCAGTTAGCTGAACCATTTCCGTTACGGGATGGAGGTCGTAATTAAATAAAAGAGTGACTTTTAATTTCCTAATTTTATTTACAACTACAACCAAAATTCTCTCGACTCAACATCTCAGAATGCATTGATATTACTTACTCACTTACTGTTTACAATTAATGACTTCAATCAATAGAATTTACTACCTCAAGAAATTAACACAATTAAACAATTAAAAAATCAGTCCTGATAGAGAGTGCATCGAAACCTATTCAAATATTTTACAAGTTATATGGCCATATTCGAAAGTTCGAATCTTTAAATCATATCCGTATTATGTGTTCATCCAGGCCCTCCTCGGTTTAGTCCAGGTGCCACAAGTCCGCAATGTTCTAGAGTTCTCCGAGTGCTCTCACGTACAGTATCCCCCCCCTCGTCAAGTTTCACGCTCTCTAGTCCATTAAAACCACGAACATCTCGTCCACCGTCGTTTCGCACTAAACTTCGCTCCTGCACTCAGCTAGATGGCCTCCGTCAGACTGCTGGCCGTTGGACCGCTGCAATATTTGTAGGGTCGTAGGCCATCACCCAGAAATTTCTCTAAATCTCGCATTGAGCCTAGGGACCTAATACCCAGAATATTCTTGCGTCTCCTCTACATTTGTTGGTTTCTCCAGCAGGGCGAAGAGGAGGGACTGTGACGCCAGCCAGGTCTCGCCGCTGTCAATCTTTCCCCGGACGTCCCGGGGAAAGCAAGGAGGCAGCGAGCCCCGTAATTCTAAATCAATTCTCCTCCCCCCCTTCCCGCTGCTAAGTTCCGTGCACTTACAGTATACGGCCGCAGATATGCTTTGTCACAGCCCATGGCTACAGAGACTGGCCACTGTGAGGTAGCACAGCATTATTCTAGATACATATGTCCCCGAGGATATATGCTACTATAGGCTATATTTAAGATATTATTATAGGGCAATTAGTCTAGCTTAGTATGTATATTCATCCACAGGTCCTTGCCATCTTTTAATGTTCTAGTAAAAATCAGTAAGAGCCAACCCTGCTGACACTTACTGGCAGCTGACAGGCTCCCAAACACCTCTCTGGTTACTGCCAGCATCAAGATAACAATAAACAAAGCTCCCGCCCCCTCTTTACTAGTCTTTCCAACTTTATTAACTAAGAGCATGTTTTCCAAACACTCTGTCTCCTGTAGCATTTAATTTAATTTAATTTAATGCCGGCATTAATTTTTGAAATTTTTACTTCTATGTCGCAAGGGTTTTTACGTCTCTCTCGACGGCTTTTCCCTTGCTCTTCATAGTTAAGACCAGCTCTAAGTACACTTAGGGAGGTAGTCATGGCCCCAAAGTGCAGGCCACGGCTGCCCAATCCCTCTTTGCCGCGATGCATGTCTCCTTGCATGATTTCCCTTCCTTGTAGGCGTAAGGGGTTAGCCCTGAGACGCAATAAAATCCCGCCCTACCTTCTGGCCTTAACTTCACATAACACTTAGAATAAGATAGTTAAGAAAGAAGGAGGCAGCGAACGCGTCTGCCTTGGGGTGGGGGAGGGTGTAGGTGGGTCACACCCCTCCCCCACCCCCAGGCAGACCGCGCACATAACGGGAGAGCTGGCGGTCGGTGCAAGCTAAAGTGCGCAACAGTATATTTACAGCACATTATTCCAGAAAACATACATAACTGTTAATGAAACTCATTATTTGTAATAAACTCGAAGTCTACATCACTTGTTAGTTAGAACACAATATTAGTTTCACACATCCCTCCCCCCCCCCCCCGGCCCCTAAGATTTTTAGAAATTTGGTTTGCATTATTTGTAGTGTTGCAAGAACAGCTTTAGTAACTGGTTACCAAAGAATTCTTTGAACAAATACAGAATATCTTCATAGTGAATTGTACAACATGCAGAACTCATTTCTAGGAGCTGATTGGCGAACGGCGTTCCATTTATCTGGTCCGTGACGGCAATTTACTGGCGTGTGTGGGGCTGGAGCTGACGGCATACAGGAATGTTTCACGTCCGTATTTCTGAGTATTGGCTGTTCACGGTAAAGCGAGCACTTTCGAGGCCCTAGATATATGTTCCTTTTAGCCATCTTTTATCCTTCAACCACCATTTAAAATAGATATTGCAACGTAAGTATTAAACCCAGTATGTGTGTTCCACGGCACTCGGAAGTGAATCTCTAAGGTTAAAATGAAATATATTTATTGACAATTGTTCCAAATGAGAGGGCTTTCAAAAGTGCTCACTTTTCCGTGATTGGTCTATGCTCTGGCCATACGGTTCGGCAAGGAGACGTAGAGACGTCTGATGATATCTTTTGTGGAAGACCGCCGCTGCGATGTCACTCCAGATGCAGCGTACTAGTTCGTGGCTCAAGTTTATTTACAAGTTATCGATTACCCGTTCGGTCTTAGTGTCCTCGATTGAGAAAATTTTGCATAATTTTGAATGATATTTCTGACCGCCGCACAAAAAAAAAAAATTCAAAATATATCGACATTAAAAATATTGGGGAAATTTTTTTAACATGTAACGTTGAGTGTCTGAAAAGCCGATGAGGGTGAAGCGAGGTGAGCAACGTCGGAATGCAGAGGCGGGGGTAAACGGGAAACTTCCGAGAAAACCCGCCGAAATGCGATATTGTCCGGCACGGAAATCCGTGAGCTACCCCAGAAAATATGATCGTTAATTCACTTAGATAAAATTTTTTCCTCATTAGTGTGTTATTAAAAAATATACATTTATTGAAATTTTATTTCGGTCACTTACAAGGCTAAGTGGAATATAATATCGAAATATTAAAATTTGTTTATATAAAGTCAAAGAAGGTTTTAGGGGAGGACTCAAGCTCGTTGAATTTTAGATGTGTTGTCAGTTTTAATTATGAACTATGGTTTTTTATGTACAGTACATATAATTAACAATGTTTTAATGCATGTTGTATTTATTTTTCGTCTGCCATAGCAGCTAAGCTCCCAACGTCCGCATCAAAATAGAGACAAGCGTTCTTAGCTTTGTTTTTGTTTTTCGATGTAAGACTAGGAAAACAGTGTTCCAGGAATATCCACCTCGGGGTCGGCGTAGCCTGAAACTCTGTGGGCCGTGACAAATACTTATTTACATGAACACAAGCATGGGTTAAGTGTATTGCCCAAGAAAAGGCTATGTCTGCATTGGTGCTAGCGTCTGGACTTGCACATGTTCTGCATCGTGTCGGACACGTGAACGAGTATGACGCTCGGGATAACACGGCACGGGGTTGAGGATCGGACACGCTCGGGAACACGTGCGAATATCGGGTGCCGCACGAGGCTCGGGAACACGTGCGAATATCGAGTCCCGCACGAGGCTGTGCCACGGGGATCTCGGGGACGCGTGTTGTCGAAGGAGATCCGGATTCAGCGGCGGTGCTGACCTCGCCTGGGCCGAACCCACGCTGGCCTTCGCGAGGGTTGACCCAGACATGTGGCCCCCCTCCTCCTTTTTTTACACTCGCGTGCGCGACACACGTGAGACACGTGTTCCACGGAGCCCGCTGGAGCGTCACACACGTGGTCGTGTGTATGCCTACGGCGCCGAGGTAAGCTGGTGTCGGGGCGCCACATTCCAAACCAAACCTCCCTCCAGTCGTGCCAGGATCTGTCCCGGCTATAACCAAGTTGTGTTCGTTTTTATTTAGGCGGGAATTATTCAGTAAAAAATAATCTGTACAATTTTTCAACAACTTCATTAAAGGCTGTTCACGATAAAGTGAGCACTTTCGAAATCATCTTTAGAAAAATGTAACTGGCCCTGAAAGCATATATTTTAACGGGCGCCCTGAATGACATACGCCGAGTAAACTTGGTAACAATGGGTGCGAATTAGTTCCGTATCTTAACGTAGAATAGAAAGTGTTAGGAAACCATTTCTGAAAGTTTAAATCATTTTTTTTTTATTTAATGCATCGAAGTGTAAAAATTACCATGTTGGTAACATATTTACTTTTCTAATAGTTTCACAGTTTCACTTGACCGACGTATAAATAAAGTGATGAGGCCCATGTCAGTTTTAATCCTACGCAAGGCGGAAGAATACACAACGTGCATACAAATAGATCTTACGCAGGGCTTTCAAAAGTGCTCATTTTACCGTGAACAGCCTATACCACTAAACGACACACTTGCCACGAATTAAAAAGATTCAGTTCCATACGCGGGCGCGCGCGCACACACACAAACACACACATATATATGCATAACATAAAAATGGCCAAGTGGGTAGCATCCCACCACCTTGGAAATATTTTTATTTAACCACAGCTTAATATACTGATAATATATTTGGAAACGAGGACCGTCATGGCATAGGACATATCTTAACTCATATTATATCAATTATTTTTTCAGTCTCACATGAGTAAGATACAGACTGAAATGAGCCCATTCTGGTTTCAGGAATTGTGTAAAGTAGTTCTTTATGTAACAACGATTTAATTGTAATATTAGATCTTAACAGAAAGTAGTAGAGTTATAAATTAACGCAAGATGGCAACTATACCAATATCTTAGGAACCAATCACGCTGTATGGAAGACAGTTGAAAGATGAGAGAATTATTTTATTTCGTCGGTGTTCAATAACGTGATCTTGGGTGCCGCAGTATATATTACATCTTACAGTAACCCAACGGAAGTATAAAAAAACAAGGTAAATTAATTTACGAAAATTAATCACCGAAGTTTTGTGAACTTCCAATTTACATGTCTTTCCAATGCAAATTTCAAAATTCTGCACAATGAGAATGTTCGGCTACAATTCAAGTAAATTTTTAATGCCATTAGAATAAGATAAAGAAATTTCACGTAAATTCTTTAAATGGTTCGACCATAATTTTTTTTTTTTTTTTCAGTTTTAAAATAAAATTTAACTCTATTGCAGACGAACAGAATACCAGACTTCTGAGACATTTCTTAGCCGTGTTCCTAACTCTTCAAGAAACACTTCCGCTGAAATCTAACACTGTTCTCGTACAACTTTTTAAGATTGGTTTCGCACAAGGTTTAAGGTTAAAACGTTTATATATATTTTTTTAAAGTAGGTGGAAGCTATTTTTGAAATAATTTGATATTTTTATTAATTTTTTATTGGTATTAATCCACAAAAGCATAAGATGTCTTGGAAACACATAAAATAACTTTGGGGACTTGAACTACTCGTCCAGTCACTCCCTCCAGTGTTGCCACACCGTGCAACCAATCGCCACGTGCGGGCGCGAATGGCAACATTGTCGGACTAGCAGAGTATGAGTGGCTCAGTGCCAACTGGGCGGGACTTTTTGAACGACGCGGCAAGAATGCAGTTGGCAGCTACAATGTCACGTGAGGCGGGGAGGCTGCTAGGGAAAGGTTTGCAAACGCGCAACTCCCAGGCGGCTCTCAGATCCAAACTTCACCCAGAGCACAGAATAGGAAAACCTACAGACGCGAAAAAGGCGTGGCAGCTTTTTTGATGGGGGGGGGGGGGGGGCGTGGTCTACCAGCTCGTTGACTGGAATGGGCGTCTCATTGGTAGACACCTGCGATGTTCACGTTATTATTTCGGGACACATTATATTTAAAACACGCGTACCTTTGCAATACGTTTGTGATTGGACCGTACTTTATTTGACACGCCCCAGGTAACCTTGAGCCAATAAATGAACACTTCACAATTGTGAGCTCCAATCACGCGCAGTTCAGTCAGAAAGGGAGTGACTTCACATCCAGGCGGCAACCAATGGAGAAACGATACCGGCTCCAGTATATACAGTACTGTGAAGTTTAGCCTGATGCCAAATAATAACGCGAGTTTTGCAGGTCCCTACTCACAGGCCTCCGCGATCTGCGAAAGGTTCCCTGTTGGCTTCTCTGCCTGCTGGAACGTTGGTTATAACCCATTCAGGGGTGATTCGCACTTTTCTGAAGCCCTGATAAAGTTCTACTTCCAGGATATTCCTCCGCCTCGTGCAAACTAAGCTTAACTAAGTCTAGAAAATTACACCAGAGGGACAACGCACCGAATTCATGCGCTCTCAGTTGTAGTAATATTTTACATGAGAATTACTTCTTACCAGGGCTACCAACACACACATTTTATGACTGTTTGTATTCGTATTTATTATAAATGAAATATTATAGTTTATAAATAAAATACTGGTATAGGCTGTTCACTGTAAAGTGAGCACTTTTTGAGGCCCTCCCTAAATGTATTTTAATGCAGTCTCAGAAGTTAACTTTTGAGAGTGATAAAATGTATACACTGTGCTTATAAGCCATACTGCAATGTACGCATTAAAAAGTGGCGGAAAGGTTGAAAAAGTGCTCACTTTACCGTGAATAGCGTATAAAACTGCTATTCAACGAAGAGTTAGATACTTTCATGTTAACAAAGAAATAAAGAGCTTGTGATGTATGGAATATTTATATGACCAAACACATCATACATGGGCTGTTTTTTTTCAAAGGTTTGATTTAAAAAAAAAACACGAAGAAACCACGAACAGACCATAGCGTGGCTACTATGCAGCTTGTCTACGAGTTCCCCACCTCATTTCCTCCTGTAGGGCGGGAAGAGGTACAATTGGCTGGTGACCCCGGGGGCTGTTCGCTCCAGTCGACCGCATCGACGCGACAAAATAACAAAAGAGCCGTATTTCCGGCGTGCCGGCGGGACCTGTACGGGAGCGCCAGGTCTCGCCCGCTGCGCCGGAGCTCTTCACATACCAGGGCTATAGACTGTTCACGGTAACATGAGAACTTCTGAAAGCCCTGCTTAAGATCCACTTGCTTGCACGTCGCGTTGGCCTCCGCCTTATGCAAAGTTAACATTGTCAATGGCCGCAACACTTATTCGAGCGTCGGTCGAGTGAAACTGTGAAATTATTAGAAAAGGAAATACTTTACAAATCTGCTAAATTTTTTTACACTTTTGTCAATAAAACAAAACAGAAAGCGAAAGAAATAATTTTAAGTAATCTGTCACAAACGGTTACCTAACATTTTTTATTCAACGTTAATATATAGAATTATTTTTCATCCATCGTTACCAACTTTACTGGGCGAATGTCACCCAGTGCGCCCATTAAAATATTTGCGTGCAGGGGCAGTGACTTTTTTCTTAGGTTCATTTCTAAGGCAACATTTACAACGACCCGTCACGTCCGTCTGTCTTCAACCGTCCGTCAATCACGTGACCAACAGCCAATCAGAGGTGGTCGTTAATTCTATCCGTCCGTCGGTTAAAACCTTGGCAAGCTTTAACTTTCGACGGACGAACGGGTGAAATGACAGCCGTCTGAACTTGCATGTATTTTTAATCGTTCATCCCGAGTTCTTTACAAGGCTGTGTAGCATGCACAGTATTTTGTTTTTGCTGTCTTTTGTTTTCACGTGTTTGTTTATGTAACTGTAAAATGAAATTAAGTTACATTTCTCCTGAAGATTAATTCATAATTACGTTCGAAATCCCGAGCTCCTTTTTTGTGATAGTAAAAATAATAAAATTATGCTTTATATTAGAGTAAAATTTTTTATATCAATTAACTTCCGTTATTTACGTGTATGGTTGTTTTCAGTACTTAGAAACATAATACCGGAAAAGATGTTCACTTTTTGTGGAGAATTTTTCCCTATTTGTAAACACATTTTTGTTTTTATTAGTTTGTAGCAATGAATTTCCGACGGACGTACGAAGTCTGGTTGTAGAACGCTCGGCTGCGAGACGGACGAACGTATGACGGACGGGCGGATGACGGACGGACGCGACGGGCTGTTGTAAATCCTGCTTAACGTGCTCACAGCCTATATATGATTGAAATTACTCGCGCGAAGCTGGTCCGATCTTATAAACGGGCATACTGGCCACATGGCCAGGGGCACAAGAGGTCTGTGGCGCATAGTCAGAACAAGGGAAAATAGCAAGAAAGAGAAAAGCGAGGAGAAAAGTAAACCAAAAATTTAAGATTTCGGGTGGGCAGTGCACCTAGGGCGAGGCGACATCGTCCTGAGGACGGGCTTTCAAGATGGGATCCGCAGGTGCGAGTCATCCCCGGATATGACATCAATAGAGCCCCGAGTATTTCGCGGATTCCTGGCAGCAGGCTTTACTTCACATATCCCCATGCACTCGAGGCAGTACCGTTTGCTTATTGGTTGCTGCGATCAAGAGAGGCCTTTATACAGCACTGTTGATCGCTTAACTCACTGCTGCTTCCTGTTTACTACCGGATCGCAGTTAAACGGTGTTTGTCAGAACGACTGCCATCCAATCACAAGGATAAGGAGAAGAGACCAAGTGTTTGAAGTCTACCTCGCCACCGAATGGATTCGCGAGGCTCTGGACATTAAGTAGTGGCCTGGGATCGGGCGGCGCTGGAATGCAAGGACGGGGGACGGAAGTACCCCGAGAAAACCCGCCGGTAAGCGGCATCGGCCGGCACGACTCCCACATGCGAAAATCCGGAAGTGAACCCGCCGGGGATCGGGCCCGGATCGCGGGGGTGGGAGGTGGTCCCCCAAGACACTACGCCATTGCTGCCCCTAGTACATGAAAAACTTTCCTAACCTACACTCTAATCAGCGGAAAACCACTGATTCGCAGTGGAATTCAATCACTCGAATCAGTGAAAGTGTTTCCAATTAGAATCGGTGGAAAACCACTGGTTGTTTCGGTGAATCAATTTCACTGATTGAATAAGTGACGACCAACTGCGTCCGGCGAATTAAACTTTGTTTTTAGTTAATTTTGCTAAATAATTACGAAAAACTATAAAATATTTGATGGTAACTATTTGTATTGAGAATTTCAACGTAATTAAAAAAAAAGTAAAACTAATTCTCAGCGTCTATGAGTTGAACCCATATCCTCCCGCTATTACACCGTTATCTAACAAATCGAGCTATAAGCCCACGTTGACTTGAAAGGGGAAAATCCGTGTACTATATTTCATTATTGAAAATATGTAGATTCAAATATGTCACAGAGCGGGAGCACCCCCAGGAAACCCCACCACTCCATGCCAATGACCTTCAAAGCCCCTTCCTTACATCCCATTCATTCAAGCAAAATTAATCTTACCAAAAAACTTCAAGCAGCAGAATTTAAATAGCAAAGTACAAACAAATAACTCAGTCGCAATAAATTGCGAGAATTCTAACATCCCCTGATATGAATTGGAATACAAGTTAATGAACCTCCAAAATGGTGAGAAATGATTAAATATACTGTTGGTTTTCTTGTCTTTTATCTCCTGGCTAATTTTTTAAAAATAAAATGTCGGTATTTGAATTACAAGCATTATAAAAATACAAACAAGCAAACAGGCTTTAAAATATGTTAGAATTAGGCCTATAACGTTTGTTACGTAAACTACAAGAAGTTACATGTAATAATGGGCTCCCATAGTAATACAAACTTAGCCCAAATATTATAAAATTTTTCAGAGTATATAAAAAACTTATCTTAAAATTTTCCTTGAACATTCGCTATAAAATGCCCTCATCAAGCATGGCAGGATAGGCCTCAGCTCCCTCGTCCATCTATCCCCGTGTTAGGAAGTACCATTTTCTGCGCTGATATTAATGCTGGATGTACGCTGGTCCAGCACCGTCACAAATTGTGTGACGTTTCTTTTCGTTTTCAGTTTAATTGGTAATATTATAGTTTGAAGTGTGTGTTCTGTTCGTCGTATATCAGCACATTGGTCACACATGCAATAGTTTCGTGAGATAACACGCACTCCAGGCACTCAGTTCAACAGCTACGTGGGTGGGCTCCTTATGAATGTAATACTGATTGTAATAAACCAGATAAAAAAAATAATTGTCTGGGATTTTTATTAAAATGTCCTTCTTGCGCTTAGAAACTTATCTTCTTATTACAGACGATAATAATTTATTCACAATGGTAGAATGATTACCAGAGACCCGGAAATTTCGCGGATTTATTCGATAATAAACTATAATCCACAATCATTTCTGTATTCGAGCATCAGAGTTAGTAGTTCATTGGCTGTTTCTCCAGTTTAACACCAGACCAGGTAATACGGGATCAGGTTCTTATTTTACTTGCAGGTTTTTTATTGGTTGAAAGTCGTTAGGGGCTTGTTTAACAAACTAATTTCCAATTAAAACACAAACAGATATGTACACGTAAATGCAGTTTTACTTCTCCTCAGATGAATCCGAGACATTTCCGGGTCTCTAGTGATTATTTTCACTATAGCCGTTAATTGGAAAAAAAAAAAAAAATGTTATCGTCTAGACATTATGAAATTTTCCCGCCCCATATTATTATGCATGGCAGTGCGCAAGTTCGAAGATCGCAGTATACAAGTTCAGCAGCTGAGACGAGTCCTATTGACACGGATACTGAGCTCCATGATCGGCGCATGCGCGACTGACTCATCTGTACCGCGGACGTGTCCTTGAAGTTAGGAAAACCAAGGCGCTGGATGGTAGTTACCTTTGGTGAGTCAGCGCGGCCTTGTCTCTCGGTACACATGCAAGTTACTTGCCCACCTGGAATCAGGTATCCTACATCAGAAACCTTGACCCGGAGGGAAAAAGAAAACATGCTGGAATCACCGAAGAAACGATCAAGTCGTCTGGAAGAAAGCTGGTTGGCGACGGGCTGAACGCAAGTCCGGCTCAGTATTTCCTTCCTCGCTAGTCTGTGTTTGTTTTGCCAAGTGTAAAAGCTTAGCAGTCTGGGGTCTGCGCATTTTTACAGCCCAGCCAACACGTCAGGAATAAGTGGCATCTATTCACTAATACAGCTCTAATGTTTTACAGCCCAGTCAACACGTCAGGAATAAGTGGCATTTATTCACTAATACAGCTCTAATGTTTTACAGCCCAGTCAACACGTCAGGAATAAGTGGCATTTATTCACTAATACAGCTCTACTGTTTTTACAGCCCAGTCAACACGTCAGGAATAAGTGGCATTTATTCACTAATACAGCTCTACTGTTTTTACAGCCCAGTCAACACGTCAGGAATAAGTGGCATTTATTCACTAATACAGCTCTACTGTTTTTACAGCCCAGTCAACACGTCAGGAATAAGTGGCATTTATTCACTAATACAGCTCTAACGTTTTACAGCCCAGTCAACACGTCAGGAATAAGTGGCATTTATTCACTAATACAGCTCTACTGTTTTACTTACAACTACTATACTAATCTGCACTCTAAATTCGAATCAGTGGAAAACCACTGATTGTTTCAGTGAAAAATTTCACTGATTGAATTAGTGACGTGTAACAATTTAACTGATTGAATAAGTGACGGCTGACTGCAGTGGCGAATTAAATATTGCTTTTATTGGATATAGGCAAATCATTACGTGAAATAAACATATTTACGATAGTTTACTATGTTCATATTACATCGTAAAATGGCGTTTTGAAAAATGAAACACATTTTAGAAACTATTTTATATTAGTTTCATTCGTTTATTCGCTGTTACTTCACTTGATACACGTTGTTAAACGGCCATTTTTAAACGATGTTCGACGGCCATTTTTACGCGCAGTTTCACTGACACATCAGTCAAAAATAAATAGGCACACAGCAAGTTGCTCAGATGTTTCACTGCTCCATCAGTCAAAAGATAAACCACTGAGAAAATAGTGGAAAAAATGGCTGAAGAATCAGTGGGAAATGTTTCTGAATCAACCAGTGAATGAAATATGGCATTTTCCACTGGTTATTCAGTTAAATTCACTGGAGTGACTGTTGTATCAGTCAGAAACGTCTGACTGACTGAAACAGATTTAGAATGTACTACTATATCCACTACTACCAGTTATGTTTGTCTCTGTATTTCACTTATCTCCGAGTTATTGCTCCGAGCAACACAGGTTGTACTAACTGTAATGTACTACTATATCCACTACTACCAGTTATGTTAGTCTCTGTATTTCACTTATCTCCGAGTTATTGCTCCAAGCAACACAGGTTGTACTAACTGTAATGTACTACGCTAGTTATTGGGTATACGTAACCCAACGGAATGAATAGTTAATCACGAGGAAGTCAAATGTCGTTTTATATGTAACATTAAATAGAAACGCTTGTTCGTTTAAGTGATTGTAAAAAAAATCGCCAAATTTATTGTTGATTTGGTGTCATGTTTTTGTAATCTCCTGATAAACAGTAGCAAAACAACTGGGCTATAATCGTGAAAATTCTATTCCTAGGTGCAAATAACTTTTTATGCTAGTAAAGCCCGTGCTACACTCGGGCCAACCAGCGTAAGTTTTGAGATTAACGGCAACTATCTGCTCATTCTAGTCTTTCTCAGTCTTTCGGATGCTTTTACCACGTAAACAACGCTAACTTATGATACATTACTGGTTGTGTGTAATGTGCTGACCTACGAAATTATTAATGAATGCAAACAAAGAGAAAGTAAGAAAGTGTGGGTTTGCCAGGGGATAAAGTGACTAAGAATTCCGGAAACTTCAAAATGCAGTGTGTCATGAGGTAAGGTTGAAATTGGTCATGTCGGTTTTCATAAGGAAAATATAAACTAATGCATGTAGCTAATGCATGAAGAGTAAACGTGAGCACAAAAAATTGGCAGGAGCACGCAGAAAGCAATATTCGCTGAAAGGAAACTTCATGGTATTTTAAGGTTCTCGACTTCTGGTGAATCATACCTAATCATTAAAAAACTATTCACTTTTGGATACTATTTACTATGCATTCTAAGAAGTCGCTGCTGTTCCGAGTTCAGTCCATCTGTGGAAGGTAAAAGAAAGGAATTTTACAATGGAGTGTAATTCTCCACAATATTAGAGTAAATCGACGAAAAACATACGGTTTTTTTGTGCACCAATGTTTTATGGTAGAAAAAATGTAAGAATATAATTAAGTTTTGACGTAAAGCTATTGTTTTAGGTATGCTATTATTGGTGCTTCGGGTGGTTGAATAAATAACTTTATTTTAGAAAAAAGTAAAATAAATGAAATGAACATGCAAGAGAATTTTTGCAATGATTAAGAAATCAGTTTTCCTGTTGAACACTTACTGATGAGACTTAAGAGAAAGCAAAGAAAACCAGATCGTCAACTACAGACTCGTGCTTGGCGCATAAAAGAGGAAGAAGAGAATGTATGCTGTGTTTACGCGTGTCTTGAATTCGAGAATTAAAAAAAAAAAAAAAAAAAATCCGGTATTGCAAAACAAAACTAGAGACAAACTTAAAAAATTTTAAGTCTGCTCCAATCGTTCGTTCATATTCATATACATTTGGCTGTAATTAAACAATGACAGCAACTACGTTACCCAGTCGTCTAAAGTGGTCTGCTTGAAATACTACTGACTTAATGAAACTATTTTCTAACATTGCTAAACTTAAACTATAGCAAAAAAAAAAAAAAAACCATTGTAGAGCCTGGTTATCCGGTTCATATAATTCCCGGCGATAATGAAATTTCATTGTCCACATTTTTAATCCTTCCAGGAATGGTGGTTTATAAAGAAAGATTCACGAGCAGTTACCGCCACTCACAGGACATATTACTAGGAATAGGAAAAATTCGCGCGTTCAATGACCTGTAGGCTAGACTGCACAGTCATGTGTATACTCGAGCCTCAGATGTTTGTTTATTGGCTGCTGCCCCATACAGTAGCCAGTGTTACTTCACACCTGGCAGTATGGCACGCGCTACTTGTTTCCTTAGAAGTCTGCTATTGGCTCAGAGTCGTCCAGGGCGTGTCTAATAAACTGCGATCCAATTGCAAAGTCAAATTCAGTGCACACGTGTTTGACGCCTATCTTGTCCTGAAATGAACTCGCGAGATGTTCCTATCCCTACTTATTACTTAGGTCATCTGGAGTAAAATATGTCATATGGAAGTGGGTCCTATTCCCAATATATACAGAGTAGTTCGAAGAATGTGAAAGGCGAATAAAAGAAGAATAACCCTTTCACAAGTTAAAATGAATTATTAGTTGACTTTATTGTTTACGTTTGAGCATCGAACACCGTATCGGCGTATTGTATAGTGGGAAATGTATGTGGCGTTGTAACACAGCTACTACATCTTACCACGAGAGGCTACAATTCCAACCGATTCATGCGCAGTAACGTGCCGCGTATGCTCACACAGTACACACTCCACGATGCCCAAGGTCACGCACTGTTCACAGCTATAGTCAAACGGGCAGCGACATGCCCCGAGCTGTTTCCAGTTTTTCGAATTACTCTGTAAAATACCGCGAATAGGATACAAATTCATGTGACATTATTTGTTCCAATGACTTAACCAATTCAGGCCCAATGTACACAATTGTGTACATAACGCATATGTAGGTAATGTTTCGTCAGTACTACATACTGCGAAGTTCAATGACCAATGTTCTTACCTGTGGGTAAATGATTCGCGAACTGTTTTCCTGGTCTAGGTCATAATGACTTATAGACTACAGGCAGAGCTAGTGATTTTTTGCGAAAAAAAATTGAGTACAGGGTAGACTTCAATACTATAAGGACCCATGAGCAGTTTGTCTACTGCCATTGGTAGCTGTCTGCTTGAGAAGGTGTTCTCATATTTGACTGGGTCACTCAGAATTCGGCAGCATCGACACGGCTCCTGTGTGATTCGTGTGCAGACAGTTAACACGTGTCAAAAAGTAATTAAGCCAATCAAGATAGGTAAACGGCCCTACATTGTTTTGAAATATAACTTGTCTGGAAATATTTTTGTTGAATATCATTACCCCTAACTACAGGTCATTGGCTGTGACAACACAATAAAGTGCTGTGTCGACCGTAAATTAAAGTGGATCTGAAAGGATAAAGGAATACCCACTGTAAATGGCAGTAACTCACCGTTAAATCATACTTTATATTGGAAGCTACATGGGTATACATCGTATACAACAGAAAAAAAAAAAAATCAATAAGGAAGTCCGAAACACCAACACGTTTTTACTAGAGTGTTATACTGATAATATTACGTTTACAAATAAAACGTGTTGTGTTCTTTGAAACGTCCAACATTACAATGCAATGCATGCCTGGAAGATATAATGCCATGCATGCCTGGAAGATATAATGAAATGTTCTTTCTCGAAGTGAAAGTCCTTTTTCGTCTCGAGTATCTCACACACGGAATGAGAAGGCAGCGCGTAACTCAGATGTCTCAAGGAAGTCGTAGCCCGGTCGTGAGGTGGGCGTATAGTTACACGAGGTCAGGAACCAGCGAACCTGGGAGTGACATGAAGGATTGCGACCCAACTTACGTCATCGGAAGGCATCAGGAGGGGTCCGAGGGGGTCGACGGCTAGTACGTCGGAGAGGGATATGATGATGTTAGGTAACGTGCATAGGCTTGCTTCGAGGAGAGGATACACACCTGTCAATCGACTGCTGGGTCACGTGAGACTTCTGACCCTCTGAGCCATCAGTTTTGCGCTCGTTGGCGGCCAAACGCAACTGAAGAAGATCTCCTAAAGTCTGTTCACCACAAAGCTAGCACTTTCGAAATCAAACTTAGGAGAAAAGTCACTGCTCCTACCTGCGTCATATTTTAACGGTAGCACTGAGTGGCATGCGCCCAGTAACGGTGGTAATGACGGATGGAAAATAGTTCAACTTCTTAACGTCAAATAAATAGTGTTAGGCAACAGGCTGTAAAACGTGTATTATTTATTTCGCTCACAGTTTTTATAATGTATCGAAGTGTAAAAATGATCAGATATGCATCATATTTACTTTTCAAATAATTTCACAATTTACCTAACCGACGCTTGAATAAAGTGATGAGGTCCATGACAACTTTAATTTTACATTAAGGTAGAATAATACACGACGTGCATACAAGTAGATCTTAGCAGGGCTTTCAAAAGTGCTCACTTTACCGCGAACAGCCTGTAGCATGATGTATACCAGGTGTTTTTAGACCACACAGATCGAATTTATATATATAATATGTTCAGCGACCCAACCGCCATACTTCGGCAGCGTGTTATACAAATCATTGGCTACAAAAATTTCATATTACATAAGTAGGCTATGCAGCTCCATTTCAGAGTTACAGGGACGTAAATGCAATGAAAACATAAATTGGAAGTACTGAATATATTTAATGCAGTTGACTACATTCGTGATGTACGTCCCACACAATCTCTTCAAAATGTGTTCAATGTGACTGGAAGCAGATTCTGCTAGTGTGGCTGGCGTGGCCAGTATTTGTTAGTGTGTCAAGGCGAGTGGTTGTGCAGCAATGCCAGGTGTTTACACGTGCTGAGTACCCGCACATGGTGCTTGTTTGAGGATACTGTGACGGAAACGTGCGTGGTGCAGCAGCTGAGTATCCGCGCAGGCGGAGTGGAGCAGTTAGGCCTGCACCATGGCCCACGCGCTCTCCAGACCTCTCCCCCGTTGGATTTTTTTTTATAATTCTGGGGCTGACTGAAGAGTAGGATTTACAGAGGACTGCGATCAGAAGGGGTAGTGAACTTTTGCGAAATGATTTCAAGACAAGTTATATTTCGAAACACTGTAGGGTCGTTTACTTGTCCTGATTGGCTGTAATTACTTTTTGACAAGTGTTACCTGTCTGTAGACGAATCACGTACGAGCCGTGCCGATGTTGCCGAATGCTTAGTGGCCCTGTGAAATATGAAAACGCCTTCCCAAGCAGAGAGCAACCAATGGCAACAGGCAAACTGGTGTTGGGCGCTTGTGGTGTTGAAGTCTACCCTGTACTCAAATTATTTCGCGAAACATCACTAGCTCTAGCGATCAGACACACGAAACCAGTTGCTACAGGCGATATCTGACGTCACTTATCAACTCAGAAATGAACTTGCAGGCATGCAGTAGCAACACACCATGGTATAGACTACAACGTATCGCAGCCTGTTTACGGTCAGATGGTGCACATTTTAGTCAGTTGCATTAAAGACATTCAGTAATTACAATTTGTGTTTTTATTGCATTTACATCCCTGTAACTCTGAAATGGCGCTGTATAGCCTACTACTTGTGTACTTGTCGATATGACATTTTTATTGCCATTGATTCGTATAACACGTTGTCGAAGTATGTCGGTTGAGTGTAGCGGAACATCCTATATATATATATATATATATATATACACACACCAACACACGTGTGTGTGTGTGTGTGTTTGGAAACTAAGCGCCCCAAACTTCGGAAGGTGATTCCTTAAGAAAAATGAAGTCGAAAATATATGGGAACGGAATATTAAAGGAGTTCTGAGCCTCTGAAAATTGGGTTTTGATAACGTATTTTTACAGAATGCCTTGTACTGTACAACGCCTACAAAGTCCGCAGAAAAAAAAAGGTGACTTATGCTTTCCAAGCTGCCAGAGACACATGCGTAATGCTGGCCGTCCGTCCTCAGTCTGTGCGCTTGAGAAAGTGATACGTCAGCACATCAACGACGTGTCCTCCACTTGTACACGCTCCATAGCACGCCAATTGGGTGTGTCTCAATCAACCGTGTGGGACGTATACTGGGTAATTTGCCGCCATCCCTGGCGCTGGCAAAAAGTACGAGGCAATCAGCCAAAATACATTTTCGAAATCCAATGTTCACAGGCTTATATCTCCTTTAATATTCTGTTCAGGTATATGGTGTCCCGTATATTTTGACTTAATTTTTCTTAAGGTATCACTTTCCGCGGATTGGGCTTTTAATTTACGAACACTCTGTATATTATATTTATATAGTTATACCGGTTGTCGCCCGCACCTATTTTCCCGTATATATGCAACTCGCACACAATACTACCCATCCTGCGTTTATTGTCTCTTGTGCATCCCGAGATCCATGCCGTGTACGTACTCGTCACGGCATCTCGTTTGTCACCCGAACATTCGACGCCTTTGTCAGCCTGCAACGATAAGTGGACCGTATTTCTTACGTCACCGCGAAGAAGCACAATGGCTCGAAGCGGGGCAGATGCGTGTCAGCCACGGACGCAGTCGTCACGTACCAACGTGTTCCGCAGACATCGCAATCGCCTGCGTTCCAACACAGTGAACGAACGTGCATTTCTCTGAAACGTGGCTGCCACTCAACGCATTGCTGAGATAACACCGTCCGTTTCACCGCTTACCCTACTGACGATTACGAATCAACGCCCACGCGCGCGACGCCGTCATGTGTATATTCAAGCCAGGGTCATTTGTTGATGGACTTTCACATAAGTCATGTGTCATTTTTCCTTTCGACTTGGTTGAACGTGATTGGACCACGCTGTCGTTACAGTTTGTCGTGTCAGACAAACTGTAGCCCAGTAATAAAATGCATAGAAATGTTTCATATTCTATTCTGTCCTCAAATAATAAACGCGAATTTTGCAGGTCTCTAACAATAACATGATAACTGTACTATTAACACTCGGGGGGGATTCATTATTAAGCTGGGTCATGCCACTGTTGAGTTAATTTAACTTGTGACAGTCCCTATCTTAATCATGTTTCCCGAAGGCTGTTACGGTAGAGCGGCTAGCGGCGATCCGACACGCCCATTCTTGATCTTCCCTTGAGGCTGGCCGGGCGTGGAAAGCCGACGCCTCATGCTGGCCTATATCGGCGCGTTGTTTAGGCGCCCACGTCCTCGATCGCTGGTCGGTGGTGCGGGTTTCTACTGTCGGTCCTTATCGCAATAGTCGATGCAATTCCTAGCGTCCTGGTTTTATCTGAAGCTGTGAGGCCGGGTTGAGAGGGGATTTAAGTTAAGGCCTGTTCATATCATCATGACATCATGCGTGTGTTAATATATGCAAACACACACACACACACACATACGGGCTGGCGAAGTCGTAGTGGCTAGAGCGCTCGCCTCCCACCGAGTTCGATTCCCGGCCAGACGATGCCGCTGGTCTGCGGGTTTTCTCGGGGATCACCCATTCCCCCTCGCCCTTGGATTCCGTCGCTGCTCTACGCTCACCTCCCTTCACCCTCATCTGACTCCCGAGACATCACTGCTGAAAGAGCCGCCTAGATCCATCACGAACACACCATGTTTGTAGCTCGTCGTGGCGTTGCGTAATGAAAGAGATAGGTCGGTGCAAGTTCACGGGCGCTCCCCGTCACAGAATAATGACGGCACGGGAATACACTGGCGTGCGGAAGCGAGTCCAGGCCAGCGAAGCAGGACGAGCTATTTTGCCTCGACGCTGTACGGCCAGCAGTTTGGCGACTAATTTTGGTTCCACTGCGGCGAACATCTATCAGCGTAAAGAGCGTTCAAGATGTTGAAATATTTTTCCATACTTTTAGTACACGACATTCTTTTTCGTAGGTAAAAAAAAATAAAAAAAAAAAAAATTAAAAATAAAAAAAAAAATGGATTTTTTTTTTTTACGAATAAACGTCTGTAAGAATTTAAAATCTACATTTTTATTCCGACAATCTAAAAATTATACAAGAAGTAATACGTAAGAGACTTGCAAAATCCGCGTTATTGTTTAGGGACACGTTTATCTTAAAACACATGTACTTTTCCAATAAGCCAGTCATTGGGACATACTCTATTTTACACGCTATGTGCAACTTTGTGCCAATAAACGAACACTTCACAATCGTGTTCCCCAACAACGTACAAGTCAGTTAGAAAGGGCGTGGCTTCTCATCTAGGCAGCAGCCAATGGAGAAACGACGCCGACTCGAGTATACACAGTACTGTGAAGTTAAGCCTGATGACTAGTATTAACGCGAATCTTGCAAGTCGCAAGCAATACGTTATACTAGAGCTCTAAATAGTCATCCATGTTATTAGAATGTCATGGATACTATTCCTAGCAAATCTGTTATGCCGCTCACCCGTATTTAAGTTTTCACATTAGAGATAAATTTTAAAGTCAAATTAGTTAAAAGAAAAGTGTCGGACTTCAAAGAAATTTTAATGCGTCATTCCCGCAATTTCAATAATTACTAGTCGTCAGACAACTCGACTCTCACCAAGGCGAACCGGGTTCTACTCCCAGCGGAGTTACGTGGGAATCGTGCAGGACGATGCCGCTGCACTGGTCGGCTGATATTCTCGGGGATTTCCCGTTTCCCCCGCCCTTGCATTCCGGTGCTGCTCCATTCGTTGTTTCATTTCAAGCTCATCGGTTCTCAATACCTCTTTATTAAGAGCCACCCAAATTTCTCAACTCAACTTAAAACTTGATTTGGGATGGTTTTCTCTCTCTCTCTCTCTCTCTCTCTCTCTCTCTCTCTCTCTCTCTCTCTCTAACGGAAACAAACACAGCTAACAATGAAAACACGTGGCAGTTTTTTCAACGGCACTTATGAGTGTGGACTGATGCACGGACAATTGAAATAATAGCTAGACACCAACCCAGTACCTTGGATAAAATTCTAAGCCCTTTTTTTAAAGCTGGAATGTGTATTATAGCCAGAACTGTTACACATGATCAAAAACTGAAATAAAGTGTAGTTTAAATTTGTAATGTCAATAAATACGATGCTTTGCAAAAAATTTATTTATACGCGGTCTGATATAACCTCGCTTTATAGGTTGTGAAAGATCATGGCTAGAGACACGGGAATTTCGCAAATTCAAGTGAGCACAAGCTAAACTCCAAACACGTGCACATTTGACTTACTTTTACTATTGGATGGTAGTTCACAGGACATTGACCTGCAAGAAAATAAGAACAAAATCCCGTGTTACCCGGTCCGAAGTAAAACTGGAGTATGTTTTTCCCGAAAAGATTCACGCGAAGGCTAGGTGTCAATATCCTGTATGCACACTTGCGGTCTTCATTTGGCAATCGGCCGCTTGTCTTGCGCGAAGAGAGTCTGTTACATGAGTGAGTCAATCAGAATTGTGTTTCCTCAATAAGATGGGTAAAAATTAAAGTTACCCAATAACGAAAGTGGTTCCGAACTAAAGTGTTTTGCAACACTACTTGTCCTGAAATCTTTTCGCTAGGGCCACCTGTATTTCGCGAAAAAATTTATGCATAGAATGGATTTCAACTTCTTAAGTGCAGGTTTGCAAATTTCCTTTGGCTATTGGCTGCGTGTCTGTGTGAGAATAAAGTTATCGTGACATTGAACGTCTGTGATTGACTGGCAGACACCTAAGAAGCGTGTGAATTTAAACCATTCAACAGCGATTTTGATTCTGAACTAACGTGTTTGGAGTACAACTAGTCGGGGAATCTTTCCGCGAGAAACAGGCGCCCCTAAGCATCAGCCAATGAACAACTCACTGAGGCTCGAGTACACAAAGGGTTGTGGAGTCGTAGATTGTTGCCAGATGAATCCGCGAAATTTCCTGGTCTCTAATCAAGGCAGATGTCCGAGGGCACGAGAGAGCACAGCGAGTATACAACTTCGGGCCCTTGCTCTTTTTCGCACTCTCTCCACCAAACTCAGACACTCAGAGAGTGCTCTCTATGACGTCATACGGGGAAGAGCATGAGTAAAGCTTAGTGGCGATGGCGCATTCGATGCGTGTGGAAGTGACACCCTCATTGGCTCACGTGCTTCTCGACCTGAAACGCGGGGAATAGCTCCAGGTTGGGGGTATTTTGTGCATGTGTCCCTGTTACACTGTCAAATGTTTTCATAAAACTGCTTCCAGTAAGTTTGGTCAAATAAATTTGGACAGTTATAACGTCATCGAAACGTCACAAACACCGCCATTTTTGTCTGAGAAAGTTGGATAGCTTCAGTTTCCATAAAACGTTTGAAAATTGGACGGGTTCTTAACTTTATTTGATGTTTGACGGTCTGAGCCAATCAGAATCGTGCACGACAAAAATGGACCTCAAGTAACTTAAAATAACGAATAACTGCTGGAAACGAAGTAAGTTATGAAGATAATTAATTCATGTAGAAGATGGCTGGGCATGAATGCTATTTTAAGTAAATATTGCACATAATATTACGAACTCAGAGACATTAAATTTCACTGTGCAGGAAACACTTCTTATAAATAGAATTTCAGTTTAGTAAAGAAGCGAAAATAAATTACAACATTCCTTACTTTTCTTCCTGTAATGGACTGTATGGAAACACAAAAGCAATATCTCACTACGAAAATAATTTTTAAATAATAATTCAAATTAGGTTATCCCAGTAAAAAAAATTTGACAGTGTGGCACATTTTCAAACACATTCAAGATTATTTAATAAAATTTGCTGGAAGGAAAAATTTGATGGCCGTATCTTGTCTTCAAATTTTGTTGTCAAACATTGTTGAAGGTGAAAATTTGACAGCGTGACAGGGGCTTAAGAGGCGACGTTCGCCACAAGGATCCAGTTGGCTGAACTGAGTTCAGACCGCCGAGTTTTTCACTGTATATTCATGTCGCCATGTCGCCTGGATAACCAGGTCATTGAGAGCGGAATTTCATGTTCCAGGCGCACTCACGGATCTTAGTAGCTGACGCGTGGGCGCCTTTGAAAAGGAGAGCTAAAAATAAATGGCAGAGAGGGAGCGGCAAACCTCTGTAACAGATAAAGCTGAGAGCTTGACACCATACAGCCCCTTACTTGTTCATAGGGCGACATGAGTAAGCACCCTGTTTCAATATCTTCCTTTTAAGGCTGATCACAAGTCCAGGCCGCCAAACGGTGTTCAGAACTCGGCAAACGGACCACTACATATAGTCCATTCGCGGTTTCGTCACCCTGTCATCTCAGCTTCGCATGGCCTCATGGGAATTCACCTGAGATGACAGATGTCTCTAAAGGTAGCGTTGAGCCAAGGGTCCTAGTTCCCAGAATATATTCGCTCAGCCTCCAAAGTCGCCGGCATCTCCAGCAGGGGAGGAGGAGCGGCTGTGACGCCAGTCAGGTAAGTTGTAAGTCATCCCTCTGGCTGCCGGCCGCCCGGGGCAGACCGCCTGGGGAGAGAGGAGGATCGAGGTGGGTCAGACCCTCTCTCACAGAGTCGGACGCGAGTGACAGTGGTGCAACGGTTTTGTCTTTCATGAATTATTTCACAGTTACATTTCTCTCTTATTTGTTCGTCACATTTTTTCTAGGGCAAAATTTAATTTGATGCCCCCTCTTTATATTACAAATAAACGTTTTGTATGTGTAGGGATAGGGAAATTTCGCGATTTTATTTCAGGACATGATAGACTTCAAACACGTGTCCACTGGAATCAATTTTGCCATTGGATCAGAGTTTATTAGACACGCCTTCGGACGAATCTGAATCGACAGCAGATTGACAAGGAAACAAGTAGCGAATCCCATACTGTCATGTGTGGGGTAACACTGGCTACTCTCTGGGACAGCAGCCAATGAACAAACATCTGAGGTTCTAGGTACTGTGGAGTCTAGCCAATAGGTCATTGAACTCGCGAAATTTTCCTATCTCAATGTGTGTGTTACCAGAAAATTCGTTGTAGTTCTACAATAGATTTTCTTGGCAGCTAGTTTCCAAGAATATTTTTTGCAAAAGTACAAAATATATTATACATGGGAATTACAATCCCACATTTTCCCGCTAGGACCTAGGTTTAGATCACAGTACTCCATAAGTGGGCAGCTGGTAACTAACCCATGACCTATGAGTAGAGATGTGCGAAATTCACGTTATAATTTAAAAACGGCTATAGTCCATTCACGGTTCCTTCGGAATTTTCGAATCACACCTTTGAAAAATCTCCCCATGTATGGCGTGTTTTGTTATTACAACATATGCCATATGTCAGAAGCGTTTTATACTTGTGTTCATAAAAGTTACTTTTTTTTCTGTTAAATTGAAATGTTATTCATAATTTATACATAAATTATAATGCTTCATTGTGTCGGTAGCGCCTAGTGAGAAATAGTTCCTATACAAAATATTTCAGCTGAGTGCGCACGAACTCGGTGCATTGTCCTCTGGTGTAATTTTCCAGACTTAGTTAAGCTCAGTTTGCACTAGGCGGAAGAATATCCTGGAAGTGAAACTTTAGCAGGGCTTCAGAAAAGTTTGAAATAACCGTGAATGCATTGTAACTGCCCAACGTGCTATATGCTTTGCGATAGCATTTAAGAAATTTTGCACGTGTATAAGCCAATTTCTCCATTTACAGTACCTCCGAAGCCATATTTTTTAAAGTTATAAATAGAGTTAGTGATTTTTCGCGAAAAAAAAAAAAAAAGTGAGTACACAGTAGATTTAAACACTGCAAGCTCTCAACAGCAGGTTGGTTGTCTATTGCATTGGTTGGCGTTACTTACGAAGGCGTTTTCATATTGACCTGGCTACTCCTAATTCGGCAACATCGACACGGCTCCTACGTGATTCGTGCCAAAAAGTAAATCAGCAAATCGATATAGCTAATTGACCATACAGTGCTTTAAAATATAACTTGTATTGAAATATTTTCGCGACATTTTAATACCCCTAGTTATGAACATATCGTTACAATATATTTAAAAATTTTAGACGAGTGTAGTACTCATGCTCTCTAAAAAATTTTTTTGTGCTTTTACAAGAAAAATGCTTGGAAACGCAGTTGCCAAGAAATTACTTTGTAAAACAACAAACAGTTTCCTCGTAAAATCTGCAAAACATACATTTCCATTAAGCTCCGTGAAGTATTGCCTGGAGTGAGAAGAAACTGTTGGTGATTGCAGGTGGCTGACACACCTGTCGTTATTAAAAAAAAAAAAAAAAAAAAAAATACACATTTTGGTTATTTTATGCACATGCTCCGAAAAATGGTAAAATTGTAATTTTGACACGTGAGAATGGAAAAAAAAAAAAATTATAGTCTGTTCCAACTTTTCTGAAGTTCTGCTTAGGTTCTATTTCCAGGATATTCCTCCGCCTCATGCAAACAAAGATTAACCGAGTCTGGAAGATTACACCAAAGGGGAAAAAACGTACCACATTCATGCACACTTAGTGTAATAATATTTTGCATGAGAACTATTTCTTTATATGAATCGCAAAAAAAAAAAAGTATTTTCTCACTGTTTTAGTTCATATAAATTATAAATGAAATATTAGAATTCAGGAAAAAAATTCGAATTAAGGATCAAATTAACAAAAAATAAGATACTTTAATTTGAACAGAAGTACAAAACGCCTGTGATACATGGAATTTAAGAAACAACCAAACACGTCATACACATGGGGTGGTTTTTCAAATGTTTGATTCAGAACGTATGAAGAAACCGCGGAGAGACAATAACTTTTTTTTTTGTTGTGCACGTCTTTACACGCAACTTCTATAGAATAGTCTCACACATAAAAAATTATTAATATTTTGCTACACCATTTCTCTAACTACGAGGAATTCGGCTACTCGATACCTGAAACTTAAATTCGTGTTGTTGTTATTATTTTTTTTTAGAATGCCAAACAGTTTTTTTGTGTAATCACGCCAGTGATAAAATTTGTCCTATAGTTCGTTGCCAAAATGTAGGATGATCTGAACTCTAAGGACAAACCTTCTGAGATGACCCGTTAGGGAATAATAGAAAATAAAATACTATTTATCCTCTAACGTAATTGTTAAGTGACATAAACATCGTTAGAAAGTGGGAATTAAATTTAATTATATGCAATATAATATCAGAAACTACGCGAGAGGAGGAATAAAATCAAATTCTCGAACGGAGTTAGCCTGATATGCCATCTGCCATTTGAAAACACGTGGCGAATAGAACCAGTTCTCGTAATCGGGTTGCATATCTTCCGAGCAACCTTTCAAGCGCAATTTTTTTTTTTCTCTCGCGGGAACCGTCCGTCTGAGAGCGTTACACCAAGGCAACAATGACAGAGTACGCACGTATACAGAGGTGGAACCATGCAAACTGCAACCACGCACCAACAAAATGACGTCACTCGCCCACAGCAGCATGATGGGGCGTCGTTCGCCTATCAGCACCAGTCGACGGCCTAAAGCCTGTTCGCGGTAAAGTGCACTTTCGAAATCAACCTTAGAGAATAATCACTGCTCCTACCTGCATATATTTTAACGGGCGCACTAAGTGACATGTGTCCAGTAATGTTGGCAACCATGGAGAGAAAGTAGTTCATATTTTAACGTCAAATAAAAAGTGCTAGGTAATCATTTGTGATAACTTAATTTATTTCTCTCCTTTCCTGTTTTTTTAATGCACCGAAGTGCAAAAATGAGCATATTTGTAAAACATTTACTTCTCTATTAATTTTTCAGTTTCACTTAACGGATGCATGGATAAAGTGATGAAGCCGATTGCAGTGTTAATTCTACATAAGGCGGAGAATACACGACGGGCATACAATAGTTAGATTTTAAGCAGGGCTTTCAAAAGTGATCATTTTATTGTGAACAGCCTATACCGAGTTTCCGGAGCGTTGCGCAGTTAACCGACGAACAAGTCAGCCCACTTCAAAGAAACCGCGAAGCCATTTCGCTTCTGTCTACCTATCTACTCTGTGGCAACGTTTTGTGTTTCCTAACGTAAACGGGGCAGCGCTGGTATGGTGGTTAGACTACTCGACTTCCACCCAGGCGAACCGGGCTCGATTCCCAGCGGGGTCACTCCCGGATTTTCGCATGCGCGAATCGTGCCGGACGCTGGTCGACGGGTTTTCTCAGGGATATCCCGTTTCCCACCGTCCTTTAGTTCCGGCACTGCTCTGTGCCCACTTCCTATCACCCTCATCGCCTCTTCAGACCTCGATGTTAAGTGCTGCCCAAATTTCTTCACTCGCTCACTTGAATATAAACATTATTATTACATCATAAGAATCGATGTACACCCACAGGTGACACAATTTTGTTCAATAACATCTTACCCTCTCATCCTCTAATAACGGACTATGTTATCCACCAGATGCTCACAGAAGTCAGATATAAAATCAGGTTAACACTGTCGAGGAATGGGTTGTTCCACATCGTGTAATGTCTAACATTTCGAAAAATAACTCATTTAAATTCCCTAATATTCATTGGGGTGTCCCTCCCTTAGTAATCTCGTTAGGCCTACCTCATTCTCCACAATGAATCTTGTCGCGAAGTGAGTTCCTGGAGTTTATGATCATTAGCCCATACGAGAACAGAATCCCCGATCACTGGCATTCAAAGCATAAAATCGAAGATGTTAATAATAGCTTGTCCATACTCGTGAACAATCAACTACTAGGCTAGCGCTGTATTCTGAGAGCGAACATTTCTAAGCCCAAGACGCAGCCGGACATCTAGGCAGATAATAGTCGTGGTTACGTCGACGTGTTTGAGGTCATGTTACCACGCGGTTGCAAACTGCTCAGCCAACACCAGTCCCTTCGTCTAATGTTACTGTACGCGGTGCAGAACGATACGTGTATCCTTGGCAATGCAAAACAAACCAATGCCAGTTTGTTCGAGACATTTTGACGAACCGGCTAGTTTTCAGTACACTCTACATGCGTCTGCCGCTTCACTGTCGCTGTTCGCTTTAATATAGGTACATCGAAAGAAATGTCTCACGTAAATGGCAGACGAGAAATGAGCATTATAGTACCGAACGCATACAATTAATTAGCAAAAAAACTGTGAAATTAGAACTCTTTATCGTCTAATCATACACTTAAAGAGAAGCCAAAGCACCTGGACGGAATAATACAGACACAGATTTTTGTAAAAATAAATCACAATCTCCATCTAGCCGCGATGTGACTGGAAAAAGACACGAAATTCTAAAATAAAAAAATTAGCTAACGTGCTTTGATGTATAATTTGCTAAGAGAGAATTTTCCCAAATCTGTCAATGACTGTACGCATTCTATTGTGAATGGAAAACTTTATGTTGTTATTTGAGAGATGCAAAATTCACACTTCCGTTCGGTAACTAAATATACATCAAAATTGTTCTTCTCAATAAAATTTACTGAAACATCAAAGAGGATTCTCGGCGCTCAGCAGTGTCGTTGCCAGATTGGTCGGAATTCCGAAGAAGCCGAAGAGGAAACTTTGTGTTATAAGTCCAAATATGGACATTAAATGTATGTTGTCTTTAAGCACGAATTCTCATATATTACTTGCTCTAGCATGTACCTGCTTTTCAATTAAATTTTTAAACAACTATTCTTATATAAATAGGCAGTAATGGATTGGGCTAGTGAAAATAAAATTATGATAACTATACGTCATCCTGTTATTATAGGTTCTTTTCTTAGTAAATTTTGGCGACTTCTGGGGCCAAATTCTTATACAATTCGCCGGCATAGCTTTAAAATTACCTGGCAACCCTGGCGAGAACACGACAGCAGTGACAGAGTGGAGTGCAGAGATTTGGGGGCTCTTAAAATCGAGGCCTTGAGAGTCGATGAGGGTGAAGCGAGGTGAGGCTGGAGCAGAACCGGAATGCTAGCGCCGCGCGGGAAGCATTGTCAGGCACGCGTCTCACTTGGGACAACCAGGTATGACCCCGTTGGCAATCAAACCCTGTTCCGACCTGGTGGAAGGTGAGAAGTTACACCATCCCCCCACCCCCAACCCCTAGCCAGGTTCCTTCCTGACATAGATCACAAAACATCCGTGCGTTGGTGTCGTCATGAAACGATATTTAAACAGCAAGTGCCTCTAGTTACTTCGTAACTGGTATTGATTCACATCCATGAAAATATCATGAACAAAAACAAAGTGAAAACATACGTGGACGAGTAAAAACGATATTTAAATATTGACATGACATATTGAGCGAAGTTCGTAAAATCTTGGAGTGTAGTTGGTTATGTTAATCCATGTTTTTTTTACATTTGTTTTAAAAATTTTTTATTGGTCTTACAGAAATATATCAAATGCTTTGTGCGCCACAATTTTTTTTACTAAATAAATTTGTAAGGGTGTCACAGCACTACTTAATATTTCTAATACCTTGGTTAACACACTATCTACATTTCACATTTTTTTCCTTATACAAGAAAATTCTTGGAACCCAATTCACAAAACTTTTAGTGGTCTTGTAAAAATTGAAGTGCAGGTCTTGTATTTCAACTTACATTGTTAATATGTGGAAATAAATATATTTTTTATACTCTTGGAATTAACTTCAATGAAAGAATAAGTTAGAAATGGGGAAAAACGTTCATCTTGCATTCAAAAGAAAAAAAAAACATCCAGCCTCGAGACTAGAATCTGCTCCTTTCATGTTACAACCACTAGCGATTCACCATACCACCAATTCATTTTACGCCACTTCATTATTTGTCGATGTTATAATTGCATTGTAGGTATTAACTTGTTGAAGAGGAATGAGTGAATGAGTGAGTGAAGAGATTTGGGCAGCTCTTGACAGCGAGGTCTTGAGAGCGGGCAAGGGTGATAGAAGTGATTACGGAGCAGCGCCGGAATGAAGGGGCGGGGGAAACGGGAAGTCCCCGATAAAACCCACCAACCAACGCCATCGTCCGGCACTATTCCCACTCGCGAAGATCCGGTGACCCGGCCGGGGAATTGAACCCGGGTTCACCTTAGTGGGAGGTAAGCGTGCTAACCGCTCAGTCACCGCTGCCCCGAAGAGGGATGAGGTTAGTGTTTCAGGCAATCACTGCATGCCGGAATTACATTAAATCTGCAAGTGGACTGAACCTTTGCAGAGTTGAAATGTTATAAATGCAGGATATATTGGTTTATTATTGGTTGAGTGCGGATAAAAGTCACTGACTTGCAAAACTACAAACTATCATTACAGCCTCTTCGGTTGGTTACCAAGATTACTGGGTAAAGAGATACGCACAGCAGCGTGATAGCATGAACTTAACTTTCTTAGGTAAGTAAATGCAATAAATTATTTTACACGACAACGAACTTTTAAAGGAAACGTTATCAACCCCCCCCCCCCCCCCGCAAATAATCAATGGCTATTATTTAATAACTCGAGACCTGAAGAATTCGCGGATTTTTTTTCGGGACAAGCTAGAATTCAAACACGTGTGTCTGTATAACCTTAGCCATTGGTCCACACGGTGTTTGACACCTCCTGAGGAACAGTGGCCCAATCGTCTACTTCCTCTGTGACAGCAGAGAACCAATGTGCAGTTTATATAGGCATGATAGTACATACGTCTGTAGAGTCTAGCCTGCAGGTCATTAAACTCGCGAATTTTTCAGGTATCTACCAGTAGCACGTCATTCGTAAGTACATGCATTAGTTTTAATTAAAGTAATTATCTTGGAATGTAATAAACTTTGACTTGACGACTTAAGTTATTCCTGGGGCCCAATTAATTATGATTACCGGAAATTTTGTACCGATGTAGTGCAATGTAATAAAACTGCGTTATTCTTTGTATCCACTATTTCAATGCAGGTCAATATTTATCTAATCACATCATAGAGCAATGCAATTGCAAGCATTTTTCTAAGTGCAATACTTCAAAGAAAAAAAATTGTAGAAAGATAGTTACTTTTTTTTTTTTTTAAATCTTTTTTATATGTACCAAGAATTTGTCAGTAAAAAAAGTACAGTGTAGTTTTCCGTATGAATATGGGTCATTTTTGGCTTACAAAAGAGTAAAACCAACGTCTGACTTACATAATGTCCCAGCCATTCTTATTTGCAAACCAAAAAGGCATTTTAACGTCGAAACTCGGGGACATCCTCTACTGAGCAGGTATTTGCATGTGCACGCGAGCAACAGGTTGTGGATTGTTACTGTCTCGTTATAGCTTTATAGATGTCTCTCTCTATATCTGCTCAAAAGTATGTACTCGAAGCTAAGGCAACACCACTTGATGTCCATATTGAAACACGAATGCATATACGAGGACGCACCGACGAAGCCTTAGACTGGGACCCTGAATGTTGTGTGAATTTTGATAACTGCGGGAGCCAGTATGTAATTCAATACACGACTCTCACATACCTCAGCAAACTTTCTTTGGAAAGTAAAGCCTTTTGAGAACACCTTCCTGTATGTACACATGTGTGAGTTCTTAAAGATGTCTCTTTCATTGAACAGACTTACATATAGTTTACGAAATTCAAAAATGTAAAAATTTTTTTTGAAAATAATTGTATAAAAAAATAGGTATCAAATATTACCTACTAACTTGGCATTTATTTAAATGAGTGAGTCAAGAGCAATTCCATAAATATATGTATAACAGCATAAATTAATTTTTTAAAAAATTTCAGTTTGTTATTTTTTGCTAATACTTAGAACAAAAATAATTATATACTAATTTTTCCTATTACTAAATAGATAGTTACTTAATTTAAACGCCTCTCATTAACCGATCATATATATGTATATATGTGTATGTATGTATATATGTGTATGTATGTATGTATATATATATATATGTGTATATATATAATATATATATATATATATATATATATATATATATATATATATATATATATATATATATATATATATATATATATATATATATATATACATACATACATAGGTAGTTTTACAAGAGACATTCAACTCGGAAATTATGTTTTTGGGATATATATATATATATATATATCCCAAAAACATAATTTCCGAGTTGAATGTCTCTTGTAAAACTACCTAATCAGCTACCAAATTTCATATATATATATATATATATATATATATATATACATATAGTTTTACAAGGGACATTCAACTCAGAAATTATGTTTGTGGGAAACTAAACGAATTTGTTATTTTACATTATTTATTGTATTGAGAAAACTATATATTTTAAATATGACTAGTTTAAATTGTTAAAAGCACATACCACATCCTGACAAAAAATTTTTTCTCACAATTTTGCAATCAGAAGTTTTACTATAATTGAAAGTAAAATTAATTTTAATTAATTAGTTAACGAACACCAGAAACTTAACACATAACTAGATTAACTTTTCCTCATTCTTAAATTTCCATTAGAGCATTTAAAGTTATCGAAAACAATCATATTTTTATATTTCAAGTTTTTAATATCGGCGTAGGTATGACTATTCTAGTTGTCTTAATCGTTGAAGCGGTTTTTGGTGAATATAAATAAAAATCTTACAAATTAGAATATTTTACTATATTTAGCACAGGACAGATATATTATGAAATTTTGAATTATTTCCTAAATTTCATCAACATGAAACGAAGTACACTGTAGAGGAAATTGTCTCCTCTTTTCAATTTTTGTCTTTCAAAGTGTGATCCATCCAATTTATCAGTATTTACCTGTCTCTTGGCCATTTTTTTTAATCCACATCGAAGGGGAAAAAAAAAATTAACAACTCGTTATTTTCTGGCGTGATTAAGACACATTGTGTAAAACTAAAACTGTTACAGTACATAATACGCAGCTATTTCTAGGGCAGTAATACCTATTATTTACAGTTAAACATAACATAGATTTGATCAAAATAAATTATAGGTTTGTTTATGCCTAGTATTTACCATACCGCACCTACAATCATCATCCGAAATATACTGGGCTTGTTAGGGGCTAGGTTCCAACTAAATATATGAGAAAAGGACGCTGATACGGGAAAAGAACGAAGTTAAAATGGGCCTGCATGTAGACACAAGGCTAATATTGCATTTAACTACTGTACATTTCATTTGTTTGTTTTGCAAAAGAGGTAGCTGTTGATGATACTTAGCGTTGGATTTTTACACTATCATAAAAAATACCCTAGTTTAAAACTAACTTTTGGAAATACTCCCATACGGGTACGCGTATCACGCTATAAGAATTAGTCTTATTATACAATTGAATGGAAGCCAGTACAGACCATCCAAGTAACGGCAATCCTGCATAATTAGAGGCAGTAATATTTTGCGAAAAGATTCCAAGACAAGATACAGTTCAGAATACTGTAGGGTGGTCCAGCTTTTTGATTGGCTGAAACATGTTCTGGTCCGTGTAAACGGACCTCAGTGGCTCGGTCAAATGCAGAAACGACACGAGCAGCCAATGGAAGAATGGCAACAGCTGAGGTGTGTATATAGTATTGAAGTCTACTGTGTACGCCGATTTTTTTTCGCGAAAAATCACTGGCCCTATGAATAATGATTTTTAATTAATTTTTAAGCAAATATTTTACCTTATTTACGTATTTACGTGGAGGTATGTCTTACGCCGTAAAGGTTCATATGTAATTAAGGAACAAGTTACTAAACTCTGTTCACGATAAAGTGAGCACTATTGAACTCAACCTTAGGAAAAAGTTACTGCTCCTATCTGCGTGTATTTTAACGGGCGCGCTGGGTGACATGCGCCCGGTAATGTTGGTACCGATTTATGGAAAGTAGTTCCATATCTTAACGTCGAATAAAAAGTGTTAGGTGACCATTTGTGATAACTTAAGTCATTTCTTTCTCTCTTTTTTTTTTAAATTGCATCGAAGTGTAAAAATTAGCAGATTTGTAAAAGATTTACTTTTCTAATAATTTCACAGTTTCACTAACCGGCGCATAAATAAAGTGATGAGTCCCGTGGCAATGTTAATTTTACAGAAGGCGGAAGGATACGCAATGTGTATACAGGTAGATCTTACGCAGGGCTTTCAAAAGTGCTCATTTTACCGTGAACAACCTATACTCGACTGGGCCGATCAGCATGTAGATACCCTGGCACTGAACGACCGCGATTGGTTGGCAGACACTTGGGGGCGTGTGCGAGTTAAAAAACGTCCAGCCACGATATTGGTTCTAAACTAACGGTGTTTTGGAGCACAGCTAGTCGGGGAATCTTTTCGCGAAAATCACACTGTAAAAATTATTCGTATATTTACGGAAAGTTTTACGAAAATTCACAGCAAATATACGGAAACGCAATCCGTATTGACGAAAAACGGAGTTAAGTGAGTAAATACAAAATACGGAAAATCTCCGTATTTACTATAACTTCGGGTCTCGGGCACGAAAAATGCCGAGTTTACACGAAACTATCTTCGCCAATGTAACCAGAAAATTATAGTTTCTGCGGCTGTTAAGGTTATCCATGTCACTAAGACCTGTTCTTTCAAACATTACAAAGTAGCAACAGGCGTCTGTAACACTTAACAGAAACTAAAAAAAGTCGCTTAAGTGATAAATATACAAATTCAAAAGCTATACCATACTCACCACGCGTATGTTATAGTTAAGTGGTAAGGATCGTGACCTTGCAACTTTTTGATTAGGATTCAAAATTTGCTTAAGTGTAAAAAAATTTAAATTGTTTATACATCTTTTTTATATACAGTAGAACACCCTCATAATGAAAATTTAAATAAAATAGATGCTAAAAATCATTTAAACTAGAAGTACAGAAAACTAACTAGGGTATTAACGGAGAGGTTCCGTGAATTTTACGGAAAGTCCGTTTTTGAAAATCAATGTGTCCGTAATTTTACGGAGAGTTTACGGACACCTCTGGATAAATTTTTACTGGCACTTTTTCCATAAAATGAAGAAATTTTTTTTTAACAATGCAGGTGGTCCTGATGATGAGTTTTCGGTTATTGGAAAACATGGCTGGTTAGTCGACTCACCCGTCCACTGGTCGACGCTGTTGACGACGCCGGCCCGAGCCGGGGAGACGACGACAACGGCGAAGGCTACGACGACCACACTCCAGCACGGCGCCCACATGTCTGTCGCATGCTACCCCCGGCGGCTGACGGCGCGTGACTGCCCAGGCTGTTGTACGTACACCACCTCCCTCCAGTAGAAGTGGTGGGAGCGAGAGTGTTCTGCCTCACTTTACATAACCCTCCCTCCCCCTTCCTTCATCCCGCATAGCCCCCCCCCCCTCCTCTATAGTGCTGCCCGCGACCACGGCATGCGGGCAAGGTCGTCAGTCCCCCGCGTTTCCCAGCCGCCTGGAAAAAGGTTGCTTCAGCCGGCGACGTGATTGTCCGCGCCCTCTTCCTTTGTTCCCCGCAGTTCCGATTGTGGAATGTCAACGATATATATATATATATATATATATATATATATATATATATATATATATATATATATATATAAGGAAAGACCTGCTCACGCAGAAATTCCGCGCGGCCACTTTGGCAGGCAGGTGGGTGGGGCTTAACATCTCGTCGTCGGCGAGGTCATTAGAGACGGAGCAAGTTGCTCAGAGAAGCGAGAAGGTGGGGGAAGTCAGCCAGGAAGGAACAATCCCCAGACTTCGTCTGGAGAGAAGTCAGGATCGCCGGTCCAGTATTCGAACTCACGCCCTCCCGAATGCGATTCCAAAGTTTTACTGCTGCATCACCTAGTTCGGCGGATCCAAACTGGATGCCGAGGGAAGGCTGGTGCTCAGCAGATCAGCAACGGAAAGAAAACAAAGGAGGAAATGAGAGTACCCTGATGTAACATCCACACAATAGCAGCACCTCCTAAACTGCTCACATGAGAATTCCAGTTCCACATTTTCCTGCTAGGACCTAGGTTTAGACCACAGTACTCCATATGTGGGCAGCTGATAACTAACCCATGACCTATGAGTAGAGACGTGCAAAATTCGTGTTATTATTTCAAAACAGACAAGACTTCAAACACTATTGCTTTTTTTTTTATATTGCGTTTGTAATTGGACTACAGTTTGGCTGGACACTTCCTTGACGTCTTTCGACCAATAGAAAACTACTAACGAGAGGCTAGCTGGCCCAATGACATCCAACCAAATCAAAAGGGAAGCAGGGTTCTCACTGCTTTAGAAGCCAATAAACAAAGAACAACGACGATGAATTGTATAGCGATATGCCAGGAAATAACGCGAATTTTGCAAGGCCCTACTTATGAGACAGTCATTTAATTCTAGGTCAATAAACGCCAACATACTAGAAACAAATACTGTAGAAATGAGAATACGCGAATCTCGCTAGTAAAACTGGCTAGATAGTGCGCACGTCACGTATGCACTATCTAGCGGCACAGGACTAACGCTATCACCGGAACAGTATTCAAGGGAATCTGCCAAAAAGACTTTATTTATTAACGTTTTAACAGTACGTGATTTCGAAGTGTATGAACCTTATATTTATACAGAAGAGCATACCCATATGTGTGTTATTATTGTAAAATATGCTACAATATGAAGTAAAATATTCCAGGACATGACAATGCACCAATGAGTTTACCTTTGTAAATGTGCAGTAATCTTGTTGGGTTCATATTAGTCTTTATTGGTATTGTTGATTTGGTTCTGGAATAAAAGAAATGATTCTTCATTTCTTTTATTCAGATAACACTTTATCAACACATTAAAAAATGTTTCATTAAACAGATTCCTTCAGTCATCACATAATGTATCACTCACTGCTGCTTTCAAAGAACATTCACTACTTATTTATGTTTTAAACACCATCTCTATTTTCTTAGGAGATATTTTTTAAAAGTACTTGCACAGGGCCTTCATAATATCTTCGCATAAAATGGCCGTCTCTTTATTAGGAAAGATCGCATTTACCCCATCATACTGCTGGAAAAAATCTGCTTTTTATTACATACATCAAGGAACTCAGCATTTCGGGACAAAAGTTTCCCTTGCAGTTATGCTCGAGATTGTAAATTACCCACACTGCAACACAGGCTTTAGAATGTGCGTTTATGATTTAAATTTCAGGCTTGGTGTCTAAGAATACCAATTTATTTATTTCATGAGTAGTTGATTTTGAGTCCACTGGCAAATTTATCTTCTCTTTTTTTTTTAATGAATTTCTTTTGCAGCATGTAATTCAATGAACTTCTCATTAGCATATATCACTAGATGTTTAATTTCTGATTTATAGTAACATCTATTAATATTGTTCTGAATTTTGTTGCATCAAATGGTATTGTTATCGATCTTAAACCACACTACAGAAAAAAAGAATTGAATGCAGTTTTGAATGAGGCAAAAAAAACTGTATTTCTATTGCGAATCTTGTCAAAGTAATATACTAAGAGAGATATTTTAAATCCAACCTTGAAAACATGGCAGATTCGTATGCTGTTTACAAATAAATCTCATTTTCCTAAAGCAATCAACACGTTCATTTTTTTTTTTTGGGATTTTTTCTATGCAAATCTGTAAACTTCGGCAGACGTTAATGAAGAACTGTAATAATAAAAAGTAATAATTTGCCACTTACAAAACTGGGCTGTGTAAACACTTTCACCTGGCATAGAATTAAATGTAATGTGAGTCATTATCCCTACTATCATTGAATGACTTAGCATTCTTGGAGCTAGGCATACTCTCAGTTGTGGAAAGCAAGCGAGTCCAGACATATTTTAAATAGCTTTCGTGCCAAAAGAGGGTTTCATTTCTTTGCCTTTTGTTTAAAAATGAATATATACATCGCCAAGACGATATTATAGTAATTTCTGAATGTAATTTTCTTTAAATAGTTTCTTGTAGAACTTTAGGAGATGCGGGGTGTCGTGAAAGCAGTGTATACATTCCTAACGAACTTCAATTCAGGCCTTTTATTCTGTTACTTAAAACAAATTCCTAATTTATAAGTTTTTGGGAATTTGATCACAAACTATAGCTTTAGGGAACCGCCCACTGCTTTGCTACAGCTGACAGAAATTACAGCGTCCTGACAAAATACAATAAACGGCATAATGTTTGCTTTAATCAGTATCAGTTATTATTAGATTATTTTATTCTGACAATAGCAGCATTATAAACAAATGTTACTCTATTATCAGAGAGTAAATACTTGATGATTGCCTCTGGGAAACGAAATAATTATTTCGATGCATATTTAACATTATAGAAACGGCCGCCAATAACCGCGCAAAATTTTCGTCACTTCGGAAATTATACAAAAAAAATGTGCTGTAACCACTCTCCGCGTTCACACACTGAGCTGCTCTTTTGCCAACACTGCTATCAAAATAACGTATTCCGCGCATGCTCCCAACATTGCCACACCAGTCGCTATAACAGAACTGGGAAAATCGCATGGCGATGAACGTGTTGGATTTGGTTTGTTTTTAACAGATTCACCTTTTTGTAAGAAGAGAATAGTTTGAATAAATTAACTACATTCTTGTTCCACAAAAATTTCGTTCAGGAATTTCACACCGACAGTGTAAGTGCAATTTAAGAGATGCTAAAAAATAAAAAATAAAACTGCAAGCTGATCTTGCAGTGGTAGTGTTGAGACGACAAATGCCTAGAGACCTGGAAAATTCGCGTTAGTATTTAAGGACGGTCTGAACTCCAAGTTACTGTGACTTCGACCAACGTCAGCCATTTGTCAAAAAATATATTTGGCACGCCTCCCCCCCCCCCCCCCCCCCCCGAGAACTCTTCAGCCAATAATATAAGTTCAGCGGTAAAGTGGCCGTCTTTTTTTTGAGAAAATCAAGCAGATAAGTGACGTTGGTTCCAATGGAGTGGCCAATGACACCACGAAACGTGGTCACTTGTTTATAAAGGCATTGGAGTCTGTCATGTCACCGAAAGATAACGCGAATTTGGCAGGTCTCTATAAATGCCACTTAATACGAGTTTACTCTTACACACGAAATGCCAGTGCACTTTTACATTTTGCTTGAAGGACGTGCCCAACCCTAAAACCGAAATCTAACTGACACTTGAGAATATCGACGTATTTTCATAGAGTCATTGTTAAAGCTAGTGATTTTTTTTGCAAAAAAATTGGAGTACACGGTAGACTTCAATACTATAAGCACCCAACAGCAGTTTGTCTACTGCCATTGGTTGCTGACTGCTTGGGAAAATGTTTTCATATTTGACCGCGCCATTCAGAATTCGGCAACATCGGTACGGCTCCTGTGTGATTCGTGTGCAGACAGTTGACACGTGTCAAAAATTAAATCAGCCAATCAAGACAGGTAAATGACCATACCGTGTTTTGAAATATAACTTGTCTTGAAATCTTTGCACGAAATTTCACTACCACTACTCATCTCCCATCTTCCCGAACCGTGTTCTATTCCCGGCTTGGTCGACCCCGGATTTCTCTATATGGAATTATCTTGCCGGAGGGTGCCGCTGGTCGGCAGGTATTCACGGGGATATCCAGTTTACCCCGCCCCTTGCATTCCGGCACTGCTCCATATTCACCTCATCGGCTCTCGAGACCTCGATGTTAAGAACCGCCCAAATCTCTTCATGCGCTCACTCCCTGCAAGTGATGTTATAGGCTGTTAGCGGTAAAGTGAGCACTTTTGAGGCCCTGGGTACTTTTTCCTTTCAGCCGTAATTTATATTTTAACCATCTTCTTGCATAAATACTGTCATGTAAGTAATAAACACAGAGTGTATATTCCACGACAGTCGGAAGATAACATCTACAGCTAAAATAAAATATATTTGTTGACTATTATCCCAAATGAAACGCCTTTCAAAAGTGCTCATTTTACCGCGGGCAGTCTATAGCCGGGGTTCGAAGACGGGACACGACGAGTATGGAACGAGCGGCGTACCAGAGGAGGAGTATGGAACGAGCGGCGTACCAGAGGAGGAGTATGGAACGAGCGGCGTACCAGAGGACGAGTATGGAACGAGCGGCGTACCAGAGGAGGAGTATGGAACGAGCGGCGTACCAGAGGAGGAGTATGGAACGAGCGGCGTACCAGAGGAGGAGTATGGAACGAGCGGCGCACCAGAGGAGAAACCCCCTTGTTGTTGACATTGTGCACGACTTCCCACGACTTCGGCTGGCTCTCTTCTAGAGTTGCGTCACGACCTCGCCGGGCCTGGGAAACGGGTGCAAATGAAAGTGTGCTACGGATATTCGCAGCGATAATAACCTGGCAGCGGTGTTCCACTTGCGTCGCGCGATCTGTCTCTGGGCCAACAGACAAAACACCGTGACGCCACCGCAGATCGGAAGCCCGTGCGAACATCGGCCCGCGGTTATTCGCGTCGCGCGCGTTCCTGCCCGCTGTGGGACCATCAAGCGAGAATAATGGCACACTGGTGGTAAATCTCCTCCGGGTGACGTGTTGATGGCGGCTTTCACACAGTCCCGCCCGTTCCACGTCCGTCGGCGCAGAACTGAAACAGCAGCTCCTATCGCGAAATGTCGAGCGAGTGAGTGAACGGTGAGATTTGGGCGGCACTTAACACACTGAGGAGTTTGTAGAATAGCTCGCCACCTTCCTAGGAAGTGTGAATGATGTTTTTAAATAGAAAGAGAATTTGTGGCTTAAATTACGGATGCCAGGACGAACAGCCGTCCTCCCAAAAATAGTGAATTTATATAACTTATATACTGTTTGTTAAATTGTAGTAGTCATTACAGAATTGAACACCCTGGATGGCTGTACAGCTATGTAGTGTTAATGAAAAAAAAAAATGCACTTATATACTCGGGAAACGATTATTTGTAAATGTCTTTGCTCTTGAAGACAAATCTCACACTCATATGGTTTTGTTGTTTCGCTGGAGTCTATGGAAACTAAGTAAAAAAATTACAACTAGTCGACATTTAAATTCATAAGAATAAAACTGTTAATTTTAATAAGCGTGTCCGGCGTAGCCAGGACCAATAGGAAGAGGGTAAGTAGAAATACAGAGACCAACACAACTCATATTGGTGTAGTGGAGAATATAGGCAGCTTACTTCAACCTTGTCTTCAGTGAGCGGCACCGAAATGCTAGGGCGGGGGAAACGGAGACCCCCGAGAAAACCCGTCCAGCCAGCGGGATCGTCCGGCACGATTCCCGCATGCGAAAATCTGGGGAGCGACCCCGCCGGTTCTCCTGGGTGGGAGGCGAGTGGTCTAACCACTACACCACCGTGGGCCCAGATAAATGTTGGATCACCATTGGCAGATCAGTGCGTGGTGACATCACAGAGTAGATAAATACACAAAGACGAGAAAGTGTGGCTCTGGGTACGAGCCTTATGATTGGCTAACGGCGTCCCGCCTTGTTGTTGGCTAGTGACATTAAATGACCGCAAGAAAACATTTTCGTGGTCTGAGACAGAACAATTTTATGAATAGGCCTTTATCTGATGTCATGTTAGGCTTTTTGCATTTGTAAAAAAACAAACAACCAAAGTATTTATGAATGTTCGCACAGTAAAAATTCTTGTACGTGTTAAAAAAATTTGTTTTGTAAACTAGTTGCCAAAATTTTCTTGAAACTCTACAGATACAATAGCATATATTTAGCGCACATTATTTGAGAAAACATACAAATAGGGCCATCTGTTTTTGCGGAAATGTTTATGCACAGACTAGTTTTCAACTTCTTAAGAGCAGGTTTGCAAATATCGTTTGGCTATTGTAGTGTTTCTGTGTGGGAATATTTCTCCTACTTGGCTGGGCCAATCAGAATGAAGTTATCCCGACGCTGAACGTCCGTGATTGGCTGGCACACCCAAGAAGCGTGTGAGTTAAAACCATCCAACAGCGATTTTTGGTTCTCAACTAACGTGTTTTGGAGTACAACTAGTCGTGGACTCTTTTGGGGGAAAACGTGTGGCTTTTATAAACAGATGTGTATATACACATCTGTTTATGTAGCTTAGTATTTATAATAAACTCGAAGTCTACATCACTTGGTAGTTAGAACTCAATATTAGTTTCTCACATTCCCCCTCTAAGACTTTGAGAAATTTAGTCTACATTATTTGTAGTGTTAGAAAACTATATTTGGCAACCAGTTTGCAAAGAATTCCTTGTACAAATACATACATTTATTACAGTGTATTATTCTCTGTCGATTCAATAAATATATTAATTTCGAAATTTGGTTCATTTAATGTTTGTTGTGTGTCCATTTAAACTACCACCACAAGCTCAGTGAGATTTTTTTTTTAAGTATAAAAAGTAACATTTCCACGAGTTGCGCGTTTATTAAAGAGAACTATATAGATATAATTAATTGTAAGAATGCGGTAGCCAATTCTGAGTGCAGGAAATAGAAAAATTTGTTTAGACTGTTAGGAATAACTGCAATTTACTAATAACTCCTCTCTTCCACGCATGTAAAAAAAAATACGCGGAAATAAAGTGAGGAATGGAGCAACATTTCAATGTGTGTATAACTTATACTCACTTTCCAGTTTAAAATTTTAACTTGGTTAGATTTACATGAGGTTTAAGCTTATTTCATACCACTGTTTACTTCTGCTACTTTCTAGAAAAAATTCCACAGTTAAACAATTTTCCGTTCAATAAGGCTAAGCAAAAGTGAACGAAAAATCTTCCGTTGGGGCAGTGTCCTTGCTATCTTGGATTTATATATTTTCCTCCTTAACTTGATTTTTGGAGTTAATATTTAAAAACCAAGCAAGTCATGACGTAGGGAACGTTTTAACAGTTATTTCTAAATCCCCTCTCTGAACGTGTTTTCCTACCATCACAATGAAGCAGTCAAGCTAATTTAATTATCTTAGCAGCACCTAATTTATGATGAACTGCTCATCCTAGTGGCCGGAAAGAATGTATCTTTCCTCTGCCCACATGCTTCTATATGGTCGGATAACACAGATAAAAAAAAACTCGGTGTTAAGTGCACTAAAATAAAACTCACTTTAAGATCTTATATCTTTAGGCCAGTTATCCTAGACAACAGTGCTATTCAAATGCTGATAAGTAGAGACCTGCAAAATTCGCGTTATTATTTACCCCATTCACACCCAGTGTAAACAGTCCTGCACATTACGCACATGTTGGTAACTTTGGCATGTACTGCACACTGCGAAGCTCTGTGACCAATGATCTCACCTGTGCGCAATTATTCGCAAAACCTTCTTACTGGTCTAGTTTACGATTGGTTCATAAGACTGTAGCCGAACACATTGCCTACAGCTTATTGGCTGATGGCAACGAAACTGGCACTGTGCAAACTTCAGTACAGTGCGTATCATAAAGTTTTTGGTCTGCAATATCTGAAACCTTAACTTAAAGTGGGTCTGAAACGGTTAAGGACGGACTGGACTCCAAGTTACTGTGCCCTCGACCAACTTCAGCCATTTGTCAATATATCTGGCACGCCCGCGAGAACTCTTGAGCCAATAACATAAGTTCAGCGGTAAAGTGGCCAGTGTATTTCGAGAAGATCAAGCAGTCAAGTGCCGTTGGTTACAGTGCAGCGGCCAATGAAACCACGAAATGTGGTCATTTGTTTGTAATGCAGTGGGTTCTATCATGTCATCGAAAGATAACGCGAATTTTGCAGACCTCTACTGATATAGGCTTAGGTGTATGGTGCTCAGATGGAATAACACTTATGCTAAAAAAAGGCCGCCGTGGCTGAGCGGTTAGCCTGCTCGCCCCCCTTCAAAGCGAATCTGGTCACTCATGGTTTTTCGCATGTGGGAATCGTGCCAGACGATGCCGCTGGTCGGTGGATTTTCTCAACGAGCTCCCGTTTCACCCACCCTTTCATTCCGGCGCTGCTCCATACTCGCCTTAATCACCCTCATCGACTCTCAAGACCCCGATGTTAAGAGCCACCCAGATCTCTCCACTTCACTCCAAACAAATTAGTCGAAAACAGTATACGACCTTTATTAACGTAGGGCGTGTAAAAACTGCAATATCTCCTACACGTGTTCTGTATTTCCGCCTTGAATATCTGACAACACGAACGTTATTCGCGGTTCCATCAAACTTATTGAATCAAACCTTTGAAAAATCACACCATCTATTATGTGTTTGGTTGATTCCTGAATATGTCCATGTATTACAAGTGTTTTATATTTGTGTTGCCATAAAAATACCACTTTGTTGGATAAATTAACCTTTTGCTTATGTTTTTTTCTATGAATTATAATATTTAATTTATAATACTTATGAACAGAAACAGAGAGAAAATAGGTATGTTGGTAACACGCAGTAAGAAATAGTTCTTATTAAAATATTATTACATTGAGTGTGCACAAATGCAGTGCGTAGTCCCTTTAGTGTAATTTTGTAGACTTGTTTGATTTTTGTTTGCATCGTGGGAGGAATACCTTGGAAGTAGAACTTTAGAAGGGCTCCAGAAAAGTTGATGGTATAGGCTGTTCGCGGTGAAGTGAGCAATTTTTAGGCCCTAATTACTTTTTCCTTTCAGCCTTATTTTATCCTTTAACCACATTTTAGAATACATATTGTCATGTAAAGTATTATATACAGTGTGCATATTCCACCGCACTCGGAAGTTAACGTCTAAGGCTAAAATTTAAAAATATATTTATTGACTAATTGAGAGGGCTTTCAAAAGTGCTCACTTTACCGTGAATAACCTACAGCTAGGGCCACCTGTTTTTCGCAAAAATATTTCAGGACTAATTGTACTCCAAAAACACTAGAACTTATATCCACTCTCGTGATTGGGTGAGTTTAACTGTCACGTATTGCAAGTGACTGCCAGCGAATCACGTACACCCAGTGTCGGAGTTACCTGATTCTGATTGGCCCAGTCCAGGAAGGAACTGTCTCCCGACAAAGCCACGTGGCCAATAACCCAAGGAAAACTGCACGTATGCCACAAGGAACTGTCTCCCGACAAAGCCACGTGGCCAATAACCCAAGGTAAACTGCATGTATGCCACAAGGAACTGTCTCCCGACAAAGCCACGTGGCCAATAACCCAAGGAAAACTGCACGTATGCCACAAGGAACTGTCTCCCGACAAAGCCACGTGGCCAATAACCGAAGGAAAACTGCACGTATGCCACAAGGAACTGTCTCCCGACAAAGCCACGTGGCCAATAACCGAAGGAAAACTGCACGTATGCCACAAGACATTGGAGTCTAGCCTTCGCGTGAATATTTTCGCGAAAATCATGTGGTCCCACCTATATAACCGTGAATGTGTTATACCACAGGACGGGGCAAGGTATACCGCGTGTCCACGGGACGCAGGACCACTTTACTTCAGACATGTTCAGCTCTGCACGCGGTTGCTCTGCGTCCGAACTAGTGCCGATAGCGATCACTTATTGTTCGTAGTAAACTGGTTCTATAATTTCATCAGAACTACTTTTCTCGTGCGTCACAGCTCCAAGTGGCACTGGAATTGCATTCGGGAGGGACCAGGTTCGATTCCCAGTACGACCATACACGTTTCCAATTTCCGTTGTTTCTCGAAATTACTTCAGGGCGAATGTTGGTCCTGGTCGATTCCTTCCCCTTCTTGTTTTTTTTTTGTTTATATAGCAACTTGCTCCGTCTCTAAATCACCTCCTCGCTATCACGAGACGTTAGACCCTGCCCCCCCCCCCTTGCCAAGTGGATGTTATGAATTATATAAATCGCGATTTTATGAAGGCAAGAAAAAAATTGATGTGTTTTTCTGCAAACGTTGAAAGAAATAACGTGCATGGTAAAGTAGAGATATACTGTCTACTATTATATAGTCGATTCACGGTTTCTTTACACTTTTTGAATCAAATTTTTTAAAAATCACACCATATGTATAACGTGTTTGGTTGTTACGTAATTATGGTATGCATCACAATCATTTCACACTTGTGTTATCATTAAAGTGCCTCATTTTTTGGTTGAATTGAAATTTTATTTATATGTTAAATATAAATAGGGAGAATAAAAATTCGCGAGTTCAATGACCTGTAGGCTAGACTCCACAGTCATGTGTACACTCGAGCCTCAAGTGTTTGATCATTGGCTGCTGCTCCAGAGAGTAGCCAGTGTTACTTCACACCTGGGAGTATGGCACTCGCTACTTGTTTCCTTACAAGTCTGTTATTGGCTCAGAGTCTTCCAGGGCGTGTCTAATAAACTGCGATCAAACTGCATAGTCGACTTCAGTGTACACGTGTTTGACGTCTTTCTTGTCCTGAAATGAACTCGCGAAATGTTCCTATCCCTAAATATAAATTATAAAACATCGTTTGCAGTTAGTACAAATTAGAATAGTGAGAAAATAAGTGTGTTGGCAATGCCTAGTAATAAATAGTTCTTATGCAAAATAGTAATACACTGAGTGCGCACAAATTCAGTGCGTGGTCCCTTTGGTTGCAATTTTCAAGAATCTGATAATCTTAATTTGCACGGGACGGAGGAATATCTTGGAAGTAGAACTTGAGCATGGCTTCAGGCAAGTTGGAAGAAACGTGAGTGGTCTATATCCAAAGTAAGTGCTGCAAGCAATTATAAATAACTACGGGAGCGTGTTTTTGAAGCTAGGATTCCCTTTTCTTTGCATTCTTCTACAGAGGTGTAACCTTGAGAAAGTGTTCACCATTGATAAACGTTTTATTGAACGTGCATGAGTATGACCCGTTCATTCATCGTGTCCACGGACTTGGACACGTTGCAAATGATTTTCATCGATGTCCGGTGTTGTACACAGCAAGGCAACAACGTTCAGTACAGTCTTTCTTGTCGCTGATCTGATTTGTGGAATTCTCCACGCCTCTTTGGCATTAACTCTTAATGTGGATATCGTCGAGCATTCAGCACGCTGCTCAATGGCTGCAAGACAAGTGCCGATTACAAGTACAGCATAAACCAAAAGAATTACGTGATTGCAACACTCCAACTCTGAAATTATCCCGTTCAGTCACTAATTAGTTAACGGGCTCAAGTGTTGCAATCGTAAGGACTTTTGGTGGGTGCTGTACTTGTGTCGAGCGTACTTCTCGCAACCAGTGAACGACGTAATGCTGACGTCACTAGCAACATAGCCATTCACAAATCAGAGACGCAGGGACTTCAACAAATGACGTTACTCGGAAGGAAGACGGAAGACAACATCTGTGTGAAATGAAAATTGTTGCGTGTTCTTTACGCGCGCAGCACGAACCATTAACCACGGCGCGGAGTAGAGGCAGCCAGCGCTCTATTGCTGCCGTTCTCATTCTCACTTCACACGCGATGTGACAACTGCAGAAAGGTTTCCCAGTGGCAAGGACCACGCCCCCCCCCCCAACCCCCCGCATCCCATGCATGTGCGACCAACGCATCCAGATGGGCTTGCACCCATGGAAGCTCCACGAGGCTGTCTGAACTAGTATTAGTTAATAATCAGAGACCCGGAAATTTCGCGGAATCATTCGGCGACAAGTTAGACTCCACAATCCTTTGTGCATTCGAGCATCAGTTAGTAGTTCACTGGCTGTTGCTCCAGATTAACACCAGACCAGATAACACGGGATTTGGCTTTAATTTTCCTTGCAGGTTCTTTATTGGTTGAAAGTCATTCGGGGCGTGTCTAACAAACTATGGTTCAATGAAAGCACGAACATATATGTACACGTAAATGCAGTTTAACTTCTCCTCAGATGAATCAGGAAAATTTCCGAGTCTCTATTAATAATATAAAGTTAAACTAGTTTCGACGTACCAATGACCCCCAAGAATAGTTCAGTAGCTCATAGCTAGAGATGGAGGAAATTCGCGAAACATTTTTGAGACAACATATCTTTTATAACACACTAACCAATTTACTCTTTCACGATTGGATGTACAAGTTTTTTTATTTGGCTAAGTAGTTTATAGGTCAATCACGAACGTTCTGCCTTATACTATCAGAATACTAATTGGTCTAGTGGAAAGGGCAGTTTCTTCATGCATGCACGGCAGCCAATACGGAAATAAAACTGTCGGACTTGTGTACAGTATGTTGAATCCTAGGAAATAGTCACCTTTTCTAGTAATAAACCACTATCCCCAGAGACCCAGAAATTTCGCGGATTCACGTGAGGACAAGTTAAACTGCATTTACGTGTACATATATGTTCGTGCTTTCATTGGACCATAGTTTGTTAGACACACCCCGAACGACTTTCAACCAATAACTAACCTGCGAGGAAAATAAAAGCCAAATCCCGTGTTACCTGGTCTGGTGTTAAACTGGAGCAACAGTCAATGAATACATACATGCAAAATTCGCGTTATTATTTGGCATCAGGCTAAACTTCACACTGCCGTATATGCTCGAACCAGCGTCGTTTCCTCATTGGCTGCTGCATAGATCTCCCTTTCTGACTGGATTGCAAGTGATTGGACTTCACAATTGCGAAGTGCTCGTTTATTGGCACAGAGTTACTCAGGGCGTGTCAGATAAAGTATAGACTAATGACAAACTTAATGCAAATGTATATGTGTTTTAAGTTTAATGTGTCCCATAATTATAACGCGAAATTTACAGGTCTCTACCAATGAACTACTGACTGATGCTCGAATACACAAAGGACGGTGGAGTCTAGCTTGTCGACGAATGAATTCGCGAAATTTCCGGCTCTCTAACCATCTCTACTCATAGCTAGGGATAGGAACATTTCGCGAGTTCATTTCAGGACAAGATAGACGTCAAACACGTATGCACTGAAGTTGACTTTGCAATTGGATCGCAGTTCATTAGACACGCCCAGGTGAATTTTCTGCCAATAACAGACCTGTAAATAAACAAGCACTGTATCCCGTGCCACCTGATAAATCTGGCTACACACTGTGGCAGCAACAGATAAACAGAACGCTGTGGCCCGAAAATATATAGTTCAGTGGAGTTTAGACTACAGACCGTATAAAAAGCGAAATGCTCCTGTTGCTATTATAGAAAAAAATTTATAAGCATTCTATTTCTTAACACTTTGAGGTTGGCAGCCATTTACAAGACAACCAAGACAAGTTAGAAGTGAGTTACTTATACCCACCACTACAGGAACACAGGTTCTATTGGTCTCTGTGTTCCCACTCACTACAGTTCTAGTGCAGGCCAACATGACAATGGACACGCCTACTGTGCTCTACAGCGTTCATTATTGGCTGGTCATTAGTCACTAAGGCGCTGAGTTGATTTTGGCCCAATAAAATTACTTTATCTGAGTGAAAGAGGTCCTTTTAACAGAGATGAGAAAAAATATTTTTGTTGTCAGGAAAGTTATCGTTACTGAGCTGTAGAGTTATTGTAAGAACCTGTTAAACACAGCCAGTACTACGACTATATGAAAATGCTAGTGTTATTTTCAATGGAAAATTAATTTTCAAAATATTTTTGCTCGAGCTACGTTTGAGCGTAGTCGTCAAAGTGGAGGGGGGGGGGGGACATATTGTTGTATTTGGGGTTACCTGGCATAGTGTGTCGAAAAAATAAATCATGTCAGACATGGAGAGCACACTGCCTGCTGGAAATGCGCGCATGCGCCGTAGCGGAAGCGATGGCGAATCAGAAGCGAGTTTCCCGATGCGCGTGTCTTCAACTCACGCACGGCTACCCCTTGGTTCTGAAGGTCGCGGCAGGTCAGCGGGATGGAAGATGACAGTCGAATCGCCGGAAACCTCGCTTGTGTTATCGAAGACAGTCGAGCAACGCGCACGTCATCCTGTTTCCTGAGAATTGCTGCAAATTCGCGAGTGTTTATACTCTCGCGGCGAACCTTGTCGTCGACTGTTCTCGAATTCTAACTGTCAGAAACTTGGACGTCACGAGGCTGGCGTGTAGAACTGTAGAATGTTTGTCTTATTTGAAACGGCAGAATACATATAAGAAACTTGAGTACGCATTCCCTGTGTTTCCCGATAATCACAAAATTATTTAGTGTGTTTGAAGGAATTTCCAGGGATCCCCTTCTAACAACTTCTGAAAACGAGTTGTTCCGCTGCTTTGCATTTACAACAAACGTTGAAGGAAATAAATATAGCAGACCTTATTTTGTGATTTCTAGTCAAACAAAACTGCAATGCTGCTTTAACCGTGGGGAATTATGGCTACAGGGCCAAATCAAGTGAACGTCGGCCTACATTCGATACAAAAAGGAATTTTTATTTTTGATACAGTACATTAATTAGTAATTGCATTCCATTTCAAAACAAGCTTAAGGCTCTTTTCAATCTTGAAATGTATAAATTTATCGTTATTTTTCTATCATTCTTCTAAAAATTTTAAACTTTTGATGATATAATTTTTTTTTTTAGATCTCTGCGCTTTGGCTTACCGGTAAGGGTAGTGAAATTTTGCGGAAAGATTTCAATACAAGTTATACTTTAAAACACTGTATGTTCGTTTGCCTATCTTGATTTGCTGATTTACTTTTTGACACGTGTTAACTGTCTGCACACGAATCACGCAGGAGCCGTGCCGTTGTTGACGAATTCTGAGTGGTGCGGTCAAATATGAAAAGCTTTCTCGAGTAGACATCAACCAATGGCAGTAGACAAACTGCTGTTGAGTGTTCAAAGTGTTGAAATCTACCGTGTACTACTTTTTTTTTTCTCGCGGAAAATCAGTAGCGCTACTTATTGGTACTACACGGTTATGCTCTCTAAGATAGCGTAACTTGGTCAGTTTTGTACGTTCCAAGTTTACGGGGGCCGCCGTGGTGTAGTACTCACCTCCCACCGAGGCGAACTGGGTTCGATTCCCGGCTCCCGTATTTTCACACATGGGAATCGTGCCTGTGGTCGGCGGGGAATGCTGTTCGCCAGTCAGCAGTCTATTGGCCATGCTGCTTCTTGCACGCTGTAGCCAATGAGACAGAAGGCCTGTCCACAAAGCTTCGTGCAGCCAATCAAAGAGTGGGCATGCCCACAACATAGGAACAACCCTTGCTATCTCGTTTCTGTGTAATATTTACTTTGTGATATGACGACGGCTGCACTCAAAGTTATGAATAAGGGGGAAAATGTTTACCGAAATGGCCGCGGAGGGGAGGGAGATTCGGGCGTGTCTCGACGAGGTGGAAATGAAGTAGCGCCGGAATGCCAGCGCAGGGGGAAAAGAAATATCCCAGGGAAAATTCGCCGAGCAGGTGAAATTAGTGGCAGGTCGCTACGTCACCGCGGTTCCTTTCCAAATGTCCGCCACGTGCTCGGAGGAAGCGGCGGTCTGCGATCCGCATCGTGGGAGAGGAGGTCCAACTCCAGCGGCTCGTTCGCACGGTCTTCGCGGCCCGCCATAGGTCGCCGCCGAACTGCACGAGCTCTTGCGACATTTCACTTCGTCGGCGGCGACCTCTGCCGTCACAGCCGGCCAGCTCCCATTCAAGGTCGCGCCGCTCTACGACGACGTCATCCGCGGCGGCGACCTGCTCCGCCGGCGTCCATCCGGGAGCGGAGAACGCGTACTTTACCCTCTCCACGCGTCGCCCGAGGCGAACCAGTAGCGCGATCACTCTGTGATTCAAACTCCGCTCGACCTTCATTAACATCTTGAGCGCGGTACAGATCTACCGACAATTGAGGTAAGCTACAAGTGAGTCACCTTTGTTCATGACTGCATGACCTCTAGTTCTGTTGCTCTCTATGTTCCCACTTACAACAGTCATATTGGTATTGGCAAGGACAACAACAACAACAACAAAAACAAAGAAATTACAAAATTTGATCAGTGCTCGGTCATTGACCATAACTAGGGACATCCGAATTTCACGAAAATATTTCCGCACATGGCAGATTTTAATACCCTACTAGTGTACCAGCAGTTTCCTTTTGCTTATTGGCGGCGTGTCCCTGTGAGAAGAAATTTTCTTACTTGACTGGCCAATCAGAATTAGGTAACCCCGATAGCGTCCGTCTGTAATTCGCGGGCAGATTCGTAAGACGCGTAACCCATAGACCACCCAATCAAGAACGTGGATCTGAGCTAAAGTGTTATGAAACACATCTCGTCGTGAAGTCTTTTCGCGAAATGCAGGTGTCCCTGACCATAACTGAACTCTACTATATTTTTAAAATTAAAGTTAATTAATGTACTTCCTATATAACGTTATTCATTTCTCTTATCGGGTAGTAGCCGAAAAGGGGATCGTTGGACATCTTTTTAATCCCCCCTCCCCACATTGATCCCAATTAAAAGTTGTGAACTCTGTTACATAATCAGTTAAATTAAATTAAAAATTTGTTTTATTTGGAAGGAAGTTATTTAAAATATTTTTTTTAGGAGAATTGAGAGAAAATATTGGTAGGGACAGGAAAATCTCGCGTCTTAAACGGCCCGTAGGCTAAACTCCACACTCCTACGTATTTTCTGGCCTCAGCTTTCCATTCATTGGCTGCCGGCCACATTGTGTGGCCAACTTTGCCTCTGAACAGAACGCCTGGACCAGGAAATGAAACCGCGCCCTCCCGCATGTGAGTCCGAATATATTTACAACTGAGCCATCTCACCCGGTCACAGTTCGTCACACATTTTTAAAGGCATGGAATTGAGCTGAGAAACTCACGACTCTACAGGCAGTTCAGAGGTGGAATACGAGTGCTGTGGAGTTGGGAGAACTCTGAGATATCCCGCTGATTGACACCTTCAACGAGGTGCTCATATGCCTTACAGGTTAACGTTCGTTTATTTTTCTTCGAGGTTAAACTGTCTCAGAGTCATATTGTCAGTTTTATTTTAGGATATAGATATTAAGGAGTGTAAGATAAAAATGAGACTCTCGAAAAAATTATAGAGTTAAAAAAAATTGCTCGTTCATTAAATACGTAAATGAGCTTCATAAAATGATAAGACACTATTTATTCAGTTTGCTGTTGTTATAAGTGAACGTCAATATTCCATTATACTTAAACATAGCATGCCGTAAACAACACTGCAAAATATTGAGGTAAGATTCTCCTGCGTGTAATGGAATAAAATCACCTTTACATGCATGGTAAAGTCACCTCTTAAATGTAGAGTAAATTTACATAACAAGCAAAGTTCCTACTAGTTCCCTAATAGTACGGAAAATTCCCTGACAAAAGAATTTGAGAATCCCGTACACGTAAGGGAATATTTACTATATTGCATACTAAATTACACTTTAAAAATTCGTTAGTGTTAGTACTATTGATTTCATCAATAGTCATTACTAGAGACCTGAAAAATGCGCGAGTTCAATGACCTGCAGGCTAGACTCTACAGTCATATGTACAAATATACCGTTGTAAACTGCACATTGGTTTTCTGCTGTCACAGTGGAAGGCGACGATTGGGCCAGTGTTCTACAGGAGGTGTCAAACCCCGCGTGGACCAATGACAAAAGACATATAAACACATGTGTTTTAATTCGTAGCTTGTCCAAAAATGAATCCGCGAATTCTTCAGCTCTCTAGTCATTGCCTACATCCTCAGGCGAATAGTAACAGAAACTCACAATTCTAATATCCCCGACACATTCCGGTGGTTGAGCGCGAGCCACGTTCCTTTGTTCCAGGAAGCCGGTGCGCTACCCATTACACCACGGCGACAACGTAGCAGCGTTTGAGATTATTACTGTAGCAAAGGAATTTACCACGAAATAAAAATTATTAATTTCAATTACCTCCAAAAATGTGTAACACTTTGTAGACTATGCTGGAGTGTGGCTCGAGCAAAGCTAATTTGAAAATTTATTTATTTTTCAGAACAAGACTCGCATGGATGTGCAGTATTTGTTCGGCTAGTATTTAACACGACCCAAAAAAAAAAACACCGCAGAACGTTGGAATATCTTTTTTTTAATATCCACTCAAAGGAACATGATTGATTGTAAAACCTTTTGTACGATAAACGACATTTTATTGGATCAATATCAGCTCTGCTCTCCATTGTTTGATAACCGGCCAACAATGAACGCTATCAAGTGCAGGGTAGTATGGTGTGTGGTATGGACCAATCGGACGATGGTGAGTTCTAACACATACACACCAACAGAACCGGTGTACTTGCAGTAGTGGATATAGGTGACTCACTTATAGTTTGTCTCAAGTGCCAGTAAATGTGTGCAGATTTCAATGTGTCAATTGAAATAACTATAGGCTGTTCACGGTAAAGTGGGCACTTTTGAACGTCCTTTCATTTTGAATAATAGTTAAGTTTCAGGACAAGTTGTGTTCCAAAACATTTTACTTCAAAACCACTTTCGAAGTAACTTGATTCTGTTAGGCTCGCTCATGTAACAGACTGTCTTCACACAAAGACAGGCAGCCAATAGCCAGAGGAAAGGTGCAAATGTGTACATGGGCATATTGAAGTCTTGCCAGAGTGTAAATCTTTTCTTGAAAAACAGGTTGGTCTAATAATAGTCAATAAATATATTTTACTGTAGCCTTAGCCGCTGAATTCCTAGTTCAGTGGAATACACACACTAAGTGTATTACTAAAATTGCAATATTTATTTAAAAACGTGGTTATAGGATAAACAATGGCTGAAAGGAAAAAGTAACTAGGGTCTCAAAAGTGCTCACTTTATCGTGAACAGCCTATATACAGGTTTTTCCAAATTTTTTAAAATTATTAGCTTGATTATTCCCGCCATTCTAAGAGCAACTTGGACAAATTAGTTATTCCTAGAACTGGTTATGTTAATTATTTTGTGTGAAAGATTGCTCAGTTACTTTTGTGCGGTACGGAGCAAAGTTTGTATGGAATTTCTTTATTGGCTTTATTAGTGCTTTGCCAAGTCAATACCTTTCCAAGTATTTTACTAATTCCCTTGACATAAAAATTGCGCAGGTAAAGATAAAGGTGTATATTGAGATTTGAACACGGGAACAAAAAGCTATCCTACTTCCACAGTATCTTACGAATTTAATTTTATTTATTTTTCACGAACTTTCCATTTAATATTTTCGATAACGTTTTACAGATTTTGTAACTTAATATTAAATTTTTATTGCTTAGTACTATGCCTGCCCTAACGATTATACCTACAGTAAGTCCTACAAGTTGGCCAACATGGCGTCTCGATTTGTTTCTTCCTCCCGTTCTCCCATCACGCTACTGAGGTAACGATGAGAAGATCCACACACCGTAAGGTAATTTTCCCATCCAATGGGATTTTCCACTGCCATGTAAGTGAAATCTACTCCAGAGTGCGGTAATCGTATCTTACATGTAAATAAAAATATGTCTCCCAAACAAATTTCCGAGTATTACCTTACAATTGTCAGGTAATTTTTCCAATATATTTTACAGTGACCAATCGTCGGCTGAGCTCTCTGTGGACAAGTGAACGCAAATATATGATAGAAGTAACAAGCAAAGGCTAATGGAACTTTCTACTATACACATACACGTATAGACATTTCGTACATAGCTTTTGGCGAGCGATAGTTTATCTACCATCAAATTTGGTCTATGCAGAGCCTCATTTCTCCGCCATTATGTAAGAAATTTCTACCAATAAAAATTATGATTTTATCTTTGTGTCTAATGGAAACAATTAGCACATTCTCATAAAATTCGGCGAAGATGTTGTACTGTAGTAAGCCATAACAGTATTTTTTTTTAATAAGTAAATCACGCTCATTTTCAGAATGGCAGTCATAACACAATTTCAGTTTTGCGGGCAATAACTACCTAACCATGTAATCCATTTTTAGCTTAACTTCGTATACTGGCCGTATACAATCATCGAAACTTCTAGTGCATTACTTTCTTGTCCTCCATTTATGAAGATCCCCACTTGACAATTGTGGAGGTTTTACGCCATAGTGCGAGGACGAATCAACTCATTTCCACCTAATGTTGTACTGGAACTTTTTAACTAATTTATTCCAAACTGTACACACCACACATGCTACAAAAAACCACGTAAACAAATAAGATAACACAATTTTTCCAACGAGGGTTGGAATTGGCAAAGGCAACGTCCGCCACGAAATATCGTCAGTTCTGCCTCGGAAGTGCGTCAGTAGAGGGCTCTATAAGGAGTGCTTACAACCGACCATCATTTCTGGTCAAGCGCGGTCATTGAAGTCGCTCGGAGAGCCTTTAGAAAGGTGGAGTGGAATCTCGCGCGGGGCCGAAACTCGAGAGGATTTAATGAGGAAACGACTATTGTCGGGAAGAGAAAGTTACGTTACATTCCTGTTTGCGTATTGCGTACTACACTTTCATTCTTCCTCTTGGTGAACTCCTCGACTGAGGTCAATGATGTGCTAGCTTTCAATCATGAGGCCCTGGCTTCGAATCCGAAATATGTGTGCGCTGAAAACCACCACCGTCAATAAACCCCATTAAATGGATGCACTTAAATCCTTTTTCGTTTTTTCAAGAATGACGTGACAATGATAGAAATTGACAGCTTTCATTGTTTTACAATTCTTGTCTTCCGTAGAGAATACTATTATTAGAGCTAGTGATGTTTCGCGAAAAAAAATTTGAGTACAGGGTAGACTTCAATACTATAAGCACCCAGCAGTGGTTTCATTATTGCCATTGGTTGCTGTCTGCTTGAGAAGGCGTTTTCATATTAGAACGGCCCACTTAGAATTCAGCAATATCGGCACGGATCCTACGCGATTCGTGTGCAGACAGGTAACACGAATCACCAAGTAATTCGGCCAATCAAGATAGGTTAACGACCAAACAGTATTTCGAAATATAACTAGTCTTGAACTCTTTTCGCGAAATTTCACCACCCCTAACTATTATTAAAGTTATTGAAAATCGTGTCATTCTAGTATTGCTGCTCGCACAGTTGACACGTAACCGCTAAGGGAACTTCGTATGTCATAAGATCAGAAGACGTTATTCGGCCCTGGGATGTATGCTGATAGGCCTTATAGAATTACACATCGTGTCTCATAATCCCTCTTATACATGGCTAGAAGCTGTAGAGTGCACGTAGTAAATAAAGTTTTGATGCGTAATCTGTGTTTGGAAACTTACCGTTTCGGTGCTACATGGATGACGCGAACCATGATTTCAAAAATCCCGCGACACGGTAGACAAACCAATTTGAGGACGGCCAACGTATGAAGTAACCAGATGCAAAGTGTCGCCGGTTTCCAATCTGACGTACTGCTTCGAACGTTACACAACTTGCCGCTCAGTCGTTGATGAATAACGCGGAGCAGTACTAGACTGCCGAAGATACGTCTTCGTAGAAAACCAACACATCGTTAATATACGGCGAAGTTCTGCATCAGGATCGTTTTCCGAATCAAGTGACTCCCATCACATAATTATCCTTCCAGATTAGAACAACGGCTGCGGGAAACAGGTAGTTCCAGAAGTTAACAGAGCTAACTATAATGCTTCACGCTGGCGCAGCACTATCGACTTCGAGTACTCCAGACATTGCACGTGCCACGAATGTGTTTCACAGCAGCGTGTGGCGTGTTCTGCACGAATAGCAAGCACACGCTGTAAACATTTTTTTATAATTTTTTCTAAGAAATTGTTTATAATTTTACAAATGCTTGTAACAGTACAAAGATTTCTCTTGTAAAACTACAGGGGCCGTGTTTGTAATATACCTCAAGAAATGTTTGTTCTATACTGACCCGTTTCCACGAGCTTCAGCAAAATGGCGGACAATCAACAACGTAAAACCGCAAATAGCTGTTTCTGCAAAAACTATGGATGATGTAAAGTGTAGCTGCGTGCAAAACTAAATGTATTGCAAGTTTGAATAACGTAAAACACTTAAAACATCTCAAATAATCATATTGAAACATGCTCGTAACTGTTATTGTTTCCTAGCGACTCAGAACTGCCATTAACTCGTTGTTACGAGCCGTCCAAATCTCGTAACTCAACAACAGAACTCTTGGAATAAATGTAGCTATTCTTCTGAACCAGATATCTTAATTAATATTGTAGGTACTTGCAGATATATTAACTGTATACGTCTAGAAAACAAATGTGATAAAAAAAAGGTCTCAGAATATAATTAAAAAAAAAAAGAAAATTACACTTTGCCAGCATGGAGAATAGAACCCACGCCCCTATTAGGAGACACTTTTAACAACACCGTGGCCCCTTAAGCGCACAGAAGTAAAAATAGAGTGGCGATTTCTTTGATCTGGGCGCACCCATCCTCTGGTTAGTTGCGCGAGTCTCTGAAGTAACTCCAGTGGATTATTTTGATTGAGACATGTCCAATGAACTTATTCGAGAAACACGAGCGCTTGTCTTAAGTCAACCTAGCACTTGTTTCTATATCACAACAATGAGCGCTTGTCTTAGTCAACCTAACACTTGTATTTGTATAACAGACAATGCGTTTTAGGTTTCGTGTTCCTTTGGGTCATGTGTAAGCGTTGCGCTGTAGGAAAGTAAATTTCATATTTTTTTCCTAGGCGATGAGCCACGCAGAAAGAGATTGGCGAACAGTAATGGATGGCTAGTGTAGGTTTCGTGAGATAGTCACCTCACCGATACGACCCTCACAAAGGGGAGTTTTGCCCTCCGACCCGGGGTCACAGCTGCAAGGCGAGTCTGCGGTCGCCTCGTGACGAACGGGGTTGGACCCCTCTCTCGCAACAAGGCCGTGCCACAGAATAGTCGAGAATACAGAGGCGAAGCGGCTGCTCGCACCAGCAGAACGTGGTGTACATGGGGCTGCGTTCGGAACGCAAGGGCGAAAGAAACGGGAGATCCCCGAGAAAAAAAAACCGGCATCGAGCGGAACGATTACCACGTGCAGAATTCTGGGAGCGACCGCACCGTGAATTGAACCTTGTTCGCCTTGGTGTCTGACCACTAGACCACCGCGGCCCCCAGCAACATGTCGGAACTCTCTTCGCAAATTATCGCCTGGTCTAGAGACGGGTGTTTTTCACGAGATTATTTATGGTCACGCTAGACTTCAATCTCCTACGTCCACGACCACAACATCCTTTGGCTATTGGTCGCGTGTCTACGTGAGAAGACGTGTTGTTATTTGACTGGGCCAATCAGAATGAAAGTACTCTGATACTGAACATCCGTGATTCGCGGACAGACACTTCAGGCACGTGACATTTAGAATCATCCAACCACGAAAGTGCATATCAACAAAAGTGTTTTGGAGTGCAACTGGTTTCGAAATCTTTTCGCGAAAAACACCTGTCTCTATTAATCGCTAGCCTGCTGCCCAACCCCGCTGTTAAAGTCATTTTCTGGTAAACTTCCTTAACTGTAATGGAATTTTGTAACGTATACATTGTATGGAAATAGTACCTACTACATCAACATAAAGCTGCAAATATGGGAGTGATGGGCATCATTACTATAGTTAAGGACCTGCAAAAATTCGGGTTATTTTCTGGCATCTCGCTATAATTCACCGTCGTATACATGTTCGAGTCGTTGTCTTTTGTTTATTGGCTTCTGCACCAGTGAGAACCCATTTTTCGTTTCGATTTGGTTGGACGTCATTGAACCAGCCTCTCGTTAGTAATTTTCTATTGGTCGAAAGGCGTCCAGGGAGTGTCCAGACAAACTCTAGTCCAATTACAAACGCAATACAAAAGCACAAGTGTTTGAAGTCTAGTCTGTGTTGAAATAATAACGCGAATTTGGCACGTCTCTAACTATAGTATATTCGCTGTTTCTTCACGATATTTTGAAACAAACCTTTAAAAAATCCTCCCATGTAGGACCTGTTTGGTCGTTTCCTAAACAAGCCATTTATCACAAGTGTTTATACTTGTGTCAGCATAAAAGTACATACATTAGTTTTGGTCAAATTGAACTTTTACTTATATTCTTCCAATAAATTATAATATTTCATTTATCCTTAATGTTAATAAAAACAGGGAGATAATATATATGTTGGTAACATCTGCTAAGAAATAGTTCTCATACAAAATAGTATTACAATGTGTGCGCACGAATATGGTGCGTTGTCCCTTTGCTGTACTGCTCTAGACTTGCTTAGGTTTGTTTGCATGAGGTGGCGAATATCCTGGAAGTAGAACTTTAACAGGGCTGCAGAAAAGTTGGAGGTAGCAGTGAATTGAGTCCATACAAAGTGCAGTAGCGATGCCCAACACTAAGAGCTTACTTACGCAGTTGAATTTTTTCCTAGGAAATGTAGGGACGGTGTCGTGGACGTATGAGAAATAACTCTAACACATGCGTGTTATTCACTGTACGCAAGCACTTATGCGGTAAATTTTCAATTGATTTCTTAGCGTGTAGTAAGGAACCTTTCGCAGCATGCAGTAGCCAATCAGACATAAGGCGCTTTCCCAGAGCTTCGCACAACCAATCTGAGAATGGGCTTGACAACATAATACAAAAGGTAACAATGACACAACACACCTGCCACAAATAAAACACTCTTCTGTTGTTCATAAAATAGCAAAGCTGAAGACAGTAAATGGAACAACTTGGGTAATGGCTAGAGATCCGAGGAATTGCGAGTTCAATGACCTGTATAGGCTAGACTGCATAGTCTTATATACTCTCATACAGATATAAACTGTCTATTGGTTGATTACTGTGGTAGTAAAACGTGGTGGTTGGGTGCACAATTTATTGCATGTTTGTTATTGGCTTATTTATCTCCAGGAGGTGTCAAACAACATGTCGACCAATTACAAACGCAACATGAACGTACATGTGTGTGAATTCAAATTGTTTAGAAATGAAACTGCGAAATTCTCGTGTCTCTAGTAATAGCTACAACAAACGAAAATACATTGAATATAAGAGGATGATAACCAAAACTTCAAAATTCATGAAAATAACAACATTAATACTAATAATGCAATGAAAGGCATATAATTGGTGATAATTAGGGATAGGAAAAATTCGCGAGTTCAATGTCCTGTAGGCTAGACACCACAGTCATGTGTATACTCGAACCTGAGATGTTTGTTTATTGGCTGCTGCCCCATACAGTAGCCAGTGTTACTTCACACCTACTTGTTTCCTTGCAAGTCTGCTATTGGCTCAGAGTTGTCCAGGGCGTGTCTAATAAACTGCGATCCAGTTACAAAGTCAACTTCAGTGTACACGTGTTTGACGTCTATCTTGTCCTGAAATGAACTCGCGAAATGTTCCTATACCTAGTTAGTGATAACATAATGACTAAACGTACACAGTTAGTAGGGGGAGAAGGTCCGACATGGCACAGAATCACACTAACGGCTGTTCACGATGAAGTAAGCAGTTTTGAAATCAACCTTAGAAAAGATCCACTGCCCATGCCTGCATATACCTGCGGGCGCAATGAGTGACATGCACCCAGTAAAGTTGGTAACATATAGATGGAAAGTAGTTCCATGCCTTAACGTTGAACAAAAAATATTAGGTAACCATTTGATAATTTACATTATTTATTTCGTTTTCTGTTTTTTTATTTTATGTATCAGTGTGTACAAATTTGCAGATTTATAAAATGTTTACTTTTCTAATAATTTCACAGTTTCACTTGACCGACGCATGAATAAAGTGATGAGGCCCATGACAATGTTGATTTTACACAATAAAACGGAATAATACACGACGCGCATACAATTAGATCTTAAGCAGGGCTTTCAAAAGGGCTCATTTTATCGTGAACAGCCTATATCAATAGGGGACACGAAGAAAAAGTGCCTCTACTGCACCCGCTGTCGTGTGACAGCGTCAATGAGTGAAGTATAGAGTATTTCATATCTGCACATGACTTGTGTTCGTACTGTGCAGCTGCAAGGTGAACTCGCGGTCGCTTCGTGAGGAGCCGGGGTCGGGCCCCTCCGTCGCAACACCGCCGCGCCACGCCACTGAGCACGGCACTGCGGCGGTAATTTGCACGGGCCACGAGCACTTAGTATCGGACGCGGCCCGTGATCTGATGCAACTGGTACACCTGGATCCCCGCCCCGCGTCCGGCGGTGAACCACGACAGCCCCGATGGCGCTTCGCTGTCGGGCTGCTTGCGACAGCCGTGTACCTGCCTGCCAGGACGACGTGAAACAGCGCCGCATCCTCGTTCCCGCCGTTGACCCTTTCAGGCCCACTTCAATTTACGGGCTTGCGTGTTGCAAACAAGAAATGTTGTGATACGTGCTGTACTTCAGTTAACACAACACTTGCCTCGATGTCACAACCAACGAGTTGTAGGCAGAGACATGCAAAATTCGCGTCATTATTTGTCACTAAGCTAAACTTCACAGTACTATATATCCTCAAGCCGGCGTCGGTTCTTCATTGGTTGCTGTATAAATGTGGAGCGACTCCCTTTTTGACCGGACTGCGCGAGTTTGGACTAGACAAATGTTAAGTGTTTACTTATTGGCCCAGAGCTACCCAGGGCGTGTCAAACAAAGTATGGTCCAATGACAAACATATTGCAAAGGTACATGTGATTGAAGTTTAACGTGTTCCCAAATAATAACGCGAATTTTTCCGGTCCCTAGTTATAGGCTATATGTTCGACTGCAGTTATATGAGCCAATTATAACCTCGACCAGTAAGATGGTTAGCGGATCGTTTACCTGAAGTTAAGATCATTGGTCATTGAGCTTCGCAATGTGCAGTAAATACCGAAAATTACCCACCCGTGCTTAATGTACCCAATTGTGTACACTGGGTCTGAATGGGTCAAGGGTTCTGTGTACTGAAACGTTTTCTGTGAAGTCGTTGTTTGCGCGTAGACGCGTGCCTCGGTGAATGAAAATTCTGGAAATGCGACGATATGCCAGAAGGGACAAAAAAAAAAAACAATTATCTACGTCCCTATCTTTTCTTTCTTTACTTTTGTCATATTAAGTGTATTCCTGGAGAAAAAAATTCGTGGAAATGGTCAAATATCGCATTTTTAAAGCTTACCTATGCATAGGTAGGGATAGGAAAATTTCAAGATTTCATTTCAGGACAAGATAGACTTCAAACACGTGTCCACTGGAATCAATTTTGCCATTGGATCAGAGTTTATTAGACACGCCTTCGGACGAATCTGAATCGACAGCAGATTGGCAAGGAAACAAGTAGCGAATCCCATACTGTCATGTGTGGAGTAACACTGGCTACTCTCTGGGACAGTAGCCAATGAACAAACATCTGAGGCTCTAGTGTAGGTAGGACTGTGGAGTCTAGCCAACAGGTCATTGAACTCAACGAAATTTTCCTATCTTTATGCATAGATGTAGTGAAATTTCACGAAAAGATTTCAAAGACAAGCTATATTTCAAAACAATGCAGAGTCGTTTACCTATCTTCATTGGGTGAATTACTTTTCAACACTTGTTAACTGTCTGCTCACGAATCACACAGGAGCCGTGTCAATGTTGCTGAATTATGAGCGGCCCGGTCAAATATGTAAACATCTTCTGAAGCAGACAGCAGCCAATGGCAATAGACAAACTGCTGTTGGGTGCTTATAGTATTGAAGTCTCCCTTGAACACACATTTTTTCGGCGAAAAATATCTAGCTCTACCTATGCAGTTTCCTTAAGCGGCAAGAGAAAAGTACAAAAATACGGGCGTAGTTTAATCTGTGGTCTTTCATCGCGTGTAATAAAACCCTTATGTTACGGAAATAATTTGCACAATATAGCATCACGACGGAAACACTGCACGTCTTGCGCGTAAGAGCGATGAAGCACTAGGCGTGCGTGTTAGTGTCGCCCATATCGCTCCCTCGCTTCTTGGATTTGAACGCGCAGCTACATAGTCCTCTTAACCAATCACGACGATGGAAAGTGCGCCCTTGCGAATTGCCTCGGCATGTGGCCAATCACGCAAGTCGCATTCTTCATGTTCGTTACGTCGAAAATCGGCCACAGGATAAACAAGCGCACAGAGTGGAGTGGAGCGATTTGGGCGGCTCTTAACATAGAGGTCTTCAGAACCGATGAGGGCGATTGAGGTGAGTATGGAGCATCGCCTAAGTGAGGTGATGGGGGAAACGGGAGATCCCCGAGAAAACGCGCTGACCGTCGTCTGGCACGATTCCCACATGCGAAAATCCGGAGTGACCCGGCCGGGGTTTGAATCCGGTTCGCCTTCGTGGGAGGCGACCGGTATAACCACGTGAAAACACCCCATAAATGGGGTGATTTTTCAAAGATATGATTCAAAGAGCGAGTAATTATCCCGAATAGACTATAAACATGAATTAAAAATGGACTAATATCGTTGAAGGCAGCACTGTAATTGCCTCCATAAACTCATGGCTAGAGCTAGTGATTTTTCGCGAAAAAAATATGAGTACACGATAGACTGCAATACTACAAGGTACCCAACAGTTTTTTTTTGTCTACTGCCATTGGTTGCTGTCTGCTCGAGAAGGCGTTTTTATATTTGACCAGGCCACTTAGAATTCGACAACATTGACACTGCTCCTACGTGATTGGTGTGCAGAAAGTTAACGCGTGTCAAAAAGTAAATCAACCAATCAAGATAGGTAAATGACTATACAGTGTTTTGGAGTATAGCATGTAATGATATAATTTTTTTTTGCGAAATATGCTACTCCTTCTCATGGCTAGCCTGATCCGTGCCGGTGTAGTGTGCGCTATTCTTCCTGCAGTCACATGGCAAACTCCAACGACTTATGTTGTTATAGTCTATTCGCAGTATCTACCTGCTGTTTGAATCAAACCTTTGAAAAATCACCGGCTCTCAAGATATCGCTGTTAAGGTGGATCAGTTCCCGCCATAATGGATTTTTGAAATTTTCGTCGTAAATTGCATCAGATTTTCCATTTTATTTTGGGCTTCGACAAAGTGTAGGGCATTATAGTTCACATGTTCTAAAACATGTATTGCTAGAATATTGTTGCCAAGTCCATTTCTGTAATCGAAAGCAAGGATAAATTATTCATTTGTTGCCTTTAATCGCTAGCGAAAAAAAAAATAGAAATGTAACGTGTTGATTAAGATTAAGGAGCTATTATTTATGCCATGTCGTGCGAAAAATTTCATTAAATGTTCTTAAATTGAACTAATGACCAAAATAGTGAAAATCCAAGATGGCGGAGACTGACCCACCTTAAGAACTGCCCAAATCTCTTCACTCACTTTGAAAAATCACTCCATGTATGACGCGACTGGTTGTTTCCTAAATATTTAATGTAGACCTACCACGAGCTTTATACTTGTGTTAACATAAAAGTGTCTTATTCTAGAATAAATGAAACTTCCAACTTGAACTTTATCTATAAATTACAATATTTAATTTATGATTTACATGAACAAAGATAGGGAGAAAATAGGTTTGTTGGTAATACCTAGTAAAAATAGTTCTTACGAAATATATTATGAAAGTGAGTGCCCACAAATGCGGTGCACTGGCACTGTCATTTTCTAAACTCAGTTAAGCTTTGTTTGCATCAGACGTAGGAATATCCTGGAAGTAGAACTTCAGCAGGGCTTAAGTAACCGCGAATTGGGCAACAGAGGTTGCGTTTGAACCAACGATGGCTGCAAGTCAAGTCTAGATGCATAGTACGGCTAATTGAAGTTGCGTGTGGCTGACTGCAAGCACGGGGGAGAAAGAGCGAGAGGACCAAGTGTTGCCCGCTTGCAACGGACGTGTTGCAACTGACTGGCCCGGCAAGGCGTGGTCGGCGAAGGGTGAATCACACTCCGACCTTGTCCTGCTCAGTAACCCGCCACTGACCACTCTTCGCACTTAATAAAGGTCGTCTAAAAGCTGTCCCTTGACGTTAACTACATGTTGTTGGTTGTACGACATCCTAGCTCGACCCAGTTTTGATCGTATGCTTTTACGCGTTGAGAGCGTTGCCGATTTAACACTTTAAGTGCGGTCAACGTATTATTAAGTCGCCTAAATTTAACTTAGTTAAATGGACTTTCGCCGTTACATTACGTACACCGGCGAAGAAATATTTCTTCGCCAGCAGTAGCATGATATTAAGTTAGCAACACTGACAGTGCAAATTGCTCAGATGCACAGGGTGAATAGCATATTATTCCACGCAGAAAATAACACATGATTGGAACACATTTAACTCAGCATTATCTTGGTAGAGAGCCGGTCAGTGATGAATAATTTTAGACCTGTACAATTCGCGTTATTATTTGGCATCAAGCTAAACTTCACAGTACTATATATATACTCTAGCCGGCGTCATTTCTCCATAGGTTGCTGTATAAATGTGGAGCCACTCCCATTCTGACTGGACTGCACAAGTTTGGACTAGAGAAATGTGAAGTGTTTATTTATAAGCGCAGAGTTACCAAGAACGTCAAACAAAGTATGGTCCAATGACAAACATATTGCAAATGTACATGTGTTTGAAGTTTAACGTGTCCCCAAAGAATAACACGAATTTTGCAGGTCCCTACGAATAATATACATAGTATAGTCAGCGTGTCGGGTGTTGCGTGAATCAATATGACGATTGTAAATGAGAATGCTGATCCCTACAGAACTGTTGATCACGCAGCCGTCTGGCTTGTCTTTACTGTGAGTAAATCTGTACCTCATCACGAGTATACTCGTTCACGTCTGATACGTTGCAGAACATGTGAAATCATGGTTAGTGCAGTTGCAAATCCAGAAGCTATATAGCTTCTATAGAAACAATGCAGATGTTGCCTTTCCCTGGGTAATGCTATTGGTAGCAGCTGGCAGACAAAATTGTATATAATTTGCTGCTTCTTATGTCGTGGATCTACTGACTCCCATTCCATAGGCACCAAAGTGTCATTTATTACAATAAATTCGTAAGTATTGGTATCACCAAAGATTTTTTTTTTAGTTTGCAAAATGTAAAACGAAAAAAATTAACGTGTATCTTAAGGGATCAACGACAGTTGAGACAAGCTAGTTGAAGGGGCATGTATTCACGACTGCATGATCATCAGTTCTGTTAGGCTCTTCATTCGCAAATACAACTGTCCTATTGCTTCACTGAACTCCAAATACGTTTGATTATAATGTAAAACGTTCAATACCGGCCGGCTCTCTGTCAATATAATGCTGAGTTGAAATTACCCCAATTAAATGTTCTTTCATACATAGAATAGTATACAATTCATCCTATTTAATCGAGCAATTTTGCACATTAAGTGTTTCTGACGTAATATTGCGTTGCAGAGAAACATATGAAATCTGCAGGCGAAGTAATATTTCTTCGCCTGAGTCTTCAAAGAATGCTGGTTTCGTAACATTACGGTAAACTCTATGGGCCTTATTCATAGTCAGCGCTTCATCCAAGGATGATCCAGAGATGATCTTTCTCGGAGTTGGTCTGAGGTTAGTCCGGAACTTAGGGTGGACTAACTATATAGTATTCATTAATCCCGACCAGAGTGAGACTAACTTTAGTCGAAGGATCATCGAAGTACACTGATGCCAGGTTTACTGCGCTAGCCCATTGCAGATTATCGTCTCAAATAAAACCTTTTAAGTTCCACTATTGACAAAATAGTATCTAGATAGCTCTAAACACAATATAACTAGAGACCAGCAAAATTCGCGTTATTATTTCGGGACCCATTAAACTTAAAACACACGTACATTTAGAATACGTTTGTGATTGGACCGTACTTTATTTGACACGCCCCAGGTAATCCTGCACCAATTAATGAACACTTCACAATTGTGTGCCCCAATCACGTGCAGTTCAGTCAGAAAGGGAGTGACTTCACATCTAGGCGGCAACCAATGGAGAAACGATACCGGCTCGAGTATATACAGTACTGTGAGGTTTAGCCTGATGCCAAATAATAACGCGAATTTCGCAGGTCCCTAAATATAACTTTATTTACAAAAAATGTTTTTCCTTTTCAAATTAAATAGCAATTTACAAAAAGCATTAATCTGCGTAACAAGGAACAAAATATAATTAATTGTACTGTGTGTTGAATGGAAAATTTGTAAATATGCATATATTGTACATACGAAGCAATTTTAGAAGCAAAAGGTTATATAAAAGGTCTCGGCACGTTATTAGGGTTTGACTATTTCCGTTCAAAAGGGATGCTCTCGATAGTATGCTGAGTATTTTCTGCTGGCTTGGGGTAACAAATCGACACTATTCATACAGTTTAATTTACAATCTCATTTTACACTCGTTCACAACATTTTGGTAAGCAAGAATAGCAATTTCGTTATTTTTCACTACCTTAACGTCACTTATATTTATTTTAATCTTGTTTTTATGAATCTGTATCCTATATTGTAATATCTGACTACCATGATATATGGCAATACTACAGGATGGAGAACGATAAAATTAATATACCAATATCTAGGGACCTGCACAATTCGCGTTATTATTTGGGAACACTTAAACATCAAACACACGTATGTTTGTCATTGGATCATACTTTGTTTGACACACCCTAGGTAACTCTGCGCCAATAAGTAAACACTTCACATTTGTCTAGTCCAAACTTGCGCAGTCCAGTCAAAAAGGGAGTGGCTCCACATTTATACAGTAACCAATGGAGAAACAACGTCGGCTCGAGTAAATATAGTACTGTGAAGTTTAGCTTAGTGGCAAATAATAACGCGAATTTTGCAGGTCTCTACTAATATCTTATTATTCCATATTTAGCGATAGGAAAAATTCGCGAGTTCAATGACCTGTAGGCTAGATTCCACAGTCGTGCGTACACTCGAGCCTCAGATTTTTGTCCATTGGCTGCTGCCCCATAGAGTAGCCAGTGTTACTTCACACCTGGCAGTATGGCACTAGCTACTTGTTTCCCTGCAAGTCTGCTAATGGCTCAGAGTCATCCAGGGTATGTCTCATAAACTGTGATCCAGTTACAAAGTTAACTTCAGTGTAAACCTATTCAGTGACGCCTATCTTGTCCTGAAATGAACTCGCGAAATGTTCCTATTCCTATCCATATTGATTTGTTAAATTTTCATAGCACACCTCCATGCACTGGTGATAAGGGCCGGTTTCATTTTATTACGCCAACACTGTCTTTATAATGATGTTAAATGTGTATTGTAATCCTACATACATTACAAAAATACATTATAAACAGATTAAAATTCAATTTCCCAGATGAGATTCGAACTTGCATTCTTCTGCACACTGAGACGCCCTTTCCCCACTAGGGTGCAGGCTACCCAAAAATACCTCACTCGTGCATTTACCACAAATACTCCTATACCTAATCACGGGGCAAAAGCGATCTTGTCTTCAGAACTTTTGAGCACAAATTTCACGGTTTATTCCCTATAGAAGCATTATTATTCTTATTCACAAAATATAAAGTAGCAGAGTCTTTCGTCTCCATAAAAAAAAAATTATGAGAGGCTAACATTACACGACACGAGTCTATTGAAAGCTACCATTTTTATTGAGAAAATATTTGCTTCGGATTACACTCATTTTTCAACCAGGTTAAACGCATACTATACGTCAAACAATATCAGGCAGCAATGTTACTGTTTCGTTCCATTCATTTGTATGGCGATGCCAAGATTTCTCACACAAAACCCATCATTATCACAATACCTACAACAGTTAAAAATATTTTAAATAAAATTGACCTTATACCACACGTAAATGGTAACCACAATTAATACCGCGCACGTTACTGAATTTTACAACACCTGAATTAATACTTGGCTCCAGCAAGTCGCCTCCGGAATGGGCCTCGCACGGGCGGAGACAATTTCCATATACACGGGGAAGTTCGCTGACGGGGACGTCGACGGAAATCAACGGGCGTAAAACATCTCGTCGTCTCATACCAGGTGGAATTTTGGCCCAGATAAAATGCGACGTCGCTGAAGCAAACCTCCGGCTGAGTACAGCCAGCGACGGCTATGATCGGTGTCCATACGCACCTCTTCGAATGCAGCTATTAACTCGCTCCCTGGACGGCAGCAGCAACACTTTGCGACTCATAGAAAACGTAAATTCTTCGGGAATTAACTGCACACGTCCGATAAAGACAGTCTACAAAGTTCACCATGCCGGCAACCAGTGAAACGGCCCACGGGCATCGGCGCAATTTCACTCGACAAACGAACTCTCACTAAATTTGCCCGCGCCACCCGTCAACTTTACGATCACAGAGTATGCATACTTTCACAAGGACAAATATTGCCAACCATAAACTATCAGCTGGGTGCGCTCCCGGGACGCCTTCTCGTAAAAATCGTTCCCGTCATAATTTGCGAATAATTTCTCATCAGCCACGCGCGCACACTTACACCCAAGGCCGGGGACTCGCAACTTACGCCCGCCAGCGCGGAATAGCTGAGACCTCCACCCCTCCCCTCGCTGCAAACCCCCTCACGCCAGGCGTTTTCCTGGGGTGGCTCTTACAATTAAACACGTGCTAAACAATCTGCGTATCGATTATACATATTCAGTAGTACTTAATAGCAGCACCATATAAAATATAAAAAGTATTTCCAATAAATGAATACCAATTAATGATGGTAGGAACAGGCCCGCCTAAAATATAACACAATACCACACGGTAAAATATTTTCATTACAAATACTATTCAATACATTTGGCATGCTGCACATGTTGCCAACTGTGGTTAAAAAAAATTACTAAAAACCCTAAAAATTAACCTGAGGCAACCATACTCGTCTCAAAACCAACCCACGATCTTACCGTTCAGCTACCAATACATTTTCATTAGGTATATACTTAAATATATATATTCGCAAAGTAAGATTTGTATTAAAATTCTCTTTGAGTGTATTAATATGAAGTCTTGTAAGAATCTGTTTTCAGAGAAGGCATTTGATTGACACAGAAATAGAAAGGTATTGCTGTAGCTAAAATATTATGTATTATTTATTAGGTATATTTCCTTTTAATTATACCCGGAACATTTTATCCATTAGGTCAGCATATTTTGGCATACAGATTGACAGAATCTGCCTTAAACGTAATTCTTATGTTTCGTGAACTTTATCTAGCTTTCACTGGCAGGCAATATTAACGAAACTGTCGTATTTTATGTTTGCAATGTTTATTTTGACCTTAATACTTCGTTAGTTCTACCCTCAGTCCGGACTAAAAGTTACGCCGTACTAAAGCGAGATGATCCTCGGACTAGCTCTCTGAATACGAAAAGTTTTGTTCGGAGGATGATATTTCTTTAGTTCGGACTAAAAAAGACTATGAATAAGACCCCATACGACTCGGTTAAATTCAGGCCACATAGAGTGTTATGTACTCTGTGATATCTCTCTGTAGTTAGAGTATCATTTTGTGATCGGACGATCAAGTTCTTGACTCGGTTGAGTTATAATGTAGACAAGTCGTACACGCTCTGCATTAGAGTATGAGAATTCTCATTGGGCCAGTGAAATTGGATGGTCGGCTCATGAATGCGTGACAGCCAATAACGAGAAAAAGAACTATCAACCAATCGTACATACATTCAGTACGTGGAATCCACGGAACAGTACACTTTTATCGCGGTAAAGCATCACAGGGGCCTGCAAAATTCGCGTTATTATTTGGGGACACGTTAAACTTCCAACACATGTGCCTTTGCAATATGTTTGTTATTGGATCATACTTTGTTTGACACGCCCTGGGTAACTCTGCGCCAATAAATAAACACTTCACATTTGTCTAGTTCAAACTCGTGCGGTCCAGTAAAAAAGGGAGTGGCTCCACACTCATACAGCAACCAATGGAGAAACGACACCGGCTAGAGTATATATAGTACTGTGAAGTTTAGCTTGATGCCAAATCATAATATTTCGCGATATCGTCGGAAGACAACCTAGACTTCAAACACGCGTATATTCGACTAACTTTATCAATTGGATCGCAGTTTGCAAGTCACGCCCTTTGGCGAGTTTGAGCCAATAAATAACCTACAAGGAAAAAAGGACACGCATAACCTGGTCTGGGGTAAAACTGGAGCATCAGCCAATCAGCACGTTTATACCGTCATCAGCCAATCAGCACGTTTATACCGTCATCTGAACCCAGAGTTTCAGCAGCCTGGGTTTCGGAAAGTAGACGTCTGTGTTCGGTATAAGCACCGCGAAAGTGTGGTTTCGCGGTATTTAGAAACCGAGATTTATAATTAAAGTTTCCCCTCGAATGTTAGGTTCCGTGCGCGGTGTAAATAATGGAACTTCGGTTTCATTTCTAAATATGGAATAAAATGTACTACTACTGGGATCTGTTTGAAGATATTTAATTTATTAAAAATAATGTGTCTAATCGCAGAGTGTTTGTACAATTGTAATGTAAGTACGAAAATAACAAACACAAAATAAATATTTGGTGTCTTAAAAAAAGTTACGATATCCCACATTTTTGTTATGCACGAAAAGCAAAATATATGCGACATTAAATAAATATTTGTCATATTTATAATCTTTCTGTAGTATTTCCTATCTATATCTGTGGTTTACGGCATTTAGGGACCTGCAAAATTCGCGTTATTATCACAGCATTGTATATACTCGCGCTATCATCGTTTCTTCATTGGCTGCTGCCGAGATGTGAATACCCGCCTTTAATGACTGAACTGCACGTGAATAGGGCACACAACTGTGATGTGTTCATTTATTGGCGCAGAGTTACCCAAGGCGCGTCAAATAAAGTATGGTCCAACGACAAACGTATTGCAAAGGTACACGTGTTTTAATTTAAATGTGTCCCCGAATAATAACGCGAATTTTGCAGGTACCTACGCATAGAGTAACGCACGAACAAGGTTTCCGAAACTGAGTTTTATGTGAAGGTATAAACACTTCTCCAAAACCTTGGTTTCTATAGTTGGGTTTCCGAAACTGAGGTTTCTTCTGACGGTATAAACTTAGCTAATGAGCAACTAAGTTCCGAGCACATAAAGTATTGCGGAGTCCAGCTTGCTGCCAAATGAATCCCCAACATTTCTGGGTCTCTAACCAACTTGTTTACATGGAGGTCTGTTGGCAAGGTGCCCGCTATGTAGCGTGCGACGGCATCAGAGTGAAAGTGAGAGAGTTGGCGATAAACGCGGCTGGTCGCCGTGTTCTTCGAGTCCCAGGAGCTTGTAAAACACTACTGTATCACGAGCGTACCTTGTGCAAACTTTCCCCTTCGTCTCCCACACAGCTCCTTCCATTGACGAGATGTCGCCATAGAGAAGGCAAGTAAAGGCTGTTCACGATAAAGTGAGCACTTGAGAAGTGAACCTTAGAAAAAAGGTCACTAGACTTGCTTGCATATATTTTAACCCATTCAGACCCAGTGTACACATTTGTGTGCATTACTCACGTGCATGTAATTTTTGCTCTGTACTGCGCACTGCAAAACTCAATGACCAATGATTCTACCTGTGGGTTAATTATTCTCAAACCGTCTTACTAGTCTGGGTCATAACTGGTTCACATAACTGCAACCGAACATATAGCCTGCAGCTCATTGGCTGTGACAACAAAACAAGTTTTGTGTCTACTAAGTACAGCACGCATCATAACATTTCTTGTTTGCAATACCAGGAACCGCAAATTAAATTGGGTTTGAAAGGGTTAAACCTTTAGGAAGGCACAGATTCACTGTCACTGAAGACAAGGTTGAAGTAAGCTGCCTATATTCTCCACTACACCAATATGAGATGTGTTGGTCTCTGTATTTCTACTTACCCTCTTCCTATTGGTCCTGGCTACGCCGGACACGCTCACAATACTCTGCAACGTTTATTATTGTCTGTCCATCGGCCAGTGGAGTCACTTGTTGACTATGTGCCAATCAATGTCTCGTAACAATGTAACATGTCTCACAATCGATCGTGTTCATGTGAGAAATTATTAAAATTAACAGTTTTATTCTTTTAGATTTAAATGTCGACTAGTTGTAATTTTTTTACTTAGATTCCCATAGAGTCCAGCGAAACAGAAAAACCATAGGAGTGTAAGATTTGTCTTCAAGAGCAAAGAAATTTTCAAATAAACGTTGCCCTAGTATATACGTGCATACTCCTCAAAGGGTTAATGAGCGCACTGAGTGACATTCGCTCAGTAAAGCTGGTAACGATGGATGGAAAGTAGCTGTATATTTTAACGACGAATAAAAAGTGTTAGGTAACCATTTGTGATAACTTAAATTTATTTCTTCCGCTTTCTGTCTTTTTTTATGCACAGAAGTGTAAAAATTAGCAGATTTGTAAAGTATTTCCTTTTATAATAATTTTACAGTTTCACTTGACCGACGCACGAATAAAGTGACGATGCCCATGGAAATGTTAATTTTACTTAAGGCAGAGGGATACACAACGTGCATACAAGTAGATCTTAAGATTTAACAGTGAACATCCTGTATACAGATGTGCTATCACCGTAATAGCAGAAGAGTTGAACTGAATTCTTTCTCCCTTTATAAAATATTACCGCCAGTTCGTTTCAAATGGGAAGTCGCGATGGTGTAGTGGTCGAACTACTCGCCTCCCACCACGTTAATCTGAACTTAGTTCAGCAATTCTGGTATGCAAATAACCTCCTACGCCTGATCTCTAACGGTATTGCAAGAACATTACCATTCCAGATCTTAAAACACAACAGTACAGAGGACAGCAGGTCTGCACATATAATTTCCTAGACATTATATAGCCATTATTAGAAGCACCCGAATTTCGCGAAAAGATTTTAAGACCAGTTGTATTTCATAACACTTTAGATCAAATACACTTTCGTGATTGGACGTTTCCCGTATAACGCCAATTAGCCGTCTGCAAGCGAATCACAGATCTACACTATCGGAGTTAATCAATAATGATTGGCCAGTCAAGTAATAAAATGTCTTATCACAAAGACACGCCACCAATAAGCATAACAAAACTGCTGATACGCCCGTGGCGTGTTGAAATCTAGCCTACGAGTAAATCTTTTCGCGAAATTAGGGTGTCCCTAGCCATTACATTAGCTCCAAAACAGAATCATTCTTTTGTGCCGTACCAGAGAGGCATTATTTGCATCCCATACCATTACAGCGTCTATAACCAGACTATGATTATCAGCTGTAGCTGAATGCAGTCTGCTAGAAAGAGATGCGTCCTTTCCAAACGCGGTGGGTTGACGTGGATACCGCCTCATCTGTCAACAGCAACACACAGGGGCTGAACTCACACGAGCCACCTTGATTGGGCTGATGCCTCTCTAACATACGAACGCGTTTCGTGAACTGGTCCTAATGATAGGCGGACAAGTCTGTCATCCCTTCTCAGGTGAGCGCCAACCCTTCGTGGCCGTCCACTAGCACGGATGATGCTCCTCTTATTCCTAGAGACATGCAAAATTCGCGTTGTTATTCGGCATTAGACTAAACTTCACAGTACTGTACATACTGGAGCCGGCGTCGTTTCTCCATTGGCTGCTGCATATATATATATATATGAAGCCACGCCCTTTATGACTGAATTGCACGTGATTGGGGCACACAATTGTGAAGTGTTCATTTTTTTTTGGTACAGAATTACCCAGGACGTGTCAGATACATTATGCTCCAATGACAAACGTATTACAAAGGTACACGTCTTTTAAGTTTAATGTGTCCCCAAATAATAACGCGAAGTTCGCAGGTCTCTAATTATTCCACAGGAAGGTAGTCTTATGGTTCCCAGGCACTTTCCCTTCCTGTGTACTAAGCCGCACGTGTTACCACCTACTCCGGCCGAAGTACTAACCACCAGTGTATGGCATTCCCAGGTAAGAACACACTTCCAGTCCTCCTCCAAGCAGGAGATTCGAATAATGCCACCCAGAGTCCGGCCCGCGATCGGTTCGGCCAGAGGCCGAATCTTCTCATCGATCCCCTGGGTCCCTACGACTATACCATGCACACAGTAAAAAATTTCTGTACTTGTTACAAATAATTCTTAGAAAACTAGTTACCAAAGATTTTCTTGAAACTGTAGAGACGCAATATTGCACATTTACAACACATTATTATAGCCAACATACAAAACTCGAAGTCTACGTCACTTGCTAGCTAGACTTCAATATTAGTTCCACGAATTCCCCCCGCTAATATCTTGAGAAATTTAGTCTACATTATTTGCAGTGTTACAAGAATAGCTTTGACAACCAGTTGCCAAATAATTTCTTTTATACAAATACAGACTTTTTTTTTCAATCCACACAGGGTTTTGATTTGGAGCCAGACAATCCCTTCACAGGAGCTCCACCACTCAGAGATTTACTCACCACTGTAGGCCTTGGTTTGGGACCTGCGAAATTCGCGTTGTTATTCGGGGACAACTTAAACTTCAAACACGTGTACCTTCGCAACATGTTTGTCATTGGGCCATACTTTATTCGGTTTCGGGTAGGGCACTTGCTCTGTGCACCAGTACGCACACTCGTTACGGCAGACACTGCTATTTCGGGGTGTATTTTCGGTGCGACCCACTGTAGCCTTACCTCCACTACAGTTTGGTTGCCCGACCATCCATCCAGTTAACCCGGCCCCCTCGGACTCGCCTCCAGCAAAGCGAACAATACCTAGGTGTCAGTGGCGTGTGATAGACTGTTGCAAGGTAAGCTGGCGTTAGCTGTGTGCTGTACCCTGTTACTTGCTTCCAACCAATAGGGCGGTTCTAAATTGCAATGTACACTGAGAAAAAGATTTTGTTGAATCAAACAAGATTTGTTTGGTGCAACCAAATTATTTGTTTGTATAGGGGTAATGAAATATTTCGTTGCTGAAACCAAATTATTTTGTTGTTCTCATTTGGTTGCCCCAAACTGTAAGGTTTGGTTGGTGCAACCAAAGATTTGTTTGGCTACACGTACATTAAATAGTTTGGGCCTATATAAAAAATTTACAAGATCGCGCGTGTTCTGAGAACCTAGATCACCTGCGTCCGACCGCTACGCCTTAGTAATCTCTTGTCAGTTTCTTGTTCCATTGTTTTATTAATGTGTTTATGCGATTGTTAAGCATCAATAGCACTAACAAACATGGTTACTATCCTAATTGTCACAAAAAGTACAAACAAACTCTCGAGCTGTATTTTCGAACGAAGGTAGTCAAATGAGTGGCCAAACAAATATATATATCGTTGATTCAACAAAATATTTAGTTGGCAGTCTTAGTTTTTTTTTGCCCCAACACAGATATTTTGTTTATTCAAACATATATTTTATTAGGCGAACAAAAGTAATTTTGTTGTTTTTTCAAATTTTGTCTGTCCAACAATATATTTTGTTAGGGCAACTAAATATATATTTGCCCCTATACAAACAAATATTTTGTTCTATTTTCTCTCAGTGTAGAGACCAACAGCACTGATGGTCATGCAACCGTGTATATAGGTGACCCACCTCTTACTTGTCTCAATGTTCAGCCAGTATGTACCTCACTCAAAGTATTCAGAAAATCCTGTCGGTTTCCCACTGACCTTCATTACCGCGGAAAGCAATACCAAACGCAGTGAACAAAAGCACCCGAGCTGACCTCTACGGCTCGTGCAGGTGTGGCGTGCAGAGTAGATGAATGCCGTTTTTGTGTCGAGTCCCTGCGATCGTCGGTTGGCGTCCTCGGCACATGCAGTCGCTCTCGCGCACGCGCACTGCATCCAACATGACATTGCCTCGCGGACTCCATCAAGGCCTGCGTACTTACCGTGACAAAGCATACCTTGGCACGCCGTCGCCAGAAATGACCCGCAAACGAACGCCTGGCAACTACAGCCCATTCACGGCTACTTCCAAATGTTGTAGCCATGCTAAATAACTACATTCAGACTATTCCTCCACATCATGCCGATACAGCTTCGCTAAGTCTCGAAAATTACAACAAAAAGACAACGTACAGCATTTGTGAGCTCTCAGTTTCATAATATTCCACATAATAACGATTTATTACGAGCAATAGACCTATACTTGTGTCTAAATTCGACCGAGAAACTACGGGTGTAGGTTAATCACGAAAAAAGAAGTTGAAAACATATATACGACATATGGTGTAAAATTAATCCTAAGGCACGTACACATTTTTGAAGTTGTAGTAGAAGAAAATGTTTATTACAGCACCACTGTAATGTTCCTCTCTCTGGGATCTTCCCCTCCCTTTAATAACCACAAAAGTGTGTTATTGGGTATTGTGCGTGCCTCACCTGCCGGGTATTGGTAAATATTATTTTGAAAGTAAAACACGAGTAACTCGAAAACGGTGAGGCATAGGGTATTTACACAAGGTTAAATTTTTGTTTATTGTGACATCTTTTAAATCCCGAATATGCTACCGCGACGTGGATGTAAGTTCGAAATAGGGGTAGTAACAATGATTATTTACATGAAATAATTTGATGACAGCGACAAGTGTTGTGGTGAATGAAGATCTTTGTTCAGTCAACCATTATCCAGACCGTCAGTGTTTCATCTTAAATATTGTCTCCAGTATTTGCATTTAAAAAGTGTTCGAGGCCCAACTTAAAAAATGTGTACCACCTTTACTATTCACTTTAGACCATAGGTTGTATATATGTTTTCAACTTATCTTCCCGTGATTAACCTGCATCCGAAGTTTGTCGGTCGAAATTAGATACATCCTGTATACCTACTGTTCTTATTCATAGTGATTATAAAGATGAGATAAAATAATTTATAGCTAGAGAGCTGAATAAAATAACTGTTAAAAATATTTTGAAACCAAGCTTTTATTTATAAATGTACTAAAAAGAGAAAAATAATTATAGTAGTTACACAATTCGTAGAACTTGTAAGATGTGACCGAACAGCAGTAATACACATTGCTACAAATAGTCAAAAACCTTACCCAAGATATGTGCTCACTATGCTTACGCAAATGAGGAATACGTTCTATATTGCGCCAAGCTTTTAAATACTAAATATAAATTGATACAAACTTTTCATATGCAGTAAAGTTTATGACGGCTGTTCGACCACATCTTAGACGTTCTACAAATTGTGTAAATACTATAATTATTTTTCTCTTTTTCATACATTTATGAATAAATGCTTGCTTTTAAACGTTTTTTACAGTAATTTTATTTTTCACTTTTTAATTTCACCAATTTTTTTGTAATGTTATATAGCAATGCACATCTCGGGACAAACTTGATGTCTGTTGATGTGCATTGCTACATAATTGCTACAGATCCTGGTCACCATCTACAGCAATCAAATTACTCATCGAGACAAGTCCAACGAGGCCAAACTCGACACATTTACTATGTGAGGAGAGACATTAATTTAAATCAGCATTTCCAAGACATCGAAGTTCCTCATGAAATTTCCCCAGCATACTAAATCATTTATGCAAAATGCAATAGTTACGTAATATGAAAAACCAGCATTAATACACTAGATAATGACGCAACTCTACTCGGTGTGTGCACGTGCGCGCGAGCACAGCTGATCGGACGCACCAAGCCAACCTGCCTGATCGAGGCAGGCTTGTGCCACCCACACAAGGGCGACAGTCAAAGACAGGGAGGCCTGGCAACATTGCTGCAGCGAGCTCAATTGGATAACGGGAAGTGGTTTAACATATGTACAGTACATACTCGTGAAGTTACATAAAAGCTCGTAACTTCCGGCGCCATCATCAGATCAGCTCAGTGGTACCTTCACATTGTATCGTCATGGGAATTACGCATGTATGCGAAATTTCAGCACAATTGGATGACGGGAAGTGGTTTAAAATCTACTTGCAATATTTGACCTAAACACATCCACATACATACAAGTGAAATTAAAATAAACGGTCGACTTGCCTAGTTAAATGAGCACAAACTCGAAGGTTCCACGTTTAGCTTTGATGAAGTTCCTATGACCACCTTCTGAATCCATCATCAGGCATTGCTGACCATTAACCTCCAAAGGTCTCATCAAGAGCAATCTAATGAGCACAAACTCGAGTGAACACTATTAACCGTTGAGGAGCTCCCTCGTGAGGAGATGATCCTGGCTGCAGCACCATATCGCTGTCACCATGTTATTGCATTGTCAAGTTTTAGCTCGATTGAATACATAGAAGTGGGTTAAAATTCACTGGTACAAATAAACTAACAAGGCAAGTTAAATAAAAGCTTGTGAAAATTGGCGGTTTCAATGACCTGCAGGCTAGACTCTACAGTCTTACGCACAAATATGCCGATGTGAACTGCACATTGGTCGTTTACTGTCACAGTGGAAGGCGACGACTGGACTAGCGTTCTCCAGGCGGTGTCAAACATCGTGTGGACGAATGGCTAAAGTTATTTTGAATAATCGCTTGTCCTAAACAGAATCAGCGAATTATTCAGGTCACTATTTATAGATACAAATAAGTAAACGTTCAATTTAACCAAAAATATGACACTTATGCTAACCCAATTATGAAGCGCCTGTAATATATGTCATATTCAGGAAACAATCAAACACGTTTTACACGGGGTGATTTTTTTCGAAGGTTCGATTCAAAATGTGTAGAGATACCGCGACTAGACTAATGTGAAGAAATTTATGACTAATTAACTATAGTTAGTGCTGGAATATTTCACGTATATATTCCAGGACAAGCTAAACTTCAAACACATGTACATTTGACATTCTTCTTCTGTTAGATCGGATCTTGTAAACCATGACCTGGACGAATTTTAGGTAATAACTAACCTGCAAGGAAGGAGATTACTGAGTCCCGTACCCTCTGGTCTGTGTAAAACTGCAGCATCTATCAATGAACACGTGACTGATGCTCGAGTACACAAAGGATTGTGGAGTCTAGCTTGTTGCTGAATGAATCCGCGACATTTCCAAGTCTGTTAGAGACAGCCCTGAGAGAGCCCGCGATAACTCTGTATATATGTGTCACATAAAAAAAGCTCGTTGACAATAATAAGTATTTTACCGTTAAGAGGGTTAATTAAAATAATTTTAAAGATCACAACCATTTTTCGAATTTTGATATACATTCTCCCTTTCATTAAATTTGTTTGAATTTAACATCACCAGTTTTCGATGTTTGAATAAAAAACTATTATTGTTAAAATGAGTTGACAGCAATTAAAATTTACCCAATATCATAATTACCTAACTCGCTATACTTCATAAAACACTGGTAAGTAATTGATTTAATACACCCAAATTTCTCGCTTTGAATTTCTGTGAGACATACTTAGACACGTTTCGAGCGTAGCTTTCGTCACGAGAGATTTAGTTAAAAATTAATTAAATTGACAACATAACTTAAGAAATCGTTACAAAGTGGAAATATGTTTTCTCATATAAATGAGAAATTGGGAAGAAGTAGCCTTGCCCGCGATGCGTTGTTTCGGATTTCGTGTAGCTCGCTGCACTAGCAGGGAATGGAAAAAAGATTAGTTGATTTTGAAGTACACAGTCCTAGACTGTGATCTGTGAAACACCAAGACGAAACTAAGAGAACACAGTTTACTGAAAGTAAGTCGGTAACAGGAAATATAATAAATTTGATTCCGGTGAACTGTTGTCAAGACATAGCACTGTCGATTGTGTATTTCGTTCACTGGACACTGGCAGCTCACGTGAGAAATTAATTTAACTCTAGGAATGATTTTGCACGATTAGTTCCTCCTACAAAGGCTCAGGCACAATTGCAATAAGCACACCATAACACAACGCAGTGATATACATAATATATAACCCGCTGGTTTTCAGTTAGACTGGCTACAACTGTGCATAGCGATAAGTAGAGACCTGCAAAATTCGCGATATTATTTGAGGACAGAATAGATTTTGAAGTATAACACATTCCTGATGTTTTTTTTACTTAGCTATATTTTGTCTGACACGTGCCGGATTTATTCGAAACAAAAAAAAAAAAAAAAACGACAGCTTGGTCCAATCGCGTCCAACCATAGTCGAAAGGGAAAATGGCACATGACTGCTGTGGAAGCCAATAAATAGAGACATGCAAATTTCGCGTTAATATTTCAACACAGACTAGACTTCAAACACTTGTGCTTTTTTTATTGCATTTGTAATTGGACTACAGTTTGTCTGGACACTTCCTTGACGCCTTTCGACCAATAGAAAACTACTTACGAGAGGCTGGTTCAATGACGTCCAACCAAATCTAAAGGGAAAATGGGTTCTCACTGGTGCAGAAGCCAATAAACAAATGACAACGACTCGAACATGTATACGACGGTGAATTATAGCGAGATGCCAGAAAACCACGCGAATTTTGCAAGTACCTACCAATAAACAAATGACCCTGGCTCGAATATACATATGGCGGCGAAGTTCATCGTACAGTCACAAAATAACACGAATTTTGCAGGTCCCTAGCGACAAGCACTTACCTAAGCACAGAGATAGTAAGGGAAGAAATAGTTTAAGTTATCACAAACTACTTTCTATCCATCGTTACCAACTTTACTGGGCGAATGTCACTCAGTGCGCACGTTAAAATGTATGCAGGCAGGGGCAGTGACTTTTTTTAAAGCTCCATCAAAATTGTTTACTTCATCGTGAACAGCCTTTATTCAACTACCTCGTTTATTTTTCAAGATCCAAATTTATTGAATCGGAAAAAAAAAATGTTGATAGTCATTTCTGTCTTGCAATATTCGATAGTTATTTTAAAAATTAGAACATAGTGCAGGTCAAAAATTAAGACCAGGGTGCAAGAGAATGTAACGGGGTACAGAACCTAAACTGTTGCCACAAGAGCCATGCCAATTTATTTCTCATACCTTACATATATATGTATGTATAACATTCCTAAGATTTATTTGGGTTAGGCCGTGTATTGTAAAAGTAATGTATTTTTTTTAAAACTTATAAAGTTATAAGGCAACCCAAAAATGCCAACATGTTTAATGATAAAAACTGCCGTGTTCCAAAATATTGCAATTTTTACAACCTATTTTCGTTTGTAAACGTATCAATAGAAGTGGGTCATTGTGGAAAATTATTAACGATTTGACTGTATAGCACATCCGTTCATCAAATCCGTGACAAAAAGGGATACGTTTAATTATTTTCCGAATTTTTTTTCCTAGACTATCGGGTGAGTTTCGGAGACAGTCTTGTATACGTAACATGTATAGAAAACTTGGACTACACATATGGATAACATCGGCTCCGATTACTACTTGACAGTCTAGGAAGAAATTCGAGAAATTAATTAAATTTATACTTTTTTTTTCCTTCACGTATTTAATGACAAAAAGCGATGTGCAGTCAAATCGTGAAACAATTTTCCTGAATTTTAATTTTTGTCCCACAATGACCCACATCTATTGCAACATAAAAAAAAAAAAAAAAAAAATCGGTGTTATAACTTGTAATACTTTGGAACACACAACTGTTTTATTTTTGAAAGTGTTGGTGTTTTGGTGTTGTCTTGTAATATTAAAAATTCATTACTTCTACAATACATAGCTAGAGGTTGTGAAATTCCGCGAAAATATTTCAGGACAAATAATATTTCAAAACACTATAGGACTGTTTACCTATCTTTATTGGCTGAATTACTTTTTGAAAGTGTGTTAACTGCCTGCACACGAATAACGTAGGAGCCGCGCCGATGTTATTCAATTTTGAGTGACCCGGTCAAATATGAAAACGCCTTCTCAACCAGACAGAAACCAACGGCAGTAGACAAACGGCTGATGGGTCCTTATAGTATTGAAGTCTACCCTGTACTCAAATGTATACACGAGTGCCTACAGAAAGCCCAATATGACGGCTACCGAGGCCCCTTAAATTCCAGTGTTTTCGAAATATCTCGTAGGACGCTCGCATGGCTTCTTCAGTAGTTAGACGGTGCAAGTTAATCATCCGCCGTTTCGACAAAGCACTCAACCGTGCCGCGCTGTATTAATCCTTTCAGACCCATTTAAATTTACAGTTTCAAGTGTTTGCAAACAAAACATTTTATGATGCGCTCTGTACTTAAGTCGGCACTGGTTAAGTATAATCGTCCATTATCGTTCTTCAGTTTGTGCAGCATGCTATCATTTGCATCCTCACAGTCACAAGGCGTGGGGAAGAAGGTTGTGCGATAGGCTGACTGGATTAACTATGGCTTTGTTTCAGCGTTTTTTTTCACAATGCCACCTCTGTGGTATTGTTAGGATTGTAAGAAAACATGATACACCATTTTTTTGAAGCAATAACTGCAGCAACGCTTTTACCAGTAGTTCCTGCGTTCATGCCTATTTCTTGGTTGAGAGTCTACAGAACGTTTAATATCATATGATATAGGCCATTCACGATACAATGAGCACTTTTGAGGCCCTAGTTACTATTTCCTTTCAGCCATTTTTTATTCTTTATTGCCATGTAAGTAATAAACATAGTGTGTATATTGCACCGCACTCTGAAGTTACTGCCTAAGGCTACAATAAAATATATTTACTGACTATTATTCCAAATGAGAGGGCTTTCAGAAGTGCTCACTTAACCGCGAATATCCTGTATTACTTATTCCACTTTTATTTTTCCATCCCTTGCATTTGGAGCAGAAAAAATGTCACTCGATTAGAACTCTATTAATACTAAAAATTATGCCTAATATAGACACCTGCAAAATTCGCATTGTTATTTCGGGACATATTAAACTTAAAACATACGTACCTTTTCAATACGCTTGTAATTGGAGTGTACTTTATTTGACACGCCCCAGGTAATCCGGAGCAAATAAATGAACACTTCACAATTATGTGCCCCAATCACGCGCAGTTCAGTCAGAAAAGGCGTGACTTCACATCTAGGCGGCAACCAATGGAGAAACGATACCAGCTCCAGTATGTACAGTACTGTGAAGTTTAGCCTGATGCCAAATAATAACGCGAGTTTTGCAGGTCCCTACTAATATATAAGGACACCCAAATTTAGCGAAAAGATTTCACGACCAGTTATATTTCATAACACTTTATCTCATATCTACTGTGGTGATTGGATGGTTTCCGTGTCTCGTCTCAGGTGTCTGCGCGCGAATCACAGACGTTACCTAATTCTGATTGGCCTGTCAAGTAGGAAAATGTCTTCTCACAAAGACACGCCGCCAATAAGTAAAAGGAAACTGCTGGTACCCTCGTAGGGTATTGAATTCCAGCATGTAAGGAAATCTTTTCGCGAAATTCGGTTTGTCCCTACTAATACAGTGTGTATACTAATACACGAGACGTATGTGAGTCTGTATTCGTGTGTTTCAGGTATAAGCAGAAAATTTAAGTTCTTAATATTTTATAGACGTATGTGGATCTGTGGGTGGGCCCACTGCTCTAACTTGTCACTAGGTATAGGAAACATTCGTGAATTCATTTAAGGACAAGATAGATTTCAAACACTGACGTCACCTTTGCAATTGGATCAGAGTTTATTAGACACGTTCTGGACGACTCCGCGCCAATAACCGATTTGCAAGGGAACATGCAGCGAATCCTGCACTGTCAAATGTGGGGTAAAACTGGGACAACAGCCAATGAACAAACATTTGAGGTCGACTATATAAAGGATTGTGGAGTCTAGCACACAGGTCATTGAACTCGTGAACTATTCCTTCCTCCTACTTATCACTTGTCGCCCTAACTCATATGTCGTCTTGACGGTGTTGGTATTCTTTCTCTTAAAGGAAAATAAGTTCGATTTTACTTTCCTTTACTTATGTTGTCACCTGTCCTCCAATTGGCTGCCGCCTGACCACGTGACATATCTCCACCAACCAGTAATGGCGAGACGATAGACAACTAGTATATTTCCTTTCGTGCATTTGTTTAGTAAACATTCAATACTTCCTACCCTCTAGGGAATAAATTAAGTGTTCTATTTTATGTGGCCATACCCATTATCTTATTGGCTCCACGAGGCTCTGAAAGTGGCTTATACGTGCTGCGAAATGTTCTCTGTCAGCTGGGCCACCGGCTGGCCAGAATGTTACTAGGCGCTGAATGACTATCGCTCTGCCACCATTTTGATGGTCAGCGCCACGGTTTTTTTTTATGGCACGTGCGGCTTGACTTCGCGGAAAAAGAAGCTGTCTCATCTCTTCATTCTAAAGCACACTGTGACTTATTAATACAGACCTGCAAAGTTCGCGTTATCGCTCGGCGACAGGATAAACTCCACTGCATTGTACATAAGTAAGCAAAATCAGTGGTTTTATTGGCCGCCTACCTGTTTGATTTCGTTAAATAAGATTGGCCAGACCGCCGCTGAAGTTACATTATTGACTCAAGATTCCCGCGAGGCGTGTTAGACATACTACAAGCCTATGGCAAAAGTCGGTCGGTCAAATGCACAGTAAATTGGAGTTCAGTCTGAAACTAAATAATAACGCGAATTTTGCAGGTCTCTGCCTATTAATAGATTAATTAAATAAGTTTTATATCAAAGTTTTATTAATTTAATTGGAATTTTGATATCAAAGAATGTATATTCATTTATTCATATCATAAGGGTCATATTGGCGGAGCAACATCGATGTGTTCAGTGTGGGTTCCTAGGACAGACTGACCAGAGCAGCGGTTTGCAATTGTTTATATAGGAGTTAATGTTGGTGTAAGAGTGGTATAAGTCCCACTTTTATTTTTTTGGTTTGTGGTTGATATACGAATAATGAGCAGGTGTGGAGGAAATACTGAGCAGTGTAGAAATGTTTTCGGCGAGGTAAATATTTTTTTAATGAAAATAAATTTTGAAATAGGTTACCAAACGAATAATTCCTCGGATAGCATTGAAGTAATGAACTATTCCAGCAAATGAAATATCTACGAATCCTTAACAAAAAAAAAAAAAAAAGACTTGAAATAAAATCGTTTTTCGCGAAAAGATTTACGCTCTGACTAGACTTCAATATGCCCACGTACACATGTGCACCTTTCCTTTGGCCATTGGCTGCGTGTCTTTGTGTGAAGACAGTCTGTTACATGGGCGAGCCAGTCATAATTATGTTACTTCGATACTGACCGTCCGTGATTAGAGAACAGAAATATAAGAAGCGTAACAGTCAAATGATCCAATCACGAAAGTGGTTTTGAACTTAAATGTTTTGGAACACAACTTCTCCTGAAATCTTTTCGCAAAAAACAGGTGCCCCTATCTACTAGTTTATTCTACATGGCACGGCACATACCTAGTACACCGGTAACATTTTTTTTTTACTATACGTACGTGTCAAAAATGACTTGTTCCCGAAGTACGAAAGCAGCAGGAAAATACAAGTGTTAAAAAGCCACTCTACCACAAAATAAACTCACAACACTTCCGAGTGCTCATTAATAGCTCTGCTCTCTCTACGACATTATTTACTCCCATGTTCTTGACGACAGCTGAATGATGACAATAAATACACAAGCGGACGTGCTTAACTCTGTCCTCCTATTTCCTGTTTCGCGCCCGAGTGTTTGTTAAGTGCGTGGAGATAGCAGAGAAGTAATTAAACCCAGTATTTTATTTTCTCTACGCGAGTCATGCAGTCACGTGCGTTAATTCCAAAGAGTCTGACTGAATCTTCATTACATATGTAAAGACAGAGGTCGAGCTTCGTTGACGATTGATAGACACCCGGAGATTTAGTGGTTTCGTTTGATGTTATTACATGTACAGAGTAGATAAAGTTCACAGAGGCGAAATAACGTAGGGGTTCCTTTGTTTGAGCGTGCCGCATTCTCTGATTGCTCCGGGAACAGGCCTTGCGTCTGTCGATTGGCTACTGAGCCCTGCGAGATTGTTCCCTATTTGCTGGGCTTCCGGGTGGCGGGAAAATTTCAGGCCGCTGGTTGACGAACGGCTTTCCAAAAATTTTTCTCCCCAAGCGACGCCATTTTGCTGGCGTTTGCGTCTGGAGTTCGCGATGAAAGCAGCTGTTTGAGCTATGTGTTCCTCAGTACACTGCGGAAGAGACCCCCAAAGCTCGCACTGTTAATTAGTGACAATTTATAATTTAAACACTTTTCTACGGTTTGCGTAACGCAAAATGTCGACTATGGGACAGCATCAAACACCTAGAAATATCGGGAACGTACCATATGTAGTACTGCTGGAAGGCAAATTAATTGCTATCCTATAGTAGGGACACCCGAATTTCGCTAAAAGATTTCCGTACATGCTGGAATTCAATACCCTACGAGGGTACCAGCAGTCCTTTTGCTTATAGGCGGCGTGTCTTTGTGAGAAGACATTTTCCTACTTGACTGGCCAATCAGAATTAGGTAACCTCTATAATGTACGGCTGTGATTCGCGCGCAGACACCCGAGACGAGTAACACGAAAACTATCCAATCACGACAGTAGGTATGAGATAAAGTGTTATGAAATACAACTGGCCGTGAAATCTTTTCGCGAAGTTTGGGTGTCCCTTTTCTACCTATAGAGTTATTGGTTTGTAAAGGAAAAACATGACTGCTTTTTTAGGTTCTAAACCCCGTGTCCATTATTGTCATATGTACGCGATGCTATCTCATCGCTTGGCAGGGCCAATGAGAATTCCGCTTCTTTGTTATCGGACGACTGCGATTTGTCTGGAGATAGCTAAGCTTACATGGACCTGAATAATACAATAACCAAAGTAGCAAAATTCTACAGTGATCTGAAACACAAGTCAGTTCGTAATATTTCTTCGATACGGCACACCATTTCTATAAAGAGGGACATGTGATTTTCGCAAGAAATATTTCACAGCAATATATATTGCATACCCTAATATCCCATGATTAACTGTAACCTGCGGGTTGCATACGTCAGAATTAATAAGGATAACTATGAGTAAATCTACCCAGCAGATACACCGCGGTATAATAAAAGAAGACAAAATTTTCCATCGTGATTGTATGCTTACATCCTGCGATAAGTTATCGCCGATAAGATGCCCGAAAAACATTTCCTGCTACATTATTTAATGACCGTTATTGAACTCACTTGATTATTATTAACGGAGAAAAGAAATCATACGATTGTAGATAAGAAGTAAAAAGGGACAAGTGTTTTTCGCGATAATATTTCAAGACCTGTTGTACTCCAAACCACTTTACTTCATATACACTTTCGTAGTTGGATGATTTTAAATGTCACGTGACTTAACTGTCTGTCCGCGAATCATGTACGGTCAGTATCGGAGTACTTTATTTCGATTAGCCGAGTCAAAGAAGAACATGTCTTCTCACGTAGACACGCGGCCAATAACTAGAAACCTGAAAAATTCGCGAGTTCAATGAACTGCAGGCTAGACTCTAGAGACTTATGAACTAATATGCCGATATAAACTGCACATTGGTTGTCTGCTGTCACAGTGGAAGGAGACGATTGGGCCACTGTTCCCTAGGAGGTGTCAACATCGTGTGGACCAATGGCTGAGATTATTCACACATACGTTTTTTGAATTCTAGCTTGTCCCAAAATGAATCCGCGAATTCTTCAGGACTTAGGGTATTGAAATCTAGCATGTCAATTAATATTTTCGCGAAAAACACTTGTCCCTAGAAATGAGTAATTCATGAACATCTAATTTGTCTGCTGTTTCACTTACTAACCATTATGAAACAGGTACCAAAATAATTTAAACTTTTCAGCAAAGAATCACTAGTACTACCCACAGACCAAAGAACGGAAATATCCCCACATTTGACATTGGTGGACAGGTGGTAAGGCTGTGCGACATCTGTAATTTGAAGTCGAGCAGTGGCATCTTTCACATGTCGACTAAAGTTCAACATGTAAGCATGTCTCAACGGTAGCAAAGATGATTTCGACGATGCGTATCTCGATATGTTGACTTAGAACTCAACAAGTCGCCCTCGACCTCAACTTGTTAGCCTCGACCTCGACATGTCGAATGTGTTCCTAAAATAATATCGACACATCGACATGTCGATGTCTACCTCGACGTGTTGACATGCCGCACAACCCTAGGCAATGTGTAAAAGGAAAAACAAATAACTCTCGTGTAGTTGTTAGCAAAAGAAGAGTGTTTATTCGACGAGCAGGCAAGACGAGGCACAGTGTCAGTGGGTAGTAAGTTCGCCGGCACTCAGTCCTCGACGCCCAGGTACTGGAGGACCTGCCGCAGGGTGTACTTGCTCGAGATCTTGTCGGCGAACTTGATGACGGTCTTCTGTATTAAGGAGGCGATGGGCTTCTTCTCCTCCGTCACCAGCTCTACGCCGTTCTCGTTGATGATGTCGTTGATGGCGTCGCCCTGTAAGCCGCCGCCTTGGATGTTCTGGAAGTTCGCCTGCAAAGTCGGCCACAAGGCGGCGTCTGTCAGAACTTTTCGACACACGGCGACCACGTACTGCAGTTAGAGTGAAGAGAGTTGGACGGCTCTTAACGTCGAGGTTTTAAGACCCGATGAGGGTGATTGAGGTGAGTATGGAGCAGCGCCGGAATGAAAGGGCGGGGGAAACGGGGGATCCCCGAGAAAACCCGCCGATCAACGGTATCGTCCGGCACGATTCCCACATGCGAAAATACGGATTGACCCGGCTGGGGATTTAACCCGGAACCCATTGGTGGGAGGCGAGCAGGCTAACCGCTCAGCCAATAGGAAAATAAAACTGTCGGACATGTGTGCAGGCAGTATGTTGAATCCCAGGAAACAGAAATCCTTTCCAGCAATAAACTACCATCATTGCTTACTCTACTGACTCGCCCGTTAATTTACTTTTTTTTTTCTCATTAGTAGCAATACCGAGACAACGTGGACTGAATTATAATTTATAATACTCTTTATAAAAATATTGTTTTTTTTTTTATGTTGGTAAGCTACCGCTAACGCAATTTTAACGAAAGTAAAGTATACTAAATTTAAAGTGTTTTTACAATACAAAAGCTTGTATCTTATGGAAACCAAATGTAAAAGTTGTATACCACTGTTTGACTAAGTATTTTTACAATACAAAAGCTTGTATCTTATGGAAACCAAATATAAAAGTTGTATACCACTGTTTGACTAAGTATTTTTGAAAGTTTTGGTGGTAATACCTGCAAAATTCGCATTATTATCTGGGGGCATGTCAAACTTCAAACACGTGTGCCTCTGCAATACATTTTTTATTGGCCCAAACCTCAGGTGACACGCTCTGGTAAAACCTGCGCCAATAAATGAACACTTCACAATCGTGTCCCCCAATCACGTGCAGTTCAGTCGGAAAGAGAGTGAACTCACATTTATGAAGCAGTCAATGGAGCAACGACGTCGGCTCTAGTGCATACAGTACTGTGACGTTCAGCCTGGTGCCAAATAATAACGCCAATTTTGCATGTCCCTATTAATGAATGATTCAATGTTGGGCACATGCGCATAAAACGAAATTCAGTCTACCGTACATTAAGTTCATGCAAAATCCAATCCATAGCAGCGTTGAACTGACATTCAGCGACTAGCTTATTAATTCGCGTATGAGTGTAAAACGCAACGAAATCTATCAATGTCTTTAGTTATCCGGCATCAGTTTCCATCTGTACACTTTTTGAGGAATAAGTTCAGATAATCCTCGCGGACATCCAGTGCGAGAAGTTACTAATAAGAAGCGTTTTAATTGTTTCGTTTTGAAGCAATTTTCGTCAGAAATTATTACATTTCGGAAGCTTAGACTCCTCAAGCCTCTCAGACACTTTTGAAGTTTATGGGTTGTGTTGCAAATAGGAAATTTTTTTTCATGCGTGCTGTACTTAGGACAACATTGCACCTGTTTCATTATTACAACCAGTAAGCTGTAGAATGTGTGTGTTAAGCTACAGTAATATGAACAACTCCAAGTCTAGAACAATAATACTGTTTGCTAAGATTAGGCGTTAATCCTCGCAATGTACAGAACGGCCAAGATAACATTCCCGTGCATTATGCACACGGCTGTGAACGCTGAATTTTGAATGGATTAACATATTGCACCGAGTATATACTACTGCACAAAGGATTTGAAGCAGATTAGGTAAAACCATGGCCATTTCTGCGAGCTGTGAAAGATGAGAAGCTAACACCAATTTAGACAACGCATTATCAGCAAGAGCGAATAGCATTACGCTGGAACACACAGCATTTTGTCTGCGTCGGTATCCACCAGCCAAGGGGGCTTACAGGCTGTTCACGGTAAAGTGAGAACTTTTGAAATCAACCCTTGAAACCTGCGTATATCAAACGACTTTCAAGAAGCTAAAATTATTTTACCAGTTTCTAGCAAATTAAATTCTTTTTTGCTGACATATGAAATAACGAACTGAAAATAGGATGACAAATGAAGAAAATGGCATTTCAAAATCGAATGAAACGAATAATAAGAATTTTAAATATATATTTAATTTTGTGCAAATCTCAAAGTTGAAGAAAATTAATATGTTAGGCTACAGCTCAAAATAATAAATTAGCTTTTTTTTTTTTTTTTTTTTATATTTGAATGGTATGAAAAATAGATCTCAGAACTTTGTTACGCGATTCGTCCGTATTTCTGTTTTTACTGTCCAGATCAAATTTTAGAGCAGAAATATACAAACGTTTGGCCTTCGCCACAGGTGAACCAAATGTCTAGGGGCAAAGGGTGCATGCCACTGCTGTAACTTAAAGAAACGTTTAAGTAGATACTAAAAATTGTGATGAAATAATTTTTGAAATCATAAGTTAAAATTCTCGTATTCACAGCTTTAATATATATTTAATATATATTAATATATAATTTATAATATATATATTAAAGCTGTGAGGTTGTTTTGATGTTTCGCTACTAACCTAACCAGACCTAACCTAACTAACCTAACCTAACCCATTATATAAGGCATATTTAAATATTATTTCAGATATATATATATATATATATTATTTTGCAAATTATTTGGCATTGTTTTAAAGTAGTCATTTATTTAATGTAACTAAAGAACAACATATCCTCAAGATTTAGAATAAGATGTAGCTTTTGAACAGCCTTAAGATATGACACTGCCATCAACTCACCTTCATGTCAGCGAGGGTGAAGTCTATGGCGAGGGTTTTGATGGTGAAAGATGAGTCTTCAGTGCCGTCCTCTGAAGAGAGGGCCACGTTTCCCCAGGTAGTCAAGTTGGTCAGAGTCAGCCTGGAACATGATTACACGACAAACCAGCTGGTCAGATTAGGCTATAACAGGAGTCGGCGTGTAGTTTATAGCTGGAGCCCGGGCGCTTTTTATAAATTTGATCCTGTTCCAGGAAAAAGAAATTGTGAAATTCACCACAGATTATTTCATTCCCCAGAAATGAAAGAAACTTACAAAATCGCATTTCTTAGCTGCCTCAGTTTTATAACAGAGATTTTTCTAAATAATGTCCCATTTATACACACAATTTTTGAATAAATTCATACTTAAATTTACACTGAATAGGATTATATGTTTTATCTGGAATACATCTACATCTCTAGTTACTATTTTAATTTTAAAAAGTTGCAAATTTACACATGTGAAAACTGAAGGCGCTGGTCCACGGGTTTTCTCGGGGATCTCCCGTTTCCTCCACCCCTTCATTCCGGCGCTGCTCCATACTCACCTCCGTCACCGTCGTCAGCTATCAAGACCACTCTGGTAATAGCCGTCCAAATCTCTTAACTCACTACACAAAGACGAAATGACACTCTCTGGTCAAGGTGATATTTTACATTTTTTAAATTTTACTATCAGAAATATCGTTTGAAAAGTTTCCGCTTAATGCAGTTGTAAGTTGTCAAATCATTATAGTTTTCAAAATATAACACTCAAAAGTCGTAATTTCCCGAATTCTGCAGCATTTTAGGCTTTGTTCTTAGAATTTTTTTCCCCAGTCAAATTGCATTTAATGCAATATGTGTCGTATGCAGAACATACAGATTCAGTATGAGTGCGATTTATAAACGGGTGAGCTAGTATTGGGGCACTGAATTTTTTTCGAAAGTAGGGGTCAGACTTGTAAATATAGTTTCGTTCATTCAAGCGAAACTGTTAAAATTGTTTTAATAAATAGTTCGAACCATAAACTGTAGAGAAAAAGTTGTTTTTGTTCCTTTCGCAGATTGTAACACAAATGCAGTGTGCCGCGCTTAGACTCTAATGCAACACTTTGAGCCTGCCTACGACACTATCGTGTCGGAATTTGAGTGTTATATTTCGAAAACTATAATGATTTGACAAATAACAACTGCATCAACTTATCGAAACCTCTCTCAGATAACCAAATTCCAAAAAAAAAAAAGAAGAGAAATATCACCTTAACTGGGGTAACCGTATTTGTGTCTGCCAGATTACCTCACGCTGTGAAAAGAGTTCCTTGTCGCGTGGTTCGCCGGCCGGTAAGTAAACTACCCGATGTCTATTAGTAGAGGCCAGAGAATTTCACGAGTATATTTAACCCATTCAGACCCATTGCATACGCACTGTGTACACTGCTCACGTGTAGGTAATTTTCGGTCTTTTTTATACACAGCGAAGCTCAACGACCAATGATCTTACCTGTGGCTAAATGATTTGCGAACCGTCTTGTTGATCTGGGTCATTATTGGTTCGCGTAACTATAGCCGCACATATAGCTTACAGCTCTTTGGCCGTGACAACGAAATATGATTTGTGTCGTCTTTAGTACAGCACACATAATCAATTTTTCTGTTTGCAACACCTAAAAAAGGTAATTTAAAAAGTGGGCCTGAAAGGGTTAAGGACACGTTAAACTGTATCCACATGTACCACAAAGTTCCGCTTATAGGACCACAGTTTGTTACACACGCCCCCGGACGACTTTCGACCAATAACGAACCTGTAGGGAAAACAAGGACCGAATCACGTGCTACCTGGACAGTAATTGAAATGGAGGAACAGCCAATGAACAGCTAGCTGAGGCTCAAGTTCACAAAGAGCTGTGGAGTCTAGCTTGTTGTTGAATGTATTCGCGGAATTCTCGGGTCTCTACCTATTAATAGGGGCACCTGTTTTTTGCTAAAAGATTTCAAGACGAGCTGTGTTCCAAAGTATTGTAGTTCAAAACAACTTTCGTGATTGGATCATTTAAATTGTTACCCGTCTTATATTTCTGTCCGCTAATCACGGACGGTCATTATCGAAGTAACATAATTCCGATTGGCTTGCCCATGTAACAGACTGTCTTCACGCAAAGACTCGCAGCCAATGGCCAAAGGAAAGGCGCACATGTGTATGTGGGATATTGAAAGGGGCAGATAGACGTCGAACACACGTGTGCACTGAAGTTGACTTTGCAATTGGATCGCAGTTTATTAGACACGCCCTGACCGACTCTGAGCCAATAGCAGACTTGCAAGGAAACAAGTAGCGAGAGGGACATACTGCCAAGTGTGAAGTAACACTGGCTACTCTATGGGACAGCAGCCAATGAACAAACATCTCTGGCTCGAGTATACACATGACTGTGGAGTCTCGCCTACAGGTCATTGAACCCGCGAAATTTTCCTATCCATACTGATAAATGATTAATGCGATGGCCGAATGTCACTGATTTACGTATGATTCCCAAAATTTTGAGAAGTTCACTATCATAACTCACTCATTCCCAGTTCATTTGCTTGGCTAGCTAATCTGTAGTACCTTATTAACTGTCATTCAGAAACTGTTGTCTCACAGACTGATATATCACTAACTCAGGCTTAGAGTTTATAAGATTTCATATGGCTTAAGACCTTCCACCACTATTTCAAGGTAATCTATTCAACGTTACTAGGTCTGAAGCTAAAGAGCGTGTTTCTCACACGACAATTTTGATCTTGATTACGTAAACTACACTAAGAGAAAATCGAACAAAATATTTGTTTGTATAGGGTCAAATAAATATTTAGTTGCCCTAACAAAATATATTGTTGAGCAAACAAAATTTGAAAAACAACAAAATTACTTTTGTTCGTCTAACAAAATAAATGCTTGAATAAACAAAATCTGTGTGTTGGGCCAAAAAATATTAGACTATCAAAAAAAAAAATTTTGTTGAATCAACTGTATATATTTGTTTGACCACTCATTTAACGGCCTTCGTTCGAAAATACGGCTCGAGAATTTGTTTGTATTTTTTAGTGACAATTAGAGTAGTGACCGTGTTTATTAGTACACCTATTGATGCTTAACAATCGTATAAACATATTCATAAAACAATGCAACAAGAAATTGACTAGCAAGGCTGTAAAACTTGAAATATTTGTTTGCACACGTTACCCAAAATTTGTACTATATCTATTTAAAAGCTTTCCTGAACTACCAGTTGTCACGATAGCTGAGGGTACTAAGGCGCAGTGATTTGGCTTAGGTGATCTAGGATCGAAACTCGGTCGGGCTTTTTTTTTTATATCCGCCCAAACTGTTTAATGTACGTGTAGCTAAACAAATCCTTAGGTGCACTAACCAAACCTTACAGTTTGGGGCAACAAAATGAGAACAACAAAATAATTTGGTTTCAGCAACAAAATATTTCATTGTCCCTATACAAACAAATAATTTGGTTGGACCAAACAAATCTTGTTTGATTCAGCAAAACTTTTATCTTAGTGTAAGTGCCAAATATGACAAAAAGAGGATGTGAACAAAATTGTGACGTATGTGATGGAGGTGACAGCAGCTATGATGTGGCATGATTGGGGGTTAATATGAGAACCCTAGTTATGAAAAATGGTTCAATGCTGGTATTAAGAATGGTTAGAGAAAAATGACTTCCTCTTAGAGGAGGAATGATGTTTGAGATTCCCAGATTCGGAATTACTTGATTTTTTGTCAATGGTTTCCTGGGAAAAGCAAAAAGAGTGTAGGATTCCGAAGAGATTCGCTATAAGTAGGGGCAGAAACATTTAGCGAGTTAAATGATAAGAAAGCTGTATGCCGCAGTCCATTGTACACAAGATATCCAGCTTCTTTCTCGTTGGTTGCCTTCTTATTGAGTGTAGCCAGTTTCATCCTTGCAAGGTAGTACGAGATTATGTTCTTGTTTTCAAGTTGGTATGCTATTGTCTCAGAGTCATTCACGGCGTGTCTAACAAACTATGAGCCAAACGTCACGGTGCTCATATACACAGCTGTTTGAAGTCTAGCTTGTCCTCAAATTAACTGGTGAAACTTTCCCTCGCTATGAGAAACGAAGTAATACTCCCAGTTGAAGATTGATTGTGTGAAATGTTGGATGGGAGGTCAGGCCCGACTTCTGTCTGCCGGGGAATGTTGTGTGTGCTAAGTCGAAGAATGAAACGGGTCAGATATAGTACCGGAGAAGCAGCACTACCAACCAGAAGTCTCCGTCGCCGAAGACGTTGATGGAACTGAGCGCGATGCCGCTGACGTTGTAGTGTCCCGCGAACCGTATCGTCGGAAAAGAGAGCTTGAAGAACGCCTTCAGGTTCTTCAAGTCGTTCTTGATGGCGATGATCTTGAACTCGGAGAGATGAGTCACCACCAGGTTCGTCAGGAATCCTTTCACCCTGCGCAATGTATGGAACCAGTTAGAATCTCTTGGCTTAAGTTGCATCCTGACAGATGGTACAGCAAACACAAGCATTTATAGCGAAAACCCGGACGCAATTGTAGGTTTTGGCTTGCCACAGAAAAACTGGCATTGTGATTGTAAAAAAAAAAAAAACTCTTAAATACAAGATCAGAAATGTTATGTTAGCATTCTTAGCCACTTTCGAGTTACTATAAATGATGCTACCCTAGTAAGGGCTAGTTATTTGCAAAATATCTGAAACCGCACGAGATGAAACAACAAATTCGTTAATAGTGTTAGTGTGATCCGATATCTGCCGTATGTGAACATTCGGCAGGGGATAAAATCGCCCACTTAAAGGAAATCATTACCGGAGTAAAATAGTTCTGATTTATCCCGGTAATGAAAGTTTGTGATTCGCGGCAGGCACCAAAGAAACACCCAATCGTGAGGGCAGTCTGAACTAAAGCGGTTTAAAATACAAGACAGAAATAATTGTCGTAATAATTTAATGTCTATGAGGGTGTACTGTCGTCAGATTACTAGTGACTTTCAAAATTCGTGCTATTTTGTGACTGCGAATTAAACTCCAAGGTACTGTACGCTCGTTAATTTCTGAGATTGGCGGACAAGGTTTTGTGATATGAACCAGTAACCTCTTGCGAAATAACAAAGGCACAATTGTTGAGCCACCAACCTCTTGTAAAATGCTCACACAGGTAAATGACACTGCATAGCAGCCGATAGAAAGTGAAATCGCGAGTTACGCCTTAGCAGATATAGGGTAGTGAAGTCTCGTATGTTACTAAGCAATAATGCGAACTTTGCAGGTCTCTACACATGACTTTGCTGAATTCCCATGCGACAAACAAAGCAAGACAACTAGCTTCACTCACACTGCGATCTCCTCGTTGATGTCGAAGTTGAGGCGGGCGAGTTTATACGGCTCCAGGGCAGGGATCCCCAAGGTGGGATTCCCGACCTTCATCTCCGAGCGCAGTTTCTCCAAGGCGTCGATGATGGCCTGATCGATGTCCTTCCTGCCGGTCGGCCACAGCCTAAGCCCTGCGGAAACCACATCGTCAAATATGCCATCAGGAGCAAATCCCAGCAGGAGCAAAACGAATCTCAACTAGCTACATTGACCGATATTCCAATATCCCCCAATTCCTGTTAGCATGAGATTCGGTCTCTGTTTATTTGCAGAATAATTATTGGCTCAAACTCGTCCAGCGCGTGATTTACAATCTGCGATCAAATTGTAAAGGAAAGTAAAATGTACACGGGTTTCGAGTCTAGCTTGCCCGCAAATCAATTTGCGGAATATTTTTGAAAAAAACTGGAGGTTGCGGCTTCTGATATTACCATTTGTTTCACGTTAAAAATATTTGTTTCCTCAATATCTACCAGAACAGGAAAGCACGAAATATTTCTGCGGTTGGCGTTTTCAGGTTAGGTGATGACTAGGGACACTGGAATTTCGAGAAAAGATTTCACGACCAGCTGTATTTTATAACTCTTTAGTTCAGATCACCTTTCTTGATTGGCTGGCTGATGTAGGTGTTACGCGTCTAAAGTACGTGCTCGCGAATCACAGACGTACAGGATCGGAGTTAACTAATTCTGATTGGCCCGTCAAGGAAGAAAATGTCTTCTCTTAAAGGCGGGTGGCCAATAAGCATATGAAAACTGACGGTACGCCGGTAGGCTATTGAGATATAGCATGTGCAGAAATCTTTTGGCGAAATTCGGGTATCCCTAGTGATAACTAGAGACCCGTAGATTTTGCTAGTACAAGCTGTACGAGGACATAAAGTAGACCGATTTTTACATTCTTGTTACTTTCGTAATTGGAGCATTTGTTTATTGACGCTGCCTGCAGGACCGTCAAACACTGATAACCACATAGAAAGATCCCGAGCGATTCATGTAGATTCTAGTACACAGGATGAAGTGTCGAGCATGAAGACACAAGTCACTGGATAATTAACAGCGCCAGGGTGTATATAGTGTGTGGAGGAGTTTAGGTTGCTCTCAGCAATGAGCTCTTGAGAGCCGACCAGGGGTGAACGACGTGGACATGGAGCGGCGCCGGAATGCAAGGACGGGCAGTGACCCTCGCCGGGAAGCTAACCCAGCCCGCTTTGTTGGGAGGCGAGCGCTATAACAAGGGGTGGTGAAATTTCGCGAAAAAGATTTCAATACACTGTTACAAAAAATTTTTTCCTTCATTTTACGGAAAAGTGCTGGTAAGATTTTATCCAGAAGTGTCCGTGAACTCTCCGTAAAATTACGGACAAGTTGATTTCCAGAAACTGATTTTCTGTAAATTTCGCTGAACCTATCCGTTAATTTCCAAGTTAGTTTTCTGTATTTTCCGGATAAAATAAAAAGAGATTATGAAAATACGAAGACTTTCCGTATTTTGTATTTACGGACTTAAACTCCGTTTTTCGTCATTACGAATTGCCTTTCCGTATATACACTGTACATTTCCGTAAAACATTCTGTAATTATTCGGAAATTTTTTAACAGTGTACCAATTATATTTTAAGACTCTGTTCGGTCGTTTAACTATATTGATTTGCTGAATTACTTTTTGACACGTGTTACCTGTCTGCACATGAATCACGTAGGAGCCGTGCCGATGTTGCCGAATTCTGAGTGGCCCAGACAAATGCGAAAACGCCTCCTTAAGCAGACAGCAAACAATGGCAATAGGCAAACTGATGTTGAGTGCTTATAGTATTGAAGCAAACCTTGTACTCATATTTTATTGCGAAAAATCACTAGCTCTAGTTGTCCCTAGTTATACTAGGGACATTCGAATTTCGGGAAAAGATTTCCCCACATGTTAGGTTTTAATAACCTACGAGTATATCAGCAGTGTTCTTTTACTTACTGGTAGAGACTTGAAAAAATTAGCGAGTTCAATGACCTGCGGGCTATACTCGACAGACTTATGCATAAATATGACAATATCAACGGCACATTGGTTGACTGTTGTCACAATGTAAGGCGACAATTGGACACCCTTCTCCAGGAAATGTAAAACACCGTGTGGACCAATGGCTTAAGTTATATAAACGCACGTGTTTTGAATTCTTGCTTGTCCCAAAAGGAATCCGCGAATTCTTCAGATCTCTACTTATTGGCCGTGTTGTTTGTGAGAGAACATTTTCTTACTTGGTTAGCCAGTCGGAATTAGGTTACTCCTATAGTGTTTATCTGTGATTCGCGAGCAGACACCTAAGACACGTAACATGTAAATCCAGCCAATGAAGAAAGAGGATCTGAGCCAAAGTATTATCGAATACAAATGGTCGTGAAATCTTTTCGCGGAAATCGGGTGTTCCCATCTGTAACCTCTCCACCAAAAGGGTCCCTGGAGTGTATATAGAACTTATAAAATCAGCCCTGCCGTCAAATGAGCTCGCGAAATTTCCGGGGCTCTAGTTCATCAAGGATCTCTTATGTTGTCAGGCCAACACTGTGTAACGAATGTAACTTGGGGAATATCGTATACACACCTGAAGCAGTTGCTAATGTCTGGTAGAAAAGGCACGTAAAGTGCAATCTGTAACTAAAGACAGGTAAATTTTGCGAATTAATTCGAGAAGAAGCTAAAATTTAAACACGCGAAAGTTAGAGTTAAGTGTTGTAATCCATTCACGTTAACTACACACATTTCTGAATTCCCGCTGAAGATTTACGTCCAAGATATTCCTCCGTGTAGTACAAACTAAGCTGAAATAAGTCTAGAAAATTACATCAAAGGACAAGACACTGAATTCATGCGCATTCAGTTGTAATAATATTTGGCATAATAACTATTTCTTACTGGGCTCTACCCAACACATATGTTTTATCACTGTTTGAATTCATATTTATCATTAGTGGAGTATTACAGTGTTTAATAAAATACAGGTAAAACTTCAATCCAACGAAACAAAAGATAATTTCGTGTTAACGAAGGAATAAAACACTTGTGATACATGGGATATATAGAACATAACTGAACACGTCATACACAGGGTGATTTTTCAAAGAATTGATTCCAATTGTGTGAAGAAATAGCGAGTAGTCTATATATTTTATCACAATTTTAGACTCGCCCTGGAGAAATACTGCACTAAACTAAGGGCCGAATATGAAGTTCGCTGATCAGTGCCAATTAGATTCCCTATCTTTCGAGTTACAATGTGGTACCAAGGTAGACTGCATACAAGTATGTTTCACGTGTGCCATTGTATCTCCGCACATCCGACAGCACTGCAGGACTCAGAACCAACAGCACTCACAACTCTGGTGGCTTCATTCTCTATGGCAGGGTATAGAAATGCAGAGTGAATGTAGATGGTGGAAAATCGCAAAAAAAAATTTTGAGCCAACATACCTTCTATAACACTCTAACTAGTTTATTATTTCATGATTGGATGAAAAAGGTTTTGACTCGGCTAAGTTGCTTGCAGACCAATCACAATCCTCATTGGTACAGTGAAAATGGATAGTATCTTCATACATGCATGGCAGCCAATAAGGAAAGAAAACTGTCGGACATGTGTACAGTAAGTTGAAATATAGCAAACAGTCAATTTTTTTTCCGCGATAAACCACCGTCTTTAAGGATAGTTCTGCCTGTGTCGGCAGCCATTGCACACTTGACTTTTGCTCAAGTGAGTAGAGGACTGTGGAGTCTAGCTTGGAGCTATCTTAAAACGCAAAATGGTATTGTCTCTAGAGACAATACTGGTTACTACGGCAGCGGACAATGAACATACAATGAAAACAGAGGAACAATAATTCTTTAATCTCGCCCAATTTTTCCATACCTGTACATTTATCAGTACAAGTGGAGAGTACTGTATGACAAAGCAAAAAATAAATAAATAAAAACAGACAAAACTCGATAGATAAACTGATTATATAATATATTCACAGATTCTGATGACCGTTTGCTTCTTACTTGCTTTGTTGCATTATCTCGTCCTTTTTCAGAAACGATAAACAATTTTTCCCACTTTTATTAGATACTGTAAGACTGCATTGAGATACAAGTAGTGAGGAATAAGTTTTAATGCGTAAAATACATATATCATCCTTTGTCCGTGCTGTGATTTACGCACAAAAATGAAATTAATTTATTTTTCTTAGTTTTATACACATTTTACTGCTAAAAAGCAGCGATGAAGCAATTTATTTATAGACTATGAATGAGAATTTTCAAAATACAAAAAAAAATTTAAACAGATTATATTCACCTACGTATATGTTGAAATGACGTCTGCATTTTTCGAGTACTGCATCATTTTAGTTTCTTCTTACACGGAAGCAATTTTGCAATTTACATGACATTAATATTTCGCTAATTTTTTTAACAACACATAGTAAACTGGACATGTTGTAGAACACATTCAGCCAACGATAAGTATTTACTGCTAGAGTATCTGAATCCCGTGCGTTCAGGTAAAGAATCTGATATCCAAACGCCAAAATTTTGTTACTCGAACATTGGCCTTCAAATAATTTATGTAACGCAGTCTAGCATACGACAGCAATGAAAAACTTCAACTTTAAAAGTAACAACCATCTTCCTAACACTTTTCTGAAGCAAACCATTTGAGAAAATCAAACGAAACGATAGACCTATTTGTTGAAAGATACTCTCAAGGCAGTACGACAAACATGAAACTATAGAAATCTGCACCACTGGAAAAGTAACAGATATGAACTCATGGAACGATCAAATGTCTATTGGCAACGGCAAAAATACGCAATGTTGCAATATGTCCTAATGGAAAAACTACAAACTTGTGGATGTTGGAAAAACGTCTCCCTGGCAATGTGGAATAACACAGGTTTTGGAATATGTCAAAGCATCAGTGTGACAAATACGTAGTTCCCACACATTGAGCAGTTCCTTGATTTATTCCTACTGCCAGTGAGATTGTAATCATAACTACCACGTCAGTTAAATATGCTGGCATGGTCCAGATCGGTTTGGAAATAATTCTCAATCATTCATGTGTTTGAATTCTTTAGTCAGTGCGTTGAAGTAGCAAGAATTGTGTTCATGCTATCTCCACTGCCTCCCAGGTACCCGAGCAGATGCAACATTGGCTGATGACTTCGTTATAGGCCACGCCCCTCTTAGACTCGGCGTACGGAATATGGGTACACGACGTCTCAATGTTCATTTTTCCCTCGAAGTGTGTCAGTTGACTCAAATAGTTAATCACGAAAGAGAAACAAATATGGGGATTCGGAGTTCCGTAGATACCCGACAATAATCTGTACATTTTTATAAAAGTAAATAATAAATTTACGATGTTCAAACAGCTAAAGGAGATGATATTTCCAAACACTTGCTTTATAACCAAATTTTTTGCCATTTGAATGTGAGGGACATGTTCCAGCAGTTTGTCCGGGCCATACAGACACATTTATAGTGTTTACACAATTCTGGAGAACAGAACCTAATTAAAGGCAATTCAGTGATTGAGGCGCCCCCCCCCCCCCCGTCTTCGGTACTGCCATCGAACATGTTCCACAGAAACCACAAGGTAATGGAAAAAAAATATTAGTCACTACCCTTAACTGAAAAACTAACCTGAAAGATGTCCATCGTCATTGAGAGAGTCTGCGTTAGCGCCCATAACTGACGCTGCGAGCGCTACAGTCACTGCGAAGAAGAAAATGCTTGCCATGGCTTATGAGCGGTTCTGTGACTGCAAACAAAAAAGAATAATTAACAAATCATAATTTTTTTTAAAAAGAAGAATCGTGAAGGTAGATAAAAATAATTGTTTGAGAACTTTAGGAATGATCTTGGATAATTTTTGCCACGAAATCAGGAAGCTATATCTCTATCACATAGGAGAGCGTTAGAGATTGAGCCTATGTTGATACAAACAATTATTTTTTGGAAATTGTGAAACTTAAAAATATAACAGAAATCATTTATTAAGGAGGATCTCCTTTGAAAAAGGGAATACTATTTCATAGCAAACCATTAATGCTTGTCCATTTTCAATAATACCGTAATAATCTTAGCTTACGACTAACAAACAGCAAAATTATTTAAAAACTTTAAGAGACAAAATAATGTTATGTATAAAATTATTGAAACCATTCTCACTCAAATAAACAAACACCAATTATTCAAGCAATTACACAAATTATTATTTTTATAGACACAGGTGAAGGACATTTATGACGGTTTTATGCTGCACACAAAATTAAGTGTAAATTTGGTCTATGATATTCCATGTGCAATACCTAATAATGTTTTCTCCTTTATCGCATTCAAAATCACTGCTGTGTTGTCGGAGCAAGCATGTCTCAGACCCATGACGTCACGAATTGCTACGTATACTGGTATGTAGTCTCTTCAACATAATTTCCTCTTCCCGTGTTTGTTACTACTCACTGGGAAGTATAACTGCTAATCTAACGTCCTGAATTTTCGTGTTTTGAAAAAAAAAGATGTATTAAAAACTTTTTTGAGTTTCCTAAAATTTTACCTAGATTTCAAAGTAACTTATTAGATAAATAGTTTTAATTGTGTGATTATGTTTTGATGTTGGTGTATTAGAAAAGGCACAATTAGCATCAGTATCCTATCGACTCTTAATTTATGGCGGCTTGGTTAAAACTAGGAACTCACAAAAGTATGAAATCCAATTTATTTAGCACTGTGAAGTATTCTGCTGGTCCCAAAAGGCACTGGGTTGCTCCGCATATGCTTGGAGCTGCCTCCACTGGGTTGGCGAACTGACACGAACGTAACACCAGAGAACCAGTGCACTTACACAGAGAATATGAATCTCCTGTGATGGTAGAAAACTGTATTTCCATTGCCAAAGTCGTATCGAGGGCGTGGCGCATCGATATGTTTTCATTGGAATTACTAACAGATCTACGTTATGGACAGTTTAACAAATCATTGAACCAGGGCAATGTTAACTTTAAACTTAACGGAATTCCGTAAATTAATGAGGGAAGAATATTTTAAGCGGAGCTTTCAAAAGTACTCGACCGAGAGTAGAACAGCGTATAAGCGATAGTCGTACATACAGGCCATCGCCATAATGCTTCAAAAGTATTGTCCAAAACAAATTAAATTAAATTGTAGGAATTGGTCAAATTAAATTCTGGAGGAATTCACGGTCAAAACCCTGTATGATGTTCACAGTAAAATGATCACTTTTGAAAGCCCTGCTTAAGATCTACTTGCATGCCCGTTTTTTTATTCTTCCTCTTATGTAAAATTAACAGTGCCATTGGCCTTATCACTTTATTCATGCGTCGGTCGAGTGAAACTATCAAATTATTAGAAAGTAAATAATTTACAAATCTGCTCATTTTTAACGTTTCGCTGCATAAAAAAACCAGAAAGCGAAATAAATAATTTAAGTTATTACAAATGGTTCCCAAGCACTTTCGATTCGACGTGAAGGTATGGAACTACTTTCCCTCCAACGTTACCAACTCTCCTGGGCGCATGAATCTCGGTGCGCCCGTTGAAATGTGTTCAGGTGGGAGCAGTGACTTTCTTCTAAGGTTGATTTGAAAAGCGCTCATTTTATCGTGAACAGCCTTCAAGCGATTGTACACTAGCCACCCAGCCGAAGGTACTCTGCGTGTCAGGTATACGTGGAGTGCTCTACAAAGTTGAAAATGCGTTACAGTGGTCTCAGTTTGAATTATTATTGCTGTTGAAGTGCACGCGCTTTTTCTTTGCGCCTGCAAGAAGTCGCGTGCCTCAAAGTCGTGTACAACTTAAAAACATTTTCTTGCTCAGCCTATGTTTCGCTTCACTGTCATTTCCGCACACTAAACCCCCTACCCCCTCTTCAAACGACCTGAGACATCCACACTCTGTGAGCCTTCAGCAAGAAATAATGGAAAATAAAGGCAATGGTCACCCCGCTTTCCCTCAGTCCCCAAACACCTGAAAAATGTTTCCTCAAACATTAGCACAGTGTGGATCTACACTTTTATCACTTGCTAAAAAAAGTAAATTGTTACATACAAAGCACACATGTACTCTAAACCCGAATCAGTGATATCAATCAGTGAAATTACTTTCGCTGAAAGCCAATTGATGAAGTACTGCTGACTGGCAAATCAAGCAGATGAACTGGGAAAAAGTGATATATGGCGGTGGAATTCTCGGCATTCAGTGGGAATCGCAAATATATCAGTGAAATTCAGCCATCATATTAAACTGATTACCAGTCGCTCAATTTTCACCGTTTTCACTGATTTGGCTCAATTCTCACGGTTTCAGGTTTAGTGTGTGGTCAGTAATAATACTGTTTAGATTTTTGAAGCACGAAATTATGTGATAATATTGCTAATACTACATTATTGCTAGTTGTAACAGATACGTAAAAGCGAAAAGTACTTGCAATACTGCCGGATATGTTTGCATGATAAAGGTTAAGAGTGGGATGGACCCCCTTGGGATGGACCCGCCCGTCCAAGGTCTAGGAGCGAGGGAGCGATACGGGCGACACTAACACGCACGCCCGGTGCCTCATCACTCCTACGCGCATGGCGTGCAGTATTTCTGTCGTGACGCTCTGTACTGTGTGAATTAGAGCTGTAACAATGGTGTTTTATTACACGCGATGAAAGCCCGCAGATGAAACTGCGTCCGTATCTCCGTGCTTTTCTCTTGCCGCGTAAGGAAACTGCATAGGAAAGCTTAAAGAAAGGTGATATTTGACCATTTTCACGAATTTTTCTCTCCAAGAATAAACTTAATATGAAAAAAGTGAAAAAAAATTGGGGCATATATATTTGTTCTTTTTTTCTGACAGTCGTATTTACATAACATTTATTTACCGAGATACGCGTATTCGCGTATACAACTATTTCACAGAAAATGCGGGGGTCCATCCCACTCGTACGTTGCAAAAATACATGACGGTTAGAGAGGGCGCTAGAATGAGCAGCGAGTATACACCTTTCACTCGCCCTTTCGTTCTCTTTTTCTTAAGAAGGGCTGGAGAGAGGATTCTGTGACGTCAAGACTGAGCGAGAGGGTGCTAAGCAAGGCTCGCAGACAACTTTCTGAATCCGCGTAATTCCTCCGCGGCAATAATAAGTAATCTTCCACCTATATCCACTAGACCAGTTTCCATGGTTTTCGATAATATGGAGCCATTTTTGATATTTAAGGTTTGTATAAAGCGATCAGCAATGTGCACTGCATGGGTGTTAACTTAAGTTAGGTTATAAGTTAGTATTTAAGCCGTCCCCTGCTAAGCTTTCAAATATAGAACCGGGGGGACGTTAAAACCCTTTACAATAAAATCCATAATTCTCTTCTGCAGCTACAAACAAGCCAAACACTTTACTCTCTCTTTTCTTCCGTCATATATACCTTTTTGATTAAAATAATATTTTTTTTTTGCAGAAGAAATTTATGCTTTAACTAAGGATCTAATGAGAAATTTAATCCCACACTGAAGAGTCAGTACAATGAAGAATTTTTCGAAAGAATCAGAAGAAGTTTTAATAACCGGCTACACCCATTTTTGCGAATACACGAAGATGTTTTCGCGAACCTGTCACAAATACACATTTACGAGAGCAGAAATTATACTCCATACAAAAGTATGGATTCATGATTTAATTCATGAAACATACGATGGTTTATTATTAGGCGTGGGAAAGTATTGACTATGACTAATGCCAGGCGAATGTTGCTCCTGACTATTCCACACGTGCGAAAGATCACTTGCGGCACAAGACACTTTGGCTAAATTCTTTTCTACGTGGTTTGAGAGGATTGCGCTACATTAGTCTCTAATTCGCAATGATCCTCTATGCCGACAATTGTAACGTTTGCTCATTTTTATTACTCAGCACTACCGGAAAACCAAAATGCGCTCGCTTGTGTCTATCAGTAAGTATTACGTGATTTGAATCGAACAGTCAGAATTCGGCTATATGTCCGTAGTCGTTTGCAAACACTTGATCGATGTTTTTTTTATATGTGATAGTAATATCTTACTTTAATTAAGAGTTGAAAAGAACGAACCCATTAGTCTACAATTACTACAATGCAGAGTGTAGAGAATACCTATGAATTTTTGTTGTCTTTGTGGCAATATATGTCTCATTTTTTGTTCACATTTAATACCTGAGTAAAATCGAATACAAATATAAAAAAAAACATATTGGAAATGTTACGGCATATTTTTAAGAACTAGTCATCAAAAATTAGCCCCCTAAAACGTTTAACGTGTTGCGACACAGTGAGTGACTGAGTGAGGGAAGAGATTTTGGCGGCTCTTATCATCGAGGGCTTGAGAGCCGATGAGGGTGACGCGAGGCGAGTGTGGAGCAGCGCCGAAACGCAAGGGTGGAGGAAACGGGAGATCCCCGAGAGAACCCCCCGACCAGCGGCATCGTCCGGTACGATACTCACATGCGAAAATCCGGGAGCGACCCCGACGGAGGAAGGCTAGTAGTCTAACCACTACACCACACCGCGCCCCGACAATATTTAGAAACAACCAGAGTCTTGCTCTCCTGTAGTAAAACAGTCGTCGAAGGCGAGAAGGCGAATAAGATACTGGGTATGTGTGGAAGAAGCGAGAAGATTAAATATCGTTCTACTTCTCATAAAAAAATGGTTTTTCATTGGTTAACAAGATATCACGCCACTTAACTTACATCTGTATATCAGTTTTGCTTGTGACTTCGCCTTGTCAACAACTCGCATATCTCGTCAGTTGGAGTACATCTGGGTGCACTTCAAATCAGTACAATTCTTTACAAGCGATAAGGGGGATATATGCCATGCTTATCTTTGCTTCTTGGGAAGAAAATATTACGTAAGTGAGACATTTTTCTTTGTTACTTACAATTAAACTTGATCTCATTAGTCATTTTATGTCTGCTTTATTATGTTTTTAATAATATCACAACTTTACTTGGAAAGCTATACATGTAACTATAGGCTGTTCACGATAAAGTGAGCACTTTTTAAGGCCCTTCTAAATTTTTCCTTTCATCAAATTTCCATCTTCCGGCTGTTTTTTAATATAAACATTGCAATGTGACCATTTAACACAGTGTATACATTTCACCACCATCAAAATTCAATCCCTGAAGCTGTAATAAGATATATTTAATAGTGGTTAATGGCTGTTGGGAGGGCCTTAATCAGTGCTCACGTTACCGCGAACAGCGTATTTAATACTTTAAGAATAATGCTTTCTTTAGGAAGTAAGAAATAAAAAATCACCCAGAATACCACGGCCTCAAAAACAGAATCACGATAACCTAATTAGGTTTGGGTAAAAACATATTTGAAAGACCGAAAAGAGAGAAAGAGAGAGAGAGAGATAGATAGATAGAAATAGACTTATACTGCATGATATGCTTAGTTCGGTACAACACAACCAAACTTGGCGATAACGTTCTGCATCCTAAAATGTGTTACAAGAAACACGCCCGTTACCAAATTCTTAGACATCATCTTGTTTAAATACGTCTTCGCGCCGAAATAAGAAATAAACTTATACGATAGGCAAATATCCCCTCAATTTATCAATTTTCTCGTGTTATATATATATCTAGGGGTAGTGATATTTCGTGAAAATATCTAGACACGAGATACGGTTCAAAGCACTGTAGGGTGGCCCAACTGCTTGCGCACGAATCACGAAGGTTCGGTGTCGGGGTTAAGGAAGCTCTGTCAAATGCGGAAACGACACGAGAAACCAGTCGAAGTATGGCAGCAGCTGAGGTGTATATATAGTATTGAAGTCTACTGTGTAATGCAATTTTTTTCGCGAAAAATCACTGTCCCTATTATATATGTGTGTGTATATATATAGCGTAAGTTTGGCGAAGTGGTGAAAAAATGATAACTTCAAACGATTCTTCTGAAACTGGAAATATAATATCTATATAATTAATGCAACACAGCCACTCTTAAAATGCGAACAAATAGTAAATGTTCTAAAAGTTCTTACAGCGAAAAGACAGATGCTTTAGTATAAAGTGAAGTGTACACTGCGTGCTCTTGAACGACTGAGAAGGCAAGAGTAGGAACTGTGTTGGCCAAGGGTACGCGACTCTTGACTTTCCATGATCCTGTCTTCCCGTTTAAGTACAAGAGAAAAGCTGGGAATGCAAAACGACAATTGAATAGTGTGCTTGATGGTATTCCGATGACGACTCGGTACAGTGTAAGATTTTTTAGTGCACAGCGCATGAGGCATGTTCCGACTACGTGAGCCTGGCATATGCGACGACTGTTGAAAGGAAAGCCCCGAATCACCGACCTTTGCCATTCAACATCAGCACTTACAAATTTCCCTGACAGTGCTGTTCGTCTTGAGAAGGGGGCCACGATAAGAGTTTGCAGGCATGTCTTACCGGTACTTCGAATTGTTCCCGAATCTTCGATGCTACATAATACCAAATGTCCTCTACCAGATACTCTGGGGGAACTGCTAGCAAGAACCAGAGAAATCTTCAACTGGTGACAAGAGAAAGCTGACTCAGAATTACTACAAAGAAATAGGGATACTTTCTCATGTGAGACAAATGACCTTTGCCGAACTAATGTTGCGTGCCATCACATCGACACAGGGATGCCAGGCCCATAAAGCAGCCACTTAGGTGACTACTGCTAGCTTAACATGAGGTGGTTGAAGATACTCTAAAAAAGACGAAGGAGTTAGATGAGTTAGAACCATTAGTCAGTCCATGGATTCTCCCATTCGGCTTGTTAAAAAGAAAGCTGACTCTACGAGATTGCGTGTAGACTACCGATAGCTTAATAATGTGTCAATGAAAGATTCTTATCCACTCCCAAGAATAGACGACACATTAAACAGTTTAGCAGGTTCACAATGGTTTCCTACTGTGTACATGAGGAGCGGATACCGACACTGCGAACTGGCCCAAGAATACCAAGAAATTACTGCCTTTTGTGTCCAAGGAAAATTAACATGGCCATTATAGGATATGCCCTTCGGGCTTTGCGATTAACCTGCCACCTTTGAACGACTGAAGGAGAAAGTCCTACATTTATACATCAGCCAGGTGTAATTAGACATTGCTAAGTGTGCCTAGACTCTGTTTTGTAGAAAGTAGCTCGAATCAACATGAAATTACTTCATACAAAATGCCACATTTTTCAAAAGGTAATTAATTTTTTTTGTGTCAAGCTGTCTCAGCCCATGGGATTGAAACAAACACCGAGAATACCACATAAAAAATAGCTTGGCTTCCACCAACTGACAAAATTGAAGTGCGATGGAAAATAAAAGTAGGAAAAAACTCGTACCACAGCATTTCACCCTAAGAAGGATGGGATGGTCGAGGGGCTAAACCGTACCCTGTATCTGCATCTGACGATCTTCGTGAAAGACAACCAGAAGTATTGGTGCCATTATTTATACTGGCATATCGTTCGGCAGTCCACGAGTCAATAAAGGTGACATCTTCAAGGATGTTGTTTAATAGAGAACACCGCAAACCTTGTGATTCGCTGTTCAAATGTACAGTGGAAGAAGAAGTAACCATCTCCGAATATGCCAGCGAACTGCATCACAGGTTAGTCGAAGACCATGAATTTGCCTGGCAGCACCTTAAAATTAACGGCCATAAAATGAAAACATGATATGACTGGAGAATTCCTGAAGAGGTTTTTCAATAAGGACAGCTGGTGTGGCTGGATAACCCCCGAAGGGTGAAATTGATATTGACCGAAGGAACATAAATGTCGGAAAGGCTCTCACAGGATCCTGAAGCAGACTAATGATGTAGTCTACCAGATTGGTCGACAGAGCTTTTGGGTGAAGTCAAAGGTTGCCATCGACTAACTGGCGCTCTTTGAAGGTACAGAGTAGTGTTCCCAGTGGAACCAGGCCAGGCCACATCACATAACTCCTGGGGACTGACCCCTAAAATAGGGTATACTAGGGACACTACTTCAAACTTAAATTAAAACCCACAAAACAAAACCTAAAATGGGGTCCAGGCGGAAACATTTAAAATTTTGAACTATCCTGTAAATTAAAAAGTGTTAAAAATCACACTTATATTAATTGCAACTAGAACTGTATTAATTATTGTGACGCGTACGACCGTAGTCGAAATGACACATGTATGTAAATGGTGTGAGTAAAACAAAAGAATACAGATTGAGATACTTTTGCCCGGGGTAGGTATTTGCTTATAAGGACCAGAATTGTGATAACTTACACCTCCTGGACACATGTACCCAGTAGCAGGAACTCAGCTTACAATAGAATACATCCAGCATCGCTCTCCTCAAAAGGCTTACCATAGGAGAGATAACTTTTGCCATAGGTAGGTCATAGATGACACTTAATTCCCTTTAGATTTCACTGGTTTAATTTTGTTATACTTGTGTATAACTGTGGACACATTGAAATAGGATGCAATAGTATTTAAGTTCACACATAGAATGGATAACCATTTAGAATATTTACAACTGGGGACATTCAGAGAACTATGCAAACCCACAATGACTAATTAGTCTAACATTGAAATATTACTATTTTACTCAATTATATACTAGAACTAATCTTATGGAAGTTACGTAGCTGCAACTGAGGTTGCCCATGCCAGTATTCAGCCTAATCGCAATCTTAAAATGTCTCCCCAAAATATCTTGTTAAATCACCAAGTTGGTTATTACTGAAAAACTCCCACCAAATCTGAGAACGAGAACTCGAGAAAATCAATCGGGGTTTTGTGAGCGTACAGCAATTAAAATAATAATAATAATGCAAATTCCAACATGGCTGGCTGGATGTCGTATCTCTTGTGAAATAATTAAAGTTTCGGCCATAGTGAACATATTTTCCAAAACAGACGTGGTTTTATTTAACTCGCAATTAAATGAAGCGTTATCACTGATGTTGGTAGTCGGCCGCATGTGGAGTCTTGTTCGGATCCGTGATCTTAGGCCAACGAGCCTGGGTACACGAAGGGAATACAGTCTATAGATTTAGTACACCACGTCACTCGCGGATGGCGAACTTCCTAAAAGAATCGCGTATGTAGTGCGAGCAGACTATATTAACATATATACACGAACCACCGTATTTTGTTTTTCATGTCTGCTTTATTTAAAGGTACGAAACTCGACTTGGATCTTATCAAAAGGAAATTCCTACTAGGTCTACGACAACTAGTCGTAGTCCTTCCTGGCGGCTAAATCCACAATGGTGATCGCTCCAACAAAAACTTAAAGCGTCCTTCTTCTCAACCAATCACGGCATGGCAACCTCGGTTCAAATAATTCGACACTGCGTCGTCAAGGCAACCGAATAAATAAACATTAAACTTATTTATGGCAACGTAACCCATAGCAGCTAACATTACCAACTTTGTAACAATTAAGAAACATAGACGAATAGAAATTATCATATGCAAAGCAAAAACTTGAAATTAAATTAAATAGATTACTGCCATTAAACAGAAAAAAAATGAACATTTACATACTACACAAAACACAATACATAAATCGTTAGATTAATCAAAGAAGTCATCATCACATAATAATTAATAAATAATAGTGTCTATATACTAATTATAATACTTCTGAAATGGAAGAATTGCAGGCGTTACATTGCGCTTCCATGGCTTATCCTTCTGTCACTCAAATAAAATTACCTGGCAGTATACCTCTCCTATACTTTCTACAGCTATCCATAATGGGCACAGGGAATGACAAAAAGACCAGGCGCAATGTCCACACTTTTGCCCACTCCACCTCTCCTATACTTTCTACAGCTATCCATAATGGGCACAGGGAATGACAAAGAGGCCAGGCGCAATGTCCACACTTTTGCCCACTCCACCTCCCCTATCAATGATGAGAGGCGAGTCCTCCCATACTGCAGACTATTTAACTGTTGTCTCATCTAAAGTGATAGTGTTCATTCTCTAAAATCATATCTTGCTACTCTTGTAGCCTTTGTCGATCTCTAAAATTGCTTACCCTGGTGCCTTTAGTCGTACTGTTAATTACTGGGTCCTGGGAAGCACCACTAGAATACCATCATACATTTGTCTAAAGGCTGTTCACAATAAAGTGAGCACTTCTGAAATCAACCTTAGAAAAATAATCACTATCCCTACCTGCACATAACTTCAACGGGCGCCCTGAGTGACATGCGCCCAGTAAATATGGTAACGATGGATGAGAAGTAGTTCCGTATCTTAACGTCGATTAAAAAGTGCTAGGTAACCATTTGTAATAACTTAAATTATTTCTTTATTTTCCGGTTTTTAATGCACTGAAGTGTAAAAATGAGCAGATTTGTTAAATGTTTACTTTTCAAATAATACCACAGTTTCATTTAACCGATGCATGAATAAAGTGATGAGACCCATGACAATGTTAATCTTACGTAAGGCGGAAGAATACACAACGTTCATACAAGTAGATCTTAAGCAGGGCTTTTAAAAGTGCTCATTTTACCGTGAACAGCATATAACAAACATGGCAAGTATCGCAGTCAGGATGGGCGGCAATTCTATCATAAATAACTTAGGCCTATGATTCCATTAATATTCTTTATAAATGTCCTCTTAACTTTCCACACTTGACCAGGTTGGTATGGTATGAACAACTACATATACCCTATTGTGTTCGTCTGGCGAGTATATTTACATCACCACATCCCCAATGCACATGCTTTTCCTACATTTCAACCTGTTCCCCATATCTTTATCGCCCAATCTACTGCTTTCTCTACCTGGTCCATCGCACCGGGACCTGGAACATCCTCATCCTCCAGCATTGCCCAATGTAACTTTTTCCCGCGTTTGAGGCCAAGAAGCGCGGGAGCGATAAGGCTGAAACTGACATGTGCGTCTTATGCCTCTTCGCTCCTACGCACAAGGCTCTGAACTGGCGTGTAGTGTTCTCGTCGTGCCGCGTGTATCTGTGAGACTTTCAACAATGACTATGTCATTTTGTTGGTGGAAAGTCTGTACCAAGGTGGGCTTTAAGGATTTTCGTATGTGCTTGACGCGTATAATCCATTCACGGTTACTTCAGCCTTTTCTAAAGCCCTGCTAAAGTTCCACTTTCAGGATATTCCTCCACCTTGTACAAACTAAGCTTAACTAAGTCAGGAGAATTACACCAAAGGACGACGCATCACATTCCTGCGCACTAAGTGTAACAGTATTTTGTATAAGGACTATTTCTCAATAGGCGCTACCAACATACCTATTTTCTCCCTGTTTTTTGTTCAAATTATTTGTAAATGAAGCATTATAATTTTTAGTTAAAATGTGAATAACATTTCAATTTAGCAGGAAAAAAAGTAACTTACGAACACAAAAATAAAACGTTTGTGACACATGGCGTATGTTGGAAATAACTAAACACGTCTTACATGGGGAATTTTTTAAAAGGTTTGATTACAAAAAAAAAAGGCCGAAGAAACGGTGAATGGACTATATATATATTGAGATGCAGCGCTTTGTAAAAGCCGTTGTTTTAGTTATGCTGGAGTTCTCTGAAATGGCGTTTCCAACGTGAGGGACGTCTTGAAAGCTGTCAACAGCCCTCAGATGATGCGTAGATCAGTACATTGGACGCACGTTTATTAGTTTTGTGAAGTAGAGGTATATTTAAAACACCCCGCATCGCAGATCAAGCGCCAGGTGAGACGACGCAGTTTTAGAAAGTATTCGATAAATTCATGGCCAGCCATTTGCTTCTGTTTGTTACGGGGGCGTGCAATGATTTACTTCAGTATATTTATACCTAGGGGCACAGAATTTTCGCGAAAAGATTTCAGGACAAATTGTTTTCCAAAACCCTTTGGTTCAGAACCACTTTGGTGATTGGATCATTTGAACTGTTACGCGTCGTATCCGTCTTCCCGCGAAATACGGACTTTCAGTATCAGAGAAACTTAATTCTGATCGGCTCAATCGTGTAACAAATTGTCTTTACGCAAAGACAAGCGGCCAACAGCTAAATGAATACTGCAAGTATGCACATAGGATATTGAAGTCCAGCACGCGCGTAAATCTTTTCGCGAAAAACAGGTGGCCGTATTTATACACCCCACGGAATTGTTTGCCATTACTACCGCAAAATGTGCAGTTGAGAACTCCGATGTGGCTGTGGCCGTTGTCCCTGAACATCGTACTAAGTTAATACTACGGAACCATTAAAATGGAGCCTCTACACAGAGTGGGCCGTTCGACAGACCACCTCTCCGCACGTCCAGCTGGAACGAGTGCTCCTCGGGCAAATGGCGCTGCGCGGCCGCCTGTGAAGCCTGGCTGTGACCGTCTCCTTGTCGACGTGACATCATTCGGAACGTGACGCCACCACCAGGGAACTCCCGGACAAAGAACATTTCCTAACGTTCTCGAAACTTTTGAAAAAATGTACATATACTGCGGTCTTGCCTAGAAGCGGAGAGACAGCTCAAGGTTCTAATGCACGGAGGAACTGCTGTTTCTGACATAACTTAGGAAAAAAAAAAGACGGTGGGGAATCTAGCCACAATTTTAATGCAACCAATATTACTATTCATTTAATGTAACTTTCTAGGGAAAGACATTTTAATCAGTATATTTTTGATATAATTTTTTTATTGTATATATGTTGGGGAAAAGCTTGTAATATGAATTTGCTATAATATATCGAGTAAACCTTTGCAATGGCTGTTCACGATAAAGTGAACACTTTTGAAACCAACCTTTGAAAAATTGCACTGTTCCTGCCCGGCATACATTTTAACGGTCTCACTGAGTGACATGCACGATGGATGGAATGTAGTTCAATATCTTAACGTCGAATAAAAAGTGTTAGGTAATCATTTGTGATCATTTAAATTAATTCTTTCGCTTTCCGTTTTTTTAATGGATCAAAGTGTAAAAATGAGCAGATTTGTAAAATAATTTCTTTTCTAATAATTACATAGTTTCACTTGGCCGACTCATGAATAAAGTGATGAGGCCCATGGCAATGTTAATTTTACATATATTGCAGGAATACACAACGTGCATACAAACAGATCTTAAGCAGGGCTTTCAAAAGTGCTCGTTTTTCCGTGAACAGCCTATAAGAACCTTTCACTGAAGTAAACACAATCCATTTTTCGAACATATTGAGGGAGGGTCTCGAGTATTTTCAATTTACCAACTTCATTGAGGAGACATTGAGATACAAGACCTCTTATCCCGTATGTGTTGGCACAAACCGTCACATGGTTTTCAATCTCATTTTCGGGTTCTTCAATGAACGTAATGTGGAAACGACCCCAGGATGGCGAAGTCATGCTCTCGGGAAACAATATATAACTCACATTATTACTACATGAAAGTGGAAAAGAAGACAGTAAACTATATACTTAACACATATATTAAACATTGCTGGAATTTGTCATCACACAGTTACAGCAAGTTCACTGATTAATTTTGCTTAATTGTGACCAAAGTACTGGAATTTTCTCTTTTGCGTTGCAACCTTAAAACCAATACAATGACCTCATCGCGGGTACCCACGTATCAGTTAGTATCTCCATCGAAATGCCGACTTATGTTTAGCAGTTAATCACGTGTCACGGAATGTAACTGACCTATTGACGCCTGTTTGGCAACTGTGGCTTCGTTCTTTCCTAGCCGGACTCCAGTTTGCTGCAGCCTAAGCGAATCAGATTTTGGGCCGTCCTCATGTACTCTCTAGTCAAGACCTGTTTGTTTGTTGTTGGTATATATACATATATATATAATATATATATAAACTCTTTTCTTCGATCCTTCCCTTCATCCCTTCCACATTTAAGTCGTTTAATAATCGCAGAGCAGTGGTAGATAGAGTTACTTAAGTGAAGCAGGCGCTTACATCGCGAACTCCAGGTACCCGCACACGGCAGAAAAATGGCACCACCGACCAAAACATTAACGAAAAGCCGTTCGCCAATCAGCGCCTGCTAACCTAATTGCCCCGCAGACCAGCCAGTAGGGAACCTTTCGCAGCATACGGTGGCCAATCAGACGTGGGGTCCGTTCCCAGAGCCTCGCGCAGCCAATCAGACGACGGGGACGCTCACATCAAGGGAACTGCCACGCCGTTCCGTCTCTCTGTGCTTATCTGCTCTGTGATTGGGCCGCGGGTAAGAGGGCACTCTTATTCGCTAAGTACTCTTGCCCAACACAGACTTATTAAAAAAAAAAAAAAAAAAAAAATTCGACAGTATTCACTGCATGCTCCTTTAAAGGAAACTGTTTCGGAATTGACAACATGCATCCGTACATATAGGACCTATTTTATATGCACTACTGTAAGATGTAACTTTATTCACTTAACTGCTTATTTTTAAGTCTAAATGTTAAAATAAACATGCAAACTATGTGTTGATGCCTGTAACTACATCAAGTCGCGCACAATACTGATCGTAACTGTTACTAAAACAAAATCTATGCACATCTGTTGAGCATCAATAGTTTTCGCCTCATGTTACCAACTTTGCGTAAATGGCACTGTGTACTCTTTGACAATGCGTACTATTAGTTGAGCGTCTCTTACATAAACTCTTAAGTAGACCATCGGCATGTGAGTACTATCGATATTCACAAATTTACATTAAAACGCTGTTTCTTTGTCACAGCCAATAAACTGTAAGCTATATTTTCGTCTACAGTTATATGGACAAATTACGACTTAGACCTGTAAGACGATTTGCGAATAATTTACCCACAAGTATGAAGATTGGCCACTGAGCTTCGCAGCGTGCGGAATAGGTTTAAAATTACCTTCAAGTGCGCAATGTTCACAGTTGAGTACTTGGGCCTGAATAGGTTAACGAAAACACAGCGAACATGTATTGCCGTGTCAGTAAATACAACAGAAAAAATAAAGAAAATGCGGAGCATGTATTTACTCAGAAGGGAAGTATTTTGTAGTATTTCTGGAAGTGAATTCTTAATCCAACACGTGCCCTATCTAAACGAAGACCTTTGGTGGGAAGGAACGAAACAAACTGTCAGATACACACAGCACAGCAAAGCCAGTCAGCGATGAGAGAGGAAGCCAATAAACAAAGGTCCTTGTTAAGTAAAGCGGAAAAGTTGAGCGAATACAGTAGAGTTCTAGGCGCGGAAATGCGCTGTAGCGCATACTGTATTTTAGTTCATACAGTTTAATACTTATTTATTTTCCATTTGAAATTAAAATAATATCACAAAGTTTTCACGAAAATTAATTTTATAACGAAGACGAAGATTTTATAAATGATTACACCTTCAAGTGATATAATTGAAATATATATTATTAAATATCGAGTCAGCGATTCTTTTATGTTGCATTGCACTCCTGAGTTTTTAATTTCACAGAGTTACCACAGTAATAAATTGCATTTTGGTAACAGTATTCATTAGAAACTAGTAGCTAGTATTATTTTTGTAACACCTCAACTGAATTAGAAATCATTCTACAACACAGTGCTCTAACATACATGCAAATACTGTTTTATTTTGTAAAGAAATGAGTAGATTTAAAGCTTATTGTAAACACGAAGATAGATAATTAATTTTGAACTTTACATACAAAAAATACAATGTTAACATACAGCGTTTCATTCTAAATGTAAGAAAAAAAGGTTTCTTGACAACTTAATGTTGAAGGGTAGTTTGTAGATCCTTAGGAGATGTTTGACTGCACGAGATTACGTGAACGGGAACTAAGTTTTCAAAAATAGCATTCGAACCGATGACCTTTCACTCAGAGGCCGTTGTGACTATTCTTAGTGAGTTTAGTCAATATACTGTAGCAAGTCACCTACTTGCTTCAGATATCTCACACAAAAATTTCGTTTTTGGGAACGAAAGAAGTGTTTCATTGAGGCCAAAATGTGCACAATAGAGACATTTTTTTAAAAATACATTTTATAAACAATAATAAAAACTTCAAATTTGATTTTGTATGTTTGACACGCATGGGTGCGCGGGATACGGCCAAAAAATATCTATCTCCATTGTATCCGAGCAACCATTCTACCGGTTTACTATTAAATATAGAAGACAATCCATTCTGCATGGACATTTTTTGACACGCCTGTTTCTTATATTCAAGCCCTCGAGTACACTCCTTATCAAAATTACTTGCATTCACATGTAGAGGAAAGTGGTCTGTTTAGTTACATCGGCAACTTCTTGTGGGAAGCTGTTCAAGGTAAACTGAGCACATTTCTTAGCCCTGCTAAAGATCTACTTGTATGCACAGTGCTATTCCACCGCCATACGTAAAAATAACATGGCTATCGGCCTGATCATTTACTTCATGCGTCGGTCAAGTGACACGGTGCGACTATTACAAAAGTAAATGATTTACAAGTGTTTTAATTCTTTCGCTAATAAAAATTAAAACTGGAAAGCATAAGAAACAATTTCAGTATTCGCAAATGTTTGCCCAACGTGTTGACTTCAAAGTTAAGACACGAAACAACCACCTCTTATTGGTTATCGACTTTACAAGAGCCTTTGCCAGTTAGTGCGCCTGTTTGATGCATGCAGGTAGGGGCGGTGACACTTTTCAAATGTTGATCTCAAAAGTGCTCAATCAACCGAGAATAGCTTATCCACAACCGGTCATTTAATGATAAACGGAACGTTGCCTACTTTCAGGCGTCACATGTGTACACTGGCTGATCGAAGCGCTTCTACCAACAGTTACTTGTGATATGTCCAACGTAGTCGAAAAAGTGTAAAAGACTATTGTTCTTACTAAGTAAAATAAGTAAACCTACAGGTAAAATTCATTTCACGGATTCAAAAGATTATAAGGGGACACACAAACTCAGAGACATGCAGAGAAAAAAAAAATCATCATTGCTTAATTTTTTTAAAGTAGTGTAAAACGTACAGGGAAACAAGTGAACGTTGTCGACTGAGTGAAATTTTTTTTTTCTTTCGGAATGATAACTTATTTTGAGCGCAGCAATCGTGGTCTAGGTTAGACCATGATGATATCATGTGATCTCTTTCGGACTAAGTTTTCATACTGGGAGTGCAGATTACGCGGTGCTGGCCAACAAATCTAGCCACGTTCAGAATGTTGTGATCAGAGGCGAAATTCATGGTTCGCTAAGAAAGCAGAGCGAAAGTCAGATAAGAAACAGAATTATCACTGCGTATCAAGGGATAGTCGTATTATACGAAACTACAGCCGATTTTGAACACGGCGACACTTAAAATCTCTTATCGTAAAGAAGTCAAAGTTAGGCTGCAGTGTCCGTTTTGAGTATCCCAACTTCAATTACAACTTAATGCATTGCTGAATTAAAGTTGGCAACAAGTAACAACACTGTCTGATGAATTGCTGAATTAAAGTTGGCAACAAGTAACAACACTGGTTGAATTTTTCACAGAAACGAACAAGACTTTTTTTGTTTGTCTCTAGAGTATACCATTATTTATATGCAACAATAAGCGTTTAATATACGATTTTGTTGTTAGTATCTGAAAGTATTTTATCTGGGTCTTTATATATTGAAAATATTGATATTACCGGTGGGAAAATTGTATAGCTATCATATATTGAGAGTTTAACAGTCGCACTTAACGATGGATAGGAGTGCGACATGTGTTGGCTAGCTAGCTTATTAGGTTAGTGTTAAACTGGATGAAATGTAATATACTGAAAGAAGGGTGATAAGATTCTTAATTATTGTTGGAAGTGTTACATGTTTACCGTAATGTATTAATAAATATTGATATTAATATATTATGAAGAAAGAAATGAATGTGTTTAAAGTCTTTTTTTTTTTTAACATTCTGTTTTGTTTGATCTAGTGTCACCAGTTTTATTACCACTAAGGTGACTAAACCTAACCTAACCTAACCTTACCTAACTTGGCCTAACTGAACCTAAGCTAAGCTAACCTAATTTAACCTAACCTAGCCTTACCTAACCTAACCTCATGTTTCTTTGCTATAAACGGAACAACTGAACTGATACATCTATGATTGATACATATTTACACATACGTGCACGTTTGAAAAGCCAAAGTTTTATAAACACGGGAGATCTGCTTTTATAAATTTGCTGAGTCGTGACGGTTTTTTTTTTTTTTTTTTGATCCTGCAAAATTTTATTACCCAACTGTATCTTCAGTAGTCAAAGCGCTATAAGATGGAAATACAGACATACATACAGACAGACATTCCTTCGATTGTATCAGCCTATCTTTCGAGGCTAGAATGCTGCTACAACAGTCACCAAATACTGAAATGAACCGCCGTCTTTGACGGTTCCTCACTCTGTATCAGCATTTAATGAACTAAATGAAAAAAGGTAAGTGATCGCCATGAATTTTATAATTTTGAAAAACCCCACCTATGATTGTCATCTTTAATGGAAATGTAATTAGTTCCATAATAAGCAAGTATGCTTTCTAAGTCTTTTATAATCACTTAACTCCAAGTAATCTTTGGAACGTGATTGCAAATACAGAACAACACATAATTTGACAAACAGCAGGCAAATATATTTAATTTGGAGAACTGCATGTTACAGCAAGGAATCTTTCGAACGGAGACTGTATAAAATTGAACGTATTAGGTAAGATAAGGAGATAGGTATATAGCGTCACTTTTTGTTGATAAGTGACTAAGGGATGATAAAATATACGTGCAAATGTGATATCTCAGCTAAGTTCATTGTCTCATCGACACGTGTGGACGAAATACAATAAGTTTTTCATGTAGCGTCAGAGATAACATAAATAAATAAAACTCTCTAGATTTTCGACAAGAATTTATCACCATATTTTTTTTTTACGTCTTCAGTTTTTTTTTTAAACAATTTAAACACTTCTTAGTCAGTATGTAAACGAAACAAAAATATATATCTACACCTAAAGTGTTTCAAGTTGGCGAAAACCTTTGAGCCCTGGATTTCGCCATCTGCACTCTGGTATCAATTATCGATACACCAAATCGAGTAAGATTTATGCACTAAAAAGGAGGCATTTAAAATTGCAAACGATACAGGACGGATTTAGCGAAGATTTGTAAGTTTAGGGTAGTTCAAGTTATTGAACAGGATACTGAGTTGCCTTCTGTTAGTCTGCATCACGTCCCCATGTAATGAAAAAAATATTGAATGTAAATGGATAAGTAGTTCACGAATCTAAGAAAAAACGATATAATGAATGACAAATGGACATATCCGAATCTAAAGTGTCTTTTATTCACGAAAATGTAATTATTGTGGAAGAGAGAATCTGTAAATCGGAACTAAAAAAACAAATCTTACTGGATTCACATACTTGTAATTAGGTGATTTTGTTTCATGAAAGCTGTTCACGATAAAGTGAGCACTTTTGAAATCAACATTCGAAAAATGTCCCTGCTCCTACCTGCATATGTTTTAGCGGGCGCAGTGAGTGACATGCGCCCAGTTAAGTTGGTAACGATGGAGGGAATGTAGTTCCATATCTCAACGTCGAATAAACAGTGATAGGTAACCACTTGTTATAAAATAAATTACTTCTTTCACTTTCTGTTTTTTTTTTTTTTTTTTTTATTCGAAGTGTAAAAATGAGAAAATTTGTAAGATACTTTCTTTCGTGATTATTTCACAGTTTCGCTAGACCGACGCATGAATGAAGTGACGAGACCCATGGCAATGTTAATTTTGCATGAGCTGGAAAATTACCCAACGTATATACAAACAGATCTTAAGCAGGGCTTTCAAAAGTGTCCATTTTTACCGTGGAACTGCCTATACTTACTTTGTTACGCCAGCATTTTCAAACGTTCTACGAACAACATGACACCGAGACAGTTAATTCCGATCGATTATAAGTGAAATAAAGATATACATTAACCCGATCCGTCACCATTTACACCATCCTGGACACGTTGCAAACACTAATGACCGGCGCTGTACACAGTAAGTCATCAGTGTCCAGTATTACGAGAGTTTTCCTTGTGGCTAATATAATCGGTGGAATTTTCTATTCACCTCTCTGTCATAAATAGTTAATGCCTCTTAAGGGCACTGCCTACCTGCTGGCAACTGCGAAGTCGAAACAGGAGATCCGATGTTAGCCCTTTCAGATCCACTTTAATTTACGGTTTCAGGAATTGAAAACAAAAAAATTATGATGCGTGCTGTACTTAAGTCGGCACATCACTTGTTTCGTTGCCACAGGCAATGAGCTGTAGGCTACATGGTTGGCTACAGTAATATGAACTAATTATGACCTAGACCAGTACGACGGTTTGAGAATCATTTACCCACGCGTAAGATCATTTGTCATTGAGCTTCACAGAGTGCAGTGCAGACCAAAAAATACCTACACTTGCGTAATGTACACATTTGCGTACACCGGGGCTTAATGGGTTTAAGGAAGTTTCGCCTCAAAGCTTTAAATTTTAAAGATAGGTGCTTCAAACACGATGTATTATTCAGGAATTTTTTTAGGAGAAGATCCCTACGAACGCATATTTTTAATATACATAGACAATGTGTACATTTTTGTAAAATATAACTTTTAAAAATTCTTTGTAAACAGGCTATATACACGTCATGGAAACGTCTCCGCTGTACAGAACTTGTCCTAAAAAATTTGTGATGGATAATTTTTTTTTTTTAACGCCTATTTTTAAAATTAACGCCCTGAGGCGTCATTTCTTTTACATGATTAAAGTTCCTTTACACGGGATCTCCTAATCAAATTCCCTTTAAATGACATCTGTTAATTAAATTTCCTTTACAGGGAATCTCCTAGTTAAATTTCCTTTACATGGGGTTTCCTAATTAAATTTCCTTTACATGGGATCTCCTAGTTAAATTCCCTTTACATGGGATCTCCTAGTTAAATTTCCTTTACATGGGATCTCCTAATTAAATTTACTTTGCATGGGATCTCCTAATTAAATTCCAATTACATGGGATCTCCTAATTAAATTTCAATTACACGGGATCTCCTAATTAAATTCCCTCTACATGGGATCTCCTAGTTAAATTTCCTTTACATGGGATATCATAGTTAAATTTCCTTTACATAGGATCTCCTAATTACATTTCGCAGCTGCCAGCCGGTAGGCACGGCCCATAGTTAGAAGAACGGGAGGTGAACTCAGTTGGTCGACAATTACGAACGTTGCAGCACATCCCGTCACATGGGTCGCACTCGGGCGACAGCTCCGACCCACTGCCTGGGAGAACTTGACGCGCCTTCACTTAAACTGCCGTTACGAAATAACTAACAGGTAAAAATCCCTCCAAATTTTAAGTCTCTATACTGGAGAGTATGACGATGCTAAATATTCATGTTTGAAGCATTAGCCGAATACACAGACACACACGGCCTGGCGACTTTGTTTTAGACTATGTATAGATTAAAATTTCAATGTAACAAAAAATAACATACTTTAATTTTAACACAGGTATAAAATGATTGTGATACATGGCTTATTTAGTAAACAATGACATGCGTCATGCTAACGGTGATTTTTCAAAGGTTTGATTCAAAAAGTGAGAAGACACTGAGAATAGACTATAGCGTGTTCTCTCTCTCTCCGACCTGTTGAGAGCAAAGTTGAACTCATATTTATGCTAAAATACAGACCTCCTTCCTGGTTTAGCTATACTTTCAGTGTTAAAAGTATAGAACACGGCATATGCCATTCTATTATTGTCTTAAAGCGATAAGAAATCAATAAAACTAACTTACGAAGAAACACGCGGGAAACAGTCATAATAATTTAACTTTTTTAGAGAACAAATATTGTCAGATCTTCTTGAGCTTTTTATTTTTCCCCATCGAGTGAATGAGCCCTCTGTTAAAGACTGTTCTCGATACAGTTGACGATTAAAACCCTTTCAATATATATTAACCACTAATAAATATTATATTATTGCAGCCTTAGGCGTTTACTTCTGATAGTGGTTAAATATACACACTGCCTTTAGTAGTCACATGACAATGGTTATATTAAAAAGTGCCGGAAAGATAAAATTGGTTGAAAGGAAAATTTTGCAGGGCCTTAAAAGTGTTCACTTCCTCGCCAATAGCCTATAGTACAGTGGCAGAGTGCATTATTTGAAGTTCAGATTTGATAGACTATGCCAGAAACTTCATAAAAGTTTAGAAAGGGACCACTTAAAAAATTACGAAATAAAAAAATACGACTACTTTTTTACGTAACGTACATGCACACGTGCCGTTTTTCGCATTATCTTAACAGCACCAGAGATTGACAAATTTGTGCAATCAATCATCTGAGGTGTTATATAACCATACCAACAAATAATAATTTTCAAGGTCAGTGACAAGTTTGGACTTTTGAGGGTACTGAAGCAATGTGCCGCTTTTGACACACGTTTATCTGTTTAACTGTGTTTCGTAATTTGTAGAGACCTGAAAAATTCGCGAGTACAATGGCCTGGAAGGTAGACTCTACAGTCTTATGTACAAATATGCCGATATCAAAAGCACATTGGTTGCCTGCTGTCACAGTGAAAGGCGAGATTGGGCCAGCGTTCACCAGGAGGTGTCAAACACCGTGTGGACTAATGGCTGAAGTTATATATACACTCGTGTTTTGAATTCTAGCTTGTCCCAAAATGAATCCGCGAATTCTTCAGGTCTCTAGTAATTTGGTTTTCCCTTTCTGGGAATAATTTTGTTAATTTTTATAGCAAAATACTCGTGTTCTGTTCCAGCACCTACATTTTCTTGCATTCGTTTTATTGTTAAGCAAGGTTAATCAATTTTGGGTCAGTGTTACTCTAACTCATTTATTGATGTTTTTACATGATTTAATAATATTCTGTGATTTCGCTAATTTTGTATACCTTGCATTATTTGTAGGTGACCAATTATTCTGATATTTCTTGAACTATTATCTTGACAAAACAAAATTCTAAGTTCTGTTGCCAGTTGTTACGCCAACAGTTAAAATATATCGGTAGAATTTTGCTCTGTTATGTTTATTTGAAATTTGCTATTTAAAATTATTAACGTCCTTACTATGCATCTGGTATTATTTTAACCGAAATACAATCTTGATAAGTTACTTCAAGTTTAAATGTTGAAGTCTGCATTTCGGTTGGATCGTTGATTTTCTGAAACGACTCACACCAGTGGTATTTTCTGACCGCGCCTACTCCCGCATTCTTCGCCTAGCCTCCACGGCGTGACGACTGCTTGGGCTTATTCATGGTTTTACGGTGCAACAACTTCTCGTTCACCGCAACTGGCGAGTGAGTTTTATGGTTTTTATTGTTTGTCGCCCTTTTGTTCACGTTTTTGTGGCCGCCCGTGCCTATTTCCACGTGTCAAAATCTTTGCTCAGCAGTCCAACCGCCCGGCTCAGACGACGAGATCTTGAATCCGTTTGGCCCAGACTTCGTGCCGAGGCGTGGCGACTCTTGTTTGGATGTTAACTTGTGATTTCATGACGGTCCTATACCTGTCGACCTGGGAACGTCCCGAGGTGGGCCACGTTCCAACATAATGCGACATCAGGCCATGCATTTTTGGAATTTTGGCACGTGCATGTGACCTAACGAACAATCGCCGACGATAAACTACACCAATGTTTATTTTTTTTAACAATTTCAACATGAACTTTTTTGGTGGCGCTTCAGATAAATCACTGTACCAATATTTTACTATGGACTAATAATTTTGTAACTGTAACAATATAAAAGCTAATATAGTTTTTTTTTTTAATCAAGGTCACGGGACCATTTGCAAATGGAACAAGAGTTGTAAGACTTTTTCAAATCAAAAGTTAAATTAGCACGAGAATCGCTATTTAACATGAGATCTGAAAGAAAAGTTTTCAATTTCCGAAAATGTAACTTGCTAGGCTCATGAGTCGATACAAGGTAATTTTTATTAGTTATTTGAAACTAGGGATCCCTATAAAAAAAGTATTTTCCTAAAAGAGAAAAATGGGAGGAAAAAAAGGTGGGAGAAATAATGTTGAGATAATTTGTACCTTGAGATTATTTTTTGATATTTATTATTATTGATTATGAAAAAAAAACATCATATTTACTAAAAACATATGAGTTTAAAAATAAAAGGTAGTCATCTGAATATAACTTATACTTTCATTTATAAGTACAAGTTCACTCTTGCTTCATCACTTAAATACATAATGTAATTTTGGTAATATGTTACCTTATGTTGAATTACTTGTGTAATAGGTGTTGGTAACTGAACTTTGGTTCGGCTTTCTCTGCTTACATTAACCTTTCGAGGTCACACTCGTCACAACTAGATCCTTGGGGCTTTCTATTTGTAGTGGCGCTGGGGGTTAGGTCCACTGCAGCTTTTTCTAGCTTTTGAGTGGAGTTGGCTCCGGCACCGCTGCTGCAATTGATATCGGTTAGCAATACTGGTAGTCCGTAAGTCCTGTTACCATTTTGAAATGTTATTATGTTGTAACCATACGAGAGAGATAGAGAGAGAGAGAGAGAGAGAGAGAGAGAGAGAGAGAGAGAGAGAGAGAGAGAGAGAGAGAGAGAGAGACGTTATGTGTGTGAAGAGATTTGGGTGGCTCTTAACAGCGAGGTCTTGAGAGCCGACGAGGGTGAGTGAAGTGAATATGAAGCGGCACTGGAATGAAGGGGTGCGGGGAAACAGGAGATTCCCGAGAAAACCTGCCGACCAACGGAAGACGTAATGTGTTTTTCTAGAAAATTATCAAAGATCACGTGATACCAAAGTTGTACGCTATGGTTTGGTAGTTCACAAATTACAGCCATGGCGGTGTGGAAGTCCAGACGGCATTGTTGACAATGAAGGGCGAACTGAAATAGTTTTAGAAGTACAGTGTCCAGTTTCATTTAAGGATAAGTGCTTAGTTGATGGGGCAGGCAATGCTAACGTGAATTATTTGTATTTAGACGAAAATAAAAAAATGTTAAATTAAATCTAAATCACATGCATTACACCCAGTGCCAGATGCTTATGTAAGTAACACATATGGGCAAATAAGACTTGTTTGTTTGCAGTGAAAAACTATAAGTTTGCATAACATTGCAAACAGGACTTAAAATACGTTCGGACTTGTATTGATAAAAAAGTAACATTTTATTTTTCTCACTATTTACCAAGACTTTTTCCAGCTCATTACAATGAAACAAAGTAACAGCCAATGCGAGCAGAAAGTTTATTAATCGTATGTTTTCATTGTTGCCCGACTATCTCAGTTACCACGTGGCTCTCTTATGTGTACAGTAATGTACTAATATGTTGGATATGTTTTGTCGTGTGTATAAATTCCACAGTAAATTATTTCAGTGTGTCACAATAATGTAAACCTTGACTTGATTTCTCATCTTGAATAATGGGAGACTGCAAATTTACTAAAACACAACACACATTAACAATGTCATCAACATATGGGAGCAGTTCAGTTCACATGTTAGATATTCTAATTCGCTGAATGCACATCTCTATGTGACCTTGTAATTTGAGTAAAGAAACTCTCTTTCATCAATGCTCGGTGGCTGTTCAACCTTAACTTACGTGCAATCAATTATCTCTCTGCACTTGGGGGTATTTTATTTTAAATGCTGCTGGCTTTGTTTCCATGCACTTTCCCTGCTAAGCCAAAACACGTATTTAGCCATTGTAGATGCTAGTAACATTCAAATTGTGGTAAAAATGCGCTATACTGTTGTACGATGAACCCCGGACATAACTCTCATAGCAGAATAAAACAATCCAGTTTTCATAAAAAAAAAATATAAAAAAAAAATGAACAAGCAATTTTCTTTGCTAATTTTACTGTACGAGTGAGTTTCAGTTGGTAAAGGCTGTTCACGATAAAGTGAGCACTTTTGAAATCAACCTAAGAAAAGAGTCACTGCTTATACCTGCGTATATTTTAACGGGCACACAGTGACAAGCGCCCAGGAAAGTTGGTTACGGTGGAGGGAAAGTAGTTCCATATCTTAATGTCAAATAGAAAGCGTTAGGTAACCATTTATGATAGCTTAAATTATTTATTTCGCTTCCTGTTATTTTTAATGCATCGAAGTGTAAAAATGAGCAGATTTTTGAAGTATTTACTTTTCTAGTAATTTCACAGTTTCAATTGACCGACGCATGAATAAAGTGACGAGGTCCATGGCAACGTTAATTTTACATAAGGCGGAAAAATACACAACGGCATACTAGTAGATCTTAAGCAGGGCTTTCAAAAGTGCTCATTTTACCGTGAACAGCCTATAACAACGTTAAAAACAGGTTGAAAACCACAAGTGTCACTCCTGTTAAATCTCGCATTTCTGTTTCATCTCTGATTGAAGGATTTCCCTGGAAACCTAGTAATTCATTTATAGCATTACTTGCTCCTGAGCTCTTGTCGTAACGTTTCACGTGTGATTGAAGTTCCGCACACAATGGAACAGACGCTTGAATAGCCACTGATGGTGCAACAAAAAATGAAATCGCTAGGAATGGTTTCACAGACATCTATCTGTGTCGCAACTTCGTGTTTCGTAATAGCAGCAGCAGCACTCGTTGAACATTCGTCTTCTACAAAACTTGCGTTTACATTATTCTTTCTTCGTTTTGCGGCTCTTGAGATGAAGCGGCGTTTTTTTCTCTCTCTCTATAATCTTGTGTGGGAAAACACTGGTGACTTATGCTGGATTCTGGGAATATCCTGACCGTCTGTTTCCAATAGAATGACTGCTGCATATTCTTGATACGGCTGTTGGCTCCCAAGGTGACCTATCCGGATTGAAAATCAATGATTCACTAATTACCGATTTGAATATATTCAAATATATGTTTATTTATCATTACATAAATGTCATCATTATTTTTTTTCACGGAATCACGGCAATTATCTAGACAGCCTAATATGTAAGCTTATTATACCTATTAATTTATACTATGTTAAATATACTTCATAGGGACGTAATTTATAAAAAAAAAATTTGTCACCTAACAGTAAACTAAAAAAAAAATACATTGAAAATATTTCGTACATTCTGCCTAAGTGTGCAATAATAGTTTTATAGGCCGTGTAACGTTAAGTCCTTTTGTCTGCGCACAGCCTGGATCCACAACTTACGTCACTTTTCAGTCTTCCGTGTCGGATCGGAAATGAATAAAAACTACATACATTTCCTATGTTTTTGTGCACCCAACAATTTAATTCCCACAGTGAAATTCAACTGGGATATGCATACATGTTTTTCTTATATGTGTTCATTAATCGTGAGACAAATAAAAAAAAAATGAAATTGTTAAATTAATTTGGATAATTATGTTTACAATTTAATGATACATTAATCATTATATGCGAGCACTTTGATAAGCCTATTAAACATAGTTTTAAATTTCCGGCAATGTACAAATATTACCAAATTTACAGATGAAATAATCCGCTTTATTTCATGTACTTATATTATGCAATTTATTCATTTTGTCTCCCCACTGTACGAACACATTACGTTGCTATATGTACGGTACATCTACTTTTTTAAACAACTATATTTAATTTTCCGTTATGAAGTAGCCTAGTTTTATAATCCATTCGTCTCCCATTCAGGAAAAAAAAAAAAAAAAGGACAGTCTATGCGCTCGGTTATGTGAGCAGACGGCATTTCAAAATAAAAACTACTCCGTTATTTTTGCGAGTGGCCAGCAACAGGCAATACAGGATCACTGTTCACATTTACACTATGTGAAACGATCGTAATAGGTCTTATTGAAACACACCAGTCAAGATCTAGCCAGTTTGTGTGAACGAATTTCTTAAACTTGCAGCACATATACAAACGTTTAGGACCACGCAAAGTGAAAATGAAAACTTCACATAGTATAGGACATAAATCAGTAACCGAAATACGAATACACTGTGAACTAATTTAATACTTCTCAAATAAATTACTGAAAATTAAGGTAACCGACGAATATTTGTTGGTATTTTAAATTTTTTTTCCTTCACATTCTTATTATGCTCCTGACTTTAAAAAAAAATTCTTATATTGGTTAAACATGCCTTTGAAATGCCCGGCTGGGTTTCAATTTCTCGTTATTTTGTTGCACTTACTCATTCCGAAAATTTACCACGTTATGTTCAGTAATACCCCTTTTTTTTTCGCCATTTTATACACAACGGCACGAAACTTCCCCTGCAACTGTATCTCTCAACATGGATGGCAATTATCGGTGAATTTATAATTTCTCGGTAACAAACCTGTAATGTTATCATTTGAGTGGAAAGAGAACTAACTAGCGCTGGAAACCCCATCTCGCTAGCTCAACTTTTAAGAAACATATATAGTTGTCAATGTTGACGAATTTATAGCTAATTTTCCTTACAGTGAGAAATCATTTTAAAATATAAAACTTGCTTCCAAATTTATTCTGGTCCCTGTTTGTTTTTTTCTTTCAATTGTATTTATGAAGGTAATTAAAAAAAGCATTACACTTAAATAGCTGTAGATTTGTGTCTACATAGCTTTCTACACATAAATGTGAGTGATAATTCCAGAGTTACGTAATCCTTTCAAAAATCATAACTTACAAACTATTTGACCAATTTCAATAACTTAATTATAATGTGTGTTTTGACAGTAACAATGTTAAAAAATTGTGTTACGCAGATTGCAGCAAACGTTTTACAGTAGAACGGTATTTTAAACAATTTACTAACGGTCTTAAACTTTTGACGGGAACTATATATACTAAGTATGCAATCATGATTTAAATGCGTAAAAAACCTTAGGGAAATAATTTTGGCACAGTAGGCAGGGTTAAGTAAACTAAATTGTGCACTAAAAATTATGTAATAACTTATATAGGTCTAACAACACTCATGCAAAAATACAGTTAGTGTTTCTAATTTATTAGTAAATAGTGCAATATGGCATTAAAATACGTATTTTAATACAGCAATACGCATTCCTTAACGACGAGAAAGTTTAAAACCGAAACTCTACAATAGTAAAGTTAGCTTTCATCTGATTCATAATCGTATTAATACAGAGTTAGAGTGTAGTATTTTCTTTTAAATAAAAGTAAAATTAATCACGAAGGCATATCACCGATATCTTAAGCAATACAATAAAAAATAACAAAAGGCTTAAAAGCTATACATAAGTAATAAAAATTAAATGCATTGTTGTAATATCAATGTTATGATGATTTTGCTGCACTGATATATCCGCCAAGTTTTCTAAGATATTTATGGCATTTTCATTTCAAGACTCACGTAATGAATACGCAAAAAGTGTTCGTGTGCTCTTATTAACATTCCCATACATTGATGATTTTGTTGAAATTCCGCTACAGTGGTGTATGTAGTCGAATTCTCTCAGTAACTGAGACCATACCAACAAATTCTAAGCTTAATTCATCATAGGACGCCGTAATAACAAATAAATAATGCTTCATACAAAATGCGCATTACATTCTGTATAAGATGCATAGACCTATGTATGTCAAAAATGTGATTAGGGTTATCGTAAAAGATTAAACATACAGATGAAGTTATTATAATTTTCAACTGACAAAGACTGTGTTCGTGGACCTTGAGTTCTCTCCTCTACGTCGCGTCGCCTCGGTGGAACAGTGTTCCGAAATACCTCACGTTTGCCACAACGGGGAAAATAAACGTCTTTAAAAGTATTATAGGCCTACGTTATTTATGAGTGTGTCATGAAGGTAAAGGAATAACACCGGTGCGTAAGAAAATTGATAAAATACTTACAGTGAATGTGGTCGCACACTGCTACCAAATGTCTGAAAGTGGAATCAATGGACTATTTGAGGTAGTGTTTGGATCATTACCACTGGAAATTCAATTACAGTATCTCATGTACTGTAAATAATAATTCGTGTATTAGGAATATTTACGTAGCATCTTTATAAAAATTACAAATGTGCGAATATACGTGTAGTTGGTAATTAGCTATGTTGTTACTATTTGTTTCGGATTATTTAAGCATTTGAAACAATTGGCCTTCGTATACGCGCTTGCTAGGCTCATCGCCACCACCAGCATAGCTGTGGTTAACTGAAGGAGACTTTTGTCCACATGCATAAAGCAAAGTGGTTTCTAAGTTGGTGTAAGGATTGTTTCCCAGTTGTTTTGTGCGCCTGTATATGTAGTGAATGCGGATATTGTCCAATGTTAGACACGAGTGGAAATTAAACCCAACGCCTCGTATTACCTTGGAAGGATTCGACGTACACTGTAAATTTATTCTTGTTCTTAAAAAAAAAAAAAAAAAAAAAACGTGTCGCTTGGCTGCCGAAATAGTTTCTAGCAATTTACGAGCAAAAAAACTTTCCTTTGTAATAAATACGCCACAGATGTGCATGTTGTGCGTTACAAAGATAACCATGTTTTCACTTCTGGCACGAAAATTAAATTAAGCTAATCGATTTATTCTGGCGTAATGTGCATGCTGAAGTTCCTAAGTGAAAATAAAAAAATAAAAAACTAACGAAGATAAAGAAATATACTAAGATTTGAATTTGCTTGTATACGTCCCTAGCTAATAATTCATCCAAAAACAATTAGAATTTTTCCAGCCGGAGAAGCGATAAACGTGTGTAGTTTCATCGAAGAGCAAAATAGCTTCTCGAGCATTCCAATAATTTAATGAACAACACTCAGTAAGAGTATAACGAAAATCAGAGAAAGTGAACTACATTAGCACGGGATCTCAGGAAAAGTGAACTACATTAGCACGGGATCTCAGGAAAAGTGAACTACATTAGCACGGAATCTCAGGAAAAGTGAACTACATTAGCATGGAAAATCAGAGAAAGTGAACTACATTAGCATGGAATCTCAGGAAAAGTGAACTACATTAGCACGGAATCTCAGGAAAAGTTTCGCAGGACGATGGCTCGACTAAGATTTGTTAGCGAATATCAAGTGTTATGCACATACTATTTGTTTTGGCGCAGGTACGAGACAACCGTTAACTAAAAGAATATTAATTTTGGGGAAATGTTGGTACTTTATCACGGCTGTGAATGATTTCGCTACATCAAAGGTAACCGTTTCTGTAATAAATATAATTAAATTCAGGCACACTTAGTTTTGCATTAAATACTTATCACAAAAGTGCACATTTTAAGTATTCTCTGGAATTAATAGCTGGGGTTTATTTAGTCCCCTCCCCCCTCCCCTGGATACACCTCTAAATAATAATACAGCGTCATGTTGTGTTGAACCCCCCCCCCCCCGGATACACCACTAACTAACACAGCGTCGTGTTGTGTTGAAAGCTGTCGTGAAGATGACGTATCAGGAAAAATACCTTTCAGGTAACCATATTTGTCAAACAAAGCTCATACGAGAAAATACAAAATATTAATCTTAAAAGTATAATGGGTATTTTTTTTTTCTTAATTTTTGCGCAGCCCTGTTAAAGCTGCTTTCAGTGCTCTGAAAGCGGTTTATGAAATACCCCAGGAAATAAACGAGGCGCGATACAATATTAATATTTGTGCTCTGTAAGTATTTACAACGAAATATTTTGCAACAAAAAACTATGCTTACATATGATCTGTATTATGGTAATACAGTCAACACTGATAGTAAAATTTTTTTACTAATAAATGAAATAGTTGAGTTATGCTTCTTAAAATACGTATATTCGCAAATTTGAAATTTTTATAAAGATGCTACGTAAATATTCCTAATACACGAATTATTATTTACAGTACATGAGATACTGTAACTTAATTTCCAGTGGTAATGATCCAAACACTACCTCAAATAATCCATTGATTCCACTTTCAGACATTTGGTAGCAGTGAGCAACCACATTCACTGTAAGTATTTTATCAATTTTCTTACGCACCGATGTTATTCCTTTACCTTCATGACACACTCATAAATAACGTAGGCCTATAATACTTTTAAAGACGTTTATTTTCCCCGTTGTGGCAAACGTGAGGTATTTCGGAACACTGTTCCACCGAGGCGACGCGACGTAGAGGAGAGAACTCAAGGTCCACGAACACAGTCTTTGTCAGTTGAAAATTATAATAACTTCATCTGTATGTTTAATCTTTTACGATAACCCTAATCACATTTTTGACATACATAGGTCTATGCATCTTATACAGAATGTAATGCGCATTATTCATTGTTATGCTATGATTTAATATTAATTTTCAGGTACGGAGATACCATTTCCATTGACAGTCATCTAGACATGTCTTCAAACAGTCGATTGCCACAAATTTCAAACATTTCGCCAGAGTTTAAATTTTGAAGAAACACATACCCAGTAAGCTACTTCAAATCGCCTTTTTTTTTTTTTTGCACCAGTATAAATTTCTGAAATTATAATTTTAAAATATTTTTCGCAGTAACATAACAACAGTTTTGTAATGCTTCTGAAGACAGGCGCAAAAGTAAGATGTAACAGTACTATTTTATGGTAAATCGCCATTCTGCTTTTCGGCCGTGAACGTAGAGGTACAATATCCTATGAGGGGCTATCAGAATTACGCAGCAATCGTGTTCATTTGTACTAAAATCTAATGTCTTGAACTTCTGTTAGAGTATCTAATTACCTATGTATTTTGTCTTAGTGTAGTTTAAATTTTTTTTGCTACCGAGTTATGAGTACATTATAATAACTCCTCACAGCTTTGCTGAAACCAGTTCTACCTGTTAGTACACCGATACGCAATAAATGTCCTATCTTCTCTTCTCCCACAGGATTACTGGCGACATGTCAAAGGAAGAAGACTCTGAGTGTGTTCGTTCGTACGCCAGAAGTGGCTAATGTCTTATCTGGGCGAAGAATTATTGATATAGTATATCTGTTCACGCAAATTCAATATAAGAAACATCATGGAGTCTCGGATTCGCCATTTATGGATAAGGATTTTGTGAAAGAGAAAGTGGATGGATTTCACTGTACGTGGATTTTTAAATGCAGGGTGTGTAATACTGTTTCTGAAATAATGTCCAAAAATCGAGAAAATAAAGGCACACACATGCCAATTAACGAAACTGCTGTGCACAGTATACAAGCGAGAGGAGGAGGCTATTCTCAACTGAGAGAATGTTCCGCTGGGGTTGATATGCACTGCATGAGTAACAAAACTTTCTTAAAGCAGGCGAAGAAGGTTTCGTAAGCCATTGACAATGCAGCATTACAGTCTATGCTATACGCTGCTGAGGAAGAAAAGCCATTGCCATTCGGGATGGAAACGTAGATAGTGATAGAGTTCCAATGTGTACAATGGTGGCCGATGGAGCGTGGTGTAAGCGCAGTTACAAAACTAATTACCACTCTCTATCGGCGTGGTAAGTTAAGTTACATATGCACCATAGTTTTCTTGCAGTATCTTCTACAGAATTTATTAATTTTTGTATGTATTATTTTTGCTTCCAGGCCACCATTGTTGTTTTTAAGACAGGAAAGGTGTTACATATAGGTGTTATAAATCGGTACTGTTCTACCTGTGCGTCATGTCAAAATGCAAAGCAAATACCGCCAAGCCACACGTGTTTTATTGACTGGAAAAAAAGTGTGACTAGCATGGACGCAGATATTATAGCGGATGGTTTCCTTCAAAGCGAAAAATTACTTGGCCTTAAATTCAACAAACATATCGGTGAGATACTGACTACTTGTCAAATGGTTGACTATGTTAATACACGTGTGTATTAGCTGTGATTATATTTGAATACATTTTTATTTTATGTGCTTTTTTTGTAGACTAATTTTGTGTAATGTTGACTGGTGATGGAGATAGCTCTATACATAGGAAACTGCTTAAGACGATTCCCTATGGTTCTAATCTGATGGTGGGAAATGTGGAATGCAAGAATCACGCTCCTCGCAACTACTGCCATAAGCTAACCGATCTTACCAAAAACACAAAGTTCACGGTGACCTCCAGAAATATTTTGAAGCAGCAAATACCGAGATTCCGAACTGCTGTACATAAGGCAATAAAATACAGAGATGCGGGAAATGAACATCTGAACACACGGATATGTATTCTGAAAGTAGATGTAAAAAAACTCACCTCTGCACATATTCGGTGACCGTGAGCTTTGCGATGTATATTTCTGCAATGATAACAAAGAGGGGGAAATAAACCACGTTCCTGAGCTCAAATCATGTGGTTTACTGCAAGAAATAATGACGATTATTTGTGGAGCTGTTTCCAGTCATGTTTCAAGTCTCATAGCAGACCAGAACAGCAGTTTGTGGGAATTATTCCATAGTATCGTACACAAACATGTTGCAGGAAAGCGCATAAATTATGCTCTTACAGGACAGTACAAAACGCGTTGTTCTGCTGCTGCTGTATCATTCAACAATGTGGGTGAATATATGAGAGTAATCCATAAAACAATGACGGGTGATAACATTCCACGTGAGAGCACCGTAAGAACTATGTTATGGCAGCCATGAAGTGTTTTGTGCCAAATGTTTTATGTGGTGTATTCAAAATAATGGAAATGTTCTCATAAAACATTTGTGGCCAATATCTAATTATTTTGCGTACACCAAAAAAAAAAAAAAAAAAATTCAGCGCGCTGACCTGCCTAGTAAATATTTGTCATTGTACAGTACTAAATTTAATGGAGGCAAATTAAAAAAAAAAAAAACTTACACACACATGTTTTTTTTATTTATGTTCTAGGAATGTACACAAAAAATTCGTCGGCCAGCAGGAGCGAGCAAGGGAAAACAGGAAACATCAAAGGTTGCACAAAACCAAGAAACAAGTGAAAGCGAGGAAAAAACTCTACGCTGCAGATGATCACTATGGCTTGGTACAGACAAAACAAGATGAACCAGAGAGTGCAATAACAGCATCAGAGAATGACGGGGGGGGGGGGGGGGAGGAGGAAATTCTCGCTGGCCTCGTGCGGACTGAAAAGGAGAGATTAGCTACAGAGAATGACCGTGATTCAATCAATCTGTCACCTGTGGAATACAGAGAGGAGGAAGTTACCAACTGCTTCAAATTTTTACAGGGTATGTAAAATGAGGGCAACGACATCTTGTAAAAACTTAGTTGACTCCATATTGTATGGTAACTTGAGTACAAAAGGCACCCAGTACGGCATTGCTAACGAGCCTGTAGCACAGCGCAACATGGCTGAGGGACATGGAATAGTGGCAATAGAATTCGACTTATTCGTAGAATATGAGTATCCTTTTCTTGGTGTGCAACTCCAGGTAGTTACATTTTTTTAACAACAACTTTTCTTAACTTTAACTTAACGATTAATTCGTATGCATTCACGTAAGATTGTGTCATTATAGATGGTTTGGTAGGTGAAGATTCCATCATGAAAGTGAAGTGCCCTCTTTCTGCAGATAAGTACGGAAGTCCGAAAGTAGCTGTCGATAATGCCCAGGTAAATATGTTCAGCCATATCTGTGTTATGTATAGCACTTTTGCATTGCCAAGTAAAATTATCACTTAGCCAAACAATAATTTAAGTAATATTTTGTATAATATATGTGCTATATTTTTATCATAATTATTACTTATTTACTGATTTCAGATGAGTTACTGCGCAGATGTGAACGGGAAACCACTACTGAGGCGTGATTCTAATTATTATTATCAATTGCAGGGGCAGTTGCACTTAACTTGCAGAAAGTATTGTTACTTTGTGTTATACACTTCCCGGTGGATGATGTATGAAGTCATCGAAAAGGATGACGAATTATGGAGTGACAGAATGGCACAATCTTTGTGCAGGCAGATTTCTCATAATTGCGCACACAAAGTAATATTTGTAGTTTATACTATGGTGTTACCTAGATACAGCTCACACGTAGAAGCCTCAGCAGTCATAATTTTCCCAATTCCTCTTTAACAGCAATTGGGATTTTTGTACCAGAAATAACACAAATCACAATTGATTTTATCTTTCGAAAAATAATAATCTGAGGTATTGCACGATAAATATTTTTTTTTAAGAGAGTAAAGCAACGTCACATGACAAAAAAGGTTAGAAATAAATTTACTGAAATTTGTAGTATATCTAGTCCTTACATCTAGCCACACAGTACGCAGCTTGTCTAGCCGAGCTGAATACGCTCCTAGCTTAAAGAAACTCAACGAAAATACAGTCGATCCTAATACACTTTACTTATCATACTTCAATGGATTTATTTAAGTAGTATGGAACGAAATAATACACAGGGGTGTCGTCAATATATACGACATCAAGTACAGATTTTACAAATGTTTTAAAATACTCGCTGATCGCTTCAAGTAACACATCTAAATTACCACAAATACTGTAGAGCCTAGGTATACATTGTGTGTCGTATATTTGTGTATAGGTGTGTTCGGTGGAAAAAATTGAAATCACCCATTTACCAGAAAAAAAACCACGCAGAACATGTCCTGAAAGTTACAAGAATTTCAAGAAGTGGAATTTGTAACGTGGCTATTCTACAAATGCCCACACCTCGTGTTGACGTGTAGGAAAATGCCAGACAGAATGCTACTTAGTTTCATCACCAGACGTAACAAACGTACGTGAATGTTCCAACGACGATAAGGGAAGTTTCCATATTGCAGAAACCGTATTGGTTTCTAACCATACATACTGTATCGCAGCCTGTAGTTGACCGATTACAGTCGCTGAGGCGATAATGCCACGCGTTTGACCAATTCCTGACGAGTCACAGCATTATGTAACATTTTTTATCACCTGAGATAATATATCCACGTCTCGGAATATCTTCACATTCGAAATGGCATTCTGGGTGGGTTCTCCTATTAACGAGTGATTTCGATAAACACATGCGCCCACACACGCATGCACTTAATGATGCAAAGATATGTTCTTATCGCTAGCTTCGTTCGCCTAGTGTCTGACGGTTATTAACATGTACCATAAAAAACACGTAGTATTACTTTATACGTAATTAGAATATATTTATAGTAATGTTTACACACATACAATACACATAAGAGAATATTGTATGTTTTTTGTTACCTACAGGTTCTGCAAGGAATGTCTGCTTGAGGAGCTAGTAAACCCCCATTTTTCGAAGAGGTTCGTCAATGCGGATATAAAGGACCCCATCTACATAACAACAGCCCAACAAAAAACCCAATTCAGTAACAAGAAAGAGGCCTGATATATGAAGAACGTTTGAAAAAATAAACATTTAGCTGGAACAGTTAATTGGAAGAATGTTCCATAATACTGTTAACCGCAATCATAAATATCTTTTTGTATGGGTTAACTTTTATTTACTCAAGGACAATCATGGAACACTACATATAAATTAATTTGATCTTAAACATAATTTTTTATGTAGGGTTGTATATGCAGAAGGATTCTGAATTCGTGTTAAAACACGCTTTGGCTTGCAGTAAATAGCCAGTGGAACAACACAGCTAAAAAAAAAATGGCGTCGGAAACGTGTCGTTACGTTGCTACCAAGCATGTTGCGTGAAAGTAAGTCGATAATTATCGGAAAGCCACGTCGCAGAGTTAAATACAATAGAAAATTACATATTGCATTTAAACATAATTAACGTATAATACAGGTAGCAAACAAGCGCAACACATTACAGCCAGGAAAAACAAAACTTTGATAGGAATATTTTACGTTATTACGTTACCAGTGCTGCCACCTCTCCACAGACACAATCATAGAGACACAAAATAAAGTTGTTAAAAAAATAACGTATTACGATACTGACAGTTTTTTTTGCACTGTTTATGGCCAATGAACATGAACTATATTATTGAGTATGGCTCAAAATTAACACAAAGCGTAGAGTAACATTAAGAAAAGACGGTAAAATACCGTGTACACACTTAATACAGCGGTAAAATGTAGTGATTTGAACAAATTATTAAAATGTACATAACGACAGTATTCGTTACATGTTACAGGTGCTGCCCTTTGAAGTGAGAAGCGTCAGATAAATAAATACATAATATAATATATTATGGCTTTACTACTTGGCAAACAAGAGTGAAATGAAAATATATTTTTATCTTTTTGCATAATTAAATAATAAAAAAATTACCCTTTTTTTCCTCACATTAACACAAATGTGATGTTCCGACTGGAAACAAGGAAAGATCATAAAGAAAGAAGAAAATAAAAGAGGCTTTGCAAAAACGTGTATTGCTAGAAAAGCAATAGGAAAAAAACTTAGGTTGGGAGAGATCATGCCGTAGCATGGCTCACCACTATTTGGTTATCTACCCACTCAGCTACTGCGGCCCCACTCTTGGGTTCTCTACCCACTGAGCTACTGAGGCTCTTGGGAAGGAATGTAAAAAAGAAAGGAGAAATGATGAAATTTTTTTTAACAATATTTTTTATGCACTAATCCTAAGAAAAGTTTAATCCAGTGCCTATGTACAGTAAATCCCTAATCATCATTTTTTTTGGAACCGTTTGAGATATTTTCCCGGAATAAAAAGTAGCCTATGTCACACTCTGAACCTCCAACATCTCTGTACAAAAAATCACGCCTATCAATTGCTCCATTTTGGCGCGAAAGAAGGACAAACAAAGAAAGAAAGAAACAAACACACGTTCGCATTTATATAGTAAAGGCTGTTCACGATAAAGTGAGCACTTTTAAAATCAACCTCAGAAAAAGTCGCTGCCCCTACCTTCATATATTTCAACGGGCGCCCTGAGTGACATGCGTCCAGTTAAGTTGGTAACGACGGATGAGAAGTAGTTCCGTAACTTAACGTCGAATAAAAAGTGTTAGGTAACAATTTATGATAATTGAAATTATTTGTTTCGTTTTCTGTATTTTTTTAATTAGTCGAAGTGTAAAAATTAGAAGATTTGTACAATATTTACTTTTCGAAAAATTTCACAGTTTCACTAGACCGACGCTTGAATAAAGTGATGAGGCCCATGAAAACGTTAATCTTACATAAGACGCAAGAATACATAACGTGCATGCAAGAAGATCTTTAGCAGGGCTTTCAAGAGTGCTCATTTTTCCGTGAATAGCCTATAGTAAGGATTACTGTAGTACACTGTACAAAAATACTTTGTACGTATCATATACAACACACCGTCGAATTAATGTCTTCCATAGAAGCCGATATAGATATTACTATGAATATATAAATTTAATTTATTATTATTTTTCTGACTATTTCGGTTTTTGGTTTATTCATATTCACACAAATATTATGTCATTCAATACAGCTTCTAGCTCTAAGATGATTTATAATCGAATTCATCTTTTCAACATTCAACATTCTAAGACGCACTGCCGAAAATTGCATCATTTTAACTTATTTCATTCCCCCAAAAAATCCATAACTGTACATATGTTTTCCACTCTTCAGCATAGCTTACCCAGCCCCCTTGATATGTGACTTCTTGAAACCGCCTCTCAACTTCTGTCGGACTGTCGTCAAACTTAGTCGAATTCCATTGGCGAGAACATCTTCTTCGGGCGCATTGTTTTCTTGATACTAATATCTTCTTCTAGGCGTCAGTTCATCAAGTATTATTTAGCTTTTCTTCTTTTAATACGTTGCTGTATCAAATTAATTCCATTTGACCTATTTGCAGACATGAGATTCGAATATTTGTGGAGCCCTTCGTGTTTCGCATCCTTCTTTCAAGGAAGCCTCTTTCAGAATGCATTTGGAATGTTCCATTTTACTGAATGTTCCTAATAAAACAGCATTTTGTTATTTCCGACTGGTGTAGCGTGATTAAACGATAACAGTGTAACAACCATTCAACTAACAGAACACTTTAATTTCCATAGACAAAACTCATCAATCAAGGTAACAATTTTTCACACTGCGAAACAATAAAACTGTCAAAATAAACTCTCTTACATTTTAAACCTATGCAAAACAATACACACATCAAACATTTACGAAATTTGCATTAAATCGACGGCTTTTATGGCATTATCATAAAATTGGTAAAATTGAGATGTTACAATTCTCAACAACATTAATTCTTGGTATGAAATCACTTTTTCATCATTCAAACTGTATATTTAGTTTCGACAGACTGATTATAGTTTATATACACAGGCGAAAACTTTCATTCAGTTCACACCTGAAAAACAGATCATATTAACAATACTAAAACAACGAACGAATTTCGGCTATTGTTTTTTAAATTTACATAGCACGACATCTACGAAGTAAGACTATGTGATTTATTTTGTTACTACAGTATATTTGATACTAAGACATGTCAGATTAGGCATTTTATCCAACGGGAACCAACCGGAAACGACAAACACCAAACAAGAGATATTGCAAATGTAACCATTACAGTTGCAACTTCATTTCTACACTTTGAGACAAGCGTTAAAATTAACGATAAATTAAATAAGAATATGTTGTCTATTGGATTTGGCTTATTAACGTCTCCCAATGTCATGCCTGAAGGCCTATTAAGGGACGGCTTACAAAGTAACTGATGACTTAACCTAGACTAACACCCATGCCACACCTGGGATTCGAACCCAGAACCTCCCGCACCACAGACCGGCAGTGCACCAACCGACTGCCGCACGGGAGGTCGGCGATGTGGTCTATAATCGTAGAATTTATTGGGAATTATTTATAAAGAAAATAACAGTAAGTCCTTCTTAGATGATTCATAAATTGATCGAGGATAAAACATTTTGTATTTTCAGAATACGCCATAGAGGATTATTAAAAAAATAACTAGCAAATGCCAGAAGCCTTCAGACCACAAGGTTTCTAGTTCGAATCTCGGTCTGGCCACTGATGTGTGTGTGTGTGTGTGTGTGTGTGTGTGTCATTCGCAGGCGTTAATTTAGGTTAGGGTGAAAGACTGTATTTCAATATTTCAGCTAATATTATGTTGAAAACATACACACATGATCCCAGAAGTCCAAAAGATGTTACCACGGACTGAGCGAACCTAGCGGAAACACATTTACGTGTATAGTAATAAAATTTATATTCTTTAGTAACTATAAATGAGAATAAACTTATTTTTATTCTGTTATGAAATAAACTAATCGTAAACACTAGTTTCCTCAAGCGTCCGGGGATTTCACAGGCTTCTGTGGTCGCTCGCCACAACGTGTCAAGCTCTCAAGCGAGACGGGAAGTTCTAGACAACGTGAAATACTCTGTAGTTCAAAACACGCCTATGACCAAAACGTAATTTGCAGTATTATACATTAAAACTGATTTAGTTAATTTAATTAAAAAGTATTAACACTAGGCCATTGGCTAATGCAGTATTGAATGACAAATAAAATTATTCACCCATATATATATAAAAACATTCACTAGTTTTTGATGGGAAACACACTTTTTCTCGCATAAATTGCCTGTGCAGAAAACACAGAGTATTTTAAGTGGCAAAAATTAATATTTAAAGTTATAATTTAAACTTTTTAAAACTACTATTCTGATGGTTTTAACTTCCTTTTGTGTGGCCAGAAAACTGTGTTTCAAAAGAGCGTATAGTTCTGTTGCAATTCGCTAGTAAAAATGTACATTGGTGGTGAATGGAGGCAAGACGACTCCCACCGATTCTTAAGTGTAATATTGGAGAAAAAATCGTGAAAATGTTAAAATATCGCATTTTTAAAGTTCGTTTATGCAGTTTTCGTAAGCGGCTAGAGAAAAGCACGACCATACAGGCGCGAGATTTAAAAATTCGATATTTAACTATTTTAACGATATTCTTCTCTGCGAATACACTTAATATGACAAAAGTACAAAAAAAATAGTGTCATAGATGTTTGTTTTATACCTTTCCTGGCAAAAGTCGTATTTCCAAAAAATTTCTTTAGCGGAATACACGTATTCGTGCAAATTACGATTTCACATAAATAGTTTTAGTACATATAAGACTCAATATGATATCTAGTAGAATTGTTGTAGTCACTCTGTAATCACATCACTTGGCAATACTGATTGCAAGAAAGGCTAAGAATTTTCTCAAAATCACACAGAAGTTTATTCTCTGCTGCAATAGACTGCATCTTTCGTAGATGTCAGGTGACCAACCAGACGCCTGGCCATAATTCTTCTGTTGGAGGATTCGCGCGGAAGAACTTCAGAAAACTTTCTGTAGAGGTTTTTGGTAAATAAGCTCTATATTTATTTTCTCGTTGTGCAGTTTCTTAAATGACCTGCACCATTTACTTTTACTCGCAGTTGTAGGTAGCAAATATTATCACAAGTGTGTCAGCTATTGTAGTATGGAATGTACAGCCCTATCCATTTTAAATATTTCGTAATTTGTGCCACAGCTTTGATGGCCTGCAGGGTAGCTGTGGCGCTGTGAACTTTTTAATGTATTTCCGTCGACATATCGTTCATTTGTCATTTAGCTTTCGTTATTTTTTCTTTGAGTGCGAAATCATGTTATATAGTATTCAATGGGCTAGTGTGTAAATGGTACATTGGTCTCAGATAACAGCAATTTTTCTTATACTACATTTAGAATTTGGCTGTTTGGCTTGAGAAAATTTGGGCGTTTTGCAGATTTATTTTAAAAATTTTGTACATGTGTTACTGCGTGTGGTTTGCCCAATTAATTTTAGTCAATTATGCAAAAACGATTGCTTCAAGATAGCGTAGTTATACATTTGTGATAATTACATATATATTATATTTTAATTAACTGCCCGTGAGACTTTCTTGTCATCTTGTATATTTTAAAGGCTGTGAAATTTTCTGAGAAATTTTGTATTAAATTGTATTTATTTTGTACTCGTGTGTTTATCAATTCATTACCTTATGTGGCAAATTTGTTACAAAATACTCAACGTCAACACTGTCTGTATGATTCCTGCGGACCTGGGTTTCATCCACAAACTGTCAAAGGAAGAGTTGTTAGACTTTCTGGTTGACCATGAGTAGAGTCCCGGAGATTTCGCAGATTCGTCTGGCAGCAAGCTAGACTCCACAACCCTTTGTGTACTCGAGCCTCAGATAGTTGTTCATTGGCTGATGGTCAAGTTTTGCTTCAGGCCAGATAATACGGGATTGGGTTCTTGTTTTCTTACAGGTCAGTTACGGGCTCAAATTCCTTCAGGATGTGTCTTATGAACTGCGGTCCAATCTTAAAAGTAAGTCAAATGTGTATGTGTTTGGAGTCTAGCTTGTTGCCGAATGAATCCGCGATATTTCCGTGCCTCTGACCATGAGATACCTCACTCACCTGCCGAGGACAGTCGCGGAACTGCGTCTTGTGGCCGTGATCTTCTGGCGTGCGCGCTTTGTAGCATCGGACCAGACCGAAAGGACGTCGGCGTCCTTGATGAGTGATGACTAGAGACCTGCAGAATTCGCGTTATTATTCCGGGACACATTAAAACTTAAAACACACTTACCTTTGCAATACGTTTGTGATTGGACCGTACTTTATTTGACACGCCCCAGCTAACCTTACACCAATACATGAACACTTCACAATTGTGTGCCCCAATCACGTGCAGTTCAGTCAGAAAGGGAGTGACTTCACATCTAGGCGGCAACCAATGGAAAATGGACGCCCGCTGGAGTATGTACAGTACTGTGAAGTTTAGCCTGATGCCAAATAATAACGCGAATTTTGCAGGTACCTAGTGATGACACCTTTTCCAGTAAACTGTTGCTTGTAAATATGGATTCCGTACCTATCCCATCCACCTTGGAACCCGTTCAGGCCCTTAAATTTTTTTTTTATCGCCCCGGGTAGTCATTATGGGATGAAGCTCTCTTCAGGCCACAGGTTATTGCTTGCCTTGTCCGCGAAATGCAAGGATTTTGTTCTTCAAGTCACTAGAGTTTCCCGTCTCTGTGTGCGCGATCTTCGGTATGGTTTTCAGAGTCCCGAAGAAGCATTTTTGGAATATATTGATTCTGTAGTAGTTTATCAGTGAGCTCTGGCGATGCACTTGTCAGAAGAAGAAATAGTGAACTGAGTGTTAGAAAGCATATCTTTGCTGGTCCACTCTTAGTTCCGGTGCCAAGGGCAGTAGACGAGCTACGCGTTCTTACATGGCAGCAGCTCAGGAGTGTGACGCGACCATTCCGCCAGCGTGTAGGTCTCAGGCTGTAGTGAATTTAAAAGTTACAACCAGACAAGGTGCGTTCACGCGCGATCGTCGTGATAACCGCCGTTTTAGCAATTGCGCAAAGGTGGGGTATGTGGGTGAAACTGGACCGCGATCAGCGGAAATGTTTTCGTTGCAGGCTGACTGGTCATCTTCGCGCTGCTTGCTCACATTCGGGAAACTGAGGAAGGACGAGAATGTTTGCGGTGTTACTCGTCGGGGGAGTTTAATATCTAAAAAGCCGCACATAGGTAGAAACTGTGTTGTACAAATCTCTTGCCGCAAAAAAAAAAAAAAAGAATTTTTAATCAGTTTTAACTGATACTGGAGCTACCTTTCACGTAGTCAATTGGATGTCTGTAAAAGGGCTGTTGCATGATAAATTAATATCCAGAGCACGTAGGCTACAGTATTTGTCCAGGGGGCCTAAGCTCGAACTGCTCTCGTATACGAAATCTTCGAATTGCGGCTGTAACTCGAACGATTTTAGAAAACGGTAAGATCGAACCATACGAGAGCCATCGTATTACGTCTCGACCGTGCGAATGGCCACTCTCTCGATCATCGCCGTTCGAGATGTGGAGTCGTAGACGAGTAGCGCATCGAAACAAACAAAATATTAGACGTAAGATCACTGTTGACGCTGTGTGAATTCAATTTACTCATAATTTATGCTGTGCCGAATGTATAATCGTATGCAAATTAAGGACTTGTTGAATGGACAAGAAGTAAAGTGTGTGTTGAGAGTGCAAATGAGGTTATTAGTAAAAGTGTAATTTACATAGGCCTTCTACTTACGTTCATTATTGTTCAGTGACTCGTAGTTAGGTGGTTAGACGTCATAAGTTATTATTTAGTCACTTTTGCATATAAAACTCTGTAAATAACATATGTTATTATTATTATTGCACAAACTTTCAATTTCAAAGAAACTTTTTCCTACAACCGGCTGGCATCCTTGGCTGTCCAAACAGCTGTCAGTTTGCCTTGGGCAAGTTTCTTGTTTCCTACAATTTGTTTTAACAGTGTAAATTAATTAAATTCAATAGTACTTCAGACTACTAGCCAAAAACTACAGCCCACTATCCAAAATAACTGGCACTCTTAATCTACGTCTGCAGTATTATTACACTAAAAGTATTTATGGACTTCACAGTTGCTCTTACTCAAACACGACGTCTAGGGGAGTGTCACGGAGCTGCTAATACTCTCCAAACGACGGGCAACTATCATATACATTCACATTTCATTATCTATAATGCAATGTAAACATTATGGTAATATATGATACACAACTGTGTTCTCTTAATTAAATTGTACGTAATTTCCACAGGGAAGAATTTTACTGACCAATCCCTGCCACGTAAACTATTTGAAAGACAGAAAACCAATCTGCTGTTCCGTGTAACATTTAATATCCATATTATTAGCTGTAAGGCATATAAATATTGCATCAAGTCATGCCACTAACAAAGACAATAAACTAATTTCGTTTGTATTTCCAACGTACGTAGGGATCAAGTAAGGACGAGATTTTATTTTCACGATTAATTCTCTGTAAACATTATAGATGAACAGCACAACACCATATATTCAATTACGTAACCTTCTACGAATTTGAGAAGAATAGACTTCTGCTCATTGGTTATTTTGGTAATTTTAGCCATTTGCTTTTTCAACGGCGTACAATGTAAACAAACAAACAAACGCACGCGATACAAGTGACGCTTCTGATTGGCTGAGTTCCGCTAATATTTGTTCCCGTCTCGCCGCAGGTTCACCAATATTACAAAATGTCTCTCGTATACGCTTGCCTGGTACTCTCCTCGCACACTGACAACGTATGCGGGTTCCAGGGGTTGGAGCTCACAACAATTGTCTCGTATACGTTGTGGACTGTGCGGGACGTCTCGTAAACTAACTGCACTCGAACGATCTCGAGATTAGGCCCCCCAGTACAGGAAGTTAGCATGTGTGTGGTCAATTGTCTAAATACTTAAGGCAACGCTCAAATTATAATTGTATTTTATTATCGGCAGGTTTTCCTAAACGTATTATTTTCGCATATTGCCCGCACTTAACCAGAATATATTTCTGAGTTTGGAATTTTTTAATGGTAAATTCAAATGACTTTACCTTGTCTTCTGGATTTTCGCCATGTCTTAAAGTGCGTATATTACATGGTGAATGTAGTCGAATAGGTAGTCAAAACGAGGTTAAAGGAAATGTATCTTCAAATGTAAGTGAACAGTTCAATATGTTACGGGAGAAATTTAAATGTGTCATTGCGCCCAAAATTGGCCAGAGTGATGTCCTGCCTTATAAGTTTACTCTCACTAATGATGCGTCGGAACGCGGCCGTCACTTCCGCTGTCCTTCGCCGAAATTACGCGTCTTTAGAGATATTATTGAACGCCTGTTGGACGCCGGGGTTATTGTACCTTCAATTCCGGGATACAGTTCTCCCGTTTTTTTTTGGTGAAAAAATATAATAGCTATTTAAATATCGTTTGGTAATCAATCACACCTTGATAAATAATAAAATTAATATACTTTCCCGCTTCCAATGGTTGACTGTACTTTACAGCATCTGGGAAGTGCCAAATTCTACTCGGTATTGGATTTGAATAACAGTTTCCACCAATGTTCGATTGGTTCTTCTAGTAGAAAATACACATAATTTAGTATTCTGTGGAACAGGTACGAATTCACAAGGATCCCAATGGGTGCGAACTTTGGCTAGCAAGCCTTGTAAAAATATACTCGCAGACAAACAAATGGCTTCTGTGACATGTTCTAACAAATTTCTATTAATGTTTATACAATATTTTAGCTCTATGTTGTGTAAGTATTAGGTTATAAGTTTAGTTCATTTAGGCCATGGTCACACTCGATAGAAGAACTTCTTCACTTCAAACATGTTCAGCTCTACACATGGTTAAATTAGCTCAGAATTTTTCCTGAAGTAATCACTTATTTTCAAAGTAACCTGGCTGTGTAAGTACTTCAGAACGAGTTTTCTTATTTATTGTGCTCCAATTGGCTGCTAAGAAGCAGATAAAGTTATTAAGATACTTGGAATTCATGGTGTTTTCTGTATTCGTTGGAATAAATAAAAAGTCACGCCAAAAAGCTATATTATTTGTACCATTACAGTCAAAGCAATGTTAAACATATTAATATTAAAACAAGCTTGATTCTAAGTGCATACTGGAAGCGATTATGAATATTTATGATGGCATGTTTTTGAGGTTAGGATTTCCGTTCGTTTATACAGTTACTGAGGTTTAGCCTAAACATGCTTACTTTGGTAACAATTTTATTAAATGATTTTAAATATGGCTGCCATAACATATTAAACTAAGAAGTTCAGCCGTTAGTGTATACGTGACTGTACTGTGTGCCTGGTATACGTGTTATTAATTTAGAGTGGGCCAAGAACGCAATGCCTCCAACACCTGTTCAGTTTTTCCTAGCCACATATCTGGCGACTCTATTTACCACTTCCTATTGTCATACGCAAGGCTAAATACTGAATTGATAAAATATAAAAAAAAAAAACACTGAAATATAGTTTTACAGTAAAATAGACTCTCGAAATATTAGTGTTTCCATGATTGCTTGCAACTGACTGGGATTTTTATATGAAAACATTTAGAATTCCATGGTAATAGCCTTCTTTTTGCACAGTTGAGTAATAACTTACTTTCATCTGAACGTGCTCTATCATGGATATCTCTTCCGAACTCAGATACACAATCAATTTTCATTAAAACTTTATATAAGAGCTGCTGTTAGATTAGAACACGATGTGGCTAATGCAAAGTGGGGCCTGGATAACGAGGGCAGTATTGCTCTAAGCGTATGCAAATGAAAACGTTCAAGTTCTTCCGGCTTCGAGGCGGGGTCATAAACTTCAATGAGAACTGGCTGGCGTTTACTGAAGACAGCTGACCCATTGGTTAGAATAAGTTACAATAGGTTACTTTAGCTTATACTAACACATTACATTTCTGAAGAAATAAACACATACATATAAAGTAAACTAATTTTTTTTGCATTATTTATGACAAACTTTACATTAATATAAAATTACATTTATCAATAATTTTATACACCCTTCATCCAGTAGCACATAATTTAACCAGTAAGTCATGTATTATAACTGAATTGTGACTGTCATATTTGCACAGGATCGAGACGGCAAAAGTCGGACTAACTGTTAGGAGAAAATATCTAAATAAAAAGATAAATTTTTCCTAGCGTAGCACCTGAATCCTCTGGAAAGATAGTGATTCACCAATAAATGTAATTATTGTAAAGTACACTTAGCAGATTTAGACTATTTCTATAAGGAAAATACTGTGCTTCCCATAGTTACGCTGTAAAGTAACCATTTTCAATAAATTGGCTAAAATTTCTTAAGACTATATGTAGTCAGCATTATTCATAACATCTTTATTTATATTTTTACTTGAATGTAGAATGTGATGCGTGACGAATGTTTGAAATCAGTCGCTTCCAAATTCAATTTTATGCACGCGTTTAAATTTGGACTAAAAAATTTACAAAAAAGCACTTATTCCAATATATAAAATTTCTAAGTATTTCATTTATTAAAAATTATATTTAATGAAAACATGGGCCTAATAACACGATTATACGTAGTAGAGAGTAATATTGACAAAATACTCTAAAGTTATTTACACCCATTTTTATTGCTTATCTTTAGTAGACAAATAAGAATTCGTTTGCAGATTGGGGCAAGATAAAAGTTTACTTACTGTGTCCAGCATGATAAATTATTTAACAAAAAAATAAAACCCTTTATTTTTATGAGCCCAAAATGCATTCACAAAAGAACAATAACGGGGTAATTCTTCCATTCACGTACAAATCACATAACAATAATGATTTAACTACAGATTTGAAAAGTGGAAATTGAATAAATTAAAATCTTATTGTATTTTGTTATGTTTTAAAACACAAAAGAACTGGAAAGATGATTAAACACAGCGTTAAACAGATATAGAAAAAATATATTATTTTAACATTACTTATAAGGGCATCTCGAATCAGTAAAAATTTATTGCTAGGTACACCCGAATTTCGCGAAAAGATTTCCCCACTTTCTAGATTTCAATATCCTACGGGTATATCGGCAGTTTCTTTTGCTTATTGGTCGCGTGTATTTGCGAGAAAACATTTTCTTATCTGGCTGGCCAATCAGAATTAGGTTACTCCTTTAGTGTGTATGCGTCTGCGGGTTGCAAGCAGGCGCTTAAGGCCACAATCCTTCATTTCTACAGCTATTGCGAGAATTGATTTGTTGTACCCATACTGGAGTCGATATTAAAAAATCCTCTTACAGTTTTGTTACAAATTATTTTTATATGTAGACCAATTTTTCCAACACAAAAAAGCGTATACTGTAATCCAATTAATTAATTAACGAAAATTTCGTTTATTTAATAATTCGTTAAAATTATATAGATTTTTGTGTTGAAAAAGTTAGACTACGTAATAAAAACAATTTGTAACAAACTTGAAAGAGGATTTTACAATATCGGCTCACGTTTGGGTACAAAAAATTAATTCTCGTTAAAGCTGTAGGAATGAAGGATCGTGGCCTTAAGACGCCTAACACTTTAAGCATCTAGTCAAGAAAGTGGATATGAATTAAAGTGTTATGAAATATAACTGGTCATGAAATATTTTCGTGAAACTCGGACATCCCTACTAATTGCAAATATAGAAATGTATCGTAGACCATCTAGGACCTAGCCACGGACGTGGACCACAGTTTAAGAAACAGCGGTGTACAGAATTGTGGAGTCTAGCATGGCGTTGTGTTGTAACGCGGAATGCTAGGGGCTCTTAATCATCAACGAAGGCGGACAGTCTGGGGAGCGTGGCGGCCACTTCAGGTCCTCGTGGGCGGTGGCTCAGGCGACGTTCGTAGGCAATAGCGCGGTGCTCGTAGTATTGCCGGACTGTCCGCTCTTGTTCACCATGCCCTTGATGATGTCGGAGAGGGCCTGCGACAGGTCGGGCACAATGCTGTCGATAATCTCGTTGATGAGCGAGCCCGTCTCCCCGCCACCCAACAGGTTGCCAAAGTAGCTCTGAAACAGCCGTCCGACCGCACTCACTCACACCACAGAGCATAGCCCTATATAGTGTCTGGCAGACATCTGGGCAACAGTGCTGCTCACCCATCCCAGATCCTAGCCAAATTCCTATGAATTGTTTAAAAAAACTTCTAAAACTAAAAAAGCTGACTAGGATGCAGTTTTACATTGTAATTTAAAACAGATGTCAAACATAGCGAGGATGTTTGTTTACAAACTATGTACACTCAATTACATAAAACATATTTAAATTAAGGTAAGTATTGGTGACAGATTAAAAAATATTATTACTGAGATTATCTGTCTCATTTACCCTTGCACCTCAAAGCAGTGCAATAAGAAATTAAATTTATACATCATACGGTTTCTCTAGAACAACAGTTTTGTCGTGAGCACAGAGTTCCAACCTTAGTCTCTGCAGTTATTTAGACAAACGTTTTATTTCTTCAAAATTTTCTAAGAGTGTTGATAATGATGCAACAGACATTTCCTCTATGAATTAATTAAATAGTACCTAGTTACCAACAAACTATTCGTAAGTTATAATGAAAATTTGTTCCTTAGTACACGCGTTTAGCAATTCTGTTTTTGTTTATTCCGTTTGCAGCCACGAGTGGCAGCGATAAAACTGTAGAGGAAATGGCGGAGGGGACAATGTTTTCTTTCGAGCAACGTAAGTGAATTTTAAAGTGTTATTGGAGTGTGAGAAAACAACGAGTGTGCAGAAACGATGGAGGGCAGAATTAGATACTGCGACACGGTCACAAGTGCAAGGATGACACACAACTGCGTGATAGGTCTGAGAGGGCTGGAACTGTGTGCGATGTGAAGAAAGAACGCTGCAGCAGGAAGAGACCGACAACGAACAAAGGAAGTGCGAGGACTGTGTCGCACACAGCAATAAGGATATACACGTCACTTAGATCTGTGCCTTCAAATATCAAACTGTAGCATCCGGCAAATGTAACTGTTACCAACACTTATACCTGTGCCTTCAAATATCAAACTGTAGCATCCGGCAAATGTAACTGTTACCAACACTTATAATACTCGTTTAATACTGGAAAATGAAACTCTCTCTCTAGGAATTTCTACAAATATGTAATATTTATATAATACTTTCTTCAAATAACTAATTAGGCGAGTGCCGTGAGGGACAGTCTTCGAAACCTGTCTTCCATGAGCAAAACTCGGCCCTTAATAATGTGTTATAACTTATTTAGTTTATATTTTATAAACACCATAAAATAAATGCAAAATGAAAAGTAAGGATTTCCCCCCCCCCCCCCTGTAATACAGTTTCATTTTTAAACCGGAAGTATAGAAAACCTTACAAGATAAGGTAGACTTTTCTCACTATTTACATGTAAATTTTAAGGTAAACTACATACAATGCGTCCCATAACCTTTCAGCATCAAACCCTGACATTGATGAAAGAAACGGGTTTCAAAAAATATAAAGTGAAAATATATTTTTTTTTTACGCGAAGTTTCTTTCGAGAGATTATGGAATATTACTCTTACCTCGAACTTGCCAATGCTGAGATCCAATTGATTTATGTGCAACGACGAAAGAGAAAAACTATTCAAGTCAAAGTCGGCGTATAGCTTTATCTTGTAAGCTTCGAACCTGCAACACATTCTGCTCTTGTAACGTTACAAAGAAGACATTTTCACACGAGTTTTATCGTGTTTTATATAGGTTTGAAACAATTCCTGAGACTGTGTTCGTATTGGTCTTTAAGTATATCAATAATTTACTAATTAGAAGCTTGTAATTAGGAAGCCGTCTCGGCAGTCACTTGTTCATCGATGGTTACGATTTGGTAATTTAGTATTATAGTAGGTTTTGTTATATACAAAAAACGAAATACTAAAATACCACATACTTACTGCCAACTGTGTTTTATTTGCGAAAAGTAGGGATAGGAAAATTTCGCGAATTCAATGACTTGTATGCTAGACTCCACAATCCTTTGTATAGCCGAACCTCAGATGTATGTTTATTGGCAGCTGTCTCAGTGTTATCCCACATTTGACAGTGCGGGATTCGCTTCTTGTTCCCTTGCAAGTCGGCCATTGGCGCGGAGTTGCTCAAGGTGAGTCTAATAAACTCTGATCCAGTTGCCTATTTATTTTCTAGCTTTAGCTTTATGTTCATTGGCAGTTCCTCCTGCATGTGGCCAGTTTTACCTCAGACAATATGGCACTGGATTCGGTCTTTGTGTCATTGCAGGTCTGTTACTGGCTCAGAGTTCATCTGGGCGTGTCTAATAAACCGTGATAACCAGAGACCTGCAACATTCGCGTTATTATTTCGGGACACATTAAATTTAACACACACGTACCTTTGCAATACGTATGTGATTGGACCGTACTTTATTTGACACGCCCCAGGTAACTCTTTTCGCCAGTAAATGAACACTTCACAATTGTGTGCCCCAATCACGTGCAGTTCAGTCAGAAAGGGAGTGACTTCACATCTGGGCGGCAACCAATGGAGAAACGATACCGGCTCGAGTATATACAGTACTGTGAAGTTTAGCCTGATGCCAAATAATAACGCGAATTTTGCAGGTATCTAGTGATGAAATAGCAAACATTACATAAATGTACGTGGGTTTTAAGCCTATCTTGTCGTGAAATGAACTCACGAAATTGTCCAATCCCTACGTAATTCGGACACGTTACATTTTACTCTTTCATGTGTATGTGAAATTGTAATTTTAGCCATTGCAACCAAAGAAGAATTCTTTAGAACACAATCAATGTAACGCTCTGTAATATATTGGGAGGAGTAACCGTCGTTTTGCCTAAAATCGTTTTGACTAAAATTAGGCAAAACGGCTGTAGGCTAAACGGCTTTTCGCAAAATTACTGCTAGGCAAAACGGCTTTAGGCAAATTGACTTTTAGGCAAAATGAATGTTTAAAAACACTTTTAGGCAAAACGTTAGGCAATACGACGCGCTCTCCATCGGAACCAATAACAATGCGCTCGAGTTTGATATTATTGGCAGCAGCTGCTTATCGGACACAGTCTCGGTAGTGAATGACGTCTCCCACCAAGGGGGCCGCGGTGGTGTAACGGTAAGACTACTCGCTTCCCACCAATGCGAACCGCAGTCGATTCCCGGCGGGGAAGGGCCCCGTATTTTTTTCGCTTGTGCGAATCGTGCCGGACGCTTTGATTGGTCGGCGGGTCTTCTCGGGGATCTCCCATTCCCCCCCCCCCCCAATTGCCCTTACTGGAGAAACTGGCGTATTCATGCGAGGATGAGTGATATTTCAAACACGTGCACGTTTGTTAGACGCCCTGGGGAATTCTATGCCAGTAACGGCCGTGATAGGAAACAACCACCATATCCCATGCCACCTGGTCTAAAGTATACTGGCTGCACGCTGCGGCAGGTCTTTTAAAACGAGAAATTTTCCTGTCCCTGTACCGGGGGACACTAAGAGAACTAAACTTTCCAATTCGAACACGGCCTCAGTGCAATTCCTCCCCCCCCCCCCCCACCGGTTACCCCAGCGGTGGTGAGGCGAACAGGAGGCTCACCACATGGCGCCGTTGCCGTAGAAGTTGAATACGTCAGTGATGGTACAGTTGATGTAGTAGTCGCTAGATTGAACCTCGACGTCCTTGGCAGACAGATTTATCTGGAAGTTGAGGGGCGGCTGGAACACATTCAGCTTGACCGACTGCAGCTCGATTGTGGACAGCCCTGTGATTTTTATCCCCTTCACCTTGATGTCGATCCTGATCACAAGCGAACATGAAAAAAAAAAAAAAAAAAAAAAAAAAAAAACGTACATACTCTACGAGCTGGCTAAATCAGGTTCCAGAAGCTAAAATTATTTTTTTATTTTTTAGCACGATACTTACCTGAATTATTTTTTGGTTGTCATATGAATTAATAGTGCGAAAAAAAGTTAAATAATGAGGAAACCAGCTATAGAAATTTTACATTAAAATCATTAATGGTACTAATTTTAAAATGGAACAAAATTAATATGTTATCCTATAGCTGATATTAATTTGAAAAACTTTTAGAAAGTCATGAAAAGTCTTTCTTGGAAATTTGCCACGCTGTTCGCCCGTATTGACATTGTTGCTTTTTGCGATAACATTTTAAGTCAAAATAAAAACAAGCCAAAATACCCCTACCTCAGTCGAAAAGAGTCGGATTAAAAAAAATTACAATATGAAACTCTTGTGGCTTTAAAAGACCCCTTTTGCTGTAACAGAATTTAATGTTAAAATAACGTTATAGAATTTGTACGATTTACGACTGTTAGTTGAAATGCTCATATAAGCTTAAACAAATATTATCTATTTTTTGACGATTGGGTATTTTTTACCAAGTTATCGATATGATGTCACGAAGACACGACATATTTTCTAAACCGACTTTTTCATAGGTTTAGTTATTTCTTGTCCACCAGTGAAAGTGTCCCACATGTTATGAAACATTCTACATATGTGTGCGTGTAAATGGTGTTTCTGAACAACACAGACAGTAGTAGGGTAGAGTTCCTTCTGGGACAACAGGATTTCAGGAGTCGGGGTGTCGGAGCTGTCTGCCATGACGTCACAGGCGCGACCGGTGGCCTGAAGCAGCCATCTTACTGACAAAAGCACTAGTATTACCCCAAAAATCTCTTCTGAAATCAGTTATTTTACCCAAAAATAATTTTTCCCCTCTCAAAATTTTTCTTTTTCCGCTCAAACCTTCCTAAATTCCCAACAACACTGAAAAAAATGCTTGGTCCTCAATGTTGATCACTGATTCATCATTGTGGCTCAGCTATCCTGAACATCAGCCACAATGAGGAATCTGAGGAGCCAATAAAATAAAATTAATTTGAAAATTTTTTTTATTTAAATAAATTTTTATAATTAAAACATATAAAGGCGTAAATATTGAGTGTTATATATCATCGGACTCATCTTTACAATCATATCGATTATGTAACCCACTGTTAGGAACATCATAATGGATTTAAGACGCATATCCCTACCACACACGCTTCCCCTAATAGTGAAAACTAATTACCATCATGCAACCTTAAAGCACCCCTCACACGCACCACAAACACTATACATTCAAGTCACCCCACATTACCCCCTTTCTTAATACCTCACTCCCCTTCCCTCATTCAAAACCATTTTTTCTATAACAGTTTCTAGCAATTAAAGCGATTTACATCACTGTGCCAAACATCGCCGGGAAGTATATTGGAAGTACCAATACACCCCCACCCCTCTTTCAAAGATGATCAAACTACCCCGCACACCTTACATTCCAAAACCATCGAAACCAAACCCTTCCCCCTCTCCCCAAGACATGTCATCCACTAAACACATGACCATGAGTCCCCCCCAACACCACCTATCCCACAATTTGCCAATCTGTCTCGAAAAGCGTCGACCACCCCCTTCACCCATCACTAGACACCTGAAAAATTCACAAATTCAATGACCCGCAGGCTACACTCTCCAGTCGTATGTAATAATATACCGATATAAACTGCACATTGGTTCTCTGCTGTTACAGCGGAAGGAGACGATTGGGCCACTGTTCCCTGGGAGGTGTCAACACCGTGTGGACCGATGGCTAAGGTTATACAGACACACGTGTTTGAATTCTAACTTGTCCCCCTCCACCCTGCTGACCAACTCCTCATCTCACATGGCTCTCGCGGGTCAGGCAGCTGGCTGACCTTGTCAAATAAATTACAAAACGATCAGACATCTATGAAAAAATGTATTAATAAATACTTAGAATAATTTAATTATATTTTATGTAATGTTAAGAAAATGCCTAGATTTTTAAAAATTCGCATCAATGTTTCAAAAATGTATTTTCAATGCAGAATCGGTTTAGAGAATTAAAATGATATATAATTAAAAAAAGAAAGACATCGTAATTTAGGGATGGGTATTTGATCCCACAATCTCACAAACAGGTGTCGGGGGTGTTCCAACCACCTAGCTATATAAGCAACAATATCAGTGTCTTAAATTTGCTATGATAGCCACCAAAGAAACAGGCTGCATTCTCTCGTATAATTGCGTTAGTACGTTGAACATTTTGTTTTATTAATTTTACATCCCATCTGTCAATGCAGATATGGCTCATAACCACATTCATTGGAGAGCTTTTCAATTTAAATTCATCGTATTTATGATTTCAAAAACATTTGACTGGGAAATGTATTAAATTTTTTTTGTTATTTTCAGTCGGGGTCTGCATCGTATGTGCCTATGCTCACATTGATTATTTATCTACATGATTTAAAACAGAAATTATGTAGCAAACCACATTCTTTCGCAAGTCGGCTCGTAAGCAACGAATATGTACAGGTATTTAGGTAGACGAATATCATTTGCGAACTCTTAAGAGGGAGGCTCGTGAAGCTCAGTTTGCAAGTATAATATAATGCTTCAGGAATGTATGTTTAAGCCGTTTATAACCGTAGTGGTTAGCCAATATTTGCTTCATAGTAATGTTTTTACCGAAAACAGTCCATAACAGGCTGGTTACGACACAGGGCGAAAATATTGAAATACATTTTTGATATTTCAAATTTATTAAAATTTATTACTAGAAAACTATTCATGTTTGTCCATTTAAAGTGTGCATCGTTATTACAAATCTCAGTCCTTTATTAAACATGAAACCAACTATTTTGGAACTTATAAACACTTTGTGTCGTCGTGCAGTAAACCTAAATGCAAAGTCCTTGCAGCAATAGCGACACCGATTAGCCACTGAAAGTTCTGTAGATTATACACTAGTGGACCAAGATGTTTCGGCTGTCGTCATGTCGGAAGGAGCAGGAATCAGGAATGAAGATGTTTTCATGCTGCACCTGCTGATGAGTTGTTGAGTGATACATTCGTACTCGTTGTAGGCATTGAATCACATAAGTTATAGGAATGAAACGATGTTACTGTTGTCAATCCACCGATAATGGAATTTGCAGCAACACAAATATATAAACTTCTCAGCACTTTAGGCCCCTTAGAGAAGTAACCATAATCAAGCCATAGGTTTCTGACTAACCCAGGCTTCTTACATGTATACATTTAGCAATATCATGAAATGTGGACATTTTCATGTGTCCGTAATCCATACCAAAGACTAAGATATCTGTATATTGCCTATGGATTGAGTGGACAGAATCCGCTCTTTCTCAGCTGCAGATGAGCTACCGAATCGAGTGCCCAGCCAGAGCATTTATTATGGGTTTTTCTAACACTCTCTTCGATGATGTGTACATTATAGATAGGTACGTTCAAGGTCTTGAATGCCTTCTTTACATGCTCATCATCGTGCGAGTCTGATTTACTATAACTGCGTTCCAGCTATATAATATATTTCACACCACCTTATTGTTACACCTCCTCTGTAAGTTGGTTTATTACTTTTTTTTTTTTCATTTTTGCCAGGAATTAATAACATCTTTCGTCGAATCTGTCAGAGTCGGAGCAACATAATATTCCAGAAAACAACCGCTGAATGCAGATTTGATTCAGGAAAAATCCATTTGCATTCGGCTTCATCTTACAGGTTATTTTCCTACGATGCGATGGCGAATTGATAGGTGTGACATCTGGTTCACCAGTCTAAGGTGTACTAGGTCTAGTTTTCACTTTAAGCTGCACAGAGGAAGGATGATCTGCTCGTCCAACATTGGTGGATGAGACATCACTTTCGCATTTTTAAAATGTCTATTTAAACTGTCGGTTCGTGCAAACAGTTTAGAGCACTTCTCACACCGATATCCCATGCGGACAGTACTCATACACATGCATTCTTATCATGCCTTCGTGATTCATTCATTTTTGCGAAAGTCTTGTTGTAGTAGCTACATGGAGATTATAATGAAATCAACGAACTGCCGACAGCATCCACAGCTGAAGTTTTCTGCTTCGAAGATTTTACAGTGCTCGTCGTGTCAGTTACCACCTCAGTATTGCTCCAATGCAATGTTGACAGATAACACTTAGCAGGAAGTGAAGATAGACCGGTACATGTTTCGATATGTCTTTTCAGGTTGTCACTTTGCAGACGAAACTGCGGTTTTGCATTTTCCTTCACATGTAAAGGGAGCACTCCTGACACTCTGAATACAGTTGACCTGATGTCTCCGAGTATTGCGGCTTTTAGTAACTATCTTCTCACAGTAACATCAACGAAGCCTTGACGAAGTTTTCAATGGCTGCACTGATGTAGGTGTCCCATCCTAAGAAGTAGATGGCGTTTTCGGTGCCATTCCTGAAGAAGACGATAGTGGTGGTGCTGAAGAAGTCAGATGCTGATGGACCACCAACTTTGGCTTCGTAATATATTCCATTTACTAATATGAGCTGAGACGAAGTGTCTTTCATTGCATTGGAGCAGTACTTAGGTGGCAACTGATGCGACAAGCACTGGAAAATATTCGTAGCAGAAAACTTCAGCTGTGAAAACCATATGCAGTTCGTTGCTTTTATTAAGATGATCATGGCCATTTGTGTAGCAGGGGGCTCATTTAGGGAGCATTTGCGGAGTAGAAGGGGTCATTATGGGCTTATTTGTGGAGCAGAAGGTGTAATTGTTTGATCAGAAAGTGTCGTTATGTGCCATTTAGGGGTCATGTAGGGGCTATGTGTCAATTGGCAGAGCAGATGGAATGGGTGTTACTTTATGAGCTGGTTCTGAACTCTAAAGTTACTTGGTAAACTTTAGGTGTGATGTATGGTATGATTCTCATGTTGGGTGGTATGGTTGATTAGTAAAGGCTCAGTTTTCCTTAGGCAATAGAAGATGTTATGGCCGGTACAGTGGGTGTTCTGGTATCAGTTGTTTATGTTACATTGACAGATTTTAGGGATTATAGTGATATGGGCTGGCCTTGAATGTATGATCGCTTGGGTAGACATGATGGTGTCTGACTTTCTCTTTTGCTGTATTTAATTTTAAACATAATTATGGCTGATACGAACGTTCATTTGTAAGTGTAAGGTTAATGTTACACGAAGTGCTGATTGGCCGCAGTCTGAATGAAGTATGTTTCTGATGTCTGGACATGTCAAATTTTCTTAAGTGGGGGACATATTGCTTACACGATTTTAACTTTCTAAACGGATTTTGCATTAAAAATTTATTCTTTATATATATAAGTACTAAAAAAATTTAGGCATTTCCTTTAAACATTACATAAAATATAAATAAGTAATTATACTTATTTATAAATGCATCGATTCCTAGATGTCTGATCGTTCTACGATTGATTTGACAAGGTCAGCCAGCTGCCTGACCCAAGAGTGCAAGAGGGGGTAAGGTGGTGTGACGAGATTGTATAGTGTTTGAGGTACAGGTGAGGGGTGTTGTAAGGTGGCATGTTGGTAATGAGATTTAATATTAGGTAAAGGTGGAATTTAGTAGAGGCATCCCTCTTAAATCCAATATGGTGGTTCTGACATTGGGTTACGTAATAGATATGATGTCACGAACGTATGCGCCTTCAAAAAACGAGTCCGGTGATATATAACACTAAATACTTACACCATTAAATTTTATAATTATAAAAATATATTTAAACTAAAAAAAATATTTTTAAGTTGATGTTATTTTATAGACTCCTGAGATTCTTCATTGTGGATGATGTACGGGATAACTCAGTCACAAAGATGAATCAGTTAGCCACACTGAGGAGCAAGAGGTAAAATTAATTATTTCTGAAGTGATTTTTGGCGTAAAACAAGTGATTTTATCGGTAAAATGGCCGTCCCAGGACGCGGGACACGTCTGTGACGTCATGGCAGACAACTCCGATCTCCGACTACTGAAATCCTGTTGTCCCAGAAGGAACTTTATCCTACAACTAACGACAAATTAGACCAGTTTGTTCATTAGGAAAATACAAAACGAAAACCTATGTACAACTTTTCTTCTTAAGTAATTATTATTATAGGAGTGTGCGCCCCTGAAACATCAGTTTTAAACTCATTTGGTGAAAAATATAATAAAGTGATTGCAAATAAGTGTCTAATCGGTGTACAGTGATTTGTATAACGAAGGTTTTTTACTTCTGAAAACGCAGCTGGTATTATCGCCCCTTCCGTTAAGCAAATAGGGGTTGTCACCTTAAGTTTGTGTGAGACTTTGAAATACTAAGCTACACACGTTTTTTGAAAACAAATATTATGAATCAGCGCGTCTATACTAAGAGAAAGGTCGTCTTGTCGGAACACGCTCAGGTGAACTGATTTCGAGAAGTCCATGAGGAAATTTCAAAACGGAAGTTGAGTGGCCTGACAGATTCGCCACACAAATTCACGAGACTTGTGACTGCACGATACGCGAGTCAGAAACGTCGTTAAACGTCGTCGTGCAAGGCGTGAGATCGGGTGAGTTTCACTAACGAATGGTGATGTCACATTGCTGTATTGTGCAGCACCAACGGGACTAGTAAATAAGCGATTAGGTACTGTCACTGTTGGGGCCGCAGTGTCTGAGTGGTTAGATTGCTCGCCTCCCACCGGGGCGAACCGGCTTCAATCCCCAGCTGGGCCACTCCCGGATTTTCGCAAGTGAGAATCGCGCTGGACGATGCCACTGGTCAGCGGGTTTTCTCGGGGTTCTACCGTTTCCCTCGCCTTTGCATTCTGGCACTGCTCCATTCTCCCCTCATTTCACCCTCATTGGTTTTCAAGGCCTCGTTGTTAAGAGCCACCCACATCTCTCAACTCTCAACAACTCAACAACTGTTACTGCATGGCGGGTAATACTGTAGAAAACGAGTTTATTAAAATATTACAAACACCAACAATTACTAGGGGATAGGAACTTTTCGCGAGTTCTATTCAGGCCAAGATAGACATCAAAAACGTACACTGAAGTTGACTCTGCAATTGGACCGCAGTATATTAGACACGTCCTGGAAGACTCTGAACCAATAGCAGACTTGTAAGGAAAATAGTAGAGAGTGCCATACTGCCAGTGTGACGTAAAATTGGTTACTGTATGGGACAGCAGCCAATAAACAAACATCTGAGGCTCGAGTGTACACATGACTGTGGAGTCTAGCCAACAGGTCATTGAACTCGCGAATTTTTCCTATCCCTAACGATTACATACTAAATCACACTGTTTACATGAAATGTTCTGAGGCAGTACCACGCACTCCAACACAGGAATTATGTGATGCCTACCTATCGAACGACTCGCTGTCTCTTTTGAAATGTTCACATGGATTTCTCGAAAACTATTGCCCTGAGAGTGTTTCAAAAAGAATTTTGTCTGTTAATTTTTACGTTCTCGTTCAAATTTCGTCTCAGCAAATTGTTTATAGCTTAGTGTTACGAAGTTTGATGCAGACATAGGGTGGCAATCCCCATTTACTCAATGAAAAGTGGAGATCTGCGTTATACAAATCACTATAGGTACAGCAATTTTTTACTTAATCGAAAGTGCTTTGTAAAAATTGTAATTAGAAATATTTCAAACATCAATATTTCGGCGCGCATAGCTCTCTTAGAAATACTTAAAGGGAAAGTGGCACATTCTGTATGTCGCGGTGCTGTTCGAAAATAACCTGTATGCTTACGCACATTCATACAGGAAGCCTTGGATGTGGCAGAAGTTTCATCTCTCTCCTTTAGCAAACGGCTGGATTCTCCCCATGTTCACGTACGGTAGGGGAGACCTTATAATTTCGCTCTATAAAGCTTCAACATCCTAGATTCCACAATCCTATGCTTACTCAAGCAGGGTTAATTTTCTGCCCAGACAGCACATAAGCTTGCGGCAAGCCTTTCATTTGACTTTAATTTGCCTTGCCAACCAAGCTTGTCATACTGTGTGTTATTTAGGCTGTATTCAAGACAAGTTCTTCACGACTAGCACACACTTGCCAATCGTAAGATTGCAGATGGCTTGAATCATGCTTGAAGGTTGCCAAGGCAAGATTGGGCACGTGTAACTAATTAAGCTTGCTGCAAGCTTGTCATTTGACTTTAATTTGCCTTGCCAACCAAGCTTGTCATACTGTGTGCTATTTAGGCTGTATTCAAGACAAGTTCTTCACGACTAGCACACACTTGCCAATCGTAAGATTGCAGATGGCTTGAATCATGCTTGAAGGTTGCCAAGGCAAGATTGGGCACGTGTAACTAATTAAGCTTGCTGCAAGCTTGACCTGTGGAGACTTAAAGTAGCTAGCTTGACTCAAACTTGATTCAAACTTGCTGGCTTGCATAACAACCTTGATTCAAGCTTACAGGCTTGTCATGACAAGTTCGGTTCAAGTATTACTCAAGCATATTTTGTAGTTGGGGTAGTTGCTCGCTGCCACGGTCCGACCCCAAGCCTTTCCTCGAATCGACCAAACGTAATGAAGCCACTAGAATGCTACGGGTTTACTATTGGTTCAAAGTTCCTCAGGGGCGTGTCTAATGAAAGAAGGCCCAATGACACACATGAAGAAGAAACATGCTTCTACGACACCTAGTCTGTTACGAAGTTATAATACAAAATTATATGAAGGGACGTCTGTTTTTCGTGAAAAGATTCCGTGACTATTTATCGTAATAATATTATAAATTGGGATGCTTATATGTTTGTTTGTAACTAAATCACGTCGTAACGGCTCGACGGATTTCGATGAAATTTGGTACAGGGGTAGATCATATTCTGGGTTAGCACATAAGGGCACATTTCATCCCGTTGGTCTGTTTTTTGTATTCCTTAAGGAAATGTTAGTTTTTCCTGGATGAAAAGTACCCTATGTACTAATCAAGAATATTACAGTAATAAAGAAGAACAATTAAGATAGAGTACTTGGTCATCATAAGTAACTTTAGAATTTTGCACGCAGGTGGAGCCACGCGTAACAGCTAGTATTTTATAACACTTTAGCTCGGATCCACTTTGGTAATTGGAGGATTTTGTTGTTACGCATCTTAGGCGCCTGCACGAGAATCACACACGTGCGCTCTCGGCGTAACCTAATTCTGAAAGGCCAGTAGAATGCGAACATATCTATAAACAAAAAACACGCAGCCAATAAGCAGACAAAAACTGGTCGTACACCAGTAGTGCGCAACATGGGCGGAAATATTTTCGCGAAATTCGGGTGTCCCTAGAATTTCGTGAAAAGGTTTCCGGGTTTGCTGGATTTCAATACGGTACGGGCGTGGCAGCTGTTTTATTTTGCTTATTGGAGGCGCGTCTTAGTGGAAAGGCATTTTCTTACTTGTCTAGCCAAACAGAATTAGGTTTTTCCAATACTGTACGTTTGTGAGTCGAGAGCAGGCACCTAAAACGCGAAAAACCTAGATCATCCAATCACACAAATGTATCTGAGCTAAAGTGATATGAAATACAACTTGTCGAGAAATTTTTTCGCGAAAATTTGGTGTCCCTAATGATTAGAGACCTGAAAAATTTGCCTCATTATTTGTCACTAAGCTAAACTTCACAGTACTATATATACTTGAGCCAACGTCGTTTCTCCATTGGTTGCTGTATAAATGTGGAGCGACTCCCTTTTTTGACTGGACTGCACGAGTTTGGACTAGACAAATGTGAAGTGTTTATTTATTGGCTCAGAGTTACCCAGGGCGTGTCAAACAAAGTATGTCCAATGACAAACATATTGCAAAGGTACATGTTGTAGCGCGCTGAACCCGCCCTTATTTAAAGCCCACGCGTAAACCCTGCATTACAAAAAGCGGGATAGCAGGACACGTGGGATTGTGTCAAGCAGTGATTATAAACATTTGGCGAGACCTGTAACGAAGTGAATATAGGGCAGCGCGAGGCTCGTTGCGGGGCCAGACGTATGCTAGAAGTGTAAGGGCGCTGTCTGGACCTTAGCAAGTGCCCGATCTCAAGAAGGGTAACGCGAAGGGTGTGCCAAACCACCGAGTAGATACGTCGAGGGACGAAGCCTCCAGCAACATATTTAAGGTGGAACCGTTCCGGTGATACGTCGTAAAGACAGAGTGGCTTTGCATAACATCATTATTAATATAAAGTATTGCTCTCCAATTTAAACATAATAAATACACTGTAAAGTGTTGTTATCGTGAGGATAACCTCGCCTTTATATTCTATTAGCCCCTAGTCCACTTAAAGGCTCTTATAGCCAGGCGGAGTCGCCTGCAGCACTTTAGTACATAGTTTACATTGGCTGAAGTTCGATTCCAGTACAATGTGTTTGAAGTTTAACGTGATCCCAAATAATAACGCGAATTTTGCAGGTCCCTACTAATGATACAGTCTCTAACAATATGCTCTCCACTGAAGGTTACCTTGACGCAGCAACTCACTTGCCTATGGTGGGGTCCTCGGAGTCTACAACGAAGTGGCTGACGTAAAGGGGGTCCAGCTGCGGTATGGTGAGTCCCAGCAGGTCTATAGGAGCGCTCAGGGAGTTGGCCAGGAAGTCGTTGATGTCGTCCAGCGTCGACTGCTTCAAGGTCATGGTGAGCGCCGGGTCCCGCCACCCTTCATCAGCCGAGCTGTAACCTGCGCCTGTCACAAGAGTCGTCGACTGGCAATGACCAGGGAGACATTCTCATTCACTTTCAGCCAGAGGCGAGGCGTCTGCTTCGCGATGGCTGTACACGATTCTGAGCGGCTCGTCGGACCAACTAACTGCCAGCAGCAGTTCAAGTGACGTGCAAGAATTAGGGAAGAGATTAGGACGGCTCTTAACATCGAGGTCTTGAGAGCCGATGTGGGTAAACGAGGTGAATATGGAGCAGCGTTGGAATGAAAGGGCTGGAGAAACGGGATATCCCCGAGAAAAACCCGCCGACCAATGGCATTGTCCGGCACGATTCCCACATGCGAAAATACGGAGTGACCCGGCTGGGGATTGAACCCGATTCGTTTTGGTGGGAGGTGAGCAGTATAAACGTTTACAGACAAAAATAAGAAATTTGTGGGAAATGCGGAGAAGAGGGACATACAACAAGAACATGTAAAGAAGAAGAACATAATAAATGCATAAACTGCATACGGGGACAAAAGAAATGAGAAGAAAGAAACCACACGGTATTCGATAAGGACTGCCCATTTTACGATTTGGTAAGAGAAAGACTAAAAAGAGGAAACAGATTATGGGTATTAGAGTGGTACAATCAAATCTGAAAAAGGCTCGTACAGTAATATTAGACTTAAATAATCAATTAATAGAAGATAAATATGAAATTGCATTTATACAAAAGCCATATTTATTTAGTAATAATTATACAAATTTAAACAGAAACTACCAAATTATTAAAAACGAGAAAGGGCAATCATTAGTAGCAATAATAATAATAGCTAATAAATATAAAATATTAAATTGACAACATCAAATAACGAAAGAAATTGCAGTAGCAAAAATTATGATTAATAATGAAGAACTGACATTAATTTAAATATATTTGCCACCACAACGGGAAATAAAAGATATATCAAAACAATTCAATAAAATAATAGTAAAACTAGGTAATAATAAACTAATAATTGCAGGTGACTTTAACGCGAAATCTGTACTATCGTATTCAAAAATATTAGACACAAGAGGAGAAGAGGTAATTGAAATAATAAACAAAAACCATTTGTTGATAATTTGTAACGAAGAAGGTAATTTATATACATTTGACAGCATCAACGGACAAGAGAATATTGATTTAACTATAACCACAAAAGATACGGAAGGAAAAATTATAAATTGGATAAGCGTTCACAACAAAATAAATTTTGAGATAGAAATTGAAACTCAATAGGAAATCAAGACAGAGAAAAGATTACAATTAAAGTTACTAACTGGAAAAAGTTAATGAATAATTAAAAAAAACGTTAAGATGATAGATGACATAATGGAAGATGATAAAACTGAAGAAACAATAGATAAATTCGAGGAAGCAATAGTTAACATATGTTATAAAAAAGAAACAACAAATAAAACAAAAATGAAAAAAAAAAAAATTGGTGGCGGAATAACGAACTAAAAATAATGAGAAATAAAGTAACAAATAAACACAGGAAATATAGGAGCTGTTGTGAATGTAATGTTAAATTGATTTATAAGGAAGATTACAAATAAATTAGACGGGAATAAAAAAAGTTAATCAGGACAAACATGAATAATAAATGGATTGAATTTGTTAAAGAAGAAGCGAGAAAGGGGCCATGGAATTTAGTAGATAAACTGGTAAGGAAGAATTTGAGGGAAAAATAAACCATCAGTAGCATAAAAATTGGGAAAAAATACACAACAATTAAGGAAACATATAAAGTTATGATGGACAAACTTCTACCTAATCTTAAAGGAACAGAAGAATAAATAGAAATTCATACTTTGGAAGAAGAAGAGAAAAAAGAATCTGAAGAAATTAAAGAAGGAGATATGGAAAATGCAATAAAAAGATGCAGCGTTAAAAAAGCACCGGGAATTGATCGGATAACAATCGAAGTAATAAATAAAACCTGGGAAACAATTAAAGAAATACTAACGAAAATTATAAATAATTGCTGTACATTAAGCAGATATCCGGAAAGATGGAAAACAGGAAAAATAGTACTTTTATATAAAAGTAAAAATAAATTTAAAACAGAGGTTTCATCCTACAGACCAATATGTCTCTTATCAACATTGGGCTAAATATACGAAAGGATAATATATATAGTAGAATTAAATCAGAAATAGAAAAAATGATTCACGATAACCAATTTGGATTTAGAGAAAAAAAATCAACCGGACAGACAATAAATAGGGTACAAAATTTAATAGAAACAAATACAAACATATTTGATTGTCATTTCAATAGACATAAGCAACGTATTTGCAACAGTGACATGGAAATGCATTAAAGAACAGATTAATAAAATACCAATAGGGAAAAAATGGAAAGAAATTTTATGGGACTATTTGAATAACCGGAACATAATATATCAGGCATTATACCGTAATATTATACAATATACTAGCACTTGTTACAAAAATAAAATTGAAAATACACACATTAAAAGAATACTAAGAGCATCACAAAGAGATATATTGATAAAAAAAATGAATTTAACACCAACAACATTATATGTATACGCTATAACTGTTAGTAAAGAAATACCAATAGACTATAGTATAAAATATAGAAATATGATATATCTAATCAAAAATGAAGTAGACGAAATATAATACAACGGAAACACATATAATAAGAAAGTACTGCACAATAATATTCGGATTGAAAAAATAGAAATAATCAACCTATTAGTTTAAAAGAATTGAAGAAAGAAATCTATAAACTAAGTGTTATAAATTGGCAAACAGAGTACGATGCAACAGAAGCCGGCCTAAATACTAAAAAGTATATTAAAAATATACAACAATGGTACGAAAGTAAAAGAACTATAAATAATAGTGTGTTGAAAGTAATAACAGGACACTGTCAAATTAAAGAATATTTAGCTAAAATAAATAAAACAGAAGACGACAGTTGTCAATGTGAGAAGGGAGCTCAGACGGTATACCATATTCTGTACTTGTGTGACATGTTAAACGAAGAAAGGAAAGAATTAGAATAGAAATTAAAACCTTTTAATGACAAATGGCCATTACAAAAAACATAATATATATGACAAGGAAATTGTAGATTCAATAAATCAAAGTATTAGTAAAATATATGATCGGGGAAAACTATGAATGATGATTTAACTGAGTAGTCTAGGGAGCGGATAAGAGTGTGCTGGAACTAAGAGACTTATTGAGTGAGTGTTTGTGTTTGTCTAGTGTTTTATACTTTCAATCAAATAAAAATTATAAATAACTCTCTCTTTTAGATAAGAACAGAATTTTCAGTAAATATTAAAATTGAAAAGCTCCAAACACAAAAAAGTTATAAAGAAGAACACAAGATCCGAAATGAATGCAAGAAGAATTGAAGGAAATAAGGAGAAAAATAGAAGAACAGGAAGGGGGAAGAGATGAAAAAGAAGAGAAAGAAGAAGAGGAAAGAAAATGGGGAGAACAGAAAAGGAAAGTAGAAGAACAAGAGGAGGAGAAGCAGCAAGAAAGAGAAGAAAGAAAAGATCTGAAATGGATGAAAGAAGAATGGAAGGAACTGCGGAGAAGAAAATCTAAATGAGGGAAAGATGTGATTTATGATAATATGTTGGTTGATGTCTGTGTAAAAACAAGGGTGGGCGCCCGTAGGAGGGGAGCTCCATTCCTTCGTCCGCCGGGAAACGAAGGCCTGGGTGTCCAGGAGGGGTACTTCGATGTCCTGGACGATGCTTAGGTTGGAGCAGAACGGTGGGCAAGGGGAAAAATAAAAATAACAAAATAGAACAGTACAGATAGGGAGGGGGCTGGGGGCCTCCGGGTTCGTGGGCAGGGCCATTCGACCGTTGGGTGCCATGACGGACCGGCCGAAAGGATACCCGTCGGGGAGCTGTATCGGTTGGGGCAGAATAGCTCACCACCTTCCTAGGAAGTGTGAATGCTGCTTTTGAATAGAAATAGAATTTGTAGCTTAAATTACGGGCGCCCAGACTAACAGCCGCCCTCCCACTAACGAAAAAAAGTAATTTATGTAACTTTTATACTGTTTGTAAAATTATAGTAGCCATTATACACTTGAACACCCTGGATGGCTATACTGCTAAGTAGGGTTAATGAAATTAATTAAAAAAAAAGTCCAAACGCTCAGCTGCCGCAGCCCCCAATGCCACAGAAACATAAACCACAGATTCCGGCAGGTCCATACACAAACAAAGTGTCACGTGGCGTACAGCTGGGATCAAAAAGAGCATGCCTTGGAACGTACATACGCTTCACTACTGCTTTCTGCTGATCAGGATAGGTCGACGTCTTGGGAACAATAAGCAGGGTGGAAGTTGCAATGCCACGAAGTGTAGAGGTCACCTACCTGTCTAAATATCGTTAAATACTCTACAGTCGGCTAACGATGCCCACGTTATCGGGCTCCCGATTAAGCGGAAAAATTAAACATAACCATGCACCAGGAAACGTCAATGATTCATGACTAGGTCCACCTGTTTTTCGCGAAAAGATTTACTCGAAGGCTAGACTCCGATCTCCTTTGGGCGGCATACGTGCAGTTTTCCTTTGGTTAGTGGCCACGTGCCTTCGTCGGGAGAGAGTTGCTTACCTTACTGGGCCAATCATAATTAGGTAACTCCGAAAGGCACATGTGGCCAGACACCTGCAGTGCCTGCCAGTTAAAATCATCCGGTCACAAAAGTGGTTCTGAGCTCTAATGTTTTGGAGTACAAGTGGCTCTGAAATCTTTCCGCGAAAAACAGGTGGCCCTATTCATGACCCACGGAACAGAAATTAAACGCCTTTACACTTACAGCACTACCACTGTTAGTGTTTCTAAGTTCGCTCGCTAACGTATACTATAGTTGAGCTGTATTATTCCGCTGAACGATGTTTTATTTAAGACATACATATTTACTTTTTCGTACCTTGTTTAAAGAACTGAAGAATGAAATTAAGTATATTAGTGCGTGAGGGTTTAAACCTGAGGCAATGTTGAGAAATAATTGCCTGTACGGAATACGGACATGATGTAAGTTTTAATGAACTGCGTTGGCATTCGTGAGTGGAAGTGATGTGAAAGCACTCGGGAGAAAGCACAGCTCCAGAGCAGGACGTGGGAACTGAAGCCGCGACCTCGAGAACGAGTCAGGTACACCATGAGTAGAGACATGCAAAGTTCGCGTTATTATTTCAGGACATATTAAACTTAAAACACACGTATCTTAGCAATATGTCCGTGATTGGAGCGTACTTTATTTGACACGCCCCAGGTAACCCTGCGCCAATAAATGAACACTTCACAATCGTGTGCCCCAATCACGTGCAGTTCAGTCAGAAAGAGACTTAAACTTCACATCTAGGCGGCAACCAACGGAGAAACGAACGTCGGCTCGAGTGTGCACAGTACTGTAAAGTTCAGCCTGATGCCAAATAATAACGCGAATTTTGCAAGTCTCTAACCATGAGATCAGGGAGCAGGTACTCACTCGATGAGTCTTCAGAGCGGTGCGATCGCTGCATCATAGTCGTCAGGACCTTGAGCAGCACCTCGCCGTCAGAGTCTCCACCCGCGGTGGCGCTGATTACCACGCACAGCGCGCAGATCAAACACAGCATTCTCGTCACGGCCATTCCTGTCGGTCACACTCTACCACCCTAGGAAAGAAGGCACTCAGTAGATTCACGATTCACTTTACATTTTCAGTTCCATCGGGTTTCACACATTCCCAAGTCTAGTGCCTTTGAGGCCCATGCACATTATCATAAATTAAAGAGAGTTTAGGAGCGATTCACCACTGCAAAAAATCAGTTGTGTTGGTGTCCGAACCAACAACGCTCACGGGGTCACGGTGGCTGAGCGGTTAACCTGCTCGCCTCCCACCAAGGCGATCCGGGTTCAATCCCCGGCAGGGTCACGCCCGGATTATATTAATATTTTCGCATGTGGGAATCGTACTGGACGATGCCGTTGGTCGGGGGCCGTTTCTCCCGCCCTTTCATTCGGGCGCTGCTCCTTCAATCACCCTCATCGGCTCCCAAGACCTCGATGTTAAGAGCCACACCAAATGGCACGCGGTTCCTTTGATGTGGGCGTACCCACACTCGTCGAACGGCTGCGCGAGTCTCTTGGATCGGCCCGCGTGTCTGATTGGCTACAGCGTCCTGCGGAAGGTTCCGTATTGGCTGCCCTGCTGGTTGGCGAGTAGTTTGCCAGGCGCTGATTGCCTCAACGACGTTCCGACATCTTGACGCCATTTTACTGGCATGTGCGGCTGGAGTTCGTGGAATAAACGGTGGTTTCGCCTCTCTGTCCTTATTTACTCTGTGGCGTTTTGTTTCGTCACTTGAATTCAACAGAGCTATAAAGAATTTTCGGAACTATAACGACATCCGGATTGCAGAAGTTTCCATGCCGTTCGCTGCAAAGGAATGACTAGAGACCAGGGAGCTGCGCCTTGCATGACTGTCAACCAGTCGTACACACGTACATGAATTCACCATCCAATGAATAAACCACAGCGCCTGGAGTGTATGCACAACTGTCGTGTTTAGCGTTGCCGTCAAATCAACTCGCGAAATTTACCGTTCTCTATTAATAACACTTTGATCAAGGCTGTTCACGATAAAGTGAGCAGTTTTAAAATCAACATCAACTTTAGAAAAAAGTCACTTCCCCTACCTGCATACAATTGAAGTGACGCACTAAGTGACATGCGCCCGGTAAAGTTAGTAACGATGGATTGGTAGTAGTTCCGTATCTTAATGTCATATAAAAGGTGTTAGATAACCATTTCTGATAACTCAAACTATTTCTCTCGCGTTCTGTTTATCTATTTATTTTTTAATAAATCGAAGAGGAAAATTTAGCAGATTTGTAAGAATTTACTTTTCTAACAGTTTCACGGTTTTACTTGACCGACGCATGAATAAAGTGACGAGGCCCATGACAATGTGAATTTTGCATAAGGCGGAAGAATAAACAACGTGCGTGCAAGTAGATCTTAAGGTGGGCTTTCAAAAGTGTTCATTTTACCGTGAATAGCCCATATCACTAATTAGTGCAAATTGCTCAAATGAATTCATTATGTTTAGGGACACAGAAATTTCACGAATTCATTTCAGGACAAGCTAAACTCCAAACAAATGCACATTTGATTTACTTTTAATTATTGGGTCGCAGTTCATAAGACACGTCCAGGACGATTTTGAGCCAGTAACTGACCTGTAAGGAAACAAGAACCCAATCCCGTGTTACCTGCTCTGAAGTAAAACTGGAGTTATCAGCCAATGAACAACTCACTGAGTCTCGACTACGCAAAGGGTTGTGGAGTCTAGTTTGTTGACAGCTGAATACGCGAAATTTCCGGGTCTCTAATTATGTTGTATACTGTAGCGCGCGCTGTCTCCCGTACTGGAGGCGGGCTCAGTGCTATAAGCCGTTCACGGTAAAGTGAGCACTTTTTTGAAGCTGTTTAATCATACATAATCACCAATAAAAACATTTCATTGTGGCCTCGGAATTTTGGTTTTATGTATGGTGAATGTATACAATGTGTTTATTACTCACATTGCAAGTGGCGTAAGGACATAAATTGGCCGAAAGAAAAAAGTAACTAGGGCTTCAAAAGTGCTCACTTTACCGTGAACGGCCTATATATGTTTATGAGCGGTCCCGCAGTATAGGGGGTGACCACCTCGACCCTGCCTTCCCCCCAGGCAGGTGCGCTCCCTGCACCGTCGCCCGGCGGTCGGAGGAATGATCAACAGCCGACCTGGCTAGCTTCATAGCCCCTCTTCCCCCCTTGCTGGAGGAACCGACGTCTTGGGAGGCCGAGCAGGGATATTCTGGTAATACTGTCCCTTAGCGCAACACGGCATTTGGAGAAGTTGCTGGTATATGACCTACGACACAGTAGATGCCGACATGGCCGGATGGTCCAGAGTCTTTGCGGAAGCTACCTGGCTGAAGTGCGAAATCAGCCAAAGTCGGGTGCAGCGGGATATCAGCGAAGACGATAAACGGCATCGGATTCGATACGTTTTGATACATAGTTTATTGGGACTAATTTTAGTTATATGATTAAATTAATCTCTTTGTTGTGATTGCAAATTGTATTGATTGAGTTTATTAATTGTATATATCAAATGATACCAATCTATTGTGAGATATTGAAAGTATTTTATTTTTAGGTAATGTAAAATAAATGAGGAAATCATAATTATAAATCTTATTTAAATAAGACCTCCATCCTTGGTTAAGCTCCCTGACCTCAATCACCCTGGTCGGCTCTCAAGACCTCAGTTTTAAGAGCCGCCCAGATCTCTTCAATCACCCATGGAGCTCAAGACGAACCCACTAGCAAAATAAATGTTGTCACTTGCCAGCAACATGGCGGCTCTCAGTACGCCAATTAGTGCCTGGTAAATTACTTTCCAGACGGCAGCCAGGAAATCTTTCATAGCATGCAGGAGCCAATCAGACAAGAGATATAAACCTGGACCCTCGCTCAGCCAATCAACGGACGGCCACGCCCACATCAATGAAAAGAGCTCCGTAGTTTCGGGACACATTAAACTTAAAACACACGTACCTTTGCAATGCGTTTGTGATTGGACCGTACTTTATTTGATACGCCCAGATAACATTGCGCCAATACATGAATACTTCACAATCGTGTGCCCCAATCACGTGTAATTCAGTCAGAAAGGGAGTGACTTCACATCTAGACGGCAACCAATGGAGAAACGACGCCGGCTCTAGTATGTACAGTACTGTGAAGTTTAGCCTGATGCCAAATAATAACGCGAGTTTTGCAGGTCCCTAATTATGCGCCCATACGTCGTGTTTAGAGAAGTTTCTCAATGTTACAGCGTCAGCACTAGCCAATATCCCCCCCCACACAGTTTATGTATTTAAGTACCTATAGAATAATTACTCTGATAGCACTATAGAACATACATATCATACATTTTAAACACACTTACCTTCGAAGACTCTGGCAGTCATCTACTGTCCATCGCTTGCTATCGCGTGTCGACGCGAGATATCTAATCAGAACTCGGCTAAGTTTTCTACTATCTCGAGTAGAATATCGAGTGCCAGTCTATTCCCAAAAACACTGCCAAGACGAAAACTGCCTCAGTGATAGCCATCGGTTCCAACCGAGATTGCTGTAGCAAATTAGGCAACGCGATTGCTTTGTAACCGAAGTGTCCTGGTTAATACTCCGGAGGAGACAAAATTACTAGTAGGGTTAGGAAAAATTCGCGACTTCATTTCAGGACAAGATAGATTTCAAACGCGTGTACATTGACGTCACCTTTGCAATTGGATCGGAGTTTATTAGACACACCTTGAGCAACTCCGCGCCAATAGCCGACTTGCAAGGGAACAAGAAGCGAATCCCGCACTATCAACTGCGGGGTAAAACTAGGGCAGCAGCCAATGAACAAACATCTGAGGTTCGGCTATATAAAGGATTGTGGAGTCTAGCATACGGGTCATTGAACTCGCGAATTTTTCCTATCCCTACCTATATGTGCCAGCAAAGACATGGACACTTCATTGGCTGATGCACTTTGTTTTCTTCACTTCTCCATTATTCTTGCCCACTCAGAGTTTACCAGCTTAACCGACAAATGTCTGTTGGTGAGTGATCCGTCCTCTGTGTTGTGGGGCAAGGCCAGCTTCACGTGTACATGTGTTTAGGGACACGTATTTTATACTTGACAGTTTTTATTGGGCCGAAATACATTTTTCGAAGGGAAGTTATTTTATGTAATGCTCCTTGTTAACCAAAGTAAAGAACTATATTGAAGATGTAGGTGCATGCATGACTTTTAAAATGCTCGGGGATTTTTAATAGATATACGGAAATTTCGCGGATTCATTCAGCAACAAGTTGGACTCCACAAGACTGTGTATTCGAGCATCAGTTAGTAGTTCATTGGCTGTTGCTCCAGTTTAACACCAGACCAGGTATCACGGGATTCGGTTCTTATTTTCCTTGCAGGTTCGTTATTGGTTGAAAGTCGTTCGGGGCGTGTCTAACAAACTATCTTACAATGAAAGCAGAAACACATATGTACACGTAAATAAAGTTTAACTTCTCCTCAGATGAATCCGCCAAATTTCCGGGCCTCTAGTAATCAGTGTCAATACAAACAAGCAAAAATAAAAGACACTCAAAAGGCAGAATGTAAGAAAAAGTAGTTTAAAGAAATAAAAATATTTGCCCAAATATTTTCTGTTACGTTTATTTCCTTTTGTTCTTTTTTTAATTCAGAAAATCAGTGCATATTTCTAGCAAAAAAAAAAAAAACTTGAAAATATTTCCAGCAGTGCATATTGGCGTAGCGGCTTTCAAGAAAGCTCAAATATCTTAACTCAACAACTTATTGGCGTAAGCACAGCAGACTCACGTAAAGTTCGAGCCGAAAAAACTGCAGCGTCTGACACTTGTTCTGTGGCAATGCTATCATCAGTCGCCAACGATCATTAATTTACAATAATGTTGTTAGAGCACATGCATAATTTTTTAACGTTATATAAGTCAATGATTTACTGATAAACAACAGATAATAAAGAAATCGAAGGACGAATAATCCTACATAAATAAAGAAATGACCAAGTTTTATTTCTATGTTTACAGGCAATGAACTAATTGCACTAATTCTAGTATACACAAAACAGTGAAGTCTAGCCTCTTTAATGATACTAGGCCAATGACATTTTGAGAATATATTGTTGTATATAAATTTTCACTGTAAATTTTAATCAAATTGTCTTGCAAGAGCTTATTGCTTTAGTCTGAAGAATATATTATATTAATGATGTAAACCTTCCACCAGAGAAAGAATTCCTTGCTGAAACTGAACTTTAAATCTATTACATACTCAACAATTTTTAGTTTCGGGTGTTGTAACAGAGGAGATTTTTGGTCAGACAAGTGCTTACGAATTCTTTATCCCATTAAGATCCACTTTAATTTACGGTTTCAGGTGTTGCAAACAAAGAAATTTTTTATGTATGCTGTACTTAAGTCGGCATAGCGCTTGTTTCGTTGTCACAGCCAATGAGCTGTAGGTTATAATGTTCGGCTACAGTTATTTGAACCAATTATGACCTAGACCAATAAGAAGGATTGCCAATCACTTACCCACATGTAAGATAGTTGGTCGCCGAGCTTTCCAGTGTGCAATACAGACCAGAAATTATCTACACGTGCGTAATGTGCACAACTGTGTACACTGGGTCTGAATGGGTTAAAATTAGGGACACCCCAATTTCGCGAAAAGATTTCCGCGCACAGTAGATATCTACTGTATACCCAAAGGGAGCATGACCAGTTTTCTTTTACTTATTGGTCTCGCGTCTTTGGGACAAAGCTTTTGTTTACTAGGAACTAGGTTACTCTTGTAGCGTGCGTCTGTTATTCGAGAGCAGACGCCTTTACGTGTAATGTGCAAATCTTCCAGTGACGAAAGTGGATCTGAGCTAAAGCTGTCCCTACTTTATAATACCTTACGCAAAGGAACCTGTGATAAGAATTTCTATTGGTCCGTGGTACAAGTAGCAACGAATAATGAAAAGTTGTCGTGTTAGTAGCACCCAACAGAATTAGTCAGGTAAAGGCGCTGCATGTATCTATTATGCACAGATACCTGAATAATTCGAGGATTCATTTTGGGCCAAGCTAGAATTCGAAACACGTGCGTTTACATACCTTAAGCCATTGGCCCTCACGGTGTTTGACACCTCCTGAAGAACGATGTCCAATTGTCGTCTTCCACTGTGACAGCAGACAACCAATATGCAGTTGATATCGGCGTATCTATATATAAGACTTTAGAGGCTACCCTGCAGGTCATTGAACACGCGAATTTTTTGGGGTCTCTAATTATGCACCACGTCATGCTAGCTGATATATCCTCGAGCTACAGTATTAAGAGACTTAAAAGGCAAGCTGGCAAAATGTGAAATGGTTATTAAAGTCTGTAATTATTAATGGACAATACGTCGTTTTCACTGGTCTATTGTTAGGGACAGGAACATTTCGCGAGTTCAATGACCTGTAGGCTAGACTCCTCAGTCCTTTTCGTATTGGAGCCTCAGCTGTGTGTTCATAGGCTGTTGCCCCACAGCTGGCAATTATGAGATTCGCAAGGTGTTTCCTTGCAAGTCTGCTATTGGCTCAGAGGCGTGCAGGGCAGTTCTAATAAACTGTGATCCAATCGCGAAGGTGACTTCACTATATGTGTGTTTGAAGTCTATCTTGTCCCGAAATGAATTCGCGAAATTTTCCTATCCCTATATATTGCATGTCATACTCGTGATTCGTACACGAGGATTCCCCACTCGCGCGCTTGGCTACTGCAATATTGCTATGTATCGATCGTCTCCGGTGTGCGCCAATTTTCACAATGCATTTAGAGCAATTCGTTCACTGTAACTTCACACTTTTCCGAATACCTGCCTAAGTTCTACTTCCAGGATATTCCTCCGCCTCGTGCAAACAAAGCTTAGAAAATTACACTCTAAGAAATTATTTGTAAATTTGCAATATCAGTGTATAGGCATGTACAGTGGAAAAGCGCGAATTGTAAAATATTTTCCCACACGCCCACCGTAACGTTCCTATAGTTGTTCAGGAAAGATTCAAATGCATAGAAAAGTTCCCAACTTTGTATATTAGCACCGCTAAACATTCCCATATTTCAAGCCTGACATGTAGTATTATTCCCATATACTGTGTAGGTAGGCATAGGAAGAATTCGCGAGTTCAATTACCTGTATGCTAGACTCCACAATCCTTTGTATAGTCGAACCTCAGGTGTTTGTTCGTTGGCTGTTGTCCCAGTGTTACCCCGCATTTGACAGTGCGGGATTCGCTTCTTGTTCCCTTGCAAGTCGGCTGTTGGCGCGGAGTCGTTCAGGGCATGTCTAATAAACTCCGATCCAATTGTAAAGGTGACATCAGTGTACACGCGTTTGAAATCTGTCTTGTCCTGAAATGAAGTCGCGAATTTTTCCTAACCCTATGTATAGGTTAAAAATATCCATTACTTGGGATAGGAAAAATTCGCGAATTCATTTAAGGACAAGATAGATTTCAAACGCTTGTACACTGACGTCACCTTTGCAATTGGATCACAGTTTATTAGACACGCCCTGGAGCGCTCCGCACCAATAACCGACTTGCAAGGGAACAAGAAGCGAATCCTGCAGTGTCAAATGTTGGGTAATACTGGGGCAACAGCCAATGAACAAACACCTGAGGTTCGACTATACAAAGGATTGTGGAGTCTAGCATAAAGGTGGCTGAACTTGCGAAATATTCCTACCCCTACTAATAACTAACCTACACAGCTACAAAGAACAGAATCTAAAAAAAAAAAAAAGTTTCTTTTCAATATTAAGTTTTGTTCCACACATTGAGTCCCGCCTTCAGAGTACGACGCGACTGGGCCAAAGAACATCAATTTGTGTCACCGTCGTATGAGGCGGGAAGAGAAATGTGGGTAGCCTTTCGAGTAAGTGAAGAGATTTGGGCTTCTCTTAACTGCGAAGTCTTGAGAGCCGATGAGGGTGATTGAGATGAGTATGGATTGGTGCCGGAATGGAGGGGTGGGGGAAATGGGAGATCCCCGAGAAGGCCCGCTGACCAACGGCATCTTCCGGCACGATTGCCACTTAGAGGGTCCGGTAACCCGGCCGGGGATTGAACCCGGTTCGTCTTGATGGGAGGCGAGCGTGTTAATCGCTCAGCCATCGCGGCCCCTACCTACCAGGATCCCCATTTGAGAAAATCCGGGAGTGGCCCTGCCGAGGATTGAACCCGGTTCGCCTTGGTGGGAGGCGAACAGTCTAATAACTGAGCCACCGCTGCCCCATAAGGTTAGCTATTGGCCGGCGTGTAGTTTACCTGTCTCTGGTTGGCGAACGGCGTTCACCACTGCAGAAAAATCAGTTGTGTTGGTGTCCGAACCAACAACGTTCACGGCGTCACGGTGGCTGAGCGGTTAACCTGCTCGCCTCCCACCAAGGCGATCCGGGCTCAATCCCCGGCAGGGTCACGCCCGGATTTTCGCATGTGAGAATCATACCGGAAGATGCCGTTGGTCGGCGGGTTTTCTCGTGTGTCTCCCATTTCTTCCGCCCTTTCATTCTGGCGCTGCTCTATACTCACCTCAATCACCCTCATCGGCTCCCAAGACCTCGATGTTAAGAGCCACACCAAATTTCTCGACGAAAATGGCGTGCGGGTCCTTTCATGTGGCTACGAGCGTGGCTGGGGGTTCGCAGTATAAGTGGCTGTTTTACCTCGATCTCACCAATCTCTGTTCGCAGAGATTCGGTACAGACATTTGCTACTAGTTTCGAAAATAGTGAGTACAAAAATCACCAGTGCCGGGACGAACAACGGCCTTCCTAAACTCACAACATCAGAGTTCAGGACCCCTTAGTAGCCCAGCCAAACGATAGTATCCCATTTATATGTTAACCCATCAATCATCATCCTAATACCCTCTCCTCTGTTGTAATGTTCTCTTGACAGTGGTTTCTCAATCATTTCGATTATATAAAAAATGTATTTTCTTTCATATTTCTTAAAAAATTACTTTCATAAATGGTAGATAGGCTTAAATTAATAATACATTATTAAACTACTTCTTTCGAAATTAAACCCCCTCCCCCAAATAAAACAAAATTTTAATTTAATTTAATTTTACAAATTTTATGTAACAGTTCGCCACTTTTAATTGGGATCAATGTGAGGGACGGGGGATTAAAAAGCTGTCCAACGATCCCCTTTTCGGCTACTACCCGATAAGAGAAATGATCATCGTTATATCGTAAGCATATTAATTAACTTAAATTAAAAATTATAGAGTTCAGTTATGGCCAATGGCCGAGCATTATTCAAATTTGTAATTTCTTTGTTATTGTCGTTGTTTGACCTCTGTATTCTTAAATAGTTTGTGACTATGGTTTCTGTGAGTGCACAACATACTGACTCAACAGACTCCCACGTTATCTGTGTTTGCTATCAGCACATGCAGCCGCAATGCTAGTGTAGCGGTACTCTTATCTTCCCTGGTAACCAACAGGTTCCCGTATACTTCTGGCTAGTTAACAGGAAGTTGCATTTGGAGTGAGCAACAAGAGACCTGTTAATAAACTGACAGACAACGTGTTGGTTAAATTCTCGGCACTGTCGAATTTTGGCGAAAAGATTTCCTCACGTGATATATTTCAATACTATACGGACGTACCAGCAGTTTTCTTTTGCTTATTGGTGGTGTGAGAAGCCACTTTCTTGTTTGACTGGCCAATCGGAATCAGCTAACTTCAGCACTGTACGTCTGTGATTCGGGCGCAGATACTTCTAGACGCGTAACACACAAACCATCCAACCAGGAAACTGGATCTGAGCTATGGTGCTATGAAATACAACTGGTCGTGAAAGCGTTTCGCGAAATTCGGGTGACCCTAATAATAGACATTTACTAAGGATTCTCACGAAAAAATCTCGTGACCAACGGTATTTCATAACACTTTAGCTGAGATACACTTTCGTCATTGATAGGGACCTGCAAAATTTGCGTTTTTATTTCGGGACACATTAAACTTAAAACACGTAATTTTGCTATACGTTTGTTAATGGACAGTACTTTATTCGACACGCCCCAGGTAACTCTTTGCGCCAATAAATGAACACTTCACAATTGTGAGCTCCAATCACCTGCAGTTCAGTCAGAAAGGGAGTAACTTCATATCTAGGCGGCAACCAATGGAGAAACGATACCGGCTCGAGTATCTACAGTACTGTGAAGTTTAGCCTGATGCCAAATAATAACGCGAATTTTGCATGTCCCTAGCCATTGGATGATTTACGTGTTCCACGTCTCCAGTGTCAGCTCGCGAACCACACACGTACAGTATAGGAGTATGGTTTTTGTGATTCGTCAGTCAGGTAGGAAAATGGTTTCTTGCAATAAACAAAATAAAACTGCAGATATGCCTATTGGCAGAGCCCCGAATATTTCGCGAATTCGTCCGGTGCCGAGGTAGACTTCAAACACTTGTTCTTTTCTATTACTACTGTGATTCGACTGCAGTTATTTAGACACGCCCAGTTTAACTGTGAGCCAGTAGTAAGCAGGAATCAGTAGCTTGAGTGAGTGTTGAGTAGTGCTGTACAGAGGCCTCACTAGATCGTAGCTACCAATAAGCAGAGACCTGCAAAATTCGCGTCATTATCTGTCACTAAGCTAAACTTCACAGTACTATATATACTCTAGCCGGCGTCGTTTCTCCATTGGTTGCTGTATGAGTGTGGAGCCACTCCCTTTCTGACTGGACTGCACGAGTTTATACCAGACAAATGTGAAGTGTTTATTTATTGGCGCAGAGTTACCCAGGTATGGTACAATTGCATAAGTATTGCAAAGTTACATGTGTTTGAAGTTGAACGTGTTCCCAAACAATAACGCGAATTTTGCAAGTCTTTATCAATAAGTAGGCATAGGAAAAAATCGCGGATTAATTTCAGGACAAGATAGATTTCAAACGCGTGTACACTGACGTCACATATGCAATTGGATCAGAGTTTATCATACACGCCCTGGGCGACTCCGCGCCAATGGCCGACTTGCAAGGGAACAAGAAGCGAATCCCGCACTGTCAAATGTGGGGCAACACTGGGGCAACATCCAATGAACAAACATCTGAGGTTCGACTATACAAAGGATTGTGGAGTCTAGCATACAGGTCATTGAACTCGCGAAATTTTTCTATCCCTTCCAATAAGAAAACGTTAGTGTCTCGAATGTACAGAGGAATTTCAAGTCTAGCCTGCTTCCATATTAATCCGCGAAATTTGGGCGTCCCTTCATATAGATCTACTTGCTTGAATCAGTTATAAGTAAAGCGACATTTTTATTTTTTGAGAAAAGATTTATTCTCAAGCTATAATTCAACTTCTTGCGTGCAAGCTTCCAAATTTCCTTCTGTCATTGGTAGAGGCCTGCGAAATTTTGCCAATTCATTTCAGGTCAAGCTATACTTAAAACATACGTGCATTTGACTTTCTCTTCCAATTGGTTCGCAGTTTGGAAGCCACACACTAGACAAACTTAATAACTAGAGCTAGTGATTTTTCGCGAAAAAATTCGAGTACACGGTAGACTTCAATACTATAAGCATCCATCAGCAGTTTGTCTACTGCCATTATTTGCTGTCTGATTGAGAAGGCGTTTTCGTATTTGACCGAGCCACTCAGAATTCGGCAACATCGGCACGACTCATACGTGATTCGTGTGCAGACAGTTAACACGTGTTAAAAAGTAATTCAGCCAATCAAGATAGGTAAACAACCCTATAGTGTTCTGAAGTATAACTTGTGTTGAAATATTTCCGCGAAATTTCTCTACCCCCTTTCTCTCACCCAGATGAAGGCTGTTCACAGTAAAGTGAGCACTTTTGAAATCAACCTCTGAAAAAAAGTCACTGCCCTTGCCTGTATGTACTTTAACGGGGACACTGACTGCCATGAGCACAGTCAAGTTGTGAAAGACAGAGAGGAAATAGTTCCACGCTATATTACAAGTGTTAAGTAAATATTTGTAAACAGTGACCTATTTTATAATACTTTTTCATTTTTTAAAATCCATACGAGTTTAAGAATAAAAATATCTTTTAATTATTTTCTAAACACCTTACAGTTGTCCTTGACTGACGCACTAATGAAGTGACAAGGCCCATGGCAACGTTAATTGTATACGTATGGTGGAAGAATATACAATGTGTATGTACGCAAGTAGTCTTAAGCAGGGCTTTCAAAAGTGCTCGTTTTATCGTGAACAGCCTATAGCATCTGATTGGCGAATGACGTTCCGTCATTCTACTGACGTGTGCAGCTAATGCTTAAGTATTCGCGCTGCTAGTGTCTCCTCAGCCATCTCGTGATGCTGATTTGAGAATTCGTATTTTCACTGACGTCGTATAATATGAATAGGGATGAAAAATTCGTGAGTTCCGATGACCTGTAGGCTAGACTCCACAGTCATGTGTATACTCGAGCCTGAGATGTTTGTTTATTGGCTGCTGTCCCATAGAGTAGTCAGTGTTGCTTCACGCCTGGCAGTATGGCACTCGCTACTGGTTTCCTTACAAGTCTGCTGTTGGCTCAGAGTCTTCGAGGACGTGTTTGAGTAACTGCGATCCAATTGCAAAGTTAACTTCAGTGTACACGTGTTTGACGTCCATCTTGTCCTGAATTGAACTCGCTAAAAGTTCCTATCCCTAATTTTGAAACACGAAAACACAAAAGACGAAACATGTGAAGAACGTCGAGTGTTTGCCTCTACAAAACGTACCCCTCTCGCCCCGTGAAAAACCTTCACGTCGCTGAACTGCCGTTCACGCTGTAGAAATACGACCTTGAATTTGTTTATCTCGCAGTTAACTTTGTCTGGACAATTTCTGCATTGTCCAACAGATGCCAGGCTGATAAGACGGGAGAGTGTTAGTTCTATAATCGCGCGAGGAAACTAATATTCAGAACTTTGCGAACAGTTCGCTGAAGTCATGTGCAGTACACTACGACCAGGGGAACTTTGTTTCCGCGAATAGAGTTTCGCGCAAAGCATTATTTCAATAACCCATGTCTAGAGATAGGAAAATTTCGCGAATTCGTTTTGGGACAAGATGCGACGTCAAAAACATAAACAGCGAAGACACCGTTGCAATTGGATCTCCAGTTTGTTGAACACGCCCTGGACGTCTCTGAGTCAATAGCAGACTTACAAGGAAACTCGTAGCGAGTCCCATACTGCCAGGTGTGTTGCAACACTGGCTATTCTCTGGAGCCGCAGCCAATGAACGCACAGCTGAGGCTCGAGTGTGCACAAGACTGTGGAGTCTGGCCTACAGGTCATTGAACGCGCAGAGTTTTCCTATCCCTACCTATGTCTCCTGAAATTGTTCTTAAAGTGTTTCGCCTGAAGAAGAGGGCAGACTCCAGGTCCCGATACGTCGTGAAGACTTTCAAAGGCTATTCACGATGAGCTGAGCACTTTAAAAATGAACCTTAGAAGAAAAGTCGCTGGCTCTGCATGCATATATTTCAATGGGCGCGCTGACTGACATTCGCATAGTAAATTTGTTATCGATGGCTGGAAAGTAGTTGCATATCTTAACGTCGAATAAAAGTGTTGGGTTACCATTTGTGGTAACTTAAAATTATTTCTTTCGTTTTCTGCTTTTTTTAATGCATCGACGTGTAAAAATGAGCAGATATGTAAAGTATTTACTTTCTGAATACTTTCAATGTTTCATTTGACCGGCGCATGAATAAAGTGACGAGGTGTTCATGGCAATGTTAATTCTTCATAAGGCGGAGGAATACACAACGTGTATACAAGTAGATCTTAAGCAGGGCTTTCAAAAGTGCTCATTTTACCGTGAACAGCATTTTTTTTAAAAATCATTTTTTCGTCGTTCTGTGTCCTCTCTATTTGTTTTTGTAGTCTTTCCTCCGGTTATTTTCGCGATTCCTGTGTTCTTCGAAGTGTTGAATTATTTGGTTTTATAAACTGACAAGGAATATTTTTTCCTGACTTGTGTTTCGTTATGGTTTTTTCTTTCTTTATGTGCGTTTCTGTTTTTATTGTTCAGCTGTGTCCACTGATATTGTTTTTTTTTTGCGCTGTTTTGTTCACTCTGTGTTGTGTTTTTGTTTACGTCATCGTGTTGTCTTTTCGTTTGTTTTGCGTTTGTTGTCTGTCCTGTTTTGTAATAGCGGATGTCCGTCCGTCTTTATGTCGTTTTAATTATATACGTATTTGTTTTCTACTGACAAGGAAAGATATTTTCCTAATTGTTTGTCTGTAGTGTTGTGATTTTTTTTTTTCGTTTTTGTCTTGCTGAGTTCTGTCTGTCTGTCTGTGTGTGTGTATGTATGTGCATTTTTTTCTAGTCTTATGGTCGGCAATGGACACAAGTCAACTCACACCATCACAATAACATCCCATGTGGAGGGACAGGTGTATTTCGCGAAAATATTCATGGCCATGCTAGACGTCAATATTCTACGATCCCAACCCCAACTTACTTTGGTAATTGGCCGCGTGTTTACGTGAGAAAACAGGTTCCTATTTGACTGGGCCAATCGTAATGAAAGTAGCCCGATACTGAGCGTCCGCGATTCCCGGACACTTGAGGCGCGTGTCATTTAAAACCATTCAACCACTGAAGTGCGTATGAACAAAAGTGTTTTTTCAGTACAACTGGTCTTGAAACCTCTTCGTGAAAAACACCTGCCCCTACCTGCGTACATCGTGCAATAACGTTTTCGTTACTGGCCGCGCGCATTTGTGAGAAGGCATTTCGACAATTGATTGAGTCTGCAGTCAAAATTATGTAATGGACGCATTTTATTTTCTGGCCACACCCTCCAACAAACACGACCATTCAGGTGTAACTGCCAGGAAAATGTGTTTTATAGTTAACTATAAAATATTAATTTAGTATACATTATAAGCTATACATTGTAAATTATAATTTAATTTAACATTAATTTACTTTATAACTCTAATGCATCTAAACAGTAGTCTCTTGGTTGATTTTTGGTTTCACAGCCCTTGAAAACATTAACTGAAACAAAGACATCAGTTCACTCACCATCTTTTGGCACTAACCAAACTACAGACGTCAGAATACAGCTTTAATCAACAGTCTATGTCAGCCATAACTCTTACAAAATATTAATAATTTGAAATGTAGTTTACAATGACACGCATTGAGACTTTGATACAACGTGACAGTATTTCCACATAAATCCATTACAGCTCACAATTTCAACGATTCTCAAGATTCACTGTTATAATTATTTATTTAACCAACTTGCCAATTAAAGTCAAGCAGTGTCTTTACTTGTCACGAAATTACAGTAAAAGTGACTTTGTTGGCGGCCAGAACGCAATAGATACATGTTCTTGTGTAGGTACGTTTTTTTTTGTCACCATGAATCATCTTCTTACTATTGATAAAAAGTTGAGTATGGCTGGGTTGGGGGAACGGCCGTTTGTTTTACGTGAATACGTTTACGTTGACGCGCTCGGACGCCTTGATGTTCATTTTACGTTCCCGGCACCGCTTCACTCGAACATTTGGGGTTTATGGGTATCGAATTATTACTTTTGAGACGCTCTTTCCAACCGTATACGATTTCTGCATTTCAACTTAGCTTTTTGACGAGTGTAGGCCGAAATTGTGTTAAGTTTGAATTCTTTACATTAAACGCACACTATTTCACAATGACCACGCCACACAAATGTTTGTATACACGCAATCGATTGATCGTGACGCGATATCTCGATTGAAACACAAACGAGCGTCGTAGCTTCTCCTAGTTAGAAGTTATATTAAGCGGACGTTATAAGACGCGTCGGAACGAACTCAAAATTACGGCGCCTCCCCCCCCCCCTTCATCTTGCACGCAGTCACCACTCATTGTAACATATTCTTTGATCCTTTGGCAATAGAGTGGTGTGATTGAATTTTGAATGTAGACGATAGATTCGTAGCTGTAATGACAAACTTGATCCCCCGAATTTGTTATCATCGGATTTTCTGGATTGCCTCCCACTATGGTTGCAAATATTTAAAGACGTGTTCACGTCAAAAGGTGCATCAGGAATTCCGAGTTTGCACACACGGTGTCTTTCTACTACGTAGTCATATTATACCAATCACTATCACGATGCTTTGCTACATACGAGATAATGCGATCATTAGCAATCAGATCTTTAGAACATCCCCTCTCTCTTCGCTTAGTACGCAAGGTTGGCACAGACGCGGCGAAGATTATGCTCACAGGAACCCTGGATTCCCTGCACGAATGAAAGACCTTAACTTTGCGATATAGAAAGTATACGACGCGGGAGAGGATAAGGTAAAGTTGTTTGAATAGAAGTAATGGCCGAGATATGAGCACAGCGAAGTTAGAGTGAAGGATAGGGACAAATAGATTCAACTTTACAACATTAACGCAAAAGAACGAACGCCATGGCTTTAAAATGCATAGAAACCGCCAGTCCCCAGCAAAATAATAATAATAAGTGACCAAAGTACAGAAAGAGTAAAGTTACTAAATAATAACATATATTGGGCCACATGTTTTTCGCGGAAAGATTTCATACCTAGTTGTACTCCAAAACACGTTAGTTCAGAATCAAAATCGCTGTTGGGTGTTTTCCACTCACACGCTTCTTAAATGTCTGCCAGCCAATCACGGACGATCAGTGCCAGGATGACTTTATTCTGATTGGCCCAGCCAAGAAGGAAATATTTTCTCACACAGACACGCAGCCAATAGCCATAGGAAATTTGTAAACCTGCACTTAAGAAGTTGAAATCCATTCTATGCAAACATTTTGTTCGCGAAAAACAGGTGGCCTTAGACATAGACATTACAAAAAAAAAAGAGTAGAAAATTTAACTACATAAATGGTACAGTATATAGAGTTTTTGAAAATAAAGACAAGAAAGACACATGACTGCGAAATACCGGCAAATACAATATATGAAAAAATACAAATGGAAGGAATTAAATTTTAAAGGAGAATGGTTGTTACGCCTTATAGGGGAAAAAATACAAAGGACGGAACAGGCAACCACCTAATACTCGCTGAAAGAATAATAAATTATATATGTTTATATACAGAAATTTGGGGACACATTCTCCATTTTTTCTCTCTCTGCTGCTGAGACACAATCAAAGCAATGGTAACCAATTACCTGTTAGTTCGGCGTATTGCACATAACATTCTCTCTTGTAAATAATCAGCGAATAATATTTTTTTCCATGGGAGGCGAGACGATTTCGCTTGTAACTACAGATTGGGTTATAAACACGTGAGATTTTTCTTCTCTATATTCGGCTTTGGGTGTTGTTTATGGTATAACAATATTATGAGGGATTTCGATAAGTGAAATTCAGTTAATTTTAATTGACTGGCGAAATAGAAGAATACATCAGCACTTGTAAAGTAGTTAGAAATGTCACTAAATTTCAATATTCCGTAATTTTATAAATTGTAGGACGTAAATGACAAAATGTGAAACAATTTTCCATGATTTTTTTTCGCAAATATTACTCGAAGAAACGAAGTACCTGTTCGTTGTTGCAGGTGTAACACAGTGCGCCTGCTTGTCAGTTTTCCCGCAAATCTGTTGGTTCTTTGTAACACCGGTAGACTGATTTTTCATCTTATTCGCACAAATTGCAAACACTGACTCAAGGATTTCCGAGAGGAACATCAAAATCACGTCATCAAATAAATGTGCTATTTTTTTTTACATCAAGTGTCCAGGAAACGTGTTCTTTGATAAGAGAAAAAAAATTATTTTCGTTACATTAACACTTTCAACGCAGTGCCCATCAGACATGCGCGCAATCGTTTGTTAATAATTCTCCCCCTTTAAGATCCCATAATCTCATCCAAACAATTTTATTGCGAAGTCTAAAAACACTGTGGTATCATTTACCTGTCTTTACTTTTCAACGCGTGTTAACTGCCTGCACACGAATCACGTAGGAGCCGTGCCGATGCTGCCGAATTCTGAGTGGATCGGTCAAATATGAAATCCCCTTCTCAAGCTAACAGCAATCAATGGCAATAAACAGACTGCTGTTGAGTGTTTATAGTATTGAAGTCTACCCTATACTCAAATTTTTTTCGTGGAAAATCACAAGCCGTGTGTATAACTATAAAATACGTGAATGAGCTTGATAAACTGATAAACACTATTCGACTCGCTGCTGTTATACGTAAACGTCAACATGCCCAATCCCATGAACACAGTAGATCATTACAACCATTCACCGGTACACCTGATGAACTCTCTGTGGACAAAACGTACAAAAGACGTAGCGCAAGAAACAAGCAAACGGGACAATGAAATGTTCTCCCCTTCATAGACGCACAAAGATATTTATCATCAAGTTTTCTGCGAGCGGTAATTTTATTTCGCTGCGCGTAATAATTCACCTATAGCTGAAAGTGTTCAAACTATGTACGAAGATCAGGAAAATGTTGTTAACTGTTGAAGGCCGTAATTATATAAACAGTTGAGATGAACGAAGAATGCAAACAAAATGTTTTTCACAAGTTAACTGGTGTATTCGCTGATCAATAGGGACATGCGAAATTCGCGTTATTTTGAGGTTGCAGACTAAACTCCAAAAAAGAGCCATATGTTAGTTTGAGGTCTGCCACTCGCCGAAAGTTTGCGCCGCACTCCCGCAAGCACACTTACAGCCAATAGTAAAAGCCAATAGGTAGACTCGTCAGTAGGGCTGCCTGTTTTTCGCGAAAAAGATTTCAGGATCACTTGTACTCCAAAACACTAGAGATCAGAACTACTTCCGTGAGTAGATGATTTTAACTGTCAGGCATTGCAGGTGTCTGCCCACAGGTGCCTGTCGTAGTTACCTACAGGTGCCTGTCGTAGTTACCTAATTCTAATTGGTCCAGTCCGGTAAGCAACTCTCTCCCGACAAAGGCACGTGGACAATAACCAAAGGAAAACTGCACGTATGCCATAGGACATTGGAGTCTAGCCTTCACGCAAATCTTTTCGCGAAAAACAGGTAGCCCTACTCATCAGTAGAGACCAAAATAATTCGCGGAATTTTTCAGAACAAGCTAGAATTCAAAACACCCGTGTCTGTATAACCTTAACCATTGGTCACACGGCGTTTGACACCTCCTGAGGAACAGTGGCCCAATCATCTCCTTCCACTGTGACAGCAGACAACCAATGTGCAGTTTATATTGGCATATTAGTACATAAGAGTGTAAAGTCTAGACTGCAGGTCATTAAACTCGCGAATTTTTCAGATCTCTACTCATAAGTCACCAGTAACACAGCCACTTTGCTAAAGGACGCTCGTATATTCACCAGCAACAGATGAAACAACATAATTTATTTGGGTAGGTATACGGAAGTGAAGACTAGACTGACGCCAAATAATGTCAATGTTGCATGTCTCTACTGATGAATAGGGACGGGTGATTTAAGTAGGAAAATTTACATGCAGACTTGTCTTTGAAATCCTAGTTGCAGATCTGGGGTTTTCCTTCACTTCTTGACCACGTGTGTTTGAGAGTACTTAAGCATACAGTGTTAAAACAGCCTCATATTCTGCGAACTAAGGGCCGCACAAGCCAACAAAATTATGTCACTTGCTAACAACATGTCGGAACACCATTTGCCAATAAGCGCCTGATAGTTTACTTGCCAGCCGAATGAGGCATAAAGCCCGTTACCGGAACATTTTGTAGCTAGTAGGGACACCTGTTTTTCGAGAAAAGAGTTCAGGGCATGCTGTGTTCCAAAGCACTTTAATTCAGAATCACTTTCGTGATTGGATCACTTGAATTGTTACTCGTGTTATCTGTCTGCCAGCGAATAACGGACGGTCAGTATCGGGACAAAATTATTCTGATTGGCCACCCATGTAATAGACTCTTTTCACACAAAGACAAGCGACCAGTAGTCAAATGAAGATCGGAAATGTGCACATAGCAGGCTGTAGTCTATCCTCAGCATAAATTTTTTCGCGAAAAACAGGTGGGCCTACCAATAAGAGAATGTCACCATTTCGTCTCTGTGTAGATATTTAGTCTGTGGCACTGCGTTATTCGACTGGGCTAGTCATAATTAGGCCACTTCGGCACCAAGCATGAGTTATTTGAGAGCAGGTACCTAAGACACTCGGCAACTGAAACCATCCAGTTGCGAAAGAGTATCTTAGCTGACGTGTTTTGGAATACAACTTCACAGGAACTTCTTCGTGAAAATCGGGTGTCCATACGCATCAACATCGGGATTCGAGAACTATATTAGCGCCGGCCTTAGAACGGATTTGGCTCCGCCTACTCTAGTGAAAGAGAGAGAGAGAGGGACAGGACGACTTGCAAAGCACCAACCACATGTAGTTGGCAGGCGGGCTGACGAATCTGCTGGCACTCCCTCCCACCAGCCGTACCACTGTCGTAAAATTGTCCCCTCTCCCGGGGAGATGCGGCCCGACAGTGGAAGAGCTTCCAAGTCCTAAGTTACGATGGCACTACTGCAATCATTGTGTTTCTGGGGTGTGCTGCTGTTGACCCCACTCTCCCTTCTTCGAGTTCTTCCGACGTCGAGGATAAAGGTGCGGATTCCCTGGTGAAGGTTCTCGGACGGGGTCACCGTTGGCCGATGCTCCTCCTCCACAGCGCCTGGAACCGCGTGGCGCCCGGAAGCCACGACAACAGGTCGCTCCTGCTGAGAGGCACCTTGTGCAGGTAGGCGTTCAAACCCGTTGAGAATGTAACGCAGTGCGATGGGCTTCACCACAGGCGTCAGCAAGTTCAGAATCTGCGGGGCCTTCTCGTTTAACACTTCGTTCACCAGATCGCCCGTCTCCTGGCCGCCCATGATGCCGCCGAAGTTGCTCTGCGACCACAATCAAACAGAGTGTGATCGTATTTTTACACAGTTTGAAACATTCAGTTAGTATAGAATATTGATGTATAAACAACATTACCAGGCCTTCTACTAATTCACATCAACATATAGCACAATTCGTGAATATTAGCCACTGAGATAATTTTCAATATATAATAGAAAACATACACAGATTATAACTATACGGCTTATGTCATTCTCATCATCTGCACATGTCCCAAACACAGACTCGGGATTTTCCGAGAGGAGCGTCAAAATCGCCTGATCGAAATGACTTAATGTTTGTATACACCTAGTTTCCAGTAAACGTGTTCTTTGGTACAAATCAATATGCATAACTGAAAATTTATATTATTGCTGAATCATGATGCCTAAGAGAGGTGCAGTGTGAAACTAGAGCCCATGATGTATCACGCGGACTCGACATTAAATTATGGTGAATCAACAGAGTCCAGCACGAGTCTAGGGTAAATTATGTATCACAAACATTTATCAAGGTTTTATTAAAAATGACAATGATGCCTGGATAGCTGGGGTCCAATACAAACCTAGAAACAGCAATGAATTACATAAGCACAGCATGAAATTAGAATTCGTGATACATAATTAGAGTCTAGCAGAAAATTATAATTCATAGTGTACCACAGGTATCTGGCATTAAATGTATTATTCGCGCGGGAGCACATGGATCTAGCACAAAAACACGATTTAATGATGAACAGATTCCCTAATAAGAATTAACCACAAAACTAGGGGTCACGGTATATCAGAAGGATTCAGAATAAATGTCGAAATGAATCAAAAGGGTGTGGCATGATCATAGGATTCCAAGCGATATATAGGTTAACGAATAAATCTAGGATTCGCTGTTTATCATCGGGTTAAACCTTGAAACCTCGTATTCCCTGTGTGTTTCAAGGGTTATGCTAAACATAAGACTGGCCCTGTGTCATTAGTGTTCAGTATACATTTTCCAGACTGACATTGGAATACAAGGATCCAGCATAAAACCAAGGTTCATGGATAAATAAATAAAATCGTAAGCCGTTGCCTCCTGAACAGAGAGTATATTAGCAATAATTCAGAGGTGCGTAAGAGCTATTGCGTTTTAGAGGCTCGTCATAAAATATTTTTATGCTATGTCTTAAACTAACCAAGAGTAGGGAAGATTAATTTAATAATATTTCAATTTTAAGAATTAACGTGTTGTTCAAAATATATTTTACTAATGTGACACACACTCATGTCTACAAAATTTTATTAGCTTACGTTTTATTGCATTTATTTATGTAAATATGATGTCTAAATTGTTATTAGTTTGTAAGTACCCCACAAATTTATCCTCGATTACATGTGATAGAATTGTGTTTATGTAAAATGATCTATTAAAATTTTTTTATATTTAAACCCTTAACACACCCACTGATTTTTTGTTAAACGTGTTGCAAAAGAAGACTTTTTTGGTGTGAACTGTAGTAAGAAGTTTTCCCATAACAGCCGACAATTTGGAAGCTGTATAAAGTGCTTCACTATAACTAAGCCACAAGAAGCAACCACTTGGTGTGTCAGTAGCAACCAATAGAATTTCAAGGGAAAGGCGATGTCCTTATTGGTGCTAACGTCTGGACTTTCACAGTAACAAACATGATTTTACCTACCCTGCGACATGTCAGACGTGAACGAAAATACTCGGGATAATATGTTAAGTGGCTAAAAAGTGGAAAACTCAGGATTACTGTACTTGAACATTTGTGGCAGTGGTGTGGATGACTCAAACAAAGAAATTTTATGGAATTCTTCCATTGCCAAAACTGATTACGGGAAAAAACCAACCAAAGGCAAAATATTTACCATGTCAAGAACCAGTTCAACTAAAAACAATTTAACATTCAATAAAAAATTTCAATATCTATACAGATACTAAAAAAATCAATCAAATGAATAATGCAAAAATATGCAAAAGTGAAAATGGAGTATTTATGCACAAATTGAGACAAAATTTTCACTAAAATTACTCACGAAAAATTGACAACCCAATTAACTTCATTTCACATGAAAACCTTTGGTTGTTTTTTTGCCTAGCAGAGAAATTCAATAAATTCAAGTTTAATTTAGGATGATACTTTTTCAACATTAAGTAGTTTTAATTGAAGTACTTCTATCTATTGGCAACATTTATAAATATAGACTCGGAAATTTAGCAAATTATTTTGACGACAAGTAAGACTTCAAAAAGTCTACATTTGACTTCCTTATTCAGTTAAATTGCAGTTGGTAAGCCACATCACGTACGACTTAAAGCCAATAAATAGCCTACCAGAAAACAAGGACCGAATAATACGCTGTCCTGAGTACAGGTCACGAGTAGGTTTCAGATCAATGCAGAGCTAAAACGAGCTAAGTGCAATTTGATTTACCTTGGAAGGGATATCACCGAGAGGCACACTAACTGGAGGGACCCCTTCCTCATCCCTGGCAGATGTGTTGGGATTGGCTGGCGGGTTCCCTCAACCCTTCAGAGATGTGCTGTGATTTGCTGTTGGCTGTGGGGCTACCCTTGTATTCGACAAACCGCCCAAACGACATTTGCGAGACTTCGAAATTTTTCGAGGAACTGTGGAGTGCTAGAGGATAGAGGCACTCCTGGAGTGTGGAGACATCATCTCCTCCCCCCCCCCCCCCTCATACCAGCAAGCGGCTGGTGGTGTGTTGACTTCAGCCATTGGGGAAGGACTGTCGTCTCCTGCCCGATCTGCATGCACCTGGTGGTGATTTATGGAACTATGCTCTCCCCTAACCCCTCGCAATTCTTAGAAAAGCGGCCTATTCGATGTTGTAAGTCCCACATCTGCCGGACGACTAGGGAGTCTACGCTACACTGCGCCCTTAGCGGCAAGAAATGTCAACATTCTCGCTCTATGCCAGGTATTCTCTTCTCGAGCATCCCTCGGTAATTTAATCTTGTTTAAAGTATTCCGACGTGACATAGGCATTGTTGTGAGGTGTTATTTACACAATATTAAATCAAAATCACACCTCTTTAATGTAATGTTTGATCAAGACTGTATTACATTTGAATATATTTTCTTCTTATTTAACACATTCTCACTGGGATTTGAATCAAGGAATGTGAGAGTATAAACGTATTTACCCTCGCGGGAGTTGAAGTAAGTAATATCTCACTATAACTGTAAATGTTTTAACCTTCGCAGGAATCGAAGCACGAACTAACGTAATACAAACCTAGTTAAGTAATACTTACTCCCTCCCCCCAGGAATCGAAGCATGGTTTAAATCGATGTACATGTATTTATCCTTGATGGGGTTCGACCTGAGTACTGGTTCAATATAAATGTATTTATGTATTAATCATCCTCGACAGGAATAGAAGCAAGGTTGAAGTGTGTATAAATGTATTTATATTTTCACTTACAAATGGCAGGATTCACCACCAACCAAGATGGCAGATGTAGATCACAAACATATTAACGATACACAGGTCAGTTATGAAATTACTTATTATGCTATTTACATCTAAATATACCTGGTTACCCTCTACAGGTCTCGAACCAAGGACTAATTCCTCAACCCTACACCCTCTGTTTACCCCTATCCTTCCAACCACTCGCAATTGTATTTCGGTAGCCAATGGGCAAATATGTATCTAGTGTGTAATTACTAATAGCTCTTACTTATTATGCAGTTACACCTAATCACCTTCGATGGGTGTCGAACCAACAACTAAATTCTCAACCCTACATCCTCCCCTTAACCCTATACTTTCAACCTCGTCAGTAGTGTTTCGGCAGCCGATGAGTAAACATGTGTACTTCTTGTGTAATTACTCTCGGTACATACTCATTATGCAATTACTAACTACACAATTACTCATTACATAATTACATGTAATTACATCTAATTACACTCGATGGGACTCCTCAGCCCTTCTTGTCCAACCCCATACACCCCTTATCAATCCTCTAGCCTCTAGCCTCCATACTTCCTCGAAAAACTTCAAAGTCCTGCAAATGTCGCTTGGGCGGCTTGTCCACTACAAGGAGACCCCCCCAAAACCAACAGCCAATCACAGCACACCTCCGAAGGGGTAGGGTAACCCATAAGAATATCCCAACACACCTTCCAATGGGGAAGGCGGATGGGGATGATCTGAATTAATCTTGAAAGGGTGTTTCGAATTAGTGTGCCTCCCGGAGACACCCCACCCAAGGTTAAACTAATGTCACTTAGCTCGTTTTAGCTCTCTGTTGATCTGAAACCTCTTCGTAACCCCTACTGCCCTGGCCTTGGGTAAAATGGGAGCATCAGTCAACTAAAAAACAACTTGTTGCCAAGTGAATCTGCGAAAATTTGTTGGTATCTACTTATAAATGTTATATTGCTAAGCTTCACATTCTATTTAATTATTGCCTCTCCAACTTTACACTAAAACAGCCATTTAAAAAAATGGCAGACTATTGTACCCGAATAAAACTTAATGGTTTCTTGAACGTTCAAAGGAATAATTTAAAAGTAAAAGACCATGTATAGAAGAAATATAATATGTTGTGTGTGTGGTAGTAACTGTAAAACTAACCTCCAAGTGGGATACACTGTAGCTCAGATCAACGGCGTCAAGCGACAAATAATTGTTGAGGTAACTCAAACTCAGCACCGTGTTGAGTTCAAGATTCCGTATGTTCATCCTGTAGATAAAATATACATTCTTACATCATAAGCTGTAAATGGTTCATGGCGAAAAGATACCTAAGAGCACACATAATTTTGCAGGGCATACAGTGTGAGACCTAATGTGATTAGACTCAACATTATACCTCCAAGGGTACAAACAATTAAAAATACCATTTGATTCAGACATGTATGTTATACGCGGTGACCGTTCATTTCGACTAATATTCAAATTCAACGAAATCATCACGAAATAATTCAAAGTAAGTATTATTATAAATAATTAGAGATGTTGATTAACCACGAATATGAGGTACTAGTTTTTTCTTAGTGGCGCAAATTTACTTTTATTGCTATGACACTGATGGTACATGATTCGCTGGTGACAAGTTGCAAACGTAATTCAAGCATAAAAGTATAAGGAAACCATAACAGTTTGGAGATTGCTTTGGTTCGAAATATTTCGCAAATCTCATCATATTAAAATATAATTCAATACGCCTCACCCAGTGTTTGACCACAAGGATGTTGTTATTGCAGGTCAGCATTCTACCTCTTTCTCCAGTGACACTAATTATAATAACAATATTGGATGTTGTGAAGTGTAGATTCAGACTTGCGCTGACACTAAGGGCGTTTGACATGAAATAATATAGCCTTGTCACATGCAGGGCTTTAATGCAGTTTTCTTTGCAATGCATATTGTAGGCAAAAATTACAGAAAACAAACGAATTCCATTTTTCACACTACAAGGGTAACATAGCTAAGTACATGAAAGCTGTTCACATTTAATCTAACTCTTCTGAAAGCAACCCTTGATAAAGTCACTACCCCTACCTGCAATTATTTTAACGGGCACAATGTCTGACACGCGCCTAGTATAGTTGGCAGCGACGGGGGGAAGAAGTCCCATATCAAAACGTCGAATTAAAAGTGTTAGGTAAAAATTCTTGTATACTGAAATTATTTCTATTGATTTTTTCTTAAATGTGGGTAAGAATAAGCAGCTCTACAAAATATTTACTTTTTAAAAAAATATCTCAGTTTCACTTGACGGACGCATGAATAAAGAGACGAATACCATATATGTTAATATTACATACGGTGGACGGATACACAACGTGCATACAAGTATATCTTAAGCAAAGATTTCAAATGTGCTCATTTTAGATAGAGATAGTGGTTTATCACTGGAAAAGTTGAATGTTTGATAGGATTCAATATACTGTACACATGTCCGACAGTTTTCTTTCCTTATTGACTGGCATGCATGTATGAAGATACAACCTCTTTTCAATGGACCAATAAGAATTTTGATACTATCAGGGAGAAGGTTCGTGATAGTTCTGCGAACAATTAAGCCGTGTCAAAACCTCGTTCATCCAACCACGAAAGAATAAACTAGTTAATAAGAGTGTTTTATTGAAGATACGTTGGCTGAAAAATTTCTCGCGGTTTTCCACCATCTCTACCTACAGAAGAAAAGTTTCCATGTGTATCACGAATTGCCAACCAGTGTGGTAACAGTGACAGAAATGTTTCTTTTGCCGTTGTCCCCTCCCCAACTTGGTGATTGCTAACTGACTGATGGCTTGGCGGAGGAGGAGTGAATGAGTGAAGAGACTTAAAGCTGCTCTTAAGAGCGGGCCTACTTTGACCGGAAAACCACGCTCTTCCCCAACGAAGAGTCCAGAAAGCGAATGGTCGTTAGTATCATTTTTCACTGAGTAGCAATGACTAGGGGCATTATGACTGACGCTACTTCCTGATGGGAGCACTTCCACTCTTGCCAGTATAATGGTGGTTTGAAGTTTTTCTCATGCTTGCTAGGTCTTCTTCCGTCCCCCGCACTGACGCGACCAGCTGAATTGCCACCAATTCGTTACCTATTGCTTTTATTGCCGGCTTGGGGAAGGGAACAACTCCGGTGCTCTATTTTCGGCTCGTAATTTGAGCGTTTTGTTTATGTGATCCTATCGTACGATTTGACAGAATAACGAGTTTACATGCTTTTTACATAAGTTACAACGTGCAGATCTGGTTAGTATTTACTGAGATATTATATCGCCCGGCTTGGGAATACAACACTCGCGGAAAGGAAACGAATGGTCCCTACTTCTAAGCTGCAAGCCAAGAAAACGGAGGCTTAGGTATCTACACGACTACTACTCCAGGAAAAAGTTAGTTTTATAAATGGTATTAGAAATTTCAATTTTCTCAGTTTAATATTAGACCCGTGCGTATTGGCCAGTTTTGTGAAACTACGTACAACTTATTTGCATCTGTTAAATAAACAGTTCTTATTTGAATGTTTCTTTCAGAAATTTCGTAATGTGAGGGAACGCTAATGAACTAATGCCATTTACAAGCCACATTTTCGACTACCGTTAATGTTTTTAGAGGTATAAGAATAAACGATATAGTTATATTAGCATACTATATTATTTTTTTACGAGCCATTACATTTCAATACATGAAATATTTGCAGTTGATAATTTCATGTATGAAATATATTTAAATAGCACTGTAGTTTTAAACATTTTATTAGACACACATGCATTCATAACATGCCTAATCGACATAAAATATATATGGTCAAAGAGGCTATAAATAAGAACATAATTTTTTAATTTACATGTTTATGTTCAGTTATAATTTTTATTTTTATTTTGAGAATATATTCTTTTTCCGTTTTATTCTATAAACAGTATGAAATATTTAACAGCCCTTCCTCCTTTACTTCAAGATGGTTCTTCATCTGTAATGTTAACACACACTATGAATTAAGTTACTAACATACTTACACAGCCACAGCTAATAAATGACATGTGGAGTCAACCTTGATAGGTAATACTTACCGAGCTCCAGAGAGCATTTTCGAAATTCTTACATACAACGAAATATTTCTACGTGAGTTGTTTTGAACACGCCGGTTTACGACCGAAACATAATATTACAAAGAAATGTAGGCCTAATATGTTTCTAATCGATACTACACCATGGTTGTTCGGAAATGCAATTGTAGTTTCGTTTTGACTCTCAGGTTACTCTATCAGCAAAACTTCCGTTCACAGCAATTTTGTCCCAGAAATAAACTGTTATTGCCTTATTTATGTTTTGAAAATAAGATACATTATTGTTAATCCATCAAATAACACTCTAATTAGAAGCCATTTTCTTGAATTACGCCAATAAGTTTTAATATTTAATTTTTAACTAGTATGAATAAACTCGGGGATAAAATAGGTGTGTTGGTAATGCCTAGCGAGAAATAGTAGTCATGCAAAATATTCTTGAGCTGAATTGGGCACAATTGCGGTGCGCGTTGTCGTTTTGGTGTAATTTTACAGATTTTGTCAACGTTTGTTTGCTTGGGGTAGGTAGGCAGGTAAGTGGGGTTAACGTCTCGTCGACAGCGAGGTCATTAGAGACGGTGCAAGTTGCACCCATGGCCTTTGTTTGGGGATCCACCCCAGCATTCGCTTGGAATGATTTCGGGAAACCATGTGAAACCGAAATCAGGATGGCCGGACAGGGAATCGAACCCGGGTCCTCCAGAATGCGAGCCCGGCGAGTCACCACTGCGCCACCTCGCTCGGTTTTTTTTTCTTGGGGCTGAGGAATATCCTGGGGGTAGAACTTGAGCAGGGCTTGAGAAGAGTCCGACGCATCCACGAACGGACCATACCTGAAGAGTCCCTCGCCGTAGACGGGCAGGAACTCGGCGAAGGTGCCGTTGACGATGTAGAAGCCGTCGGCATCCACCTGGGGTATGACGAGACTCACGTTGGCAGAGCTGTCCGTCCAGTTGACAGCGAGGCGCTTCACGTGGTAGGTGGACAAACCTCTCACCATCACGTCCTCTATGAAGCCACCCATCCTGCCCTCAAACAAGCACCACGCTAAGCAAGCGAGCGACAGGAGAAGCTATCTACACGTTGAGTCCCTTAAAGCTCGGACTCAAGCATTTTGAAGGAATTATTCGTTTTTGTGACATAATTTCGGATTCAGATTAATTATTGACAATGTCCGATTACAGGAAGCTTGCATTTTAAGAGTTGTTTAATATTTCTGCGTTTAATTATCAGTGTGTATTAACACTATATATATATATATATATATATATATATATATATATAGTTTCTGCCTTTTTGCAAGCAGGAAGTAACAAACAGTAAAAATAATTAGGTGCAGAAGTATTTAACAACCAACAAATTGCAAATTTTCTACAAACATTTCCAATAATAACTGCTAAACTTTACACGAAAACGAACCATTTCTCCGCAATAGGCGAATCCCCAGCCTTAAGAGCGAGATTTTGGTATCAGGGAAGGGGGAGGAGTTCTGAGTTCAACCCCCTCCTACCTCCAATATAAATAAGGACACACTAAATAAATGAAAATATATACATAGTTAGTTAAGAGTGAATAAAACGGCATAATAAGTAGAGACCTGCAAAATTCGCGTTATTATTCCGGGACATATTAAACTTAAAACATACTTACCTTTGCAATACGTTAGTGATTGGAGCGTACTTTATTTGACACGCCCCAGGTAATCCTGCGCCAATAAATGAACACTTCACAAATGTGTGCCCCAATCACGTGCAGTTCAGTCAGAGAGGGAGTGACTTCACATCTAGGCGGCAACCAATGGAAAATGGACGCCGGCTCTAGTATGTACAGTACTGTGAAGTTTAGCCTGATGCCAAATAATAACGCGAATTTTGTAGTTCCCTAATAATAAGGTATAATAACTAACACAATAAATAATACAGGTGTCTATATCTACTATTGTTCTTCAACTGAAAAAAAAAAAAATTCTATATTCGTTGCTTTTTCAGTTAAGCAAATCCTTCCCATGATAAATTTATACCTACGCCACTGCCTAGTGTGGTCGTGTTAACTATCACTATCGCTTAGAACACTATGCCCGAGTGTAACTCAGACTAGTACATGCGGATTCATTGTTTCCGTAATGCATGTCGGTATCTTAAAATAACTTAGGAGCATATCACCCTTAACTATTGTGAATAAAAATAACAAAGGAGCATATCACCCTTAACTATTGTGAATAAAAATAACAAAAGTTTTATAAAAACTTAATGATCTCATATGAACACATAAGAAATGATATTTGATTGGAATAATACCAAATCAGTACTCCATTGGTAAATAGCCAGTGAGTATTATACATTATTCAGTGGAGAACGTGTTAAAAGGGGCGCGAATAAATAGGACGGTAGTAATTGAAAATATAGAGATCAACATAAATGTCTTTATAACCTACAATGGTGGGTATAAGTGACACAATTATAGCCATAGATCTGCAAAATTCGCGTTATTTTCCCGCTGCAGACTAAACTACAAGACGTTGTACGCTGGGTTGACGTCTGCCATTGGCCTACAACTTGAGTTCAACGACGCTTTCAGCCAATAGTCAAGGCTGACAGTGAAGCGGTCACACAGCACAATGACGCCGTACAGGTACCAGTTGCCAATGAAACCTCGAGTCTCGCTCAGTCAGTTAAAGGGTTTTGAATTCTAACATGTCTCGAGATAATAACGCGAATTTTGCAGGTCTCTGATGACAGCTTACCTATGATGCTTTTAAAAACATAATGTAACGCGTTAAAAGCAAGGTACCACGGTAATCGTGACACCAGTCCCAAGCGCGCCTGAACTGATGATTAACCATTTAACTTACACATTAACACTTTGCAGACTACGCTCGAGTGTAGCTCGAGCAAAGCTAATTTGAAAATCTCTTTGTTGTTCAGAATAAAGCTCCCATGGATGTGCAGTCTTTGTTCGGCTAGTGTTTAACACGACCTCACAAGAACACAACAGCGCAGTAACGATGATATTTTTAACGACATAATTACTTATTTTTATAGCTACACGAAGGGGCACGACTGATTGTAAATCTTTTTATACGATAAACGACATTTGATTGGGACAATATCAGCTTCTGCTCTCCATTGGTTGATGACCGGCCAATAATGAACGCTGTCACGCACAGGGTAGTGTCCGGTGTGGTATGGATCAGAAGGACGATGGTGAGTTCTAACCCAGACACCAACAGAACTGGTGTTCTTGCACTAGTAGGTATAGTAGACTCACTTCTAATTTGTCGTAAGTGTCAGTAAATGTGTGCAGACCTCAATGTGTTATATATTTCGTTTCAGGTGTTGCGACCAAGAGGACTCATGGCCCGACAAATATCTATAAGAATTCGTCACAGTAACTTTCATAACGGTACCTAAGGAAAGAATTTCTACTGGTCCACGGCACAACCAGGTTCCAATAATAAAATGCTGGCGTCCCAACCGCAGCCAATGGCTTAACTTCTCTGGACGCTAATGTCAGCAGCTTTCGTGCACCTGGCAGTACCACTGAGTCAATCTTTCAATCATTAAGACATGGTTCCCAGCATTTTAATCATTGCGTAGCTCATCGCATTGTTTAGATAGTTAGGGAAATGAGTAGGCGAACTGAGTTCGATTCCAAGCGGTCTCGCCCCCGGATTTTCGCATGTTGGTACTGCGCCGGGCGCAGCCGCTGGTCGGCGGGTTTTCTCGGTGATCTCCCGTCCCCCCTCCGCCCTTGCATTCCGGCGATGCTCCATTCCCCCTCGCTTCACCCGTCATCTGCTCGAAAAAACCTCGATGTTTAGAGCCGCCCAAAATCTCTTCACTCACTCAGCGAAGGAGTTATCCTTGTCATTAACAGACTGCACTGAGTGCCGGCCAAAAAACAAGGCAGCATAAATCTCTTTGGTATATAATTAAGGGTAGTGAAATTTGGCGAAAATATTTCAAGATAAGTTATTTTTCTAAACACTAAAAGATTGTTTACCTATCTTGATTGGCTGAATTACTTTTTGACACGTGCTAACTACCTGCACACGAATCACGTAAGAGCCGTGCCGATGTTACTGTGGCCCCGTCAAATATGAAAACGCCTTCTCAAGCAGGCAGCAACCAATGGCAGTAGACAAAGATCTGATGGGTGCTTATAGTATTGAAGTCTACCATGTACTCGCATTTCTTCGCGAAAATCATTACCTCTACATACAGGTGACCATAAATTATCCCTACAACTTGAAATGTTAGTAACATATTACCTAAAGGTGATAGAGATATGAGGTTTTTTTTGCATGTGAAAGAGCATTTCCCAAAGTTTTTAAAAAAAATTAGTACCGAGAAGATTCTTTCCCTCTGTATTCGAAAAGTTAAACTCGCTGTCGCGTACCTTCTGAATTGCCTTCGGTTGCCCTCGGCTGGGACCATATGCACTTATCTGCGCTCAGTACGGTTACACCCTAGGGAACATATGCACTTATCTGCGCTCAGTACGGTTACACCCTAGGGAACATATGCACTTATCTGCGCTCAGTACGGTTACACCCTAGGGAACATATGCACTTATCTGCGCTCAGTACGGTTACACCCTAGGGAACATATAACTTTTCCAGAGATGGTGAAAAATCGCGCAAACTTTTTGAGCCAACGTATCGTCTATGACACTCTAACTAGTTTACTCTTTCATGATTGTACGAAGGTTTTAACTCGGCTAAGTTGTTTGCAGACCAATCACAAACGCTCTGATGGGGCCGCCGTGGCCGAGCGCTTAGTCCGCTCGCCTTCCAACAAGGCGAACCGGGTTCAATCCCCGGCTGGGTCACCGGATTTTCGCTTGTGGGAATCGTGCCGGACGATGCCGTTGGTCGGCGGGTTTTCTCGGGGATCTCCCGTTTTCCCCGCCCTTTCATTCCGGAGCAGCTTCACCGTCACCTCAATAATCCTCATCGGCTCCCAAGACCTCGCTGTTAAGAGCCACCCAAAACTCTTCACTCTCACGAACGTTCTGCCTTATAGTATCAGAATCCTCATTGGTCCAGGGAAAAGAGGTAGTATCTTCATACATGATTAACAGCCAATAAGTAGAAACCTGAAGAATTCGCGGATTCATTTCGGGACAAACTAGAATTAAAAACACGTGTGTCTGTATAACCTTAGCCATTGGTCCACACGGTGTATGACACCTCCTGGGAAACAGTACCCCAATCGTCTCCTTCCACTTGTGATAGCAGACAACCAATGTGCAGTTTATATCGGCATATTAGTACATAAAACTGTACAGTCTAGCCTGCAGGTAATTGAAATCGCGAATTTTTCAGGTCTCTACCAATAAGTAGAGAAGGTAGTTTATCACGGGAAAAGTTGACTGTTTGATAGGATTCAACATACTGTACACATGTCCGACAGTTTCAGTTCCTTATTGGCTGTCGTGCATGTTGAGGATGCCACCTCTTTTCACTGGACCAATAAGGATTTTGAGACTATAATGCAGAAAGTTCGTGACTGGTATATAAATAACTTAGACGAGTCAAAACGTTGTTCATCCTATCATGAAAGACTAAACTAGTTAGAGTGTTATAGAACATACGTTGGCTTAAATTTTTTTTCGCGATTTTCCAACCATCTCTACCAATTAGGAAAGACAACTGTCGGACATGTGTTCAGTATGTTGTATCCTAGCAAACAGTCAGCTATTCCCGCGATAAACCACCATCTCTAACCATCGTCTGTAAGTGTCTCTACTGATGCTGGAGGCAGGACTCACTCGGAGATGCCTGTCAGGTTGTGCGTGATGTCGAGGTGACTGAGGTTGTAAGGGTCGAGCATTGGGATGCCCAGTAGTGGATGCGGCCTCTTCAGCAGACCTCTGGAGTTCTCCAGCGTCTTGGCGATCACGGCGTCCGGGATCCTGGTCGCCATCTCAGTCGCCGAACTCATCGCCGCATCTGCACAGCAACACAGGTCCCACCTCGTCAGCAGACGGACACCTCCTCACCGAGATAGAGGTTTGTTACAACCAACAAAAGACTTTTTGTATAGAGATAAAAATACACTTAGTTGCCTCAACAAAATACTTGTTTGCATAGGAACAAAAATACATTTAGTTGCCTCAACAAAATACTTGTTTTATTGGGACAAAAATACATTTATTTGCCCCAATAAAATACCTGTTTGTATAGGGAGAAAAATACATTTAGTTGCCTAAACAAAATGCCTGTTTTATAGGGACAAAAATACATTTAATTTCCCCAACAAAATACTTGTTTGTATAGGAGAAAATACATTTAGTTGCCCCCAACAAAATACTTGTTTGTATAGGAGAAAATACTTTTAGTTGCCCCAACAAAATACTTGTTTGTATAGGGTCAAAATACACGTAGTTGCCCCAACACATTTAGTTGCCTCACAAAATACTTGTTTGTATAAGGAAAAATACGTTTAGTTGCCTCAGCAAAATATTTTTTTTCTGTAAACGGTTAAAAGAATTCACCCTTGAATAAACAAAACATCTCTGTTGGGCCGAATAAAAAATTAAACTTCGAACAAATATTTAGTTGAATATACTACATATTTGTTTGAACACTCATTTAGTTTTCTTCACTCTAAAACACAGCTCGAAAGTTTGTAACGATTAAGAATTAGGATAGTAACAGTGGTTGTTAATGCATTCACTGCTGCTTAATAATTAGGGGCAGTGTTATTTCGCGAAAAGGTATCCAGACAAGTGGTTGTCAGTGCATTCACTGCTGCTTAATAATTAGGGGCAGTGTTATTTCGCGAAAAGGTATCCAGACAAGTGGTTGTTAGTGCATTCACTGCTGCTTAATAATTAGGGGCAGTGTTATTTCGCGAAAAGGTATCCAGACAAGTGGTTGTTAGTGCATTCACTGCTGCTTAATAATTAGGGGCAGTGTTATTTCGCGAAAAGGTGTCCAGACAAGTGGTTGTTAGTGCATTCACTGCTGCTTAATAATTAGGGGCAGTGTTATTTCGCGAAAAGGTATCCAGACAAGTGGTTGTTAGTGCATTCACTGCTGCTTAATAATTAGGGGCAGTGTTATTTCGCGAAAAGGTATCCAGACAAGTGGTTGTTAGTGCATTCACTGCTGCTTAATAATTAGGGGCAGTGTTATTTCGCGAAAAGGTGTCCAGACAAGTGGTTGTTAGTGCATTCACTGCTGCTTAATAATTAGGGGCAGTGTTATTTCGCGAAAAGGTATCCAGACAAGTGGTTGTTAGTGCATTCACTGCTGCTTAATAATTAGGGGCAGTGTTATTTCGCGAAAAGGTATCCAGACAAGTGGTTGTTAGTGCATTCACTGCTGCTTAATAATTAGGGGCAGTGTTATTTCGCGAAAAGGTATCCAGACAAGTGGTTGTCAGTGCATTCACTGCTGCTTAATAATTAGGGGCAGTGTTATTTCGCGAAAAGGTGTCCAGACAAGATACAGTTCAAAGCACTGTAGGGTCGTCCGTCCTTTTTCATTGACTGAAGTATGTTCTGGTCCGCGTAGTGTTTGCGCACGAATCACGAAGGTACGGTGTCAGAGTTACGGAATACTTGGTGGCTCGGTCAAATTTGCGAGAACGGCACGCGCAGCCAATGGAGATACAACAACCGTTGTGTAATGAAGTCTACTGTTTACTCGTGAGAGGTTACTGCAGTGTAGTAGTAGGTTTATATTAACCAAAAGTTTTTTTTAATGCTTGTAGAGCTACAGAAATCGTTAGTTTAACCAACCAAATCTTACAGTTTGGGGCAACCAGATAACAACAATTAAATAATTTTGCTTCAACAGCAGAATATTTCACTGCCCCTATATCTACAAATAATTAATTTGGCTGCACCAAACAAACTTTGCTTGCTTCAACCAAACCATTTTCTCAGTGCATCACTTCGGTTGGCGCATCACTGTAAAAGGTTCGGCTGCATCCGTGCACACTTTAGGTATCCTTGTGTCGTTGGCAGACATGTCCAAACTTCGCGTTACTATACGGAATTATTAGATAGTTGAGAAATTCGCATTATTATCAACACTTTGAAGACTATGCCCGAGTGAAGCTCGGGCAAAGCATATCTGGAAATATCTCTATCCCTGAAGATAAGATTCACACGTGTGTGTGTGTGTGTGTGTGTGTGTGTGTGTATATATATATATATATATATATATATATATATATATATATATATATATATATATATATATATTTGTTTTCCTAGTTTTTACCATTATTTCACAAGAACATTTCCTCTCACCAAAGGCAACTTTGTGATTAAAATACTAAATATATGATATATGTATGGTCAAGGAAATGAACACGATGGGCTGTGTATATTGATAAGTATAAAACAACATTTGATTGGAGTACTGTGAACTCGGCACTCCATTAGCAGACACCGAGACAATAACAAACGTTGCGTGGTACACAAAGGCTGTACAGTGTAGTTCAGACCAGTGTAGTTCAGGAAATATATTCCTGCAGTGGAGGATATACGTGGCTCGCTTCTGGCTTGTCTCGAATGTCTGCAAATGTGTCCAGACTTCAAAGTGTTAAGGGTAATGTTCTACTTCAAACACGCGTACGTCTTCCCGTTTTGCCTCACGAGAACCCAGTTTACACCACACATCCTGGGTTCACTCTGCGCCAATCAGCAAACACTTCACACTAGCACGCCCGAATCACAGAATAAGTAAATACACAGAAACGAATTGGCGTGGCGGCTCCTGCGATGCACGCGATCTCGATCGTTCATTAACCGCACGAATATGTGGAAACGGGCCTTAAGTCTGGTTGGCTTTTGCGCACTGTGGGAAAACTCCCCTGTTGGTCTGGCAGCATGACCAGTTGGTCTCCAAGAGTTGGTTGGTGAGCGAATGAGCTAATTTCGCTGGCGCGTGTAGCTGGAGTTCCCAATTCACGCCGACATTTCAACTCCGCGAGCGAATCGTTTGCAGCCCTGGCGAGAAGCGGAAAGGGTTGCCATCTAGGCAGCAGCCAATGACGATGCCACGCCGCATATTTATAGGATTGTGGATTCTAGCGTGACGCCAAAAATCAAGGCGAATTTTTCAGGTCTCTTGGCATTAGCATTACGTTGATTTCAGAGTCCTGAAAATTCTCGAGCAGCACTGTAAAAATTTTTCTGGTAAATTTCCTAAACTGTAATGGAGGTTTTTAACCTGTACATTGTATGTAAATAATACCACACATCAAGCTGCATATATAGGAATGTCTAGCATCGCTACTGTGCAAAGTTAGGAACGTGCCTAAGCATTTGTCTGTTTCCTGAGAAACTATAGGGACTCTACAATGAATGCATAGAGGAAATAATTACAATTACCTCTTTCTCACTAAGCGTATACACTAGTTTGGCTTATTTCAGAATAATTTCATAGAGTGTGGATCAATTTTTTTTTTCATTGGGTACTACCTAGGTCGTGAAGACATTCCCCTTCTGTCAGTATTACAAACGATCCTGGCACACCACTACGACACAGATCATCGACGTACACAGAGTCGGAATGGTGCAGCGGTTTATTTTAAATAAGCGAGCCCTTTCGCTCATAGGCTGAGCGAAGATGTGGGGACGGGAATTCACCCGACTGGCTACTACGTGGTAAAATAGGGGCCCACTATTGGCTGTGTTGTCAGCTGGCTAAGTGGCGAATGGCGAACCTGTTGATAACCTCTTTAGTTCGCTGCGTTTATAAGATAGCATCGCCTGAAAAATTGCGCTAAAGCTCGTTTAGTTTTCTGGCGTGAGGTTAAGTTTTATGAATCTCTACAAAGTAATAGGGGTCCACTATTGGCTGTGTTGGGAGCTGGCTAAGTGGCGAATGGCGAACCTGTTGTTAACCTCTTTAGTTCGCTGCGTTTATAAGATGGCATCGCCTGAAAAAATTGCGCTAAAGTTCGTTTAGTTTTCTGGCGTGAGGTTAAGTTTTATGTATCTCTACAAAGTCCAGCCACTGTCACCTAAGAGGGAAGCTATTTTTACCTTCTGACGGAGTTGCACAAGTTTCAGTTATTTTGTTTGTCATTCGTTTGTTATCGGCTCCGGATTTCCCAGAGCGCGTAAAAAATGTAGCGTTATGCAATGATAAAATTTATACGTAAATGATTATGTAAGCCGGACTGGCGCAAAATAATAAAGTGTAATTTTCTAGGTTTCTGTCGTTGTTGCTGTTTCAGTCAGGGATACTGGATTCGTAGACATACCGAATAGTCACGAATATATTTTTAAAGCCAGCATGTCTTCCAAAACACTATAGCGTCTCGATACTTTAATGATTTGATTAGATGCTAATGCTTGAGTAATCATAAAAGTCTAATTATAAAGTGTGAGCGTTCTTATAGGCCCAGAGAAAAGGCAAGCAGCTTCGTAAACACGTGAGAACCAATTAAAACGGGAGGAAATTCTCTTCCTTCGGTTGGGGGAAAAAGTCATCAAAAAAAAGGGGAAGGGGGGATTTCTCGGCTTCTCCCACCTTGAAAGGTGCCGCTGTGGCTGAAAGTTAGCCTGCTCGCCTCCCACCAAGGCGAGCCGGGTTCAATCCCGGGCCGGGTCACTTCCGGATTTTCGCATGTGGGAATCGTGCCCGACGATGATGCTGGTCGGCGGGTTTTCTCCGGGATCTCCCGTTTCCCCCCCATTTCATTCCGGTGCTGCTCCATACTCACCTCAATCACCCTCGTCGGCTTGCAAGACCTCACTGTTAAGAGCCGCCCATATCTCTTCGCTCACTCATTCTCCCGCCTTAATTTGAAAACTAGACTGTGAAAGCTAACCTCATATCAAATCTATCCCAAAACACTCAGCACTGAACACATCAGGTGAGGGTAGTTCGCAAAGTAGACTCAACGTACACACGTTTATAGGCTGTTCACAGTAAAATGAGCACTTTTGAAAGCTGCATAAGATCTACTTGTATGCAAGTTGAGTGTTCTTCCGCCTTATGTAAAATTATCATTGCCATGGGCCTCATCGCTTTCTTCATGCGTCGGTCAAGTGAAACTGTAAAAATTGTTAGAAAAGTAAGTATTTGAAAAGTCTGCTAATTTTTACACTTCATCGCATTAAGAAAAAACATAAAACGATAGAAATAATTCAAGTTATCACAAACGATTACCTAACAGTTTTATTCGACGTTAAGATATGGAACTACTTTCTCCTCCTTCGTTACCAACTTTACTGGACGCACGTCACTCAGTGCGCCCTTTAAAATAAATGCAAGTAGGAGCAGTGACTTTTTTCTAAGGTTGATTTCAAAAGTGCTCACTTTATCGTGAACAGCCTTTAGTTGTAGTTTGTGCACAAATGAATTAGTCAATATTTTAGGTCTCTACCTATTGGTAGGGGTAGTGAAATCTCGCTAAATATGTATGGTCATTTACCTATACTGATTAAACGCATTCTCAAGTACATATATATATATATCGCAACCAATGGCAGTAGACAAACTGCTGTTGGGTGGTTATATAGGATTTAAGTCTAGCGTGTACTCATATTATTTCGCGAAAAATCACCAACTCTACCTATTGGTAGAGACCTGCAAAATTCGCGTTATTATTTGCCATCAAGCTAAACTCACAGTACTATATATATATATATATATATATATATATATATATATATATATATATATATATATATACACTCGAGCCAACGTCGTTTCTTCATTGGTTGCTGTATGAATGTGGAGCCACTCCCTTTCTGACAGGACTGCACGAGTTTGGACTAGACAAATGTGAAGTGTTTATTTATTGGCCCAGAGCTACCCAGGGCGTGTCAAACAAAGTATGGTCCAATGACAAACATATTGCAAAGGTGAATGTGTTTGAAGTTAAACGTGCCCCCATATAATAACGAGGAATTTTGCAGGCCCCTACCTACTGGTAACATTATCCTACGAGTTAAGATTTCTGAAGGGCATTTCGAATTAATCAACTATGGACCTAATCAACACGAAAACAAATTGCGATAATTTTGCACGTCCCTGACTACAGACATGATGTGGCTGAGGTGAGGCGAAGATGAAGGAATGACGGAACGCAATTGGGAAATTAATCGGGAGCACTAAGAGAAAACCCACCGGCCAACAAAGGCAACGTCCACTATGTTTAAAACCAGCGAATATCGCCGGGGATCGATGCCAGCTCACCACGCCCGAAGGCGGGTAGTGTGAACACTGCATCACTGCGGTTCTTATACGAACAAATAATTTTTAACACGAGATCTACCATATTTGGGTTATTATTTCGTAACATGTTGGCCTTCAATGACCTGTACATATTTGAGCTCGATTCGCGATCTCATTGGCTGTAGGCAACTATACGCTTTTCGCCGTATTTGTGCACTTTTGTAATCAACCTATAAAAAATTGTCACTGCCCCTACCTGCTTATATTTTAAAGGGGCATTCTTGCTGACACGTGCCCAAAAATTTCGGTAACGGCGGAAAACTTGGCGCGAATAGTTAAGATCCACACGCATGATATGTGGTTACTACCCTTACGAAAATTATGTATACGTTATATATTGCGCCAAGCTTTTATATACTAAATATAAATTGATACAAAAATATTAATTTGTAGTAAAGTTTATTACGGCTGTTCGACCACGTCTCACAACTTCTACATATTCTTTAACTACTGCTATAATTATTTCTATCTATTTAGATCATTTATAAATAAAGGTTGGTTTTAAAAGGATTTGCACTGTTGATTTATTTATCACTTTTTAGTCTCATATATTTTATTTTATTATATAGGTATACTATTTATACATTCACAGACTCGTCCGTCATCTGTATCGCTTGCGATCAGGTGACTTTCAGTGCACTCTTTTCGCGGGAAGTTGAACCGGCGTGCTGAATATTCATTATTCATCTTACACGTGTGTGTATGTCGATGTATTTGACATTTCAATAAGAGCTCACGCAGATCGGAATCACCAAATGGTATTTCACATACACGCGGTCGATCATCTGAATTCCTTCTAGTGTTTCAGCCGACCAGCCCCATGGCGCACCCCTATCTGGGGCGAAGGAGGCTCCGGGATCGAATCCCGGGCAAGGCATGGGTAAGTGGGGACTTCCCTGGAACTGAAACTCTACACGCCACCAGTAATCGACGACTTGTCCGCCGAATACATCGTGATCGCTGGTGATTCGGTGTGCGCTGGACAGACACCTACCGTACATGCAAACACGTGAAGTTAAATAAAAGCTTGTAATAAGGCAAATATTGCAGGTCGCTATTTATAACGCGTAGAGAAAGGAAAAACTCACCGAGGGCCTTCTTGGGATGGAGCACCATGTCGACTACGTTACTGAAGATGCTGGAGCCAGCTGATGTAACTGCGACTAGAACGAGCACCCCAAGGAAGCATTTCCCCACCGACGCCATCTTGGCGCGCCGCTCCCCGCTGCCAACATTACCACACAAAAAATTAAACACTGCAATACTGAAAGATGGAACAAAACAATCATCTAATTAACCTTATCCTTAACCCTTACAGTCACATATAAATATCATATATTATATTATAACTCCAGTGAGTGGAGGGATTTGGGCTGCTCTTAACATCGAGGCCTTGAGAGCCGATGAGGGTAAAGCGAGGTGAATATGGAGCAGCGCCGGAATGCAAGGGGCGGGGGAAACGCCGACCAGCAGCATCGTCTGGCACGATTACCACATGCGAAAATCCAGGAGAAGCCCAGCCGGGAATCTAACTTGATGCGCCTAGGACTGTAGAAGTATCAGGATAACGCTCTGCGATATGTCGAGAATAACAAAAATGTGTTTGCAAGTTGTATTTCACTGTAGTAGGCAGCGAACACTGTTTTGGTTGTAACGCTTGACGGAGACGTTTCTGGGAAGCGGTTTCCGGTCTCAAATGGATGCTGGTGTCATCTCCAACACCCCTGAAAGTTTGTAAAATCTCGCCGAATATACCTTACACTGTGTAGGACGCTGTCCTGGAAGTGGCTTTGATGATCTGCAAAATGGCGTCACTAGCCAGCAAGGGGCCCCGGTGGTGTCGTGCTTAGACTTTTTTTGTAAACCTTATTTAGCTGTACAGCCATCCAGGGGGTTATATACTGTTTAACAAACAGTATATAAGTTATATATATATATTAACTTTTTTTTTTTGGGAGGGTGGCTGTTAGTCTGGGCGCCCTTAATTTAGGCTACAAATTCAATTTCTATTCAAAATCATCATTCACACTTCCTAGGAAGGCGGTGAGCTATTCTGCCCACGCTCCCCGACGGTATCCTTTCCCGCCCCCCCCCCCCCACCGTTTCGCCTCCCCCGACGGAACAGACCAGGGACCGGGATTCCCACGAATCCGCCCGCGCGTCGAGACGCCGTCGGGCCCGCACACAGCTAACTAGCCTTTCGGCCGGTCGGCCATGGCACCCAACGGTCGAATGGCCCAGTGTAGTGGTTAGATTGCTCGCCTCCCACCAAGGCGAACCGGGTTCGATTCCCGGCGCTGCCACCCCTGAAATTTCGAATGTGGGAATCTCGCCGGACGATGCCGCTGGTCGGCGGGTTTTCTCGGGTATCTCCTGTTTCCCGCGCTCTTTCATTCCAGCGCTGCTCCACACTCACCTCGATTCACACTCATCGGATCTCAATACCTCGCTTTTAAGAGCCGTCCAAATCTCTTCACTCACTCACTAGCCAGCAACATACCGGAAGCTGTTCGCCTGTTGACATGTCAGCAGGCAGCCCAGCCAATAGTCAACATTTTGCAGCAAACGGTAGCCAATCAGACAGAAGGCGCTTCCCCAGGGCCTCGCGCAAGTAATCAGGAAATGGATATGTCCACATGAAAGGAGTCGCTAAGCCATTTCATGTCTGAGTGCTCAGGAGAAAAAAACATTTAAGTGGAAGCCATTTTAAATTAAAGTTAGAAGAGAAAAGTAGATTACTTAAATTTAAAAAAGGAATTAATGCGTATGACTGGAGCAGATTTCCCAGGTTTGTATTCAGTGTTTCAATTTGAAAGTGGAGAACAGTTTATAACGCTTGGCGTACAAATGCCTGAGCTGTAAGTATAAGGGTCAGTTTCGTCAGGCAAGTTGCGTTATTATACGTTTATTTCAGTTAGGTTTAAATGTAAACAGTAAAACTGCGTTGGTTAAGCAAAGATCATCACGTGTGACAGATTTCATTATTCGTATTTGATAGTCTCATTAACAATTGCTGCCAATAACATCAACCACAAAGAAAATTTTTATTGATCGCTTTACATGACAGACGATATTATGATACTGGTACAGTTCCGAACGGAAATGTTTTTCATTATAAGCATACAATAGTATACTCATATTTGTAACAAAAATTGTTATTTCTGTATCATGAACCATTACCTGTATTCCACGACGTCAAGCTCACAAAAAAAAAAAAAAAAAAAAAAACTGATTTTATACTTATCTGGTCCACTTGAAAATATTAAAAAGATCTTATTTAATTAGATAAATTCATAACCCAGCAGGCATTATCAGCGAATTCGAGATAAACTTTTAACTGATTAGTTGTGTTGCCATATTTTTTGCAATGCTGTGCAGTATGTGGCTTATCTACAGCAGTCAGCCAGTAGAAACTTCAAGGCTACGCTATTGTTTAAAAAATATGGAGAAAACATTTTATTTGCCGATGACACGTATGTGCATATAGTCTTATATACACGAACTATCATACAAACACCGCTACTTTTGCAATCCCACAGCAGTTGTCGCGGAAAGCAGTTTAGCACAATCGCCATCACATGTCAGTTTTTAATGTCTTAAACAAATCTGTTAATGGTGATGAATTAATTTTCCAAACTGAACGACTGCAAGTAGAAAAGTCAGCATTGCCGAAAGGTTTACGAAACGTATATATGTCATTCTTGGTAGTTCAAACCATAAACGCTATACATTCTTTTTATCATATTTGGCGGACGAAGTTTCTCAAGACAAAAGAGCACATACAACTCTTGACACATGCTTTAAAAAAAAATTGTTTTTCTCAAAATTAAAAATAAATACTTCTTCAAGATTTGTAGTTTATTCCGACTGTAATAAGAACGCAGAACACTTGTGGTCCCATGTTAAGGGTACAGAGTAAGTAAGGGAATAAAGGTGAAATAGCCAGGCGGTTCCTTTGATCCCGGCGTGCCCGTTTTACGATTGGTTACCCGTAGCTCTGGGCACGGGTGTTTGTCTGATTGGCTACAGCGCGCTGCTGGTATGGTGTGATCAGGCCTTAGGCAGACAGCCTGCCCGATCACGCCTTTAAACACGAAGCCAGGACGCGAGCGGAATTGCAACAAGTCGTTGTGAAAAAGCCAGCAGCAGAAATCCCCTCCGCCCGTCCAGCAATCGGGGATGAGTATGCCAAACAACGCGCCGATACAGGCCAGCAACGAGAGAAGATCGCAGAGATTGGTGTGTCCGATTGCCGTTAACCGCCTAACGGAACAGCCTCCGGAACAGTGTTTAAGGTGGGGACATTCCAGCTAGTTTGTCATAGTAGTGGCTGTGGTAACTATTTAATAACAGGTTAACTGCACGTATAATACTTTCGATATGAGCTCCCCCAAGAAAATAATATTAACGTAGTATGTTATTGTTAGGGCCATGTTTATCGCGAAAAGATTGCAGGGCCAATTGTACTCCAAAACACAAGAACTTATATCCACTCTCGTGATTGGATGAGTTTAACTGACACATATTGCAAGTGTTTGCCTGCGAATCACGGACACTCAGTGTCGGAGTTACCTGATTCTGATTGGCCCAGTCGAGGAAGGAACTGTCTCCCGACAAAGACACGTGGCCAATAACCGAAGGAAAACTGCACGTATGCCATAGGCAGGGATAGGAAAAATTCGCGACTTCATTTCAGGACAAGATAGATTTCAAACGAGTGTGCACTGAAGTGACCTTTGCAATTGGGTCGAAATTTATTCTACACGCCCTGGACGACTCCGCGCCAATGGCCGACTTACAAGGGAACAAGAAGCGAATCCCGCGCTGTCAAATGTGGGGCAACACTGGGGAAACAGCCAATGAACATACATCTGAGGTTCGGCTATACAAAGGATTGTGGAGCCTAGCATACAGGACTCCGCCGTGAATCAAACCCGGTTTACCTAGGTGGGAGGTGAGCAGTCTAATCACTACACCACCGAGGCCCCTGCGTGCGACTGGAGTTCGCCATGTAAGTGGCTGTTCCACCTCAGTATTATTTCGTATTCTGTGTCATTACTAGACAAGAGTTACACGGTACATGCACTGGTCTGAATAAAATCCTAAGCAGATCTTTTATTGGTTTTCAAATAATTGTTAATCAGCTTTGGGAAAAATTTAACTCGTTGGGTCGTGAACTGTGTTTTTGTCGAATATGCTTCCTCTAGCCAGTGGCACAGAGTAAATAAGAATAGAGATTTGAAACTCTCGCTTATCAAGCGAGATCCATCCGCACACGTCAGCGATATAGCGTCACACTGGCTATCGACATGTCGGAACGCCGTTCTCCAATTAGCGCCTGGTAGCCTACTTGCCAGCTGGCGGCTCAGTCAGTAGGAAGTCACTACTGCAGCACACGATAGCCAATCAGGCTCAAGGCCCGTTCCCACAGCCTCGCATACAGAATCAAACGAGTGGATACGCCCACATAAAAAAAAACCCTCCACGCCCTACGCCTTTGTGCCAGAGAGCTATGCCTAACTGTTATTTTAGCAGCCGAGTTACAATTTGTTGTGTAACTCATAATTAATATTATCATTTTTATAATTTTTTAACGTTTATGCTATTTTACATCCAAGACCTGAATTCATAACCTCAAAATAAGTGCATTGTAGTATATTGAATCATATACAGCGAATAAAAAAAAACTGCAAGAATTTAGCAATATTTAATATGTATTGAAATTAAATAAAAGTGTTTTATATAGAAAACAGACAACCTTGCAATTACTGCTTCTCAAAATAGTTTCCATACATCGATTTTTCTTGTATACTCTTGTATTCATTTTGCTACAGTTTGCAGATTATATTGTGTTTATTAACGTTAACTGTTATGTTAATAATCTACAAATAATAACTCTCGATCACTTTCCAAATTCCTTTGCGAATAGTCTAATGTATTCGTATATATTTTATTTCTTTTTCCCGATAAAGTGATTTCATCCATCGAAACCAGAGGTTAAAATATTTTATCTCGATATACAGAGAATATCGAGATAAGGTGCGTGGTGAAACATAAAAGACAGATAATCGAGATAATTTGGCACTAAAACTCGATAAAAATATCTGTATCTCATCTGGTGAAACCGGCCTTAACTGAGTGAATCACAGATTCCTCAATGTGTACAGGTGAGTAACAAAGGACACTAACGCGCAACACTTACACAATCGAAGTCAAAGAAATTGAACTGGTTAGTTCGCTAATAGAACGTTCTCTCTCTCTCTCTCTCTCTCTCTCTCCCTCTCTATCTCTTTCGACGTCACAGACATGGGCAAAGCAAATTCGGACACTTGTAAAAATAGTGATGAAAGTCAAGCATGCACTCCAATCGCTTTCGTTAGTTCTTTCGCTGCTGTCTTCTCGAGAGACCACTTTCTGTTTCTGCCCACGAATGCAGAGTCGGCAATGATGCAGAGATGAAGTCGAGGGCATTCCAACTAAACTGGGATGTTGAGTTAAGAGTTTTGGGAGGTTCTTAACAACGATGTCTTGAGAGCCGATGATGGCGAAATTAAGTGAGAATGGAGCAGCCCCGGAATGCAAGCAGATCCCCGAGAAGACTCGCCGATTAACGGCATCGTCCGTCACGATTCCCATTTACGAGAATCCGGTAGTGACCCGGCCAGAGATTGAACCTGGTTCACCTTGGTGGGAGACGAGCAATCTAACCGCTCAGCCACGGCGGCCCCACTAAACTAAAAGCGCTATGGAGCTATCTACTGTCAAAACACTAAATTTTAATTGCTTTGTATTGGTCCAATTTTGAACTTTAATCTTTACAATTATTCACAAATGCCGAAAACCATAAAAAACTACTTTTTTTTTTTAGATTTTATTATTGTTACGTGTCAAAATCACAAACATTTTTTTTTTTTCTGTACGCAAATATTAACAACTGGCTCATTTGCAGAAATGAGATATGAAATAATTCCCAGTAAAACATTTACCACGATCTTCCTCAAGATATTTATGTAGGCTGTTCACAGTAAAGTGAGCACTTTTTAAGACCATTCTAAATTTTTTGTTTCATCCAATTTATATCTTCCTGCTGCTTTTTAATATAAACATTGCAATGTGACCAATAAACACAGTGAATACGTTTCACCACCCTCTAAATTTAATGCATGAGACTGCAGTAAGATCTATTTATTAGTGGTTGATGCTTGTTGGGAGGACCTTAAAAAGTGCTCACTTTACCGTGAACAGCCTATAACCGCATAAACAAAATTAAATGTTCGAACATGAAACAGAATTGGTTAAATACACACACACACACACACATACACACACAAACGCTCACGTTACACATAAACATACACACGCAAATTAATCATTGGCTCATAATTTTTGAAGCTACGCAAAAATTTAAATCAACAAACAGCCTAGTTGTTTAACTCCACTGAAAACGTGACAACAGTAAAAGATGGGGAATTTCAGTGCTTCAAAACGTAACCACAGCCATCCAGCATCCGACTGCGCCATCTACGAGGGGCAATAGAATTAAATTTGTACTTCTATTATCCGTACTGCAAGTTGGTAAGTGTATTTTCATAATTCTAGAGTGTTGAAGGGAGAATAGAATAGAAGTAACTTGATGTTATTTTACGTTCTGGCCACTATTCCCACACAGTTAAAATGTTCGTTGTTCTTGTTTATGGCAGTGACGCTCGTACGATGCAGAATTATTGGAGGGATTTCCATAGTGAATTAGAGGGGATCGTGGTCCACTCTGTATACACCCCTATTCCTTTCGTTGTGGTATCTTTCTGAAGTCAAACGCGTTATCTTTCAGACCAGACTATGCCTTCAAAATGTATCTTGCATTCTCGACTAGCGGATTCGGCCAGCGTCGACTCTTTCACCAGCAGTGCACTTTTCACGGTATGTTGAGCAGGGCAATGTATTTAATGATCCACGCTTCACGCAGCAGAAACATGATCCAATAACAAAAGTCCTTTACGTTGTGGGAGAAAACATTCGTTATTGAGGCTGCAGTCCGCTATCTCGAACACTTACTGACAATGTCATTAACACTTCGACACTATGCCACACGTTTAATTTGAAAACTCTTATGACGAAATAATACTTTACCAGCAGTCTCCATTAGGTTCTCCGGAGCGTTATATTACGTCAGAAACACTCGGAGTGTAAATTACTCGAACGAACAGGATAGAATGCATATGATTCTACGCACGAGAGAACATTTGATTGGGACGCTTTCCAATTGGGCGTTATATTGGCAGAGAGCCAGCTAGTACTGAACAGTGTACAACATAGTAAAGAGTGTCCGGTGTTGCGTCAACCAATAGGACGGCTGTAAATTGCAATGTAGAGACCAACAGAACAGCACTTCCGACGCTTGATTCGATATTGTTACGTATCGCTGTTCTGAGCTGTTGACCTTGGCAAAGTAGTGATAAGCTAGAGGGACGGCGAGTAAATAAGGGATGTTTTAATGACAGACGAGCAATAATCCTACCAACGTTTTGAGTTACGAAGGAATTCTGCCGCGATAGCTCTTTAGCGGCTCGCCTCTCCTGACCTTCAGGGAGTACGATTTCTGCGTTCATCCGAAGAATTCTCTGGATTACTGAGTTTGTTCTCTCAGCTTGACTCGGGGTGCGTCGAACCTTCCAGATGGTCAGGTCGAACGATATCAGAGTGTGACAGGCCTCCGAGTTGGGAGGTTGTACTTTTTGTTGAATGGATGGGTGACTGAGTTCCGAGCGATGGAAGAACTAGTGGCGAGAGAAATGGCCAGAGGAAGGGAAATCTGTGACTGCGAGTATCAAGCAGTGAAGAGTGCGACTGGCAGACTGGACTATTAGACTATATGCATGATGGCAACAGACAGACATAACACTCGTTAATGAAAGGACGTTAATATTAGAGTTGAAATATACATTAAATATTGCGCTCAATGTTAAATAAAAAGATTTATTGTGGATACAGATAATTTAATGCTGTAAATAATAGCTGTGGGAATAAATTAGAAATTTAATTTATTTCGTTCATTTTTATTAAGGCCTCCATCCCTCACGAACTCAGATACGTTCCTCTGGCGTCCCATGTAACAATATCATCGTGGTCAGGGCCTTAGATATGACTACATGGAGAGAGGGATTGAATAAATTACCTAACTTTGGAAATTTTTAATGTTAACTTGACACTCTTGGAAAATGCTCACTTATGCACATTTTTAAATATGAATTTTGAGTGATTTTGTCATAACGAATTTTAAAGCACAGATCAGACATGGGTATTACTAACGTATTTTTATAGCGAATTCAGACGTAATGCCTTTTATTCCCTGTATTGACATGTGTAAACACAAACAACTTTAAAACACACAATAAAGTTAGACTAGTGGCACTATCTTAGGGAAACCTGAGAAAATACGATACATTTAAGAGTACTACAATCAAAAAGGAGAAAATAATGAAACGCTGAACAATGTATAATGGCATGACTAATTAATTTTGACTTTCATATAAGCCCCTGAAGGGAATAGAAATCAAATAGTAAAGCTGACTGAAAGTAATTGAAAAAATTGTGTTCACGACTAGTCTTCCGTTCGCGACACTATTTGATTTTCATGACGAGATTTTATAAATCAAAATCTACCTCGACGTGGCAAGGAAGGGGTTTGAACCCCTGAAACACATCCCTTGTATACGGTCCTGAATGTGCTTCTAGGGTTCAACTTACTGTAAACATGTCAGGCAGTTTTCTTCCCGTATTGGCTGACATGCATGCGTGAAGAAGTTACTGCCCCATTTCACTGGACCGATGAGTATTCTGTAACTCTAAGGTAAAACGTTCGCGACTGGTCTGCTAGCTGAGTAAAAATCTTGTTCATCCATTCATTAAAGAATAAACTAGTTAGAGTGCTACAGAAGATATGCTGGGTCAAAATTTTTTTAGCTATTTTCCACCATCTTTAGTTCTATCACATTTATTTTGTGTTTGGCGGATCCAACCAATCAGAATCGCGCGCAAGAAGAACGGGATTTTCCAAAAATCGAGGTAGACTGAGTTCCGTCTTCTTCGCATAGCGTTGGCTAATGAACTGCCACAAGATCTGTCAAAATCACGTCTCTGTAGAATTACGTGCCGTCTTTTTGAGTTTAGATGTTTTACAACAAACTCATTTTTTTACGGGGGAAAATAAATTTACGAAACGTCGTAACAGTATCACCAAAATCGCATTATCTATCTATGGGAAAACATCATTTCAGTGACAGTCACATAAAAATCATTGACAGTGTGGCAGACATTCAAACTTATTCAGAATTATTTGACCAACAATATTTAGTGGAACAATGCGAAAACCTCATTAGGAAGTATGCTTGTACTTTTTTTCACTTTTATTAATTGTTATATTTCAGCATACAAGAATGAATCGTGTTCTTTTTTACGTGTCACTTTTTGACGCCTAAAGCAGGACGCGCACTTGTTCTGTTCGGATCGGCTCGGAATGGACCTTTCGGCAAAAATAAACAATCATGTTTTCATTAGGGCAGCCCGCGCAAAACTGTTCAGCCGATCCCAGCTAAACAAGTACGCGCTCTCTTGCAAGTACGGCCGGGAACACACGGCACAGTGGCTGGGCGTTTCAGCATAGCACCGTGCCGGACCCGGCCCATAGAGCTTGCTTGCCGTGTGTTCCCGGCCTACCTCTATTACATTCATGCTCTCCTGATACGCACTCTCCTCCACGGTTCTGTCAGGTGATGCGGCCAAAGATGACGCGCGCCGGTGGCTTGAGGCCCTCACGACGGCCCCGTATTGAGGCCCTGGAATGAGCGTAGAGTGTCTTTATGTTGCCTCCAGTACGCTTATGTACTCCTAATACTATTTCACGCCGGCCTTCGGTCGGCAATGTGCGTGTGAGAGACGGCCTTGGCTGCGTCGAAACCCCGGACCGAGCACAAAGTTTTGAGCGTGGCGTAGATATAACGATGTAACTAACCCTCTTGTACGCTTATATTCTCCCGATATTTATTCACGCCGGCCACCGGCAGGCGATACGCGTGAAAAGCGGTCCGGGGCGGCGGCCTCGATGTAGCCCCGGAGCGAGCACAAGGCCCTGTAACGAGCGTAATGTGCCTTAGTTGCGACCTCTTGTAAGCATATAATCTCCTGTTACTAAAGTGCAATTCACGCCGGCCGCCGGCCGGCGATGTGCGGGAGAGGCGGCGGCCCGGCGGCTCTCGGTGGCCCCGGAGCGAGCACGAGGCCCTGAATTGAGCGTAGCGCGCTATAGTTGCTACCTCCTGTACGCTTATGTACTCCTAATACTAATTCACGCCGGCAGCTGTCCGGCGATGCGCGTGAGAGCCGGCGGGATCTTCTTTCTTGCCTGGGTGGCGGGCCGCCCATGCATGCGCTGCTCGCTCTGTCTGCCGCATAGATGATATGAGGTAGAACGATCTCGTTGGCTGCGCGCAACCTATCTCCGTGTTCCAACATTGAACTGCTTTTTTTGCCAGTACAGCTTGAAAAATGGGGTGGATTGAGTTTGAGGTTAGTAAAAACGCTTTTGAGAAATTTTATTTATACTTCCTCTAACCAATTTATAATGCTTTTTTATTAAATTCATACTGGTTAAAGTATTTTATTAATATAAATTAGTGCTTGTCATTTTAAAATTCAGACAAACACGTTCATCACTGTTGACCATGTGACTTTGACAGTTGTGTGTGTTCCTCTTCTTTATTTATTCTATTATGCTCTGGCTGTATGATGCATGGAGGAGGAATTTAAAAAGGAGAAAGGAAGGAAGTTTGACTTTCGCTCGCATATTTGTACAATTAATTAATCATCTTTCGCACATTTCATAGCGGCTTTTATAATTTTCGTCGACCCCCCATTAATTAATCAATTAAAAACAAATTCACAATTCAGTATCTGATTCATTGTTCCAGACAATAATAAATCGCGAGAAACACACCCCCCCCCCTTTTTTTTTTCTTTCTACTCTGGATCTAGTGCTGTCTCCGATAAATTGTAAATGCACTGGTTTATTCAATTTGTGTGCGAAGAACAGGAGTTACGATTTTCTGAAGTCGTATATAACTTCTACAAGTTGAATAGACCTGCGTGCATCCGTAAGGTAGAAGATTTAATTTTTCTTTTAAGCAAATACGTCATGGTGGTATATTCTAAATTGCAATAAAAATTATATAGGGGAAAGGTGCCATCAATTGAGCTGGTAACAGTTTTTGTTATTGCATAATGTAATGAAACGTATGCCGAGCAGGTAGTCACTGGCGAGACGTATATGCAGACAAGTGGTTTGATTGGAAATACACATATATAGTGTAGGTATTGTAACGGCTGGGAATTTGCAACCTAAATGATACACCAAAAAAAACTGGATAATTTAACATGCTAACTCAGGTACAAGCATGCGATAATTTATTTTCTGTTTGACGTATAAAATATCTTAATTTTTTTTACTAATTTGCATCTATTTCAGATATTTGTGTAACTATTCATGTGCCAGAGTAAGTTAATTTGTGTTTATTGATTATCGCTGTTTCCGATACCATATATGTTGTTTAATGTTTTGGCTAGCCTTGTCAGCGAAAGCTACATGCAGGTTGCCACGGGCAATGTTGTTTGTTGATTTCGAACGAAGTAGCCATTCTGTGATTGGCTGGAGTTTTAGCGTCACCTTAAGCTTTAGGGAGCTTAGCGAGTCTGATACTACGTCTAGGCGAATCTCGTGACGTGTGTCACGGACCCGGTAGGGTTTTATTAACTGCAGCTTTAAGGAAAGTGACGCGAGTGCCGCAATCGTATAACATCCCACCAACAAGCACACCGGGAAGATCCTCAAGCACAGAAGGGGGTATGTTCGGGCTGCAAACCGAATATTTAGATTGATTTAGTTCGCATACCGCGTACAACCGTGTGTCACTTGTGACACTCTATGATTCGTTGTACCAATGGCTCGTGAGCCTTAAGTCAGGGAAGGCGAGGAAGTGGATCGCCTCGCAGGCCACTATCTGCCGCCTTTCGACGTACTTCAGCATCCTTGGTCAACGTGTAAGTTAGTAAGATTCCTACTGCAACAAATAACGTAATATCTGAGATGGCCGCAGATTTAATTTTCACTGCTTGCTGCTACAGACGCCATGCTACTGAACCGACGCCAAGTGAACTTTGCTAACTGCACAACCCGTGAGTACAAAGAGCCCTGCTCCCAATCATATTGGCGTGAGCTTTAATTTATTTGAGAAAGTAATTATTATTGTTTTTAAAGGGCTATACATATATACACACATATAACATCTTTACAAGGTGTATATCAAATGACGTCACTGCTTCTAATATGGCCGCTTCATGTATCTTAGGTGCAAGCATTATTAAATATTTTTATTATTGCTAATAATACTAACGTTAATATAATATTTGATAAACGTAATCACTTGCAGTATGATTATTTGCAATAAATACTTTGCATTTGAAAGTTACCTGGAGAGTGTCATTTATAGTGTTAATCCCAGTTGTGTTAGTCTTAGGAAGAGAGTAATTGATTATGTTTTGTTTTAACTGTCTTCAGGCTGTTTTACTTTGTCCTCATGGTAAGTGCAGTATTCCGTACTCAGTACACTTAAAAAACACATTCCGCTCACACCAATCGCGCCCTACGCCATATACCACACAGTGTGGTACTAAAATCACCACATAAAAATTATTTGACGCCTATGCGCGTCGCTACACACAGATTCCTTACATTACCGGGAACCCTTGTAAACACTGGACATGTTAGTGTACGGTACATCAATACTCCGTGCAGTTAATGGTGTAAGGACGAATACACAATCAAAATGTGTCAATCTTCATATGAAAGCGTGTTAGGCCTGGGAACATAGATCACTGCGAGTCATTCGATTGGCTGTTCCGTAGTGTGTACATGCCTACTGCGCATATCCTTCCCACGTATGACTGCCACGTCTTGCCTCACTATGTTTACTAGGTTTTTTTGCGAGGTGGTCTAGTAAATATGAACCTATGAGCACTTAATAACGATCTGGTTACACCCTGTAGAGTACCTGTGGCCCGGCACTCTACACTGATTACTTACAACCTCCGTAGAAGCTTTGCCGGTGCGTATATACTTTGTATGCGAGCAGGAACACAACTTAAATCTATAGTCACTTTTAGACAAGGCTAATTGCCAATATTTTGAGAAGAATAGGTTGGATCATCTCATTACTACAAGGACGTAACATATCACGTGTTTACTTTAATAACGCTGAGAGTAAAACAGGCTTAAAACACCCTGAGTGGCAATAGCAACTGATATTTAAGAAATATATACTGCTGCTGTTGGATAGCGGCCGTTCAAAAGTCTACCTATTCCTATTAACAAAGTGTGAGAAAAACTAGAAAATGTAATTTCCAAGCAGTCTGTAAGTGTTAGTACTCTGGGAGTGTGTCCCGACTAGATTATAAAACATTTCTATGATGTATAGTACCATGCAGTATAGAAGAAAGTGTTCAGATTCAAATCAGAATGTTTAATCCTTCTCGTGGCTTGTCTTCGTCTCCAGGAACTTCGGGCATTTGAAAGTGAATTAATATGTCCGGCAAATCACTTCAGTTTCTGAAAGAAAAAAGAAGTACAAAACTAATTTAAAGGGGCACACTTCCCTGTTTTCATGCTGCTAATTATTTTTTCTTTTTCCCTTCGAAGTGAGGAGCACTCCTCGGTAGCTGTGCGCATTTTCTTTCTCCCTTCGAAGTGAGGATAACAAAGCACTCCTCGGTAGCTGTGCGCATTTTCTTTCTCCCTTCGAAGTGAGGATAACAAAGCACTCCTCGGTAGCTGTGCGCATTTTCTTTCTCCCTTCGAAGTGAGGATAACAAAGCACTCCTCGGTAGCTGTGCGCATTTTCTTTCTCCTTCGAAGTGAGGATAACAAAGCACTCCTCGGTAGCTGTGCGCATTTTCTTTCTCCCTTCGAAGTGAGGAGCACTCCTCGGTAGCTGTGCGCATTTTGGTCGTCAGTATCGCTCTTTGAGGTCTCAGTTGGTGATGTTTTGCATTCCAAACCCATTCTCTGTCTCTATACAATTCAATCAATTGTAGATTTTTTTTATTTTTTATCTTCACTCCATGTTCACTACTCGTAGATAAACAAGCGATACGCGTCGGAGTTCTATGCACGTCTACACTTACTGCACCCTGAGTGCGTTTGGCCCTACGTATTGACGAAGGCTAGGTGGGGGGGGGGGTAAATAATGGAGAGAAATGTGCCACCGTTCCGTATCGTCTGGAAGTTACAGTCTAAGGCTACTTGCGTAAGTTACGCAGTAAGGTCCACAGACAGCAACGCACCGTGGTAAAGACACGAGGTTCTGTTTGCACATCAGCAGGATGTCGGCGTGTCAAATAGCATCAAATGTAGTTTACCCAGGGGAAGCCGCTGTGTGCATTGACGCTTGCTTCGGACATTGCACATTAATATAATATTTTCTGCAACACGACATTCGTGAACTAGTATACTCGGGATGATATGGTGAAGTGATAAATAGTAAGCGATTGAAACAAACGCCCAATTAAACTTTTAAGGCAAATATTATTGGTTGATATATTTAAATGTTGCTAATAGCATCAAAATAATTATTGAATATTATTTTTTGCAATTTATTTTTTGCCAGTTATTGATATCAGCGGTTCATTTGCTCTGTCGAATAATGCTTATAAAGTTTAAAAGTACGCTCATATTTATCCTTATATTTCTGAAAGTATGATTACTGACAATGGAAAATCTCTAAAAATATTTTGAACCAAAATATTTTCGATAACACTAGCTAGTTGATCATTTTAAGATTTTTAAGATCCAGTTTTTGCTTCGGCTAAGTTATTTGCAGACTAACAACAGATATTCTGCTCCACAGTGTCGGATTTCTCGTCGGCTCAACTACACGGGTTAGTAGCTTCATGCATGCATGCATGAGAGCCGGCAAGGAAAGTAAACTGTATGTCATGTGCGAAGTACTTTGCTTCTTAGGAAACGGTCAACTTCTTCGCGACACACCACTGTCTCTAGAAATAACGCTATGGCACCTGCAGACGGCAACGTCATGAATTGCTATGTAAGTGCCCAACACTCGTCGTGTGAAGGGGATTCACTGGTAAATATCGCTGATTGAATCAGTGTTTGCACGTATATCCTCATGTCAGAAAAATAATTGCTCTCGGAATACGACTTATTCCAGTAAAGGTTGAAAAAAAATTATTTTCTACAGACTTTACTTTTATTCTATCAGATGTGTAAAAAAAATTTGCGAAGTTGAAAAAAAAAAAACTTGGGTTCGGCTGTGTTGGGGGAACGGCCGTTTGTTTTGCGTGAATACGTCTACGTTGACGCGCTCGGACGCCTTGATGTTTATTTTACGTTCCCCGCACCGCTTCACTCGATCATATGAGATTTTATGGGTATCACTGAATTACTTTTGAGATGCTCCTTCCAACCTTATACGATTTATGTATTTCGACTTGGATTTTTGACGAGTATAGGCCGAAATTGTGTTAAGTTTTCTTAATTTTTTCCATTAAACGCATACAATTTCACCATAACCACGCCACACAAATGTTTTTATACACGCAATCGATTGATCTTGACGAGGTCTGTCGATTGAAACCTAAACGAATTCCGTAGCTTCTCATAGTCAAAAGTTATACTACGCGGACGTTACAAGACGTGGCGGAACGAACTCAATATTACGGTGCATCCCCCCCCCCCCCCTTGATCAAGATGTTTCGCAAGTCCTCACTCAAAGTAACATATTCTTAGATCCTTTGGCAATCGAGTTGTGTAATTGAATTTTGAATGTAGGCGACAGATTCGGAGCTGCAATGCCAAATTTGATCCCCCGATTTTGCTATCATAGAATTTTATGGATTGCCTCCCACCATGGTTGCAAAATTTAAAGATGTATTCACGTCAAAAACATAAATTTTAGGGATTTCCTGCACTATTTCCTTACGAGAAAAAATTACAAAATTATATCTGTAGTTGAATCCATTGTCTTTCATAGCGTGTAATAATATTCTGTCACAGATTTAATATGCGAGAAGTTCAGCTATAGGCTGTTCACGATAAAATAAGCACTTTTGAAATCCCTGCTTAAGATCTACTTGTATAAATACTGTGTGTTCTTGCATCATATGTAAATACGATTAACGTTACCATCGGCCTCATCCCTTTATTCGTGCGTCGGTCGAGGATTTTTAGAAAAGTAAATATTTTACTAATGTTTTCATTCTTATATGTATTTAAAAAACCAAAAGTAAGCAAAACTATTTCAGAATTCACAAATGTTTACTTAACGCTTGTAATTGAACGTTGCCAACTTTACTGGGCGCGTGACAGTCAAGAGTGCCTGTTAAAATATATGCAGGTATGGGCAGTGACATTTTTCAACGGTTGATGTCAAAAGTACTCACTTCGCCGTAAGCAGTCTTCATCCGGGAATGCAATGCGCAAGTCTTGGGAGTATCCGTCACAAGGCTTCCTTATAGACAGGCGATGCCTCAAGGCGTTCAAAATTTCTACTGGGGGTTTCCCAAAACCATTAGTTATTATTGGCTGACTAATCGAACTGAGGGAAGGAAATGTAAGACACAGGCAGGTGAAGATGCCTTTCAGAAAGCGAGGAAACGCGGAGGAAAAAAAATCACAATCGTTACTGTTCATCTGAGCTAGATCAGTCGAATATGCCTCTTCGCTTGTCATTGGATATACGCTGTAAATATTCGTAGCTAAATCATTACATGTCATTTGGTAAGTACACCTGGTCTCTTGCAGCAAGAGTGTGAAAGTGACCATCAAAATACTGATTACAAGTCCAGTATATAAAAAACCCGCCAGCCTGGGGCTCACGTGAACTGCGTTGCATTGTGTTTGATATCCGGCCTTTTTTTTTAAATTTTTTTACGAGACCGTTAAACGTGCGCCTAGAGTCTATGGCCGCCATCTGTTACTGCTGACGAGCACTGGAATCGCTGATGGTTTATCAGTGCTCGCCAGCAATAAGGGAACAATCGTCAGGAAGCAGTAAATATTTCTCTTCGTCTGTAAACTGATCGTGTCGGAGCGTCTGGCAGTAGTATTCCGGCGTGCAGGAAAATATAAACAAGTATGGCGGGCATACTAGCCTCAATAATGTTCATAAAGCATTTGGACTAAAACAATAAAAAAACTTTTCTCACATTTTACTGGTTCTTGGGCATCTTCTGACGGCACCACAATATTATAAGTGATTGCCTCAGCACCTGTAACTTCCGTGAGTATAAGTTCCTCGAACATGACTTGAGCTTCCCGCCAAACCTAGATTTTTACCTGACAACGCTGACTAAACCCGCGATCTCAGTAACGGTTGTAGCCTCGCGCAGGGTACCTCATTAGATGTGGCCATCAGTGCCTCGCACAGGCTACCTCATTAGATCCGACCATCAGTGGCCATCAGTGCCTCGCACAGGGTACCTCATTAGATGTGGCCATCAGTGCCTCGCACAGGGTACCTCATTAGATGTGGTCATCAATGGCCATCAGTGCCTCGCACAGGGTACCTCATTAGATCCGACCATCAGTGGCCATCAGTGCCTCGCACAGGGTACCTCATTAGATGTGGCCATCAGTGCCTCGCACAGGGTACTTCATTAGATGCGGCCATCAGTGCCTCGCACAGGTACCTCATTAGATGTGGCCATCAGTGCCTCGGACAGGGTACCTCATTAGATGTGGTCATCAATGGCCATCAGTGCCTCGCACAGGGTACCTCATTAGATCCGACCATCAGTGGCCATCAGTGCCTCGCACAGGGTACTTCATTAGATGTGGCCATCAGTGCCTCGCACAGGTACCTCATTAGATGTGGTCATCAATGGCCATCAGTGCCTCGCACAGGGTACCTCATTAGATCCGACCATCAGTGGCCATCAGTGCCTCGCACAGGGTACCTCGTTAGATGTGGTCATCAATGGCCATCAGTGCCTCGCACAGGGTACCTCATTAGATCCGACCATCAGTGGCCATCAGTGCCTCGCACAGGTACCTCATTAGATGTGGTCATCAGTGCCTCGCACAGGGTACCTCATTAGATGCGGCCATCAGTGCCTTCAGCAATATCGAAATAACAGCTGATACTACTGAAATTACTGACCAGTGAAATCCGCGAGTAACGGAAGGCAGCTCATGCCTGTCGATTACTTTCATGACATCGCGCGCAAAAGAATCACAATTTCAGAGCACTCCGACAAACGGCTTCCTCAAAGCACTGTGTCTCAGAATATTTCGATGAGAGACATACAAAAGTATTCGGGAGACCTTCGTTGAAGGGGGCTGTGCACGCAGAGTGGCCGTGAAACGAAACTAGCGTGTTGGATGTCGAAGACCCAACGCTGGCTCTGAAGGACATTCATACTACTGTTTATTTTTTTCGCGCGAAAGGGACCCTAGAAAGATTGAAATGTGCTCTTCTTTCCAGTCGTGACTCGTTAACACGATTAAGTCCAGCATTTGGAGCTTGTAGGACCAGTTTACCGGAGTCATGTCTTCATCACGTACATGTTCTGTTTTCAGTTATGAATTTCCTGGTGCCGCCTGCACAGGTCCTCAAACAAAGTGCAGCCAGTAGAGTTTCAATCCTATAATTGTGCGTTAAAAATGTACATTGTACTTGAGCGGAGTCTACATAGTTGTAATATTGATGTGATTGTAAGAAGTCGTGTATATTCTAATCTTAAAAAGAAATTGTGTTTTGCTGTGTTTGGGTACATGGACGTTTGTTTTGCGCGAATACGTTTACGTTGACGCGCTCGGACGCCGATGCTTATTTTACGTTCCCGGCACCGCTTCACTCGATCATATGGGGTTTTAAGGGTATCACTGGATTGATTTTCAGATGTTTTTTTTCCAACCGTGTACGATTTCTGTATTTCGACTTGGCTTTTTGTCGAGTATAGGCCAAAATTGTGTTAAGTTTTCTTAAATTTAACGCATACAGTCTCACCATAACCACGCCACACAAATGTTTTTATACACGCAATCGATTGATCTTGACGAGAGCTGTCGACTGAAACCTAAACGAGCGCCGTAGCTTCTCCTAGTCAAAAGTTAAAATACGCGGAAGTTATGATACGTGGCGAAACGAACTCAAAATTGCGCCTCCGCCCCCCCCCCCCCGGCGTGATGCTTCGCAGTCTTCACTCAACGTAGCATATTATTTGATCCTTTGGCAATCGAGTGGTGTAATTTAATTTTGAAAGTAGACGATATATTCGGAGCTGCAATGCCAAACTGTATCTCCCGATTTTGTTATCATCGGATTTTCTGGATTGTTTTCCACTATGGTTGCAAATGTAAAGACGTATTCACGTCAAAAAAACTATGGAATATTACAAAGTAAATATTTTGTCAAGACATAAATGAAAATATATTTTGTTTGCTTGTTCATAAATTTGGTTATCGAAACACAAATCTGGTTTTTGAAAAATGTCTAAATTCTTGTGAGTAGTCCTTTGTTTTTCGTATTTATTCTTCCGTAACACAGCGCATCAAACTACAGCGACAATGCTGAAACTTTTCTGAACAGACTGCTGTATTAAATACCCTCAGTGACAGTTTAAAATCTTGAGGAAACAGAACACACCCGAAGCTTGTTTTCGCTATTATTCCACGGCTGTCGCAATGTTTCCTTATTGCCGGATGTCACATTGAGGCGTTCAATATTGATTTACTAGCGATTACCCTTAAGAATAGCATTAAAGAAATCGTTGACCTCCGAAAACTACTTAACTACTTTATGTTACCTATATCCTTCACTGGTGTATTTTTTTAATTGTTATTACAAGTGTTTGACAATAATTTCTGCAGGCTACATAACCTAGCATAGGGTCTTCCAACACAGCTTGGTTTAGATTATTCCACGGCTGTCGCATTGTTTCCTTATGGCCGGATGTCACATTGAGACATTTAATATTGTTTACTAGGGTTAGTTCCTAAGAGCCTCCCATATCTCCCCACTCCACTACAATTGAAAAAGCAGTCGGCCCGTATATGTATTTGAAATACATTCTGGCATAAAGTGATAGTGCTTAAGGCGACCTGTTTTCCGCGAAACGATTAAGCCGCAGAAAAAAACTTCAATATACTATGTGCACGCTTGGAACTTCCGTTTGGTTAATGGCCACGTGTCTTTGCACGAAAATATTATTTTTTAAACCTAGTTTATTCAACCGAACTTGTTACTATGATACTAAACGTTTGTGATTCGCGGGAAGACACCTAAGAATCGTGACAATTAAAACTACACAATCACGAAAGAGTGAGTGAGTGAAGAGATTTAAGCGGCTCTTAACAGCGAGATCTTGAGAGCCGATGAGGGTGATTAAGATGAGTATGGAGCGGCGCCGGAATGAAAGGGCGGGGGAACGGGAGATCCCCGAAAATAAAACCCCCACCAGCCAGTGACAACGTCTGACACGAGTCCCACATGCGAAAATCCGGGAGTGATCCGGCCGGAGAATGAACCCGGTTCACCTTGGTGGGAGGCGAGCAGGCTATCCGCTCAGCCACCGTGGCCCCACCAAGAAAGAGGATCTTAGATAATTAGTCAAGTGTTTTTGAAATCCGTGGAATCGTCTTGCGGTCTCTGGACTTTTATTTTGCTTCTGGCATCTCATAATGTTGTTTTAGTGTAGCCAGGCAAAATGTTTCTGCGAAAACTTAAGGTTGAAGTAAAGCAACTGCCTATGGAGCACTGCACCTGACTGTACAATGTGAAGAACTCATTAAGGTTGAAGTAAAGCAACTGCCTATGGAGCACTGCACCCGACTGTACAATGTGAAGAACTCATTAAGGTTGAAGTAAAGCAACTGCCTATGGAGCACTGCACCCGACTGTACAATGTGAAGAACTCATTAAGGTTGAAGTAAAGCAACTGCCTATGGAGCACTGCACCTGACTGTACAATGTGAAGAACTCATTAAGGTTGAAGTAAAGCAACTGCCTATGGAGCACTGCACCTGACTGTACAATGTGAAGAACTCATTAAGGTTGAAGTAAAGCAACTGCCTATGGAGCACTGCACCTGACTGTACAATGTGAAGAACTCATTAAGGTTGAAGTAAAGCAACTGCCTATGGAGCACTGCACCCGACTGTACAATGTGAAGAACTCATTAAGGTTGAAGTAAAGCAACTGCCTATGGAGCACTGCACCCGACTGTACAATGTGAAGAACTCATTAAGGTTGAAGTAAAGCAACTGCCTATGGAGCACTGCACCTGACTGTACAATGTGAAGAACTCATTAAGGTTGAAGTAAAGCAACTGCCTATGGAGCACTGAACCCGACTGTACAATGTGAAGAACTCATTAAGGTTGAAGTAAAGCAACTGCCTATGGAGCACTGCACCCGACTGTACAATGTGAAGAACTCATTAAGGTTGAAGTAAAGCAACTGCCTATGGAGCACTGCACCCGACTGTACAATGTGAAGAACTCATTAAGGTTGAAGTAAAGCAACTGCCTATGGAGCACTGCACCCGACTGTACAATGTGAAGAACTCATTAAGGTTGAAGTAAAGCAACTGCCTATGGAGCACTGCACCCGACTGTACAATGTGAAGAACTCATTAAGGTTGAAGTAAAGCAACTGCCTATGGAGCACTGCACCCGACTGTAAAATGTGAAGAACTCACATAAAATTAGTACTGACACTATAAAAATGGTCAGAAATGCGTGATTTATGCTGCACATGAAAGAAGAATGTAGGTCTATATGTTTTGCAACATTATAAAATATTTTACTAAAATATACTTTTTAAAACTAAAAAAATGAATTGACCGATAGAGTCTGCATTTTTAACCATATTTAAGCGCATTTCAAGCGCATTTCCGTTTTGGATGGTTAGGAAAGAAGAATTTACAAGAAAATCTTCTTCAAGAAAGATCGTCATAATATTTACTGCGATAATGTGTATTTAATCATAGTAATAATGCATCATACAATTTTGATAATTAACTTTATTTACGTCAGTTTCAGCCATAAACGTTTGTTACAAATAGACGCACATAAAATCAATTATAAAAATTATTTCCTACTTTATTTATACAATTTTCTTACACACGATCGTAGTAAACATTATGATGATATTCTACGACGAAGATTTTCTTTCTCATTCTGCTTTCTGACTCATCCAGAATGGAAATATGATTAAATTTTATTTAAAATACAGACTATTTTAACCGATTATTTTTTTACATTAAAAACATATATTTTAGTAAAATATTTTATAATGTTGCAGAATATATACATTATTCTTTCATATACAGTATAAATTGTACTTTTCGGACAATTTTTATGGTGTCTCTACTACATTTTTAAAATGAATTCTTCACGTTGTATGGTGCTCCATAGGCAGTTGCTTTACTTCACCTTAACTATCTTGGTTTTGTTTGGTGACAAACGTTTTGCTATGTTCGTACAGGCTGTTCACGATAAAGTGAGCACTTTTGAACTCAACCTTAGAAAAAAGTCACTTCCCCTACCTGCATATATTTTAAAGGACGCACTGAGTGACATTAGCCCATTAAAGTTTGTAACGATGGAGGAAAAAGTAGTTCCATATGTTAACGTCGAATAAAAAATGTTATGTAAATATTTGTGAAAACGTATATTATTTCTTTCGCTTTCTGATTATTTAATGCATCTAATTGTACATATTACCAGATTTGTAACATGTACTTTTCTAATAATTCCACATTTTCACCTGACCAACGAATGAACAAAGTGATGAGACCCATGGCAATGTTAATTTTCCATAAGGCGGAACAATACACAACATGTATACAAGTAGGTCTTAAGCAGGGCTTTCAAAAGTGCTCATTTTACCGTGAAAAACCTATACTCATTAATCTAAGGCGTCTCACAAATATAAATTCAATTTTACTGGGTCTTCTTATGGTACGACAGATGTGTGTCATAGGTATTTGAAATGCTGGAGAGTAGTAGACTAAATTATGGTACGCATTTCGAAATTATCGTACGAAATACCTAAGTTATGGTACACTGTGCCATAATATATTCGATACATATTAACTAGGAGATCTCAGTGTTCGTCGACTCACTAAATATTTTCACTAGTTGTCACGATGAGCTTGCTAATGTTTTAGTAAGTTAGCGTAGTGTTAATCGAGGGTAATTCGAAATGGGAAAGTGGCACCTACAGGCCTTTGGTTTAGGGCGCGAAGTCACCTCGCACAAATACCGTTTCGCTTCTGCGCACTGGGTTGTTCTACGCCGCAAGTATTGTCAGGGCACCGGCACTATGTCTTATCTCAGCAGCGTGCTAAAATACTGCGACGTTGTCATGTCAAGGTCATCGGCCATCGCGCAACCCAACCTTCGCTCGCCACAGTTCACAACTCAGCTCGAGGCAGGAAACGAAACCCTCCTTAACACGCTTTTGCTGGCTTAGATCCGACAAACAATGGCTGTAGATTAACCACGAAAAACAAGGTAAAACGTAATCTGAAGTGAATCCTAACCGGTGTGGAGTCGCTAGTCTACCATCGGGCACCTACCCCAGGTGGCGGATAGGGGAATGCTCACCAGATATGGTCGGTACCGGGGAAGTAAAATACCCGGGACGGACCGATACTAGCGTGGTGGCGTCTGTGCTTCAGTGGAGTTGCCCAAGAAGGTCTGGAATGCGACATGCTTAAGAGTGGGATGGAGATGAGCGTCCAAGGTCAAGAAGCGAGGGAGCGATACGGGCGACACTAACACGCACGTCTAGTGCCTCATCGCTCCTAAGCGCAAGGCGTGCAGTGTTTCCGTCGTGACGCTGTACTGAGCAAATTAGATCTGTAACAGTGAGGCTTTATTACACGCGATGAAAGACCACAGGATTAAACTAGACCCGTATATTTGTACTTTTCTCTTACTGCTTATGGAAACTGCATAGGCAAGCTTTAAAAATGCGATATTTGACCATTTCCACGAATTTTTTCTTTCCAAGAGTAAACTTAATATGGAAAGAAAAAAAAAAGGCATAGATAACTGTTATTTATCTTTTATGATAAGAAGTCGTATTTGCAAAACATTTATTTACCGATATAAGCGTATTCGCTCAAATAACTAGTTCACAGAAAATGCGGGGGTCCATCCCACTCTTAAGGGGAAACAGCTGGATGAAGGAAGTTAGGGAGAAATGGAAGGTAATTGGCATTATGGATGAAAATCCCCTGACAGTAGAACAAGATAGAGTGAGGTACAAGAACATGGCGGAAGGCCACAAATGGACTGACGCCAGGATCCAGATACAACTCACAGAAGCAGAGAGAAACAGGAGTGAAAGAATGAAGAGGCGTCGGGAGGAGCGAAGGCGTGCCGAACAAGTCGCTCGTAATCCTGATTGGTCATGACGAGCTAGACGAAAAGTGAATCCTAAAAACAATACACGTATGCGAAGTTCGACTTGAACCGCTAGTTTATTACAAATAGTGGAGTGTACGGACAATGTTTAACGGGACAAAAAACGTTACCGCGACACCTGTCTGTCGCTGTCATCAAATTATTTAATGGATTTCATCGCAGATAAAGGCTGTTTACGATAAAGCGAGCACTTTCGAAATCAACCTTAGAAAAATCACTGCCCCTACCTGCGTATATATTAACGGACGTCCCGAGTGACATGCGTCCGATAAAGTTGGTAACGATGGATGGGAAGTAGCTGCGTATCTTAACGTCGAATGAAAAGTGAAAGGTAACCCCATTTTTGATCATTTAAATTATTTCTCTCGCTTTTTTTTTTTTTTTTTTTAATGCACCGACAAGTAAAAAATGAGCAGTTTGTAAAATATTTACTTTTCTAATAATTTCACAGTTTCACTTTACCGACGCATGAATAAAGTGATAAGGCCCGTGGCAACGTTAATTTTAAATAAAGCTAAAGTATACACAACGTGCATACAAGTAGAAATAGGCTGTTCACGGTAAAATGAGCACATTTGAAAGCCCTGTTTAAGATCTACTTATATGCACGTTGTGTATTCTTCCTCTTTATGTAAAATAAACCTTGCCAATGGCCTCATCACTTTATTCATGCGTCGGTAAGTGAAACTGTGAAATTATTAGAAACGTAAATATATTACAAATATGCTAACTTTTGAATGTATATGAAATAAAAAAATCAGAAAGATAGATAAACAATTTAAGTTATCACAAATTGTTACCTAACACTGTTAATTCGACGTTAAGTCATGACACTCCTTTCTCTCCATCGTTACCAATATTACTCGGCGTATGTCACTTAGTGGGCCTATTAAAATATATGCAAGTAGGAGCAGTGACTTTTTTTTCTAAGGTTGATTTCAAAAGTGCTCACTTGATCGTGAACAGCCTTTAATAAGCCGGGCTTTCAAAAGTGCTCGTTTTATCGTGAACAGCCTATACTACGCTTATTTCGACTTGATATCGACCGTGTTTGGGATATAAAAGATCGATTACTCGCATGTTACAATTATCTTTAGATATTATTCAGTCACTGAGTGTTCCATCTCCAGTAGCCGTAATAACCTTCATGTTGAACCTCAAAAATACGTACTTCTCTTAGCATTCACTTCAGACCATCGGTCGTATTTTTGTTTTCATCTTCCGTTTCGTTATAAACATTGGGATGTACCCCGCGTTTTTTTGTGAAATATGGTTTACACGCATACTCGTATCTCGGTAAATAAATATTCTGCAAACACGACTTTATGTATATATATGTATACATATATGCCCGTATCTTATATATATTTTTTACTTTTGTCATGTTAAATTTATTCTTGGAGATAATAATTCATGAAACTGGTCAAATATCAAATATCGCATCTTTAAAGCTTGCCTATGCAGTTACCTTAAGCGGCAAGAGAAAAGTACAAAGATACGGGCGCAGTTTCATCTGTGGGCTTTCATCGCGTGCAACAAAACCCCACCGTTACAGATTTAATTTGCGCAGCACAGCGTCACGACGGAAACACTGCACACGCCTTGCGCGTAGGAGCGACGAGGCGCTAGAAGTGCGTGTTAGTGTCGCCCGTATCGCTCCCTCGAATCCTGATCTTGGAGGCGTGGCTCCATCCCACTCTTAACGCGCAGCCGAAGCTTGTCGGAGTAATTTATAAACTTTCTGTGCATGGGTCCGCTGGACCCGGGCCCAGGGACGCTTTCCTAATAAATTTATTTATGAAATAAAAATTGCATGGGTTAGAAAAATAACAAAAAGTGGATTACGGCGCTGACCAGGACTTTTCTAAAACTCGAGCTCGGCAGTTGTCTGCATCGCACCAAGTTCGTGGAAGAGAAAGGGGGGGGGGGGGGGGGCAAATTAAGTGAAAAATGTGCGAGGTAAAATTATGAATTTTCGATCAATTTACACGCTTTGGATAGCCCCCCTATTTGAATTAAACAATCCCAGAGACTGTATTACAAAAAAATCGGTTTATAGGTTTTGTATTTCAATTACGTGTTGAGGGTTACCTCTCAGTAATCGTTCAGCATCAAGATGGCATCAATCCTTTCCGATCTGCTTTAATTTACGATTTCAGGCGTTGCAATATAGAAATTTTTTGATGCGTGTTGTACATAAGTCGACACAACACTTGTTCTGTTGTCATAGCCAATGATCGGTAAGTTTTGTGTTCGGCTATAGTAATATGAACCAGTCGTCCTACCTAGACCGGTACGGCGGTTTGCGAGTCTTTTACCCGCAGATAAGATCATCGGCGAGTTATCTTTACAAAGTGCAACACTTACATATATGCAGCGTGCACGAATGTGTACACTGGGTCTGAATGAGTTAAATACTTAGAGCTATTAGGGACGAATAAAGGTCATTAGAGCAAAACTGCTCAGAGAAACTACCCCGGCATACGCGTGGAGTGAGCTCGTGAACAGACCGCGAATAGACTTCGCATCACGACGTGATATCATCCGGGAGTCAGCGATGGAGGACGTAAGATATGAGAATTTTTAAATCATTTTACAACTCGCAGACGTTAGATGGTATTTACGCGATATAAAAACTACGCATTCCATAGTATAGACTGCTCACGGTAAAATGAGCACTTTTCAAAGTCCTGCTTAAGATCTACTTGTGTGCAATTTGCTTATTCCTCGGCCTTATGTAAAATTAACATTGTCATAGACCTCATCACTTTATTCATGCGTCGGTCAAATGAAACTGTAGCGTTATTATAAATGTAAATATTTTACAAATCTGCTGATTTTTACACTTCGGTGTATTTAAAAACCATAAAGCGAACGAAATTATTTAAATTATTATAAAATGGTTACCGAACACTTTTTATTTGACATTAAGATATGGAACTGCTTTCCATCCATCGTTACCAAATTTACCGGACGCAAGTCACTCAGTGCGCCCGTTAAGGTATATGCAGGCAGGGTCAGTGATTTTTTTCTAAGGTTGATTTCAAAAGTACTCACTTTATAGTGAACAGCCTTTAGTTGTATAGTCACATGTAAAAAAAAATACACTGTTATTGAAAAGCCCGGAAAAACCGAAATCATGATGGCGAAACCGGGATTTGAACCGGCGTCCTGCGAATGCGAGTTTAGCGTTTAACCACACCATCTCGTATCTGTAGAGTCTGCTGTTCCGTGCCGACGCCTCGGCGGGCGTCGTTCTGGCTACGAGACGTCGGGGGACGGTGTATTCGAGCATGTTTACAAAGCTGTGTTCATGTTCCAGGCTCACAACAGCGCGGAATTTTCGCAAATGTCACGTCCCCTCATTGTCGCCAGGATCCTTCCCGACCGGACTGTCAAAACGTTGTTATTCTTCCAACCCATCTCATCGCTGCCAACACTGCCATGCAAAAGTTCCTACTTCCTGCTGGCCCGTCTCATTTTCACCGGAAACATTAAACCAGCGTTTGCAGTGTCGTCCCCAACGTCACGATACGAAACCTAGTGAGATGATTTGTTATTATGGAAAACGGAGTTTGAGATCATAACACGGTCTATGAGTGGAAGAGACAATCTTGAAAACTGGGAATTAAAATTAGATACTTGTGAAATATCATAAATGACGAGCGTGGAGAGTGTAGTTTAGAGACTTGAGAGGCGGTTAACATAGAGGTCTCGAGAAACGGTGAGGGTGAAGTGAGGTGCGTATGGAGCAGCGCCGGAATGCAAAGGCAGGGGAAACGGAAGATCCCGAGAAAAACCCCCGACCAGCGGAATCGTTCTGCACGATTCCCTCATGTGACTATCCGGGAGCGACCCCTCCGGGAATCGAACCCGGTTCGCCTAGGCTGGAGGCGAATAGTCTAACCACTACATCACCGCGGCCCCGTAGAAACTGCGTGAGACGATACAACAAAGTCGTGAATAGTGCAAGCCTGGTTCGATATCTGCCAGCTATGGACATTTGAAGGCAAGATTGGTGTCAACCAACCGAATTGTGCCGCTCGTGGTTGTTTATCGATTTCTATGACGTAATTACCGTGTGCACATTAAGGAAACACGAATAATGCTGACACAGTTCACCAGTTTGTCGTTTTAGCTCACGTAGTCGCTGACATTTTCCAAATAACTTATTTTAATTCCTAATTTCCAAAGGTACGTCTCTCCCTTCACGATCACATTGGGTCATATATCGTACGATGCTTGCCACTCCATTTTCCGTTATGTATCATATTTATGAGTTTGTGCATGAAGTTGAGGATAATCTTGTACAATTTAAGACATCCCAATTCTGTTTTAAAGTACACTACAAAAAAATTGTCAAAATTATCAGATTCTGATTGATGGTATGTGGTATACTTGAAGGGTGGTTTCACTACCAAAAAGCTCCACTGACCTCACCCTCGAAAGGTTGTGGACGCATATCCAATGAGCGTGATAGGAAATGAGCCAAACATTGGTTTGCTGTTGCCTTCTTGCTACTCGGGATACTTGATAGGGAATGAGCCATACAGTGGTTTACTATTGCCTTCTGGAGATACACTGATAGACGTTTGATGAGAAATTTGGTAACTTAATTTTGGAACGTGCTGACTAAGTCACCTATTATTAGTAAAAGTCGAATGGCTTGAGAAATATCTATGCAAATAATCACACTTAACTGCCATAAAAAGATGGATATTTTAAGTTTTCCCCAAGACGATCCATTAGTTCTATTACAACCTGTAAGTTATAATAGCATAACCTATCACTAGAATTTTTGCTCCGAGTTATTTATGTTATGAGGGCTGGTCATTAAATTGTTAGCAGAGTTTCCTTGAAGACATAATTTTACCGCTAGCTTTCCCTCATGCACAATTAAGCGAATTAAAGTGATACTACACAAAATAGCCTCAAAGTCACTTGCTAGCAGAACTGTCAGAAAACAAGAGATTGTTTCCACTATTGCAGAAAATTACAATCCAATGTAAAACATTACTACAAATATCTGATTAATTAGAAACATATGTCTTTAAGTGAGAACAGTTTAAAATCTACGGTTATGTAAGTAAGACAATCGACATATTAAGTAGTTAGTATATCATAATCAAATTAAAATTCTATTATAATTATGGATATTGATAGTAAACTTTTTCTTAAAGGAAAAAAATATTTTTACAGAGACATTTTGATAAGCGCGGTGCGAAATACGGACATTTGAAATCATAAGTTAGTAACTTTAGCACTCGCTGAAATTAATGTCAACTATTGCATAAATTAACGCTGCAAAATTGTTAAACTGAACTATAGTTTCAGTCTCGCCAGTTACAAACTACACCGACATGACAAAAGTCATGGGATGGCTTTAGAGAATTCTTTGTTTCTTAATGAAAAGTACCACAATTACACTTTACCTTAAAAGTATACGCTGGCCTAAGTATTAATTACAAAGAAAGTTGCTTTGTTAAGAAATCCTATAATTTATAACATTAAAATAAGTTTTGATGTACTTGAAAGAAAAAACAGGGTTTTTATTAGCTTTGTAACCATTCAGGCGGGTCTGCGTTTTGGAAACATCATTCCTTGTTCAGACTGTACTTCTCATTCTGATAAACCGCTGCTGTCAGTGACACAAAACAATTACTGGCATAAGTATGCAATGCAAGCTGAAGTCATGCTTAACTAGACGACATTCACATAAATCTGCATACGGAACATAGTGCCCCATTGACGCTACAAGAAAAAAAAACACTGAAATTGCGTACAATATGCAAAAATGTTTTTATTATTATTATGCTACATGATAGTGAAATTTCCAGATGTTGGTACAGTTCCAAACAAAAAAAAAAGTTCGCTGTAAGGCTTCAACTCATAAGTTAATCCGTGACATAAATATTTAGAACATGGGACCGTTTGTACGTGAACTCAACCCTAGTCAGACCCACCGGGAGGGAAAATGTTGCACGACAAAAGGTTTTCTGTTATTCACCTGGCTGAATACGTATTTTTTGTGGTAGACTGAGAATCATTCTGAGGTGACCACAAATACATTTGGCGGAGTGACTCCCCTGTAAAATATATTTTTCTCCGTGCGTGTTTGGAAGTTGTTCTTCTAGGCAAAGTTAAAACTAACTCCTTACCTTCGCAACAAGACGACTGCAGCGGACGGGCGCAGAATGAAACAATATCTAAGAGCCCTGTCCATTTCGCTAATAATGTGGTAGTACGCCAGAATTCTTAGTCATCTATATACTAGCGCTACTATCATTTCTTTGTAGGCCGTGGCTACAGCGCGAAGCCTTTGTCCTAAGATACGCACGATACGCAGTGCGTGTTTAAAGAAATGCCGTCCAATTATAATATTAACAACAAAAAAATACGTCATTGAAGTCTACCTCGTCACCGAATCAGTCAGCGAAATACTTTTGGCGCAAATAATACGGGGATCATTCCGTCTTGAATGTCAACTCCTTTAGAAGCGTTTATGAACTGCAATTGATTTACGTTGATGACTACGTTGGCGGGTTGGGAGGGGAAATCAGAAGATATAACGTTGCTGAGGCAACATGACGAAGCTCGCGATGAATTTTCTGAACGCTAAGTAAATATTATTAGTGGCATATTTTATTTATAAATTTTTCGTCGTAAGTTGGAATTCAAACAGATCAAAATATTTCTCTGTGCCAGCGCAGGAGAAGGAGTTTTGTGTATCTTGTTAAATGGTTACAACCTCGCCACATTTCACATTTAAAACCGAACTAAGCAATATTTCTCCAACGAAACCAGTTAAAAGTGCTCCGCTGAAAATCAAGTGCCATCTCTCTAATTATTATTATTGTTGCTCAATTTCACTGAAGTAATGTTATTCCCAAATATCCTCAGTACTTAACGGCACTAGTTCACAGTTCACAAGACTGACTTACTGACTTGTATTTCACAGACCAGTCTCGGCGATTTAGGTTGAAATCGGGTAATTTTGCAGCTGACTTGCTGAAATAAATTATTATTATTTGCAGGTGAATAAATAGGTGTTCGAACATAATGATCAATTTCACAAAAATTCGCAATGCGATTCTCTAAGAACTCTAGATTTGTGAAATAGAACAGAAAATTTGTATTGCTAGGTGACGATGGAAAATCCGCTAGGTATGCCAAAAACGCGGAGATTAGCCCTTCTCAAAAAACTTCAACACAGTATCAGTGAAGACTTATCAAATACTGCACACTTCTGAGAAGCATCGAATACTGCAGTATTGACGTGGCTAACGACCGGTTTCGTGACGTATTGAGTACTGATATTGGCATTATATATTAAGATAAGCAGGGCCATAAGCATCTAACGAATTCTTGTGTCCAGAAGGCGGGCATGTATCCAAACTTTCTGTGACAGTAGCTAAGCATTTTCATCTAAGGCCATTGGTGCACGAAATCAGTATTTTTATATAATTTGTGTCACAACTTGTTTCACAGCGGATTTTTTCAAAATTGATTGCTCTTCAAGACGCAAATAAAAACTTTTAGCACCTTCTTACGTTGTCAGATATTCACTGCCGTCACTATTCTCGGAGCACTGATGGAAGAAAAGAAAGAATATTCGTTTTCTTATCTGCAATCAGTGCTCCGAGAATAACGAACATAGTGAATATCTAACAAAATAAGAAGATGCTAACAGTTGTTATTTACGCCTTGACGAGCCTACATTTTCGAAAAACCCGCTGTGAAAGAGGTAATGACCAAAATTTAATAAATATAATCACCAGCACAGCCACTAACACAGTATCATCACCACCACCATTACCACCATACTCACCACGACCATCATCATTATTATCATCTCCACCACGATCACTAATATCACTGTCATTACCAATATCGTCATCCCAACCATCACTGCATATTCACCTAGCATCAAGCTAAATTCCACAATTCTTCGTATACTTCAAACTCGGTTAGTCATTCATTAGCTCATGCACCAGTTTTACCCCAGACGAGGTAGCACAATATTCGGCCGTCTTTTTCTTGTAGGTTAATTACTGGTTCAAATTCGTTCAAGGAGCTAATTACAAACTGTGATACAATATAAAAAGATAGACAAATGTACCTAATTTTGATTTCGCATAAAAGACAGAGGAATTATTATACCTCAAAAGCGAAGATGTTTATAAGTATCACAAATACATTTTAACAATTTTTCAACTGTGGCTATTGCAAACATTTAGTTTTGGCACTAGGATATAAGTAATACTGAATTTGGCCAGGCACGTCAATAAAAAAACCAAAATTAGAGATTCTATAAAATATGCCAGCCTATCTCGCGAAACAAACTCCATGGGTGCCCATTTACTCTCATTATGACATTCTTTCTTTGATTTATGGAGGAGTAATGCATACGCTGTCCCCTATTTTTTTTTACGCCACTGACCAACATCATAATCCTCCTCGTCATCATCATCTTCTTCATCATCCATCTTAAATCATCAATCATCCATCACTATCATCGCCAATTAGATTTCGCAGTTTACTGTTTACTGAAATAACGCAGGAAGTGGTCTGATACGCCACACTAGAAGGTAAAAGAAAGACGTGGGCTGGTCGTAAAAAACGTGGATAATATCGTGTGACTGCATTCTGATTGCAGACATTTCTACGAGACACGACTATCCTCATAAGCTCAACCTTTGTAGGTCAGTGCCTAATTATAGATAAGACTATTCTGTGAATGACGAAGAACGATAAGCAGCCATCATTTCGGCATATGTGCCAAACCATTGTGACGTGGCGAGCGATTACAGCCTCTCATACGTGTAGCAAGACTGAGGACTGTTCACAATAAAGTGAGCACTTTTGAAAACAACGTAAGGAAAAAGTCACTGCTACAAACGTCATCTATTTTAACGGGCGCACTGAGTGACGTGTGCCCAGTAAAGTTTGTAACGATTGATGGAAAGTAGTTCCATATCTTAACGTCGAAAAAAAAGTGGTAGGTAACCCATATGTGACAACTAAAATTATTTTTTCGCTTTTTTTTTTAATGCACTGTTCCACTAAATGTTAGTTTTATTTATTTTTTGCTTATAAATGCGTTAGTTAAATTCTGCAATTTTTCATTCAAATATAAATTAACATAAATTTTTATAATAAATACATTTGTAGTAAATAAACAGGATGAATTAGATGAAAAGTAATGCCAAAATCAAATGAATAGAACTGTGCGCAAACGACTACAAAGTCCAAGATATAAATGCACTAATTTACACTCAGAAATCACAAACATTTCTCAAATAAATTTTACAACACATTGTCATGTTTCATAGTGTCGTATTTTTTTTTTTTTTTTTAGTCGGAATGCTATGAAAGATCATCAACAAGTTTTGCTGTCTGTAGATGCTAGGCAATCAGGGGAGTCAGAAACGAGAACACGACGCCGATGTAATGTAATGTAATGCAAAGGGCTTTTTAACGTCCCCCGGTTTTATGCCTGAAGGCTTAGCAGGGGACGGCCTTGAGACTAAACACCCATACCTTGCCCGGCATTCGAACCCAGAGCCTCTCGCAGCCCAGATCGGTGGCGCACCAACCCACTGCGCCACGGGAGGTGATTGTGCTGTCGGTTGTGTGGGCATTTAAACCCATTCATACCGAGTGTACACAGTCATGTACATAAGGCATAGGAAGGTTGTTTTTCGCCAATTGTGTACATATACAATATAAACTTCTTTTTAAGTAGATTTCTAAAATCGTAATGAAAAGGTTTCAACTTATATATAGGCGATTCACGGTAAAGTGAGCACTCGTTAAGGCCCTGCTAAATTTTTCTTTTCATCAGATTTCTATCTTCCTGTTACTTTTTAATAGAAAAAAATTAATGTGACTTATAAACACGTATATATTTTACTACTCCTAAATTTAATGTCTAGAGCGGCAATAAAATATATTTATTAGTGGTTAATGCCTGTTCAAAGGGCCTTACAAATTGCAAACTTTACCGCGAACAGCCTATACTGTATAAGAATAATATCACATATCGGACTAAAAGTATAGAAATATTTAGCGTCAACACTATACAAAGTTGACAACTTCCATACCCATTTGTTATTATTAAGACTACTCGCCTCATCTAGGTGAACCGGGTTCGAGTCCAGCGGGGTCGCCGCCGGATTTTCGCATGTGGGAGTCGTGCCGGACGATGACGCAGGTCGGAGAGTTTTCTCGGGGATCTCCCGTTTCCCCCTCTCTTGCATTCTGACGCTGCTCCACACTCTCCTAGTTTCACCCTTGTTGACTCACAAGACCTCGATATTAAGGGGGAATGGTCCACGGAAGCCGTGTATTTGCCTTACTTTCGGCCAAAAGTGGTTTTTCAGAGAATTTTCAAAATTTTTGGCACGACAAGACATGAAGAATAATTTCGAACACCTTCTTACATTGATAGATATTCTCTACCATTACTGCTATCGGAACAGTGATGGAAGATAAGGAAGAATATCTTATTCCTCATATTTCATCATTGCTCACAGAATAATAAAGGTAGTGAATATTTGACAACGCAAGAAGTTGTTCAAAATTAATATTACATCTGGTCGTGCCGAAAATTTCGATAAACTCGCTGAAAAACAAGTTATAACGAAAATCAGGTAAATATACTGCATCCGTGCAACATTGGCCTTAAGAGCCGCCGAAGTCTCTTCACTCACTCACTCTACACGTGCGTGGCCGCATTGCAAGAGATAGCCATTCTATGATTGAGCTTTCATTAATGGAATCAAAGCGTGCGTCGGAGCAAGCCGCACAAACTTCCTGTCAATGGAAAAAGCCACACGAGCCTTCAGCATCTTGGGGTTTAGTCGGACGCCAGACATTAACGCCAACTTTACAGTTTCCTACTTATTGGTCGTTTATTTAATTAAATTTTACAGTATGATCTTCTATTATCGCGTAGTGCACTGGTTTATTATTCTTGCGAATTATACTGTTAAAAGTCAGCAGGTGCGTACCCGTGTTCGTGAGGGATGGAGGTATTAATAAATAATATATATATATATATATAATATATATATATATATATATATATATATATATATATATATATATATATATATATATATATATATATATATATATATATATTCTTAATTTATTTGTAATGTTATGAAAACAGGTACTTCTTTTATTTACAATATTAAGCTGCCTATCTCTAATATTTCACTTATCATCCTTTCAATGAGCACAATATTTAATGCCAATCTCAATTTCAATTAAAGTCGTTACCACTGTTTACTAGCTACAGTCACTTAAACCTCACTTATTATTTATAAGCTATTCATGGTAAAGTGAGCATTTTCGAAAGCCCTCTCATTTGGAATAATTGCCAACAAATATATTTCATTTTAGCCTTAGACTTTAATTTTCGAGTGCGATGGAATATAAACATGTATTTAATACTTACATGACAGTATTTATTTGAAAAGGTAGTTAAAGAATAAAATATGGCTGAAAGGAAGACGTAACTTGGGCAACAGAAGTGCTTACTTTACCATGAACAGCTTGTACCTATATACATACAAAATGTCCACTGCCATATATTAAAGCAATATCAAATGTCTGCCACTCACACATCCAGTTCCACTTTCCCACAGCTTGAGTCGGCCAACCCCCCCCCCCCCTTTCTCTCTCTCTATGGCCGATGCTCGCAGACTACGCTTGCTGGTCATTGTCGTCACTAGTCGCTCCAATGTCATCACACAACTGGCGCTAATGGCTGTCCACGACTACGAATACTCTCGACACGAAGGCACGTCGCGACTTATATAGCTCAGTCGGCCTGGCCCAGAATGTCTTGGCACTACGAGTCGTACCGAGGCGGAGGTGGGATGACGACCAGAACATTCGCGCATCGTCCATAAAAAGACATCCAAGGAATGAAGCTGCACGAGTCTCGATAGCTTTATTGCGACACGCGTCAATCATCCGTTGCAACACGTTTGCAACTACGCGCTCTTCTATAGGTACTGGTGATGACCTTGAAACACTGCACTTCGGACGCCCGATGCGCTGGGTGAGGGAAGGTGCGCGGACCGGCTGCATGCAACAGTGCTACATTTACTAGCGTCTTTTGTGCTATCTTGCGAAATCCTTTTTATATAATTTGACACAGTGACACACATATTTGACATACATTTTGCGGCCTTTTTTTAAAGGCATGACCGACCCTTTAATTTTCGACAAATATGCAACTAAAATATTTAATATTATTTTTATTAAGGAAACAATCAAAAGCGGCATTTCATTGGTTCACACACTCTAACAATAATCTTTGAAGCTGAAATTCTCACACGAATATTTACCCTCCACTAGTCCTAACACCAAAACGCATTGGCTAAGAAGAAATGTAACGACAGACGTCTTCGCTCTCAAAGATGACTCGTTTTACATAATTGCCGACTGACTATAGATATATACGCGATAACAGCAGAAACAGTTTCGGGTATGAGAGATTTGGGCGGCTCTTAAAACTAGATCTTGAGAGCCGAAGGGGGTGAATTGAGGTGAGAATGGAGTAGAGATGGAATGAAAAGGTGGGTGAAACGGGACATCATCGAGGAAGTCCGCTGATCAGCGGCTTCGTCCGGCACGATTTACACGTGCGAAAATCCGGGAGTAACCCGGGCGGGGATTGAGCCCGATTCGCCCTGGTGCGAGGCTAGCAATCGAACCGCTCAGCCACCGCTGCTCCAGAAACAGTGTCCTCCAATTGTAAATCTGCAGCTGTGAAAACGTGCGGCTCCCCAGCAGACTGTTAATGTCATTCTGAAGTGGAGTAAGTCTCTAAAATGTTTATTAATTCTTCTCTAGAAGCGACTGGACTTTCTTCTTCCTCGAGATAATATTCTTATATTACATTAAATAATTGCATACAGTGTAAGACAAGTTGATAGTGTGGCTGAAGTCTTTGAGTTAAACATATGGCTGAGGGGGGGGGGGGGGGGCCTAGTCTCTGTACTGAAACTGCGTGATTTTATTTTCGTTAGAAAGACACGACAATTTTTTACTTCTCTCTTATTTATTTATTTATTTATTTATTATGGTTGTTTTCGAGAGCTGAAAAAATTAATTTTGCTCTTACTTCTCACTAATGTAATTTGACATACGAGTTATAATAATTTGCACCATTACAAGTATATGCATTGAGTTTTTTTTTTACACGATAACTGTTTTAGTCCTATAAAATATTATTTCGGTAGCAATGTTTTCAAAGAATTTTCTTGTAAAAATACAAAAATATTTTCAGTGCAATCTTACTGCCATCAGCTCTTTTGAACCTACGGTATAGTTTCAACAAGGGTTGACAACTGCCATATTTTAAGGCGTTATTTTATTGGGTAGCGTGATCCTGATGTGCACAGTAAATATTAAAGGTCTCCGAAAAAATTCGCTATTTTATATTGGTAAGAAACACTTTCGTAGACATTGATTACAAGCAGGCCTACACTTTAATCGCACGTAACATTTTGGACCACATATTGTTTGCATTATGTCATGTCGGTTACCATCATGAGATAATTCACTATGAAATAAGGTACAATGAGCTACTTTAAGAAATATTTAAATTTACGTTATGAAATGTTTTCGCAATATTGAAATTAAAAAAAAAAAAAAGATTCTCAAAATAAGGAAACTGTTGCGCATTTTTTATTTGTAATATTTTATGGAATTAAGTCACATAAATTTTACTAATAAAAACTTGAAATTAGTTAAATCATGTATATTTTCGTTTATTTAACCTGTAATCCTAAATACACAAAAAAAACTGTGATTTTAGACTTACCATGATGCAAAAACCCTTTTTTAATCCGAGGAAACGGTACTTATAATTAGGGCCACCTGTTTTTCACGAAAAGATTTACGCGGAGGCTAGACTTCAATATCCTATGTGCACATTTGCAGTATTCATTGGGCTATTGGCTGCTTGTCTTTGTGCGAAGAGACTCTGCTAAGCGAATGAGCCAATCTGAATTTAGTTTCCCCGATACTGACCGTCCGCGATTCGCGGGCAAACAGACAAGACGCCAAGATCGTCCAATGGCGAAAGTGGATCTGAGGTAAAGTGTTATGAAATACAACTGTTTATGAAATCTTTCCGCAAAAATCCAGGGGCCCTAGTTATAAGTATTTCTCCAAATTTATCGACAATATAAAATAATTAATTTTTGTGACCATTGCTTCTGAGGCGATATTTCACGATAAAGTTTTTATTTCAGAATTTGACGGATATTTATTCAAGGACTCCATAATAAATATAAATATTTGTAGTGAAATGAGAATAGTTTTCAAAATAGCACCGAAAATCGAACACTTCTGAATATGGGAGCCAACGTTTCTGTGCTCCTAATTAACTTTACTAACTTAATCACATGCCATGTATTGTGATATATATCACAGAAACATAATATTAATTAAGTATCAAGGATACTTAACAATCGATGCGCGGGTACTCGCATCCTGAATCAATCTTAAATAGGTTTTGATGTTTTTGCCAACACGTTTTAATTCGTATGAATTTATTAATTTCTCTTGGATGAAGAAAAATGTGTTGGCAAAAACATAAATACCTATTTTACATTAGATTCAGGAAACCAGTACCCAAGTACCCATTGTTGAATATCCTTAATACTTAATTAACATGTTTATATGATATATATAGCACATGACGTGTGATTTATTTTTTAATTTTAAATTAGGGCATATAAGTATGGGCTACCAGGTTCCGAAATTTTCGACTTTTCTATGTTGTGTTTTGGAGACCGTAATAATTTGACTACAAGTATATACAATTATGCGATCCTTAGATAAACCTTTTTCATATACTGAAATAAAAATTGTCGTGACTTATGGCCAAGATAATTATCCCGCCTCCTTTATTTATTAAACTAGTCGCCCGCCTGTGAGCTGACGTTACAACAAACTGGTCATTTTAAGGTTGGAATTTTATTACCGGCTACAGACACCTTCGCAGGCGTGTCGCGCGAGTTTTCAGCCAACTGAAGACACGCGACACATATAAAAAAACCATATCGGTGATTCTTCTGCTGTCGAGTCCTGCGCAGCGAACTGTGTTTCCCTTCGCAGACACGCTTGAGGGTCAGAATTACGAGAAGCGTCCTCGGAACACTTGCGAAAGCAGACCTTAACGCCGAGCTGCCACTCGCACAGTGACATACCGAGGAGGGTCGCCAACTTCGGGACTAGGCGATAAACACAGTTCGCGCGCACTTGCGGCAGTGTCGCAACTCACAGTCATAAAAAGCAGCACATGGCAAACAAATAACTCAAGTGTAAGTCGTTCACGGTAAAGTGAGCACTTTTTGAAGCTGTTTCATCAGACATAATAAGCAATAAATACATTTAATTGTGGCCTTGGATTTTTGGTTTTGGGTATGGTGAATTTATATACTGTGTTTATTCCTCGCATAGCAGGGTTAACATTAATAAGTGGCGGAAGGATATAAAGTGGTTGAAAGAAAAAAGTAACTAGGGCTTCAAAAGTGCTCACTTTACCGTGATCGGCCTATATCAACATAGAGCCACTGAGACAGCGAATATCAAGTAGCTTGAAACGATTAATATAAAAAATGATATTAAAAGAAACGAGTAAAATTTTTAATAATTCGTATAGAGGGAATTCGCACGAGGGGAAATATTTCTTTAACTCACTCCTCTTCCCCGACATTTTCTGTAAACACATATCTTAACAATGCAAACATTACCGCTGCTTCGGGATGAGCAGGAGTTCTCTGACATAAGGGGCCGCGGTGGCTGAGCAGTTAGCCCGCTCGCCCCCCTCCCCCCCCCATCAAGGCGATCCGGGTTCAATCCCCGGCCGGGTCACTCCGGATTTTCGCGAGTGAGGGGGGGGGGGAGGGGAAGAACCGTTTTAACATGTAGCGACAACGCTGAATCCTTCCCGAACTGTGTCAAAACGCACAGTCACTGCTTCAAATTCTGCGGAAACAGAAAACACGCAGGCTCACTCATACTATTTTCCATCGCCGACGTAATGCTTGCTAATGGCCGTATGTGGCATTGAAGGGTTTCATATCGTTTACTAGGGATACCAGATAAGCTTTGTTTGCACGAGGCTGAGGAATAGCCAACAAGTATAAAGGCTGTTCGAGATAAAGTGAGCACTTTTGAAATCAACCCTAGAAAAAAAGTCACTGCCCCTGCCTGCACATATTTCAACGGGCGCGCAGAGCGACGTGCACCCAGTAAAGTTGGTAACGACGGATGGAAAGTAGTTCCTTATCTTAACGTCGAATAAAAAGTGGTAGGTAACAGTTTGTGATAATTTAAATTATTTCTTTCGCTTCCAGATTTTTTTTAATGCTTCGAAGTGTAAAAGTGAGCATATTTGTAAAATATGTACTTTCCTAATCATCTCAAAGCTTCACCTGACGAGGCCCATGTAAATGTTAGTGTTACATAATGCTGGAGAATACACAGCGTGGAGAATACAAGCAGATCTTAAGCAGGGTTTTCACTAGTGCTAATTTTACCGTGAACAGCCTTATACTAACTCGACGAACTTAAACAGGGGTTCAGGAAAGTTGGAAATAAAGGCCGTGCTACAATCGACATAACCATTACCATAGCCATGTCCATACCACAACCATTGCCATAATAAAAATCCTATGCTACAATCGACATAACAAAACAGGATGTTTTAGTTTCTTAACCAATCAGAGTTCACTTTCGAATTGGAACTATTGGTTAATAGCATACAAAATTTTGTGCTCATGCATGTTGGCAAACTTTTTATATATATATAATTTGCTCAACATGAGAAATCAACATTGCGCAGAATTCTTCATTGTATTTAATTTTCACAAGAGCTACGCTCCCCGAAAATGGTAGAGTATTTGCCTTCCCTCTTTTCACGCTGCAGTAAACAAAGTAAATGAACACGAAAAGGAAACAACATGAGTCAAACGTAGTGCTATTTTCAGGACCCGAAATGTATAATTTTGGAAAACAATTTGACGTGTGTGTTGTAATGTAAGTGGATAATGATCGGCTGCGCATAATTTCTTGCACGAGAGAGTTGAACGTTCGCAAACTTGCCATGCAGCTGTGCGTCGGCAATGGTTAAGGGTAGAGCCACGGAAAGGTTTGCTAGACTTCGATAACCCATGTGCACGCTTGCAGCTTTCATTAGTTGGGGGGGGGGGGGGCGGTGATATTTAGCGAAAAGATTTCCAGACGAGGTACAGTTCAAAGCACTGAAGGGTCGTCCAGCTTTTTTTTTTTTTTTGTTGGTTGAAAAATGTTCTGGTCCGTGTTAAGTGTTTCCACGCGAATCGCGAAGGTTCAGTCAGTGTCGGAGTTGCGTAATTCTGAGTGGCTCAGTCCAATGCGGACACCGTTGCCGGGCAGTCATGCTCGTTACTTTGATGTCTCCGTTCGACATCGTTCAAGCACGCACTGGGACATTTTGTGGGGCCAGCAGTAGTCTTCACCCATATGCCATACTCCCGCAGGAGTGGTACTCCAAGGAGAGATAAAAAGGCCACCAGCAACCAACGGATGTTCAACAACCACTGAGGCGTGTACACTGTTAAAATTTTCCCTATATTTACGGAAATTTTAACGAAAATTCACAGTAGATATACGGAGACGCAATACGTAATGACGAAAAACGGAGTTGAGTGCGTAAATACAAAATACGGAAAATCTCCGTACTTTCGATAACTTCGGGTTTCTGGAACGAACAATGACTAGTCTATACGAAGCTTTCTTCGCCACTGTAGCCAGAAAATTATCGCTTCTGCGGCAGTTAAGGTTATCCACGCTAGAACTGTTCTTTCAAACATTAAAGAAAGTAGCAACAGGAGTCTGTAACACTTAGCAACACTTAAAATACACTAACTTTAATAGAAACTAAAGTTTCTTATGTGAATAATATACAAATTCAAAAGTTATACCAGATTCACCACGTGAGAGTTGTACGTAAGTGGTTAGGGTTTTGAACTTGCAACTTTTTGACTCGGGTTCAAATATTGCTTAAGTAAAAAATATTTTAACTTTTAAAATACCTTTATTTGTACACAGTAGAACACCGACATAGTAAAAATTAAAATAAAATAGACATTAAAAATGATTTAAACTAGAAGTACAGAAAACTAACTAGGGAATTAACGGAGAGGTTTCGTGAATTTTACGGAAAGTCCTTTTTTGAAAATCAATTTGTCCGTAATTTTACGGAGAGTTTACGGACACCACTGGATAAATTTTTACCAGCACTTTTCCGTAAAATGAAGAACATATTTTTTAACAGTGTACATACAGTAGTATTGAAATCTACTGTGTTCTCCGATTTTTACGCGAAAAGCCACTGGGCCTATTCATTAGGCTATGGGCATTAGGCTATTGGCCTCTTGTCTTTGCGTGAAGATAGTCTGTTATATCAATGAGCCAATCAGACTTAAGTTTCTCCGATACTGACCGTCCGTGAATCGCGGACAGACAGATAAGACTTGTAACAATTCAAATTATCCAATCACGAAAGTGGTTCTGAACTAAAGTGTTTTGGAACACAACTTGTCCTGATTTTTTTTTTTTTTTTTTGCGAAAAAACAGGCGCCCCTAGTTGTGGGTATTGTAATGCGTAGAGACCTGCAAAATTCGCGTAATTATTTGAGGACATGCTAAACTTAAAACACTTTTCTTTTTCAATAAGTTTGTCATTGGACCAGCCTTCATTTGACACGCACCTGGCAACTCTGCGCCAATAAATGAACGCTCCAAAACCGTTTGCTCCAATCACGTGCAGTTCACTCAAAAAGGGCGTGAATTAACGCCAAGGCAGCAGCCAATGGAGAAACGACGCCGGCTAGAGTAGAAACAGTATCGTGAATTTTAGCTTGACGCAAAAAAAAAATAAAAATAAACAAAATAACGCGAATTTCGCAGGTCTCTAGAAATGCCTAGTTGTAGCAAATACCATTGAACAGTAGGTATTCAAAAAGATAGTAATATTGGCGTGGTTATGCTTGTGGTGATTATAGCGCGGCGTTAACACTGAGCGCACTTACCTCGTGTCGTCCGTCCGCTACGCTCGGCTCCTGGTCGACGTCTGCGGAGCGCCAGCCGAGCTCGCTCGCTTGACCCTCGCCGCAGTGTCAAGGCGCATGCTCACACCACAAACACGTGTTGACGTTTCACCAGTAACCTCATCTCCCGCAAAAGTTTCGCTACAATCTACTATTCACTGTAACGTGGCCACTTTTCAAAGCCCTCCCATTCGGAATAATAATCAATAAATCAGTGTCGTGTAGTGAGTCCTTTTTTTTTTTTTTTTTTTTTTTTTTTTTTTTTTTTTTTTTTTTTTTAACAGGGTAAGCAATTTCTACTAACAAACGCAACTTCCAACTTTGCGTACCCTCCACATGTATTTACCGTTTTATAATACCTGACATTGGTTATAAAAACCGGAAACGAAATGGATGTAATAACAATCTAACTGGATATTATTTAGAGATACATGTTACAAACATGAAAACTCCCATTTTCCCGCCCGAACTCTTCTATCCCCTTTCCGAGGGGAAATGTAGGACTGGAGGAAGCAAACAGGACTGATGCTCACCCTGCCGAAGGAACGCAAGCGACAACACGACACACCGCGGGCGAGAGCTGGATCCATCGCTAGTCGCTCCAGTTTGTGGGAATAAATACTAAGGGTTGGGGGGGAGGGGAAGCAGCACTGTGCGTGCAAGGTGCGGGAGTGACTGTTTCTCGAATCGGAAACGGGAAACTCTGAATTAAACGTTTTTAAAGTTAAGGCGAAAACTATAAAGGGTAAAGCATTTCCAATATGTATGGGGCAATCATTGCTTACCTTGCGTCTATGAACAAACGCCACTGCAATAAATATATTTCATTTCAGTCTTAGACGTTAATTTCCGAGTGCGGTGGAACATTCGCAATTTGTTTATCACTCACGTGGCAATATATATATATATATATATATATATATATATATATATATATATATATATATATATATATATATATATATATAAAGTAGCTGAAAGGAAAAAGTAACAAGCGCCTCAAAAGTGCTCACTTTATCGTGAACAGCCTATTTCGAAGCGGCACCAGGAAATCGCAGTATTCCCGTCTAGTACTTAGTTCGAGCTGACGTAGAATAATTTTATAGTCTAATCGCGGTGTATTCACACCAAGTCTAATAGGTTTACATTTCTTTTTAAAATAAATATTACATTACAGACGCTGTTAATACTTCGAGGACCACACTCGAGTGTAGCTCGAGCAAAAAATAATTTCAAAATGTCTTTGTAATTGAAAAGAAAACTAGTATTGTCATGCGGTCGTTGAACTGCCTGTGTCTAAAAGGATCTTACAAGAACTCTGCAGCTCAGTAACAAATAAATTTCCTCACAACAAAAATATTTTTGTTACATCTCCGCAAATGGACAGGAGTGCATGTAAAACAATTTGCACAAATAAAGACATTTAATTCGGACGAAACAAACTCGGCGCCTTGGTGACTGGTGACCAGCCAATAATGAAGGTTGTAGATCACAATAAGCGTGTCCATTGTCATGTTGGCCTGCACTAGAACTGTAGTGAGTGGGAACACAGAGACCAATAGAACCTGTGTTCCTGTAGTGGTGGGTATAAGTAACTCACTTCTAACTTGTCTTGGTTGTCTTGTAAATGTCTGCTCACCTCAAAGTGTTAATAATTGTAAAGTATTCCGTGTTTGGGTAAATAAATATTTTAATGTAATTGTTTACACACACACACAGATATATATATATATATATATATATATATATATATATATATATATATATATATATATATGCCTGTGTGTATTTGAAATCAATGTGAATAAAAAACTGTAATCAGCGGTGCTATTTTGGCAACTAATTATGTACAGTATTTTCTTGAAAAATTAAACTGAAGTTTGGTATACTATTTTCAAAGAATAATTTTATTCGTGAAAATACACACCTCAGAAAAGTTATGCACTTCTTGTAATTTGGTTGCTCATTAAGTCACGATAGGCGCATTACAAAGGGGCTTCGACATGATAAGTGTACTATTCTGTACAGGCAATGTCTAATTACATTCCATACTTTCACTTCGGCCGTCAGCAATGTAATAACTCAGTAATACAGGTGTTAAAAACCAATTATTTTGGGGCAGAGGGGGCTTACAATTTCATGTAGCACAGATTAAATTATAGTTGTCTATTACCTATTAAAATTATTTATTTTTTTATTGTTTTTTATCAGTGCAAAATACGGTGCATATAGGCTTCAGTGACATTCTAGCTGGACCCCTCTGTTAATGTACTTCGATCACTTTTCGCAAAATCATAATTCTTTCGCGTAATAAATTAACAACTTCAGTTGCACGTTTTGTAATTCGATTATCAATAAAACTAAAAATTCAGTTTACAAAAGTAATGTTTTAAAATAATTAACTGAAAGGCATTAAATTATTTATTTAAGTTGAAATTAATACATAAATGAAACATATATAATTGTACACAAATGACTAGGCCTACAAACAAGTACAAATTGTAAAGACAGTGACTAATTTTGTTGAAAACAGTGAGAGTTGTCAGAATATTTCGCAACATAGTGCCCCGATTTAGTCCTGTTGTCTAAGACTGCCAGCTAGTCCCGGTGACAGTATATGCTGAGGTCTGGGGGTCCTTAAGGTTGATAGATATAAAAAAATTAATTATTTTATACTTGTAACAAATTTGTTCCAACTTGTACGCATTCAATGCGATGCCATTTTCCTCTAATAAAAATACATACACATATTATTTTTTTAAAAATAATCTTATGTAAAATACGCATTTTTTTTCTACGTGCTGCAGAAATAATAACAAACACATACATACGAAAAAATTTAAAGCATAAACTAATGCCATGGGCTACCGCTTTAAAATAGTTAAAAATATGCAAACATGTTTTATATTTTACATTTTTTTCATATATGGCTTGTTATTTTCATATCTGTTCTGTCGTTAACATCGCCATAGAACCTCTAACTTCGTTCACGCTTCGATCAAGGGTGTTTCTACATGAGAGAGTATGTTTCTAATATGCTGATTCTTACTGTGTCGTCCATAAAAACGAACGGAATGTTAAAGTAAATTCACGGCCCACAAATTTAAACGTCACAATTTTAAGTAAGACTTTGCGACATGCCGTGAGCGTGGCCATTAAGCAGAGTGGAGAGATTTGGGCGGCTCTTAACAGCAAGGTCTTGAGAGCTCGTGAGGGTGAAACGAGGCAAGTATGGAGCGGCACCGGAATGTGAGGACTGGGGAAACGGGAGATCCCCGAGCAAAACCCGCTGACCAGCGGCATCGTCCGGCACAATCCCCCCTTGTGAAAATTAGGGGGGGGGGGGGAGGGGGCGCACCGCGATTTGAAACCCGGTTCTTCCTGAACCCCAAGTACAAACTTCGTGAGAAGAACCGTTATGGAAAAATGAGATAGAAGACCTAATACGAAATGCAACCTAATGTTATTATTAAGAGCGAGGCACGATTTTCAAAAATTTCTAATTAAAATAAATTATTTGCAAAATGTTACAAACCACCTACGTGAGACGCAACAACAAATTTGTGAAATAGTCGGCCTCATCCGATGTCTGCCATTTGTGAACGTCTGGCGTATTAATACAATGCCCGCTATGAAAAATTGTAATTAAGGAGTATGGTGGCAGGTTATTAACCTTCAAACGTTCGTTATAGGCTATTCACGGTAAAATGAGCACTTTTGAAAGCCCTGCTCAAGATATACTTGCATGCACGTTGTGTATTCTTCCGCCTTATGTAAGATTACCATTGTGGGCCTCATCACTTTATTCATGCGTAGGTCAATTGAAACTAAAATTATTAGAAAAATTAATATTTAGCAAATCTGCTCATTGTTACGCTTCGATGCATTAAAAAACACAGCAAGAGAAAGAAATAGTTTAATTATCAGAAATGGTTGCCTAACACTTTTTATTCGATGTTAAGATGCGGAACTACTTCCCAGCCATCGTTACCAACCCAGCAAGGGCGCATGTCACTCAACGCGCCCGTCAAAACATATGCAGGTAGGTTCAGTGACTTTCCTAAGGTTGATTTCAAAAGTGCTCACTTTGTGGTGAACAGCCTTTACCTGTGGGTGATCATAGATTGTAGTTTGGACATTAGAGGAACACAAAACTTGGCTTTAGTGCAACACTCTGAGACGAACGGATCTCGAAAAAACGCGCAACGCTCAAATCGGTGACGTATGTTGCCTCCCAGTTCAACTAAACTTACTTTGTCAGTACTGAGATGTCTCGACTGTCAGCAGCAGGCATGTCTGCCGAATAGTCACGGGTATATTTCTTTGCGCCTTGATCAATTACAAAGCACCATGGTGTTACGAAATGTTCTGCGAGAACTGTCCAGAGCCCTTATAACAACGTCCAGTAACAATAAAGATACGATTTCGCAGGAAACGAAATTATTCTCCAGCGAAATGATTCCGAACACCGTAACAGCTCTGCACTGGTTGCGACCAGAGCTCGATAGGCATTGATCGATCACCTGACGAAAAAAATATATAGTCTGTTCGCGGTTTATTCTCACTTTTCCAATCAAACCTTTGAAAAATCACTCCATATGTGACGTGTTTGGCTTTTTTCCTAAATATGGCAGATATCACAAGCATTTTACACTCGTGGTAGCTTAAAAGTATCTTATTTCTAAACAAATTTAACTCTTACTTGAATTTATTTATAAGTTATAATGTTTTATTTATCCTTACGTGGTATAAAACAAATTCTCCCTGCCGCGTGTTTATGTGTATTCGGATAAGGCTACTTGATATATTTTGACTCGGTTTTCATCAACATTTAGAGAATTTCATGAGGAATGTTCAAGTATATAATACATTAATATTTAATGTAAGGTTAGTAGACTAATGCCGATATGTTTTCTAAACAAGTCGGAAAAAGCCGTTTTTCGGGTGCTTACATGACTTACGTAAACAACGCAATGATTGTAAATGTCACCCGCGCGGAGCCGGGGTGAGTCGCTATAGGCTATTCACGATAAAATGAGCACTTTTGAAAGCTCTAGTTAAGATATACTTGATTGCATGCTGTGTATTCACACGCCTTATGTTAGATTAGCATTGTCATGGGTGTCATCACTTTATTCATGCGTCGATAAAGTGAAACTGTGAAATTATTAGAAAAGTAAATACTTTAAAATTCTGCTCATTTTTACACTTCGATGTATTAAAAAAAAAAACACTCACAGCGCCACAGAAATAATTTAAGTTAACAGAAATGGTTACCTGACACTTTTTTTTCGACATTGAGATACGGAACTACTTTCCCAACCATCGTTGCCAACTTGACTGGGCGCATGTCACCCAGGGCGCCAGTTGAAATGTATACAAGTAGAGGCAGTGACATTTTTATAAGGTTGATTTCGAAAGTGCTCACTTTATAGTGAACAGCCTTTAGTAATTAATAATTGAAGGAAAACAGGGAGGAAACAGATGTGCTGGTAATAAATAGTTCCCATGCGTTAGGCGGAAAAATATCTGGAAGCACAACTTCAGCAGGGCTTCAGGAAATTTTGAAGTAACCTCAAACTGACTATAGTTTGCTTTACAACGTGCCCACCCGTCACTGCTGTACACTACGCGAGCGCGCCAACTGTACCTACATCCGGGAAACGAGTGATGTGCTTTCAGGAAATAATTCGTCAAACAAGTGGGGGCGATTAACATCGTTCCGCAGCGTTCTTTTTGCGAAAACAGATCCTCGGTGCCACGCACGTTGTTATCGTTTCACTACTGTGTTTTACGCTACTCTGAGTTACAAGATGTTCCAAATTTTCAGCTCGGAGACCCTGAAAAAAAGAAGCGTTAATCATTTCAGCCAGGTATTGAATATACACCGTATAAATCTTCTACAGTTATAAAAGCAATTCTTCGGAAACCATCTACGAAGATTATTTTCGCAGCACTACACGCAAATTGGAGAAAATTTTACCATAGGCTGTTCACGGTAAAGTGAACACTTTTGAAAGCTTAAGATCTACTTGTGTACACGTTGTGTATTATTCCGTCTTATCTAAAATTAACATTGCCATGAGCCTCATCACTTTATTCATGCGCCGGTCACATGAAACGGTGAAATTATTAAGAAAGTAAATACTTGACAAATCTGCACATTTTTTCACTTCGATGCATAAAAAAAAAAAACAGAAAGCGAAAAAAATTAACTTTAAGTTATCACAAATGTTTACCTAACACTTTTTATTCGACATTAAGATATGGAACTACTTTCCCTCCATCGTTACCAACTATACTGAGCGCATGTCACTTATTACGCCTGTTAAAATTTACGCAGTCAAGGGCAGTGACTTTTTTCTAATGTTCATTTCTTAAGTGCTCACTTTATCGTGAACAGCCTTCACACGGTGCTAAGTAATGCTTATTGTTGTTGAGTTTTATGGTTAGGGCTTCACTTCTTTTGTAGAAAGTCTTCGTTTTCATGTCATAATTTCGGATTTAGAGCAAATACTAACATTGCATGGTTATAGTAAATTTTCTTTTTACGAGTTGTTTAATATTTTTATGCTTAGTTCCCATAATGTGTTATCAGCTAGTTGTAAAATGTCAGGGACATATTTGTATTTTATCAGTAAGTTTCTGCCTTCATGCAAGCGGGAAATAACACACTTTGAAAATTAGATACACAGTGTTTAATTTACTAAGGACGTTTTCTGACAGATAGAACCACAAACTTTGTAACGGTGTCACAACAAATTGTTTCATTATTAGCTGTGCCTGCGATCAGCTGCTTCGTAACAAGCTTGTTTGTGTGTTGACGTTGGCAACACTTGCTGAAAATAGTGCGCTTACCTAAAAAGAATTCTGCAAATTTTATTGGCGAGTATTTCTTATATATATCAAACACATCTGTATAATTTTGCTCCAAAGAAAATATTATCTTACTAATATTTTTTGACAGCTTGTTAAAAAAAAAAACTTAGAGACATAAATAATTTCATAATATTTATCAACTTTTTGTACACTTACAAACATTTTTCAAGTTTACATCACAGAAAGTATTTAGTAGAGTAACAAAAAATAATTTGTAACTATTTTCAAAAGAAACGTATTTAAAAGTGCAACAGAAGAGTATCAATATAACAAAAATCTGGTAACTTTTTTCAAAAGAAACCTTTATAACAGTGCAACAGTAAATATTCAGTAGAGTAACAAAGAAATTAATTATTTTCAAAACAAGTAGTTTTAGCTGTGCAAAAGGAGAGTATTTATCAAAGTAACAACGAAAAATTGGTGACTATTTTGATAATAATTTTTAGAAGTGCAACAGAAGAGTATTTATTTGGGATATTTAATTGTAACTATTTTGAAAAAAAAACATCTTTAGCAGTACAAAAGAAAATTATATATTTAGTAGAGCATCAAAGAAAAATTGGTAACTACTGCAAAAAAAAATTCAGAAACACAGCAGAAAAGCACAATGGCGCAATAAAGAAAAATTGGTAAGAAATTTCAAGACAAACATTCTTAGAAGTGTTATATAAAAGGTTTGGTAAACCCTATATTAAACTGCTCGAAACCAGCATATTTAACTGCACATATGACGAAAATGCCCCAACTGAATAAATAAAATTATACTGGTAATTTAAGTTGCTGGTATCTACTGATTAAAACAGTGATTACCAGTGAATGTGAAATTCACTGGCGTGGCAGTGAAAACCCCTGTGCTTCCACCGATTCGCCAGTAGATAAGTAAAATAGTTATACTGATCAGAATCTCAGATTCAGATTTTAAGTGCAGAGTACACAATAAAGAAAAATTGGCAACTCAATGTAAAAAAAAATTTCCCAGTAAACTTCCTAAAGTGTAATGGAAGTGTTTAACCCGTGCATTGTATGGAAATAATGCCACATGTCAGACTGCAAATATAGGAATGCTGAGCGTGGTTACTGTACAAGGTTAGGGACTTCCTACGCGTTTGACATCTTCGTGAGCAAATGCAGGAGCGATACCAAGATGTGTGGGAAAATAGTTTGCCATTCTCAATTTGTCACTATTCGTACACAATGATATGGTACACTCCATTCACGGTCACTTCGCACTTTTCTGAAGCCCTGCTAAAGTTCTACTTCCAGGATATTCCTCGGCCTCGTGTAAACTAAGCTTAAGTCTATAATATTACACCAAAGGACAACGCACAGAATTCATGCGCACTCAGTTGTATTAATATTTTGCATGAGAACTATTTCTTATACGAAGCGCTACCAACACACATGTTTTCTCACTGCTTTCATTCATATTTATTTTAAATTAAATATTATAATTTATAAATAAAATGCAGGTAAAACTTTCTTCCTGACTGGACTTCACAAATGTGAAGTGTTAATTTATTGGCCCAGAGTTACCCGGGGTGTGTTAAATAAAGGATGGTCCAATGACAAACTTATTGCGAGGGTACATGTGTTTGAAGTTTAACGTGTTCCCAAATAATAACGCGAATTTCGCATGTCTCTATATACGGCATTTTTAGGAAATAAACACGTCGTACATGGGGTGATTTTTCAAATGTTCGATTCGAAAAATGTGAAGAAATCGCGAATAGACTATAGTTTTAAGATTAGTTTCTTGAGAGTGTACTCTCTGAATAGACAGTGGACCTTCTTTTTTGGATTGTCATGGGGCTAGAACAGTTACCACTTAATTAACATAGTTCTATCCACTGAGCCACTAAGGCCCCACTTGGAATAGCTCTATCCACTGAGCCACTAAGCCTATAATTAAAATAATAAAAAATTTAAGTTACAAACAACTGTAATATCATCAGTACTACATGAAAATATTTAGTAGAGAAAAAAAAAAAAATAATTTTTTACTATTTTCAAAATAAACATTTTTACAAGTGCACAGAAGATAAAATTTTGGTAACTTTTTCAAAAGAAACCTTCGTAGCAGTGCAATAGAAAAGTATTTAGTAAAGTAACACAGAAAAACAGTTTTTGCAAAAGAAACAGTTTTAGCTGTGCAACAGGAGAGTATTTAGCAAAGTAACAAAGGAAAATATTGGTAACTATCGTAATAATAATTTTCAGAATTACAATAGAAAAGTATTCAGTTGGGAGGTTTTAAAAAAATCGCAACTATTTTGAAATAAACATTTTTAGCAGTACAAAAGAAAGTTATGCATTTAGTAGAGTCTCAAAGAAAAATTAACTACTGCAGATCAATAAAGAAAATTAGGTAGCAATTTTCAAAATAAAATTTCTATATATGTCATATAAAGAGATTTGGCGCAATCTAAGATCGAAACAGTTAATACTGCTCCAAATCAACTAATTTAACTGCACATCTGTTGAAACTGCTCCATTTGAATAAATAAAATTCTACTGATCGTTTAATTTGCTGGTATTTACTGATTAAAAGAGTGATTATCAGTGAATGTGAATTTCACTGGTGCAGTCCACCAATTCGTCAGTAGATAAGTAAAATAGTTATATTGATTAGAATCACAGATTCAGGTGGTAACTATTTTTGGTGGATAGAGAATATGAGCAGCGCAGAGCGGCGTCGCTAGGCGAGAATGCCCAGGACATCGCCTAACGTAGTGTTCTCCAGCAGGTGGTTGCCCAGCTGGGTGACCTTGCCATCCGCCCACGACAGCAGCTCCTGCTTCTTGCGGTCCAGCACCTGCGGCAGCAGGTCGTTCAAGACGCTCTGCACGGCTGTCGTCAGTTTGTCGTCAGCATTGAAGTCGTACCCCAGGTCCACCTGCGACACACCGCACAACTAAATATTTGTTTGGATATGGCCAAATATATACTTAGTTGCCCTCGCAAAATATATTGTCGAGCTAACTAAATTTGAAAAGCAACAAAATCACTTTTGTTCGTCTAACAAAACATATCTCTGGATTAACAAAATCTCTGTGGGGAAAAAAAATCTACTAAATATTTCGTTGAATCAATTGTATATATTTGTTTGGCCACTCATTTGAATGCCTTCGTTTGGAAATACAGCTCGAGAGTTTGTTTGTATTTTTCTGTGGCAATTAGGACAGTAACCGTGTTTGTTAGTGCAGCTATTGATGCCCTCAACAATCGTATAAACACATTAATTAAACAATACAACAAGAAACTGACAAATAAAGCTGTAAAACTTGAAACATTTGTTTGCACACGTTGCCCAATATTTGCAGTATATATATTTGAAAGCTTTCCTGCGTCATTAGTTCTCACATTAGCTGAGATTACTAAGGCATAGCGCTCGGACGCAGGTGATCTGTGGTAGATCTTGTAACATTTCTATATCGGCCCAAACCGTGTTATGTACGTGTATCAAAACAAATCTTTAGTTGCACCAACGGTAGGTAATTGGGCTTAACGTCTTGTCAACAGCGAGGTCATTAGAAACGGTGCAATTTGCGCAGCGAAGAGGGATTGGGATTGGGGAAGAATTGGGAAGGAATCGGCCATGGCCTTTGTTTTAGGACCCATCCCAGCATTTGGCTGGAGTGATTTCGGAAAACCATGAAAAACCGAAATCAGGATGGCCGGATCGGGAATCGAATCCGGGTCCTCCCGAATGCGGAGTCAGCGTGTTATCACTGCGCCACCTCGTTCTATAGCTTGCACCAACCAAATATTACAGTTTGGGGGCAACCAAATGAGAACAACAAAATAATTTGGTTTCGGCAAACAAAATATTCCATTGCCTCTATACAAACAAGTAATTTGGTTCAACAAAACCTTTTTATCAGTGCACACTCCCTCACAACTACACTTTCTCCTAGGGCCGCAGAATCGCCGACTCATTCGAGACAAAATCTCCAAATCAGCATACAAGAACCGTTAGACCAAAGGTTGTTCACAATAAAGTGAGCACTTTCGAAATGAACCATTAGAAAAATGTCGCTGCCCCTGCCTGCGCGTACTTCAACTGCGCACACTGTCTCGCATGGGGCCTCTAATGTTAGTGAAGACGAAGAGAAATTAATTCCATGTCTTAATGATGCATCTAAAGTGTTGAGAGAAAATTTGAGAATACTCAAATTATTTCTTCTACATTCTGTTTTCTTTACGCATATACGTGTAAGAATTAGCAAAGTGGTGAAATATTTACTTCTCTAATAATTCACAGACTTTACTTGACCGACGCATGAATAAAGTGGCAAGGCTCATGGCATTACATATGGTGGAAGGATACACAATGGGCAGAGACCTGCAAGATTCGCGTTATTATTTCGAGACATGTTAGAATTCAAAACCCTTTAACTGACTGAGCGAGACTCGAAATTGCATTGGCAACTGGCATCTGTACGGCGTTATTGTGCGGTGTGACATGTCAGCCTTAACTATTGGCTGAAAGCGTCGTTGGAACGTTTCCCTCAAGTTGTAGGCCAATGGCAGACGTCAACCCAGCCTACAACGTCTTGTAGTTTAGTCTGCAGCGGAAAAATAACGCGAATTTTGCAGGCCTCTTAACAATGTGTGTACAGGTATAAACGGTTCACGGTAAAATTAGCATTTTTGAAAGCCCCGCTTAAGATATACCTGTAAGCACGTTGTGTATTCTTCCGCCTTATATAAAATTTACATTGCCATGGGCCATGCCACTTTATTCATGCGTCGGTCAAGTAAAACTGTGAAATTTTTAGAAAAGTAAATATTTTACAAATATGCTAATTTTTACACTTCGATGGATTAAAAAAAACAGGAAGCGAAATAAATAATTTAATTGATCACAAATGGTTACGTAACACTTTTTATTCGACTTAAGACATGGAACTATTTTCCATCCATAGTTACCAACTTTACTGGGCGCATGTCACTCAGTGCCCCGTTAAAATATATGCGAGCAAAGGTAGTGACTTTTTACAAGGTTGATTTCAAAAGTGCTCACTTTACCGCGAACAGCCTGTACATCTTCAGCAGGGCTTTCAAGACTTCTCCGTTTACCGCGAACAGCATTTCAATACCATACCACAGATCAGAGGGGTGACAGCAGCTTACTCTGCGAACTCCAGCCAGCAAAACTGCGTCGCTAGCCTACAACATTCTCGGAACGTCTTTAGCCAACAGCGCCTGGCAGTTTACTTGCCAGCCTGCAGTCCAGCCAGTAGGGAGGAACTTTTCGCAGCACGCGGTAGCCAATTAGGAAACTCAAGGCCTGGAACCTTGCGCAGCCAATCACAAAACCGCCACGCCATTTCGTCTTTGGGTTATTATCTACTCTAATTGGTAACTTCAGATGCTTACTACCTACACACTTACACACACAACCCCCATATATATATATATATATATATATATATATATATATATATATATATATATATATATATATATCACTGTCAGAAATGTAAGAATTTAAAAATAAAAAGATTGAAATGATAGAAAAATTTCATATGAAATAAATTAATTATTTCGAACTGGGAAATTTTGTGAACTCATTTTAATAGTCTAAAAGCTAGACTTAAAGCACATGTATATTTATATGTTACTTTCGTTATTGGATTACGGGTTATTAGAAACTCCAAGGTGAACTCTGAGCCAATAAGAGACCTGCAAGTAGACAAGGACCGAGTGCAGTGCTACTTGGCCTGAGGTAAAACTGGCTACACAGTGGGCAGCATACGAACTGAATGCCGAGGCTCGAAAATGCACAGGGCGATGGTGACTGGCTTACAGGTCGTTCAAGGCGTGAAATTTTCCTGCCCCTATTAATAACGCACAAATTGATACTTCAATGACTTTCCCGCTGTAGGTTTTCCGAAAACTTTGCTAGCTACGGCGACAAACCGTATCGTTATTCTCGCATGAAACGTCCCACACGACTATATATATATATATAGAAATATAGTCACATGCCGTGTGCATCTCAAGATATACCCTACCCATGCTGTCTACATGGCGTGTACGTCATATATTCCGCGGAAATTAAGAATCCTGGAGGCACAAAAGTACGATAATCTAATAACTGAAAAGCAATCTTCGGTATAACTTAAAATATCCAGATAAATCAACAAATTTTGACAGAAATCACTAACTTTTCGACTAGTCGCAAATGTGAAATTTGGCCACCGGGCCATCTTCTGAAAGCACAGATTTGGTAATAAAAACACAAGTTGGCAACTCTGCCGAGGATGCGTGATTTTCATTCGTTTCTCCGTTAGTCAGGCCCAATTACTGTGCCTAGCGGAAAAGTAATATTAATATTTGCTAATAATAATATTAATACTCTTAGGCGAATCAAAGTGTTGGCATAAACATTAATAATTATTTGAAAAGAACCTCAGGATACCAGTACCCGAATACTTTACTATCCTTGATACTTAATAATATATATTGCGTACATGATCACATGCCACGTGATTTATTTGGCAAAGTTAATTAGGAGCATAGGAACTTGGACTCACATATTTCGAAATTTTCGACTTTTCAGTGTTATATTTTGAAAACTATAACCATTTGACTACAAATATTTCCATGCATGTGGTCTCTTTCAGATAATGACAGAAAAAATTATCGTGAAATATGGCCTTAAGCACTGAACTTAGAAGAAAAATAAAAGGATAACAGTAAAAGGGCGAATAAGGGGTCTGCCCAGTAAAAATTTTTCAAACACCTCAAGGTTAGGTTTCTGGCAATAACGAAGCATAGCGACGTTGGCGGGAAATGCCATGAAGAAGCTTAGCGTGTGTTCTGTTTTCTCAGAATTTTAAGCGGTGGCTATAGGGATTTAAGACAGAAATAGTCTCAGAAAAGATACGGCTCTGTCGCTACAGTATAAAACCACCGTTTTACTTAAGAATATATATAGTTAATAGAGGGCTATTCACGGCGATTTTTGCTGACTTTTTACTTTTTCAAAGACCACATCTGTGTTTCAATAACAACATTTATAAATCGCGGCTTCCATCTCTGTTCTGAATATATATTTCTGTTGAAATATTACATAGTTTTTTTTTTAATTCTAGTAGACACGATTGCGTACAGTGACGCCCATATGATAACCAGGCAGACCCCTTAAGTAACAGGAAATTAAGAATTTATGCAAAACTCGTGCAACCGGCACGATCTTTTGGTGGTTTTATCGTTGAAACTTGCTTGGGAATATTCAGACGCTTGGTTACAGTGCGAGAAGCTTAGGTTACCCAAAGATAGCTACTTACACAAGATGTCCATACTTACACTAATACTTCTATAACGGAAGTCGAGCGTAACATTCTTGAGGTAGAGGTTATTTTTTTCAGTTAGATACGCAGCAAGGGCTATATCTCCACTTAAAGTCAGGTCTTCACCCGTTAACCTGTGGGGAAAGACAAGAAACAGTTTGGAAGCAACACAACGAACTACAGTCTATACCTATTCGATGTATTCACACGTTTTGAATAAACTCGTTTAAAAATCGCCCAGTTCCTATTACGTGTTTGATTATTTCTTAAATATATCGTGTATCACAAGCGTTTCATACTTGTGTCAATATAAATTATCTTAGTTTTGCTTAAATTTAATTTTTACTCACTTGTTATCACTAAATTATAACATTTAATTTGTATGCAATAGGTAGAGAATTGAAGAATTCGCGGATTCATTTTGGGACAAGCTATAATTGATAACACATGTGCTTATATACTAACTAACTAGTTCCCCCTCATGAGTGCCCAGTCTCCAAGGTAAGCACGCTCCCCAATAACTTGGTAAGATTTTCCCTCCCCAGCAGCCGCCCCACACTTTTCGCCCCCTCATCCCCCATTCAAGCCCACATGTACCTCCCGGTCGGAGGGGCTTTTCCCACACGAACACTCCAGGGCTCACAACAACAAGACATTACACAAAAAAAAAAAAAAAAAAAAAAAAAAATATATATATATATATATATATATATATATATATATATAACTTCAGCCATTGGTCCACACGGCGTTTGACGCTTCCTGGAGACCGTAGGTCCAATCGTCTCCTTCCACTGACAGCAGACAGCCAATGCACAGTCGACATCGGCATATCTGCACGCACGACTGTAGAGTCTAGCATGCAGGTTGTTGAACTCAAGAATTTTCCAGTTCTCTAGCAATAGGAAAAAAAAGAGAGAGAGGAAATAAGCATGTTGGCAATGCCTAGAAAGAAATAGTTCTCATGAAAAATATTATTAAATAGTGTGCGCACGAGTGTGGTGCGTCGTCTCCATGATGTAATTTTATCGACTTGTTAGACTAAATAAAGGGTTGGAGGTACATCCTGGAAGTAAATCTTCAAGAAGGCTTCAGTAAAGTTGAAAGCAATCGTGAACAGCCTGTCACTCGCATTTGGAACATCGAAAAAGTACGTTTGTTGGACATAAAGAGTTGCATGTCGAGCAACGCCAACAGATCCTACCTACATGAGAACGTTTTTTTTTTTTTTCTACTTTTCGAATACGAATCACTGATTTCGAAAAAGCGAATGGTCCTCATTGGAAATGCAGCAAACAATCTACTGCCAACTTGTAAGTGAGGTTAGTGCATTAAAATAAAATGTATCGGAGATCACGATCAGAAAAGTGGAAATTATATTACTCTAATAATGTCGTGGTCGTATGTGATTCCTCTGATGCATATTCAGTGGTTTTCAGTATGATTACACCACGATATTACGTTAATCCTTTCCTATTGGTTCCATGTGGCAAACAAACAAAGGCAAATTTATTTATATGTAATCATATAGTATGCCTTGAAAGAGAGAGGTTATAATCATTTGGGTATTAATTGATCATTACGTTTTGTGGCTTAGAAAATAACTCTACAATAATTTCTCTCCCTCTTAGGTGGAGAGTCCTTACTATATTGTTTTTACATATATATTGCTCAAGAATTTAATTTACTGATTCAGAATTTAAAATTCAATCTTTTTGAGGCACAGAAGGTACATCAAAAGTTATTTTAAAAATCTCTTCTTGGTTTTATAACATTGTAACAATATAAACTTCCTTTATTATTTTTTGATAATTTTTCTTTACATGAGGAAATACGGATGTAATTGTGTCCATGTAATATATATTAATATTATAATATTTTAGGAAATTCTGCAGAGATTATTCTTGCATACTTTAAAAAAAACTTTGACTTTTACTATATAGTCAAGAAGTTTGGGTAAAGACTGTTACTTTTGAGCACTTTTGAAAGCTGGGTACTTTTGAAAGCCTTGTTTAAGACTTACTCGTGTACACATGGTATATTGTTCGGCCGTTTGGGAATTCAACACTGCCATCGGACTGATCACTTTATTTATGCGTCGGTCAATTTAAACTGTGAAATTATTGGGTAAGTAATTTTTTTTTTACAAAAGTGTTAAGTTTTGCACTTTCCTGCAGTCAACATAACTGAAATCGAAATAAATTAATGCCAGTATTCACAAAAGTTCAACCTATCACTTTTAAATCAACGTTGAGATGAGGAACTACTGTCGCTCCTTCGTTACCAACGTTTCTGCGCGCATGTCGGCCAGTGTTCTCGTAAATAATATGTGCAGTCAAGGACAATTCCTTTTTTCAAAGGTTTATTTCAAAAGTAGTCACTTTACCGTGAACAGCCTTTAGAAACAGATGCGAATATATCGAAGATGGACGGGGTCTATTCCAATTAACGCTTGGCCATCGGCAACTCGGTGTGATTCCACCCCGTTAAATGCTGTTCACGGCCAACTGAGCTGAGCATATTTGTAATCAACCTTTGAAAAATTCCACTAACCCTACCTGCATATAAATTAACGGGCATACTTAATGAAATTCGGCCAATAAAGTTGGTAACGACTGAGGGAAAAGTAGTTCCATAATTTAATGTTGAATTGACAGTGTTGCACTATAAATCTGAATCAGTGAAAATTTCACTGTTTCAATCAGACAAACATATCTAACTGATTCGACAGTCACTTCAGTGAATTTAACTGACGAATCGGTGAAAAAATGCCATATTTCCGTCACTTATTGACTCAGTGACATTTTCCACTGATTTATCAGTCATTTTTTCACTGTTTACTCAGTGGTTTATTTCTGACTGATGGATCAGCTAAACAGGGTGTAAAAAAGGCCGTTAAACAACGTTTAAAAATGGCCGCTAAACAACGTGAATCAAGTGGAATAACGACGAATAAACTAATAAAACCAATACAAAATACTTTCTAAAATGTGTTTCGTCTTTCAAAACGTCATTTTATGAGGCAATATAACATCCAGCCTTTCATTCCGTTTTTACGTCTTTCATTTTGTTTTCATGTAATCATCATAACGCCATGTTTGAAGGTTTAAACTGCATAATGTGGGGGAAAAGAGTGCACTCATATATGCTATTCCTTTTAACAATATCAACGGTACCAATTAAACCAAACATGAAAAGTAAGAGCGTGCAATTTAAATCTCCACGATTTCGCAGCGAAATTATAAGTAATATATTTTCCTCTCTTTATTTCAACTTGGCGTGGTGGTGCAGATGATAAGATAACGGACCAAAGTCTAAGAGGTCACCTAAGAATTTTTTTTTACTTTTTTAAATTACGGTAAAATGCGTAACGTAAAGAGTAAACTATCGTAAACATGTTTATTTCATTACATAATTACATGGATACATTCTAAAAAAACAATATCTAAATCGCCACTGTAGTCGGCCGACACTTATTCAATCAGTAAATTATTTCACGTCCCTTATACAATCTGTGGAATTTTTTTAACTAAAACAATCAGTGGTTTACCACTGATTCTAAGTGGAGACATTTTTAATGATTCGAGTTGTTGAAATTCACTTTTGAGTGTTGGTAAATAACCGGAGAGTATCAAAACTTTTCCTTCTGTTTTCTGTAAACTTTTATGCACATATAAGTAAGAATAAGGGAATTTGAAACATATTTACTTTTGTTAGAATTTCACCTTTTCACTTGACCGACACATGAACAACGTGATCAAGCCCTTGGCAATGATAATTTTACATTCGGCGAAAGAATACACAAAGCGCATACAAGTAGATGTTAATCAGGACTTTCCAAAAGTTCTCCGTTTACCGTGAACTGTCTATGTAGTTTATTAGTGCTTTCTTCACAGTTTGTGAATCAAACCTTCGTAAAAAAAAAAAAACTCACCATGTATGACGTGTTTGGTTGTTTCCTTACGGCGGATCACTCCCCGCCATCTTGGATTTACAGAATTTCCGCTGTAATTTGCAACACGGATTTTATATTTTATTTTGAGCGTCGACAAGACGTAGGTAGAGACGATGTAAAATCGCGAAAATGTTTTGAGCATACTTATCTTCTATAACACTGTAACTAGTTTATTCTTTCATTATTGGATGAACAAGGTTTCGACTCGGCTAATTTGTTTGCAGACCAATCACGAACGTTCTGCCTTATAGAACCAGAATCCTCATTGGACCAGTGAAAATGGGTAGTATCTTCATGCATGCATGACAGCCAATAAGGAAAGAAAATTGTCGGACATGTGGACAGTATTTTTAACTCTATCAAACAGTCGAATTTTCCCGCGATAAACCACCATCTCTAGGCACACGTTTTGAAACACGTATTGATAGACTACTGTTACCATTATCATTTCTGCCATGGAAGGCAGAAAAAAATTTACGTATTTCTTGCGGAAGTCACTAGTAAAAAATTAATAAATGTAATACTTTCATTAAGCCTTAAAAACTATTATTAAACTCATTTCATGTGAAAATTTCGTTGAACGTTCTTAAATGGAACTTATGGCTAAAACAGTGAAAATTGCAGATGGCGGGCCTGATATCCATCATAAGCGTTTTATAGTTTAGTTAACATAAGAGTACCTTAATTTTGGTAAAATTTAACTTTTACTTATAATATATATAAAGTATAATTTCCCCATTTACACCTAATATGAATAAAGTCAGTGACGAAAAAGGTTTGTTGGTAATGCCTAGTAATAAATAGTTCTTATCTATACTGTAATACTTGGTATTGCAGACCTCGATCAGTTTGATTCCTTTCTGTTTAAATTACGTGTTTATATCCATGTTGGCTATTTGTTTATACCTGCAAACACAATATTTATGTTTTGTAATATTTCTTCTGTTTATTGATTCAGTAACCTACTAATGATCCTTTATTTACACAGTATTTTCACGGACTTTAAAAAAACGTGCTAGTAATTTTTGCAACTAAAAATCAACAATAAACGAACATAACCTGAACTGGGTAGAATATATTTTGCCGTGTGGAAATAATTTTATTTCACTTCGAGTTGTTCTGTGGATAACTGAGTGCAATTTTGGAACTCTAACTTACACCTAGATCAAGTGCACGAACGAATTAGAATTTACATTTTGCTATCGGACACTGTTTTTAAATCTCCGAGATAGCCAATTAAGAGGGCTAGCTTCACACATTGTTATCAGAAAGCGTGGGTGGGAGGAAAGAGACGCTCTTTCTTGTATGCCGAGATCCGCCACGTGAACTGCATGTTACTGAACTAGGTCCCGAACCTTGGACATTCTGGGACCGCGATGATGGGCCTTACTGTTTAATTATGATTGAATTGTGTGAGTTATTCAGTTAGGAGTTCTCAGCATCGTTTGAGAAGAGATGCGTGGCTAGGGGACAGTGAAGATTGTGCCACACGGACCCGATGACCACATGGACCTGTTACTCCGATTTCTGTCCGGGACTCGAACCGTCAACTTCGAGGCAAAACTAAACCAGTAGCATCGCATGCAGCGGGATCCTCAAACAGAGTTTCATCAATGTTCTGTTGTGTTTTACGAAGTGATATTTAATGATTAATTGAACAGACTCTGGATTAAATTTGAAAGTGAAGCTTTCCACAGCAAAATGTGAGAGACTAGCAAGTTAAGATCTCACGTATTCTACCTGAGTTGTTTTACAAGCAAACTTAATAAGAGCTGATCTTTACCCAGTCCTAGATTTTGATCTAGTTTTGCTGCAGACAGTCTGGTTTCTAAAATTACAAATTTAAATTATTTTAATTCAATCTGCACAGTCTTAAAATCACTACACGATCTGAACTGAATATGAAACTCATCCATTTTGCTTAATCTTATTAAGGTGATAACTTTTGAAGAATGGAAACTCTGGTATAAGAGGAAACGAGAGTTTGTTGTTATTTAGTAGCGTATTTTGTTCTCATATTTCTAATGCTCATGTGCATCAAGGGCTTAATTAATTTTGTCTTATGCAGTGCTATCATGTGTGTTGTCTTGTTTGAATTTTTAATAAATATGTTTGAAATGTTTTATCTGAGTTGTGTGCCTATGATTTTTCTTAATCATGTCTATTGCATGCCTATTATGAACCAAAATCCAAAGGAAGGTTCTTTACAATTTGTTTCTTGTTGAAAGCATTGCTGGTGTACAAAACACTACTCCGTCTGATGATACAGAGGTTGTGGCGTACTAACACCTCGCTCGATCATAATCGATATTACACACTGCTAAGCGCCTGGCGCCTTTCCACTGATCTGAATGTCATATACTTTCCTGCATGTGTATTGATGTGTATTTCTGGACCAACACAGCAAGGCTTCTGTGTTTTGTGGTTTCTATAATTCTGTTGAGAGTACTGTGGTGTTGGGAGTGTAAAGTATTCCACTCAAACAAACCTCACGAACCCCGAGATCATTAAAATGAATAAGATCATTAAAATGAATATTTTTCACTGATGTGTAGAAGTACGCTCTGTTACAAAAAATGGGAACATCTACACCACACGCGTTGCACTAGCCCCGTTTGGAGTTATTCGCTCGCCCAATAAACTGAAAGAACGTCAATTACTTTCTATTTTCCCACCTATTCTCACAGTTATAATAATACATAGTATAAAACAAAGTCGTCCGGCCGCGTGTGACTGTGTGTCCGGATGAGGCTTCTAAACGACTTGATGGATTTTGATGCAGTTTTCACCGTCATTTAGAGAATTTCTTGAGAAAGGTTTACGTATAAAAATATTAACATTTAATGTAAGGACTGTAGAGAAATGTAGATGTTTCCTAATCAAGTCGGAGAAAAGCAGCTTTCCGGGCGTTTGGATGGATTATGCTGACTAAACCATAAGAGATACCTCTAGCTAATGTACTACAGAATTGTACTGTAAAACTAAACATCGCCATAGTTGTAAATCGCACCCCAGCGAAGCCGGGGCGTGTCGCTAGTAAAAAAATATTATTACACATGAAGCGCACGAATGCGGCGCGTTGGTCCTCTGGTGTAATTTTCCAAGCTTTGTTTATACGAGATGGAGGAATGTCCTGGTAGTAGAACTTAAGCAGAGCTTCAGAAAAGTTGAAATGAACCAATAGTAGTAGGACCGGGCGGGTTCTGGGACACCCGAGGTGAATGACATGTGGATAGGGGACTCTCGTAGTCCCATAAGATTACCCTAGCACCTCAATTGCTGGAAAATCTGGACCACTTAGCACCTCACTTAGCACCTCATAGCACCTCACTTAGGACCTCTGCTAAGTGGTCCAGCTTTTCCAGCAATTGAGGTGCTAGGTTAATCTAATGGGACTACGAGCGTCCCCCATCCATATGTCTTTCACCTCAGGTGTCCCAGAACCCGCCCGGTCCTACTACTACCAATGTAGTATACCTACTTGTAAGTGTTGTCTCCAGAGATGTGGAGGGTGTCGGCGACGGAAATATTCATCTTGGTCGTCACGGTGATCTCTTCCAGGTAGAAGATGAACTGGATGTGCATCCCGACGATTATAACGCCGATCCTATTGATCACGAAAGTCGACAATCCTACCACTTCCAGGTCCTTCAGTTCCCCAGTTGCCCTGCAACAAACAAAAACAATCATAACATGTGATTTTTTTCCCTATTTGTTACTTTACGACGCCCTTCTCCAAGGGAGTGGCAGTAATGCAAGTTAACTATATATATATATATATATATATATATATATATATATATATATATATATATATATAAAACAAATGTATAGTACAGAGCCACGTAGTGTAAGGATTTCTGGCAAAAACACACATTAATTCTCTCATGACATTTCATAATTTATTTAGCATAAAATACAAATTGATTCATTTGAATGATATTCAGGAGAAAATACAACAATTTAGGGTATTGGCATATTTATGCCTATTCGTATTATTTTGGGCTAGCAAATTGACCTTGCTTAGTATATTTTATATTTTATAAATTTCAATACTAAGAAAAGTAGATATTTTAACTGTTATAAAACGTTCCAATGTTAATTGGATATGTAATCACCCAAAATATAAACAGTAGTGAATATATATTATATGTGTATATATATATATATAGTTTATGTGATCAAATTATATATATATATATATATATATATATATATATATATATATATATAGTTTATGCGATCAATCTTTCAGGCTAAATACATTTACTAAGAAAGCCAACTTTCCCCTGAAAGTTTCTATCACTCCAAAATTCTCACTAAAAGGCTTCAACTACAAGGATTTAGACATTTCGATTATTATCACACTGATAGATTTCACTCAAAAGTGAATTTTCGAAACGAGTGTTCCACAATTTATAGGTCTTTCTTGAAAATTGATTCAGACTCATTTATTCTCCTAACCGTCCTATTATTTTACTAGCAAAGTGGACTACATCTTTTAAAAACATTGCTGCATTTCAGCATTAAAACAGTCATCTAAATCTCTTTAGTTTTATTCCACAAATGGCTGAGTTACTAAAACAATCTTTCAGATTTCCATAAATCGTGTTTGATCACAAAATGGCTGTTACTTCCAACATTAAAAACTTGTACAAAATTTCTAACAGCCAATTACCAATAAATTGTATCTTTAAATAAAATTCTAAACGCCCTGTCTTTAAGGACAGACATAGCCTCCATCTTGCCTGTTTTCAGACCTGAAGGGTCAAAGTTACATTTAAGGTGAAATACTTAACTGGTGGAGAAGTCCAGGAGGAAAGTCGGCCTCTGAAGTTACCGACCACCTCCCAATGTTTTATACTCTAGGATCGGCCCTACTCCACAGCGCCATATTTTAAACCCGGCCAATCAGGGTCCAAGAGAACATTCGTTAATAGTCTTGGGACGTCAAAAAACTTCTTGGTTGGTGCCGACTTATATCCACACGGCCTCCCTTCCGGCGACCAGCCAATGTTTCGCATGACTGCCGCTCAAAGCTCCACCATCCACGAGCTCGCCATTATACCTTTGGAGCTGGTTGCGGCCGGAGGCTATGCTGTGTCGCGGAGGGAAGTGTGGTCAGTTGTGAAGTCTCTTGTCGTAACAAGGGTAAATACAACATATCGGTCAGCAGATACACAAATAAGGTTGGTGTTATATTTGCGTGTAGGAATGTAGTTTTAAGTGTTAATAATAAAACTGTATTTCATGTTTATGAATGTATTTTCTGTCGGGTTGAAGATTACAGTATTTTTTCCGTTGTCTGGTAATCAAGAGGTATGTTGAGCGGACTGTCAAAGGCGGATTTGTCTCAACTTTCAATCCAGTAAAGAAGGACGACGTGAAATTGGCAGGGCGTTTAAACCTTCATTCCCCTCCCCCCCTTTTTTTCTGTTTAAATCGCGATGTCTGTTTAGTAATTTCGTGAACTGGAAACACTGCGCCGATTCAACGCAAGTGTTTCTGTGAATTTCGTCCGTGAAGATGTATTTTTTTTGCACATAACTAAAGATGAGGTAGGCTGCTTATCCGTCTTCTGCACATGTACCCTACATTCACTTACCCCAAAGGAACACAACTGACAAAGTTAATAGAATACCTTTTCCCAGTTCGAATTCAATCAAATTGCATTACAAATTGGTTAGAGTAAGTATTCAAACATCTCAATGCAATTGTTTACTAAACAGTATTCTAACCTCAAAACCAATACACGCAGTTTTTGCTAGTCGTGCAGGCAGAAAAGCAGTTCAATGTTGGGACACGGAGACTGGTTGTGGGCGATCAGCGAGATCGGTCTGCCTCATCGTTAGTCTATGTTTCTTAAGCGGGCAAAGTTAACATCCAATCGCCGTTTTTTTGTTTGCGCGATATAAAATATGAACTGGAGCATGTATTACAATGGCACATAACAAGGATATGACGTTGATATAAACAGTGAATGCTATGCTAAAATTTTCCAAGCCCATTTGACGAGTTTAATTCGCAAAAAAAAAAAAAAAAAAAAAAAAAGGCCTAAACTTCATCCCGTTCAGGATCACGCATGTGGCTATATAATATTTGAAGAAAATCGGTGGAAAGTCTCTATGCCATCTTTCATACAGCCCAGACCTCGCACCCCAGCGATTTTTGTGCTTTTTCAACACTCAAGTAAGAGTTAACGAGAAGGAAGTTTAGCACTGACCAGGAAGTTAAAGCTGCCATATCTGCTATATTACTTACACCGTCTCTCAGAAGACAGCCTGTGTCTTGTGTTTGAGAAGGTTGCACTGTTAAAATTTTCCTTATATTTACGGGAATTTTTACTAAAATGCACAGTAAATGTACGGAAACACAATCCGTAATGACGAAAAACGGAGCTAAGTGAGTAAATAAAAAATATGGAACATCTCCGCATTTTCTATGACTTCGGAGTTTGGGCACGAACAATGCCGAGTCTACACGAAGCTTTCTTCGCCACTGTAACCAGAAGAGTATCGTTTCTTCAGCAGTTAAGGTTATCCATGTCACTAAGAATGGTTATTTCAAAGATTAAGAATTAGCAACAGGTGTATGTAACAATTAGCAAAACTTAAAATACACACACTTTAACAGAAACTAAAATAAGATGCTTATGTGACTCATAGAAATCCAACAGTTATACCAGTTCCACCACCTGAGCATTGTGGGTAATTGGCTAGGGTCGGGAACTTGCAAATTTTTGACTCGGGTTAAATTTTTTTATTTTATTTTTTAAACGTCTTTTTTATACACTGTAGGACACCTACATAATGAAATTTAAAATAAAATTGATAGCCTACTAAAATTTTTTAAAACCAGAACTACAGAAAACTAACTAGGGAAATAAAGGAGAGGTTACGCGAAATTTACGGAAAGTTCGTTTTTGAAAATCAATGTGTCTGTAATCTTACAGAGAGTTTGCGGACACCTGTGGATAAATTTTTACCAGCATTTTTCCGTAAAATGAAGGAAACTTTTTTTTAACAGTGTGTACATCGCCGTAAACGGTTTACAGAGTATGAACGTAGCTTTTCCGGAAAGGAAACCCATAGCAAACTTCCTTCTGACTCGGGCCACGAGTTGTGATCTCAGTCCACGAACTTTCGAAGCAGCCGTCGAAATTTTGCCTACATGATATTTGTTTGTTTACATTTTTTTTACAGTTAACTCACAACTAATTTATTAACAATGCGTATCGCACCATTGGTAAAATTTCCGTTTATTCAGGGAAATTTTTACGGAGGTGAATGGTAAACGTGCCGAAATGACGTTACCATTGTTTGTGAGAAAATTACTGCTTGTCTGACTGTATAGGTTTATACGGACACAGATAAAACAATTTTAGATATAAATTATTTGATTATACAATTCATATAAAGAAGCTAGTTTTGATGCACGCATCCTTTTACAACACCATTCATATCCGTACTGCACAACATTTTAACACTTAAATAATACTCTTAACTTATAGTTATATACCTGTGCAATTCGTGTAATTAAATATTTGTAAATATGCTAGACTTAACTACCTTATATCTAATTCATGATTTTATTGTATAGTGATAACCATACGACGTCATTTATCTGTGCAACCGCTTTACTGCGGATTGGTTTATTAGCCACTGAGCCTCCTTGAGAGGTGCCACAGAAGTTATCGGCCAATGGCAAAGTCGAACGAATATAGGGCCTCCCACTTCTCACCGAAGTAATGGTAATAGTAATAGTATAGAGAGTAATGTAATGACGGTGGAAGTGGAAGGTGGAAGTTGCCACTGATCTCTAATGGTAGTATTAGTAATAGTAGTATAGAGAGTAATGTAATGACGGTGGAAGTGGAAGGTGGAAGTTGCCACTGATCTCTAATGGTAATAGTAATAGTATAGAGAGTAATGTAATGACGGTGGAAGTGGAAGGTGGAAGTTGCCACTGATCTCTAATGGTAGCATTAGTAATAGTAGTATAGAGAGTAATGTAATGACGGTGGAAGTGGAAGGTGGAAGTTGCCACTGATCTCTAATGGTAGTATTAGTAATAGTAATAGTATAGAGAGTAATGTAATGACGGTGGAAGTGGAAGGTGGAAGTTGCCACTGATCTCTAATGGTAGTAATGGTAATAGTAATAGTATAGAGAGTAATGTAATGACGGTGGAAGTGGAAGGTGGAAGTTGCCACTGATCTCTAATGGTAGTATTAGTAATAGTAATAGTATAGAGAGTAATGTAATGACGGTGGAAGTGGAAGGTGGAAGTTGCCACTGATCTCTAATGGTAGTATTAGTAATAGTAATAGTATAGAGAGTAATGCAATGACGGTGGAAGTGGAAGTTGCCACTGATCTCTAATGGTAGTATTAGTAATAGTAATAGTATAGAGAGTAATGTAATGACGGTGGAAGTGGAAGGTGGAAGTTGCCACTGATCTCTAATGGTAATAGTAATAGTATAGAGAGTAATGTAATGACGGTGGAAGTGGAAGGTGGAAGTTGCCACTGATCTCTAATGGTAGTAATGGTAATAGTAATAGTATAGAGAGTAATGTAATGACGGTGGAAGTGGAAGGTGGAAGTTGCCACTGATCTCTAATGGTAGTATTAGTAATAGTAATAGTATAGAGAGTAATGTAATGACGGTGGAAGTGGAAGGTGGAAGTTGCCACTGATCTCTAATGGTAGTAATGGTAATAGTAATAGTATAGAGAGTAATGTAATGACGGTGGAAGTGGAAGGTGGAAGTTGCCACTGATCTCTAATAGTAGTATTACTGCTCACAAAACTATCATGTGCAGAGTGTCTGTTGAAGATGTTTACTGAGGGTATGGACATACAGTGTTTGGGTGGTTGGTTCAGGTGACATACTATACAACTTGGGATACGAAACAGCTAAGTTACACCTTTAATCAACATTCTCACCCAACTGGAAGTGAAATTCTTTAGTAACACGAATATAACTGCAAACACTGGCCGACAATCAGGTAATTCTGTAATTGTGTTTCATTAATAAAGGAAAGTCTGGGTCCAGTATAAATTTCTTTGTTATTTTCTATTAAATTTACTTCCTTTGTAACAATTAATTACTCTACGTGGCCTCAAAAATACTAGTAGGTACTATTTTTGTAGTTCAACATCTACAACTCATAATGTTTAAAATGTTAATGTTCCAAATTAAAATTATTATCTGAAAACTAAATGTCTAGCTTTGCTCAGTCGGTATGTGTGGGCATATAAATAATCTTTTCAGCAATTCTCGAGAAAATGTTTTGCTCTTAATTAGAATGTCCTTTACATTTCGAATGTTCTAAAACTGAAATGATGTCGCATGTCGTAATTAATGAGAACTAATTAATTAAAATTATTTAATTTTTTTAAATACATATCTTCAAAGAAAAACATTCTTAGTTTTCATTTTTATATTGCCTCCTCATCGGCAAATCTCAATTACAGTCACTTACAACGGAGTGATAAAATGTATGTCGGTGATGAATAATCGCAGAAAGGCACCCATTCTTAAATACATAAAAAGTAAATAACATTAAAACAAGTTTCTCCCTCAAATAATTCCCTTTCGACAATAACTTCGCAACAGCCAGACGTTCCTAACAAAAATTTAAAAAATATAATAAAAAACATAACACATAGTTCCCAAGAATTTTTTAATACGATTACAATTTTTTTATAGTAAGGAAAATAATACAACACATATGCAAAATAAAATAAAATTTTTCAAAATTTAAAAATTTCATAGTGTCCTAAAGCAGTAGGTTATACAGAGGGTCATTGGTTTGTTGCGAAAATATTTACGTGGTGGCTAGTGTTCAATATCCTATGTGCATACTTGTAGTCTTCATTTAACAACTGGCCGCTTGTCCTGGTGGAAAGAGAGCCTGTTACATGAGTGAGCCAATCAGAATTAGTTTCTCCGACACTGACCGTCTGTGATTCGCGGGCAGACTGAGAGACGCGTAACAATTCTTATAATCCAATCACAAAAATTGTTCAGAACTTAAGTCCGTTGGATCACAACTTGTCCTGTAATCTTTTCGCGAAAAACCGGTGCTCTTACAGTAGTTATCAAACATAAAAATAGACGTGTGATGGGACAGATACACAAAATAAAGTGTAATAAACATTAAAATATCCTTCTGCAATCTCATACTACAATACAGCATCTTAGAGTTTGGCCTGCAGCTACGAAATAACGCGAATTTTGCAGGTCCCTACTTAATATCACAAAGTCAAGTTTATGCATGTATAGGCTGTTCACGGTAAAATGAGCACTTTTGAAAGCCCTGCTTAAGATCTACTTGTATGCATGTCGTGTGTTCTTCCGCCTTATGTAAAACTAACATTGCCATGGGCCTCATCGCTTTCTTCATGCGTCAGTCAAGTGAAACTGTAAAATTATTAGAAAAGTAAGTATTTTTAAAATCTGCTAATTTTTACACTGTGACGCATAAAAAAACTAAGCATTAACAAATTCAGAGCCAAAATGAAATAAAATAATTTTTATTAAAAATTATAAACTACTAATTTAAGTTATCACAAATGGTTACCTAACACTTTTTATTCGACGTAAGATATGGAACTACTATTCCCTCCATCGTTATCAATTTTACTGGGCGCTTAAAGCTCGTTGCGCCCGTTAAAATATATGCAAGTAGCAGTGACATTTTCTAAGATTGATAGCAAAAGTGCTCACTTTATCGTGAACAGCCTTTAACACGCAATTATGGAAATAAAAATGTTGCAGTTTACGTGCTTCAATTTTAATGCCAAGCAATACCGAAATGCGAAGTATCAAACCTTCTTCCATCCCCCCCCCCCCCAACCAAGTGCAGACAAGGGGAGTGAGTTTATGAAACGTACATCGATTTGAAAAGTGCATAGTTGAAGGTGGATTGTACCTGATGCCGCTGAGGTTGAGATTGATCGCCAGCGTGTCCATACGGAAAGGCTCGAGCGCCGGCAGACCTAGTGATGGTGTTGGCTGCGTCATGTTCTGGCGGAAACTCTCCACCAGAGCCTTCAACTTGTCGTCGTATATGCTCTTCCTCGGCCGGAACCCGTCCCCGGTGCCTGGGCAGGAAGATGCAGACATCAAGTGTATCAGTGGCGTGTAGTGAGTTTTTTTTTTTTAGAGGGTAAGCAAATTTCTACTAACAAACGCGACTTCCAACTTTACTTGCCCTCCACATGTAGTATTTACCGTTTTATCATACCTCATATTAGGGCATAGTTATAAAAACGGAAACAGAATGAATGTAATAATAACTAAACTGAATATTATTTAGAGAGCATATTACAAATTATAAGAAAAGTCCCGTTTTCCAGAACACTTTTATCCATTTCCCAGGGGAAAATGTAGAACTGGAGGACGCAGACAGAACGATGCTTACCCTGACGAAGGAACGCGGTGGCGTGTTGTTGCTTGCGAGTTCGATTCATCGATTCATCGCTAGTCGCTCCCATTTGTGAAAATAAATACTAGATAGCAGCACTACGCGTGTACAGTACGGGAGTTCTGAAATTTCTGTTTCTCAAATAGGAAACGGGAAACTCAGAGTTTAATGTGCTTAAAGTTAAGGCGTAAACTATAAAGGGCCAAATATTTCCAATATGTATAGGGTAAGCATTGCTTACCTTGAGTCTATGGAATAAACGCCACTGCACATTTTATATTCGTGACTTCACATCTTTAAAAATTATACCTTTGAAAAACCACCCTCGATAGTTTGCTAAGATATGCCGCGTATCACAAGATTTTTATACTTGTGTTAAAGTAAAAGTGCATTATTCTTTATTGAATCGAACACTTATTTATATTTTCTCTATACATTATAATATTTAATTTTTAATAAAAATAAAAATAAACAGTGAGAACATAAGTATGTCGGTTATGTCTAGTAAGAAATAGTTCTCATGCAGAATATTATGAAATGAACTATGTTTGTTATATAATATAAAATTGTATATATTTTTGTATGGTTTTCTGTTGTGTAATTAAATATGATCGAGTACCACTGGAGGAGGCTGTAATTCGAGAGTGGTGTCGAATCGTGACGATGCCCAAGCACGTTGTAGTTGGGACTGCAGCTGTGCAATGCCGGAAAACTCTTCCATGCAAAACCTACTTCAGGCGCAATCTGTCTCTGTTGACACCTATCACAGTTTCGTAGATTTGATAGCAATTTCATGTATTCAGTTATAATTGCAAAAGTAAAAATCATAATTTTATGCATTTCGTCTTAAACTCTGCATTGGCCACTGGCTTGGGACATGGTTCAATAAAATATTTGTTATGTGAGCTGGCCTGAGCTACATTTAGTTATCATAATATGCTTTAAAAGTTAAATACTTCCTGTTGTTTTCAGTGTGATATAACTTTTGGTTGCGGCTACATTGCTTAGAGACTTTAGTAAATTTAACATTTGAACACTATATTTGCATTATTGTATAATATAAGACTGTAAATGATTAACATTATTAACTTTATCACAGCATTATTAATTTTACTACAACATAAACGTTTAAAGGAATGCTTCAATAGTAATGCTTTCTGCAAGAGAATTCGACTTTTTTTTTTCTGTGCACTCTCTCGTACTGTGCGGATAGTAATGAAATGGGCAGATAGTTGGGAAAAAGCAGTAATTTTTAACGGGCCTGCCTACCAAGCCGATAGTAGCGAACTTCGAATAGGGAATCAATGTTAAACGAAATTCCTTCTCATTGCGCCAATTTTAAAGATAACTATTTCAAACATAAAACACGCCGACTCGATTTTCTCAGTGAATATTGCTACATAAATTTTTTTGAAGAAAAATTATTTATACATTTTTTTTTTGTTAAATGTTAATTTCAATATTTACATTTTATAAAAAAACATATTAAACAAAACTATTGTCAAAATATTTTAGCGCAGTGTCATTCCTTAAGAAATTTCACGTAGAATAGTTTTTGTTTGAAATAGTTATCTTTAAAATTGGAGCAAATAAGAAGGAATTTCGTTTAATATTGATTCGCGACTATCGGCTTGGTAGGCAGACCCGTTGACGAATTGGAAGTTTTGTCTGCTCTCGTCAGAACAAGCCAAACTCAACGTGGCGATAATTGCGGAAAGTTAACCGAGTGACCCGACTTGTGATGCAATCCCGGAAGCTCCATGTTATGCAAACTTGAGCACCTCACATTTACGGATCTGAGTCACTTCTTCTTGAATTCGTACGAAGGGTGAAAAGGAGAAGGAGTTGGGGGGTCCTAAAACTGGGAGTGTGCACAACGTTTCTCCCGGGAATCATTGGAGCAACTTTTCTTCATCAATGAGATTGAGATCGTAGTGCAATCTAAATGAATACATTCAATCGGTAGTATTGTTTTATAGAATTGTTAGTTAAAGAGCTGTTATCTACTGGCGAATCAGTGGAAAGCACTGAGGTTTTATTACCAGACCAGTGCAATTTCCTAGGAATCAGTATAAATAACTGTTTAATAAGTAAATAACAGCAAATAAAATGATCAGTAACAATTTACTTTCTAAAATGTATTAATAGAATTCGCTAATTTATAGCAGTTTCAAAAGTTTCATTTTTAGAGTGCATATTTCCAGCAGAGATGTATTACTGTAGATGGAGGCTATTTGAATATAAATAGTATAATGAAAATTCATAAATACTGTGACGTAAGGAAATATTAATATTTCCCAAACCACACGGCATTCCGTTTGCTTCTTAAGCTGACAAATTCAGAATAAATATAAAGCAACTTACCATGATCATCAATATCCGATGACTGCATAAATGCGCTGACAAGCAGCGCAAATGCCACTGCGGCAACTAAGTGGAATCTAGGGACAGCCATTTTCCTGCAACATAGGATAACGGGGGGAGAGTTATTTATGACGAAACTTGGCTTCTAAAATTCCCAAAAATAAATGACAACATACATAAGGATACTGTTATATTATCTTGAGATTTTTCCAATTTTTTTTTTTTTTTTCATTTTCATCCCGCGTGCAGCAGGGCCAAAGTCAAATGTGATACATGTTCACAGACATAAATTGCCGTAATTGTGAACTAAAGGAATCAATTTCTAGTTTGTTTATTCTTGAAGAGAACACACGTATTTTCATAAAATATGCCAAAGCTTGTATATCAATAGTGAAATGAATCAGAAACGAGCCAAGTATAGCATGTTTAATTATCTTGCAAACAAATCAATACCTAGTAAATGCAATGTCTTAAGGGAAATTCTCTCCCCGAAATTGGTAACATTTGTTTTATTTTTTACCTTGCCAAAATGTTGCGTGGATGATGGCTATGGCACTTTATAGAAAACAATGCATTTAAACTAACGACGAACTTTACTCATATTGGCATAATATGTTTGTAAGGAAAATATAAAATGTCAATCCTATACAAAACGAACATTTTGCGAAATAATTCAAGAAATTATTATTTAAACTGTGTGAACGAATAAAACTTTCAAATAAGGGAGATAGTGATACCCGACAACAAAATATTGTATGTTTCAACGTAATACTGTGATTAAAATAATTAGCATAATGCGAGAACAAATGCCATGAAACCCTTCTATCTTTTAATGCCTAAAGGGAAGAATTAATGACATTTCTGAAGAACCGATATAAGTTTTAGCCGCTAAAATAATTTTAAGCTTTTTTTATTCAAACAATTTTCAAAAATTGATTTTGTCGAAGTTAATGATTTAAAACAGTAATGATTTCTAACAGAATATTTTCTCAGATACTTAACGTACAGATTTTAAAATAATTTTTGGATGAGAACGAATAGGAGAAAGCTAAGTTACGTAAAAAACTGTTTTGTGATCAAGAAAATAATGGCAGCTTATAAGACTCATTCTATGACTGCTCAGGTGCATACAGCATTTATATTTGAACAAGCTTCCGAATATATACATATATATATGCACACATACATGCATGATCTCAAAATTCCAGATGCCAATTTTAGTATATTTTATTGAATATAGACCTGGGTCTAGATCACGCATGAAAATAATCGCAGCGTGTATTCGTAACTTCGATGAAAATCCGAGGAAAATATTTTTCAAAATAAAAATATGTAAAGTCTAAGTCTGTTTTTGTAAACCAAAAGCGCTGCCAAACAAGAAAACAAAATTTTGTATTAATCCATATACTGCCACGGATCATACCGGATTCGTCGTAGATTTAGTGATCAATAATTATTTGCTAATTTTAACCGAAATAACCAAATCTCACTTAAAATAATTATTGTTTACCCTCTAAGGAATTACTATTCACATTTAGTTTCCAAGAATAAATATTTATATGCAGCAAAACGACGTCTACCTTTTTGCCACTACACAAATATTAAGAATATATTAATGAAAGACAAACGGTGCAGTTTATCACATGTTATCATAGAGAGCCTCTTAACGTGGTACTGTATCTTTACGGTGTAGGTTTGAGTCTACGGGGTAGGTTTTATACCACAGTTGATCAATTAAATTTATAATGTTAATATTAGTAACGAATTATTTTCATCAGTTATATTTGCGTAGAAAATTTCCAAACGTTCGTCACAAGCACCAATTAAACAAACATGTCCTATTGCAAGCGTTTGAAGTTAAGTGCACGACACACGCATTCCTGTAGTAAAACGTTATTATAGGCTGTTCACGGGAAAGTGAGCACTCTAGAGAACTTAGCTTTGTTTTTCTTATCAGACACTTTTTATCCTTCCACCACTTTTAAAAAATAAAATTAACCATTTAATTAATAACCACAGTGTATATATTTCACCGGACACGAAAGTTAATGTTTAAAGGTACAGAAACATATGTTTATTGACAATTATTCCAAATGAGAGGGCTTCAAAAAGTGCTCACTTTACCATGAATCTATTATATTATTATAGGCCCATTAGACTGGCTTACCAGTGAAGTAAAACTAGTTTAAACATTTGATATTCGAACGAAAGGACGTTTGCAAGCTACGACCCGCGATAGTGTATACTGGACACTCAAACCACATATAATCTTATCTGGGTTTCGAACCCTGGGACATATTTGCAGCGTACTTCGTGAGGAATTAACGATTTCTTCATACGTTTAAATGAATCGACGTACACATGTTTAGTAAATACTCACCTCCAATGAAGTACAAGCTCGGCGATAGTGTTTTACGGCGTTCGGACTGTTTCTTCATGCAATCACGCGGCAGACTGCACGCGATGGAAAGATAGCGCCGAGATAAGCTTGCCTAGATAATGCAATCGAACATGTCCAACCTTCTAGGCTGAGATAATTCAGCAATCTCAAGTGCTTGGAAAAAACTACTAGATAAAAAAAAAAAAAAAATGGGATGAGGAGCCTAGATTGTCTTTACTTGTAGTGCGAGGCGTTGCTGCTACAGGCGACTTAAATTACTTAAGACATCCCTAACAATACATGTAAATTGTTCCTTTCTGTGCATCTTGTTACGTGACGCTGGTGGGGTGGCTAGGTCACTCGCCTCCTAAAGGCTGTTCACGACAAAGTACGCACTTTTGAAATCAACCTTAGAAAAAAGCCACTGGCCCTGCCTGCTGAAATGTGAAACAGCCCTTCTAGGCCTGAAGTAAACACATGATGGCACCTCCAGTGCGTGTAATGCTGTACTTCATTTATATATCATTTAGTGTGGGGAGAGTGGCTGAATTTCTGAATACTGATGTTGAGGGGAAATGAACTGGTGTTCTGCCACGTGATATTACTCGGTAAAGGTCGCCGGCTAAAATTAAGCAAGATTAAATAACTGAAATGATGTTTAAGACTGTATTTAATTAACCAACGTGACGTATGAACTTTTACCTGCGTACATATGTGGTTAATTTCATAGCTCATGCACCTCCCTCTCGTACCGCATTCATTCGTCAGTTTGTTGGCTATATTTATAAAATTTGGCATGGGATATTAGTAGTCTGTTCATGCAGCTCAGTAACAAGTCCGCTCGAAGCCAGGTGGACTCCGACTCCAGACGTTCTCTGCATACCAAACTCACCTTGTTACACTCCACTACAAACTACAGTTTGCCAATCAGCTGAAAAACTATTCTGACATGCGAAGACTCTTAAACCTACTTTGCGTTCTTTCAGGTTCAGTTTATGTATAGTAGGAGTGGACCCAAACCAAGAAATCATTTAGATTTGAGTATACGAAAACACGTCAGACACAGTGCAATTTTCAGCAATAAAAATATTAAAATATGTGTAAACTTAAAAATCAATGCTGGAAAATGAAACAGCAGCTTTTCCAACACGTATTTTTTATGTCTGTTTATCCCGTCGATTCCACTTATTGCTTGGAGAATCTCTTCAGTCGAAGCAACAGCATTCATAGGTATAGTTTTCTGTAACTGACATTCCGCTACTTTCAGCTGACAAACAAAATTATCCGAACATCTCCAACAATCGGGAGTAGTTACTGTGATTGCCTTCATATCTGTTGTGCGCACTAGCCAACCTCCAAAGTCCAAACTGATGCGGTAGCGAATGAAAAAATCAATACCCAATATGACTGTTATTGTGAAGTCTTTAATTACCAGCGCAGAAATTCTCTTTGTACTGCCCAGGCCTTCAATTGTTAACAGTACCTGCCTGCTAATTATCGGACTTGATTTAGAGGTAGCTCCAACTATGCGTAACCTAGGAACAGATACAACGGGTATCTTGTATCCCGTATCGCAAACATCGCTGACAAAACTCTCTGCTACACAGCTTACTTCAACCCCGCTGTCTAATAAACAGGGTACAACCAAACCACAAAGAGTCAACTTTAGTTCGGGACACATAGTTTCCTGCACAATAAATTCAGCTTCTGCAGTATCAGACAGCAAAAATTCCCTATCAGTTTCTCCCAATATCACTGTATTTGCGAAAATTATAATTACGTTTTTCACTTCTATTTCTCCTTGATGCACAACATTTACCACATACTCGGACCCCTTGGTTCTAAAATTATTAGTGCGAGCCAGCTAACTGGACCCTATTTCCCTCACTCTCTAGTTTAACCTTACATTATTTGCGGCGCTCGCGAACTCGCCCCTACCCAGTATATAGCGGACGGCGCCGGAACAAAAGGTGGGATCCTCGGATCCAAGGGAGCCAGTTTATCAAAATACCCTCCTGACCTTGGTATTAGATAATTATTGTTTCGAGGGGCGTAACACGTGCTAGCTGTTTGCTGAGTCTGGCCTCCTTGTGCTGCTGCACGTTTACTCCAGGTGGTCTGAAAAAACTACGAATACCCCTGCACGTCATTTCGCTCAAAAGTCGGCGACTCAGCTCGCCCGTGCTACGGTCCGTCCGTCTTGCGTCGCAGGTGATCTGGAGCCTCTATTCACGCCAGGTCTTGTTTCACCAGTTTGTCCCTGCCTCTCATAGAAATCATTGTGACCTCTGCGTGTTCTATACCTCGTCCTGCCGGAGTACCACTTTCCTCCGCGGAAAGTATGCTGTTTGTCTCGCTGGTTCATTCCTTGTCCCACAGAGTAAGGCTGGAACGACTGCACTCTGGGATGGTTAAATGTGTGAGGTCGGAACCCTCCTCGGTTCACAATGTTCTGATTGCCAGTATACAATGGTGGCTTACAGTTAGCGTGGACACGTTTTCCTTCCTCTCGGTTAGTCATTTGCCTCTGCTGTTTATCGATCTGGTCGAAGGCCAGCAGTCCTTCGCGGAAGGATACCAAATCAACGTCATGTCTGACTGGCCATTGTGCCTGATAGCGAAATGGCAGCTGTAACAAAAATCATTGCTATAAATTCTTCGTCACTGATTGGCGGACCCAAATGACGTGTTTTCTCGTATACTTCTGAGATATGCGCCTCGAGACTGCACCCTCAGTCTGGTGTAAACCTTTCCGCATGTAACTGGACCCTAAGATTTCCTTGTACTTTAGCATTCCGGAAGTTTTCCAGGAATTTTTCCCTGAATTCTGCACACGCAGTTGGCCAGCGCTTAGCGACTGTCCGATGGTTCATTACACATAATGAAGAATTTTAAATAACTGAACTTGTGTTTCCGCCGAAATGATCTATCGTGATCTGTAATTTTCCTCCACACACGACAGTGTTCTGCATATACTATAAATGCGGGGTGGACGCACCCCAGAGGACATACAGGAGGACAAAACACAACACACACGATAGGGACATACATGTGAACAAACAGGCACATGGCAAATCCTGCAATGTTTTTAAAGATACTTTTAATTATGGACATATAATGTTTAAAGATAGGGAAAACAAACAAACATAACAATTTTGAAGCATTAATATTTGCAAGATAAGTAGTTTAATTTTGTAACCTTATTTATTGGTAAAGAGAATTTTGTTAGCCCATTCGATATGTAATCAAATATGTAAATATTTTCTTGTACCATACATTATTATTTAAAAAAAATGGACCTTTTGGGCTCTTTTATATTTTTATATTTTCAGGCATCTTTTGTATCTTTGGGCATCGTCTATAAAAAGAATATAAAAAATAAATAAAGGAAAATAATACTGGAATTTGTTTTTGATAATTTCTTACAATTTTGGGGGTAATTGTTGTAAGGGGTTTCAAGGGATTGGTAAAGCATTTTGTTTTAATCACTTTTCTAAATATCTTTGGAAATACTCATTTGCTTGGTGAAAGTGATTGGTATGACAGATGGTGTGAAGTATGGTCACTGCCAAGGAGTTTGAGTTTCCTGTGTGTGCTCCTGCTCCGTGACAATCTATTTATGTTGTTAATGTGAACGGTATGTTTATTTGGTACCCTTTAATCACGTCTGCTGTTGACGCAAACATCAGTTATGTTTTAGTGTACGTCGAAGTGAGTTTACGCAATGCAATAAAAATATATTGTTCAAGAAAGTGTCAGTTGTCGCAGAACACTTCTTGGAAAACAACCTTAAACCTAAATTTGTCTTGCTTTTGAGTTAAGCATACGATAATATTGCCGAAAAAAGGATAAATATAACACAATGATTCCCTTATTCATGATATATATTGAAAATAATTTAGAATTATTATATTAAATACAAAATTAGCACTCATTTTTAGCATAAGAAAAGCTAAGATATTTCATATGTATTGAGATTTATGTTAGAAAACTAAATTTCATTCTTTTGGCTAAAAATTGGTAGGAGTATCTTCAAAGTTTTAATGTATGAATCAGACAGCTGAGATTGAAATTTTTCGATATCTGTACAAGCTAAATTATACATTTCTTCAGCACTTAAATCGGATTCTGCTTTGATGTTGAACAAGGGTAGTACACAGACGGCATAATAGAAGCCAAACAACATCTTGTTGTCAAATTCTTGTATCAGCTCTGCCAGTGAGATGGTTTGTTCTTGTGGTGCACCCAGCGCTTATAGGGTGGATATAAGTTCGGTGTGGTACTCTTTCAGAAGTGTTTCCATGAGTGAAACATTGACTTCGTTGTTGGCATTGGTAAAGATGAACTGGTGAAGATCCAGCACCAGAGAACTATAGCTGCAGCATTGGAATTTCATGAGCATTATGGCCTTTGCTTTCCCACTGGACTCGGAATCACGGAACATCACATTGTGTACACCAAAGTCACCATGGTTCAACACGTTGAAGGCGCCATCATTCCTCTTCCAGACAGACACGAGGTCTGCATGCATTTTCAGAGCATGGTTCCTCATTCGGCTGCCCCACTTGTGGCCAAACTCGGGCCACGATTCCACGACTTGGCTCATTGCAAGCAAGACTTTGCCAGATGTGTGCCTTATCTGCTCCCTCAAAGATTCTTATATAAATGTGTGCTTATCTAAAACTTCAAAAAGACTTCTACTTTCATCCTCATGATGGACGATCACAGAAACTGCATGGAATCTGGCAATCATCTTGAAAGCGAGCAGGCACTGGTTTAGATCCAGACCATTATTTCTTTTGGGTGCTTTGAAGCTCTTTGGAGCAAGATCTTCCAGGGCGATTATATAGTTAGGGATATTCTGAGTAAAGTATGCTTGCGGGAAGAAGTCTGTATGATGATCTGGTAATACCTTAGTCAGGAGGGTAGACACTCTAGGGAGAATTTCGCCGTACATCTGTATCTCCCTGACAAACATGGTGACAAGTGAAAAATTTGTGCTATTTAGAACAAACTTGACGATGAGTGAGAGTGTGTCCTGTGACTGATCTACACCCATTGTGTGCTTTACCTTCACCCTACTGATACCACTGGCGAAGTGCTGAACCTCGCTTAGCTCGTCCACCTTCAGAGGGGAAAGTACTATGATGCTGTTGTCATTCTTGGCTGCCCTCAACACCCGCTGCATCAGCTCCACTGTTATTTCTTCAGGTGATGTCATGGTAGGCTCCACAGTGCTTCAACAAATACACAATTTGGTTAAGGACAGCACTAATGGTACCCATGCATGATGTAATGCTACAACATAATTTTCCAGAAAAAAATATTTCTAAATACCCAAATACAGAACTATATAAAAGCTTTGTTTCTTCATTTGGCACTCGTAAAATAAAGCCTAAAACTGGCTCTGTATAGGCATTTCAGATGTCTTTAATAGTAGTTTTATCATAGAATGTTTGGTTAAATTGTGACACATTTTTTAAAGATATGACAAACTTAACTAAATAATTCATATAGCAGCAATTTTGAAAAGAAAAAAATTACCTAGAAGTTTATATGTCATACTATATTACAATAATTTTTGTGAAAAATTCGGTAGGAAATAGTTGATTGGTTCTCAAACATATGCAATAAATATTACATTTTGTCACTTCACAATATCTTACGAGAAGGCAGCCAAAAGATAATCCCAATAAGCACTTTTGATGCTTTTAATATATACTCTCAGCATAAAAACTTAAGTTGAAATTTCTTAAATTGTTTGGGTACAAGGTACCACCCAAGTGATTGGAGAAATAATTGAACATCCTGAGAAAACCTACACTGCTAGGGTGAGCAGTGACAACTAGAGAGTGACGTAGTACTGCTCTCTAGTTTTCAAAAAGACGCTTGAATGCGGCATTCTGCCAAGCTATCTGGGTTTTTAACTCAGTAACAAAAGTGCTGTTGTACTGCCCCCCTCAACATGGGCTGGTGGTGACAACGAGTTAAGGCTCTAAGTCAACCTACCAGCTCTGTTGGTAGTGCGTTGCTATAAGTCCTTATACTTTTAAGAGGGCAGTACCGTACCGAACAGGGTAAAGGCAGCAACAGGTGGGGCGGTGGTCAACGGCCACTAGCCCCAAATAGAGGCTACGGCCTCAGAGGCGGAGATCCTCAATAAGTAAAAGGTAACAAAGACCATGACATTGTCTAAGAAGGACCTCTGATACCGTGCATACCAGATGGCACCTACAAGGATTTTTGCAGGACCGATGGTACAGAGAAAAGGGTTCCTGATGACCTGCGCTCCTTTTGCAGGAGTGGCCAAGGATAAGACTCTCTACTATGTAGAGAGAATATTGGACAATGAAACTGTCTGGAACCAGGTGTTGGTTCCAAGTAAGGCTGAAGCTGACTGGCTTAGAGTGTTCTGCCCCTGGTTTGGGGACAGGAGATTAAGGTCATCTCAAAGATGATCACAGATTGTCATCAAAAGGGACAAAAGAGTGCTGCTGAGGGCGGCATTAGCACTCAGGTGGTAACAGAGGGAGAGAAGGAGATGGAATCTGAACCTTCTCAGGAGTATGTCACTGAGGCGAGAGGGCCCCCTCAGGAAGAACTCAATTATGAGATTGTACATAATGAGTCCTAGCAGGCATTATAAGAAATAACGGAATATAATACAGACAAGTGTAAAAAGGTGAACAAGTAATGTGCTAACTTCCTCCTCCCGAAGGTGATGCGCCTGAAGGCCCTGTTGGATCTTCAGGTAAGAAGAAATGCAGAACTAGCTGCAGAGAACAAGGGACTTACAGAAGTGAGGAAAGTAATTGATCTGCTGTAGGCAAGTCCACAAACAGCTGTAGTGCTTGAAAGGCATGTGGCTCCACCATAGTCTTTCACAGAGATTGCGAAAGAATAGAAATCCCAGAAGCGGCAAGGGCAAACAGTACCCCGACCAGACGAGTGGCAGGTTGTCCAGGGGAGGCAACCTGATACTAAAAAAGACTGTGCATATCTACCCAAAGGAGGGGGAAGGAAAGTCCGACCAGACTAAGGAGAAACTCAAGATGCTGGACTCTGTGCAGGAAGGGCTCAAAATAAGAAATGTACGGCAAGTGGGCAAAGGGACAATCCTCCTAGAGGCTGAGGATAATGAAACTCTCCTCGAACTCCGAAATAACAAAAGTATGGAAGAACTGGGATCCAGGGAACATGACAATACGAAGTTTCTGGACACTGTGTGTCCAGAACTTCAAAGAGTCAGCTCGCTGAAGAGGAATTTAGGAAAATGCCATGGTGCGTTTTAGAACAGGGCCTCGGGACAGTAAGGAAAAAAGGAACATGGTTCTGGTGGTAACCCCACCACTACGCCAGATGTGTATGAAACAAGGGTCCCTGTATATAGGGTTCCAACGTTGTAGAGTGAGAGATTACCTCGTGCCTGCGAGGTGTTTTAAGTGTCAAGGATACGGACACTTAAAGGAAAAGTGAAAAATCCGAAATGGTGTGATCTGGTTGTGCAGAAAAGAAGCACATATTTGCCGAATGTAAAAAGAAGGATGAACCAACTAGGTGTGCAAATTGCACGAAAGATAAAGCGAAAGACGAGCCATAAAGTGGGCTCTTCAGACTGTCCAGTCCAGCAGAGAATGTTGGCTCTGGAGCTCGAAAGAACCCAATATGATTAGAGGACTCACACTGCTGCAGTTGGGGTGAATTAACCTGCAGAGGGGCGAAGTTCCAACAATGGAACTGCACAGAACAGTGGTGGAGCAACGTCTGGACATGGTACTGATGCAGGAACCTTACCTGCTCAGAGGAAAAATACCAAGTCTCCAAGGTTGTTTTGCCATATAGGGAGAGAAGGCAATGGCATATATATATATATATATATATATATATATATATATATATATATATATATATATATATATATATATATATACATGTAACCCCAAGATTACATATATCCCCATGGAAGCACTATCGAATATGCACCATGCGTGTGTTAAGGTGTAAATGGGAGAAAGGAGTATGATGATAGTATCGTCACACTTCCAACCCCAAGACCCAGTTGGTAAACATTCGACTAATGGGAAGTGATAATAAACAGAGCAAAGGAGAAGAGCATCATATTTGCCACTGATGTCAATGCCAAATCGGAGCTATGGAATTGTCCGGTAACATACATGTCCGGTGACACCTGGACATGAAGCGACATATTTGTCGCCTGCCCACGATACAGAATCGTATATCGACGGCACAGGCAGCTGATTGTATTGGGGATTGGATAGTTTCTGATGTGGCGACCACAAAATTATCCTATTCACCATTCAGATGGATGGTAAGGGAATGGATTCGCCAACTAAACCTAGATACATAACAGCTAAGGCAGATTGGCCCCTCTTCGACAGTGTACTGCTAAGAGGACTGACATCTTAAATGAAGAAAAGGGAGGAGATGACCATTGATGAAAGAGCAGATAACTTGGTAAAGATAATTATTGACTTTTGTGAGGAAGTAATCCCCAGGTTTCCTGGAAGGTTCCTCATCATCCTTGGTGGGATGACGAACTAAGATAATGCATAAGATGGTCAAGAAATTGTATAAAAGGTTCAAAAGAACCTATGAGCCTGAACGAAGGCAAAGGGCTGTGGAACAGTACAATGTCGTAAGAGGGGAGTACCAGAGAAAGCTGAGGAAGAAGGGACAGATGGCCTGGAGGGAGCTTGTAACAGTAAGGGGGAATGAGAATCCTTAGGGTTTGGTCTATCGGATTTGTGACAGGTAAATTAAGGTACTCAGAGGAGCTTCCAGCTCTTGAGGCTGATGTACGTATTTTGCAGTCCTTTGAGGAGAACACAAAGCATGTCGTGGATATCCTGTTACCAGACGATTCTAGGATAGGGGAATCGGAGTACCGCCAGGAGGTGCGTACCATGATGGACCAGAATATTGCTATTGAGAACACAGAACACTTCTTCCTGAAAGAACTGGATCAAATTGTCACAAAAAAGAAGCTAAAGACGTCACCAGGTTTGGATGGCCTAGCTGGATAAATGCTACTGAGGCCATATCCAAGGATATGGATTGAATTGCTAAACCTGGTTAATGACTGTCTGGAAACTGGTATATTACCTGATGTGTGGAAGATTGGCCTCCTGAAAATACTGTATAAAGGAGGAGGGAAGAACCAGAGAAAAGCCAAATCATGCAGACCGATAACGCTCTCGTCAGTTATGGAGAAAATGCTGGAGCATTTACTGAACAAGAGACTGATAGAATATCTGGAAGTAGTTCAGGGGTTACACCAAAAACAGTACGGCTTTGTACGAGACAAAGGAACGGATAAAACAGTCATTGACATGGTGAACCAAGTAAGAAAGTACACAGAGACCTATGTGTAGCAGTATACCAGGATAATCTGGCGCATTCGGCTATGCATGGTGGCTGCAAATTTTGTGGCAGCTGCGATTGTTGGAGTGCCCCAGGATCATCTACGAGATGATATTATATTACCTGTGGCGAACAAAGCCGTGGTGATGTTTCAAAAGCTCAGGGCTGTGGCTCTGGCAAACTGGGGTCTCGGCTACAAGATATTGAAGTTAATGTACAGAAGTGTTTTCCTCCCGATACTGATGTATACCTGTGGGGCATGGTATCCAGAGGTTGAAAAGGTCCATGGCAAAAGGAGAGTAATTAGTGTGCAAAGAGTGGCACTATTAAGGGGGTAACCAAGGTCTATAGGATGGCTTCAAATTATGCCTTGCAAGTAATAGCTGTAGAAATCGCACTGGATCTTCTGATTAAGAAATGAGGAGAAATAGCAAGGAGAAAATGGGTGCAAGCAATTCCCCCTAGAGGATTTATAGGTTATTAAGGAGACCACATTAAAACTGTGGCAATCTAGATGGGATAACTCGGACAAGGGTAAGATTACCCATGAGATCTTCCCAGATGTAAGTGAGAGGCTGTGCATATGGTGACTTGAAATAGTTCACTACACAGCGCAGTTCTTTACCAGACATGGGAATTTCAAGGCGAAGCTGTTATCTATGGGATTGGTTGACCATCCCGACTGTGTGGCGTATGTTGTCCCGATACCTCCACCCACGTAGTAGAATGTCCTAAGATCGAGGACATAAGAATCAAATTTGAGTGGAAACATGGACCCTTAGACCTCCAGACCATACTCCGAGACAATATCGTGGCACCTGAGTTACTTATGTACCTAACAGCGAAAGGGAAGAGGAATGAAGAATTCGGCGTCTGGTGGTCGATCCACAATCTGAGTGGCGAAGTAGGGGACAGTCTGGTTGATGAGGATGATGTGAATAGTCAAAATGGCTGAACACATATTTCCTAAGGTTTTGGTCTTGGGTGAGTAAAGGGAGCCCTCTCACGCCTCGCCCAATCAGGACAGGACGTGAGCAGGAAGTAGTTCCTGTGAAAACTGGACCAAAAACATCTGTTAGATGGATACAGCTTGGGGAGGGAGTTCGAAAAGGAGTCCAAAGGCCCCCTCCCAGCTGCTGCCTGGCACTGGATGGGAGAGCAATTAAAAGGGGAATGAGTTACCGAAATCTAGGTCTATAATGAAAGTTATAAACCTGGAAAAAGAAAGAAGCACTGACCAGGAAAAAACAGAGAAAACACATGATGGATGGCCTTGTACGTGGAACCCGGTGGTTTTCGTCAGGGAAGGCTTCGCTAATATATCCCGAAACATGAATCAATTAATAAGGGATAATATACAGAAAACAGTCTGCGAAATGAACCGGGCCAGAGAGGCAAAGGAAGCGAGGGTACCTATGGAGGAGGTCAGAATTGTACAACCGAGGTAAACTGAGGTGTACAGGGAAGCATTCTTACATAGAGAGAGCAATAATAATAAACTGGCCGGATGAGCGAAACAATGTGGATGCAGCGGTACAGGCTTGGCCTGTGGGAGCGCACCCTGAAGAGCAACTGTGATTACGAAGAAATAATCCAAGGGACATATCTGTCAAAGCTTGAAGAACCCAATACACTGTTGGAAGCCCTGGCCATCGTTGTCAGGCAGATGGAGGGGAGAGACAAAATCCTCTTCCCCCGCATGGAGGCAGTGGACAGACTCGTAGTCGCTCAGGCAGGTCTGCCCACTCCGAACGGTGCACTCCAGAGCTTGCTCAGGGAGTGCTACTGGCACAGAGGCGAGAAATTCTCTGAGGCCGAGGTTTTCAAGGATGCCGTCCATACATACAGGAGGCGTACTTTTGACTCCAGTGTGCCCTTCATGGGGTACACTGTGGTAAGGTAGTAGTTCTTCGTTTCGGGTGGTATCAGAAAGTTGGAAGACCATCACAACATGAGACCAACAATTTTACCCATAGCGCGAAACCAAAACCAATGGAGGGATACTGTGGGGGAAGGGGGATCGAAAATGGGTCCACAGGCCCCCCTCCCAGCTGCACCCAAAATAGGGATTGGAAGATCGTGAAACGGGAGTAGAATATTAACCAACCTAACAAGAACCATTCCCCCTCCTCCCAACCTACCGAATGTGACACTACCCGAATATGTCTGCTTCTTGGATACGAGCTTTGTCTTGCTTCAGGAAGTAACCCAATGACGACTCAGGCGAAAGCAACGGAATGTGAATACCGGAAGGCGGGAACGAAGTTCCTGAAGGAGTGAGACAGAGAACAGGATCATGAGAGTGGCCAACAGCAGTATGAATTGAATGAGTGTATGTGTGTGTGTGTGTGAAAGAGAATGCAACGAAATACTGCAGTGTGGTATGACTTGCCCTATGCATCCGGGGGGCGAGGAGGAGAGAAATGATTCTGGCTTACCGGTCATCCCCCGAATCTAAGTCCTGCACCAACCGAGCGCACTGGGCCGCACAATGTAGATAAAGGATATGCCGCCATGCTTAAATATATGTGCATTTTGTTTGTAAAAGAAGGACAAATGTTTGGACGGAGCAAGTGTGAGTGTGAGTAGAATAGAAAACTTTTATTTTTGGCCTAGCAAGATGGCTAGTAGAAATTGCGAAGTTCCTGGCGGATCCTGAAGAAAAAGAGCCGATTTATAACTTTGCTTTGCAGGAGTTAACGTAAAGAGTAGAAAGCAGTGCTCTAGGTATAACCTGTTTATAGGTATCAGCCATCTAGAAGGGAGGTTTGGAGAAGCCAGCACTGCTTCCACTGGAAACTGTGATAAACATGACAAATTAATATAAATCATTTATATGGTAACCTTATTGTAAATACTACCAGACACAATCTAAGAGTGTAAATATACGTGGTCTACTGTTTGCACTTCTTGTGTGCAATATTAAGTGGGAATTGGTAGATTGGTCCCCAACAGATTGCATAAAAGTTCCATTATCTTACAGAGTGCTATCTTCATTAATATAAGATAAAATGGTTATGTGATGGTACAGTCTATGCTTGGCATAGAAACCTACTACATATCAAGTTAAGTTGATGTTTGAGATGTATGGCATACTAACCATACATATTTACATGGCTGTTATTTTTTTAATATTCTTACATAATATAAATTTTAATGGTCTACTAAAGTATAACTTATCACCTGAATTTGGTGGGTATCAGTGAATTTTTTCCCTAGATAGAATGCAAAAGCTTAATGTTTCATTTTGCACTTTCCAAAATGATGGAAAAATGGGTTTATGTTTTAAGTCTTGCTCATTTTATGCTTGCATAGATACTGACAGCAGAGAAAGTTAAATTAAAATGGGTCTCATGGTTTCGTAGCTATAGAATACTAAGATAACATATTTGTATTGCCGCCATTTTGAAAACAGGCGTCTGGTCCACTTAAAACACGTCAGTTTACATGACCTGCTGTAGATCTACGTTTTTGCCAAATTCGGCAAGAATCAGTTGTTTGTTTACTGAGATATAACAAAACTTGATTTATTCGTATCACACTATCTTACAAAATGGTGGACAGAAGAGTATTTGTGTAGATGCTTTGATTATTGTAAAAGCAAAGAAAGCTAAGTTGGAACTGGTTTCAAGGTTTTGTATATATAGCATAGCAATGTACACAATTTATATTTCCGACATTTCATAAATACATTTCTGACCAAATAAAACATGGCAGATTACATTACCTACCGTAGCATTACTTAACCGCCAAATTTGGTACGAATCGCTTGATTGTTTCCAGAGATATGACATAAAATCTTTATTTTTCAAGTGTTACTATCTTACAAAATGTCTGACGAAAAGGTTGTATGTTGACACATTTGATAACTGCAATATGTACTGTACTTTCTGCATTATAAAATTGGCTGAAGTCGGTTAAATGGTATGTTAGATGTAGCAGATAATCATAAATTATTGACATGGTCGCCTATTTTGAAAATAACTGCCTGACACATGTAAATCGCATAAAATAGTATAACTCAATCCCAAATTTAGAAGAAATCTGGGTTCCCGAGATATAACATAAAAGCTTGATTTTTTTCATATTGTACTGGCTTCCAAAATGGTACAATAACATTTTGGCCCTCTTAATTAATTTCTTACATCCTGCGCTGTCATCGTACAAAATTTGGTTGAAATATGTTAAACGATTCTCGTGACATAACATAGCGCCGTAAATTTTAACAAGTAGTTGTCGATGTAACTGATGAGCTTACTTTCCTCTACACGGTTGGAAATAATTTTGATCAAGTTATTGAAAGGTAAGATAATAGGCGGGTCTTGACTACCCGCTGATAGCGATCATTAGAGATGCAATCAGAAACAAATATAAAAACAGTGTCTCAATTACAAATACACACACTGTCTTGCCTGGTAATCGCACACGGAATGTCTTGTATTGTAAGATGGCGTGCAATCAACTAAATTCCATAGGTAAGGGTTATGAGCATCAATTTCGGTAGTAATCAGTCAAATGTTTTGGCAGACTGGGGTTAACATCAAATATTAACATTGTCTAGAGGGTTTAAGGGGGGGGGGGGCAGGAGGGTGATCCGAAAAGGATGGGGTGGTGGGGAAGGTGATGCGCGCGCAGCCGTTACTGTGAAGCGCGCGACTGCTATAGTGGGATAAGAGACAAAAGAACCTGCGCAGATGCCAGTGTCAACGGGCAGTCACATGATGAGCACTTGAGGTAGTGGAGGGGATTAGTCACCCGCAGCTAGTGGCACTGCGGGATCGCTCTGACACGGTTGTCTGGCGGCCCAAGTTACACGGTATGACTTACTGTCATGTCGGGATTAAAGTCGCGTATTAAGTCTGGTACACCATTGCGGGGACAGGCACGCGAGATCGCATATAATGTACAGCATCGTCGAAGCAACAAGCACCGCAACTGGGGTTTCGGCGACAACAGTTAAACGAATTTTGGTAGAGCGTAAGGTAAACAGTAGAAAAACGTTTGACATTATAGACACCTAAAGGAAATGAAACAGAGCACACGAATTCTACGCAGTGCGAAAAATTGTACCAACATTGAAAAAGTTGAATAAGGCTCTGCTTGAAACCGGCGGGTTAAATTGTAGCAGGGAATACATGCGAAATTTGCTGAATCAGCTTGGGTTCCACTGGATAAAATGTCAGTCCAAACGAAAAAGTTTCATTGGAAAGCCTAACATAACAGCTAGAAGGGGGCGATATCTAGAGGACATGCTTGAATACCTGTAGGCTGGTAGGGTCATGGTTTATGTTGATGAAATGTTTGTACATGCTACCCACAGCATAAGTTCTTGCTGGCAATATGATGCAGAAATAGGCATCGCAGATTCAGTTGGGAAAGGTCCACGATTAATTATTGTGCATGCTGGTGGAGAAGAAGGGTTTGTTCCGAATGGTTTGTTTGTTTTTAAATCCAAACAAAAGTTGGGAGACTACTACAAACACATAAACTATGACAATTCTCCTATGTGGGTGAAAAATAAATTACTACCAAATTTACCTAGCAACTCTGCGGCTGTATTAGACAATGCAATCTACCATAGTGTACAACTGAATAAAAAGCCAATATCATCATTCTTAACAAAAACAATTCATGGCTGGCTGACAAATAATAATGTCGGATCCACTCCGCAAATGATAGAAGCGAATCTGTTGTTTTTGGTCAAAAATACACCAAACACAAGAAAAAAAATTAAAAGTGATGAATTAATAAATGCACATGGCCATGAATTCATTCGTCTGTCTACATATCATGCGGATCTGAACCCGATTGAGCTGGTATGGGCGGATATTAAAAAAGAAGGTTCGCGAGGACATATCTTCAGCCCTCGATGATAAAAAGTAATCGTTCAGTAGATTCTCTGTGGACAAATTGAAGGAGTGCTGCTAACATGTACAGAAGATTGAAGAGGAGTATGTGAAGAGTGATAGCTTACTAGACATTGAAATTGCTGGGATAATAATAAAAGTTGGAGCCGGATATTCAACTGACGATGATTCTGGATGTGGCACAGATTCTGAATCGGAATAGGCGCGTCATTTGTGTCTGTTATTTACATTCATATTCGTTAGTTTTGTTTCGTAATTGTTTGACATGTTACGTTTATAATATACTATGTACTATTGTTCAGAATTCATACAGTATATGTCCATATGTGTTCACTATTTGCTTGACAAACATGGTTATGAGCGGCTATTATCAGCTTTCTCGTGGTAAATATTTGCATTAGGACTTGCCGATTTTGATCCTAGAGTACTCTCTCTGTCCTTTATTTTTTATTTGCTACTCCATAGATTGGGTTCGACCCACCGCCGGTTAGATACATAGCCTCGCATGTGCGTATCATATTCTTATGCTCATATCAAAGAGGCCTATATTCCGTTTTGTACTGTAAACAGAGAATCGTGACGCTAATGTTTCTTTCAGTATTCAGGTACTACATACTATACAGAATACGAAATAAATGTTAGATATGCTGGCTCCGATTGATACAGTTAAACTATATCGAAATACAGGTACATTTAGGCCATGAACACGCTGTGAAATATAATTCTCGAGATGCACTTCTGCTCGTGTAATACGGACTCAAGCGCCGTAACACGGTTTTCCACCTCTCCCGCCTTGCCAAAGTAGGGGAAGGCAGCAGCTGCGCAGAACAAAAATGGATACGGGTCTTTTATTTCTTGTCCAACTATAGCTACAGACCTGTGCGTGATGTGCTACAGACAGACGCGGGGGTACGTAATTAGTGTATTGCGAAACGTCGGTCGGGCCCAAGCGCTGATGTAATTCTCACCGATTCAATTTAGAGTGTACAGGTGAGATTTATCGTTACTGTCTCCATAGTATTGTGACTGTAAATTTGTGATATCAACTGTTATAATGAAATAGTATAGTCTGTACACATTAGTAAATTACCTTTTCTCCAATAATTAATATATTTTTGCTAAACATGCTTGCCAGTCAGATGGTATTTTAGCCGTCGGTATCATCGGACTGTTGGTTTTACTAACCACCTCATTACGCACTGACAAGTGGCAAAAAAAAAAAAAAAGTCGGTAATGTAACTGGCTTTACTGAAATTGCAGGTAGATCAGATTAATCGATATCGTGTCCACGACACGTCGAGACAGAAACTGAGTCGTATGTAGGCTGATTGACCAATTAAATTGGCCGGGTTCGATAATCGGGAGCTGGAGTGATCTGGACATTTCAATTTTTCAAATCGTCCCGACCCCCCACCTTTCCTCTGTATTGATTGGTTCATATATGTGTGTGTGTGTGTGTGTGTGTGTGTGTGTGTGTGTGTGTGTGTGTGTTTAGTTTTGAGAGTTTGAAGTCAGGCAATGTTTTTGGTCGTGCTGTTAGCAGACATTTCTCATCTTAAATAAATTTGTTTTATTTATTGATGATTTACTTACTTTACTGACACTGATTATTTCGGATGGATTCTCAATCCAAAAAGGACATTTTAGACAAGATGGGATCCATGGCAGGCCGCGTTTGTACCAACATTTCAGGCCGCTGGTTGGATCGGATCGGCCGGTGTGTAGCCCGCTTAAACATGAAGTAAACCGATTTTCGTCTTCTGTGCATGTCGCTACATGTCTCGCCAATCGCCAGTAAAACTGTCTGTAGGCCGTTCATGGTAAAATGTGCACTTATGAAAGGCCTGCCTAAGAAATACTTGTATGCACGTGGTGTATTATTCCGCAATACAGTATGTTAAATTGGCATTGCCACGGGCCTCATCACTTTAATCATGTGTCGGTGAAGTGAAACAGTGAAATTATTTTAAAAGTAAATATATTTCAAAAATCTGTTCATTTTTTACATTTCGATGCACTATAAAAAAGAAAGCGAAAGAAATAATTTAAGTTATGATAAATAGCTACCTAGCATTTTTTATTCGACGTTGAGACATGTCACTACATTCCTTCCATCGTTACCAACTTTACTGGGCGCATGTCACTCACTGCGCCCGTTATAATATTTACAGGCAGGGGCGGTGACATTTTCCTAAGGTTGATCTTAAAAGTGCTAACATTATCGTGAACAGTTTTTAAGTGACAGGATCAACAACGATGAACGCGTTTGTTCGCATTTTAATTTACAACCGACCCACCATTTTACATGCAAATGATACAGTTACTAACTACAGTATATTCTAATTGCATTATTTCAAAACACTTGCACAGTGTTCCAACCTCAAATGCTACTCACGATGTTTTTGACAGTACTATTGGCAGAAAGGCTGTCAAATGTTGGAACACTGAGAGTGGATACCGTGCATCTGGAATGAGCACTCTACCCCATTTCCCCCTCAACGATATGGGCCCGTCTACTATTGCGCTATCGGAAGCCATGTCCTGGGACAAGAATTCGCGGATTTGTGAACGTGACCCTCTGACATCATGGAGCTGTCCGATGCATGCATGTCTCAAAGGGTTCACCAAAAAGTTCATTATTTTATTTTCGTACAAAGCACAGATCAGTTTGTATACATTACTTGTACATACGCTTTCCTCGAACAAAAAATGGGTCACATAGTTAAGGCATCTGGGGATGTCAAAATCACAATTTTTGTATTTATGGAACGTACGAGAACATTTACAGAAAATTTAACAAGGACCGCTGGAAGGTCACGCCTTGATTCATTTAAAAGTATACTTTGCAAAATCCATTTTGGCAAAATTAATAAATTGAAACGATTAAAAAATGTATGGAAACATATCCTTATATTGAGATTTTTTAAAATTTCGAAAACATTTCATTCCTCGATTTCAAATATTCCTTGAAGAAGCTCAAAGCATCTCATTTCAACGTGATTATATCATTTCGGGTAAGATAAAATTGTGATTCTGACATGCCAATATAACAAAATAATATGGGCTCTAAATTCATTAAGCAGGGAAACAGCACTAGCAAGGAATATCAACAAGTGAAACACAGTCTCGTACTATTCCTTAACAAGCATCCTCGAAAACAAACTGTGTCCCAAGGCAAGTAGCTATTCACCAACTTTGAACCTTTTTTTTCCCACACGTTGAGACCTAATATTATAGAACATTAAGATTACGTTTTAGTATCCTATTCGCGTAAAAATACCAAAACGTAATAAAGTAAACTCTGTAAACAGACATCAACAAACTAACATAAAAATTCATTTTTTTCTTTCAACGTACGCCTTGGTAATTGTTAACAAATTATGTAGATTCTTTTTTTTTTTTTTTTTTTTTTTAACTGGAGAATAAAATAAAATAAAATCAGGCTGAAACAACATCCATATCGTGTACTGCACTGAAACAGTATATAGTTATGTCCGAATAACTTAAAAATTATAATCCACACAGCAAGTTAATCAGCTAAAAATTGAAAATTTGATTGCGAATTTGACTGTAAGATATCCATGTACTCTCATTTAAATGTCCCGAAACAAGTATGCAGATTAACACGTTCAGGCCTATGTCTTGACGCCTACATATTTTGCATATGTTTAACAACGTTCATATTTTAAGGGGAACCCTTCTGCAATTTTACATATTTTATTTCATGATTTTAAATGTATAATATGAGTTAGGATCCACCACTCTTTTTAATTCGCGCATGTTAATTCATGTTACTCTATGGTAAGCAAGTACATTATTCTGAGTTATTTGGCAACTTAATTTAATTATGTCACTTAATGATTTTTCAGTGTTTTGCAAGTCTCAGAATTTATTATTTTAATTTTAACACTGTTTATTTTCTTTTATTTGCAGTTTTATATTTTAATTTTTGTTAAGCTATATTTGAGACTTACTACACCGGATGTAGCTGAGCTCCATTGATAGGACTTGATGATGAAGCTGCCGAAAGTCAAGGGCTTCTGGGCACGGATCTGTAGATCCACAGACGCGTTTTAACAACCGGGATTTAGTGGGCGAAATCCCCGTCATCTCCCTAATCTAGGTCAGTGTTTTTGGTACCCTTAGTCGGTTTAATTGAGGGCTAGCTTGGCAAGTTAAGAAGAGGCCAAAGCCTAGTTTGGATTGATTAGTTGACGCAGTTGACGATGCCGAGTCTACACCGACGTCACGACGCCATGCTGGGAAAGTCAGCATTACCTACAGCTTAAGGTGACGCCACCTAATTTTTGGCAAACAGACTTATGCCTGGTAGCGTTGTATTCAAGTTTGTTATCGCTCCCGAATTAGTAGTGACAGATGATAAGGTTTTTGAAGATTTAATTGCAGTACTGAGTGTAACTTATTAAATCAGTCCAGTGATCCTAGGCTACCCGATTGAGTTAGTACCGGAGCAAACATTTTTGACTTTACATTAACGCAATATATTTAATGAAGTTCACAATATAAATCTTTGTTAAGAGGCACTGGGTCTATAGACACTTCTATTCGGAAACAGCTAAATTAATATACATTTCATTTAATTATCTTGAAAGCAGCGTCATTTAATTTAGTTTTAAATTTAAGTAATCTTTTATTTGAATGGTGGTAATATTTTAATATTTTTAGTCTACTTGCAGAACAGAGATTTTACTAATTGATCTGATTTATCCACACAGTTAAACAGTTATGTGCTTATTTTAATTTTCCTTTTTTCTGCATTGAATTAAAGATCATTAATAGTATTTTGTTTTCTTTTGTTTGTAACGTTGAACCACACAAGTCTCTATAGTCGGTTCACGACTGGAAGAGACTTTGTGAAACGAACCTTTGAAAAATCACCCTTAGGCGTAATATGTCAACCTGTTGTTTCAATAACTTGTATTCCACAAATATATAACACTGTGACTAACTCTAAAGTACTGTATTTCGAATAAATGAAATCTTTCTTAATATCTTGTGTAAATTGTAATATTTATTTCGTATTAAATACGAATTAAGAACAGCGAGAGCAGCGGTGTATTGGCAACGGCTAGTAAGAAATAGTTCTCAGTTCAAATATTGTTTCAACATGGTTTTTTTGGTATGCTCTTTGTAAATTAAATATTGCTATTGAAATATTTCAATATTTTGGTAGCCCCGATATAAAATATTTCATTGTTACAGTTAAAATAACGTGCGTAGATCGTAGTGATGTGGTGTTTGTTTTTTTTTTCGACCGACGAAACTGTCGGCTGGGCGGAGTTTATCGGCCCCCTCCTCACTCTCTCTCTCTCTCTCTCTCTCTCTCTCTCTCTATCTCTACCTCTCCCCCTCCCCGGTCACTACCACTCTCACTGGGGGAATCTACCATAGCTAGTAGTCTATAAATTATACATGTTTAAAATTGTAACATATTTTATACTTATTACAGCAAAATAATGATTTTTGAATTTGAAATTTACAACTGAAAAGAGATTTTAATGTTTGGATACTTAATTTAAAACATTAATGGCCTGTATTACCACCGTCTGATATAAGTTCTGAATAACTATCAGCTGACAAGAATATCAGTAGTGTGTTTGCCAGCTATGTCTTACGACCTCCTGATACCATGCGAATAGCTGTCAGTAAGTTATCAGGAAGTTCGGACGATACCTGGTTTTTTTTTTTTTCTGTTTGTTGGCAATAGAAATCACCATTAGGACTCGAAATATAGCAACAGTTGAGTTAGTTGCGTTGGCAACAGTGACTGTGTTTTAGTCTTCCATGGACAAAAGTGATGTTTACGATTTACATGTTCTTTTTCTGTTAAAAACGTTTTAAGAGGCGGGGCAAAACACGATGGGAAAGACCGATTCCTAGCAAAAACGAGTGGGGTCTGTGAAATACATTATTGAAGACTGTTGGCATGTTTTATAAATAATGTGTTCTTAAATTGTTTGTTAGAATATTCGAAATATATTTGGGCGTTAAAGTAACCTTGTTTTGCCCTAATTTACTGTATTGAATTTCGAACGATTTGTACGTGGAAAGTTAAATTTGTTGAACATATTTACGTTGTGCATTTCGTACATTGCTTTACCAGTGACGTATTTATTGCGTTTTGTTCTCGCGGGATGTTTTCAAATGTACATGACATAAATTCATGTGTTGAATATTTCTCGCATAGGTATGGACAGCGACACATTAATCGCATACAGTTCTTCCGATGAAGTCAAAACTTTTGAGTTATAGTAAATTGAATGATATTTCCGTACGAATAAACTTTCCCACAGTTTCATCAAAACTATGCGAGTTCCAATCGCCACTTTCTCATAAGAAGAACCACAAAACAACCACGTCTCTCGAAAGACGTAAAACTTTAGTTCCCCACCCCACCGATAAAATAAACAGAACCCGAAGTAGTATTTAGAGTGTGAATTTTAAATTTCTTGGTTTCAAGAAATAGCTCAAGTGTCATGTTAATTGAATAAGTCAGAACACAACGCTTTTACGAAGTGGCGGACAGGTGTAAATTCATTCCACTGGGGCGACTGTTCCAAAAAGGCACCTACGATGATCTACATTAATGAAATACAAAAATAATGTACTGCATATATAATATTTCTATAAAACTAACAACAAATTCTTCATATACATACATTTTGACGGAAGAGAACTCCGTCGCAATGGCATTTCACCGGACTAGTAAAATTAATTCCGTCAGAAAAAACAATTGTAGAAAATAAATAAATCGATGCAAATACATGGACTGAAAAGGTAAGTTGTTTGAAATATGTGTCGCCTTTGAATTTCTAGCGCAGCGAAGCACTTCATCCAAAACCTGCTCATCAGAATCGCTGTCAAATACAATTCGTTTCCTACCACCTGCCGCCATATTGCTCAAGAACACAATTTGAAATGCTGATAGATAGCTATCAGGTGGAAGAAGTACCTGACAGCTTTATCAGCTGATAGCCTGCCGAATATGCAGTATCAGCGAGTCGTAATACGCATTTTTGGGCTATCTAGCTGATAACTTTTATTCAGGACTTTATCAGATGGTGGTAATACAGGCCCTTAGCATTTAGAAGTGATGGCGGGTGGCTTGCAAATGTTAAAGTTGGCAGACATGTCGAGTGGTGACAATTACGAGGCGTTTTGTTGCTGTGTGCTCAACGAAGTATTGATTTCTCTTCCTCCGAGAAAATATTTAAAATTAACACAACAAGTGTGTACACGTTGTGTTTTTAAAACACCTAGACAAGTTACGATGCTGTGATAAATCTGTATTTCCCCGGCAGGAATAAATACACTGTTATGCGTTTCGTTAACAGCTAGGTGCGATATGGCTGTTTCGAGGTCGTCCACGCTAGCCCGGTGTTTGTGTGATTGAAAATATTGAACTTGCGAAATTATTTGTACGTTTTAACCGTGATCTGTGATTATGATGATGTTTATTATACGTCTGTTTATTTATCACAACGCAACTTCGCCCTAGGTATTAGAAACACAATTGTGTAAAGTGCTTACGTTTTTGTGTTCTGAATGTTTGCCACAATCCCAACAAATTTCTTCACAGCCAGAAATTTTAAATAAATAATTAAATAAATCTAGTAAAAACTAAATACCTATGCAGAATAAATAAAATATACGGTATGTCTATTTGTGTGCACGTGCACCACTATTTTCTAAGTTTGTCGCTGCTGTGTCCAAAAAAAAAAAAAAAAAAAAATTAGCGACACGAGTTGTGTATTTGAATTTACTGTCTTTTTCATTATACTTATTGCTCAATTGTAATGTTTGGTTCCACTAAGGCCGTCCTTTATAACGAAATAACCCAACACACATCAATAACAAGAGGTTAAATATTATGTTCTTCCACCTCAGTAAGGTATAGTGAGTAGGCATGCTTACGACGGGCAATTAAAATTACATGGACATAGTTCTTTAATCACCCAGTTTACTACCAAGTACAATGTATATTATTACCCAAAGACGATGTTAATGTTGGTTACTTTGCTGTCTGACAGCATTACTTTATTTTTAATATAAAACATTTCTGGCTACACAGACAAAATTACAAGGTTACGAAATCCTATAATAAAAATAGAAAACGCAGTACCAATATAAACATTAATTTTATATATATATATATATATATATATATATATATATATATATATATAGAGAGAGAGAGAGAGAGAGAGAGAGAGAGGAGAGAGAGAGAGAGAGAGAGAGCTTGTATGATGGGCGCATGCAAGTACGAACACATGTTCCCACAAAAACACAATGGAATGCAAACATTGCTTTTGAAAGATGTCACATGGCAATGTTTGTTTACATTTGGCGGAAGGATATGAAACGGGCTTGCAAGCAGATCTTTAGCAGGACTCCTAGAAAGTCTGTTCCAGTCGTGAAGAGCCTATAATTTTCTTCTGCATAGGTAAATAGTCGAATGAAGTGCTTCGTAATAATATTGAGGGCTTTATGTATTGTGAATGCCCTAGCAGAGCTCCTGAGTCGACCACTACGCCAGGGAAATGTAAGTTGTGTTGGTAAGCGTTACAGTGTGTTAAAAATCACACAAGGTTGCCCTAAAGTTCCCCCACACACAGAATAAATTAATCTCAGCACTTTTGTCACAAACACATTCTCTGTATATTTCAACACAACATTAAGCTAAGGTCATACAATTCCTCACAGTGGCGAACCCAGAATTCCGCACCCAAGTCAACCAATTTACTACATGATAAACAAAAAATAAACATAATTAATCAAGTTCACTGTAATTAGGCTAACTGTGCTCAAGTGACAGTTTGAGAAAGTTCAATTTCGGACATCGCAATTGCAGAGCATAGTCGGACATTTGACTGCTCCAACGTGACGTCACTTGACACAGGAATTGCGGGGGGGGGGGGGGGGGGGGGGGGGCTCGTCCAAGTCTGCGGTAACCGACAATATTGTAGACCGCAGAGAACAGTGCGCGTACGAGGAGCGCTGTAATCACTTCGTGCACAAACACCGGACTGCCATTCTGTCAATATGACTATCATAAACGACGTGGATAGGATTCGAGGGCTACTACAATGTTTATGTAAACAAGGGCTTTGAGAGGTCTGTATAGGTACTTCATCTGACCAATTTTTAACGAAATCAGATTTTAGACAAATTGGTAAAAGTAGTTTATCAATACAAAAGAGCCTGTCTTTTAAAAACGTATTTGGTAGCTGCATCGGTTTGAGGGGTCTAAGTCTATGTTGGGTAAATTCGCAAAAGACACAAACATTCGTTTTCTCGTCCGTCAGTTGAAAAAAACGGTTCACAAAAATCCGTCGTCCGTCAATCCTTCTATACGGCAAACTTTCAGTGTGACAACTTAACATCCTGATCTTTCTTTAGTTGGAGGTGTATTTTGGTTGGACATACATTGGACAAGAGATAAATATTTTGGGAAAAAATTTTTTTCGTGAAAAATAATTAATACTAAATATACTATTGTTTACATTTTAGATTCCTGAATTTACCACCAAAGATAAAGAAACACATATCCACCGCTTATCATTTTATTTCAAATGCGTGTACATGCCTACGGAATATCGTCAGAAGGCGGTGGCTCTTCCGTCGGTCAGTCGAAAGTTGAAGTTAGAGAAATATTTGACGGATAAAAAAAAAAGTTTCCTTGCGTTTGTTGAGGATCACGTGACCGCAGGAAAGTCGGGCGACTGACGAATGCGATTGATGGTTGTGAGTTCACTATTTTTATTCCTATGTTGCACATGTGTCGTCATGACACGCACATCACTGGCCAAATCTACTGCGATTTTTTTTAAACTGTCCACGGAGACGGTGTAGCAAACTTTTATTCTCAACCGAAAATGTAATTGTTAGTTACTGAATACGAATATTCAATACTTCCTTGCAAAATTTATGCTGCAAAAAAAAAAAAAAACACGTAGCATTGCATCTATAAGACAATCATGCCAACGCAATTCATTGCTTACCAAGAAAAAAATTAAGTCGAATCACACGTGTTTACAGCGAGACAGCGACGCTGCAACAGAACAGAGATTTCAGGATCTAGTGACACCTGCTCGCTGCTGCAGTCCAGCGGCGTGTGCTGCTATCTAACGGGAACTTTTAGAGTTATAAGCACTGCGCCAACATTCCGTTTCAGTGTGTCCAACCGACATCGGTCTCCATACATGCGTTGCTATAAACGAAGGCTTAAATAAAAATTTGCACGTGAAATACATCACCTTAGAACAGCTGTGTTTGCAAAAGAATAAAAATACTGTATTATTAATTTTAGATTATACCGCGGACATCATTTTATAATTGTTTATCATTTCTGAAGTGCGCAGCGTGGGGAAATTTACCCCCCCCCCCCGAAGGCGCGATTACCTAGCGTTACTCCGTTTTGTTTGAAAGAGAATGTTTGATATCTTTCAAAGAATTTCAAATCACGGTTTTTATGTACTCTGTTTTTCCACGATTTCTTCTATTTCTGACTCAAATAGGAATGTTCAGTCGTACGCGCGTAAGTAGAAATTGAAAGTTGAGCTACTCCGCCTCTCTTTTCTACTCACGTACGTACGCTAAGTGTGAATGCGAATGCATGCATGTATTTATGCACAGTGTTCTACATTTATTCGTAAGTAGGTAGGTACTCTACTTGGATGTTGTGAATCCATATATAAGTCTGGGATATTTAATTTCTAATAACATTTTGCGCAACTACACTAGTAGCATAGTATTTAGTGATTTCTGAAGTCACGCTGGTACTTCACTTAGCGTAGGCCTAAGTTGTCTGCTTGAAGCGGAGATTTAGAAATAATTTTTCCCGATAGAACCGCTGCACGAGCGATGCCTTTTCTGTATTTTTAGCATAACACTTTCTCTTTCATTGTGGTATGAAATAATATACTAAAGCAATTATGAAAATGAAGGAAAACGACTTTTCAAAAAGACAAATAAAACTACTGATGAGAATTAAAAACCTGTTGGCTTACATTCCTTCGTGCAAATTTTAAACACGAACGAAATTAATATGTTATTCTACAACCCAAAATGATTGTTAATGTTATTAAAATGTCATGAAGAATTATTTCTTGAAAATTGGCTATGCGGTTAACCCGTAGTTCAATAGCAGACGTCAGAAGGGCGTAAAGAAGACATGGCAGTGCCATGCAAGGCCACAGACTATCACGGACTTTCAAAAGTGTATACGAACGAAGGGGAAAGGGGAAGGTATGGAAGGGGAACGATGAAGAAAGAGGAGGGGAGCCAAACCGAACAAAGAGTAAACCACAGCGCGAAGCAGATGGCGGCAAATAAACACAGCGCGACGGCGCTAATGCCAAATTGCACATACGCAGAAATAATGAGAAAATTTTAGGAACATATTTACATGGCATTGTTAATTTTAGTTATGGCAGAAGAATACACAATGTGTATACAACTAGATCTTAAGCAGGTATCTCAGGATGTTCTCAGTTTACCCTGAAGAGCGCACAATAAATTTTTGATGCATTTCAAGAAAACAGTTTTGACTAGTTTGGCTACACAAAAGAGGGGTACGTTATTTCACAACTATAGTGTATCTTCTTTCTTCTTCAGAATGCGAGCCTTGTTTGCTTGTTAGATCCTTACTAAATGAATGCGGGAACTGCGAACACGCCGATACTTCGTCTGCATTCTTTGCTGTTCGTTCCACTTCGCCTCACCTACAATTGCGAAATGACGCTACATCATTCATACAAGTTTCGTCTGCTGCGATACCGGTCAGGAGCTGGTGGCAATCGGAAATGGCGGCTGTTACGTCGCACAGACAATGTGAGCATTTTTTCTTTGTTGAGGATGTCGTAGAGCGTTAACATAATCTTTCAGTGGATATGGACACAGCCAGCATTTCGAATCGTGTTGGTTTGTTGAGGGGGGAGACGCAAGAATTAATCTTAAAGGAAGATGAGTTATTTGATAAAAATGCCTACAGAGTACTTTTTTTTTTTTTTTTTGGATTCACGGTGGAAAGTACATTATATTAAGTACGGCATACTTATTTAATTCATGATTTATTCTTTGTGACATGGAAGGAGACAGGGAAAGCAGCCTATCCCTCTCACACAATGTAGAAACTAGACAGATGATGTGCCTGTATTTACTCTCTGGGTCATGTGACGTGGCAAGATTCTGACAGTTCTACGAAAGTAGTGCCAAATGTTTATTTTTCGTTTATGTATCCTTTCGCCATATGCTGGTGCATCAAGAGGATGCTGTATATTTTATCAACGCGCTGTCAGATAATCCACTTGCCATTGTACTGTAATGCTAAACAATTAGTAAAGTATTTTTAGACTGACATCTGTCTAAAAAATTTGTACGTTATAAAAGTAAAACTGTAACACTTTGCAAAATATTGAATACTTGCTAACTCTTTTTTAATTTATTCAGCTAATATAACTGTAAATGAAAGTAATTCGGGAGACTTGCTCGACAATGCACTTTCATTCGCCGACAACTCACCAACTATTATTACTAAGAAGTAGTTCTGATATTATTCACAGTTCGAGTTTGATGTACGTGGCATTAAATAACGCAAGAATTACGAGAAAAAAAATACCCACGCACGTCCCACTTTCTTCGTTTAATTAATACAGTATGGCAACAACACGAAGACAACAAGAAAATGGATTTGCACCGCGGGAGAACAACACGGTGCGTAATGGACGCACTGTCAGCGCGCCGCCTCTGAGACTCTGGCAGGGATACGATCTTGGAACGATATGACGGCCACGCTATACGAGTGTACTATCGTACAAAGAAAACATTCACTCACTTCACTTCGAGGCAGCGGGGTCGCTAATAGTGAACCTGGATTTTCTTGTTCACTGCTTGAACTGCACGGCACAGGAGGAATCACTACTGTCGTCAAGACGTACAAAGATACTGTCAATTACATCTGACACGACACCCTCCTTTTCCCAGTATCCAGTCTCAAGCTTCTGTACGTGACTACAGTACCCTACCCAGTCGGTCTTGGTTACCCTGTCTATCGCTTTAATAGTAATCTCTCGGAATTCTGAAGAGAGGAATCTCCGGTTACGTTTCCTTCGCGCACTACCCGCTTAGCCATCGCCCAAGCGAGCTCAATAGCGTTCAGGTCGCACATGTATGGGTGAAACCGGACCACGGTATGTCCCAGATGTCAGACGCGTGTCGAATTTGTGCACTTTCTCTTTGGGTTTCGCGTGTTCCACCAATTTGTAAAGCTCCTCTTTCCGCATCGACGTGTGACAAGTTATGCCTTTGTTTGTTAACCATGTTAACATATCTGCAGAGTACTTGGTAGGTGGCTTGTCAATATGTGCGCAATGATACGGTGCATTATCTAACACTACTACAGATGACTACGGGAGGTTAGGTAAACCCATTTAATGAAATTAACACTGTTCATTTGGCCGTTTAGTCGTCACTGGCAGTGCCGGCTTTATAGCCAAGGAGAGCATTTTCTATAAATACGTTGATACCCCCAGCGTGTACTACAATTAATCGGTTATCCGAATTCATATTAGCTTGTATACCAAACACTTCTTCGTGTTGCCAACACTTGCCAAACGTTAAATTACGTCTATCCATGTCTCGTCTATGTAGATAATTTGTTTCCCACCTTGTCTGTGCTGTTTCATTGCAACTAGATAGTCGTGGCACCAAGATACGATGTGAGGCCTCTCAATTAGTATCTTCCTGTGGCTTTACGAATTTTTTCCACCGAAAACATAGTTGTTTTACCAGCTTACGCTACGAAGTATGCGACCACGGAAAGTCTATTTTCTCCCTTACCACGGGCAGTAATTTTGCAATGGCAGGGACACGTTTTTCCTGAATATAAAAATCCCGAATCGTCCGCCGAATTACACATAGATCAAAGTCACCAATATTCACGACAGTATGTTCCGGCCTCCCCTTTGTGATCTAGTTCTTTCTGTTCCTTCAGTATATTTTTAATTAACATCTGCGACACTCCAGTAGTCTGCAGCTCTTGCTGTCGCCTGGTTTACTGTGAGAGCATAACGTTTTAGTTTCGCCTCTTCATCACACTTTGCAATTATATTACTTACGATTCTCCGGCCCTCAAACTGCACGACGGTGTTTTTCTTCCGGACAAACATAACACTCGCAGCGGCGATGTTCACGACACTTCGGAGCTAAATATGTTACTGTGGATAGTACATGTGTGCCCCCCCTCCCCACCCCCCGCTGTCTTTCTCTCTGTCTTGCCTTCCCCTTTCCACATACCCCGCGGTTACAGAGCTGGCGCGCGGACAGGAGAGGTAACTATTACAGGCCCAATAGATATTACTAGTAATCAAATTCGATGCACACGGAATTACATGTTGCTTAAAAAACTGCGCAGAGCTCGCGGAAAATAAAACCATTGGTATCTGCTCGTACATTCGAAAATCCAGGAGCGGTTCCGCCGGGAATCGAACCCGGTTCGCTTTTGTGGGAGGCGGGCACCGCTGCGCCACCGCGGCTCCTGAAGGTAATGGAATGAATCAAACTGAGGGCAAGTGGATAACAAAGGAACTAGTTAAATAAACGGACTGTCTATGATCTCAACACTCAACAGCTAATGACTGAAAACGAGAGCCTGTAAATAAACATTAGCGTGGTTGCTGCTCGTACGTTTATGACCGGCCATCGTTACTGCGCACGCGCGCTCCCAGACATCATTTCTGAACACTGATAATCTAAACTAACCTAGAATTGTAAGCGAATGCCCATTTTACAGTCTTACCGATGGTTAATAATACACTAAAATAATACGGGATGTAGAATGAGTGCTTTTGCAGTTTAAAGTACGCACACGATATTTTACCCTCTGTATAAACAAACATTCCAGTCTGCTCTACAGAGAGCACGCCCCTACCTGGAGCTGTTTTTTTTTTTCTACGTTTGCGGTCGAGAAGCGAGGTAGCAATAAGGGCGAAACTCCTCTAGCCACTAAGCGCAAGACTCAGAACTGGCGTGCTGCCCGTACTTATGGGACTTTAATCTGCGACCCTATCGTTTTATCTGTGGAACATTAGCAGCGAAGTTAAGTCCACGATCTTTTTGGTATTTTTGTACGTTTCTAATGTGCATATTTTGCGAAACCAAGATTTGAAATAGCTGTTCCTAGCTATGGTGGAGTGTTCTGGAATGGTGTTTCTAATATGCATATTTTGCGAAACAAAGATTTGAAATAGCTGTTCCTAGCTATGGTGGAGTGTTCTGGAATGGTGTTTCTAATGTGCATATTTTGCGAAACAAAGATTTGAAATAGCTGTTCCTAGCTATGGTGGAGTGTTCTGGAATGGTGTTTCTAATGTGCATATTTTGCGAAACAAAGATTTGAAATAGCTGTTCCTAGCTATGGTGGAGTGTTCTGGAATGGTGTTTCTAATACGCACGACGTCTTGAAAGCACTCGACAGGCCTCGTCTGATGTTTGTGTTATTTTTATAGATCAGCGCTTAGGACGCATGTTTAAGGCCCCTGTCGCGCTGTCAAATATTCGCCTTCAAATAAATTTGACAATAATATTTGAAGACAAAGTAGGGGCATCAAATTTTTCCCTCCAACAAATGTTATCAAACAATCTTGAACGTGTTTGAAAATTTGTCACACTGTCAAATTTTTTTTTAACTGGGAGAAAATAATTTCAATTACAATTTAAAAATTATTTTCATTCCGAGATATTGCTTTTGTTTTTCAATGCAGCCAATTACAGGAAGAAATTTACAAAATTTTGTAATTTATTTTCACTTCTTTACTAAATAAAATTTTTATTTATCAAAAATGTTTCCTGCACACTGAAACTTAATGCCTCCGAGTTCGTATTATTATGTACAATATTCACTTATAGTAGCATTCATGGTAAGATATCTTCTACATATATAATTATCTTCATTACCTATTGAATTTCTAGAAATTGTTAGTTAATTTAAAGTTTTTTGACGTCCAATTTTGTCGTGCACGATTGTGATTGACTGAGACCGTCAAGCATAAAATAAATTATAGAACCAGTCCAATCTTCAAATGTTTGACGGAAACTGAAGCCATCTAACTTTCTCAGACAGATATGGCGGTATTTATGACGTTTCGATGACGTCATAACTGTCCAACTTTATTTGACCAAACTTATTGGAAGCAGATTGACGGGAAAATTTGACAGTGTGACAGTGGCTTAATAGTTTCAAGGTTATTTCAAACTGTTGCCTGGAATTTCATATCCATAATTTCAAGAAAATCAAAGTGAGGAAAATGTAATAGTGAAAGTCCTCCATGAGATTCGCTGCCCACTCTGACAATACGTAAAACTTAAATTTAAAAAAAGTTTTTGCATTTAATTCGCACAAACTTGTGTTTGATACGTCTAGGGATGAAGAGGTACGGTGTGAAATGCATCACCTAAATTCCTGTGCAAAGGAACATTTTTTTTACAAAGAAATTTAAAGTAGATCAAATTTTCAATTTGATAATACACTGACACAAGTGTGTAATTTTTCAAACACAAATTGTTTTAAATTAGCTGTTTGGTAAGGGAAATAAAAAGGAAAATGTTTCAACTGATCGAATACAGGATCAATAGAAAAAACTACAGTGAATTCCAATTTTTTATTTGTTAAATTAGAACAGCGCAAAAAGACGAGATTTTATTTCGTACAATATACTTATCGATTTTAATGACAAATCTAAAAATTGTGAAAATTGAATAATTGTATAAGTTTTGTTATGAACTTCAGAAACGTTACTAAATGCTAAGTGAATGGTCTCCAGTAACTTAAAACGGAATCCGTGAACACGCCAATTGGACAAATCATATTGTAAAAGAGATTTTGTAGTGTTTTCTGTATGAAAAACGGACATAAAAATAAACATGTAAATTCATGGCTTTATTCAGTTGTTTATTTGGGCATATATTACATGAAATACAAAACCGTTTTTCACGAGCTATGAAATTATATGATTTTGCAAAATGAATATTCAACACACTGAAGTTGCCATAAAAAGAGACTGTTATAGCTCGCACCGTTGCATTATAAAAACCCTTTCCCCACTACGTTGATCTGTAACGAAGCTGTTTGACTAATCCAGTTTCTTGAAAGCCACAGCAATATTTTCCTCATTTTGAAGTGCGAGAGCGTTCACTTTGGAAGTCAGACGAGGCCTGGGAGTTTGTGCACGCGTGAGTATTTCACGCGAAGCCAGTATGTGTGCTAATGCAGTCTTTGCTTGCATTAGGGCGAACCGCATTCCTGGAAACAAGAAGCAGAATTCCGCAAACCAAGTATGCCCAGCCTGACAGTATCTCGAGGAAGAAACAGACTGGACTAAATGGGCACGGGCAGCAGGCAAACTGGGATAAGGACAACATATTAGTTATTTCATACCGACAGTAGACACTGGGTTATTAAATATTTAAAACTCTTTGTCGAATATAATTTACTTATAAATTTAACTTACTTATCAGTTTACATTGATTATCTTCTGTATTTTATGTAAAGTACAATAGTGCGTTTTTAATCAACACTGATAACGTTTTGAGATTTACTTCGAAATATTTTTACATATGGCAGAGTCTTGGCAGCAGTTTTGCTATAAAAATACCCCAGTATATACTGTGTTCAAGGCATAGGAGTGTGTGATATGTATAGGAAGTACCTACGTATTCAAACTACTTTATATATGGAATCCTCACACAACAGGTACAATCAGATGACACCCAGTCCATGAAAACTGGTCCGACGAAACCACCATAGGCTTAAAAAATTACTAGCAAGCAAATATAATATATCTGCAAGTAATATCACCGTTGCTTCTCAAAATCAAAGTCCCTCATGCTTCCGTACACTGTTACAACTTTCCGGGGATAAATTGAAGAAAAACGGCTCCCTAATGAAAAATAACATATACGAGCTCCGTACATAAAAATATCTGAACTTCTCCGTGTTACCCAAAGATTCTTATTTCGGAAACGAACAGTGTGGCGGGTACACGAAACATTCTTTGCCGAAAGAAACAGAAAATAATCATCCCTTGTGGCAGTCGAGATATCCTTGCCGCTCAAATCTGATTCCTCAAACATAAAAAAAAACATCGTAAATCACCTGTAACAATTACCAACTCTTCAGACACTTAAAAATTAGAAGAAACTGGGTGTGTAACATTGTCCCTTCCATAAAGCACGATTTCTGTAATCTCAGTCATTACAAGAGTGTGGTAGGCGTCATAAACGTTCATATTTTTTTATTTGAATTAAAATCCCACTTCAGTACAAAATATTAAAACATTTTTTAAATTGGATTTTTGTACACGACCATACACACACATAAAGGAAATTAAACTTTATTCTTCCCGTGATGAATTTTATAAACCAGAAATTGAAACAATTAACTACAAAGTTTACAGACAGGTTCCGTTAATTCACGGAAAAGTCTTTCTCGTATAAATGGATTGGTGTGCATATAGGGTTAGTGGTCGTAACAGCCGAGAACCGTCGGGTACGTTCGACAATCCCGAGTCTAAGGCTTCCGAGCACATCCGAGTTGAGTCGAGGTTACCGAGCACTCTCCCGAGCCGAGCCGAAGACTGCCGAACACCTTCCCGAGTTGAGCTGGAGACTGCCGAACACCTTCCCGAGTCGAAGCGAGGACTGCCGAACATCTTCCCGAGTCGAGCGAAGACTGCCGAGAACCTCTTAGCCGAGCCGAAGACTGCCAAACACCTTCTCGAGTTGAGCTGGATACTGCCGAACACCTTCTCGAGTTGAGCCGAAGACTGCCGAACACCTTCCCGAGTTGAGCCGAAGACTGCCAAACACAGTCCCGAGCCGAACCGAAGACTGCCGAACATCTTCCGAGTCGAGCCGAAGACTGTCGAACACCTTCCCGAGTCGAGGCGAAGACTACCGAGAACCTCTTAGATGAGCCGAGGACTGCCGAACACCTTCCCGAGTCGATGAGAAGACTGCCGAACACCTTCTCGAGTCGAGGGTAAGACTGCCGAAAACCGCCTAGCTGAGCCGAAGACTCACAGCCACAGCAACCGCCACATCCACACAGCTCACATTTAAAATGCTCCCCAACTTCATATATCTACACTGTTTACGTACTTTATATAAAACAATTACAATGAGTCAACCTAATATTACATTCTTACCAATGCAGTTTCTATGTCCTTCCCCGAAAGGAAGCTAAGAGTACTGTTATCTCTTCATTTTGTTATCGGTGCTGAACCTTTCAGGTTCGAATTTCTTAAGGGTCTGGATAAATTTCAGGGTCACCGTGGATACCTGTTAAACTGACCATAACTGATGTTCCTTTCTCGATTGCTACTTCAGTGCCAGGTATCTTGTAATCCGACAGGCACTTCCTTTGCAAGAACCCGACTGTTCGATACTTGCGTAAAATCTCTATAAAATTAAATTGTTTGAATTTTTGTTTACAAATTTATCCTAAATCATGAACTACTTACCAATATGTAACATATTTGTGGTTATACTTATGGTACATTTATGTAACGCGAATTTAAAAATGCCACCAACTTATATGTTGGTGCCTATAGTTCCTGTATCTCAATATTCTTAGACTCAATTTAAATTTATAACATTCAGAATTACTCCAGCCTTGAAATTTTCATAAGTGTCACGTACTTTTATTTATCTTCTCTCTAGATAAAACCACAAAATAAATATTTTTATTGGCAAAATGGTAGGACCTATATGAGGCAAAAGGACAACATTTATAATTGGCAAGCAGAACAGTTGGAAGCCAGTACAAACAAAGAAAGCTAGATCATAACTAATGGCGTACCTTAAAATAATTTTGCTGTTACAAAGGAGGCTTTATCATGAATAAAAAATCCACATTTTCGTATCTGTTCTCGCATACGTTAAAATATAAGTAATCCCTGACAATTATATTGCTAATAAATTAGATTAAAAATTTTATTTTGTAAACTTGTTAAATAATGGAGAATGTTACTTGTGATAGACGCTCTAATATGTTTGTGCATATCAGAGCTGATTTTATGAGTAATATGGATAACGTGTTAGGCAGTAGTGCCTACGAATGTTCACAACTGTTATCTTCAAATAATATATTGTTTAAGAGAAACATTTTTAAGTCTGAAGCATTGAAAATGGCCGTAGTTTCTAAACTTACAGAGGATGCTATAATCTAAATAAATACGCTTTCTATTATATTTTACATTTGTTTTAGTCAACTGGCGTTCTGTTTTTATTTGACTTTCCCTTAACTTCACTATCATATTTGGGCATAACAGTATTAGTTCTACGCCTTCTTTTATAAAATAATCAAACGGACGTAAGTCCATGAAGATTCAGTGTGGTGGTTGAAGTGATATGTGACAGATCATTCCGAGTTACGGTTAAGGCGTTAATAGAAATCAACAGTAACTTAAGATGTTCACGACATATGCCCGATTCCAGCTTTCATGAAACTCAGTTATATAATTCATTTGGGTATATGGAGTGATTCGTTTTACTACACCTGGCAGTATGGAATGAGTTTGGGGCCAAAGTTTGCCGCAGAGGAAGTAAATTCTGAAGTGGCAGCCTAGCCATCGGTTTGGCCAACTGGGACATACTTTAGCGTGGCAACAGAACTCGTGGCTTTGGTGGCCGTGCAAAGCCTGAGCTAGTTAATACCCCAGCTTCGGTATGCTTGTAGGTAATATAGTGCCTATTCAGGATACAGACTCGAAATCTTACTGAGGACATATCACTATATAACCTGCATATTATAGTACACCACCCCGCTGTCCCGTCCCTGCCATAGTGTGTCAGTTGGCGACAGCTGCACGTGGCTTTGCTGAAAGACACAGATATGCCACGTTTCCGTCAGATTGTGGTCTACATTTAACTCTAATAGTGAATTGTAATGTTTCGCATCCGTGGGGCAAACTCCTCAGAGCACTCTGCGAAAACCACTCACCACATGACGAGGAACACGCTTCCCGCATCTATTCCACCCTACACATTTATTGGATGCCAGAACAGCTGAGATTCCCAGTATCAGAGATATTGCTTATCATTACATCACATCAATTATTGAATATAATAGGTGCAAGAAATTAAATGCGCGAAAAGTCGGAAATTTTGCTGTTTATATTTGGGCCTTTAAAAAATCTTTTCTGACTCGCCGAAAGAAATTTAAAATTACGAAATAGAGATACAAAAATATATATGTTTTTAACAGTACATATACAATACATTGTATCCAACTTTTTATGTTTATTAAAATAGCTATTTAGATTTATGAAATTTATGCGGGTGGAATTAAAAACATACGTGCACGCCAAAAATGCAATATATTACCAATGATTAATTACATAGGCTTACATATATTTTTGAAAGCCAGGTATAACGACCCTCGTGCCTGCCACCATAGTTCTCCCTGACAAGCGGGTAGGCACCCCATAAACAGTCCGGTGCTCTCCTAGTCTTCCCTGTCCAGTATGTTTAAGAAGCTTCGAGAAAGATTCACAGTCTTCCTTCCAATCAAGTTCGAAATTTGCATGACGTCAGGACGCGCTGAAGACATATCCATGACGACGACCACTCGTGCGGGGGTGGGAGAGGGGATGTATTGGGGCCAAGAAACCCCACCCCGCCTATGGGCATGTCAGTAAAGGGAGGGGGGGTAGAGATTTGGGCGGCTCTTAACATCGAGGTCTTGAGAGCCGATGAGGGCGAAGCGATGTGAGTATGGGGCAGCGCGGGAATTCAAGGATGGGGGAAATGGCAGATCCCCGAGAAAACCCTCTGACCAGTGGCATCGTCCGGCACGATACATATATTAGTATTTAGCGTCTGTGTACGATATATAATGCAACATATGGTTTCGTATGATTTTGTATTACAATTCATGTCAATGGGAATGACGAGATTAAATACTTATATGATTATGAACAAATCTTCTGTTTGACGAAACGTGAAAGATATATATGTGAAATTGGGAAGCTCCTAAAAAAGAACTGTTAATAATGTACATGTCAGTCAGTTTATTTACGCTTACGTAATGTAAAAAACCACCGTGTAATACATTTTTGGATTCTGGTATTGAGATGTTTGTTTTGACAACACTATGCAGTGTGGACGATGCTTGCGGAAGAACAGTAAAGTTATGGGGCACTGAGATAGAATGGGAAGAGGACGAGATAGAGAGAGAGAGAGAGAGAGAGAGAGAGAGAGAGAGAGAGAGAGAGAGTGGACGATAGTCGTCAACGTGGTATTACTAGTTGACTGTTGTACAGGCATGTTATCTCAAGAGACCGAGATCACTCATTAGCGACGGGGCCACGCTGGCTGAGCGGTTAGCCGGCTCGCCTCCCACCAAGGCGATCCGGGTTCAATCACATGCCATGTCACTGCGAATTTTCGCAAGTGGTAATCTTGCCGGACGATGCCGATGGTCAGCGGGTTTTCTCGGGGATCTCGCAATTCCCCCGTCCCTTCATTCCGGCGATGCTCCATACTCAACTCAATCACCCTCATCGGTTCTGAAAATTCTGAAGACCTCGATGGTAAGAGCCACCTAAATCCCACCACTCCACTCATTGGTGGCCCAGGAGCTATAACAACGGTGTATTGCAGCACCTGTCGTCCTGTGGGTCGCGAGCAAGCAGACTTTGTCACAAGTATGGCCACGTCGGATCTGAATGTGGCATTCCACAAGGACCACCAGACGCCCATCGTTAGCCTGGGCACCTTCGCTGTGAGTCTCGTGCTCAAGCGCACTCCACTATCGCTCAGTTCCTTGCGTACTACAAGATACTCAAGAAGGAAAACGGCACTGTAGATGTGTTGAGTGCCACTTATCCACGCTCGGGCAACATGGGTTGCATCCATTAGTCATGTACCCGTGGTTGCTGCAAACGGCCCAATCACCTTCCCAGGTGAGTAGCAGAAAGTCTCCCACTACATCTGCGGAGAACTACTTTACTTCACCGGTTCGGAACGTCTGTAATTCGCATGCAAGCACCTAACATTTAAAAATAATTTCTTAAAAGCTGAGATGTTAGGAAGGAGTCAACTTCTCAAACGCAATAACATTAGAAAGGAAACCAGAATTTTACGCAACAACAGTGAGGCAATTACAATACACACATGCCTTACCCGGGGCTTGAATCCAGATAACTTCTTACTATATGCTAGCCTGCAATCCACTACATTACGCAACAACAGTGAGGCAATTACAATACACACATGCCTTACCGGGGCTTGAATCCAGATAACTTCTTACTATATGCTAGCCTGCAATCCACTACATTACGCAACAACAGTGAGGCAATTACAATACACACATGCCTTACCCGGGGCTTGAATCCAGATAACTTCTTACTATATGCTAGCCTGCAATCCACTACATTACGCAACAACAGTGAGGCAATTACAATACACACATGCCTTACCCGGGGCTTGAATCCAGATAACTTCTTACTATATGCTAGCCTGCAATCCACTACATTACGGAGGCATTAAAAACCATCATCTCGAGAAAGTAGATCTGAGTTAGTGTTTTGAAATACAAGAATACAGGAACTCCTTTTTTTTTTTTTTTTTTTGCACAAATCGTTTCTCTCTCTCTCTCTATGCAGAAGTAACAAGCGCCTGGCATCTCGGAAGTGCAAACCTACTAGTCCACGCTAACGAACCAGCGTCGTGCATTGAAAACTCCGTAATCCAGGTCGTCCTGACGCAAAACACGGGAATATACTCGCATCACGGTGGCTGGCTCACCATATGCTACTTCTTTCTCTGCATATTATCGCTGACGTAGAAAAGGAAATCGGGAGAAACCACGTTGAGTAAAGTAGTCTTATGAGTAATATCAGTAACTTCTTGTTATTTATGGAAGGTGTTGATACCAGCACCCAAAAGTTTTATGGTTTTTCACTTTCCCATTTGAAAATCCATATAATGGAATGTTTATCCTACATTCTAGCTGTGCTACTAGCAATAAAGGAATGATTTAGCTACACCTTCAACGGCGGTTACTCCTATATGGAATAAACAAAGGCAAATAATCATAATCAGTTTTTAACCATATTTTATGATGATTTACATGCCGAAGTTTGTCAGTTCTGTTCATTTCCGCCATGCATATTCGAGTCGGGGCCCTTAGTTTATTGCTTTGTGTAACTGTGAAGATCCGTTTTCCCTTTTCGCTTGGTTGGAAATTTGGCCATTGTACCATGCGTTGTGTCGTACTAACTGAAAGCTGTTCGGAGAATGACAGACGAAGTATAAAGGCACAGGTATTTGAAGTCTATATGTCTTCAAAAAAAAAAAAGCCTTATTTTTTAGCTCTTTAGTTATAGATAGTTCTTTTATAGGGGCTTTCCATTATCACATATATTTCTGCCCCCTCCACATCCCCCTTCCACCCCCTCCTACGGGCGGCTGGGACAGACTTTAGCGTGGCAACCGATCTCATGGCTTTGGTGGCCGTGTAAAGCCTGAGGTATTTAACACCCCATCTTCGGTATGCTTGTAGGTGATATCTTGCTTATTGACGATACAAACTTCAAAGCTTACTGGATATATATGACTATATAACCTGTATATTTTAGTATATCACTCCGCTGTCCCGTCACTGCTATAGTGCGCCAGTTTGCGAATGTTGCATGTTACTTTGCTTTACGTGGTGAGTGACACTGTACAAATTTCGAAAATAAGTAACTGAGCTACATAAACCATGTAATATATCGCATTATGTGCGTGTAGCTATGTTTTTAATTCCGCCTTAATGCATTTCAAAATTCTAAATAGCTATTTTATTTAACATAAAAAAGGTGAATACGATTTATCTTATTATACTTTTTAAAACATATATTTTTTGTATCTCTGTTTTGTAAAAGTAAATAGTAGAATGATTATGCCGATTCGCCGGTAAGAGGACAGGGGATAGGCGTGTAGGAGCTGGCCTGCCACCATGTTGTGACATCACCCAACTACCATCTTAAATTCAGGTATCCTTTACCTTTGACCTTGACCACGGTGACCTTTGACCTTGAAATTTAAAAAATCATAAATTGCAAAAAAATAAAAAAAATTCCTCAACAAATTTAAAAATAAAAAAATATTTAAAACATTAATAACAAACCCAAAAACATCCAACAAATTTATTATTAAAAATAATTAAAAGTTATTAAGAAATTATTAATACAACTATTTAAATAAACTTACATTTTCGGAGGTCCCCCTCCCCTCCCATACTCATTCCACCATCTTGGTTTTTAGTTTGTCATTTGGGCCACTGGGGTCTCACTTAGGATTGCTCTAGCCACTGAGCCACTGCTGCTCCACTAGGGATCCCTCTATCCACTGAGCCACTTCGACCACCACTTGGGATCACTCTAGCACTGGGTAACTGCGGCTCCACTTCGCATTGCTGTACCCACAGGACCTCTGTGGGCCTACTTGGGATTGCTCTAGCCACTGAGCTACTGCTGCTCCACTAGGGATCCCTCTATCCACTGAGCCACTGCGACTCCACTTGGGATCACTCTAGCACTGGGTAACTGCGGCTCCACTTCGCATTGCTGTACCCACTGGACCTCTGTGGGCCTACTTGGGATTTCTCTAGCCACTGAGCTACTGCTGCTCCACTAGGGATCCCTCTATCCACTGAGCCACTGCGACTCCACTTGGGATCACTCTAGCACTGGGTAACTGCGGCTCCACTTCGCATTGCTGTACCCACTGGACCTCTGTGGGCCTACTTGGGATTTCTCTAGCCACTGAGCTACTGCTGCTCCACTAGGGATCCCTCTATCCACTGAGCCACTGCGACTCCACTTGGGATCACTCTAGCACTGGGTAACTGCGGCTCCACATCGCATTGCTGTACCCACTGGACCTCTGTGGGCCTACTTGGGATTTCTCTAGCCACTGAGCTACTGCTGCTCCACTAGGGATCCCTCTATCCACTGAGCCACTGCGACTCCACTTGGGATCACTCTAGCACTGGGTAACTGCGGCTCCACTTCGCATTGCTGTACCCACTGGACCTCTGTGGGCCTACTTGGTTATGCGTATGACCATCAGGAAGAATGTATCTTTCTAATAGGGAAAGCGTTATAAGAATCGACCGTGTAGTTTTCCAGATTATCCGAGACGTATAAACAAATACACAAACTCACATTACCTCTTAATAATATTAGTATAGATTATTTTAACTGTATTCGAGTGTTTTGTCACAAAATACAAATATAAATTTCGTCCATTAATGTATAGTATTCTGAAAATTTGTTTATGATATCGTGTAACTTTAGTCTGTAATTACAATTGCGTTTAAAATATCGCTCATAACATTGGTGTAATTAGGCCCACTTTCACTAGCGACACACACTGACTTTTCCAAACTAATTTACCGATAGTTGTCCCAGATCTATTGAAACAAACTTCTGAAACTATAAAGACAGCAGTTACTTAACTCACTTTTCTTTACGTTTATTATGATATCCCTTTTTCAATCAATTACGTTATACAGTAGCTCTTAATTGAATGGCCCCATATATTCCATTGGCACTTTATTTAGAATTGAGTGATTATTAAATTACAATTTTCTCCGTAACGAAAAAAACTGAGTTATTGTGACGCATCCGATTGAATAATATGTGCGTGCATGTGAAAAATTACTCTCTGCAGGCGGTGGTTTCCATTAACATAATAATACCAACAAAATAATGACTTACATATATAAGTGAAAAGCATCCTTTCGTTAAAAACTGTATGCATTCAATTATTTAAACATGGTACCCAAAGAATTAAATAGTCGTAATATCTGCATTTTAAAAATGTACAAACAGAAAATGAAATAGGTAATTTATAAATGGATAAGTAATTTTCAATATTTCTGTCTCATTACAATTTGTGTTATATATTTTACCCCAGGAACAATTCAAACCACTTTAACCCAACATTTAGCTTACTCGCAGTTAGTGTATTCAGTGCCCACAGCAACTGTTGTGGGCACTAAATACACTAATGGGTTGACTTCTTTAGTGTGCAATGTTGAAAGATGTCTCTTTAAAATGTTTCTTTTTGGGTTCGGTAGATAAGGCATACCAAGTTTAATTATTGACATATCTTTGGTTTTGAAAATAAGCGTCTCAGCAGCAACTAACTAAACTGTTATGAGAGCATACTACTTAACTACTAGCGTGCCAGGTTTTCCGGCAATCGGTTAAGAAGATCTAGTTCCGAGGATACAGTATCAAAATTTTACTTATTTATTTAGGTAGTGCAATCAGGCAAACAAGCCCAATGAAAGAGGTTGTAAATCAGTGTATTTATTCGTCGTAATATGTAATCCCAGAATATGAACTTTCTTTGAAATATTTATAATGATATATGTCGTTTATGTACTTAAAACTAAAATATTTTTTAGTTATCGCCTTGAAAATCAGTGTCAGATCTGTTAATATCTGATTATGGTAAGTTACCATAAAACTACATGTATGCCGAATTAAGAGTGAATTATTTCCTGGTTACCGAGTTATGATATAAAAGATTTTTTTTTCCTTCAGATGGTGCTAGATTTAAATATGGTAGATTAATGAGGATATATTTTCTGTATTAAGTGCAAAAAAGGTAATGAGCTTTCAACAAACTAAATTTTATTCAACGTAGATGAATGGTCCTTGAGATCCAATACAGCAAAAAACATTAAAATGCGTGCCCTTCTGAAAATAAGCATCTGATCTCGCCAAATCTATGAGAGTCTGGTAATCTTGCGAAGTAATATAAGAATACTGAATCTGGTGAAATTCACTGTACAGATACGTAAGTTTCTAGAGGGACACACAGACACGCACACGGCATACACACACTTACGGACAGGGTGATGATCTCACAAACGTGATATTTCCTCCGAAGAGTAGGCTGATAATATCACAGGACAAAAAAGTGCATGCTTGTGATTGTACATACGTGGAGAAAGTTTGTATAGTTGTTAGAAAAATGATTGTTGGTTGCTTAGAAGTTCAAGAAAGTAACAACCGTTGCGAAAAAAAATTAATACGTTTTATTAGTTGTCGAGTACATATTGGCTTTACCGAGAGACAAGAATGCTGCGTCTATTCCGCTGGAATGAACTGTGCTGTCTTCTGGTTTTCGAGAATATTTCTGCGTGTCAGTATGGCTCGTTGTGTGGATACTCTGGGTGACTGGTCATTCTGAAAACGAATAAAGGCACATTCATAACTTTGACATTCACCGTGTGAATAATATTTCTTCTCACATTTTTCGTCTGTCTAATTCTTGAGATATTAAATCGAATTACTGTGGGTCATGTGGAATAAAATTTCGGAAATAAATTCTTTACAATTACTCGATAAACTCATAAAGCTAACACCACTGATGCTAATTTCAGCTTTTAAAATGTATCTCTACTTAATTTAATTTCGAGATACAATATGATATTTAAGTCAGCGCATGTTAAAGAGGTTATTAGGTGAGATGACTCTGCTCAAGGCGAGGAAATTTCATTGATGGGGGCGTGTGGAAAAACAAGTAAAGTAAATTCATCTTTATTTGGAGCACGTTGTGGATATTTTAGGATATAATATGAAAGGGTAAAAATCGATAACACGTGGGTACATTTCAGTATGTCGAATAACAACGAATAAATTTGGCTACCTTTGGCATGGAGATATAAAAATTTCAAAGGACATGTGAGGAAATTCATTTTATTTTACAAACAATATTAATAAGTTACTACGAGACAATTCAGGTGTTCTAAGAACGTTTTATCAGTAAACAACAAGGCCATGTAAGAAACAAATAGAACAGAAGATCGTAAAATTTAATGGTAGGAAAACATATTATGTATATGTGTGTTTTTGTTCTCACTCCTCTGAAAGTTTGAAATGATATCGATGTCGCACAGTGCATACACTTAAATATTACCCAAATTTATACAAAATTAGTTTGATTTTCTAGGTACTGAACTGCCCACCGGGGATTAGAACCCTTTCCTTCATATTACCTTTTGAGAGGCTTAATCAAAACCGTCATGTGGCAGGACTGAGAGAGCAGTGAGGTTGTATTAGGTTAGTATTCCGTACATTTCAATGTCATGTTTCCGTCTAAATTATATTTATTTACTTTATAAATATTATTTCAGTAGCAGAATGGTAAAATATTATACACCTGAGTAATTATTTAGCTGGTTTTCTATTAGTAGGCCGGAATTTTCTTTTCGATTATTTAGTATTATTATACATAGTGATAAGTTTTATTGAACATTCTTTGATACTTATATGATTTCATTATAAATACGCATATTACAATAACTATAATGTTTTAGGTTTAGTAATGAACAAACTTTTATAATTTGACTATTAAATTTATCAACTACTGTCTTCAAGAATATGTAGTTATCAGTGTTGTTAAGTTAAAAATAATACGGTTTTCTATGCGGCATTTTATAATTTGTCGCTAACACTCATGGCATTTAAAAAACGTGATACACTCACTATCTCCACAAAAATTATGGTATCAAGACTTGGTCTAATAACCACTGTAACCTACAAATGTTTGGTTTTAAGATATTAATTATCACCCTCGTCATGTTTCGTTTGAACACTGAATGAACTACAATAGTTGAAAACTAGTTGAATAATATATATGATGAAAGTGAAATTTTGTGATTTTGGGCATGTTTTATCGTTATAAAAGCACAGGTGATAGAGCCATAAAAAATTACATTCTTATCATATTTCTGTTGAAATAGTGTTTCTTAATTACAAGTGGAAACAATGTAGAATGAGAATAATCCCAATTACGGGCCTTCTGCACTCATATTAGTTTCTTACTTTCGTAATGCTTGAAAACAGCCGTCATTCGTTAAAAACTCACCCTTCTCTAGGTTTCCTGCTGCCGAACCTGGCCTTGGATCCTTTTTCGCAAGTATTCAGCTTCTCTATATCTTCGTCGTCCAGTTGAAAGTCGAATACCTGGTGACACACAATAGTTCCTATCGGAGTTCATATTTAATGACGATTTCTTAATATTCAATTTCGAAGTATAGTGGCTTCGGACAGAGCATTGCACCCGACTGAACAGCATTCAGAATTAATTGAAAAGTACGAAACACGCCTCCAAAATTACCACAGAAGTATGACTTACGTTCACTTTGAAAGAAGAAATCATATACTTTGTAATACTTAGATATGCTGCAAGAAATTTTTATTGAAACCATTAAAAATAAAATAATTCCGTAGGAAAATTTTGTTTACATTTAAACATACTTCCATTTTGGATTCTTTAGAAAGCATATTTAAAACGTTAATCACGTGAGACCATTATAATAGCAACTCTAGTTGTATATAACAAAATTTAATAATTTTTTAAAAATGCTTTACAGTGTTACGGATCTCTAGAGCAACATAATTTGGCAGGTGGGGAACGACGAAGTAGGTGGGTAAGTTGCTAATGCGGCCAGCGATCATCTTATGGTCCAGGAGCTGGATGGAGGTATCATCGCTCGCTCACCTGAAAGTTTTCCCTGATACGGGCGGGATTCACACTCTTCGGTATGGCGACTATGCCTCTATGTATGAGGTGCCTTATCAGCACCTGAGCTGGAGTCTTGCTGTGTTTCTTGGCCACTTCCAACACTATAGGATCTGTCAAAGGACCCTCCACAGGTGTAGTGCTGTCACAACATAATATACTCATATTTAATTATGTACTCCGTTTTTAGATATACTATATATTCTACGTTATATTATTATACACATGATGTTTTTCGTATTCTATATTTTATATGTGATTTACATTTAATTTGTAAGATTAATTATACAGTATAATATAGAATAATAATACGTGATGCTAACAACTATTATACACATTATATTTAATATTAGATTCCGTACAAATATTGTCAACTGGCGTCACTTCGGTTCATTTTTCACTAATTTTGTCTTAAAATACTGTGCGAACAACCCAACAGTTATCAGCTATTATTTTTCCAATATTTGTATTGAATAGAAGTGATTCCAACGAACAATATAACATCCTATTTTAAAACTATAATGATTTCATAACCTTCAAAACTTATTTCCAAAAATGTAGGACAGTCTCACCTCGACATGGGGTGACTTTATCTCAAGGTGTGATATAACTTGAATAATCGTTTAGAAAGAGCAGTCAGACAATGTAATCCAATAGTACGATTTAATAGGTTCAGGCATAAGGGCATGGGGCGTAGGAGCCGGCCGGCCACCATGTTTTTACGTCACCCGGCAGCCATATTGGACCCATATGATGTTAACGTTGACCTTGACCTTGACTCTAGCGGCCTCTGACCACAAAAACTCACAAATTCCGAAAACATTTTAAGAAAATTAAAAAAATATATATTTATTACGAGAAATTTTACTAAAAAAATCATTAAAAATATTACAAAATACGTAGTTTCAGCACCTTCTCCACCTAGTACACGCATGGAAACTGTGGTTCAAATATTTTCGTCGATAAATCCATCAATGACGAGTTCGTCACATAGATCCTCGAGGTAAAATATGTGTGGGTATGCATGTTGTATACGCACCGCCTTGTACAGCTTTGCAGACCAATTCTGACGGAAGCCTTTGTGGAAAATTCCAGGTTTTTTTTTTCGAAATTTACACCAAGTCACTGATTTTGGCTTTAGGCTTTCGTGGGTACCTTCTATTCAGAATCGCATACGATGTTTGAAGCAGGAAGTGGTCCTTGACGTTATCGGGCTTCATGCGAGTGGTAAAATGAACAGTAGAATTATACTCGCGTATGAGTTTTGGAGTAGCGTCAACCACTTGTAGTTTCCATTCGCCGTGAAATGTCTACGCAGTTTAGCTTTTAGAGTCCTGTGAAAATGCTCCACGATGCTAGCCTTCAGCCCAGAGAATGTGGAATAGTGATTGATGTTATGTTTCTTCATCAGTGAACATAAAATAGCATTAAAGTATTCTTTACCGTCGTCGGTGTGGAGCAAGGGCAATACGCTGGCCACCGCTTTCGCTGCGTCGCGTGCATTCTTCGATTTGGGTGGTCTGGCCCAAACGTATTTGGAGAACATATCGATCAAGGTGAGAATGTAGCGGTGACCTTTATCCGCACGAGCAAAGTCTTGCATTTCGATCAGGTCGGATTGTTAAGTATCGCCCATCCATTTCATGACGTATTTCTGTGTGGATAATTTCTCCTAGCATATTTGTGCAGCTCATCGGCCACTGCATACCTTGCTCATCTCGAAACATAGCCCGCCTCTGGGAGTTCTTCGATGATTGGAATTATTTCGTTCGTGTGCGAGTAGTTTCCTGCAGACTGCGAAGCGACCAAAATTCTCAGCCTATCTACTAACTCGTTCGGATCGTTCCACTACTGATAGCCGATTTCTTTTCTCCGCTCACCAATTTCAGAGTCAATCCCGACCCACAAATTTCATATATCTTGGGAAACAGTCCGGCTATAATGAGAAATTTTTAGTGCATAGCATCCTTAAATCGTCGCGTTGAGGGGTTATTCTCGACCTAATGATCGCGACTGGTCTGCAGCACGCGATGGTACTTGCGCAAATCCGATTCGGTGTAGTGTCCGGGACTCCTACGAAACAAATGTTCGCCCAACCCGTGCGTGATTTTCTACTTGCGCTAGCCGATCTGTAGTACATTCCTGGGTAAAAACAAAATTTCCTTGTTTCAGGGAAACCATTTCCCACCACTTTTCTGCAAACCATTTGACTTGTCGGCGGTATGGTCAGAGTAGGAAGCGATGTAGTGAGATAGACGAGTGCCCATCTAGGGTCCACGCTCCCTGGTTAGTTTCCTTTCCTCTGCATGCAGCAAATCGACCAGGGGCAAATCGTCTTCGTCACTAGTGATGCCACTTTCCGATTGGTTCGGTTGCAGATTTCTTTCCCGTTTATGCATGGGGGTCGGTTCTTCCACCTTGATTTTGCGTTTTATTTCAACGCGAGCAACGTCGCTCGGTTTTTTTCTCCTAATTTCATCTAGCTAGAGGGCAATAGTTTTGAGAGCTTTCTCCCTTCGCGTCTCGATGGCCATTCTGTTAGTTTTCGCGAGTAAGTATTTAGCACGTACTGCCTCAATCGCTTGCTGAGGCTCGCTCACCAGCTCGGCTCGGTTATCCAGAGTGGAAAAGACTATTTGTACATATATGTACTTATGTGTGTGGATATATATATATATATATATATATATATATATATATATATATATATATATATATATATATATATATATATATATATATATATATATATATATCGCACGCACACCTCGCCTTTGTTTGTAGTCAATTATTCATGATTTTTCGAAATTGCTTTATCGAGGTGTAAGACACATGTTTCCAAAATATTCTGGCTTTGCCTCGCGACATCGGATATCGTAGTAAGTTTGAGCACTAAAACAATTTTGTAGGCCCTTCAATTCTTCTCGTCTCAGTGTATTCGACACGTTTATCAAGTCTATTATCCGCGCCTCCGCAACTCCTATGGGCTGGTCGATAACTATAGGGCGCCGCAGTCTTAGATTGCAGTGTGCGATGTAATGGACATTCACTCTCTCTTTCCAATGCACGATTTCTGTCGTTAACGCTGTCTTTGTTCCTGCGGGTGCTGTTGTCCGATATCACCAGTATATCGGTGTCCATCATTCTGAGTGGTAAAACATCCGAGCTGGAGGCCAGCTTACCCTCCCTTGGAACTGGAGGGGGAATGGTGTGTGAGGCAAGTGGATTTTCAAACATACAACTCCATATCCAACATAGAAGACATGCGAATTCTGCATTCCGGTACGCAGTGGTGGGAGATGCGAAAGAAACCAGCATTCCCACCGGGGAGTATGAGCTGAAGGATATGGAATACTTCATAAAGAAATCGCAACCGCACGACATTGCATCCGAATACCTTGAATGCTGAAATGTTTTGCACTGCAGATGTAGATCTCACGGAACTGGATACCATCGGACCCATGTTGGGGTTCGAAGCCAGAGTGTACGAAGCAGGAAAGAAACACGAGTAGTCGCAGGCCGTAAACATCTTTCTGGTCAAAGCCATACACAGAAACTGTAACTTGGCAAGCTGCTGTTGCGTGAGTGGGAAACTGAGCAGTACCCCACCGTAGGTACTGGATATAAAATAGAAGACTCTGCGAGAACGCTCATTTACATTTCGATCGTTGCAAAGAGCATCCACGAAGTATCGTGGGCCAAAATAAAGAACTGATAAATTTCCGAAACGAAGAAATTACGCTATGTTTACACCTGAAACGATGGGACTCAATTTCGCCGGGAAGACAAAAACGTATAAATGACCGCAGCTACACCGAACCCTAGTTCAGTAAGCTGCGAGGAAACATTGCGCTAACACTCGAAAACGCTAAGTTTCTCCGCGTCCTCGGGTTACAAGTAAATCGACATGGCAGGCGAAATTCTCGATGTGGGTCAGCGCCTAGAATTCGACGATAAACTTGATGAAATCGAAATGCACTTTTGCAAACAGTATCATGCCGGACCTTCCACTCTCGGAAGGGAGGTTAGAATACCTATTCAGCTATAATATATGTACACCCTGACTAGCCAGTCCTTTGTGCGCATAAGATGCAGGCTAACGAAGGCGGGCGGGACTACCACCTAGTTGGTACGAGATTAATGTCGTCGCAATCGACCAGCCGCGTGATGTTTATAAATAATTTATTGAGAGACGTTAATTTTAATTTCTTGAATTACAGTGTCGCTATTTTGCAGACACTTCGTGTATTTCTCTAAGTATAGAAAATAACACTGAAGGGACAACGAACAACATTAATGCGCACTCAGTTTTGTAGTATTTTCCATTAGAACTACGTATTTCCTATTAGGGATTATCGGCGCACCTATATTCTCTCTGTATTAATTCACATTAATTGGAAATGAAACATTATAATTTATAGATAAAATATTTAATGTTAAATTTAACCAAAAAAAAAGATAATTTTATGTCTTCAGAAATATAAACAACTTGTGATATATGACATGCAAGGAAATAAATAAATACATCATACATGGGGACCGCGGTGGCTGAGTGGTTAGTCTACTCGCCTCCCACCAAGGCGAACCAGGTTCAATCTCGAGCCAGGTCACTCCCGAATTTTCGCATATTGGAATTGTGCCGGACGATGCCGCTGTTCGGCGGGTTTTCTCGGGAACTTCCTTATTACCCCCGTTCTTTCATTCCGGCACTGCTCCATACTACCTCAATCATCCTTATCGGTTTTCAAGACCTCGCTGCAAATATCAACTCAAATCTCTTCACTCGTTCACGTTATAGATGGCGTGAATTTTCAAAGGTTTGATTTAAATAGTGTCAAGACACTGGGTTTAGACTATACCTATTGTCACGCTTTGCACCCGGAGCCCCCAGAGGTGCGAAGGCACACACGGTGACATCCAGTGCCTTGCAGAATGCCGTCAGCTCTCTTTGCTGGTAATGTACGTTCACCTTCACCTGGAGGTTGGCTGGCGGGATCCTCGCCGCCTTCACTATGCGCTTTATCTGGCGGGAGTTGAAGTTGGACAACCCGATGGAGCGGGCCCTTCCTGCGTCTACCTGAGCCTCCATCGCCTTTAACAAGCATTACACGATACACTATGTCATGAGAACTTCACTGAACATGCAGTTGAATTATCAGTACAAGTAGAATATACGTGCGACATTTTATTTCATACTTTATAATTCGCTGAGATATCTATGATACACCGAATTAACACTTCAAGGGCTATCAAATTGGTGAAGCCACTGACTCTCTAGGTGGGATATATGTAAGGAGCTTAATTATACAGGTTGAGTCGTTTAAAAGAGACCCCGTGGGATATGTGCGTAACGGAGCGAGGGAATGAGGAAATACAGACCAGTGTGACAACACCATGTAGAGTAAGGTGCTGGAAGTGTCCGCCATGTGACCTTGAGGCACGCTACGCGCAGCTCCCGCACGCCACGGCCGGCTGAGTGAAGGGCAGCGACGAGGAACGTTGTGAGTGTGTTTCGGTGCATCGGCATGGTGTTGACGATTCAGCAGCGTGTTTTTGTGGTGGATACATATGCACGCCACGGTTCTTGGAAGCAGTGTGCAGAATTGTTTCAGATGTAGTTTGCCTTGGGTGGGGTTGCAGCGAAGCCCCCTGCCAAATCAGTCATGCAAAAACTGGTTGAAAAATGCCGTCCAACCGGATCCGTGCTGAATAAGCGAAAGGTGCGTCGAAAGTCTGGCCGCGCTGAGGCAAAGGTGGCCGGCGCAGCGCAGATAAAGACACGCAGTCCACGTAAATCGTCTCGGCGTCTATCGCAACAGTTGCAGATCCTGAAGCAGGACCTGCACCTCCACGCGAAAAAATTTACTGTGGTGTATCAGCTGCTGGATGTGGACAAGGCAGCTCGAGTGCAGTGGTTTCTGTCCAATATTTCTCCGGAGGTGTTGCAGGATGGATACGTATTCTTTTCCGCTGAAGCATGGTTCCATCTGTCAGGGTACGTAAACTCCCAGAACATGCGCCATGGTGACAATCCACACGGGTTGATGGGAACTCCACTGCACCCTAAGAAACTCGCTGTCTGGTGTGCCGTGTCATCACGCCGCATCATCCCCGTGTTCTTCCATGAGACTGTGAACTCGGCTCGCTACATCGAACACATTTTCACTGTTTTTTGCGGAACAGCTGACGGAGGATGAGCGCATCAATGCTTACTTTCAGCAGGACGGATCCACGACGTATACTGCACGCGCAACGATCGCGCGCATTGAGTCGGTGTTCCAGCCTGATCGTGTCATCAGCCGCGGAACAAATCAACCTATGCCACCCCGTTCTCCAGATTTATCGGTAAGTGATTCCTTCTTGTGGGGCGTTGTAAAGGGGCAGGTCTACAGCAACAACCCTCACACACTCGAAGAACTCCAGGACAGCATTATCACAGCTATCGATGCCATCCCGCAGCATGCCCTCGCCCGTGCCTTTCAGAACTTTAGGTGTCGTCTGCACCCCTGCCTCGAGGTCAATGGCGGGCACTTCCAGCAGCTAATCTAGGTATTTTGTTGTCACACTGGGCTGCATTTCCCCATTCTCTCGCTCCGTTACACACGCCCCACGGGACCTCTTTTAAACGACTCACCCTGTACAACCAAAAGTTCATATTCAAATTATTTAAAATGTACATGAATTCAGTCTAGTAATACTCACATAAAACTTAATTACATTTGGTATTTTTCAGTGTGTAAAGAGAGAGAAAAATAAGTTGCGTGAGTAAATGTAGTTTTATGTGAGTTATACTAGTCATATGTTACATATATACAAACACGTACGCTTCAGACACAATGACTATATGGCAAAGAAATTTACAAATACCATCGAAACAAATGTCTGTACAGGAAAAAAAAAAAATAACTTTATCAAAATTAAAAGTTAAAAAACCTAAAAGTCGTGATTTATATAAATGAAATATTCATATTGCCATAAATGTATTATTAAAGCGAATTCCCTTTTTTTGGCCAAACATCTTCAATCTTAACTACGACTTTAAAAATTTTACCCTAACTGCTGACAGAGATAATTTTCACTGATGTTTCGAGAGCTTTGGCAACACAAAATATGGCACCAAATATTTGATTCTTTTGTTTTATGTTATAGTGTACAAATTTTTGCTTTTGGGCCATACTTTGTAAATAATTGATTCCAGTAACAATTTTTATTTTGAGTCATGAGGTTGTCCCAGAAGGCAATCATAAAACATGTTAAAGTTAATAGAATATCACGTGGTTTTTTTTAGAACAATTTTGTTTATTTTCTTACTTACTAGCATTATGACGATTAACTAATAGAAGAGCGTCTATAAACTACTTTTAACTACAAAATATTCTCCTAACAAGACGAACCGAGTTTCAAACTCGGTGTGTCACGCCCGAATTTCGTAAGAGGTAAACGGGGCAGACGTTGCCATTAACCTGAAGGTTTTCTGTTGGTTCTCCTGTTTCCCTAACTCCAGCACTCCGTTGCTGATCCATCTCACCTTGTCCCAGTGAATGCTTAAGGCTTCATTGTTAGGAATCCTCCAAAATAAGTCAGATCAAGCTTCATTATTTCCAATAATAATATATATATATATATATATATATATATATATATATATATATATATATATATATATATAGACTGCTATTATGTTTATTTTCTAAAATGGTACACTACTTTATTAATTTCCCATATTTTAATGGTTATCATTTCTCGCATTCTCACGCTCTGCGCTATGGGTAGATTTCCATTTGTCCATTCTCCGCAATGTCAGATAACACAGGTGGCGTACCATTAAACGAACCCTTGCAGTTCCGTTCAGGATATATTCAGATGTTTTCCTGTCTTAACCGTATAAATGAAAATTAAGATATCTTTAAATTATTTAGTTTTTCTTGGTGTAAATTTGTGATTAAAAATAACAATCTTTAGTCACATACATTTTAATATTTAACTTACAAGATAATAAGTGTAAATCTTTTATAAAATATTTCCCCTTAACATTTCCTTCTTTTAGCTCATACATTTCATAGATGTTGTTTTCTATACAGTTTATTAGATAACGTTTAGAAGAATTATGTGAACTGCATACGTTTAATTTTGCGATTAAACTTGTGTGTCGCTTTATTAATAACTTGAAACACATGAATCACAGTTCTGTGATTTAACTTGAAAACAATCCATTATCAAGTATCCACAGCTGAAAATGCCGGTTAATTTTTTTTATGGTTTATGGTGTAAATCAGTTTGTAAGGAAGGAATTGGCATTAGTGAAGTCCTTGTACTTTGAGAGATGTCAAAGCTAGATGTATAAATCAATTACCTTCTGAATTATGATCATGTCACGGCATGGAATAACGCTAAAATGAAAAGAAGGAAATATTAACCAAAATGTTTGGCAGGAAAGAAATTTTGATGTGGTACACTTGCGTGTTTTACATTTGTACTATTCCTATGTGCCCATCTATGTTATTTTGCAAGCATGTACGATGACAACCTATCGGAGTCCCCATAACAGTACTACATAATTGTGGCAGCGGTGGCGCAGTGGCTAGCGTACTCGTCGCCCACCAAGGCGATCCGGATTTGATTCCCGGCGGGTTCGCTCCCGGATTCTCGCGTGTGGGAATCGTGCTGGACGATGCTGCTTGCCGGCGGGTTTTCTCGGGGTACTCCCGTTTCCCCCGCCGCTCCATCCTAGAGTCTCATTTCATGTCATGTTCAGGGACGACGGGCACCTACGTGTCCCAGCTGGAAAGCCCGTCACTCGGAGGGTGTTGCCTCGCCCTGGGTCCACCTCGCATACACATTTATTATTATTACTACACAGTGCTCTTCTTGATTACAGAGATCATTGTTGATGTGGTCAGTGCCCTACCTTCCAGATAGCGAGGTGGTCTGTGCTATAGTCGATAGCTTTCTGATCCATGGGAACTCCGTCTTGATCAAGGAGACCCACTGGGTTGTGGATCAGGTAGAGATCTACGTAGTTTAGCTTCAGTGCCTCTAGTGACTTTTTCAAGAACTTCTCCACACCTTCAGCGCGATTACCGAAGGACGGCAGCTGAAAAAAGAACACAATAATATCTGGTTGCGTTAAACACGTCATCGTAAGTTCCAGGCAACCGAACTTAAACCGAACTGAGATGAGCTGCTACGAAGTCCGGATGTACGAAGAGCAAAAGGCTCAAGCAGCCAAACAAATATAACTATCCAAATGCACACCTTTAATTATGTCACTGATGGTACATTACTTCAATGTTTCGAATGCCATTGAGTTCTATCCAAAATTCCCAATGCGATCACTACAAAAGTCCTCCTGAGATCTCTCAGTTTAACATTATAAATTTACCACCCTAGGAACAAAATATAAGCCACCATACAATAATCCACATAATATTGCTTTTCCGTAAGTTTAAAAGTATGCCTCTATTTGAATTATTTTATTTGTAATTGTATTAAAGAATTACTGATAAACTATGAAAATAATAAACAGTGAGTTATCTAACGAATCAAGTTTGGAGCAAAGGTGACAAATCCTACGCCACTAAATGTGGTAAACGACATTTTTGGTGATACTGTAAGTTTAATTAATTAAACTGACCGATTAAAAAAAAACTGAGTGGGAACCGTACGATATAGAGTATAAAAAATGGAGAGAATGACATATTTCATCGCAACTCTCAAAACATGAAATTACGTCTTATATCACTCTCTGTTGCCATGGAATTTGACACTGTTCTTCCGAAATTAAAATATATTTCAGTATAAACAGAATGGGATGGATATAATATCAATTTATTTCATACTGTGTGTATTCCCGAACCCTCGTCTTATGCGAATTATGGCTTCGAGTTATATCAGTTCGAAAACGTAGATGTCATTAGCGATTATAGGGAAACACCAATCTGAGAAGCAAAATAAGCCATAATAATCATTGAACTTCCTGGGTATTCCAACAGGTAAAATAAAAACAAGCAAATTAACATCTGTATCTCACTACATCTAGGTGATTCTGCATTATATTACTCAATCAGAAAAAGTTCGATTGTTATTGACTGCCACAGTAACCAGTCAGAAGGGCTCCACGCCGATTGGCCACCAGTCAAACTTGTCAGTGACTCTCTGGGGCTACCACATAAGGCTGGGTTTCAGCCGAGAAGACTTCTCATGTCACATCCGTACAACACTGTCTAAGCATTATGTGCTTACAGTTTACAGCTATGTAAATGTCGCGCAATCCTTCGATCGATGTTTACAGATTATGCGAAGTCCCTTTACCAATACGTTTCCTAATGGAACCTCAAAACAAATACACCAAAGCTTAAACTTCACTCTTTAGGAGATGATCAAGATATTTCTAGACGAAGTGTCATCTAGCCTAATAGCACTACACAGGACAGTCACGCTGTTGAACGTTGTGGTTTTTCTATGTATTGTAAATCGGCAACTGTTTGGCCACAGCCATACTCTCAGACATACTCTCTTGTGCCGCAATAAACAGCAGCGCCCACTGCAGAGTGTGCTTCTAAGCCTGGAACTCCTAAACTTAACTCTATGAACTTATTTTTGCGTTTCCGGTGCTTACTGTGGTACGGAAAGGAGTATGGCTAATTGTGCACACACATCTCCACCAAAAATATGTCCATACTCTGGTTACATTTTAAGAATTCCAGCTCAACTAAAGAAATAATGTTGTGATAAATTTAAAATGTATTTTTTCCTTCAATTTTTAAAATACTTTTGCAGTACTTTACTGTCATGGAACGTTTATTAGGTCAGTGGGGTATTTTTTTCGCTCCCTTCAGTATCTTAGCTCATCTAGTAATTGTGGGAGATGAGCTTTTATCCAACTGGAGCCATGTTTACCCAATATCACTAAATTTTCCAAGCCTATGCCCTGTACATAGCATATTTCTTGCATGTATGAGCATACTGGGCCCAATCCTGAGAAGCAGTTAGGTGTCATTACTCATTGATCACTATTTATATTAGGATAAGCGAGGAGAACATACTACTAATATATGTACTTTCAATTGTTTGTTTATAATACCCTAAGATACCTAATGGAATGTACAGTGAAACTTCGGTTACTCCGAACATCAGATCTTGGCTGCAGTCCTGAAACCAAAATATGCGTAGAAGCAATACTTGCAAATGCTACAGTTTTTTATATTGTATTTGTTGGCATGGCTATGTAATTTATAATACCATAGAAACTTTTATTGAATGCTTGTAGAGTTTCAGTCAAGCCAAGAGCAGAATAAAAATGAAATAGTCAGTGGCTGGTATTAATATGGTAACAATATTTGATGAATAAGGGGTAATTGGTTTTTAATACCTAGAACGGTCACCAGAAGCATTGTTAGTTACACCAATATTTCAGCGATAGTGTTATAAAGCGTGCCTGGAGTGTAAGACAGTTAAACAGTGTAGGAATATTACCGAACAAAGAGTTTGCCTCGTAGATTCAACAGGGTCACTTACAAACTTTGATAAGAGTTTGATAAGGGCTGCATCATCTAACTATTTGAAAATCAGTAGACGTAGCATGTGGAACATTCTGACATCACAATGGTCTTATGTTGGAACCAATGTGTATCTAAGGGCACCTACTACATTGTAAACGTATTTGTCGACCAACACATAATACACCAAGAGAGGACCACACGTATTGTGCACCAAACACTATAGAACCCCTGACGTCGGCGTTTACCATCCGGACGTCGTTACTGGATATCCTGCAATATCGTGTGTATTTTCCACGTCAGGTTTAGGCGACTAGTATCAGCTGAAATATGGGTTTATCTCTCAGTGTATAAGCTGTCGTTAATGATAGAATAGAGACAGCTGCATTTGGTTTTGTGTCATAACTGGAAGTCATGAAATTATGACCTGTGGTATCGCTAAATGTTCAGCGATTATATTACGTTCTGCATTATCATGAATGCCAGTCATGTGTGAGTGTAGCGATGTCGAGGTAACAGGACATATATTGCCAATTTTGTGGAGAGAAACACATGTATAATTCCTGACATCATGGCAAGGACATGCATAGGGTAACTTCATGTCACCTCTGGTGAATATTAGGAGGACTATGACGGCACAGAAGTACGTCAGTGTCATCCTATGTTCTAATATGTTATCCACGGCGAAATAGAAGCTCAAGTACAGTCTCTTAACAAGACCACACTAAACCACACATGTCACATGTGTCTGTGTAATGTCTTCATCAAGTTGATATTCTCTCGTGGCCAGTTCAGTTTCTGTATATATACCCAATAGAACATGTGTGGGATCAGCTCGGACATCAGCACTGATCGAGTGTTTATATTCAAGATAGAGAGATCCAGTTATAACCGCTGTGTATCGAAATATTTCTGATGACGACACAATGACTGAATGATTCAATTTCAAACTGGATCGGCACATCTATCCAGGTTTGAGGTATTGTTGTATCTTAATGACAAGGGCCCAGCCCTATAGTTCATATGATGATATTGTAATGTTTATAATAAAATGAAATGATATATCAACAAATACAATTTCATTTAATTTCAAACATTTTCTGAGTGCTTAATTTTTGTCCATATGATTATTATTTAGTACAAAAGTTTTTTTTATTTAACTCAAAACATTTTACATACTTCTTATGTGAGTATAAATTTATCAACGGGTTATTATATTGCAATTCCATATTTTGAGTGAGGCGACACCATGTTAAACAGTCTCCTTGATTTCTACTCTGTGCCCTTATACAGTAATGAACACGCACAGGGATGGCGGTGTCATACCTTGGTGACGATGAACAGCTCCTCCCTCTTTATCCTGCCTGAGTCCAGCCACTTCTTCAGAGCATCTCCTATGGCACCCTCGTTGTGGTACATGAAGGCGGTGTCGATGTGTCTGTAGCCGGCCTCGAGGGCTGCGTCTATCGCCGCTACAACTTCTTCATCGACGGCCTAAGAGACACGTGATATATTAACAACATTATTCTCCATGAAGATATTAACTTAAATTATTATTTTTATATGCTATTCATATGCTGATCCACAGACTCTTATTTCTAATTTATTATTTTCTTTTAATTAATAGAATCCGACATCTAATTTACTATTCGGCTTTCTGGGAATCTAATGCCACCGGAAAACAGTACCGGTACAGAATTATAGATTTCAGACCACATCACTTTAATAAACGTGTTTCCAGTTATACCTGTGCAAAAAACCATATCGAGTACACGCATGGCAACTATATGCTATCATAATTACTTATCTTGATATTCATAAAACACAGAAAAAAAAAATTCAAAGCTACGCCCAATTGCATAAAGGCCCTGTCTAGGAGAATCACCGTCTTTGTGGTCCTTTGAAGTGAACGCTTAGCTGGTTCAAAGGAGCACGCAGGGAATAATGACACTGTTGGATACATAAAATTTACAATTGTTCCCAAGAAAAATGCATTTGCGTATTATGACTAACATCACGCTGCGTGTAGTCATGGGATTTAAGGCGATTGTAGGATTTAGCGGTCGTAGTCATAATGGTTATATTTACTTACGGGCTGGAGAAACGTAATGGTGGCTGCACAAACTTACATCTCTATAAGGCTTATTCAGGGTCTTCCAACACTGCACTGAAGATCAGGCCGCCACTAACACCGACTGCTGAATCCTCATACAATACCGGATGTTATTTCGTGTCGTGACACCGGGATACGGCGAGCTTCCGTTCCTCACTGGGTGTTTGTAACACAAAAATTACCTTAAAACCTATCCATGTCACGAGGCCGGCGACAAAGCATCGTTTGTATCTGGGATTTTTGAGCTCGCGTGGTTTATGTTAATTTGTTTTGTGTGATTGGTTGGGAAATGAATCTCGTTATTTTGGAGAGGGACATAAGCTGTACATTTCAAGGGTTCGCTACAAAAAGAAATGTCTTGAGGACAAATACTCGGATGTCATGAAATGTTCTGGCTACTTGAAATGCTATCCGATGATGGAAAATTCATTTTACGCAAGTTCTTAACTTACTGTAGTCCGGATGTCTGTAACATACGGTGTCTCAATAAAGAGGGAGACAGGATTGACGAATTATTCACCTACGAATATAATTCAGATACAGTGATTTATAAACGAATATTACTAGCAGCTATTTACAAGAATCCTGATGCCACATATATATATATGGTTAATATGGCTGGTTAATTAATGTCAGCAAAAAATCAATCATTGTAATGATCGCGATGTTGTCATGTGTTAATCTGTTCTAAGTGTGCTAATTAGTTTCTAGTTTCGCGAGTGCATGAGTTCACTATTCACACAGGAGGTCCTTTCCAAACACCTGCTAAGGAATCGACACATTCACAACGATGTACAGTCCTCTCCAGGATTAGGGCATCCGTCCGCCCATAGTATGTTCATTGCGAATCTTTATAACGTTTTAGGGAGAAAATTTGTATTGTAGCTAGTAACCTTGATTGGACGTGGCTGTAGGCCTACTGCTCGAGTTGAAACAACTTACAGGCCGATGTGCCTTTATGGCGCTGCAGGGAATAACCACATTAAATAGAAATGAAGTGCCGAAACGATAGCCCCACTATCGAATATAATTTAATGTGTAACTAGTAATACTGTTCATTTTGTATAGTATAGATGTTATAAAAATATTATCATTTCTACTTACATTAATTAGTATTGATGAGCTTTTAAGTACTTATAAGATACCAACAAGCGTTAATTAAGTATTGAAACTACACACATGCAAATATTGGTTTCAGTGGCAGGAAATTTCTTCTTTTTCGTGTAACCAGAGTAATGCTCCGGTATATTGTTCATATGTTTAAAATGTATCAGCCTGAAACTGCACATTTGGAAATACGTTTATGAATAGATATTATGTGAATAGAGAACTGAAACTTAATTGCTTACCATCTATAAAACACATCTCTGAAGCTGTTAAAAATATTTGGAAATGTTTCGTTGAAAATAGGCATAACATTTCATTAAACAAAATATTTCTAGCGGAAGTAACTGACAAGGGAAACAAAATTCTACTGCTTATCGCTTTCTGGTCCCACAACATTACAAATATACTACGTCAAAGTTACACTATATTTCAGGTAAGCAGTTATTTATTTATTTATTATATTGTAGGTATTAAAACTCACATGGTGTAACAGTTGTGAATCAAATTTATGCAGACTATTTTTAAAATGTTGTAATATTTACTGAGAATTTTTTTGAAATCTTACAAATGCTTGTAACAGCACAAAGATTACTCTTGTTAATCTGCTCGTTTGTAAACTACAAGGACCGTGCTTGTATTAAACCTCAAGAAATTTTTGTACTATGCTGACGCGTATTCACGAGCTTCAGCAAACTGGCGGACACTTAACAACGTAAAACCGTATATAGCTGTTTGTGCAAAACCTATAAGTGATGTAAGGTGCAGTTGCGTGTAAAAAGAAATGTATTGGAAGTTTGAATAACTTAAAGCACTTAAATAAACTCAAATAATCATATTATAACGACAATTTCAATAAAACGCGACCGTATTATCATTAACTATTAATGTTTACTGAATAGGCCTAAACAGGACTTTTAAAATGAAACAAATGTATTCCCTTTAATAAAACAAATTCGTTAATATTGAGTAGATACTAACAGGTATATTAACTATAAAATAAGTGTGGCGTGTGGGCTAATAATACAAGGGGCGTGGGTTCTAATATATGTGTTAGCGAAGTGTAATATTCTTTTTTGTAAGTTATATTTTGATTTTTTTTAGTTATTCTCTGTTATTAATTTATCTTATATGTTTTCTAGAAGAAAATAAATCATTTTGTGTATACTTTTCAATAATTTAAGTTGTAATACAGTGCTATCATTTGTAATATTACAAATATATGTTTTGTAAATTTTACAAGAAAACTGTTTGCAGTTTTACAAATTAATCTCTCGGAAACTGTGTTTCCAAGGATTTTTCTTGTAAAAGTACGAATAAATTCTTAGAGTGTAGTCAATTATAGGTTACACTAATTTTCGACACATAATGAAAAGTATAGAATTTATGTGTTTGTACACTTAGAGACAACATAAACATGGATAATAAGGAATATTATCTGAGTGGAGTCAGTTTCTCTGAATGAGGTACTGTTAAGTCTGAAGAAAGATAAGGAGCGTGTTGACTCGCTTTTGGGAGTGTGCGAGTTCGAGTCCCGGTCCATACACCCTGATCTCGGTTTCCCGTGGCGAAGGCTGCTATGATTCCTAACTACAGCTCATGGACAACTCCTTGCCTTCACTGTTCCAGCTTCCCTGAGAAACCTTACCACGTCACTAATGAACTCTCTGTTAACGAGACGTTAAGCCAGCACTACCTACCTACAAATAAAGGTGAAACGAAGTGGAGCAGAACCATACTGAAGTTGAAGAAGACGAGTGGAAAACCCCGAGAAAACCACACACATGACTACAGGGTTCATTAGAGTACCCGTACCGAGTACGCATGAGCTTCATTACCTCAAGATTTGGTACCTGTCCAGTGTACTAAGAGGTGGGGTTTTAATACAGCTGGCAAGTGGTTAGGTACAAAAGTCTCAAAGGAACACTGCAAATATTAGATATAACACAAAGTTTCACGACAGCCGTATTCTGGACTGGTTTAAAATGTGATTGCTACTCGGACAAAACCAGGGTGCAAGCACAGAAGCGTATATTTCAAAAGCCCGTAAGGCAGTTCACGTGTCGGGTAGCCGGGACTCTTGAAGCAACATCACAATATTGAGAATGCTAATTTACTGGCATTGCTTAACAAACAACCAATACGTTAGTGATATCACAGATCATATTTGAGAGCTAATAATAGTTTTATTTTAACTCGTGATGCTTCTGTATCATATTGGTGAATGACATTTTTTGTCAGTACTGTCTTCCTGTTCACTGAGACACCGTAAGGCACAGGTAGCCGACAGCAAACCGATAAGAGCTTGCAAAAAAGCGACTTTCTAACCCTCCAATAATATTTCGACCAGCAATAACGTATCCTGGCTTCCTAGTGTTCAGTCACAAAGAGTTTCTTTTCGTAGCCTACAATGATATAGACCCACACAACTCAGTTTACATCCCAAAACGAAGACACACTATCGAGGACACTTTCGTTATCGTTACTACTGAGTCGCTGCTTTCATCCACATGGGTTTCCCTTATTGCAAGTTTAACCTGCTTCTATGGAATAGTTAGTGTTTCTTGACAAATACTGAGCATTCCCGAGTAAAAGATATCGAGTTGTTAATACATTCTGTAGAGGATTGATTTCCATACACAAATATGCATCACTTTCATCCGCATGGGTATACCTTATTGCAAGTTTAACCTGCTTCTATGGAATAGTTAGTGTTTCTTGACAAATACTGAGCATTCCCGAGTAAAAGATATCGAGTTGTTAATACATTCTGTAGAGGATTGATTTCCATACACAAATATGCATCACTTTCATCCGCATGGGTATACCTTATTGCAAGTTTAACCTGCTTCTATGGAATAGTTAGTGTTTCTTGACAAATACTGAGCATTCCCGAGTAAAAGATATCGAGTTGTTAATACATTCTGTAGAGGATTGATTTTCATACACAAATATGCATCACTTTCATTTGGAATGTTAATGTGTCAACATCATAAACTAAGTATTTGCTCGCGTATCTTAAATGTGTCTGACAAGTAAGCTTAATGTTAACACAAAAAACAATTTCGAACAGGAAGTTTCTTTAGCCATACTGTCATATCGGTGCACTTCACGAAAAAAAGAAATCTTTAAAACCAATCTTGGCAGTCTTGTAGAAACATGCATGAAAGAAATGAGAAAAAAGTAAGACAAAACTATCTGTTTTAATGTTCGCTTTCCAAATGCTGGAAGTCTGGGGTGCTTGTACCATATTCTATCAAAAGTGTATTTATTAAAATTGCACATACATTCATGTCATACATACCTGAGGAATGATTCAGTAACAGAGCCCATAAAGGTGATATAGGAAAATTCTGTACATCTCTGTTATGCGTAAAACACTTAAAACTTAAACTCATACAGAAAATGGCCTTTTCTTAGTTAAACAAAGTCACATTCTTCATGAACATTTAGCACTTCAAATATACACTGCATTGTGAACACAATTTCTTTGGCAAGTACGGGTATATTTTGTATCCAAAATGCTAAATACTTTGATACTTATTAAGAAATCCTGATTTGCCTTCTTCTGCCATCACATTGTATTTTTACTTGAATATCAAGTAAATAATGAGAGTATTATAAATTAGCAGATACCAACTTTATAAGAAATGCATAAATATTAAATGTACGGAATGCATGGTTCAAAATTAAAATTAGCCTCACATAAGCAGCGCTGTAAAATACAGTCTACTACTGTACCCTGAGAAAATGCCCTCTTGTGAGCGTGTTGTGCAGTTGCAATAAACACTAAATACGATTTTTCTATCAAATCATATTTTCACGACTATTACTTGGGAGATAATATGGATTTTCATCAGATTATAACTCACAGTATTCTAGCAATTTTATGTCGTAGACAAATCTAAGGGACAGTCAGTTCCTCTCTAAAGTGTTCCAAAAAAGCATCCAGAAAAAAACTGCAAGGCATCGCTAACTTTCAATAATATCATTGTAGTTTTCCCTTTAAACTTGCTTGCACAATACCGTTGTGCCAGCCATAAACAAACTCGTAGGCATAAGACACACTTCATCAGTTAAACATTTCCAAAATTCCCCATACTCATACTCCAGAACAACGATTTCTTCTAGAGTTGTCTTCAACAACCTAAACCGCGGCGATTCTCTTTGTACAAAAAAAAAGTCCTTCAACAATTTCACATTCGTATGGGTAATACTACGTGATGTGTAATACTACTGTATATACGAGAAAACTAGACGGGGGGTGACGCAACAGATTGTTTTCTGCGCAATAACTGGGTCACAGAGCTCATGGCTGAAGTGCCTTCCAACTACTTCAGACTTACCCGGGAAGTGCCGAAGCCTAAGATGGGCATCTTGTAGCCATTGCGGAACTGCACGCTGGGAGTTGATGTGGCCATGTTTGCTGTGTTTCTGTCTTGTCGTGCTCTCGACACTTGCTCGTGAGCCACTGAGCTTCAGACGGTGCGGTATCGCGATGTATATACAGGCTGTCCTTGAGAAAGTTCTCCTGAATTCTGTAGATAACGCAACTATTGTTCGCGACAACAAGCGCTGCAAGTCGACTATCCTCCAGATCCCACGCCCATTCTCTCTTTCTGTCAATTTAACGATGACAAATATTTTACTTTTAGAACTGTGTCATACGGTAAGTGACTTTTCAATATTATTTATTAAGTTATTGTGTTAGATATGTCGAGTAGGCCTAAAAATATCGATGACAATTGGTTTTCTTCGATATAATTTGTAGAGCAACTGAAACTCAAAGGTCTTACCTATGTTGGTACTGTGAGAAAAAATTAGATACAGATTCCTCTCACATTCTTGCCCAAAAAAGACAGGCCACTTCATTAAACAGAATTCTCATTCACTAAAGACAAAATTCTTTTGTCTTACGTCCCAAAAAGGAACCGTGCCGTCGTTCTGATTTCCTCCATGCATAACGAAAATTCACTTCTGGATAGTTCTGATAATAAACCAAAAATTATTGATTTCTATGACATGACAAAGAGCTGGTGTAGATGTGCTGGATCAAAAGTGTGCTACGTATACAGTTGGACGCCGCACAAGGAGATGGACATTGGCAATCTGGTTTGCAATTATGGATATTGGCGCAGTAAATTCCCATGTCGCGACTTTTTAGTATCCCTGGGAAGAGAAATAATCAGAGAACATCTCGCATCCGGATCTACCATCAAAAACCTACCGAGAGAGCTGCGTGCAACCATTTCAAGAACAGCTGGTACTGCAAGAGGTGAACAGTTGCCTATTCCTGAGAACCCTTCAAGAAGACGCAGATGCCACATCTGCCCCTCGGATCAAGGATCAGAAACATTCAACCTACTGTACCCAGTGTTGCAGAGGAGTTTGCAAATCCCATAGTGTTCAGAACATCACATGTGACGACTATGCTGACAGCTGAGGTTAGATATAGTTTTTTCGGAAGCCTTCAAAATAACTTTATAGTTTCGGGAACTTTATCACTATTCTGCTAACTTTTAATTTTAGGTTGCTTAAATCGTGCAATTAGAACTTGGAATTGTTGTAAAGTGAAAATTTGTGGTACCCCGATTTGAAGATACGAAATACATAATTTTTTTTGTTGTGTTATTTGTACATCTTCTAATTTAACTATTAAAATTTTTAAATATAACTTTTGTAAAAATTTGAATAACTCTAAAATTGGCTAGTTACGAGCGTAAAGAATGGCTAAAAAATTGTGCATCAAAAATTTACATTGAATGTATTTATTTTTTTCTATTTTAAATAGTGGGTTAATATATGACCCCACCATGGTATTTGTGTAATAAATTTCAACCGCGGCACTTAAGGGTTAAAGTCGAATAAAAAGTGTTCTGCTACCATTTGCGATGTCTTAAATTATTTATTTTGCTTTCTGTTGTTTTAATGCACGGAAGTGTAAAAATGACCAGTTTAGTATAGTAAAAACTTTTCTAATAATTCCACAGTTTCGCTTGACCGACGTATGAATAAAGTAATGAGGCCCATGGCAGTGTTAATTTTACATAAGGCGGAAGAATACACAACACACATACAATTAAATCTTAAGCAGGGCTTTAAAAAAGCTCTTTTTGCCGTGAACAGCCTATAAAAGATATAAAAGGTAACGTGAGCACTATTTGAAGCCCTCTCATAATAAATAGATTTGATTTTTGCATGAGACGTTGATTTCAAGTCCGGTGAATTATATACGCTGTGTTTATTACTTCCATAACAATATTTATTGCAATGAGTGGTGGAAGGATAAAAAATAGCTAGTAGAATGATATAACCATTTCTGGGACAAGGGCGTAATGCATAGGAGCTAGGCGTCGACTGGCCGACATGTTGTGACGTCACCTCGCGGTCATCTTGGATGCATGTGGCCGTGGCCGTGACCTTGAATTTTGACCTTAACCTTGACTCCGATGAACTTTGAACCCCCAATATCCACAAAATCAAAATAAAATACAAAAAAAAAAGTATTAAAAATGTATTAAATTTTTTACAAAATTTATTTACAAAATTCCTGTCTCCCTACAGCTATTTTCCCTAACAATTTTCCTTATTTCCTAAAAACATTCCCCTTTCTCCCTTAAAATTACAAGTTTTACCTAAAAATCTGCCCTTTTTCAAAAATGATTTCCCTCTTTTCCCATAAAAATTCCAAATACTCGCAAAAACTATTCATTAACGTCAGCAAGCATACTGGTACTGACTACCACCGCCATATTGGTCGGATGTGACCTTGATCTAGACACCAAGACCTTGAATGACCTAATAACGAAAATTGGAGAAAAAATACATATACGTCAGTAAGAATATCACCGTACTGACTACTAACGTCATATTGGAAGCAGGTTACATTGACCTGATAATGTAATGTGTAAAAACTACAGTGCAATTTGAAATGCTAACGTATTTTATAGTTTACTGCAAACTTAATATTCAAAACCTAATGGTATAAAAGACCTTGGGTTGTCTATTTTTTACACTAGGTGAATTAAAACAGAAAAAATTACAATTAAGAAATATAAAGCAATATGCATAAGTTATTAATATCTTATTTATTATTGTATAAAATTCATAATTTAATTTTATATAGATTCTAAGCTTAATTGAAATAAAATCTTTACAACTAGATAATTAAAAGATAATTAATGAAGACAGACTGCAGTCTGTGTGGACTTTAAACTGCATGGACTTCACTGCGGACTGCGTGGACTGTGTATTGCCCTGTCAAATTGGGTATGTGTTAACTCCATAGCGCCCTACATACACTGCGGACTGCGTGGATTGCGGATTTCCCTGCCAAATGGTGTATGTGATAACTGCATAGCGCCCTACATACACTGGGGACTGCCTGGTATGCGGATTGCCCTGTCAAATTGTGTATGTGTTAACTGCATAGCGCCCTACAAACGCTGCGGACTGCGTGGACTGCGGATTGCCCTGCCAAATGGTGTATGTGATAACTGCATAGCGCCCTACATACACTGGGGACTGCGTGGACTGTGTATTGTCCTGTCAAATGGTATATGTGTTAATTGCACAGCGCCCTACATACACTGGGTACTGCCTGGTATGCGGATTGCCCTGTCAAATGGTGTATGTGTTAACTGCATAGCGCCCTACATACACTGCGGACTGCGTGGACTGCGGATTGCCCTGCCAAATGGTGTATGTGATAACTGCATAGCGCCCTACATACACTGGGGACTGCCTGGTATGCGGATTGCCCTGTCAAATGGTGTATGTGTTAACTGCATAGCGCCCTACATACACTGGGGACTGCCTGGTATGCGGATTGCCCTGTCAAATGGTGTATGTGTTAACTGCATAGGGCCCTACAAACGCTGCGGACTGCGTGGTATGCGGATTGCCCTGTCTGATGGCATATGTGTTAACTGCATAGCGCCCTACATATACTGCGGTCTGCACGGACTGCGGATTGTGGACAGAGTTACATATTGTGAACATATAGCTCTGATCACTGCCGACTGCGGACTACTCGGCTGGCTTTCGGAACTGGGGACATATTTTTAGACCATTATTGTAAATAATTATATGATGTGCATATTCTATAATTTCTTGTGGATGAAACAAATACAAATTGTCTGTTTCCTTATTTGATTATCGTAAGCGCACTCGAGAGCTACCTCGTGTGTAGTAAATGAAATTTACAGTTTGACATATGATTGTAAAGTTTATGAAACAGTTATTTTAAGGCTGACAATTTACACATCTTTGTCTGTCAAATATGGCAAATTTGTATTATTTATGAAACATAACATCGTCTGACATTTTGACAATTTTGTCTTATGTAACATAATTGTTGTAATGTCACATCTGTCATGTTGTATATAATAGAGCCCTAATGTGGGTGCCTGCTCGCCCTTAGCACTTCCACACATAAAGGTATTACACTGTCAAAATACCACCAGCCAGATAGTGACCGTGTAAGTTTCATATTCATTTCCGCATAGAAACATTATTGTATGTAACCTACAACCTAAAAAACTCCACAGTAGGGAGTAACGTGAATATCAGGTAAATTGCAGGGTAAAAACGTAAAAAGTTATCACACAAGAAGCTTGTGGTTCCACATTCCTTACTAGAACATAACCTCACAATTCATTCTGCACACTTCTGGAATAAAGAAAATCTGAAGTACACATGAATATAAATAGCAAAAGCTATAAAATAGAGCCACTATCTTCCTGCTGAAAGTGTGATGGATGTGCAGGAAATATTGTTGTGACAGCACTTTCTCGCAGTCGTACAGAGATGTCCTATAGAAACAATCTTCAATGAAGTGACACGACCAATGAACACTTGCTTTGCTACCTTTCTTGCATTCCTGTTGTTACACCTATACACTACACAGGATGACATTTCTCTTCACCTTTACGGGCGAATATTGAAACTGAAGTCCATTTCACTACAGCACATTACACATGTGAAAAACTTTTATTCTAGAAATAATTGGGCGTCACGTGATATTAGGAACTAAAACTGACAACCTGTTGTGTATCACATATATACTGCTCTCAAGCGACAAGAATGTTTTTAATAAACACGAAACACTGTTGCGTCAAACGCTATACAACTCTTATGGGAAAAAAAACAACTTTATTCAGGTCACAATATGGCGGACGTCTACTTTCCCCTTCCGGCTCATGCCCTCAGTCCCCTCGTCTAAAAGTACACATCGTGTTCCATCTGTACCTTCTTTAATCTCTGAACATGACTTTTAACTCTAAACACTCATTTTTAATTACTTTTTCCTATGAGAGGTTTGTATTAATGCATAGAGATTATTGCATAGAGATATGAAGGTAATGGAATATTATTTTTGTTTACTCAAAATGTCTCGCTTCAATGTTGAGTTAATTTCCAAGTGGATAGAGCGATTCCAAGTGGGGCCCCAGTGGCCCAGTGGATAGAGAAATATCAAATATCAAATACATATATATATTTTTTCAGTGTTTGTATGAGAACCAAATTTTTTTAACATGGTAACTGTTCTATGCACGTGACAATACTGAAAACACTGTCACGAGTTGGGCCCTTAGTATCCTAATAATATTATAAATGCGAAAGTTTGAGTTTGTTTGTTACTCAATCACGTCATAACGGCTCGACGGATTCGGATGAAATTTGGTACAGGGATATCATATTCTGGATTAGCACATAGCGTACTTTCCATCCCGGAAAAACGAACAGTTTCATAGGGAATATATAAAATATGCCACCAACCGTTTGAGTAGGCGCTGGTTGGTGGTCTGTTATAAATATTATGTACGCGGGCGGAGCCGCGGTTAACAGTTAGTATAATTATATACATATGTGCATCTACACTGTCTCCTGATCTATACGCTAGCACATGTTACACCAAAGGGATCTCGGTTGTCGAGCGTATTCTTAGGCAATATATTTCTGTTCTTAAGAGGGCACCATTTCATGTTGATGCAGTTTAATTCCCCCCCCCCCCCTCAGAAGTTCCATATTATCCTAGCTAAAGCAAACCGCTTCACTCTTTGTTACAAGTATAAGTAACCTATTTTCAAAGTAGGGCCCATAGAGTAGGGCATAATCACAAGATCGGCTTGTGCCTCAGAACAACCTGCGGATCAGCTACTGATCCGTGCCTAATAAATAATTAATAATTTCGCATTTTTGAGACGCCCCGCAAGTTTCGCCGAAGGCACTGTCAGATGAACCTACCTTTAATAAGTTGTCACACAATAACTTAGGTTCGCACGTAGATGTTCCTGTCATAAGATCCAGCACCAATTAATTTTGTTAGTGTGAAACAAGTTATCTTTAGACGTATTATAACATTGTCAACATTGGGACGAATATATGGTCGCTGAATTTACTATTATTTTACTAAAACGAAAACTTAACACGTTCTTGTGCACTGCCTTGACCCTATATCGTGGTACTTATGTTGTCTCAGCAAAGAATTATAATTAGGGAATTTAGTACGAACAGGGCGAAAATCTCTAATGGATGTAAGTATAGCGTGACCAAAATGGAAAAAAAAATATATATATATATATTTTTTCAATGACCTTAATAAGGTAACTCAAAATGTTGTTGTTACAAATTATGAAATGAACTAGAGCGGCAAACTTTGTTTTAACATAAGGATTATGCAATGACTATTTACGTGACTATTGATCAGGGGAGCTTAAATGGAATACCAAGATGCTAATTAATTATAATAAGTTTTATTACAGCACACCACTACTAGTACAATCTTATTGGAATGTTCCCATCTTGTTCCTGTTGCCAGAGGCTGATTCTAAAAGGCGCTTAACGACGGCCGGACATGCTCATCTCCACATGTTGTTGGTCCGCTGCCCCGATGACAAAAGACGACGCTCCCCCTGTCACATTGGCCTATATCGGGCGCGCTGTTCAATATCTTGGGACCCGTTTACCGGCCGGGGAGGGGGTTTCTGCAACAGTCAATCGCTAGGTGTTATTGCAACCACACGCGTGCCCTGGTTCAATGTTTAAAGGCGTCACCAGGCAAGCCGTTCAGCCAAGGCCTTTCAACTTGATAACGACTCATTATCGCGGACAATAGTTATGTTATCCACAGAAGACGGGAGTGCTTTCTCACGGGCGGCCTGCATAGAATTGCGATACCACACCGCCTGAAGTGCAGTTGCTCGCGAGCAAAAGTCAAAGGCACGGCAAGACAAAAACACGGCAAACATGGTCACGTCAGCTCCCAGCTCCCAGCTCTACAACGGCTACAAGATGTCTATCGTAGGACTCAGCACTATCCGGGAAAGTCCGACGTAGTTAGAGGCACCTCATTCACGAGCTCTGTGGCCCAGTTACTAAGCAAAAAACAATCTGTTGCGGTATCTCCCGTCAAGTTTTCATATCACGTGCTGCTATCCATACGAATGTAAAAAAAAACTACTGTTGAAAGACTTGGTTGTTTTTAGTACAAAGAGAATCGCTGCAGTTTAGGTTGTTGAAGACAGCTGTAGAAGACATCGTTGTGCTGGGTTAGGGGTAGTACAGCACGCAAACATTTTGTAAATGTTTAACTGATGAAGTGTATCTTATGCCAACAAGATTTTTTATAGATGGCACTACGCTATTGTGCGAGCAAGTATCAGAGGAAAAAATGTCAATAATATTTCTGAAAGTTGGCGATGCCGTACAGTTTATTCTGGCTCCTTTTTAGGAACATTGAGAGAGGAAGTGACTGTCCCCTAGATTTGTCTACGACACAAAGTTGCTATAATACTGTGAGTTATAATGTGAAGAAAATCAATATTATTCCCCAAGTAATAGTCGTAAAAATACGATATGGAAAAAAAATCATACATAGTGTTTATTGCTACCGCACAACATGTCACAAAAGGGCATTTTTTTTTCTTCACAGAACAGTGATAGACTGTATTTTGAAACTCTGGTTATGTACAGGTAATTTAAATTTTGAGCCATGCATGCCGCATAACTAACGCTTATGCATTTCTTATAACGTCGGCATCTGTTATTTCAGAATACTCTAATTATTTACTTGAAATTCGAGAAAAACTACAATGTGTCGACATAAGGGGGCAAGTCAAGCTGTCTTAATAAGGATCAAAGTATTTCGTGGCTTGAATACAAAATATAACAGTACATTCCTAAGAAATTGTATTCACGATGCAGTGTATATTTAAAGGACTAAAGTCAAATGAAACATATGACTTATTAAACTCAAAAATAGCCATATTCTCGAACAGTTAAGTGTGAAGAGTTTTACGCATAACAGTGATGTAGAGAACTTTCCTATTTCTCCTTTATGGGCGCTGTTACGGAATCATTCCGTTCGTATATATAACATGAACGTGTGTTCAATATTAATAAATACACTTTTGATAGAATATGGTACAAGCACCCCAGATTTCCAGCATGGCTTGAGACTTTGGAAAGCGAACATTAAAACAGATAGTTTTGTCTATTGAATACTTTTTTTCTCATTTCTTCCATGCATGTTTCTACAAGACTGCCCAGATTCGTTTTAAAGATTTCTTTTTTTCTTGAAGTGCACCGATATGACAGTATGGCTAAAGAAACTTCCTGTTCGAAATTGTTTTTTGTGTTAACATTAAGCTTACTTGTCTGACACATTTAAGATACGCGAACAAATACTTAGTTTATGATGTTGACACATTAACATTCCTAATGAAAGTGATGCATATTTGTGTATGGAAATCAATCCTCTACAGAATGTATTAACAACTCGATATCTTTTACTCGGGAATGCTCAGTATTTGTCAAGAAACACTAACTATTCCATAGAAGCAGGTTAAACTTGCAATAAGGGAAACCCATGCGGATGAAAGTGATGCATATTTGTGTATGGAAATCAATCCTCTACAGAATGTATTAACAACTCGATATCTTTTACTCGGGAATGCTCAGTATTTGTCAAGAAACACTAACTATTCCATAGAAGCAGGTTAAACTTGCAATAAGGTATGCCCATGCGGATGAAAGTGATGCATATTTGTGTATGGAAATCAATCCTCTACAGAATGTATTAACAACTCGATATCTTTTACTCGGGAATGCTCAGTATTTGTCAAGAAACACTAACTATTCCATAGAAGCAGGTTAAACTTGCAATAAGGGAAACCCATGCGGATGAAAGTGATGCATATTTGTGTATGGAAATCAATCCTCTACAGAATGTATTAACAACTCGATATCTTTTACTCGGGAATGCTCAGTATTTGTCAAGAAACACTAACTATTCCATAGAAGCAGGTTAAACTTGCAATAAGGTATGCCCATGCGGATGAAAGTGATGCATATTTGTGTATGGAAATCAATCCTCTACAGAATGTATTAACAACTCGATATCTTTTACTCGGGAATGCTCAGTATTTGTCAAGAAACACTAACTATTCCATAGAAGCAGGTTAAACTTGCAATAAGGGAAACCCATGCGGTTGAAAGTGATGCATATTTGTGTATGGAAATCAATCCTCTACAGAATGTATTAACAACTCGATATCTTTTACTCGGGAATGCTCAGTATTTGTCAAGAAACACTAACTATTCCATAGAAGCAGGTTAAACTTGCAATAAGGTATGCCCATGCGGATGAAAGTGATGCATATTTGTGTATGGAAATCAATCCTCTACAGAATGTATTAACAACTCGATATCTTTTACTCGGGAATGCTCAGTATTTGTCAAGAAACACTAACTATTCCATAGAAGCAGGTTAAACTTGCAATAAGGGAAACCCATGCGGATGAAAGTGATGCATATTTGTGTATGGAAATCAATCCTCTACAGAATGTATTAACAACTCGATATCTTTTACTCGGGAATGCTCAGTATTTGTCAAGAAACACTAACTATTCCATAGAAGCAGGTTAAACTTGCAATAAGGTATGCCCATGTGGATGAAAGCAGCGACTCAGTAGTAACGATCACGAAAGTGTCCTCGATAGTGTGTCTTCGTTTTGGGATGTAAACTGAGTTGTGTGGGTCTATATCATTGTAGGCTACGAAAAGAAACTCTTTGTGACTGAACACTAGGAAGCCAGGATACGTTATTGCTGGTCGAAATATTATTGGAGGGTTAGAAAGTCGCTTTTTTGCAAGCTCTTATCGGTTTGCTGTCGGCTACCTGTGCCTTACGGTGTCTCAGTGAACAGGAAGACAGTACTGACAAAAAATGTCATCCACCAATATGATACAGAAGCATCACGAGTTAAAATAAAACTATTATTAGCTCTCAAATATGAACTGTGATATCACTAACGTATTGGTTGTTTGTTAAGCAATGCCAGTAAATTAGCATTCTCAATATTGTGATGTTGCTTCAAGAGTCCCGGCTACCCGACACGTGAACTGCCTTACGGGCTTTTCAAATATACGCTTCTGTGCTTGCACCCTGGTTTTGTCCGAGTAGCAATCACATTTTAAACCAGTCCAGAATACGGCTGTCGTGAAACTTTGTGTTATCTCTAATATTTGCAGTGTTCCTTTGAGACTTTTGTACCTAACCACTTGCCAGCTGTATTAAAACCCCACCTCTTAGTACACTGGACAGGTACCAAATCTTGAGGTAATGAAGCTCATGCGTACTCGGTACGGGTACTCTAATGAACCCTGTAGTCATGTGTGTGGTTTTCTCGGGTTTTCCACTCGTCTTCTTCAACTTCAGTATGGTTCTGCTCCACTTCGTTTCACCTTTATTTGTAGGTAGGTAGTGCTGGCTTAACGTCTCGTTAACAGAGAGTTCATTAGTGACGTGGTAAGGTTTCTCAGGGAAGCTGGAACAGTGAAGGCAAGGAGTTGTCCATGAGCTGTAGTTAGGAATCATAGCAGCCTTCGCCACGGGAAACCGAGATCAGGGTGTATGGACCGGGACTCGAACTCGCACACTCCCAAAAGCGAGTCAACACGCTCCTTATCTTTCTTCAGAATTAACAGTACCTCATTCAGAGAAACTGACTCCACTCAGATAATATTCCTTACTCTCCATGTTTATGTTGTCTCTAAGTGCACAAACACATGAATTCTATACTTTTCATTATGTGTCGAAAATTAGTGAAACCTATAATTGACTACACTCTATGAATTTATTCGTACTTTTACAAGAAAAATCCTTGAAAGCACAGTTTCCGAGAAAATCATTTGTAAAACTACAAACAAACAGCTTCCTTGAAAAATCTGCAAATCTGTACTATAACAAAACTTCTTGATTCACTTAACAGTACCTATTATTCATTTTACAATAATATTTATTACTTCTACTTCATCTACAACCTTTTAAATATTTAATAATACATGCTAAAACTCTCTCAATACCATAATTAACACATTCTCTAAAATATGGCCAGAAAGCGATAAGCAGCAAAATTTTGTTTCCCTTGTCAGCTACTTCCGCTAGAAATATTTTGTTTAATGAAATGTTATGCCTATTTTCAACGAAACATTTCCAAATATTTTTAACAGCTTCAGAGATGTGTTTTATAGATGGTAAGCAATTAAGTTTCAGTTCTCTATTCACATAATATCTATTCATAAACGTATTACCAAATGTGCAGTTTCAGGCTGATACATTTTAAACATATGAACAATATACCGGAGCATTACTCTGGTTACACGAAAAAGAAGAAATTTCCTGCCACTGAAACCAATATTTGCATGTGTGTAGTTTCAATACTTAATTAACGCTTGTTGGTATCTTATAAGTACTTAAAAGCTCATCAATACTAATTAATGTAAGTAGAAATGATAATATTTTTATAACATCTATACTATACAAAATGAACAGTATTACTAGTTACACATTAAATTATATTCGATAGTGGGGCTATCGTTTCGGCACTTCATTTCTATTTAATGTGGTTATTCCCTGCAGCGCCATAAAGACACATCGGCCTATAAGTTGTTTCAACTCGAGCAGTAGGCCTACAGCCACGTCCAATCAAGGTTACTAGCTACAATACAAATTTTCTCCCTAAAACGTTATAAAGATTCGCAATGAACATACTATGGGCGGACGGATGCCCTAATCCTGGAGAGGACTGTACATCGTTGTGAATGTGTCGATTCCTTAGCAGGTGTTTGGAAAGGACCTCCTGTGTGAATAGTGAACTCATGCACTCGCGAAACTAGAAACTAATTAGCACACTTAGAACAGATTAACACAAGACAACATCGCGATCATTACAATGATTGATTTTTTGCTGACATTAATTAACCAGCCATATTAACCATATATATATATGTGGCATCAGGATTCTTGTAAATAGCTGCTAGTAATATTCGTTTATAAATCACTGTATCTGAATTATATTCGTAGGTGAATAATTCGTCAATCCTGTCTCCCTCTTTATTGAGACACCGTATGTTACAGACATCCGGACTACAGTACGTTAAGAACTTGCGTAAAATGAATTTTCCCATCATCGGATAGCATTTCAAGTAGCCAGAACATTTCATGACACCCGAGTATTTGTCCTCAAGACATTTCTTTTTGTAGCGAACCCTTGAAATGTACAGCTCATGTCCCTTTCCAAAATAACGAGATTCATTTCCCAACCAATCACACAAAACAAGCTAACATAAACCACGCGAGCTCAAAAATCCCAGATACAAACGATGCTTTGTCGCCGGCCTCGTAACATGGATAGGTTTTAAGGTAATTTTTGTGTTACAAACACCCAGTGAGGAACGGAAGCTCCGTATCCCGGTGTCACGACACGAAATAACATCCGGTATTGTATGAGGATTCAGCAGTCGGTGTTAGTGGCGGCCTGATCTTCAGTGCAGTGTTGGAAGACCCTGAATAAGCCTTATAGAGGTGTAAGTTAGTGCAGCCACCATTACGTTTCTCCAGCCCGTAAGTAAATATAACCATTATGACTATGACCGCTAAATCCTACAATCGTCTTAAATCCCATGACTACACGCAACTTGATGGTGGTCATGGTAATAAAATGCAGCGTTCTTGGAGACGATTGTATATTTTATTTATACAACAGTATCATCCTTCCTTTCGTTTTTTTTTTGTGTATTTGCTCCTTTGATCCAGCTGGGCGGTCACCTCAAAGACTACAAGTACGGTGATTCTCCTTGACAAATATAGTAGTGTAACGTTATCATGACATGTGCTTGATCTGCTCTCTTGCGCAAGTAGGACTATTACTGGAGACACGTTTATTAAAGTGATGTGGTCTGAAATCTACAAATCTGTACCGGTACTGTTTGCCGGTGGCATTATATTTCCAGAAATGCCTAATATCCAGCTAGAAGTCACATGTCACTGAGTAATAGAAAAGAATAAATTAGAGCAATGAGGCCATTGATCAGCATATTAAGAGCATATACAATTTATGATTAAATAGTACCATCATGGAGAATAATGTTGTTAATATATCACGTGTATCTTAGGCCGTCGATGTAGAAGTTGAAGCGACTATAGACGCAGCCCTCGAGGCCGGCTACAGACACATCGACACCGCCTTCATGTACCACAACGAGGGTGCCATAGGAGATGCTCTGAATAAGTGGCTGGACTCAGACAGGATCAAGAGGGAGGAGCTGTTCATCGTCACCAAGGTATGACACCGCCATCCCTATGCGTGTTCATTACTGTATAAGGACACAGAGTAGAAATCCAGGAGACTGTTTGACACGGTGTAGCCTCACTCAAAATGTGGAATCGAAATATTATAGCTCGATTATAAAAAATAGTACTTAATTTAGAAGTATCAATTATTTTTTTGAGTGAAATTTAAAATTCACATATTAAATAAAAAATACATGGACTAAAATTATGCACATAGAAATAATTTGGAATGAAACTAAATTTTATTTGTTGATATGTCATTTGATTTTACTATAAACATTACAATATCATCATATGAACTACAGAGCTGGGTTCTTGTCATTAGGATACAACAATACCTCAAACCTGTATACATAAGCCGATTCAGTTAGAAATTGAATCATTCAGTCTTTGTGTCGTCTTTTGAAATATGTCAATACACAGTTGTTTTAACTGGCCCACTTTATCTTAAAGATAAGCACCGGGTCGTAGTTTATGTCCGAGCTGATCTCACACATGTTCTATAGGAGATATATAAAGTGACTTAGGTGGCCGCAGGAGTATATCAACTTAATGAAGGCATTACACAGACATATGTGCCATGTGTGGTCTAGTGTTGTCTTGTTAAGAGACTGTACCCGAGCTTCTATTTCGCCGTGGATAACATATTAGAACATAGGATTCCACTGACGTACTTCTGTGCCGTCATAGTCCTAATATTCACCGTAGGTGACATGAAGTTATCCTATGCATGTCCTTGCCATGATGTCAGGAATTATACATGTGTTTCTCTCCACAAAATTGGCAGTATGTGTCCTGTTACTCCGGCATCGCTACACTCACACATGACTGACATTCAAGGTAATGCACAACGTAAGTTAATTTCTGAACATTTAGTGATGCCACTGGCATAATTTCATGCCTTCCAGTTATAACACAATACCAGAAGCAGCTGTCTCTATTATGGCATTAACGACAGCTTTTACATTGAGAGATAAACACATGTTTTGGCTGAAACTAGTCGCCTAAACCTGACGTGAAAAATACACACGATATTGCAGGATATCTAGTAACGACGTCCGGATGGTAAACGCCGACATCATAGTGTTTGGTGCACAATACGTGTGATCCTCTCTTGGTGGATTATGTGTTGGTCGACCGAAACATTGACAATGTAGTGGATGCCCTTAGATACACATTAGTTCCAACACAAGACCATTATGATATCGGAATGTCCCACATGCTACGTCTACTGATTCTCAAATAGTTAGACGATGCAGCCCCTATCAATCTCTGATAAATTTTTGTACGTCACCTTGTTGCACCTGCGAGGCAAACTCTTTGTTCGGTGATATTCCTTTACTCCTTCAACAGTCCTAGACCCCAGGCATGCTTTATAACACTATCACAGTAATCTTGGTGTAACAACTAATGCATCTGGTGACCGTTCTAGGTATTAAAGACCAAGCAGTCGGGGGGTTACAATACATGTAAACCGCCACATCCAACAGCGTGAGTGTCCTGTGTAGTGCGATTAGGCTAAATGACGCTTCGTCTAGAAATATCTTGATCATCTCTTAAAGAGTGAAGTTTAAACTTCGGTATTTGTTTTGTGGTTCCATTAGGAAACGTAGCAGTAAAGTAACATTGCAGAAAACTGTAAACATCGATCGAAGGATTGCGCGACATTTACATAGCTGTAAATTGTAAGCACATAATGCTTAGACAGTGTTGTACGGATGTGACATGAGAAGTCTTCTCGGCTGAAACCCAGCCTTATGTAGCAGCCCCAGAGAGTCACTGACAGGTTAGCCTGGTAGCCAATCGGCGTGGAGCCCTTTTGACTGGTTACTGTGGCAGTCAATAACAATCGAACTTTTTCTGATAGAGTAATATAATTTAGAGTCTCCTAGATATAGTGCGATACAGGTGTTAGTGTGCTTGTTTCCATTTTGCCTGTTGGATTACCCAAGACGTTCTATGATTATGGTTTATTTTACTTCTCGTATTGGCGTTTCCCTGTAGTCGCTAATTATGTCTACGTTTTTGAACTGATATAACTAAAAAGCTGAGGGTTAGGCAGTACCGTAGTATGAAAATAATTGATCTTATATCCATCCCATTTTGTTTGAACGGAAATATTATAATAGTGTGTTGGTGATTGTGTGGTAGTTTATTTCGGGCACCACACGGAAATGGGTTTCATAGTGAACTCAGAAGTAGAGGAACACATGGCAATAAAACCTTAAATACTGTATCACTGCCAGAGCTCATAATTATCACGAACTGAGGATAAATAATTGTGTCCTCTCGGAATACTACACTTAAACTAAACGATAAAGTAAATCACTTTGGAGACAGCTAAAACAAAACATAAACCAAATACTCTCTTCCTATGAATATCACAACTAATATTTAACACTAGGAATGACATTCTCCACGTAACCTCCAAATATAAATTATTTATTGCAAATAATCATACTGTAATTGATTATGTTAATAAAATATACCTAATATACTTGAAGTGGGCGTAATCGAAGTAGTAAAGTCCCGTGATATATGCCTTATAAGATATATATATAATAATATATATATAAGAGAGAGAGAGAGAGAGAGAGAGAGAGGGAGAGGGAGAGAGAGGGAGAGCCCTTTTGGTTTCAGTTCAGGAACATGGTGTTTGTAGCAGTTTGCAGTAAAAATTAAATAAGCTGCCATCTCAAAATCTACATTATTTGTTGCAATGAAAATCTTACTAACTCACACGTTGATACGTGATGCTGAAGTACGTTGAAATGCGGCAGCTAGCGACCTACGAGGTAAATACTTTCTGGGCTTCCTTGTCTTTAGGTTCACTGGCCTTGGTACACGAATAATACAGTTCCAAAAGTACCCTACGTTCGTTCGCGGTAGGCGAACTAAATTAACCAATTTTTTTTGGGTCACAGCCCGAACACACTCTCCTATGTGCTTAAAGACCTTCCCGGTGGGCTTGTTGGTGGTCTGTTATATGATTGCGGCACTCGCGTCACTTTCCTTAAAGCTGCAGTTAATAAAACCCTACCGGGTTCGTGAAACACGTCACGACCCTCCTAGACGAAGTATCAGACTCAACATGGCCACGCTAAGCTCCCTAAAGCTCGTACAAATCAACAAACTACGTTGCCCATGGGAACCGGCCTGTAGCCTTCACTGACAGGGGTATCCAAAACATTAAACAACATATATGGTATCGTAAACAGCGATAATCAATAAACACAAATTATCCAACTCTGACTCATGAGTAGCTACACAAATATCCTGAATATGCAAATTAGTAAAAACACATTCAAACCTTTTATATATCTACCAGTAAATAAATTATAATGTGCTTGTATCTTAATTAGTCAGTTAAATTAGTCAGTTTTCGGCGCACAAATTAGATGGTAAACTCCCAGACGTTACAATATATTTTAATTTAGGAAGAATAATTTTAACTTCATGAAAACAGTGAGAGATATCAGACGTAATATCATGTTTTGGGAGTTACAATGAATTATATAATTTTCTCCTTAATGGTATACTGTCATCTACATCATTTTTCAATACTCTGCAACGTAGGGTTCCCACACAGTTATTTAAAATCAGTCAGTTTAATTCATTTAACTTACACTACCCTCAAATCAATGCCTTATACCACTTTTATCGACATAGGATTTGCCACCGTCGCTCCAGCCTGATTAGTTAGATAACTTTACTGTTTATTTTTTAATATTCTATCAGTAATTATTTAATACAATTACAAATAAATATTCAAATAGAGGCATACTTGCAAACTTATGGAAAATAAATATTTTGTGGATTATTGTATAGTGGTTTCCCATTTTCTTCCTAACTTACCATACTTCCGTCTGGACATGCATGAGCTCGTTTTTTTTAGCTTGATACAAGATGGATAAACATTTGGGAATACCATGTATTTATATAGAACAGCGTATTGTAGGGTAGAAAATTTTGTATGTTTGACTGCGAGATCTCAGGGGGTATTTTCGACAGAACTCAATGGCATTCGAAATATCGATGTAATGTGCCAACAGTGACGTGATCAAATGTGTGCATTTCTATAGTTACATTTGTTTGTCTGCTTGAGCCTTTTGCTCTTTATGCATTCGGACTTCGTAGCAGCTCATCTCAGTTCGGTTTAAGTTCGGTTGCCTGGAACTTACGATGACGTGTTTAACGCGACCAGATATTTTTGTGTTCTCTTTTCAGCTGCCGTCCTTCGGAAATCGCGCTGAAGGTGTGGAGAAGTTCTTGAAGAAGTCACTAGAGGCACTGAAGCTAAACTACGTAGATCTCTACCTGATCCACAACCCAGTGGGTCTCCTTGATCAAGACGGAGTTCCCATGGATCAGAAAGCTATCGACTATAGCACAGACCACCTCACTATCTGGAAGGTAGGACAAACTCCTCTGACTACATCAATAATCATCTATTGTAAGTTTTGCCTGTAATCAAGGACAATGATGATTCAAGAAGAGCGTTGTGTAGTACTGTTATGGGGACTCCGATAGGTTGTCATCGTACATGCTTGCAAAAGAACATAGATGGGCACATAGGAAGGGCACAAATGTAAAACACGCAAGTGTACCACATAAAAATTTCTTTACTACCAAACATTTCGGTTAAAGTTTCCTACTTTTAATTTTAGCGTCAATCCATGACGTGATAGGATCATAATTCAGAAGTTAATTTATTTATGTATCTAACTTTGACTGCTGTCTATGTAACATGACTTCACTCATACCAACTCCTTCCTTAAGCATTTATTTAAACCATGAACAATAAAATATTAACAGGCGTATTCAGCTGTGGATACGTGATAATGTTTTGTTTCTAAGTTATATTTTAGAACTGTGATTCATTTGTTTCAAGTTATTGACAAAGCGACACACAAATTCATACGCAAAGACATATATAGGGGTTCAAAATATGTTTCTAAACTTTATGTAATAAAAACTGTATAGAAAAGTAAGCTATGAAATACGAGAGCTAGAAGAAAGTGTTATATTAGGAAAATGTTAAGAGAGTTTTTTAATTAAACAGTTGCACTTATATTCATGTAAATTAAATATTTAAATGCGTGGGGCTAATAATTGTTGTTTACAATCACAAATTTACATTAAAAAAACTAAATAATTTAAAGATGTCTTAATTTGCATGTATAGAGATAGGGCAAGAAAATATCTGAATATAACCTGAAACGAACTATAAGGATTCGCTTAATTGTACCCCACCTGTGATACCTGACATTGTGCAAGATGGACAAATGGTAATCTACCCATAGAGCAGAGCTTCTGAAAGCGCGAAATGACCACCACAAAAATAAAAATATGGGTAATTGATGAAGTAGTTTACCATTTTAGAAAATAAACGTAATAGCAGTCCATATATTATTATTGGAAATAATGGAGCTTGACCTGACATATTTCGGAGGATGCATAACAACGACGCCTTAAACGTTCACTGGGACGAGGTGAGATGGATCAGCAACGGAGTGCTGGAGTGAGGGAAACAGAAGTACCAACAGAAAACCTTCAGGTCAATGGTAACGTCTGCCACGTTTCACTCTTGCGAAATTCGGGCGTGACACACCGAGTATGAAACTCGGTTCGTCTTGTTAGGAGAATGTTATGTAGTTAAAAATAGTTTATAAACGCTCTTCTACCTGTCAATCGTCATTAAGCGTGGACGTAAGAAAATCAACAATATGATTCTAGAAAACCACGTGATATTATATTAATTAAAAAATGTTTTATATTTACCTTCTGGTCAACCTCAGGACTTGAAGTAGGAATTGTTATTGAAATGTCAAACGCAATAGTATTGACTTTGCAACTGAAGTAAAAAAATGCTCACGCAACTAGGCAGACTTACCAACTGGTAAAATAATATTTCATAATCCTCCTTTAAAGTTAGTAATTTACATCTCCCTAAGAATAACTACAATTCCAAATCTGAGTTGCGTATTGAAAATGTGTGTGTGTGTCATATATATATATATATATATATATATATATATATATAATATATGTAATGTTGAAATTATTTATTTCTTGTTTAACAACTTGTTTCGATGGTATTTGTGAATTTATTTGCAAAATAATTATTGAATCAGAAGCGCACATATTTGTTAATATGTAATGTCTGTCTAGTATGATTCATATAAAAATTTAACTCCATGTGTGGTTTTGACTGGAAAAGTAGATAGAAAATAAATTTCTACAAATCAATTCAACTATCAAAGCAAATAATTATAACTAGCTAACTTTAAAGGATTTTAATTAATCCCGGTTTCGGCATTCAGTGTAGCTGTTCTCTACACGCATTCTGCTGAAACATGACCAGTTAAAAATTCATCGTCAGTAACTACTCAGTATATTGTACTTTAATTTTAAATTTACTCGCATATCTCACTTTTGTTTCTCTTTACTCACTGAAAACCACCAAATGTACGTAGAGTTTATGTCAGTATTCCTGGACTGAAGAAATGTAAATTTTAAATAATGTGAATATAAATTTTTTGTTTTTTTACAATTAAGCTTCTTACATGTGTCCACCTAGAGAGTCAGTGGCTTCGTCAATTTGATATCCCATGGAAGACACTTGAAGTGTTAATTCGGTGTATCATAGATATCCCAGCGATATACAACGTTTATAGGAAACATAGATTTGAGATGGACCCTGGGTGTCCACCCAGGGTCCATCTCAAATCTTAAGGGCTGTAGTAGCCACTAAAGGCGGTGGGCGACAAGGACATTGCGTGGGATATTAGGTAAAGTACTTACGTTAGAACACAAATTTGTATACGGAGCAAGTAAACCAAAATCTTGGATACACGGTAGGTATGGTCCTTCGTACACACCCCCATCACGTAAATAATAGGGGTTGGCACCCTTTGATTCCATGCAACACATACACCGTGAGTTTAAAGTGATTCTGGATACCATGGGATGAAGCAGGACGACGTAAGTAGCAAATAAGTCACCCCTGTTGCAACTCTCTAGGACCCACCGTTCCCTGTTAAATCACAAGCGAAGGGTACAGTGGTAACAATACCACGGCCTAGTGAGTAGGCAACCCTCACCGCACCATGAGGAATTCAGCGGCAAGTCCCCGCCGAATGTAAGAAGAGAGTGAGGCGGCACATAACAGCGACGTCTTGAGAGCCGATGAGGGTGATTGAGGTGATTATGGAGCTGCGCCGGAATGAAAGGGTGTGGCAAACGGGAGAACCCCGCGAAAACCCGCCGATCAGGGGCATCGTCCAGCACGATGCCCACTTGTGAACATCCGGGGGTAACCCGGCCGGGAATTGAACCCGGTTCGACTTGGTGGAAGGCGAGCAGGCTAACCACCAGCCGAATGAGTATGGCCAGGAACCAACACGCAAACAACATAATAGCATTAGGATATATTAGGATATGTGCTACACCAAATTGTGCAGCACAGCGCTGACGGAGCGGGAAACTACACGTCTCAGGAGTGGGGGAAGGGGAACTGGCTGTGACGTATACCATAGTGCATCATACCAACAGCATGCGTGTAAGCCTACTTTTTAAACATTCCTTCAATGACAGACAGGTCGATGGAGTATTCTTTGTCCATGTAGTATGCACTAAATGCCGGATTTGCATTAACAATAACTTCAAGCCACTGCTTTGGATGATAAACTGTAGATTTCTTCTTTCTTCTTTCAATCAGGACAAAGTCCCTAACGCATTGAAGAATATTGTGGTCCCTGACTAAGAACTTCTGGTCAATGGTTGTGAAATATTTCTTCAGAATCAGATAATGATATAGAACAATACACCGCCAGTTATTGTTTTGTGCGATACAATGATCTGACCAAACAACTAATCTCCTTATCTCACCTATTTTGAGTGGTTCAAAATGCAGTTCAATGTATTTCAGAATGCATGAAGTAACTACAGAAGAACCACGTTTTGCCACCGACTCATTCCACACAAACACAAATGGTTTTCCAGTTCCTATGTTGTGGACGCATTGGTTATAAGTGGAGAACTGCCTTTGATAAAACATACGGGAATGATGACGTTTTGGACAGAACAATACCTGTTGCATATCTGTGCAAAGTAGAACATATGTGGGGTTCGATTTTGACATTACAACATCCTCGTGAAGAACTTTATAAACAGTCTCAGTCTTTCTGTGATGAAGTGTAATTTGCGCACTAATCCTCTTCTGCTCATCTTCGGTTTCAGCTGTTTCTAGATGGATGTAAATTTGATCACAATGTGAACAAGATTCTGATCGTGGAGGACCAAATCTAAGCTTGAATTCAATTCTGAACATGTCCCTATACAAACTACGCGAGCATTTAATATTAGGATGACTTTCCTTGAAAAGATCATACATTCTTTTCACACACAGTTCTGAACTAAGATAAAGCTTGCTGGAGGTGGATCTTGAATAGTGGCTCTCTTTTGCAGGCATAGAGCTGATATGATAGCTTATGAGTTCTTTGACATCAAAGGACATAGCACGTGGACGATTATCATGTGTCCCTCTTTTGTCAGATATGTAAAGGTTAAATTTAATTTTTCTCTGAAGCGTTTGCACACGTTGGAAAAAAAAAAAAAAAAAAACATCGAACACAATTTTATTGCACACATTGTGTGATTTACCATTTATAGGGAGGTGGTATTTGAAAGTCGCCTGCCTCCGGGAGATATCTTCCACTACATTTCTTCGTTTTACGTCTTCCAGTGCCGTACAACATTGGACTAAAAATGTAGACTGTTCATTATATGTTCGTTTGTAGAAATCTTGAAATAATTTTGTCTTAATATCTTCGGAAATATTGTCACATTCATACATACAGCGGCACATGGTAACCTGAAACAAATAAACTCACCTTTTGTTGATGGTGTCGAATTTGCCAAATCATGTTTAATACAAACCATTAAAGGCTAGTTCTTGCAGTAAAGCCAGGTCACCGACAAAAATGTATCATTATTATAACAAATACTTTTTCCTTCGATATAGGACACTCAGTTTATTTACATGCCAAATCCTGCAAACTGTTTTACTACTATATTTCATTATGAGTAGCATAACATAATTGTGGTTTTAGGCAAATCTTCTGAAACTGCTACAGCTATTGATAAAAATAGACTGTGACCTTTTTATGGAATTTGAAGCAGACTGTGCAAAACATTATATTTTCCGTATAATAAAAATGCTGACTTATTTTGTTAGGTTAGATCTCTATTCCACTCACCTTTTCAGATGCACATTTCCCTGGTACAAACGTCCCTTTCCTGTTTCTATATGGCTTGCCAGCATTTCTCAAAGCTTTATTCTTGTTGTCCTTGCATACTGACAGCCGTGTCTTTCTCCTATGTCTTTTATTTAATTGTTTTTCCGCACTACCACTAAGTAGCAATGTCTCCTCGTCAGCCATCTTGCTGCAGTTAGATCTATATTCCCCGGAATACCAACTTTGCAAAGCAAAAAAACCATCCTTGGAATAGAACTATTGCCTGTGTGCAACAGTGGTATTGTGATGTTCTATGGATAGATCATCGTTCCGCTATAATTGCAACTTTCTCATTTTTGTGGGTTAGATCCCTATTCAGGGTAACTATTCAGTTTGAAGAGGCGGTCTTAGGGAATGTAGCGGGCAACGCTTCGACGAGCAGCCACGCGTTCCCGCGAAGAATGGATGCATCGCATGGCACAGTATGGAGTGTCCGCCACGAACAACTATTGCGACCGCACCATGTGCGTAGGGTACAAGCAATGGCTCCAGCAGATTACGGCCCTCGGCTAGACTTTTGCCGGTGGTTCATGCGGTAGTGCGCAATAGATCATGATTTCCTGGCTCTTGTAATGTTTACAGACGAAGCCACGTTCACACAGGAAGGTTTTAGCAACAGTCGAAATGTCCTCATGTGGGACGGCGTCAACTCACCTGCAACTGTAACGAGAGGCTACTACCACCGCGTTGCCACTAACATTTGGGCCGGCATTACGGGGGACAATGTTATTGGCCCATTCTCGCTACTGAACCGCGTGGATGGGTTTCAATATTATGATTTCCTGCAGTTCCGTTAGCCACAGTAACTGGAGGATGCTCCGCTGGCCATCACGTGACTGCAACACGACGGTGCACCGCCTCATTTCACCAGGAATGTGCGTGATCACCTGATCACAGTGTATCCCGCTCGCGGCATAGGACGGGGTGGACCCCGTGCTTGGCCTACTCTCCCCGGACTTTACGTCATTAAACTTCTGGCTGTGGGAATTTCTTAAGGCGTGTGTGTACGAGCGACCCGTGGTATCTGAACAGGATCTGTCAATGGATGTCGTAGCTGCCTGCGATCACGTGAGAGACACATCAGGAGTGTTTCAACGCGTCCACCGGACTCTAACACGTCGGATGTGCTACCGCATTGACATTTTGAACATTTGTTGCTAACTTCGTTGTGATTCGCCACCTGCACAATGCGGAATAATTGTTGTGTATGGTATGTTGTGCTGACGGTGCCTTCCATAACGATGGCGCATTGCTACGTCACGGAACTTACATGTGTTTACACACATTAATACAGAGTCACGCTACTGGGTCCATTACGTCCACATCACTACTCGGAACACCGACTGCATTGAATGTACATCACACATCGTCACTGAACGCACCACACGTGTGTTTCTCGCGACCGCAGCCGCGGTTAGTGAGTGCAAAAAAAAACACGCTGTTGTCTTCGTTTCGATCCTGTTCTGCACAATCTGCCACCTACACAGCTACGTTGAACTTTGGTGTAGCACATATCCTAATGCCATTATGTTGTTTGCGTGTTGGTTCCTGGCCATACACATTGGGCGAGCGGTTACCCTGCTCGCCTCTCACCAAGGCGAATCGGGTTCAATTCCCGGCCGGGTCACCCCCCCCCTCGGATGTTCGCATGTGGACATCGTGCTGGACGATGCCGCTGGTCGGCGGGTTTTCGCGGGGTTCTCCTGATTCCCCGGCCTTTTATTCCGGCGCAGCTCCATACTCACCTCAACAACCCTCATCGGCTCTCAGGACCTCGCTATTATGTGCCGCCACACTTTTCACGCATTCGGCGGGGATCCCCGTTGTATTCCACCGAGTGCGGTGAGGGTTGCCTACTCACTAGGCCGTGGTATTGTTACCACTGTACCCTTCGTTTACGATCTAACCGGAAACGGTGGGTCCTAGAGAGTTGCAACAAGGGTGACTTATTTGCTACTTACGTCGTCCTGCTTCATCCCATGATATCCACAATCACTTTAAACTCACGGTGTATGTGTTGCATGCAATCAAAGGATGCCAACCCCTATTATTTACGTAATGGGGGTGTGTACGAAGGACCATACCTACCGTGTATCCAAGATCTTGGTTTACTTGCTCCGTGTACAAATTTGTGTTCTAACGTAAGTACTTTTCCTAATATCCCACGCAATGTCCTTGTCGCCTACCGTCTTTAGTGGCTACTACAGCCCTTAAGATTTGAGATGAACCATGGGTGTCCGATATCAATCTTCCTCTTTTCCAGTCACGAATCACGTACCCGAGTTTGTACACATGTTTCCTATACACTTTGTATACAGTATGAAATAAAATGTCGCACGTATATTCTACTTGTACTGATAATTCAACTGCATGTTCAGTGAAGTTCTCATGACATAGTGTATCGTGTAATGCTTGTTAAAGGCGATGGAGGCTCAGGTAGACGCAGGAAGGGCCCGCTCCATCGGGTTGTCCAACTTCAACTCCCGCCAGATAAAGCGCATAGTGAAGGCGGCGAGGATCCCGCCAGCCAACCTCCAGGTGAAGGTGAACGTACATTACCAGCAAAGAGAGCTGACGGCATTCTGCAAGGCACTGGATGTCACCGTGTGTGCCTTCGCACCTCTGGGGGCTCCGGGTGCAAAGCGTGACAATAGGTATAGTCTAAACCCAGTGTCTTGACACTATTTAAATCAAACCTTTGAAAATTCACTCCATCTATAACTTGAACGAGTGAAGAGATTTGAGTTGATATTTAAAGCGAGGTTTTGAGAACCAATGAGGATTATTGAAGTGAGCATGGAGTAGCGCCGGAATGAAAGTGAGGGGCAAACGTGAGGATCCCAAGAAAACCCGCAGACCAGCGGCATCGTCCGGCACAATTCCCACATGCGAAAATTCGGGAGTGACCTGGCTCGAGATTGAACCTCGTTCGCCTTGGTGGGAGGCGAACCACTTAGCCATCGCGAACCCCATGCATTACGTGTTTGGTTCCTTCCTATGAATGTCATATATCACAAGTTGTTTATATTTCTGATGACATAAAATTAATTTTATTTGTATATATAAATTTCGTTTCATTTCCAATTATTGGTAATTAATACAGAGAGAATATAGGTGTGCCGATAATCCCTAGTAGGAAATACGTAGTTCTAATGCAAAATACTACAAAACTGAGTGCGCATTAATGTTGTTCGTTGTCCCTTCAGTGTTATTTTCTATACTTAGAGAAATACACGAGTGTTTGCAAAATAGCGACACTGTAATTCAAGAAATTAAAATTAATGTCTCTCAATAAATTATTTATAAACCATAACATTAATCCGTACTGTAACATAATTGATACACTGTATTTATTATTGCCACCACTTTCTAAGCCGGAATCGCTTATCCCCAATCACAACATGATAATTGAAACCAAAAAGCCAGTCAACTGTAAAACTCTTCTGACATTATAACGACGAAAACTGTAGCATGTCAAACAGTAGTGGTGTTTACACTAGACTCCCACGATGCTAGGGAGTCAATAGTGGCCTAAGCGCCATTAGGCCAACTTTCAATGATAAATTAGATAATCCCCCCTCCCCCTCCTCCTGAGAGGTGTGTTGTGATTGACTGATGGGTTCCTCCATCTTCTTTGTGTTGTGTGCTGTGATTGGCTGTTGCCTGTGGCCAAAGAGCCTAAGCGACATTTGCGGAACTTAAAAAAAATTTTTGGTGGGTGTAGTGTCAGCTCTTTTTCTGAAACCTGTACAGGATAATCAGGTGTAATTACATAATGGGTAATTTCATAATTGCATAATTTGTAATTACCGAGAATGATTACGTAATAAGTAGACATGTTTACCCATCGGCTGCCGAAACACGAGTGACGAGGTTGGAAGGATAGGTATAATTGGCCAGTCCTTGGTTCCACACCCATATAGGGTAATTACACAATGAGTAATTATATATCGAGTTATAAAGCATAATGAGTAATTGTGTAATGAATAAGTACCAAGTATAATTATATACCAAGAGTAACTACATGTAGCGAGACTAATTACACACTAAATACACACCCTACCCCGACCACTGCTCACTAGCAACTGAGCTGCGAATTGCTAATATGTTTATGATGTATGCCCACCATTTTGTTTGGTGGCGATTCCTGCCTTGGGTAAGTGAAAACCAAATATATTTATACTGAACCAGTTGCCGGTTCGAACCCCATCGAGGCTAAGGAAAACATCAATATAGTTTTACGCATTTGTACCTTGTTTAGATTTCTGTCGAAGATAACTAAAACATAAATAGATTTATACTGAACCAGATCCCGTTCGAATCACATCGAGGGTCTAGAAAACATAAATATACAAGAATTGCACTGGATCCAGTCTGTGTCATAAGTGTCACAGCAGTTGATGCACATTGCATCCGGGCTATAGGAAACAGTAATTTTTCTTCTTTTTTTTGTTCTGAAAATTTGGCTGCACGTTGTTTCTTCTTCATTGACGCAGCTATCTTAGATGAAGAGCGCGGACTCATGTTAAACGCTTCCTTATGTGTCGTTGATGTCAGCAATATGCCTTTAACCTCACATATTCTCCCTTTTTTGTCGCCATGGTGAAAATGAGCAAGAAGGGAGAGGATTTATTCCCTCCGAATAATATGTAACTCGTTGCAGGTGAACCAAGAACATCATTCGAACCATCAGAAATGTCTCTGGAAGTGCTAGGCACATTTATTTCTGGTAGGTCATAAACGTTAGACTGCCAAACGTTATCAACGCGCTTCATTTTCTCAGGCATCAACACATCTAGGGTAACAGGGCTAGGCTTAATTGGTTGCTCTTTCTCTTTCTGGTTCTTGGAATGGACGATCAGTATACCGTTTGCAGGGTGATCCATTTTCTCAGGCATCAACACATCTAGGGTAACAGGGCTAGGCTTAATTGGTTGCTCTTTCTCTTTCTGGTTCTTGGAATGGACGATCAGTATACCGTTTGCACGGTGATCCATTTCCGATGAAACTTATAACTTGGTGACTAATAACACGATTGAAGTAAATGCGATTTAGTTAGATCAGGTATACGACTACAATGCAAGAATGGCCTTGAGGTGGGACCGCGTAAGCGAGGCGCGTGGGCGGGGGCCCGTGGCGACTGGCGACAATTTGGGACGTGGGATTAAAACGCAGGACAGTATATCTCACCTCCCCCGGTGTACCAGCGCACTGGTTCTTGACTCCAAACGAATTATCTCGCGTAGATAGGTCGGTTTAAGCGAGAAAATCCCCAAGTATTAACTTCATTAATTTTATTTCATATCCATCTGTGACGCTCACGTGTGCACGCAAATCCCACGGCCGTGTCCCAAAATGTCACACCCTGATCTATTCTCTTAGGATAACGATAGTTGTATGCTGTTCACGATAAAGTGAGCACTTTTGAAATCAACCTTTGAATAATGTCACTGTCTCGACCTGCGTCTGCGATGGCAAGCACACTGGCTACTATGCGTCCAGTGAAGTTCCCTAATTTCCTGCCGTACCGTCGAATTAACAGTGTGAGGTAAACATTTGTGAAAAGTCGAATTATTTATTTTGTCTTATATTATTTTAACGCGTATAAGTGTAAAGAATTGCGAGTTTGTAAAATATTTCTTAGTCCTATAGCTTGAAAGTTTCGCTTTGCCGACGCATGAATAAAGTTATGAGGGCCTTGGCAGAGACAGTTTTACGTGTGGCGTAATAATACACCATATTTATACAGTTTACCGTGAACTGCCTTTACATAGCATGCGTAAGTTAGGCAACGAGTAGTCTGATACTGCTGGGATAATAAAACGACAATGCGATACAATCATTTGAGAAATGCAACAGACTGTGAAAGAAAGATAATATTAATTCATCCGTTTAACATTAGAAGCAAATACATTAAATTTTGCTTTGAAATTATTTTCTGGAGGATCTCGAATTCACGCTATTTCTGAACAAAGCAAATAGATGTCTATTGGAAATATCGTGTTTCATAATGGCAGTTTCAGTTTCGTGTTTTATACATTGAAACCTTTATTCTTGACAAACATTATTACTAGCGTATATTTTAGTATACTTGTACCACAATAGATTCTTTCCTCTTTACGATACAATGTTACCGTAGCAATACATGTGCTATGTCAATTTTCGTGACTTATTCGTAGTTTATTTGATAGTGAAGGAAGTAAGTTTATGGTGTGAACTCAGGCATGAAGAAATTGGACCGAATAGGAAAGAAGCATAATAGAAGTTAATGAGGAGAAACCATGCTAAAAGTCGTAGTAGGCTATTGGTAAGTGCCAATTTTTTATTGTATCAGAGATGTTGATACAAAAGTTTGCATTTCAAATACATTCATTTTAAAGCAAGTAAATACTTCAATATCTCGTTAGATTTTATTTGACTGAAATCTTCCACCACTTGCTTTTTAGTTTACTAGGTCACATAAACTTTTCGCCACTTGCAATTTAGCCTCCATAGGAAATCACTCAATCAATCTAATATGCGGCACTATCAGGAGCCGAGTATTTAACGTACATGCGTGTGTGTATACAAAGTGCAAAAATTGCGGATCACTTCACCGCTGTCATTGGGTCTGTTAACCTGATTGCACTACCTAAATAAATGAGTAAAATTTTGATACTGTATCCTCGGAACTAGGCCTTCTTAACCGATTGCCGGAAAACCTGGCACGCTAGTAGTTAAGTAGTATGCTCTCATAACAGTTTAGTTAGTTGCTGCTGAGACGCTTATTTTCAAAACCAAAGATATGTCAATAATTAAACTTGGTATGCCTTATCTACCGAACCCAAAAAAGAAACATTTTAAAGAGACATCTTTCAACATTGCACACTAAAGAAGTCAACCCATTAGTGTATTTAGTGCCCACAACAGTTGCTGTGGGCACTGAATACACTAACTGCGAGAAAGCCAAGTTGGGTTAAAGTTGGTTTAATTGTACATGAGGTAAAATTTGTTCCACTAATTGTAACGAGGCATAAATATTGAGAATAACTTTTGAAAATAAACTATCCATTAAAAAATTACCTAATTCGATTTCTGTTTTGGAATTTTTAAAATGCAGATATCACTGTTATCGAATTATTTGGGTACCACGTCTAAATTAATTTCACCTATATGTTAAGACGAAAGGATAATTTTTAGTTATATAAGTAAATTCTTTTTTTTATTATTATATCAATGTAAACCACTGAATGCTGTCAGTACTTTTCCATATGTACATACCTATCTCTCAATCTGGTGTTTCACAATAACTCAGTGTTTTTCACGCCGGAAGAAAATTGTAATTTAACTATCACTCGTCTCTCAGTAAGGCGTCAATGAAACATTTATTTAGAAGCCACTGTACAATGTAATTGATCGATAAGTGGATATCATAATAAACTGAAAAAAAGTGACTTAAGGAACGGCTGGGCTTATAATCTCAGAAGTTCGTTTCAATAGATCTGGGACAACTATCGGTAAATTAGTTTGGAAAAGTCAATGTGTGTCGCTAGAAGAACAAGTAGTGCTACCTATTCCAAATTTACAACCAATATTTCAAACCCAATTGGAAGTTAGAGACTATTAACGGAAAGTTACAAACTAATTTCCTGAACGTTGTGCATTGATGGACGGCATTTGTATTAATAGTTGTCACTAAATACGCCAATAAAACTAAAATAATATTTAAATAAAACTGTTGTATTCCTTTCAAAACAGCAACGGATGAAACACAAAACCTGTGAGAATTTAAAACACTCTCGCCTTATTTGACACTTCGTGTCGCTGTTAGCGACGCCTTGATAGGTCAGTTCCACATACAGTTTTATCGGCGCCAACCCCAAACTCACGCGGTCAGTGGTCTTCTGAGACATATGTTGGAAAAACACATCGAGTGAGACAAGTGTTGCACTTCCCTGTCAGTTCCGCCAGAGAACAGCACCGGCTGAACGCGAAGCTGCAAGGCTCTCCTCTGTGAGATAGCCAAGTGCCTCACTACGCAGTGGAAGTTTCGCTACTCGAAAAAAGCTGAATCGCTATGCTCGCTCTTGTCTGTTGACTTCCGAATGTCCGTATCTGTCGACTGCATCCTACACAACAACACCTGTCGCCAGGTATCGTTCATTCTTCGTTATTTACCAATTTTCTGAAGCCCCGCTAAATTTCTGCTGGCAGGACATTCCTTCGTTTCTTGCAACTAGAGCTTAACCAAGTCTAGAAAATTACACCAAAGGACAGCGCACCGAATTCGTGCGCACTCAGTTGTAATAATATTTTGCATGAGAACTATTTCTTACTAGGCATTACCATCACCGATCTTTTCTCATTATTCGTGTTTATTACAAATGAAATATATTTTAATGTATAAATAAAATATAGGTTAAACTTTAATTCAGCATAAAATAAGGTACGTATATGCTAACAGATGTATAAAACGCTTCTGATACATGGAATATTTAGGAAACCAACAAATACGTCATACATGGGGTGTTTGTTCAAAGGTTTGATTCAGAAAGTGTGAAGAAACCATGAACATACTATATTACATATCACAGATTATAAAATATCTTGTAATGCCATAATGGAAAAAGCATCACAATTTCAAGCGCGAATGCGCAGACATATTTTTACTGATATGGACAGGGTGTAATAGGGAAAGCAGGTGATAACAATTAAGTAATATACATTAAATATATTATTAAAACAATAACAACAATTAAATACATGTATGAAAAATACTAACGTTGCTACACAGATATTTATTTCATGTAACATTCAAAACTCATTCAAAAGTTTCCCATATGCTACAATTTATTGAGTACCAAGACAATTTGCTCCTTGCTTTCAAGCGCGAAAGCGTTTTCCTGGAAAGTCAGAGGAGCCTTGGGAGTTTGTGCGCAGGTGAGTATTTGATGAGAAGTCAGAATATGTACCAGGGCGGTCTTTACTTGCATTAGGGCGAACCTCATTCCTGCAAACAATAAACACCTCTGTAGTCACACAACGCCTGCACAGCTTAGCAGTTCATTGAGCAGATTGGGGGAGGGCACAAGTTTGACTTAACTCGTTGCAGCAAAGTGGGCTGCAACGAGCAAATTTTCTCATGTTCACAAAGTGGGCACTCTAGGTATAAAGTATTTTACCCTCTAATTGTTTCCAGCATACTTAAATTAAATGGTACGGTAATAATAAGAAACTAAAAACATTAAAAAATATTTTTTTTCCTTTACATTTTTGAGATATATTTCAGAATTTAAATTGCACTTGGCTTTTGGAACAGTGCAGAAATGGTGCCTTAAAATTTTGCATTGGAGACTTTCTCCACAGCCTGGGAGTCTGGAGAAGGTAGGAGGGCGCAGATACTCAAACAGACTGTCATCTATATTAAATTATCATGCATAACGTAAGCGCAGATAGAGCTCAGCCCTTGCCTCAGAATTTTGACGATGAAACTTAGAAGAGATTTTACCAATTATATTACTGCAAATATCACAAGTTCACCCTTGCTTCTCAAAACCTCAGTGCCTCATGGTCGCCCTTGTTATTTACTGACAGTTGGAGAAGGTATGTTTTGCGCAGCTCCTTCCTCTGGACAAGTTTTCACTTGAAAATAAATATGTTTACAATCAAAGGCAAGAACAATCTGTGTCTCATAAACGGTGGCGATTTCTCTCATCTTGTTAAAGTTCCTTTTTTTGAGTGAACTTTACTTGCGTGCTCCAAGTTACTTTCTAGAGATCATACACATAATTTACTGACGGAGATATTTGAGAAATTCTGAGTGTACCTACATTCTATAATGATTTTGGTGAGAGGTTTAAACGTTGTAGTTAAATTATATCTTACCACCAACAGATAGCAATGCTTAGATAGATAATTTTTATCTGCTAGAACCAGCAGTCATTCACAATTGCACTTCTCAAATATTTCTTTAATTACCAATTTTTCTTTCACGGTTATTAGCAAGTAACTTGTGCATTAATACAGGATAATAAAATTTGATGTCTGTAACTCTGTAGTTGAGTAAGTGAAAACCGTGAACAAAATGTACGGGTTATTTTGCATTAGGGCCATCCGTTTGATCTCTGCAGCTTTACGAATCTAGCGTATGATAATATACCATATGACACTACATACATGGTGGCAAAACTTCATGCCGCGATTACTAAAGTTGAAGAGGAGATGATGAATAATGTGCAAGGCAATATTCTGCGGCTTACGGCAGCATGTTAGCGAAAGGACGGTGGATACTTGGAACAATTTAAATTCCGCCCGTCCAGCAAAGTGTCGTGGACCTCTGGTTCCGCTCTTATGCTTGTATCTTAGAGCGTTTCCTGTTAATGTGTAGTGTCATTACATGCTGCATCACAGTATAACTTTACAATACATGATTTACTGCCTTCATCACAGTACTACCTTGTAGCTAGTGTGGTACCCCATCACACGATCATACACTACATTTATGGCGCTGTTGAGACCAGACGGTTGGCCATAATAAAAATGGCCCGAGTAAATTCTTCTCGGTTTCCACTTACCTACGCGATTCCGGTGTTATAGTCCGTTTTTTTTTTTTACACCGCGTATAACCTGAACAGCAAATAGTAGACTTCCGTTTTAAACGACTTTATATCCGCCATCTTTTGTTATATTGCAAATAAAAATATTTTGTGTTACTGACGAAAATATTACAATATAAACTTAATCCCTCACACACACACATGATAACAAAAATAATTGATTTACCTATTTACCAAGGGACCAAAATTTGGCTAAATCAGACCATAGAAAATATTCTATGCTATTTGATTACGATAAAAGATACCCGTAGCTCACAAGGAAGTTTGGGTATTTTCATAATGAGATAAATTAACTATCCCTTACTATTATTTTTCATATATATTTAGTCTTTTAGCGCCACAAAATAAATAGAACAAAATTATTGAAAATTATGCATTTCTGTCAATATTAATCAATTAAAGCATTTTGATATTTTAATTTCAACGTTTAACAGGGCCTGGCTGAATTTCTGAAGTGCAATGTATCGTGACAACTAACGTAAAAGAAACGTCGTGAATAATGGATAAATATCCATGAAATTATTTTCGCTTATAGTGAATGCTTTGGATACAGAGAGATTGGTGAATAATAACTGGCGTGAAATTCATTCTGCATTTACACCAAAATAAAATCAGAGAGGTAAAGAAATTTTATGCTCATACCTATGCAGTTTCTAGGGCCTTCACCGAAAGGAAGATAAGCATATGACGATCTCTTCAGTTTGTTCTCAGCGCTGAACCTTTCAGGATCGAACTTCTGCGGTTCTGGATAAATTTCAGGGTCGGCGTGGATACCAGCGACACTTATCAACACTGCTGTATCTTTCTCAATAATGACTTCAGTTCCAGGTATCTTGTAATCTGATAGGCACTTCCTTTCCAGGAACCCCGTTGGTGGGTATTTACGTAATGTTTCTGTTAAACAAACATTTGCGTTAGTTTCCTTAAATAAATAATACAAAATCAGGTAGGTGAATTTGAAACATGCATCTATGACTACCGACTAATAACAGTTATATTTCGTAGTTTACTGAATATCTTTAAACTGTAAGCTTATTTCTACAGATTTTCTACAGCAATAGCCAAACAAATTCTCCTAAAATGTGTTACACTCAGACGCATGCCAGTGCAGTATTCATACCAATCACACATACATCACAGGCTCGCCAGATTTCAATATTAACAACAATAATTTTATTTTTTACTATTACAGTTGCAACAGAAGCAAAAATGGCTACTGCATATCTTACATATGCACGTAGGTCAGATGGAAGAAGTCACAGATGGAGTAACCATAATCATAAGCAAGGTAACCACATTTACCAAATTAGGAAGTTTAAAATGGGACACACAAAAGAAAGCAGAGATGTTCCTTCTGACCTGAAACAACCATATCGAGGTAGGACATTTCGACGATGGCATCGTAAGACATCTGTCTGTCGTGTTTATCAAGAACTGTTGTTATCGCGTTCCTGAGATTATGCTGTATGTCCTGGTTCTGCGCCAACTCGTACAGACAGAATGTTAAGGCTGTGGACGGTCCTTCAAAGCCAGCAAACAGAAATAGAAAAGCTTGTGCCACTATGTCGTCATCTTCCATCTCTGAAATAAAAGAGTTCACACCTAACGTCAAATAATTATAGTTTAAATTATCACTAGCTTAAAAATAATGTCTATGTTTTCGAATATTGCTGAAGAGTATATACTTCTTTCTTATACACAGAAAACGTAATAAATGTTACATGATATACACATTATATGCTGACGCATATAGGTAAATACTATTGTTCACAAATGATAGTATGAAAACTTTATATATATAGACACACACACATGAGATTCGTTTTTATATACACTGTGTTTGTTATGCAAGACGGCAATGTTGCTATATACCGAAGAAGCTTTCACGACAGAAAAACAGTCGTGCTTCCACATCTGTGCCTTTTTGATTCCCTAGGACACTTACAATACCTATAAATATAGTGAATTTTTGTACAGTAAACCGCCGAGTTACTGGCATCTAGTAGCAGAATATTTCAAGTGGCCCAGATTTTGCGAGCCAGTGATATTTGTACCGAAATAATGAAAATTCAGACTAGCAGAGGAATGTACTTTCGAAAGAAACGCCAAACGAATTCGCTAGTTATCAGCAGTAACGGCTTGTTGGTATAAACATCAGCGAAGTTGTGTCTGTTACAGCCGGAAATACGGTGAGAGTGTTTTTTTTTTTGTTTTAGTTAATCGGGATTGATAACTAAATTTCCCTTTTTTTTTTTTTTTTTTTTTTTTTCAGGTTGCGAAGGAGAGCTAAACTAAACCTAATTCTGAAAACGGCACATGCATCAATGGCTTATGCGGCAGACGAACCCGAAACACGTATAACGAAGGACGAGAAAAAGGAAGGGACAAGCGAAATATCGAATGAAATTGTAGTGGCAAACAAGGTAACGAGAATAATTTCTGAACAGAGAATCAGGATTTTTGTGCGAAATTGTTTCGTAATGTTTTACACGAAAACCTTATGTGGGGGACATTTTCAAGATATATCATACTAAATGATTGTATTCCATAAAACTTGTTACGAATTAGAAATACGAGGATCGTGTTCTCAAATAGCGCATATATTTAGATGGGAATTTAAAGAATAAAATTTGTCAAAGTAAACGTCTCCTAATAAATAAATAACTGCATTATTTCAAGGCGTATTACCTGTTTGTGCGGTGCATATTATAGGAATTTTCTTTATGAAAGCAAGTCAGCAGGATATTCAAATTTCTTTGTTATAAGACACTGAAACGTAGTCGCATGCATAGGGCTCATCTAAAATATTTCCATTAATTCAGAAATTTTAAACATGTAAATAAAAATGAGCCGTGCGGAAAATTATTCTTACGCCTGTTATGTAATATTACAAAATTTTCAATGAAAACAATGTTTAACTTCAAGTTAAGTGGCTTTTAAGGGAAATATCAAATTAAAATTTAGTAGGTTGTAAACTGTAGCTGACGTACGCAGACACTGATATTATAGGCAAAGATAGTTCTGATGCAACTTCACTGCCATGGCTGTTAAATCACCAAGCGAACTTCTGTAGTCCAACCAGTGTTTATGACACACAATGTCACCATCATGCATGAGCAAGGACCGCAGCATTTCGGTTAGATTTCATCTAAGATGGCACAGTGAAATAAAACATGTTGAGGTTGAGTTATTTGGGCGACTCTTAACATCGGAGTCTGGAAATGTGATAAGGGTGAAGCGAGATGAGTATGGTTCATAGCCGGAATGCAAGAGCGGAGGAAATGGAAGACCCCCGATAAACACCCACGGCATCGTCCAACAAGATTCTTAGGTGCGAAAATCCGGGAGTAGCCCCGCTTGGAATCGAACCAGGTTCACCTTTCTGGAAGGCGAGTAATTTAGCCACTGCGCTACCGCGGTCCGCGGTACGAAAATAAAAATATAATGTTCCCTTAATTACTTGAATTAATACTGTGTAAATTTGACTTACGAATATAAACACTTCGTGTACTTACTCATGTCGATATCTTTCTTAGGATATCTGGTATTAATGCTGACATTCCCGTTGTTAATTTCTTGTTGGTATTTCGTATCTTCAGTTTGTATTATTTCTTCGTCTTTGATCTTCATCAGCAGATCTACGAAATCACTCCTCACCTCTCCAGTCTTCCTTCTCTCTGCCACTACATCCCAGAACAAGTTTCGGACAAAATTACTGACATTATCATCGGCGAACTTCATCCTCAACAACTTCGGCAGAGTCGGAGCAATGAATGCCACACCAGCAATAACTCTCTTCGCGAAGGTATCTAATACTGCCAGATTCCTGAGCACAGACCGGAACTTACTCTCAGGGTCTGCCAGTGTATTGGCGTTTACGCCAAAAGCACACGATGCAATGACGTCAGTGCCGTACCTGGCGGTACACTCCTTTACATCAACAACGCCACCTGAGAGCACAGAAGATACAATAGATTCTTTTGCAACTTAAAATATAAAACATACTGAAACTGCGTCATTATCATATATCTGAATCAAACTCGTGAATGATATTTGTCAGATTTTAGATCATTATTAATTCGCTACGTATTGCTTGAGAATAATACTAAATTTTACGTTATTTAAGTCAATTTAAACGAGTTCCTTGGATATAATTGTAGCATGTCACTAAGGAATTAGGGTACGTTAAATGCACACATATTCAAATTGCCACATTAGAAATTTCTTCAGAAAAGAAAATATAACGCAATGAGTAATGCTATAGCGATTGATGTATTAAGATATTGGCAGTAATAAGCTTATTTGTACTTGGTGGGAAAGGAGAGTTTTATTCAATGATTAGTTATCAGAAATCATGCGACAGTTGGATAAGAAAACCGAGAGAAACGGATTTCTAAATGGCAAATGAGAAGGATGAGAGAGAAAAGAAAACAGAAGGGAAAAATTGATGTCCATAGACAGGAAATCTGTCAGACATGTATTTGTTTTATTGCAGATTATACAGAATGTTTCACTCTATCCCGGCCCCTGACATTTGCTAGTAATTCTCAAAATATTTATATTAGTGTTATGAATTTTGTGACGGAGACACTTTTGTGTTTGAGAATCAAATTGATGTCACAGCAATAGTTGGGAATGGTTGTCATTATCATCATTGCATGGCTACACACGCCCTCGATATTACAAAGTTAGTCACCAAAGCATCTGAGGAAGCATCAACAATTTCCCATCGAATACTGTATTACAGTTCCATGATATTCCGTGGCTTATTACGAAAGACTTTTCCTTTCAGCATGTCCTATAGGAAGAAATCCAGTACGGTTGGTTCAGGCTATCTAGTCAGCTAAATTCCTTGGAAACGACATGATATACAAAGGAGGACACAATTTCCCTCATGCTGGCGTTGGAAGTGTGGCAAGTGAAACCACTCTGCCGAAAATAGCTAGCAAATAATTTTTGCATCGTTCAAGTGATTCAAATCGCTTGGAAAAAATTCTCGTGTAGACATTGGTATCCAGTGTTATGTTGAAACAGAAAAAGACAATAATACTGCACCTTGATAAAGAGCACCACATTGCTATTATTTAATGATGGTAAGTGTGTTGTATGCATGGCACGGGAATTCTCAGAAACCGAAACCAGGTACTGTGGGAATTAAATACTCCACTGAGATGGAACCACGCTTCGTCTGGGAACCATATGTAGTCAAGGATTTCCGGATCCGCAATGAATAACTTCTGGAAACAACACAATAACCGACTCTTTTAGTTTTGTCGGGAGGTTTCAACTGCACCACAGCAGTATCTTTAATTGTATTTCTTTTTGTAGCTCGTTGACATGTGCTTGTACAAATTCCCATACTCTGCAACTGCCTACGCAATGAATTATGTGGTGACATAGAAATTTGTTTCTTAACTCCTGCACAGTTGCGCCTGGCAGTTTTGAACGTCCTCCCTCACGCACATTAAACAGTGCTCTCCATGTTTACAGTTGCTCACCAAATATTGAATGGAAAGCACTGCATTTGGTTTCTAGTCTCCAGAATGTGCAACAAATTTGTGGTGGTATGGCCTTATGGACTTCATTTTCCAGTATGTACGGACGAGAAACACACGTTGCTCCGCTGGTTACCGACTCATTTTGTTCCCGAACAAACACGAACCACCGTCTGGTGCATCACAACAGCAGGGACAATAACTCACTCTGAGAACACTCGTCAGTACAGAAGGTATTTAACAAAGAATCCTTCTAGATGCACATGCATAACTACGCAAGGGTTATAGGGACTGTGGCACTACCTCCATCGTGTTTCATATATACCAAGATAGGCCTGTGGCAGGTTTATCTATACCATAACCAATAGTTTGATAATTATATGCAAATAGCAGAGGCCAAGAGCGAGTGAAACAACCTGTAATTACGATTAAATTATTTAAGCGCGAAATGAAGAATGGAGCAATATTAGCAACTAAATATTAAAATATATTCTAAGAAATGCCTGCAAAGTTAAATACTTAAAGTAACAAACCTGACGATGCTTCCTTTGCCAGATACGTAGCCAAGTGCTTCCCACACTCGTCTACCAAGTAGAACATTGTCCTCATCCTCCCAGAGGTGAAGGTCGGAGTGAGCTTCATCCTGACGTGCCTCCACTTCCTAACCTTCATAGAGGCCAAGTTTCTTGCGATGAGCGGATCGGCGTCCTGCTGAATCGAGAAGGTCCTTTCCAAGAAGATGTGTGCATCCTTCACGAGTATGGTCTTCACCAGGTCAAGGTCACGGACGACGAGCAGTGGCTTGCCTAATAAACTGAGCCCGAAGAATGGTTCTCCAGCCATCTGCTCGTACTTCTTGAGCAGTGCCATGGCGAGGTTCTCCCTCTGCAGCAGGACACCGGGTAGACTGCCGAGGAATGGCCACTGGCTGCTGCTGCGTACTCCTCGCTTCTCCCAGTAGTTGAAGTTGCGAGTAGCGAGATAGTAGAGCAAGGCCAGGACCACCGACACGAGGATGGTATCGGCCAGCAAGGAGTTGAATATCACCACCATGGTGCAGTGTCTTCTCTCACCACTGACAATATATACTGGTTACTCCGCAAAGAAGAATATTCCTCAAACATATGTCTTTAATGCTAGTACGACATTTTCTGTGATAATTGTAAACAGTTACAAGAATTATCAGTCATTATGGACAGGAATAGAGCACTAATATTTTCCTTCATTATACATATGTACATCATTATGTCCAGAAGAAATAATCGTGCTATTACAAGGGAAATGCACTAAATCCAAAATGCGATAGTATTTTAATATTAGCAATAAGCTCAAAAAATTTATTCCGAGAAAATGCACTTAGTCTGAATACATCACACATACTCAAAAATGAAACACCACAAAGTCCGGCATAGGCACAATGTTGTCAGGGGGAAATAATCAAGAGCACTAGTTGCCTTTTGCATCTGCACTTTAAAACATATCTGAGCTATTTTAAAAGCAGAGTTCATTATGTCGAAAATTGATCATGTAAGTCAATTAAAGAGATTAAGTTAAGCAGTGATAGATACTGTTCAATACAAAAAAGAGTTAATGTGCCTTTCTGACGAACAAAATGTGCAATGTAATGAGTGAATGAAGAAAGATGGTTTAGCTAACTGTGCAGCAATTTATGAAGTAGTAGAAGGCGAGTGATGCATTTATAAGTGATATGCATTACCAAATCATTAAATACATGTCATAATTTGAGGCAATGCTTTAATGGATGAGCCTTGTAAGAGTTTAAACAACAGCGTAGTGAATATAATAGACTATTTCAGTGTGCCAGGGACCAGTACAACACTCTAAATGTAACTATAATAATGAAGCAAAACCTACACCACGACGTATAACACAGAGTATGTGTGTTTTATAAATGGATTGATTTTGTGTTAACTGGATCTAATTTATTGCAACAATCGTTTTCCGGGATCCAGAACGTAATGCGATCTCCAACCATCTGATGTTCATCGATTAACAGCGAACAGATTTGGATGTTTTAAAAGGTACATTGCAAAAATCGTAACTAATCAAAGAACAAATGGTCCCTGAATCCAATAAAGCTGCTCAGTTACTTGATCGGAAATGATAACAGGAACGTACAGCAACCCATATGTACATTCAAAACTCAAAGTATTTATTGAATGACTCCCAACTGCCTGTGCCCTCTGGGGGCACTTAGCCTCCATATGTCCCCTTTGCTTGCAAAAATAACAAACAATTTCCTGTGTCTTCCTTTCGACAACCATTTCCCATTACCGGTCTGAGTATACCACGTAAGAGTTTGTATTTTATCATTGGCGGTATCCTCATGGATTACAGGAAAAAAAAGCGTTCTTATGAAAACATTCTTTAGCTACATGATTCATTTTCCCACAAATAATGCAGTACTTTGTTATTCCCCATTTTCCATCTTTCCTATTTTTTTTTGCTCACTTTCGGAATCAGAAGTAAAATCCGGCGAGGTCCGCTCTACTCCAGTTACTGACGATATGAGCTGTTTCACAGTAGCGGGTTTTTCGGAAAAGGCAAAAAATCGGCTATTTTGTAAAACTAAATTGTAAAACATTATTTGAGTAAAATAATCTTCTTCACGAGGGTAACCAAGACCCCCAACTAACAAAATAATCTTCTTCACGAGGGTAAGACCCTTTTGAAGACCCAAGACCCCCAACTAACCCCATTATTCCTTGCACAAAATCTTGCATACTCTGTGCAGTGTAGCTGTTTCCTATCTGTTAATTGTATCCGCATTTTCATGACTGATACGTCACAAGGAAACCTGGTTAACACATGTTTTCATTAATGTCTCAATCCCCCAATTTTCCTCCATAGCCTGAAATAAAATTGGTTGTACAACATCCGGTACCTTAAATGCCACGGCTGCGTATATAACTGCCTTTGAGCAACAATTTAAGGAAATAATTGATTGTAATAGTACAAACAAATTTTACTCAAGTTTCAAATCCTCCAACCTAGGTAATTTGGCAGATAGTTCAGACGGAACATGTCTCAACGATTTAAGAACTTGGTTCGACCCACCAAATGCTGCAGCAGCGCTGTTTTCTCCTTCATTACTACCTCGCACCCGGGCCCACGTTCTTATCCTTAGTTCGGCGATCACTTCTGACTCATCCGCGGTCTCCCCCTGCCTCCGATACCAACTGCGCCAGAGCCGGATTGATTAATTTATGTATCCATCCTGTCGCCATTGTTAAAATGGAAAACAATACAACATACACAATAAAGGTCAACACCCCAAACCACTGTCCAGAGATTTGATGTTTCCTGACTATTGTCTTAGACGCAAAACAAGTCATGTGTCTTTGCAATATTACAGAAATGACAACCACAAATCAGAAGAAAAAAAAACAGTGCGGGGCAGCCTTGCCACGCCCTTCCAAAGAACGGGGCAGCCTTGCCACGCCCTTCCAAAGGGCGGGGCAGCCTTGCCACGCCCTTCCAAAGGGCGGGGCAGCCTTGCCACGCCCTTCCAAAGGGCGGGGCAGCCTCGCCACGCCCTTCCAAAGGGCGGGGCAGCCTCGCCACGCCCTTCCAAAGGGCGGGGCAGCCTTGCCACGCCCTTCCAAAGACGGGGCAGCCTTGCCACGCTCTTCCAAAGGGCGGGGCAGCCTTGCCACGCCCTTCCAAAGGGCGGGGCAGCCTTGCCACGCCCTTCCAAAGGGCGGGCAGCCTCGCAACGCCCTTCCAAAGGGCGGGGCAGCCTCGCCACGCCCTTCCAAAGGGCGGGGCAGCCTTGCCACGCCCTTCCAAAGGGCGGGGCAGCCTTGCCACGCCCTTCCAAAGGGCGGGGCAGCCTCGCCACGCCCTTCCAAAGGGCGGGGCAGCCTCGCAACGCCCTTCCAAAGGCGGGGCAGCCTTGCCACGCCCTTCCAAAGGTACGTACAGCAGTTTTCTCTAATTTTCCTTTATGAAGAAGCCTAACTTTATATTCCATTCATCTCCCATTCAGAGAAGGACAGTATATGCGCTCGATTAATATATGAGGAGACGGCATTGTAAAATAAAAGCAACTCCGTTATTTTTGTGAGTGGCTAGCTACAAACAGTACAGTGTCACGGCCCACCAGTTACCATATGAGAAAGAAACGATCGTAATAGATCTTACTGAAACACATTTGTCAAGATATAGCCAGTTTACACGAACTCGTTTCTTGAACTTGCAGTACACATTATGAGAAACGATCGTAATAGATCTTACTGAAACACATTTGTCAAAATATAGCCAGTTTACACGAACTCGTTTCTTGAACTTGCAGTACACATTATGAGAAACGATCGTAATAGATATTACTGAAACACATTTGTCAAGATATAGCCAGTTTACACGAACTCGTTTCTTGAACTTGCAGTACACATTAAAAGTTTATGACCACGCAAGGTGTAAACGAAAGCCCAAACTTTACACGATATAGGACATAAATCAATAACATAAATAAGAAAACACTGTGAAATCATTTAATTCTTCTCAAAAAAAATACTGAAAATTAGGTATCCGACGAACGTTTGATGGTGTTTTTAATAATTTTTTTTTTTCACATGTGTATTATGCTCCTGACTTCAAAAATAATTTATTGTATTTGATAGACATGCCTTTGAAATGCCCGACTGGGTTGAAATTTCTCGTTGTTACGTTATGTTCTGTAATACGTTCACTTTTTTCGCCATTTTACGCACAACGGCAGGGAACTTCCCCTGCAGCTGTATGTCTCGAAATGGATGGCACTAATCGGTGAATTTATAGTTTACCGGCAACAAACCAGTAATGCTATAATTTGAATGGAAAGAGAACTAACTAACGCCGGAAACCCAATCTCGCTAGCTCAACTCTTAAGAAACAGTCTAGTTGTCAATTTTGGCGAATTTATTGCTAACTTTCCTTACAGTGAGAAATCAATAAAAAATAAAAATCTTGCTTCCAAATTTATTCTGGCCACTGTTTGTTTTTCTCTTTCTAGTGTATTTATAAAGGGGGGGAAAAAAAAAAGCGTTACCCTTAAATAGCTGTAGAGTCGTGTCTATAGAACTTTCTACACAAAAGAGAGTTATGCATTCCTTTCAAAAATCGTAACTTACAAACTATTTGACCTATTTCAATAACTTAATAATAATGCTTGTTTTGACAATAACAATGTTAAAAAAATTGTATAACACAGATTGCAGCATAAGCTTTACAGCAGAAAGGTATTTTAACAAATTTACTAATAGTCGTAAACTTTTGACGGGTACTGTAAATACTAAGTGTGCAATCACGATTTAAATGCGTAAAAAACCTTAGGAAACTTACTTTGCACAGTAGGCCGGGTTAAGTAAACTAAATTGTGCATTGAAATTGATGTAATACATAGGCCTACCAACGCTCATGCAAACATGCCGGTGGAAAAATACAGCAAGTGTTGATAAATTATTTGTAAATAGTGCAATGTGGCATTAAAATAGGCATTTTAATACAGCGATACGTATTCTTACAAGATGGAAAATTTGAAAAACGAAACTTGCCAATAGTAATGTTGGCTTACATTTCATTCATAATCGCATTAATGCAGAGTCCAGGAGTGTATTTTCATTTAAATAAAAGTCTAAATTAATCACGAAGGCATATCGTTGATTACTTAAGCAATACAATCAGAACATAACAAAATGGTTAAAAACTAAACATAAGTAATAAAAATAAAATGATTTATTGTGATGTTAATGTTATGATAATTTTGCTGCCGACATACCCGCCAAGTTTTCTAAGATATTTATGGCATTCTCATCTCAAGGTTCACTTCATAGATACGTAAAAAGTGTTCGTGTGCCCTTGTTAACATTCCCATACATGAATGATTTTGAAATTCCGGTACAGTTGCGTATTTGAATCCTCTCGGCAACAGAGACAATACGACCAAATTCTAAGCTTAATTCACCATATGACACCGTAATGGCAAATAAATAATGCTCCATACTGGTTGGTCCAATATATTAACCTGTGGTTGGGTAGTTGGCTCTTATTTAGCTAAGCTGTCACTATATCTGTTTTGGATTATTCAAGCATTTAAAAAATTGGCCTTCGTTCAAGCACTTTCTACACACATCACCACAACCACCAGCTACGCGGAAAATGTTTGTCCATATGCATCAGCCACAGTGGTTTCGGAGTTGGTCTAAGGATTATTTTCCTGTTGTTTTGCGCTTCTGTAAATGCAATGAAGGCTGATAATATCCAAGGTTAGACACCACTGGGAATCAAACGCAACGTCCCTTATTACCTTTGAAGGATTCAACTTACACTGCAAATTTATTCTTCTTGTTCTTATACACTAAATCGTCTCGCCTAGCTTCCAAAATAATTTTTAGTAGTCTACGAGTAAAACACTTTCCTTTGTAATAAATACGTCTTGTATATATATATATATATATATATATATATAATATATATACTATATATATATTACACATACATATATATATATATTACACATACACACACTGGTACGTAACGAAGATAATGTGATAATACCATGGGTTTGCTTCCGGCACAAAAATTAAATTAAGCTTATTGATATATTCTGGCAGAATATGAATGCTGAAGTTCCTAAGTGAAAAGAAAAAAACCAATGAAGATAATTATATATTCTGAGATTTGAATTTGCTTACATACGTTATTAGCTAATATTTCATACATTATCAATTTAAAAGTTTTCCAGCCAAGAGAAATGATATACGTGTATAGTTTCGCCGAAGAGAAAAATAACTTTCAAAGCATTGCGCTGGTATAATAAGAAACATTCAGTTAAAGTATAACGAAAATCATAGAAAGTGAATTACGTTAGCACGGAATCTCTGAAGAAGTTACGCAGGACGATAACGGGACAAACATTTGTTGGCTAAGATTATGGGTAGAGCCACGAGTATTTCGCGGATTCGTTCGGAGGCTAGGTAGACTCCAAACACTTGTTCTTCTCTCCTACTGTTGTGATTGGACGACTGTTCTATAGACACGCCCCGTTTAACTGCCAGTCAGCAGGAAGCAGTATTGTAAGCGAGAGTTTAACATCTACTCCTATACAGAGGCCTCACTTGATCACAGCAACCAATAAACAAGCAATAATGTCTCGAGTGTATAGAGGGCTGTCCAGCCTAGCTTTCTGCCAACTCAATCCGCGAATTACTTGTGGCTCTAATGATGGGTTATGCATATATTATTTGATTTGGTGTAGGTACGAAACAAAAGTGAACTAAAAAAAGTTAATATTGGAGTCATATTGGTACTTTATCACGGCTGTAAACGAGTCCGCTACACCGTAACAAATATAATTTAATCAGGTATAATTAGTTTTGAATGAAATACTTATCACAAAAGATAATGCTTTAAGAATTCTCTGGAATTAATAGCTAGGATGTTTGTCTAACATATAGACACTATTTCATGATACAATGTTTTCTTTCAGGTAGTCTATAGCTTATGTGAGCCAAGAATGTAAACAAATAAATGATTCTCAAAGGAATACTAAAAAAAAAAAAAAAAAAAATTAGTTCTTGAAGCAGAAAGCAGGGGATAACACATAACACTGGAATGACAATAGCTCTTTTAATGAAGTGGTTAAAAGACACACCTCATTTTATTAATGTATGCTGTGACACGCATATAACACTTTAACAAAAATTACACACAATCAACGTAAAGCCACAAATATTTATGCGAGACGTGAACTTATTAACCGCGGTCTGGTAGTGTGCCTACGGTGAATGTCGCTCTCGCCCTAACGCCGCAGCTGTGCGCGCGGGACTTCTATCTAGTGGGTGTTGTGTTGGAGCTGTCTGTGGGTTTCCTCTGAGCTCTCCTGCTTCGCCGAGCGATGCGTTCTGTCGTTGGGACTTTGGTTTCGTTTACGGTCTTGTCTTCAGAGAAGACGGCCACTCACAGAGTCTTAACTAAGTGCGATGGCTTCTGTCATTCCTGTACCCGCTCAACGACCCATTCCCACATACAACCATTATCTGATAGGCGTATGGATATCCTGTGTTTTAAGTTTTACCTTGTTTGTCCCAGTAGCTGCGAACACGTCAACCATCTACGAAGACTCCGTACTATGTTACATTCAAGACTCTGATGCGCCTTTATATGCAGCTCGTTTCCCGTTTGCAATGTCACTCCGCCGAAGATAAGCATCCACTGAACTGCGTCCATTCATATACGATCAAGTGGTAACCCCTTTATACAACTGTATATAATAATGACGCATTAATCACGTACTATGAAGATATGAAAAAACAATTGTGTTTAATTATTTAATATCTCATGCCATGTCATTTATCGTCAAGTTGTTTTCCAACACAGTTTGTTCAGTCATGCTGAGCTTAATTTAATCGTGGTGACAGTGGAAAAATACTGTTTCCTCAACACTTGCATTAAAACATGCCGTGTAATTTCATTAATGCCAGTGATATGACATAAATTATGTTTCTCGTAATGTATTGTAACCATGACTATCAGATTCCTTTATCAACTCCCAAGGCGTTATCAGTAGCGAGTCATTTTATATCTGAAAAAAACGAACATAAATAAGTAAACAGCCAGTGAGCCCGAAAAACAAATGCGTAAGAAATAATAACAAGGAGAAGTAGAGTATATTGGAGAGAATTCGTTGGCAGGTCCTTATATCGGGGTCTTGGAAGCTGACGTGTGGGAAACGAAGTGATAATGGAGCAGCGCCAGAATGCAAGAGCGGGAGAAACAGGAGTTCCCGGAGATAACCTGCCGGACTAGCGGCATCACCTGGCTCAATACCCGAGTGCAAGAATCCGGTAGCTGGCCCGCCAGGGGAACAGAACTCGGTTCGCCTTGGTGGTACGCGAGCGCTCTATCTGCTCCCCCACCGCTCCTTGTCCCTGCCTGGTCACGAAAGGAATTGGAAGAGAAGACAGATATGGCTCTGTCCATGGTTGAAGAGTGGGCTGGGAGGTTCAAAATGGACCTCTCAGTAGATAAGATCAATGCAATTCTGCTTAAGGGCAACCTCAAGCGAAACCCCGTGATCAGGTTTACGGGCAGAGTGATCAGGATGGTCACCAAGGTGAAATATCTCGGTGTCATCCTGGAATGTCGTCTGGCGTTCCATGCCCATGTCCGCTATGCGGTGAATAAAGCCGTCAAGATGTTTCACCGGCCCAGGGTGGTTGCAACTGCGAACTGGGGGCGGATATCGGACGTTGAAGTTAATGTATAAGTCTGTGTTCCTGCCCATCCTCACGTGCGCGTGTGGGGTGTGGCACCCGGAGGCGGAGAGGGTCCATGGTAAGAGAATCATCAATAGTGCTCAAAGAGCTGCACTTCTGGGAATTACCAAGTCCTATAGGACAACTTCTAGAGATGCTCTCCAGCTTATTGCTGGAGAGATCCCTCTGGATCTGCTGATGGTACAGATGGTACAATCTCTCGTAGGAGAAAACGGGGTGTTATCCCCACGGCTGAACTGAGGGAACTGAAGGAAGCCACATTAGCAGCTTGGCAGACCAGATGGGACCTCAGTACCAAGGGTCGCTTAACGCACGGTTTGTTTCCGTGTGTAAGGGAGAGACAGAGACTGGAGAAGTGGCTCGATCTGGGTCACTACTCCGTCCAGTACTTAACCGGTCATGGAAACTTCCGATGTAAGTTGTCCTCCCTGGGCCTTGTTGGGGACCCCATGTGCGTAGTGTGTGGTGTGGAGGACACCTCCACCCATGCACTCGAATCCCCCAAAGTGGAGGACCTTAAAATTAACTTTGAGGGAACCCATAGACCTCTCCATCTCGGGCGCATGCTTCGTGACAGGGACACTACTAGGATCTTGTTACAACACCTAACAAGGATCGGCAAAAGAAGGGAGGAATTTTACTTCTGGTGGTCTGGCCCTCGGTTGAGTAGGGACTTGGACATGTCGGAGGTGGACAACGGGAAGGATGAGACTGGGATAGATGCTGTGAACCTCAATGGGTGACCACATCTTCCTAGTCATAATCTTGGAAGAAGGGGTGGCCCTTGTGACCCCCTACCACTTGCAGAATTAACAGAACAAATACCTGTAATGGTACATGGGAGAACCCCCTGTGTATCCCCCTCCAGGACAGAAGAAAAACTGAATAGGGGAACAAGAGCTGCCCAGGTCTACGTCTATAACGAGAGTTATAGACCTAGAACCTTACAAAACACATGGACAAGGGTCTCAAGAACGGGAACCACCTGGTTGGCCGTGTACATGGAGCCTGGTTGTGTTTGTGCGGGAAGGCTTTGCTCGTGTTACTTGTAACATGAGCAAGCTCAAACGCGATAGCAGACGAAGAACAGTCTGTGCCATGTCCCGAGACCGGGAGGTATTGTCAACGGGAGTACCAATGGAGGAGGTACGGACCGATCAGCCACGGAATACCGAGGCTGAGAGGGAAGTCTTCCTCCACAAGGTTCTCACGAGGAAATCAATGGCAACACCTGAGGAAGTGAAAACTATTGATTATTGACTGGCCGGATTAAAAGAACATGGTTGATGCCACTGTACAGGCATGGCCTGCACAGTCGGATCCAAGCGACCCACAATGGCTGTACAACGAGCTGATCAGGGGAGCGATGCTGACGAAGTTGGAAGACCCAACAACGTTGACATCTGCTTTGCCCTTGTTATAAGAAAAATGGAGGGGGGGATAGGGTTCAATCCCCTAAGATGGAGACCGTGGACAGGCTTGTCGCCCAGGCAGGCCTGCCAAACAAACCAGCAGAGTTGGTCACTCTAATCAAAGAATGTTTTGGCGTAGGGGCGAAAGATTCAATGAATCTGACGCCCTTCAGGATGCTATCCGTACATACGGGAGGCGTACTTTTTATTACAGTAAACCCTTCAATGGGTACACTGTGGTCAGGTACTAGTCCTCGGAAGGAATCCTACCACTAGTTTGGATACGCCACACAGATGTCTCCCTTGGGACGGGCCTGGCCAGGTGGAGGAAGGATCTGGGAGGAATGATCGGAGAGTTTAGGAACTCTCGATCTGGAATGGAGCTGATACAAGGAAATGGAAACCGAATTCCTTCCCATTGAGCCTCCAACCACCTGGCCAGATAAAAATACCGATCAAGTCTACCCCTCAAATGACGTGATTCCACAGAGCAAGGCTCTGGCATTATTTTTACCGATCAGACAAAGATGAATGTACCTGCTTGATTTTTTTTTTATGTTGGACAATTGGAAAGTGAGATGTGCGCAGCGATGGTTTTGTATGTGTCTGTGTATGCATGAGTGCCGTTACGAAGTGCTTTTTTGAGTTTAGAGACACGCTCCTTGCATCTGGGGGTGAGGTGGAGGGGGATGTTACTTGTTACAGGATATCCCCCGAAACTAAGTCCTGCACAACCCAGGTGCACTGAGCCGAGAAGGCAGTTATGGGAATACCGTCATGCTTAACTTCAAACGAGTAAGGATATGCGCAGTCGCGGAAAGTAGTCAGTTTGTGTGAGTGAGTAGTTTAGTGTAGTTTTTCTTTTTACATTTCGGACAGCATGGCGGTTTCAAAATTGCAAAGTTCCCGGTGGTTACCTGAGATCAAAAGAGCCGATTTAGCTTTTTGTTTGTGGGGACTAACGTAGCTTGGTTAGAAAGTGGCGGTCCAGGTATGACCTTTTAATAGGTATCGGCCACCTGGAGGGGAGGTTTGGTGAGGCCAGCGCCGGTTCCACAAGAAACTTTTCTACCCCACCGCGGCCATTGAAGTAACAGCCATAGTAGACATGAAAATGTTCAAGCAGGTTCATTAAAACCAAAATAATAGAATGACGTAAACAGATAAAAGAAAATATCAAATAGGTGTTTTGCGGTTAGCTGATGACTTTAGAAATCATTGGTAGCTACACGGGAAATGATGTTCCATTTTTCAACGCTATAATAAAGTAAGTGAGTGAGTAAAGAGTCTTGGGTGGCTCTTAATATCGAGATCTTGAGGACCGATCGCCATAGTAAAAAATATAAAAGTCTTTGGACAGTCGTAGACATAGCCACTGTCCGTGCGCATCTGAAAACAAGATAATTATATACACAATATTTTTTCTGGTTTATTTTAGGATGCAAAATTACTCACTGAACAATTAAAATAGGCGAGTTCATGTAGGGTCAATGCAAACTATGAAACACGTATTTACCCATTATCCTAGGTGAGTTTAGGGGCTTTGTTAGGTTGAGTGATATTTTGAACAATATGTTACCGATGTAAATAATGAACTTATTTTCCTCTAAACGAATGCACAAAACTGTATGAAGATCTCGAAAGTTTAGAGGGTAGGCAGGTCTGGTGCTCTTGTTGACAGATATAACATTAGGGATGGAACCAGCAACATTCTGAAACACCATTGAGACTCTTACAAATAAACACGTTTATTAACCAAGACTCAAACCCAGATCTCATCGAACCGGAAGCCGGCATGCGTACAACTGCATCAGCGAGGTAAAAATTGGAACTTCAAGTACGGATTTAATTAGCGTAACACTTTGGTATACAGAATTCACTAATAAGAAATAATTACAGGGCAGTCTTTCTGAAAATAAGCACGTAATCACGGTAATCTTGTGAGCTTACATGGACTACTATAGCGCTGCTTGTGTGTAAAATTATGTGTAATAAGTGCATGGTTTCCCGAAACTGGATATTAGTGTTTCATTTTCTCACATGGATTTATATTACAAAAAGGCGGCCAAAAGATGTTCTTATATGTATTTTTGATGCTTCTCATGAATACTGACAGCGTAAAATTTTTGGTTAAATATTGTAAATTTTTTTATAGACGTATCATAAGTATCTAAATTACTTATACTACTGCTGTCATTTAAAAATTCCTGGTCCACTTAAAATATGAAAGTTTATATTTCCTACTATAGCACTAATTGCATGAAAACCTTGGTGCGACTCGATGATTGGTCGCCGAGATAGATGGCATAATAACCCGTTTTCTCATTTATTTATATCTTCTTAAACGGCGGACAATATTTTATGTCTTAGCAAATACAATATTTTTCACAGATACTGCCAATATATACATTTCAGTTGAAATGATTGAGGACATTGTTGGGACCACAAATGGCATGCAGTTTGAATGGCAATGTAAAGGGCACACTCGCCAATCCAGGCCGTGTGCGAGCCAGACTCCAAGAAAGGGGAGTTGTGGAGGTCCGGCCCAGCAACGGCCAATCTACGTCAGAAGAGAAGATTTTAGTATAAATATGACTGCAAACCGCCTGCTGACCCCCGCTCTCTCTACGGTCCAATATCGGCGACGATCAGAAGACGCATCCAGAGGTGACATAGACGCGAGGCGCCACTTGTCCCTGGGTCGTAGGTCTGGTGGTCCTGATTCTAGACCAGGCCGCTATCACCCACGTCAGGAGACGTCCTGACACCACCACATATCCACTGCACGGCATCAGGAGGACCCGGAGGAGTTTCGGTCGATCCGATCTGAGCCAGTGGTAGGTGTGCTTGCAGTAGGGTGCAAGGTAGAGTGATAGGGAAGTTACGGGAATAAAATATAGAACTAAAGTAAAAGATAAAGTTAATTGTTTACCGGACAACGAAGTATAACTATCTGAATATTGTTTGCATACTTGTATTGTGAAACGATCAGTATCTCAATAAATCGTTGTTCGTACTGTTTGTTGGAGTTAATAATTACGGTAATATTAGAACGCCCGTAATCAACCCCAGTGGAGTTACAGATGTACGAAAAGGATATTAATGAGGCGATCTTAGAGTTGCGAAGGAGAGATAGATGCAAGTACCTCTCGCAGCAGTAAAACTGGGACACGTTTGTCGTCTTGTGTCAGCCAGGCTTGGTGTAGTCACCAGCCTTAGAATTCAGTAGGAAAGGATATCGGCTGACTAAGCAAACGCAACCACATACAACTTAGTAACCTAAAATATATTCATGGTTGTTAAGTAGAATATGCGTGACTTCCCCTTTAAGTCCAATCAACTAAGATGGAACACAAAACTATAATGTGTTTGCATGCATTTGATGTTAATACAAGTAAAACAAAAAAACAAAAAAAAATGTTATAAAACAATATTCAATGTAGTAAGCATGTCATATTATAGGCCTCAGGAAATCTTGAAAATATTACTTTATAATAGCAATGAATTCTTTCAACAGGTCACCAAATTACACTAAAATATTTCCGATGTCAAGGCCGTGAGCCGCTCCTAGAGCGATTCATTAAGACGTTAGAAGCTCATAGTACCTGGTAATCAGACGCCAAAAATCTCCTGACCACGCTTCTAGTTAACATGAACAAATTTTTTTTAATTTGCTTAAGAACTACCCTCTCAATCAACGGCCTAAATAGTACTTTAATAGAATCAGGCTGAGCCATGAACAATTGTCAAAATACTGCTCTCAAGATCTCTTTCACGAATACAGTAGTAGAAACTGGGGCTACATATTACTCAAATAGATTACCGCAAAAATAATTCTGACGAAAGCTGAGTGTATTAACTACTTTTTACCTGTGGTGGATGTCACCGAAATATGTGTGTCGTTCTTTTTTTAAATGATATATTTGACCAGTCTCGTACAGTAGTCCTTGGCAACTTCGACTTGAATCCCATCCATTGCATACCGGGCACGATTCCCGGCGGGGTAGTCATGGATTTTTTGACTGTGCTTGTGCTGTTTTCCCGGGGGTCTTTATTTTAATAACTAATTATTTTTTGCGATCGCTTTTTGTTAAGCACAAAACGTTTTTTTCTCCATTAACCAAAACATTTTTCGACGACTCAAATCATGGTGTATTTACTATTTCACCAATAACTATTTTATAATTTTAAAAAAATTCTGAAGGTCAGACTTTTGAAAAAAAATTAATTATGCATCACGCATTCTAGCACGGGTTCTACCCCCCTTTGGATTGTTAGGATTATCGATTTGATATCAAATTGATATAAAAAGGGTTAATCCATAATCCGATCTTAATCGGATGCAATATTTTTAATCCAATAGGATTAATTCTTAAACCTATCAAATAAATTTGACCGAATAAGTTTGATGAAAATGTTTGATCAAATTTATTTGATGGATTTTTTTTAATGTGTGCTAAGTGTGTAGTTTGGTGTAATAGTGTGCTAAGGGACGAATTTATTATTTTCTTTCTTTCTTTTTGTGGATTGGGGAGCAGCTCTGGTATATGTTGACGGTCGGAGCTCTAGTATCGTACTGAGTTGTGGCGTATTGGGGGAAGGTATGTATATAGGGGAGCGATGTTCACCCTCTGAACTCTGGCACTCGACTGAGGAGTGGCTGTGTTGGAGAAGAGGCATATATAGGTACTATTTTTTAGAATATTTCGTCTGAGAGGTGATTGAGAGACGTGCTGCGCGGGTGCTGGTTGATTATCGACTGAGTTATACATATGCGAGAAGTGTGTTATGAAATAGCAATTAAACGAAAAGAGAGATGAATACGTCCAAAATGTGATTTCACTAACCTGTGTCCTGTATGCTTGCAATACAATTTACATGAGCGAAATTAATGGAAATACAAATTTCAAACGAACACAACTACATGAATAACCTGATCTCATAAAGATACAAGTGCTAACTCACTAAACGATCACAACTACGAGAATCTCCAGGTGACATAAAGAAAATTAATTAACGAACTACAACACAGTATAAATGTCCCTATAAATTAAACGACAGTCTTTCTAAACACAACAACAATGTACAAATTACACTACTATATGCCTCAGAGTTGTACAATGTTCATTAAATGATCTTATAACACGTCCGTCCGCTGGTGAATGAATGATGTCAGTATAGGATTTGTGGACTCCTATAAGCTGTTTCGAGTGCCGCTTGGCAGGCGACCTATAACAATAAAATCTTAGCGAATCCTGTAATTAAAACTCATAGAGGAACTTCTGGAACAGAATCTACACATCAAACGACGATTATTAGAAAATAAATTAATTTATTAACACACATAAACAAAAGAAAACATTTAATGAGAATCGTGATTTTAATATACATCCATTCGCTCAGGAGGTCGCTGCAGCACTGACTTGGATATACCACTTACGCCGAATTATAAGCTGAACGAGGTGTTGAGAGCAAACAGAACCAGCGTGTGTCTCAGCCTAAGTTTGATTACAGATTGACCTGAAAAACTATGAATACAACTAACTAAATTAATTACAGAACCAATCTCCCTACTTTTATCGATTTATTATCCATGTCTTCCTGAACGTTTCACATGAAATTAAAAAAAAACCTTACCCAAATTTTTAATGCAAGTTTCACTTCCCTGGGAAAATTAAATTTCACTATTGTAAGAATAATTCACTTTTAACACAATTTCTCGTAAGGAGACTCGGATGGTATGAAGAAGGACTTAATCCCGCAAAGTGTAATATTTCAACACTTTATATAAACATAGTCTATATTTTAACAAGCAATCAAACTTCCTCGAAGAAAAAAAAATCATTAAAATTAACGGACATACTACATCGAGCCAAATAAGGTTAACACGAATTCGCTGGACTTGTTAACGAAATTATAGTTGAAAATCATATGAACTTTCATTGACCATGCTCAGAAACGGGGTTTACATGATAAACACTTATAAAATTATTTAAAAACTTATAGAAATGTTTATACTAAAAAATCTATGCTGAAGCCTGGAGCAGATACTATCGCTTAACGAGAGGTGAAGCCCGCTGATCGCCTTCCCCTTCGATCATCATACTGGACCCCACCAGAATGCTGCGACCAGTGAAGATGTGCTTCAGAGGAGAGAGCAATGTATGCATGTATCCAGAAGAAGGGTTGGCATAAAACCAGCATGGTACTGATCAGTGAGAGCTGGTAAGATCGCTCCTGCCAGCCTACAAAACCTCCACCTCCCTTACATCAGATCGCATCTTCGGTTTGCTCGAGGACTGCCTACAGCCCCTTGGCGACCCCTCCGCCGATCCCCTCCCTCTCCAGACCAAAATGTGTGTTTGTCCGAGATGACAGGTTCCTTGCACCCACTATTGATCCAACACCGTGCTCCATAAAATCTGCCCAGTGCTACATTCCCCCCACCCCCCTACCTCTAGCCAAGAGCGTGTTTCCTTCTGAGACGAGAGCTGCTATGGCTGGACAACTCCTGTAACTCCCACCCCAGAACGCGTCTTTGTACAGCATGTCGGAGACTCTCCAACTGCCAGACACCCCTTGGACCAGCGAATTTTGAATTGACCCTGCCTAACTAGCTACCCTCTCCCCTCTGCCCTACAAAATTTATCTTTTGCTTGTCCGTTGACTTGTTCAGAGAGGAATCTTCCTCTTATTTTTCGAGATGCAAGGGATAAAATCACTTACAGCGAAATTAAATTTTGCTACCGAAGTCCTGACGAGGAAATGATTTCCCTGAAGTTAAAGTGAATATAATCTTACCCGATATTTTAATCCCCAGATAAAATTTCAAGAAATTTCATAATTTTAATCTGCGAAATTGTAAAATTTTAATCCAAGAAACGTTATATTTTAATCTTGCAAACTTTATCCTGTTTACCAGTAAACTTATTACAGTTAGTCTTAGAAACTAATTATATTTTCATACAAGAGATATTCCCACTTGCTAAATTTTTTATAGTATTGAAACAAATACATATCTATCATGCCACTTACACAAATTTTGTATATCAATTTAAAAGAAACTTGTTCTAAAACAAAATGTATTTAGTTTAAAACAGTTTTCACATGTTTATTTGTATAGCAGAGAAAACCTACATATTCAATCTGTTTTAAATATTTTTGCGTATTTTTACGTGTAGATTTCTCCATAAGTTTCCTAGCCAAGAATTTCGACTATACTATCTAGCCTAAAATGTGCATATTTGAACTTATTTAATTTAAAAATAATACTTCTTTGACATAATGTTAATGAAATACAACGAATCCAGCTTGAAATAACTGCTATCGAAGCTGAAATCAGTTACATTCCAACTTATTTTGTAAAAGTTTTAATTTAAATAAATTTAAAGGATATCAGCTTCCATTTTAAACATAAGTTTACTTTTTTTTTTTTAATTTCCAATTTTGTTTTCTGAATTTGTATAAAGTATGAATGCGATTTAACACCAGGCATCTTCATCTTGAATCCCAACAGCAGCAGTAACTGTAATCTGTTTTTGTGTGCTAATATATTTTTATTAACAGTTCTCTGGATCTGCCACTAGATAGTGTAGTTTTGAAGTGCAGCAGGAAATGTTCTTGGAGCTATTGTGTATATGAAAGAGGTCTTTCTACCTGCATTTTAAAAGGTATTTTTGTCAATACACTCTTGTTTTATGTCCCCAGGGTCCTATAAATTCATCAGAGTGCCGATGGAGGGTTTCTCGAGGTTATACTGCTCCCTCTCCTTTCATTTCAAATTCATCCAGATGTTGGATTATTTTCTCCATCACTTTTGTAATTTGGCCTCTCAGTCCACCAGAGTCGTTTGATTAAATGTCCTTAAAGGCTTTGAGACAACTGATTTGAATTATGAGACAACTGATTTTATGATTTCATTTATAAACATTTTTTCTCCCTCATGAAGAGTGTAGCGACAAAATTGTATTCTTACATGAAAGTGAGCAAACAGGTATCCTGCTACCTGATTTTAAATACAAACCAACAGCTTACCATCAGTGCTAGATATCCACTCGTTTCATTTTAGCAAGAATTTTTTTTCAAATTTTTCTTTAGTAGTTTTAAATGTTTTATCCCCTCATCATATTTAATAACAAGTCATATTACTCATTTTTTTAACATTGAAACCATTTTTTTATTTAGAAAAATTCATGAAACACATATTAGTTAACACTTCCAAAACAGAGTCTACATATTACACCTCAAAATCATACAATTCATTACAAACTTTTTTCAACATATCACTGAAACCCTTACAATCTTAATAATCAATACTTAATCTTATGTCTTAAAACTGTCAAATATTCACAACAAATCATGCCATGACTGAAAACTATTAAACATTTTTTTTTACCATTAACACGTAATAATCATACAAGCTTAATAACCAATTCTCCACTTTACATCTTAGAACTGTCAAATAATCACAACAAATCATATCACGACTGAAAACCATTAAATATTTTTTACCATTTATGTGTGAATGCAATACAAGCTGCTGCAGCGACCTCCTGAGCAAATGGAAGTATATTAAAATCACTAACTGTTATCCGTGATTCACGTCAAATGTTTACTTTGTTTCTTTACGTGTGTTAATAAATAAATAATTTTTTTTAAATAATGATTGTTTAACATGTGGATTCCATTTCAGAAGTTCCTCTACGAGTGCTAACTATGGGATTCGCTAAGTTTTCATTGCGATAGGTCGTCTGCCAAGCGATGCTCGAACCAGCTTATAGGAGTCCGCAAATCCTATACCAACGTCATTCATTCACGAGTCTCACATCGTGGTTGTGTTAAGGAAGACTGCAGTTTAATTTATAAGCACATTTTTGCGGCATTGTAGTTCGTTAATTAATTTCCTTTGTCACCTGAAGACTCTAATAGTTATGATCATTTAGTGAGTTACCATTTGTTCCTTTATGAGACCAGGTTATTCACGTAGTTGTGTTCGTTTGAAATTTGTATTTCCATTAATTTCTCTCATGTAAATTATATTGCTTGCACACAGGACATAGGTTAGTAAAATCACGTTATGGATGTATTCATCTCTCTTTTTGTTTAATTGCTATTTCATAACACATTATAGCATATGTATAACTCAGTCGATATTCAAATCCCACCATGCTGAATGTCTCTTAGTCACCTCTCAGATGAAATACTTAAAAAAAAAAAATACCTATATGTACCCCTTCTCTAACACAGCCACTCCTCAGTCGAATGCCAGAGCGCAGAGGGTGAACATCGCTCCCCTATATACATACCTTCCCCCAAAACACCACACCTCAGTACGACACCAGGGCTCCGACTGTCAACATCTACCAGAGCTGCTCTCCAATCCACAAAAAGAAAGAAAGAAAATAATAAATTCGTACCTTAGCACACTTTTACACCAAACTACACACTTATCAAACAAAATAAAAAAATTCATTCAAATAAATTTGATCAAACTTTTTCATCAAATTTTTTCATCAAACATATTTTATCAATTGTCTTTGATCGGACTAAGACCGTATTAATTATTAATCCCATCGGATTAAAAAATCATCGGATAAAAATCGGATTAAGGAGTAACCCTTTCTACACCAATTTGATATCAAATCGATAATCCGATTAATCATAAGTGGGGTGAAACCCGCGCGCCCCTACTACTCTTTATTCTAAAGAAAATATATTCAATAAAGTACAACATAAGGAAAATGAATATACACATTGAAAAAACTTATGTTGTACACTTTTGTTTTGTGAACTGCAAGAAACTGTTCACCAGTGAGTCTTGATTTCCATGAGTAATCGGCAAAAAACTTAACACACTGTTTGCAGAATGAACTTTGTACGTGATTTTCGGTCTGATTACGTGTTTATAAACACCTAATATCCATCATTTAGGTGTGGCGTAAGGCCACCAGTTCGAATACCGACTTGGTCATTGGACCATTTTTAACGAACTTTGTAAATGATTTTCTAAGCTTTGTTTGCACGAAAGTAGAACTTTAGTAAGGGGGGGGGGGGTTCGAATGGACTTAACTGACGTAGCGTACAATTGCTAAGTTATAATATCCACGGACAAAGAAGGCGAAAGATCCGTGTAACACAAATAATTTAAAAATATTTTTAAGCCTACATAATATATTTCAAATTTACGTTTCATCATCTCGCGCGAACAGCTTAGACAAAGAATTTCATGTACTAACGCCAGTATAAAAAACAAAACAATTTTTTTGTTTCAAAAGTATGTACTATTTCTAGACCAGAGGAAGCAAATTACATTTTAATTACTTTTTATCGCATTACAGAAGCTGAACAGGGACTACGAAATTAAAGGTTATCAAAACCATTAATAATTAGACAATTATGTATGAAGAGGTTGGGCGGCTCTTAACATATTGTCCCTAGTATATTCGTTCATGTATAGCGTGTTGCAGAGTAATCATGATTGGTGTTGGAGAAGGGGGTATTTTTTCCTAGATAATGATATTGACTACTGCTTGCACCAAGGATTTAACAAAACCCTTTCTCCAGGCTCCAAAGTGTCAGTTGTTAAAATTAATTCGTAAGTACAGTTCACGTCAAGTTTTTTCTCTTTTTTTGTAACACCTGGTGCAAAAAATTAATGTGTTATTTAACTAGGTCTTGAGAGCCAAGGAATGTGGAGCAAAACTGGATTTGGGAGATCACCGTGATAAACCTGTAAGAGGTTAATGAGGTCTTGAGAGCTCGTGGGAATGGAGCAGAACTGGAATACAAGGATGGGAAGAAGAGGGATACTACCGAGATAACCTCGCTAGCTATTCAAATAAGAATTTCCTATTTGGTTAACAGTTCCACTTGATCTATGCATGAATGAAGTGATTAAATTTACTGTTTACTTCGTAATTCCTAAACATGTGCTTAACTTTGGGATGATTACTACACTAAAATCAGTTGTCGGCCACTGATACGAAATAATTTACTTGCGGACTTATGCAATTAACAAAACAATTGTCACCAGCAAATTTAAACCTCACAATGTAAATACCTTTTGGCTAACGTTTCGCGATAGTCACAGAAAATGGCAGCCAAAAAAAAAAATAATCTGATTTGAATAACTTACATTTTACTGCTGAACTGTTGAGGTTCAAACAGAATGCCTATGGATAGTTTTGTTCCTAACAATTAAAAAGAGACGAGATAAAAAAAAATGGCAGTGCATTTCTTCCACCCCTTTATTTCCACACAGATCAGTCATTACACTTTCCACATTTTCTATATTTCTGCCTAGCAGTTTGCTTCAGTACAGCTGTCAAAACCCTGTTGTTTTAAATAAGGTGAGCTGGATATTAATATAAATATGTCTTTACAAGTTATTTTCTACTTGGCTCATTGTATAAGTAGCATGTACTCCACTCCTGTGCTGTTCTCTAGGAAGAAGATTAAGTTTGCGATTTGGGTTCAAATATGGTTACATCGGAAATTGGTCGTTACTGTTGGGAATATGCATGTATTGGGGAAGCCGAAATAACATTTAATACATAAGTAATAAATAAATCTTTATTGTTTGTAATATTTTGTAGCTTTTTAATCATATTAAAAATAACGAGGAACCTTTTGGTGTTTAGGTTTGTTATTGCAAGATAGGTAATTACACAGACTGACATGCATATACATGGCACTGATTAATCCACACCCCTGTGACAGCTGGCAGTGATATCAGTTCCCACAGGGAACTCACTACGAGCATGTCACTCTTGCGGTGACATACAGGTGTAATTGAACAGTTGATTTAAGATCCAACATGCATTTAATAAGCCTGCATTTGGCCGTTACTACTTAAACTAGACAGATGTAATTAGTAGTTAGATGAAACTAATTGTTATATAACTCAGAAAAATTTCTACATTATAATTTTTAATGCCTAGTATTATTTTTTTCTACAATCATAACACCAGCATAATAACATGCATCCTGCAACAACCATCAGCTGCCAGTACTTTGCAAATGGTGGCGGAGAACATTTAGTTGGTTTAGAAGCTCTCATAACCTAACAACACCGCTTTGCATCTGTTACTGGGTAATAAGTGTCTCTTTGCTTTTTTTGAAAAAAATAATTAAAATACGACCACAACACACCATGAGGGTGCATTGGCCCTACTATTCACCTTACAGGTGAATAAGTTCATTGACAATGGTCACAGTGTGTAAATGAAAAATTATTTTTACATGTGTGTCACAGGGGCTACACTATACATTGGTTTGAAACTTTGGTAGGGCAATGAACTTTGCTTCTGTAGTAGCAAATCTCAGATCATCAATGATTAATTTCACAAAAAAGGCCATAATTGGATAAGGATTAGAGAATATAATTTTTTTTTTAAATTTAGGAGATCACCAAGGAAACTTGCTACTTCGTCCTGCTCGGAAATCCGGGAGCAACCCCAGAATATATATGATTGTTTGTTCAAATTAAATTTGAAGTAATAAAAATATATTAAAAATTATTATTTTTTTTACCATTAAGAAACTACTGAAATTACACAAACTTCCACTACAAGTCACCATATAACTGACACTGAAGACACTGCCAGCACAGCCTGGTCCGTCGTCTAGCGTGGTAGCTATGGAAATGGTAGGTTTGTCGCCTACTATTCTACAACAGTTTGCAGTGCTTATGCACGCTCAACTAGGGGAATTAACATTGCAAATACAAACTCAGTCTGAAACAATGCAAACCATGCAGATTCAATCACAAGCTCAAGCGGAGACACTGAGGTCACAGTTAAAAGAAACTATACAAACTCATTTAGCCAGTGTACACACACAGTCAGAAACTATGCAAGCACAGTTAACAGACACTATGCAAGCGCAGCAGGGAGAAGTGAAAGTTACAGTTCAGTCGCAGCTGCAAGCACATGGCAGCAAACTTCAAGAGCAGATGTCACTGCTCCAGGAAGACGTAGACACGAGCGTACAGCATGTAACGTCCAAGTTAAATTTTGTGCTTAGGGAAGTGAATGAAACGCGGTTTGAGTTAGAGCGAGTGAAAGAAAATTGTGCTATCCAATTTAGCGAGGTGGAACAGCTAGTGAGAGAGCTGGAGGCTCACCCGGTCCCCACAGCTGATTTAAATGCAATTGACAACGCAGTAGCTGAGAAGTTCAAGTTGCAGAATTTACATGTTGAGCGCCGACTGGGACAAGTCGGGAAAGCTACTGTGGAAAAATTGCCAAAAGTATCCGACAAAGTCGATAATATAGCTGAAGTTGTAGAGGGTGCAAGGGATCTATACTTAGGTGTGAACGGTGCATCCTCTCTGCTCTAGCACACTGCCAACAGTAACCAGGAACCATGCAGTATTGTGTGACCAGAGTACCACACAGATATCGGCTGTTCCGCTAGCCAGTGCCCCTATTAGTACACTGCTTCATCCATCAAAACTGTGGGCAGAGCAGTTGCCCAAATTTGAGAGTAAGCCTGAAGAAAACCGTATATACTTTCCGAAAAAATTAGAGGAATATGCACCATTATTTGGCTTACCAGATAATGACATGCTGCGCTACCTATTTATGTTTGTTATTGAATTATTTTCTTTGGAGTAAAAATTATATCATGCAAAATTAATGAACTGAATACTCTTTGCAGCAGCTTACTACATTTATGAAAAAGTTTGATAATAAGAATAATTAAGTCTCCATTTGGTACTTCTTAGAGGACTATTTTAAAGATTATCTGTCATAAAATAAAATAACACTATTCTTCAAGCACATTCTAGAAGAGGTGATGTTTGTAGTTAGGCTATTACGAAGAGGCCTTTACTGTCTTATATATGTGAATACTGTATAACTTGAAGTATTATCTCAAGAAGTTTCTTTATAGAAGGATATGGTAAAATTTCACTGCAATGATATACTGGTAAGATTGCATTTCAGTTCTCCTCTTAGCGAACTGCGATTCCAATAAGTGGTAATAATAAGGTTAGAATTTAAATCGATGTAACTATCATCACCCAGAAGTTTCCCGAGAAGGAATTTTACATCGCCAAAGCTGGATATGATTAATAAGCAAGTTTTACCAAGACTATGGATTAAGATTTAATGTGATAATCTACGAATACTTTCATATTACTACAAATTACCATTTATTGGCGGAAGTTAATGAATATTAAGATACTCATTCGCTAATATGTTTAGTAGAATTTAAATTTAATTGTTTTTCTACCTTGTTTGTTAATTATCTAGAAATTGGTGTCAAATTAATTTTCATTGCAAGTGAAAGTCATGATTTCATCAGTTATAATTCAGTGTTCTTATTCTAACGATATTACAAGTATGCTTGATAACCTGGCAATATAATTTTAGAGTCCGCAAGTTCATGTGAGGATCGTTTATATTTACTGATGTGTGTTATAATAAGAATTTCACCAGAGTAAAATTTTTCGCTTGCTAATTTAGAACCCAGAAAGATATATATTAATTTATGTGGCTTCTTCAACCATACTTACATATCTGTAGATGTGAGAATTTAAATACAATTTTAATTTAAATTTCCCAAAAAAGAAACTTATGGCTCCCAACGTGAGTGTACTTTTATAAATGTTAAAAAAGCATTGGATACACTTGACATATGTAGCAAAAAATACTTCATTGGCAAGCTAGAATCATTTTTTGCTGTCACAAGTAAACAAAGGCATGTTTTTGTTACCATAACGCCAATTTAAACTAAAATTAGGCTGCTGAAGTAACAACTGAGTGCATTAATTTAATATTGCATGATTAATCCTTGGTTATGTTGGGGCCGCGTTGGTTCAGCGGATAGAGAAATCGCCTCCCAACTATTTATTTATCAGAATGTTGCAAACTAAAACATTTTGTATTGTTTATTTTATTTGCATACCTTATTTTTTAGTAATATATTTAATATACTGATCAGTGCCCTTGTCATGGAGCCAAGCTAGCATGGATTTGATTAACATGTGATCACGGCCATTTCATGTTCACATAGACTATTTTTTATAACTCTGGTCCATCTACAGAATTCTATGAAAAAAAAAGAGAAACAAATTTGGCGTACTCTCTTAGGGGGAAACACTTTCTTCTCCGTATGCCAAGACTCCAAGCATTTGGCCTTCTGAAATTATTACTGAGTTATTCATTGCAATCTCTGTTGACATGGCATAACACTGACATCTCGTCATCAAACATTTTGTCTTAAAGACATGCGAGTTTTATCGCAAATAGAAAGATCCTGTGTCAATATTGTGTATTAGATGGTCCAGCAAATTACTCAGCTTTGAAGAGAGACATGCACAGAGTGAGGAAGATAATTCTTCTATTCAAGGTGGATGATTGGACACCATCTTGGATTTATGTATCCTTTGTCGTTACATATGTTTGAGAATTATATTCTTAAGTGTGACTTTGTTAGGGCATATAACATGGTTTAATTATATTGCCATGTAGACAAAAATTAGGTTTGTGTTTTCATTCGGGTTGTAATTGTTTTATCTGGTAAGACTGTGGGGCCGCGAGGCTGGGGAGTTTGCAGCAGGCTGTTGACGTCGTTTGTCTGTGCTCACATTTTCACGGTAAAATTAGCACTTTTGAAAGCCCTACTTAAGATATACTTGTATGAACGTTGTGTATTATTCCGCCTTATCTAAGATTAACATTGTCATGGGCCTCGTCGCTTTATTCATACGTCGGTCAAGTAAAACGGTGAAATTATTATAAAACTAAACATTTAAGAAATCTGCTTATTTTTACTCTTCGATGGATAAGAAAAACAGAAAGCAAATGAAATAATTTAAATTATCATAAATAGTTGCCTAACACTTTTTATTCGACGTTAAGATAGGGAACTACTTCATATCCATCGTTACCAACTTCACTGGGCCAGTGCCACTCAGTGCGCCCGTTAAAACACATGCAGGTAAGGGCAGTGACGTTTTCCTAAGGTTGATTACAAAAGTGCTCACTTTATCGCGAACAGCCTGTACTTTCGTAAAATGCACAGTTTTCGCCGGTGATCGTCGACCGCTGGTTGCGAAATGCGTGGAAGGGAGGACTGGCCCGGCCAGCCTCTGGTTTAACAGCCGAGGTATCGCTGGGTCAGCAGTCGTTGGCGCTCGCCTTCTTTTCTCTTATGTCTTCTTAGGCAGGGGAGTCGTTGTACCACGGCGGAGCTGCGAGGACGTTCTTGAAGAACGTCGCACAGCCGCGAGAGTAGGTGCGTGCCCAGACATACCCTCGGCCTAGGTTTCATTTCCAAAGTCGTTTACCGAGATTTTCTGGGTGTGTTATCTTATGACGATACGCGAGTGACGAGCTCGGGCCAGGAGGATGTCCAGCCCCTCGAGATGGTTATGTGTGTGACGATGGGTTCGGCCCTCGTCGTCAACTCCTCGGCAGGAGTTGAGCACGAGTTCGCCGTCTGGTGTGATCGCTTAGAATGTTGACCGCAGGAAGAGGTTGGCAGGCTTCACGAAGCTGGAGGGCGGTGGCCGGCGTCAAAACACATATGCATCTCATATTGTAGTCTAAGTTAAGCCAGTGTTGAGATAAGTCAGGTTTTCCATTGTAATTTTCACAGGATAGCATTGGTTTAGTTTTATAAGTTTCATTCGTACCAATATTGTCAGCTAAGTAACTTAGGGTAAGGTCGCTCTCGAAGGACCAGTTTCATACAAACTACCATAACTATGAAACAGTTAAGATTAACATTTTAGGAAAAAAATGTGGTGAACAGCTGCATCGATGTAGAAACAAAAACTACTGGTTGCATTATAAGAAATACCAAAACGTATTAATAAAAATTCAACGAAATTTTTATTGAAAAGTGTTCAACCGTGGACACCCATCGCCATGAATAGACTACTAAGTTGTTACGAATGGACCACTACAATATGTTTAAAAAATACAATTGTAATTCAAACATTTGTTAAACTAACACAAACTATATATACTATTACATTTTCTGGGTATAAATGGCATGATGAAGCATCACTGTCACCATAAAAAAATCTTGCTATTTGTCTTTACTTTTAAGGCGTTGTCTTGTCCATAGACAACAGCAATGACATGATAGCTTGCTTCAAACATTAAAAGTCTCAACATTAGGCCTGATGAAGGCAGTTTTCACAGAAAAACCGTTTTGCCCCTCGATTTACACCTGCACAGTTTGAATGGACCCAAATTTTACATGCCATGCACTGTATCATTTCTTCAACAGAGACTTCTTGGCACAACTCACGGTACCAGTCCTTTTCGACATTTGGAGGCGTTCTCGAATCAGCAAAGTTTAATCTTTTTGTTGGCTTCAGAGCAGTAGTTTCTGGTACGCCTACTGGTTGATTACTCTTTTTTTTTTTGGGTTAGCCTGGACCCATACCTAGGCTTAGATGTGGACTTTTATTCAGCTTCTTCCAAGCTATTTTTATACGGGGAATCTGTGAGTATTTGAACTCTTTGACTTCCTTTCTTTCCTCGATCAGCTACAGCAATGGCTGCTCTTGAAAGTGGAGAAATGGACTGTACTGAAACTGGAAGCAAATTCCTATTTTCTTCAGCGCTGGTACTAGGAATACTATTTCCTGTTCTAGAGTTGGCTGTTTCGTTTCTCATGAGATTTGCTGTGGCTGGTAAATTCTTCGCACATGATGGTCCAGGCTGAACTGCATTGGAAGCTGAAAAATGATAATATTTAAACACATCAGGATCGACTGGCCAAACACCTGAATGTGCAAATCCACTTATCGCTGTCCCAACAATAGCTGCTCGTCCATATGCCCTTCCAAAAATCTCTGCGATTTGGAGCTGAGTAACACATCGACCTGGATGACATCTTAACCATTTTTCGATTTCGTCAATATAATATGAACTGAGTGGTTTAAAGAAAGATACACCCAGAGGCTGTAATCTGTGGGTGTTGTGTTCTGGAAGTGTGACCATAACTATTCCATTTTCTCACGCTAGATCTAAGGCTTCAATATTCTTTGTGTGGGTGGAATGTCCATCCAGCAAAATGAGCACTTTATTTGTCCGAGTCAGCCGAACAATTGAAATGAAATGTTGCAGCCATTGCACGAATATCTCTTTAGTAATATACCCACTGTCGGGATTAAATGAAAAATACTGCCCGGTGTCGCACTGTCTTTCAGTTCGTCTTTACAGCGAACACGTTTAAAAATTAGCATCGGCGGAACTATTTTGGCCAGCAGCACTGGCACAATAAACTGTAGTAGTTGTGACGCCTCTTTCTTCACTAGAATTCGAACCATCCTGATGTTTGTCCTCGTGTGCAATGACTTTCCGTGTTTTTTTGTACTACTGTTATTCCACTCTCGTGTTGAAAATGTTGAAGATCCTAGTACCATCTAAATGATGTTCATCAACTACTTTCACCAAAACCTCAAAAAAATTCCTTTACTCGCTCTCTGTTGAAACCAGATGCCCTAGCCATTGATGTAGCCTTCGGCTGCCTAAGAGAAAGCTCTTTGTGTCTGCTCATGAACTGGTAATACCACTTTTTACCAGCGATTTTTTTAGTTCTGTTGAATCTGTGTGGTATGCCATTTCTCTCCGCGATAGCATAAGCTAACATTCTGAGATTAGTGGCAGTAACACCAAACAAGCACTCCTCTAATTGTGCGGTGGTATGTCACATACACTACCAATTACTTTCTTATCTTCAATAGCATAAAAATTCTTACCATCTTTATGACGTTTCAATGTGGCTTTGGGAACTCCATATTGCCTAGCTACCTCGTTCAAACCCATATCACAATTTCTTACTGCAGATAAGGCTTGGCTTATTGATTCTTCTGACCACGTGCCGTACTTCACGCCTTTAGGTATCCTGAAACAGTAGCCCAAATTGGTTAAATGTTTATCCAAATAATGCGTTGACACTACACAAATTAGTACACAACAGAGGCCTACATGCCATACACTGCATGCAGACCAAAAAAATATGGCCTAAGAATGGGAGAAAGTTTATTGGTAATATATTTTGTTAATATTTTGATCGCAGTAAATGTTGTACACCCCTTGTATTAAAAAAAAAACTATGACCGCGCTAGTTTTCCTTATGTAGGCCCGAGGTTATGGAGTATTAAAAATTAGAAAACAGCATGACACGATGAATGTAAGAGACAGCACAGCTATCTTATCCACGCATTGACTCAGCTATAATTACATATAGCGGCACTCTTCACTTCCTGCCGAGTAAAATTGCACAACAGTGATATCTAGGAAATGGTTGCCATGATTAGACGGCTCTATTGATGGGAGGCAGTTCTGGTCCAATCATGGCAACATATTTGGTTTGCATTTAAACTCTTCACTATCGCGCACATATTAATCGCAAGGACTAAATGCCATATTCAAGAAATAGCCAAAGGAACACCCTTTCACTTAGTAACAACAACTAATTAGGTGTTATGAAATTAATACTAATTATTCAGTAAAGTATTTTCTCTACAAATTTAATTAAAACTATGAAAATTTCACCTGGACGTGCTGTTCCGTCATCCGTTTGCACGAACGTTTTCAAACTAACATGGCGTCATCTCGCGAAGTAGAGGTACGCTTTACCACCGCTAGAGTACACTAGCAGTGTCACATGAGAGAAATATTGCGACGGTCCATCCATGACGCGGGTCCATTGATAGCAACCTTCCCCTATGTTAAAGACGTCCCCTATGTTTTATTTCACTATGCGTCTAATTGTTTATTTAGATAGTTACAATAAATCAGTTTTAATTTTGATAAGAACAAATATGTTTTAATTAGTTTTCTCCCCCATTCAGCTGGTCGAAAGGATCACGGAAGGAACTTCGAACCGAGATGGTTTGGAAACCCACTTAAATGTCCTTATGGGGCGAAAAATAATTTATCTATATACAAAGAGGGAGAGAAAAGGATCCTCTTGCATGCAGTTTTATTATTCTTTAGACAATTAAACGAGTTGCCTTAATATTAATATTTCTTTTAGTTCCCGCAAGTAGAGCTACCCTTCAGGTGGCTTAGTTGTGTAGGTTGGGTGCTTATGTTAATTTCATGCGTAGCATCAGCTACACGACATAATTTTGGCAAACATAAAGGAAAAATGTTGGCCAAATTCGTTCATGAATCTCGCGTGTAGGTATGGTTAGTTCACGGTAGAAAAGGAATGCTGAAGAATAAAACTATTCCTTAGCTCCACTTTTATTAAACACTGACTGTCTTATCTATAGTAGAGACAGTGTACAGTATAATTTAAAGTGCTGTTAAACGTGAAGTGTTTATAATTGCTGGTAGCTGAATTTTCTTATATAAAGTATGAATTGGCGTTTTTGTTACACGTTTGTGTTTTCTAATTTTTCTTTCAGCAGTTAGCCTAGCATGTACGTTTACTAACACTGAATGGAAATAATACTGTTGCTACCCGGGGCCACAGTGGCTGAGTGGTTAGACTGTTCGCCACTCACCAAGGAGAGCTGAGTTCAATCCCCGGCCGCTTCACTCCGGATTTTCGCAAGTGGTCGGCGGGTTTCATCGGAGATCTGTTTCCCCCTCCCTTTCATTCCTGCGCTGCTCTAATCTCGACTTGCTTCACCCTCATCGGCTCTCAAGACCTCGATGTTAAGAGCCGCCCAAATCTCCTCACCCACGCTCTCACTGTTGCGAGCCGGTGGTCTGTCTGTGCCCCCCCCCCCCCCTCATCTTGTTTGACACCAACAGTGATCACAGATGTGTGATCATACGAATGCATGACTAGTCCAGCGTATAGCGACGATATGATGTCTAATATGGTGGAGGGAAGGAGGGGAGATGTGTCTGGCCCACGCTTGATTGACAGCTCACACATAGTGGCGTCTAACACCTTCCAGAAGGCCGAGGACTACCTCGGCTATGGAGAAACGTCTCGATGATGGACGAGGTTATCTCTGGGAGTGTCTAGGTACGAAATAGTCTACAAAGGTTAAGCGCATAAGTGTAAACACGGCTCTATACTCCATCAAATGTGAGTGAGGAGATGTGGACGGCTCTTGGCATCGAGGTCTTGCGAGCCGATGAGGGAGATTGAGGCGAGTATAGAGCATTACCGGAATGAAAGAGCGTGGGAAACGGGAGATCCCCGAGAAAACCCGCCGACCAACGGCATCGTCCGGCACGATTTCCACATGCGAAAATCCGGAGTGAGGATTGAGCCCGGATCGCCTTGGTGAGAGGTGAGCTACTCAGCCAACGTGGCCCCACTCCGTTAGATGTAGATTTTGATGCATGGACGACTGTGACTGCGACGATTTGGCGAGCAACGGCTGTTATTGGCAGCGCGCAGACAGCAGCGACCTTTATGATCGAAATGACTGCGAAGTGTTATCCCGGATAAATGTTACGGCATTTGTGACCGGATTACGGTTAGGAGCAGACGTAGAAAGTGCTTTTGCTCTCAAATGCAAAGTATTAAATTGTATCATTTTTGTTAAAAGACTAATTTAAATTTTTAATGATTAACTTAAAATATATTGAGAAAGAATTTATTATTTACACTGATGATAGTAATACGGCGGGAGTGCTGGTAAACTGTGGAATTTATTGCTGTATATATTTTATAGTACCGTAAATAAGGGCATTAAAGTAGCTCTTTTATACAGAGCTGACTTGTGTCCGTCCCAGTATACTGGCTCCGAAAATGCAGAGTGTGGAGTGGCGAGGTGTGGCAGGAACCTGAGATCCAATGGGGGTGAACGAGGCGAGAATGGAGCAGCGCCGGAATGCAAAGACGTTGGGGGAAACCGGAGATCGCCAAGAAAGACCGCCGACTAGCGTCACATTTCGGTGAAAATCCGGGAGGTATCCCGCATTCACTGATGTTAGTCACCAGATCCGCGGAAGTGTTAAAGTTGACAGGTGGCTGGTGAAGAGTACGAGATGTGCAGGTAGTAGGAACCGTGGAGTAAATAAGGTGTATACCAGAGTGGCAACAGCAATGTTATTGAGCGGTCGCCAACTTAGTCGGCACAACTACTGCATCACTTCGAATTACGACGTTGGCGCTACTGAGTAGTTACAGCGCTCCTGGCGGATACACATTGAACTTCTTAAAACTGCAGTACAAATATTATTATTAATCACACGTGTCATTCAATATCTTTAGGAAATTTGAACACTTGTGGATCACCTTTAACAGTGGAATAAAATGAGTTATGTTTGGGATCAAAAGATTGCGATGTTCTGCCAAGAATTGCAACGCATTTCAGAAATTCATAGTTATCCTGTCATCACGCTTCCGTCTTCAACAACAATATGGCCAGCGGCTAGGCAACATAGTAAAAGTATGAGAACATTTTTTTTTTTTGCGTAAATCTATGAGAATGCATATTTTTTTAAATGTATAAAATACTTAAGCTCCCGTAGTGTAACAACTGCGAAACAATTTGCAATTGCTTTAATGGGTATCAAAATATTGAACTAAAATGATGGTATGCGTGGAGAGGGACTTAAAAAATAAGCGACCTGTAGTTCCCTATCCTGTGAACACCCCCTGATAGGAACCATGCAGGGTTGCCAACAGCGGGAAAGGCTGAAGCAGGTTGGCGACGAGGAGTGCGCTGTACTAAGTTGTTGAGTTTCCCAGAGTTGGCGCGCACGCCGAGGCGGTAGGTGCCCATCTCCAGCAGCTGCTCCAAGATCTCCAAAGTGCCCATGCATCGCCAGGGAGGAGATCATCTGCGCAGAGTAGGACGCGTACAGCGTGATCGCCGTCAGATACGCGGCCAGAGCAAGCGCCAGCAGCGAGCACCTGACGAGGAGTGCGCAGTACTATCGTTGAAGTTGTTGAGTTTCCCAGAGTTGGCGCGCACGCCGAGGCCCATCTCCAGCATCTGCTCCAAGATCTCCAAAGTGCCCACGCATCGCCAGGGAGGATATCATCTGCGCAGAGTAGGACGCGTACAGCGTGATCGCCGTCAGATACGCGGCCAGAGCAAGCGCCAGCAGTCCTCGTGTTCAACTGCAGCTCTAAGGTGAAAACACAACTTTTTATAGCTTGCCCTCTCCTTCGTGCCAGTAGGAGGCTTACGTGAGAAGCTTGCCTCAAGGCGGCTGCCTAGTGCGGGACTAGCTAGGCTGTTCACGCTAAATTGAACACTTTTGAAATAAACCTTTCAAAAAGGTCACTACCCCTATTTGCATATACGTCTACGGGCACATTGACTAGCAGGTGCCCAGTAATGTTGGAACAAGGAAGGGAAAGCAGTTCCCTGTACTGTAAATAATACTGAAATTATAAATATTTGGTTTCTGTTTTTTCTTTCTTTAAATGCTTGTATGTGTAAGAACTAAGAAATTTGTCAAATATTTACTTTTCTCGTTATTCCATAGTTTCGCTTGAGCGACGCATGAATAAAAAGATCAGGCCCATGGAAATTTTAATTTTGCATATAGTGGAAGAATACACGAAGTGCATAAAAATATATGTTAAGCAGGGTTTTCGAAAGTGCTCAATCTACCGTGAACAGAGCAAACCGTCATTGCGGCCCATTTTCTCGTCTCCTTTGGAATTTCGACCTAACCAGAAAATCTTGGAATAGGAAATAAAAACAATTTTCATGTGTTAAAATTTTTTTATAAAACGGTTTCAGAAACTTGTTCTCAACTATAAAATAGTTTCAGCAAATTGCCCTCAATCATAAAATGGTTCCGGAAAATTGTTCTCAGTTTTACAATGGTTTCAGAAAATTGTTCTCAGTTTTAAAATGGTTTCAGCAAATTATTCTCTATTATAGGAAATATAAATATCCACAGGTGTACATACATCACGTTGAACACATAATACTCATATTGTTATGTCTTGGTGTTTTTTGTTTTATTGTTTTGCTCCCCCCCCCCCCTATTAAGGGGTTTGAGGGCGCTTCGGTGTCCACATCCGAAAATAAAATACAAGAAGAAGGTTATATTTGTAATATTTTTATTTCTAAGTCTAGAAGAATATTTAATTCATTAATTAACGAAGACAAAGTAAATTTACCAAAGTAACATATATTGAACTAGCACAAAACTTCGTATTGAAGGCTACACATTCTCTTTTGCATTGTGCATACATGTGCCTAGTGCCTACTTATCTTTCATTAAGGTTTACCCATGTTGATGTAGAAGGTAAGACGACTTAGTAAGGCTCGGACCTGTGTCTCAATCTCTCTTTAGCCTGAAGGATCGCTCTTGTGGCAGATTTCGTTCCTAGTTCTCCTCTGGGGTAACATGGTGCTTGGATTGGTAGCCATTTAGGTTGACAATCCCCTTTCTGTCGGGGGATTTTTTCTACCTGTTGGTTCTTGTGTTGAGCGCCAAGGGTTGTTTTTCTGCTCATGTGATCCTTTAAGCTGCTTTTCAACACTTCCTCTCATGGCGGTTGTTCTTAATGGTGCATGTTAGGTTATGGATTGTTTAATTTTAATATTTTAATGTATATGTTATTGTTTTGTGTGTTTTTAAATGATACCGAGTACACTAGTACCGGAGTGCCTTCTGAAGGATGAATTGTCCTATGAGCTTAAATTGCATGACATACAGCCAACAGAATTTACTGTGTCTGATTTGCGAAAAGCTTTGGGTAGTGCTCTTCAGGCAAATGTAATGAATTTTCCAACCTAGAGGTAAATGTTGAGTACGAATTTTGCGCCTCGGAGTTGTTTGCAATAATTGAAATGGTTGAACACTTGAATGATGACCAAAGTAGTGTAACCGTGTGAAGAATAAAGCCGACGCTATCTCGTTTGGATAGACGAGTAAGAAATTTTCTGACCATATCTTATGAAGTCCTTTCTGGCTCGCAGGCTGCATCCATGTAAAATGTCGTAGAACAGGTTGCAGTACTTAGTGACATGGTGAATCAAGCCGAAAACAAATCGTGTGTGGTTACTGCCACACAGGAAGAAAGTGCTGCGTCACACCTTACTGTACAATTGTGTGTTTATACCCTCGATGCTCCTTCTGCACCCGAAAACCAAAATCCAATATTAGACTTACACGACACAGCTACCTATGCAAGTTGTTGCACAACAAGTCCTGAACTCACTACCCCAACCCCTTGAATTTCTTCTGCTATTGCTTCGATAGCGCAAATGTTTGGCCCCACTTCTAATTCTGTTTTTGTGCCCATAGTGAACATGGCTCCTGCTGTTTACCCAAGCATGTACCAGGCACCCTCACCTGTTTTTGGAAAGATTCATTTCCCTCTTGAGCGCATGTTAAGAGATTTATCTATCACCGATGGTCTAGATGTACCCAAATGTTTTGAATTTTTAAAAATGTTTGTTTGTTTGCACCAACATAAACTGTACCAGAACCTCAGTTGTTGGAGGTTATTTTCCTTTCTACTCAGGGACCCCTAAGTGACCATACCCAACAGGCCATCGCCCAAGGATTAAGTTTTGATGCTTATCATCAAGATATTTTGCACTTTTTTTTATCCCCACAAGGCTTTTGACAGAGTTGTGTTTGAAATATTTGCATTGCCTGCAAGGGTCTTATTAACCACTGCCAGTGTACACCACTGACATTAAGGAAGCAGCTGTAGTGCATAGGTTGTCACTTCCTGAGCAAGAACTTGTTGATAATATTTTGGAGAGATTTGTACCTGAAGAACACATCCATCTAGTATTTCAAGAAAAACCAACCAATTTTGCAGGGTTAGATAGAATGTGTATTCATTCTCAAAACATCCGTTGTGTTGACCAGAGGTGTGAAAAGCCAGATCTAACAGGTGTTTTTTCTCAGTTGACTATAAATCCCATGGAGCTAAGGCAACTGGTAATGATTCTAAGGATCGAGATAAAGATTCTAAGAACCAGAGCAAACATAGCTAAGATGTCATACTAGACGATACAGCCAGACACATTGAAGCCAATTGTTGGCAACTAAAAACCCAGACAATGAGGAGGACAAGTGAGCAACTGTACTCCCGTTTACTGCAAATACAATGAGGTTTCATAATATACTCACATTGTATCTAGAGAGGATTATTTGTAACCTATTTCAACAATTGTTTGAACAATCATAGGCCCACAGTGAGCATAATGATTCCAGTCCTTTGAGCATGTGTTGTGTCCACATCTTCCAAATGTCGTTGGCATGCAAAGAGTGAGTACCCCTCGCATCGAAATGAATTTAGGTTCTTTGAGTGTTAGTGCACTATTTGATTCAGATTCTGCATGCACTATTATTTCAGGGAAGTTTCTCAAATATTTGCAATCACTTGAGCTCAGTGGCACGGCGGACAGCGACGAAGCAAAATCGGCTCTCTCTCCAGCTCATTCCATCTTCAGACTCTGAAGGGCGAACGACTATGCCGCTACTGAACCCTCCCCCCTATCTCCCCCCAGCCCTAACACAGCTCATTTCATCTTCAGATTCCGAAGAGAGAACACCTATGCTGCTCCAGAGCTCAGTCGTGCTCTGGACTCCAAAAAGGCGACATCTAATAGAATGCCCCTTCTGCATTGCTTGCTCCAAAGACCAATCACAGTTCACCTCCAGTGAAGGAGGGGTAACCCCTCTGTACAAAGGAGTAGCCACGCACACATACACTAACACGAAGGGGTAACACCAACAGCCAATCACAACACACCTTGTTGGTGAAGTAGAAGCGGAGATGGGGAGGTGGAAGGGGCACAGCCAATCACAGCAAACCTCTGGGGGAGGGGGAGGAGTGTCGGAGGGGGGTGGGATTGGGGAAGGAGGTACACACATTTTTGTAAAATGGCACGTAAACCAGTCTTGCTCCTTGCTCGTGCAACAGCTTCTCTCCTACTACTATGGCATTTTAAGAAGTATAAGATTGTGAATTTCCTTTTCACAGACCTTATGGGTGTCCAACATGTATCATTTTAGAACAATCCTTGTAAAGGCTCTCCACGATAAAGTAAAGTGAGCACTTTTGAAATCAACCTTTGAAAAAGTCACTGCTCTTACCATGCATATATTTTAACACGAACACTGATTGGAATGCACACAGTAAAGTTAGTAATAGTGAGGGAATGCAGTTCTATGTCTTAATAGTGAGGTAATGCAGTTCTATGTCTTAATAGTGAGGGAATGCAGTTCTATGTCTTAATAGTGAGGGAATGCAGTTCTATGTCTTAAAGTTGAATTAAAACATTTGTGTTAATACATGCATTTGTGAATAGAGAATTTATTTCTTTTACTTTGTGACGTATGATATTATTATATTTTGCACACTTGTTATTTTTACTTCCGTTGCACACTTTTATTTCTTATAATCTGAAATATTTATGTTTAATATTTATATGACAGTCGTATTGGCAAAATTCATTGATCTGTAGTAACGCTACATGCGTGTTACGCTTGATAAATGTTTGTTTATTGTCTTGTTTATTTCTTTTAATTGCAATGTAAAATTTTATAATAACAAACGTTAAAAATATTTTCAGAATTGTTAAATTATTGTTAACGTAATGTTTTAATGCATCATTTTGAAGTAACAGTTTCAAACAAATTGTAACGTAATATCTATTTTAATGTAAACATGGTTCAGTAGTTGGCAGCATGGTACACAATGTAATGTGTAAGAATTATTTTTGAAAGTACTTCAAGTTTAGGCAACATATTAATTTGGTAAATTAATATTACACTGTGCTGTAAAAAAAAATCATGTTTCGAACTTTATAGCGACATATTGTATCCTGGATGTCTTAGCTGGTCAGTCAGGACTGCTGATCCAGATTATTGGAAATGTAGTAAAAAGGTGATTTTAAAATGGTTCTAGCGTCAAGAGGTTTTTAAGGTGTAAATTAAGGCAGCGACGTGCGCGTGGCGCAAAGAAGAGTGCCTTGATCAGTATTTTTTGGTGGAAAAGGACTTTCCAAATCACGCAATTCCTCACGTATAGCAATAAGTTTGCTATGATGTACTACATGATCTTCGTGTTCCAGAGTAAATACAATGCGAATTTACAGCTAAGTAAAGCCTGTATTAGGTTGCAGATGGCAGCAGTTTGACTTAATTACTGGAATATTCGTTTAAGACTTTGATGATTTCATCCAAGTGAATTTCGTTAGAAATTTGCCCACACTTCGCTCAGAAACGGAGTTGAAATATACTACTAAATAACTTTATTATTTGAGCTAAGCCAAAGTTTTTAAAAAATTATTAACTGATAAAGTGAACTAAAGGGGGAGAGATTTTTAAATAAACACTGTATTCAACTTTCCCTTGTATTGAAGCACTACACTATGCTGAATAAAGTCACCCGTTTTAATAATTTTCTGAGTAGAGCTTGCTATTGAATTTGTGCTGCATACGTTATTTTTCTAAACCCCGAACTTGTATGTTTTGCATTAAATTTTTTTTTAGTATTAATTAAATGCTCCTCGATCATTGAATTGTTTTTTTTTTGTTGGTTGTTTGTTTGTGCAGTAGCAGTAGTCTTGTCATTATTCCAGAGCCATTCATGTGTTCTGGATGGATTGGAAGAGGTGCTTTCGGAGTAGAGTAAGTTCATGCAGATCTTTGTACGATAAGTACACATAATTCTATAAGTAACAAATAAGCCAAACTTAACAACTTTTATTTTAATGCTTACAAGATTAAGAATGAGGAAATCTTTAATATATTTGCTTCTATAAGAGCATCGTATTTTTACTTTACCGACGCAAGGCCCATGGCAGTGTTAATATTACATGCGGTAAAAAAACAAACAGAATGCACACAAAAAAAATTCTTAAGCAGGGTTTTCAGAAGAGCTCATTTTACCGAGAACATCCAATAAGAGAATTCAAGTACTTATTAAAAATCTATTTCAACGCCCTTTGCTTTTATTTTTAATAGCAGGGCAGCATTATTTTTATATTTTTAGTAGATACATTTTAATAAAATATTTATTAAAGAAAACTTTTACACTATATTGTTTTACGTATATTTGAGTAAGAATTATAATTGTAGCATAATTACGTAGCTAACAGTTTTACAGTCTCCCTTGATCGAAGCATTGATTGTACGCACAAGGCTCCTGGTAACGTTAACACTCCCATATCCACACACATAAATGTTAAGCAGGAAGACCAAACTGAACAGAGCTTTACAAAGTGCTAATATAACAAGGCAGGGGCCGTGGATGGCATAGTAGCTAGAGCGGTCGACTCCCTCCAAGGCGAACTTGGGCCGGGTCACTACCGGATTTTCGCAAGCGGGAATCGTGCCGGACAATGCCGCTCGAGGATCTCCCGTTTCCCACGCCCCTTACACTCCGGCGCTGCTCCATTCTCACCTCGCTACACCCTCATCGTCTCTCAAGACCCCGCTTTTAAGAGTCGTCCAAATCTCTCCACTATTCACTCACTCGTTTCACCATCGCCGATGCTCGATTAAGGTGATATTTCACATGATTTTTATTTGGTTATCTGAAGGAGCTTTCGAAAAGTGTCCCCTAAATTCAGTCATATCGTTATAGTTTCCAAAATATAACACTCAAAAATATAACACCCGAGTTCTGCAGCATACTAGGCTTTGCGCCAAGATATTTTTTCCCAGTCAAATTGCATTTAATGCAATCTGTATGATATACAGAACATACTGATTAAGTATGAGTGAGATTTAGAAACAGGTGAGAGACTATTGGCACTCTGAATTTTGTTGAAAATAGTGGTCGGACTTGTCGTAAATATATTTTCGTTCATTCAAGCGAAACTGTTATTATTCATTTAATGAATAGTTTAAACCATAAACTGCAGAGAAAAGGTTATTTTTGTTCCTTTCGTTGCTTGTAACACAAATGCAGTATGCCGTGCTTAGACTCTAATTCAACACTTTGAACCTGCCTATAGCATTCTTGTGTCATAATTTGAGTGTAATATTGTGAAAACTATAACGCTATGACTGCATGTAGGGGGAACTTTTCGAAATCTCTTTCAGATAACCAAATAAAAATAATGAGAAATAAAGTAGACAGAGCGAGACAGTGCAAGGCCTTTAATAATAATCAACGACAAATCAAAATATAACGACACACGGAGGAAAAAGGAAGAAAAAGAGAGGCAGAACAGTGAGGAAAGACGCGGGGATCTGAGTCGAGCAATGAGTACACCACTGCACAGAAGTAGATGGTGCTACTAAACTTAATGTGATGGCGCTAACGTGGCAGTATATAAAATATGTAATATACAAAAAAGTAAAATATATAAAATATGTGCATGTATACGTACTTTTTAAGGATAGTTTTATATGCACCTTTATAAACATTTCAACATAGGCCTATTATGTATATATAAAATAAAAATACTTTACACTAAAAATATAAACATATCAACAAATGCATTTGTGTATGTGTACTTTTTTTTTGACACCGTTACTCTCTGTTCGAACCCTTCTGAGACCCTCCAAAAAAGAACTGAACATTTATGCTGTGAATTGAAGTGGTAACAGAAGGGCTTGTGCCTGGAACCACCTTCATTTGTACAAAATAATTCTAAAAATAATATATATTATTTATAGCTAAGTGAAATGCCGATATGGTGGTGGCCACGTTTCCAGTCTCTCTTGTGGCTCAAATGGGTTATTAGTATTTATGTAAACGTTTTATACGGAATGAAAAATCACGATTTTATTTACATTTACACCCTAAAAATATATATTTTGGTATTATTTATTTTTATAGGTCTTAATTCAATATGACAAAAGTTTTCATGTGTGCCATAATCCTCATCTTGCTAGAATTTCCCACTAGGCAGCAGCAGAAGAGTACATCTTTATTACATTGTCATTAGATAGTGTATATATTGTGTAAATGTATACTGTGTAAATATAAATTTTGGCTGAATTTGGTTAAATTGTATAATATATTTGTCAAATTTACATGAAAAATTTATGAAGCAACTGCTGCTGTTTTATGTGAGATGACACAAAAATTGTTTTCAGAAAAACTTTATACAAATACATAAAATTATCTCAAATTTTCGACATAACGCAAAACCCGTAAAATGCAGGTGTTAATTGAAGTGTATTGAACGCATTCCATGAGAATTGCGGTATTACGAGATAAAACCAAATAATTTTAATTAGTGTACTACTAATACTCAGTTCCTCAAGAAATGTTTGAAAATTATAAGTAGTTTTTTTTGCAGGTTAATTTTCATTTTAACTCAATTAGACTGCATTTTATCTGAAAACGTAAAATAATATTGTGTTTAAGAGTATTTTTAATATTCTGCAGAATGACTGTTTAGTTACCAAGAACCGCTGCATTACACATCAATATAATTCTAAATTTGTGTTAGTATTGGTTACTCAATTTTAATTCTAGATAAATAGTACCGATATTTTAACCTTAGTGAATTTTCTACCAAATAAATACTCGGATAAAAGTCAAATATAGTGCATAAATACATGACCCTGCAAACTTACAACACAAAACATACAACACAAACAAAAAAACCTCTGAGATTACGTTAAGATACACTAATTTCATTACGATCGCTTAACAGTGAAGAACAACAGTACATACAACTAATTAAATATTTTAATTGCAATCTGAAATCTTTGAACTTTTCCCTTATTTAATAAAAATTCTTTTAGAATATGTGATCATTTAGGGAGTTTTTGGACATATCAATTATTACGTTCGCACGTTCGCCAATAAAACAACAGAGATATCGCCACTACAGAAAGAACAATTCAGCATTACTGGCGCGGTATCCAATTTCGGCTAAACTGTATTATCATAAAATTAATATGTCACGCAAACGTTACGGGGCTTTTTTTTTTTTTTTTAGTGTGTCTGAATGGAGCAAGCAGGCTTTAGTAAGTGAATACTATTTATTTAGGACTTGGGCAGAAATGGGCCGGGGTCTTTATTAAAGAAACTTCGCTGCACTGACTTGGAGTGATCTCGGAAAACCCAGGTAAAACAAAATGATAGTTGGACTGGGAATCGAGCCCGGGTCCTCTCAAACGGGCGTCAAACTGTTTTTTTAATCACTTTTTCTGACCGATACATTTAACATGTCAAAATGTTGGTTGACTTATTACCAGGAAGGGTGACTCATACGAACGTACACAAGTATACACCCTTGCGCTACCCGGGACTTGAATCTGGAATCCCCGCACTGGAAGCCGTCACGCGACCAACTACGCCATAGAGGTCGGCTAGCTCGCTCGGTCGGCCTTGGTTGTTCGGTATAATGAGTACAGGCTGTTCACGATAAAGTGAGCACTTCTGAAAGCCCTACTAAAGATCTACTTGTATGCACATTGCGTATTCTTCCACCATATGTAAAATTACAACTTACATGGGAATTATCACTTTGTTTATGCGTTGGCCGAGTGAAACTGCGAAATTAAGAGGAAAAAATAAATATTTAAAAAATGAAAGAAAAGTAAATCATTTCAGTACCCATAAATATTTACCTAACACATTCAACGTTAGGACTCTGAACTACTCTCTTTCTCTCCTTACCAATTTAACTGTCCGCATGCCATTTATTGTGCCCGTTAAAATGTATGCTGGTAGGAGAAGTGACATTGTTCAAAGGTTGGTTGCAAAAGTGCTCAGATTACTGTGAACAGCATGCACTTACGTCGATGGTGACAGCCGTGAAGGTGATGCCATGGATGTTTGTCCTCCTGGAGTATACGCGGTCGACACCGGACCACGGAGGCCCTTGCCGGGACTCCAGGTGCCGAAGAGATCCCAGCGAAGCGAGAGGTTCGGCGCCAGTCGGTAGACCTCCGCGAGGACTACGTCGCCGTCGGCTGGCGACCACGAACTCGCAATCGAACGGTATTTCGACGCCCCTGAAGACGTCAGGACGGCGGGCTGCAGGTTGGTAGAGGAGCCAGTGGTAGTTCGACATGCGAGCCTGCCTCGAGATCTGAGCGCGGAGAAATACACGAATCACCCTTCGCCCTCCATAGCACACTCACAAATATTCCCCTTCAAGCAGAATTGACAACTAAAGGCTGTTCACAATAACGTGAGCACTTTTGAAATCAACTTTAGAAAAAAGTCAGTGTTGCTACCTGCATATATTTTAATGGGCGCACTGAGTGACATGCGCACAGTAAAGTTGGTAATGATGGATGGAAAGTAGTTCAATATCTTAACACCAAATAAGAAGTGTTAGGTGACCATATTTGAAGACTTTATAGTCATTATTTCTCGCTTTCTGTATTTTTAATGCATCGAAGTGTAAAAAGTGTAATTTCAGAGTTTCACTGAACCGACGCATGGATAAAGTGATGAGGCCCTGGCCAGTGTTAATCTTACATAAGGCGGAAGAATACACTACGTGGATACAAGTAGATCCTAAGTAGGACGTTCAAAAGTGCTCCTTTTACCGTCAACATCCTATAAAGTTGAAGATGTTACACGGCCAAGTACTAATGAGAGTTTTTGAAGATATGTCACACTGTAAAATTTTTCTATTTGAATTGCCTTATTTAAACAATTTTAAAGCGGGATAATTAAGCTCGTGTTATCACACACGATCCATTACGGAAATATAAATGTTAGGAACTTTGAGATTTATTTTCACTTCTAAACTATATTTTATGTTTATTTATCACGCACATTTTCTGCGCGAAAAAATTACTTAATTTAATTTGTACTAATTTTGTTCAAAGCGCACATTTAACAGCATTCATGTCCTTGTAGATATTTTATATTACAATATATTATATGAAATTATTAATATAAATAACTTATTAATTAGTTATCACCATAACCATGTTTATTTTCTAGCTATCTTGATCATTTTGAAGTTTACAGACATCGAAATTAACTTTTTTTATTAGCACGATTTTTAGTTGATATGCAAGCTAGTTGAGAACAGGCCGATATTATATATCATATAATATATAATTAGATAATAACTGGGGCAATCCAATTATTTCAGACAGAAGTGGTAGCGTTTATGACATAACGATGACATTACAGCCTTCCAAATTTACTTGAAAAAACTTGAAGAAATTTTTCTGCACAAATATATCAATGTGACCCAAAAACTCTCCTATTTTCTTCCTTTTTTATTCGCATTAATTATGAATGAAATATTACAATTTATAGATAAAATATAAGCAGGAGTTCAATTTAAAAAAAAGTATGGTAATTTTATGTTAACATAAATATAAAACGCTTGTGATACATGGCACATTTTAGAATACAACCAACTGCGTCATACAATGTGTGATTTTTCATGGGTTTAATTCAAAAAGTATAAAGAAACCATGAAACCATTGCAGACATATATCCAGTTAACCGTTATTGCTTACCTACTACAAAGTCTTTAATTAATGCCCTTTAACGCTCTTAGAAAGTAGATCTAACAATATACAAAGATAATTGACGCTTGTAAATAAAGGCGACAGTTGCGTACCCCAGGTGAGTTTCGAATTCATGACCTCTCATCATTCAAGAATGGTATCATGTGTTAACATTGAAAGTTGCCAGATGTCGGCCCCTGGCACGCACTTATTAATAAAACATAGATCTTACTTGGCATTTATGGGTGCCGGTCCCGTAATTGCAACACTTTACTCATAGAACACTGAAACTACTCTGCAAGAGGGTGCAGGTTTCATAAAGACATATATATATATATATATATATATATATATATATATATATATATATATATATATATATATATATATATTTTTATTATTGCCTTTCATGTACAAAAACATACTTTGCACATTTTCCTAAGATGAAACGGATCTGACGCTCAGGTCCATCAGTAACCAAAACTGCAACTTAAGCAAAGTATGAGATGCACTGAGTGCTAAAAGGTGCTATGTACAACTTCAATTCGTACGACTGCAAAGAGGACACTACTGACCTCACTTCCGAGCGGACGGAAACTAATACCTAAATAGGGTATGCTAATATCTAACCTAATTAACTTGACACACACTGCACACACTCAATGTATCAGCCATGGGGCTTGTTGAAGCGAAGCACACTTGACGTATCAAATTCACTGCTGCTTGGGCAGTTCACTCCCTACCTCCAATTGCTGTTGCGCCCAACAGCCCTGGCTTCATTTGGGACACACTGACTATCCATTTGTTCATTTACAGCAAGAGTTTCCTCTTGCTGTATAACACCAAAACAGCCATTGTGATATATGCGATTTGGGTCACCAAAGAAAAGCAAAGATGCTATCCTCGGCAGCCCATACCATCGCACTCTGGGGCTTCCTGGACTTGCCCTCTATGGTGCACTATGCGGCAGATTGGCTGCGCTGCTTAAACAGCCAGTTAAGCTCATGTGAACTGGGCATTCACGTCAAACGCCCCCTCTCCTGTGGTCGTTTGACCATGCAGCCTCCCACGTACTCCATCATGCTGTTAGGCGCAGCAGGTTGTTAACACTTTGCACAGTGGTCGGGGCCATATTTGGTATGGCTCGTGCTGTTGCTTGTCGTCTTGCCGCTTTCGTGCTGGTACTGAATCCTCCTGCTGGTCCTGTTGCTTTTTCTGTTGCCGGTGTAAAGTATCAGCCTGTGTGATTGTCCGTGGTCGGCACCCACTAGATCCCACACATGCTGTGATGACCTTGTGGCGTAACTGCGCAGAATGGCGAGGCGGGGTCGACTCCCTCTCTGCCGATGACTGGTCACCTCCACTGCTTCTGCTGTCGCTGCTGCAGCTGCTGTTGCCAAGGCCCATACTGCTGCCTCTCCTCCTGCGGTTGCTGCAGCCCTTGCTGCTGTTTCCAAGGCCCATCCTGCTGCCTCTCTTGTTGCCTTTGTTGTTGCTGCTCTTCGGCCGGTGAACTTCGACTGCGTGTGAGAGGGGAGGAGGTGGTGGGCCAGACGATTCCTCGTTCAGTCCGGTTCCACTCCCCCCGTCGCGTGTGCCGTCATCCCTCGTTGCATCTTCTGCTTCTTCCTGTGGCTGTGATGTTGTCTCGACCCCATCGGTCCGGAACTCCATTGGTGGGGGAATTAACCCCATCGGTGACTCCAAAGACTGGAATTCGGCGGAAAATCCAGCCCTGGCATTTTGGTCACTCCTTCCATAATTCTGTAGTCATTTTCTCTGCTCTTCTGCCCTGCTCATTGTTGCTTGCTCTGGCGGGTCGCACTCCATTTCTGACGGCACTTGTTCCTCCATGGCCCTCTTGGGTGTATATACTCTGGACGTCATGGTCGGAAACAGGTGTGTAAGTGCCCTCCCACCGCGATCTGTGCTTTGCTCTGCATTTCAGCTTTCCACTGTCGTTCTCGCTTCTGGCACTTGCTGTTGCTGTCCCTCAGGTACTGGTTGTTCTACTTCAGGCACTATTACTTCTTCAGTTTCTAGCTCGAGGCAGAGGTCATCCCTGTGAGCTGCAACCGTCCTCCAGCTGCTCAGTTTCACCAGGTATGTCGTATAACACAATGGTTTCAACAGCTCGTGTGGACCTCTCCATTTTGGTGAGAATCCCATGCTATACTTTTTCACGCTGCTCGACAGTCTGTGTTGTTCTCTGTCTTACACTTGCTGACCCGCCATCATAACGCGGGGTGCGCGAGTTGTTGGTGGTATCAATGTGCTGATGTACCTCTCCTGAGTATTGTGTGTGGCATCTAACGTAGCCTCTCTGAATGCTCGTCTTGCCTCTGTGTTTTCAGGATCTCCTGCCCCTTCTGTTTGCCTGCTCCGAAACTCTCCAGCTGCTGGCAACTCTCGTCCTTGCAGAATTTCTGCTGGTGTCCAGCCTGTGGGTTCATTCACACGTCGCCTGATTGTGAAAAGTGCAGCCGGCAAATATACTGTCCACAAAGTGTGATCTTTCCCCACATGGAGACTCAATTGGGTGTTCAGGTCCTGGTTACACCTCCCTGTGGGGTTCGCCTTCTGCTGGTATATGGCAGTTGCTTGTGGCGCTACTCCCCATCTGGTGCATAGGTCCCGCAAAAGACGACCTGTAAACTGGCTTCCATTATCAGTCAGCAAGTGCTTTGGGTAGCCTCAGTGAGGGTAAAATTCTGTCTCCAGTGTCCATGCTATTGTGTGGGCTGGCACACTCGAGATTGGACAGGCCTCTATCCAGCGTGAGGAAGAGTTACTCACTACAAGGATAAATTGCTTTCCTGTAGGCGTGCGAGGGTACGGTCCCATCAGTTCTAGGGAGACCGTCTCGAATGGTTCCCTGGGCACCCTGGGTTGCTGTTGGGTTACCCCATCCGCCCTTCTGTTCTTGAATCTGTTGCACTTCACACACTTCTTTACATGCCTCCTCACATCTCCCATTTCACCAGGCCAGAAGAAATGTTGCATTAGATTTCTGGTGGTCTGTGCTGCTCCTGGGTGTCCTGCTATTTCACTGTTAGGTGCTTGTTGCAATACTTGATTGCGCACCTCCTTTGGGACATACAGGCACCATGGTGGCTCCGGTTGCTTCAGCCTCGTCTCGTTGCTGGCCTCCTGTATGCACCACCATTCATTTTCCTTCTTACTCACGCTTCCCTCTTTGCCTGCGAAAATTCGCATCTTTGCTGACTATCGCTCACAATCTCCTTTACTTCATCAATGCATGGTTCTACCTCCACGAGGATGCATTCTGCTGTTGTAGTTTCATTGGAAAATGCTGGTCCGTTTGTGGGTGGTAGTAGATCTCCCTACTCTGCATCGTTAATATCTATTTCCGTGCCTGGTGCTCTGGACAGGTGGTCTGCCAGTTGGATTTAGACTCTCAGGACATGTTGCACCTCGAAATCGAATGCCTGGAGCAACATGGTCCATCATGCGAGTTTGCTTCTGGCTTCACACGTCGTGAGGAGCCAAAGCAAGCACCGATTGTCTGTTCTTAGCATAAAACATTGATACTCCAATTAGGCTCGGTATCATTTCACTGCCCACAACACTGCCATACACTCCCTTTCATTGACATCGTAGCGTGATTTGGTAGGACCGAATTTTGCACTTGCACACTCGATTATCCATTTCTCTTGTTCATTGCATAGCCGGAACAACACGACTCCAACCCTTTTTCGCTCGCATCTGTATGCAGATAGAGATGTCCCGTCAAATCATGCTGGGCCAAGTTGGTGCATTGTCGGATACTGTACTTCAGTTCTTCAAAATTCTGCTCATGCAGTGCTGTCCATACAAATTTGCGGTTCATCGACAGCATGTCTGTCAGTGGTGCGGTGATTGTGGCAAAGTCACGTATGTACTCCCTGAGCCAGTTCACAACCCCTAAGAATTTGCATAGTTGCTTGCAGGTGCATGGCGGTTCGTACTCCTCGATAAGTACGAGTTGCTCCGGCATATGTCTCCTGCTGCCCCCTCCCCCAAATGCCAGAGAAATTGTATGCATTGCTTACGCATGTGGCACTTCCTGTTCGCACATGTAAGCTTATATATGGCAAGGTGCCCCAAGACTAGCGAAAGATGTTTCACGTGCTATTCCCAGTTCTCCAACCAGATGATCACATTGTCCACTTATGCGAGTGTGAAGTTACCCACATACCCTGGACCATTATCTGTTGGAAGGTGGCTGGTGCACATTTCAGCCCGAATGGCATGGCACAGAACTGGAAATGCCATCGTCAGGGGTGGTGAATGGTATCTTGTAACAATCTTCCGGTCTGATGGGCACTTGCCAATACCCACTACATAGGTCAAGGGTCGTCATGACCTTCGCTTTCCCCAATGTGTGTAGTGCAGCTTTCAGCCTGGTGTAAAGGGGGGAGGATGTGCTCTGCGTGATCTGGTTCAGTAGTTTGAAGTGAACACAAAAGCGCCGAATGTCGTCTTTCTTCGGCACGAACGTTATTGCGCTGTTGTATTTGCTGCAGGTAGGTTCGATGACCCCATCTGCCAACATTTCCTTCACTTGCTCCTCTATAATTGCTCGTTGATGCTGTTGATAGCTGTGGGGACCTGCGAACAGCGGTCTGTGATGCTCGAGTAGTATACTGTGCTCTACTATTGTTGTTCTCCTGAGTAGATCTGTGGCTGCAAAAATGTCTCTCCTTTCATCTAGGATCTTTGGTACTATGTGCCGGTAACGTTCCGGTACTTCATGATCGAGCTTGTCTAGTCTCACTCCTGGTTCACTGCTGTTATTGCACGGTATTAGCTCGTAAACCATTCTGCATTCTTTCTGTCCAAAATGGATCCTGTGGGTGGCTGGTTCCATGGCTGTATTCTGCTCTGTCAGCCAAGGAATGCCAAGGATGGCATCCTACCGCAGGTCCTCTACTACTAGGGCTGTGGTTGTGGTCTCAATGTCGCGGATGCAGACGGTGACAGCTGTCTCACCTACTGTGCACCCTTTATGGTGTTGGGTAGCCAGATGCATGACTTGCTTATTAGGTTTAAAACCTCTTTCATCCACGAACTTGGCTCTCACAAATTTGTGTGATGCTGCGGTGTCCACCAGTACCAAACACTTCCTCTCATTCAGTAGGACAGGAATTTGTATCATCCTATGCATTGATTCCTCGAATTGCTGTAGGACTATTTGCTGTGGCATCGTCGCCCCTTGCCTGCTCCTTTTAGATGTTGATGTTGTTGTCTCTTGTTTTCTCTTACTGGTGGTGGGGTGGTAAATGTCCGGCTTATCCACTCCACTGCCTTGTTTCCCATTGGTTCTTTACCTCCCCTTATCTTGGCCTCAATCCTCTCCTTCAGGGTTGGGCACACACTGTACCAGTGCTTTTGTTGGCCTCCAGGGTAGAACTTGCAGGTTGGAATTTGCTCTGGTCCTCTTCTCAGTCCTGGCAACCATCCCCCTTCTGACCAGGGGCTGCAGGTGTGGTACTAGAATCTCGGCCATGCCATACATCTGTGAGCGGTTGGGACCGGTTAGCATTCTGTCCCAATTTCAATTCGCTGGTTGCTGTTGTTGTGTCTGAGAGGGTTCTGGCCCTCGATGAAAGGCTGTCCCTTGCGGTGCTCGCCGCAACGCCAGGTGTTCTCGTTCTGCTTGATCTAGCAGTGCTGTGGAACAGATAAAAGCCTCAATGGTTCCGTGAATCAGTGGTACCATGGCCCATTATCACTCTGGCCTATCTGTGGAGGCTACTACTTCCAGAACCTCAGTATCTTGCATGTGCGGGTGAAAATTTCGAATCAGATTGATTTTTCGTGTTGCGAAGGCCACCAAACTCTTCTTTGGTCCCTGTGCATCCAGTACCGCTCTACTTTGCGCTTGCAATACCAAGAAGGTGTTTGGGAATCGATTTTGGAATGCTTTCGAGAATTCCTTCCATTTCATGTCATAATGCTTTATTGATCGCCACCATGATCATGCTTCTCCCTATGTTTGCTCCCCTATGCACTGTGCCCACTCTTGCTGACACACCTGGTACCTTCCTGGCCGCCCAGTGCAATCCCGAAGGAAAGCTTGTGGGTCCTCATTAGTCGCTCCCGAAAATATTAGTAATATTTGAAGTTTATTTGGTGTTATATTTCTTGGGTATATCAGTTGCACCTTGCTTTATTCCGTGCAGTTCAATACCTTCGTGTCCCACTACTCGTTCCGAAATTCCGTTAATCTGAATTTTCTCCGACCATTCCTACTATGTCCACTTCCGTAGAGTGTGTTATTGGGCTCTGTTTCTCGCTACCCGCATCGTTGTTCGTGTGTGGCGGTGGTTTTGCTGTGTCTCACTGTCTCGTTACACATTACCCACATTGGAACCTACCTGATACTGTATTTATAATCTCGGTTTCCATATTGCAATGACAGTGTGTAATGAATCCACAATTTCACACGTGGCTATTTTCGTCTGCCCTCCAATGTACACCTTCTGGTGGCACCTATGTGTGTTGAATTCTTCCCCAGTTATAAAATCAATTCGGTAAAATAGCATGCGCAAATTCTTTGCATAATATTCTTCCCTGCCTGTCTGCTGTTGAATATTCATATTCTTCGGTGGAAAGGCTTCCGGCATGGCAATCTTTGCTAGACATCTCACATGCGATCTCGCCTTTGCTTAAGCCTACACATAATATTTGTTTGTTGCATCACCCATTGTTTAAGTTTTGGTAGGTTTATCCTAATTGCATTTTGTTTGTCCACTGTGTGCACACTGACATGAGTATTTACTGTCGGGGTTGGAGTTTCCCCGGCCCACTCTTGGCCTACTACATTCCGTGCACAATGCCATGCAGGTGCCGGCAGAGGTCGTTCTCCACACCCAGGAGATTCGATCTCGATTGACTCTTTAATGCTATAGATTAATAATTTAGTTGCTTTAGGTTCCCGACAAGGACAACTTAATTTAGACATATTGTCTGCAGAAGCTATGGGACGTATGCACTTTAGGCAAAGTATACTTGAAGCTCCATTGCTTGTGCTACAAACAGTTGGGCGTATCCCGCTCGGTTACCCAAATATGTCCGGCATTAAAGCTGTCATCATGACTGTTGTTACTCAATGTGTGAATCCCGCCTTTTCCCATGTGCACACATCGGGAAAAGCCCAGATGCTTTTGACGGGGGGATGGTGTGGTCACCTGTGGTGCATTACCTGCTAGCCCTGGGTCGATAAGTGGGTGGGGGTGGCTCATTGTCCTCACACTGTCGCAAAAATGGCAGCTTCACGCATGCTTCCCTTGTTCACTGCACTCTAGCAATGGCCCTCGTTTGCCAAAACAAATACAAAATTTATGTTAAAATTGTCCAAAAACAAAATTTAAAACTTGTTTCTGTAAAGACTCCAGGCTCTATGGTAATCTGTGCTTCTGTTCTTTTCATATTATTGGATCTTGAAATTTACTGTGTGCTGTATGCTAACCTGATGTGTTTTTCACAGTAAATTTCGAGCGACTCATTGGTTTTGTTTACCTTTGACTTACCATTGTTTCTTTCCTTCACAAGTCTTTCAGGACACTGAAACTCTCATGCCTGTACAAAACATACACAGGTAACAATTTGCTATGTAAAACAAACAATACTACTTCACTTTCCAGTAGGCTCTTGCAAATTGGTTATCCCATTATGTACGTGTTTTTATAGCACGTGTGTGCATACTTCTACATTAATGCTGGCAAAATGTTAAAATGTGTGTTTAATAACACATGTACACAAAATATTAATAGGCCTACATTTAACTCTTGCACAAATTTGACATAATTGACTCTTTACAAACAAAACGAAATGGCATACTGTCAAAATATTTGCGCTTATTTCTGACTTTAATTTTGAAAAATATTTGCATACTTCTACACACAATTAACTTTTCAAACTGCATATTTACAGTTGTCACACTAAAGAAAAATGTTGTGATTGGACTCGTTCAGGAGTACCTGTAGTGAAATTCTAAATGTTTGTTTACAAATGGGTAAACTGGCGTGTTGTGGGTTTACTTTGTGTGCATCCGTGCCTAACATTCTTTTACTTGTTAGATGTCGTTGCTCTCTTGTTTACATATATAATATATTGCCACTGTCTACTTTACTGTGACTATATTGACTATTCTGTGCAAATTTATTGTTAACTTTCAATTTTATATTCATATTACAGTGCTACACATGTCATTTTCCATTCTGGTTAAACTCTGCGCATCGGTTCACCTCAGTACACAGTTGCGAAACATAACTGGAAATGCCAGTATCCAAATACTGTTCGGTACTGTCGCTAGTGGCTAACACATTGAACATAACTAAAAATATATCAAATACTTGACAACTCTTATTATGCATTAAGCTTGCGTGATTAAATAGGAATAATATTATAGAGCATGATACTCACAACGGCAGCCCTGTTTGTGGGTGGCCATTTCCTGAACTATACAAGTTGGCATCTCCCGCGCCGAATCGTAAACATGTTAAAACACAAGCATACTGCTCATGATGTAAGAAAAGTACTGAATAATAATATAAATAAAAAAGGGGAATATTTGTCTCGTTTTTACATGCGGTAACAGGGTAGCATAGGAAGAATAAAATAACACACTGACATAACATTTGCCAAAACATACATAAACTTGGAACGAAATATAGTAAACATTAACATTGGCATTTGGTTATCAGCTTTGACTTGCTGTGACATTTAGAGTTTAGAATGTACGTACCGTACCTGTAATTCTCTGAATAATCAAGATTGTGACGAGCGTGCCAATGCATGATTCGCAACACTTAACAGAATATGACATTAATTACTTTACATAAAGTTACACTAGAAAACACTGACATGGTGGCATTGCAGGAGAAATAAACATACACGAAAATAAACAAACTCACACTCCCTAACATATCTTAAAAAACCATAAAAACGCTTACTACACAAATGCTGCATTAACACCGAAACACATGTGACACTGGTTCGAATACACAGGGTTTCTCCATGGTACTGTGTTGCCTTCATGACATTCCAGATGGCATTGTGTGGGGAATGGCCTGGAGCCAAGGTGCTAAACACATCAACTGTTCTCCTCTCACGTACAGTCTGACACTTCTCGTGCACTAGTGCGTTGCAATTGCATCATTTTTGACTAATTCACTCTCCTTCTCCTGTGTATGTGGCTCGTGAACATGCTGTGATGTGCCGTCTGAATTCTGTGAAAAACTACTCCCAATTAAAGGGTCGTTTTGCTTTGCTCTTAAGTTGTTACATTTCCTGCAAATATAACATTCCAGGGTTGCATTTTCAGTCTCTCCCTCATTAAGACACTCCCGGTGGCACTGTATCTCACATTGCATGCATATTCACGTCTGTGTCCCCTGTCCTGTTTATAGCAGACTGATGCAGCAATTTGATGTTGTTAACACCGTTAAATTTTCTTGCATTTGGTTGAATGAAATGTTGGCTGTTGTTGTAAATAATGTTCTAAACCCTGTTTCACTGTACTTTCGCAGTTGTCCGTGGCACAGATGTTTGCTGGGCTGCTCTATCGGTGGCATCGGCACCCTCTGAAGATTCTCACTGTTGTTTCCTCTTCCTCTAAAAACCACCTTACTTAGTTTGCAGTGTAGCCCTCCCCATCCTCCCTCTTCATTCACCATCCTGACTAACCGTTCAACTTTCCTCCTGCCCCTCAATGAGCTCCACCCCATTTCTTTCATCATTACTGATGGCCTATAGTTCCCTTCTTCCTCACCATCTTGCCCCTGCCTTCTCCAGCTACTCTTCACCCATCTTGCTGCCTTTCTCTGCACCTTTTCCAGTTCTCGCACCTCCACCTCCACATACGGGTCCCATACTGCTGCAGCATATTCTAACATTGGCCGTACCATTGTGCCATACACCTTCTCCTTCACCTCACAGCTGACTCCATTCAGCACCCTTCCCAGCATACCCAGAGCTCTTCTTCCCTTTGCTACCACCCTCTCTACCTGTTTTTTTCCACCTGAGGTCTCCCTGCAGTACAATCCCTAGATACTTATATTCTGCTGCTTCTTCTATCTCTTGTCCCTCCCATCTGTACATGTCCCTGTTTATCATCTTCTTCCTTGTGAGCCTCACTACCTTAGTTTTTCTTACATTTATCTTCAATTTATTTTTTCTGGTCCACAACCATGTCTTATCAATGTCCGCCTGCAAATTTCCACCCCCTCTCCCACCTCAGCATATCATATGCAAACAATCTGATTTTTCCTCTAATCCCCAAACCCATTTCATTTACCATTATGGTAAATAACAAAGGACCCAGCACACTTCCCTGTGGTACCCCTGACATAACCTCCTCTTCCTCCGATATTGCCTCCCCCACTTTCACCTCTGCCTTCGCCCCCTGAGAAAGTCCCCTATCCATTCCACTACCCTCCTGTCTTGTATCAGCGCCTCCACTTTCCTCATCAATGTCCCATGGGGCACCTTATTAAATGCTTTCTCAAAATCTACGAAGCAGGCATCCACCTGCTTCCCCTCGTCAACTACCTGCACCAGATCCTCTAATAACCCAGCCAGCTGTGTCTCACATGAGTATCCCCTCCTGAAACCATGCTGGGACTCCTCCAACCAATTCCTATTGTTCATAACCCTCACCGCATACTGCTCCACCATCCTCTCCATTACTTTTCCTGCACTTGATGTGAGACGCACCGGTCTGTAGCTGCCAGGCTCCCTCTATCCTCTCCCTGCTTGTGTTTAGGTACCACCATAGCATACTTCCAATCTTGTGGTAACTTATCCTCTCCTAAGGACGTTTTAAACAGCACTTCTAAATGTTTCGCCAACTCCTTGCCACCAAACTTTAGTGCTGAATTTCCTATCCCATCTGGACCCTCTGCCTTACTGCTCTTCAAACCCCTAATTACCTTTTCTATCTCCCACTCCCTCATCTTAAACTTACTAAACACCTCCCAAACCCAATTTGCCCCCCTATTCCAATCCTCCTTTGCCTCAAACACTAACAGGTACTGTTCTTGCAGCATCTCCGATTTTTCTTGGTCTTTTGTCGCATGCCTACCATCCCTTCCTGTTAGCAGAGGGATCCCTTCCTCTCCTCCCCTTAACCTCCTAACATACCTAAACAATTTCCCCCATTCCTTGCCTTTTCCTTCTTCCACCATGTTCCCCAGAAATACATTATTTGCCTGTCTGATCTACCTTTCAAGCTCCCTACCCATTTGTTTCATCATTTCTTCAGATATTATCATACCTTTATTTCTCCACTTGGCATGTAATTTTCTGCACTCCCTCTTAATGTTCAAAATTTCCTGTCCATAATATGACGAATCTCTCCCAGTCCGTAACCTCTTCATTGGGACAAATTTCTCCAACATAACCTCCGTTAATCCTCTAAACTCCCTCCACAAGCCATCTACACCCTCCTCCATAGACCATTTTTTAAACCCGTCTCTCAGGAATATTTCTGCCCCTTCTTGTATCCTCTCCCATACTGCCACACTAACCTTTCTGCCATTTGCACTTCCCTCATCCTGCCAATCCCAATTTCCACAACCGGGATATGATGGTCGCTTATATCATCCAATACTATTGCACCAAATACAGCATTCCTAGGTCTGAGCAATACCACATCCAGCACTGACTCAACACTCTCCTCATTCCATCTCATAGGTGTTTCTACTACCTGAACTAATCCTCTGTTGACAAACTGTGCTGCCATTCTCTGCATCATGTTACCCATTCCTTCTGCACCCTCTGCCCATTTCCTACTATCTATAAATGTAGCCCCCAAATCCGTACACACCCTCTCTTATACCTCACTTGCAGCCACTGCCTTCCTATAGGACACTCCTTTCCTAACCAGCATGCCACTGACTACTGCCCTAGCTCCTAGGAACTTCTCCCGCACTTTCCTCAGCAATCCCCTGAGGTCCCGCTCTACCTCCTGCCCCACCTCCCTATGAGCCTGGTCATTTGGCCCTCCATGAATGAGAATGACCTTTGCTACCCTGCTACCTTTCATACCACTAACCCTTTCCTCCAAATCCCTAGTATTTGCCCCCCCCCCCCTCCAAAAGCTGCTTTATATGTAATTTCCTTCCTGATATTCCTCAGCTCCACCCCCTTTACAATAGAGCTGCCTAGAAAAACTACCTCTGACTCCCTTCCTACGACCTGTTCCTGCTTTGTGGCTCTTCCACCCACCTGCCTACCCTTGTCTCCAGCCTCCTGCAGAACCCTTGTTTCCCTCCATTTGGCCAGCCCTCCTTTCTCCCCTCTGGCCCTGAACTGTCCACTTTTTCCTGCTTGCTGGTCTTTGCTAATCGCACACTTGCAAGCCTCAGCATACTGCTTCCTACCTTCTACCACTGCCTGTTCCTTGCTTTCTGTTTCCCGTTCCTCTATTCCTGATTGCTTCCTGCCTACTACTATCACTATAAATATAACACTATAAATAGTAGCAAGGGATAACCCTTGCTACTATTTCTTGCTCCTCTAACCTTATTTGCTGTCTTATGTATCATACTGCCTTATCCCTTTCTACTGCCTCCCACTCCTCTATCCTTCTCCTTAATCTTACCACCTCTATCTCTGCCTTTCCTCCTGCAGTTCCTTCTGCAGCCCTACTTGCATACTGCCTAATTCTTCCTCTCTATTCAGCTTTTCCTCCTGTGGATTGGCCTTCATCTTCCTTAGCACCCCCTTTACATCATCCAACTCTTCCTCTAAATTATCCACCCTCATATCTACTCTACTCTTACCCATCTCATTTCTGACCTTCTCTTCCATATTCTCGACCCTATGCAACCTGCAAAAACATTGCACGACAACGGTAGCACGCTTTTTATACTTTATTTGCTCTTTTTGTTCAGAAAATAGTTTTCCACAAATCCTGATATAAGCACACTATATGTAAAACACGTGCTTATTGTCGCACATGACCAAATACTGATCCGCAGTACACACACTCACGATTGATAGTTTTATTAGGAAATTATTTGATTGCACAACTAACACAAGCCAATAATAAACTAGTAAAACTTCCCATGTTAATTGTTATATATATTTATATATATTCATCAGCTTCTTTGTTCAACACGAAATGATTCGTCATTCTAACGTACACGTCATTCTAATGTAAATACAATGTTTTGCTCTCCTGTCAAAATGTCATCTAGAGTCCAAAGAAAAACCACTTATCTTCACCGACTTCAACTATGTTACAACTTTCCATCTTCCGTATACTCCTAACTCCATAGATATATATAGAGCGAGTGTGATATGGGTCATATATCAAAATTATTATTATATATATATATATATATATATATATATATATATATATATATAATATATATATATATATATATATATATATATATATATATATATATATATATATATATAAACACACACACACACACGAAATTCACATGGACTGGAATCAAGGCGGTTTATTTATTTTCCCCTTATGATAAAAAATGAACAAAAGTATGCCGGTTGTTGGAGCACGAAAAGAGCATGAATGCTCACCCACTCGCAAACAAACGCACAAGGGACCGATCTACCCCCGCGCTGAGGGAGTAGCGTCCCAGTGATGTAAAATGGCGGACAAACGCACTTACCTTCAATGAACATTTGGAACAGCACTGTGACGTCATTGCCAAGTGTGTGTGCTGGAGAGTGCTCATTTCTTACTATTTGGAACACGGCCTTGAAGTCAGGTGAAATGAATGGTGGATCGTTTATAACGTAAAATCTGCAAGTCAGATTTCGTTCGCAATAGTTCTATTTTTGTTGTTGATGTAGTAGGTACTATATAAACACCGGCTCAGTGGTGCAATTTTTGTGTTACAAAATGATGGCACAGGTGACAACTGGATGATGTGTAACTTAATTGGAAGTGTCTAGTCTTCTGAAGATGTGTGTAAAGAGTGAGGTTAGGCTGCTTCGATGCGCCCCGATGTGATAGTCTAGGTAAAGACCCCGAAGGTTGTGTGCGGGTATTGCCTGGGACTCCCGTATTTCTGCTATAGTGTAGAGTCTATCGTCAGTACCGTAATGGGTTTATTGAGCGAAGGTAGCCCACTGTCTTGGGAAGAAACTAAGAAATTTGCTGATCATGTTAGAAAACATGGAATTATTCAGTTCATTAATTTGTATAAACGTCTTCGGGATCGCCAGGGCGATATTCTGAAGTGGGGAGATGAGGTAAGTTCGTATATTGGGTATTTGATATTATTGTCACGTAATTTTGTAAGCCTATATTTAAATTGGATGTAGATTAGCCCTTTCAGATATGACATCCTAACCTTAACAGACAGCTTTGAACTGCAGTGAACGAACTATGTGTAAGCGAAAAGAAATGGAAGTTGGCCGAAAACATTAGAATTAGGGATGTTAGTACCTATAGTTAAGAAGTTATACGACTTTTTTAAAAGGATAGAGAGGGAGAAGTTACGGGAATTGTGGTTTTTTAGGTTCACTCGAACAGCTTAATCATTATTCACAGATGCTCTTTAAATTCGTCTTACGAATTAGGTTCTGCTATGAGCTTTCTTTGTTAAAGCAGAGGGAGTTATGAAAAATTAAGAAAATTGTGAGGTATATGCATAAAAAATTAGTTAGCAAAATGCCTGTGAATATTTAGTTTGCAATCCACCTAACAGAATTACTTAAAATTAAACAACGGTTAAAAAGAAAAAAACATTTAAATGTGAGGCCTATCAGAATTTTGCATTCTTGCTAAAACTAGGTATGTCAATAATTTTAGAATACAAAAAAATCTGTTAGGGGCCTATTTCAATTACTTGTTTGGTTACAGAACTAGCAAAACTATGATACTAGATGAATAAACATTTTGTGCAATAAGCTTATGTAAGATAGTGTGTTGTTGGCTGGCGGTAAGTGGATTGTTGCTACGTGTGACGTGTGTCCCCACACGCTCAAAAATACTTTTCAAGCATACCCAAACATTACGATCCCACCGAGAGTTCTCAGCGACAGCAGAGAAGTAAATAGGCCTACCCAAAACAGTGATTCAAGGCACGTCTGCAGTTTTTGTTAGTAACACGTGCAAAGTGTTCAAACATCTGTATACCTTGGAGTTTTAAGTACAAAGGGTTATTATTCAGAATAGGGTTTTTCTACATTTGGTGTAAGCAACTCAATTTACATGCATTTTACCTAATTTTTATGCATTTTACCTCACAATTTCCTTTATATTGATAGTAATAATATTAGCCCGCCATTGCTCACTCAGGTTTTATGGAGTTGTTGAAATAACATACATACATACATACATACACGTGCAATTAGGCTACCGTCCGGTGGCCAGCTCTCTCAACTCTCCTTCACCCAACCAACTCCTTTTCCACTCTCTTCCTGAATTTACCAACCTCTCACACAGACACCAATTCCTCCCTCAACACATTCCACTCCCTCACAGACCTCACTAGCATGGACTGCCTACCTCGCTCCGTTCTCCTCCACACCCTCTAAAGCTTCTTCATATTGTTTCCTCTTCCTCTAAACACCCCCTTATGTAGCTTGCAGTGTAACCCTCCCCATCCTCCCTCTTCATTCACCACCCTGTACATCCAGACTAACAGTTCAACTTTCCTCCTGTCCTTCAATTAGCTTCACCCCATTTCTTTCATCATCACTGATGGCCTATAGTTCCCTTCTTCCTCACCATCTTGCCCCTGCCTTCTCCACCTACTCTTCACCCATCTTGCTGCCTTTCTCTGCACCTTTTCCAGTTCTCGCACCTCCACCTCCACATATGGGTCCCATAATGCTGCAGCATATTCTAACATTGGCCATACCATTGTGTCATACGCCTTCTTCACCTCACAGCTGACTCCATTCAGCACCCTTCCCAGCATACCCAGAGCCCTTCTTCCCTTTTGCAACCACCCTCTCTACCTGTTTTTTCCACCTGAGGTCTCCCTGCAGTACAATCCCTAGATACTTATATTCTGCTGCTTCTTTTATCTCTTGTCTCTCCCATCTGTACATGTCCCTGCTTATCATCTTCTTACTTATGAACCTCACTACCTTAGTTTTTTTTTTACATTTATCTTCATTTTATTTTTTCCGGTCCACAACCATATCCAATGTCCACCTGCAAATTTCCGCCCCCCCCCCCCCCCTCCCACCTCCGCATATACAACACAATTGTCTGCAAACAATCTGATTTTTCCTCTAATCCCTAAACCCATGTCATTTACCATAATGGTAAATAACAAAGGACCCAGCACGCTTCCCTGTGGTACCCCTGACGTAACCTCCTCTTCCTCCAATATTGCCTCCCCCACTTTTACCCTCTGCCTTCGCCCCCTGAGAAAGTCCTCTATCCATTCCACTACCCTCCTGTCTTGTATCAGCGCCTCCACTTTCCTCTTCAATGTCCCACGGGGCACCTTATCAAATGCCTTCTCAAAACCTATGAAGCAGGCATCCACCTGCTTCCCCTCATCAACTACCTGCACCAGATCCTCTAATAACCCAGCCAGCTGAGTCTCACATGAGTAATCCCTCCTGAAACCATGCTGGGACTCCTCCAACCAATTCCTAGTGTTCATATCCCTCACCACATACTGCACCACCAGACTCTCCATTACTTTTCCTGTACTTGATGTGAGACTCACTGGTCTGTAGCTGCCAGGCCTCCCTCTATCCTCTCCCTGCTTGTGTATAGGTATCACCATACTACCTATATATGCGACTACCCGTGACTTACAGTTTGTATGACAGTTACTTCATTGGACCTCATCTTGTATTTGGCATTATGTTGTCTTCTTTGATAATTAGGTGTTTACTGCTCCATCCAATAGATAAGGTTTCGCCATGCCACTTTGGAGAAGAAACATCCTGCAACCACAATTTTAAACTCCAATCATGCACCTGGAAGGCACTCTCAGCTGGTTTGTTACGTATCTATCGGTGGTGATATTTACACCAATACGTAGACTGTCTTCCCTTTGGTTTGAAGAGCATGACCAAGAATGTAAAGTACTTTCGTGACTCCAACTTCCACATACCCGACTCCAACCAAGCAGTTTTAGTATCACTTTGACTGTTATGTTTGCTCTATGGATCTTTACCACAGCCTCTTCTGTTTAGTTGTGTTCCCTGCGGCACGCTGCAGTTATTACTCGCTGGTGATTATGATAGTGTAAACTGTAGTAGAAAACGTTTCAATGTGTGTGTGTGTGTTTTTCCCCCCAAACAGGTGGAATACATCATAGTTAAGTTTGACCATGAGAACAAAACTGCAAAAGTTTCACTCCGTGCCAGCAAAGTTCTAAGTGCACTGAACAAAAAAGAAGAAGATGACCCAACGTGAGTGCTTAAAATTTTAAGGTTTTATTTTTGCAGCATGTATGTAAGTTGAGTATACTGGCTCCATAGTAATTATCTACCATAAATGCCAGGTAATACAGTTTGCACCCACGAAAGCCAGGTTGTTATTGTCTTGTATTTTCATGTTGTTTATTGCATCTGTACATCCCAGTGGAGTGGATAGTTTACGTATCGCGGACTGTTGTAATGCCTGAGTGGTCCAGGGTTGAGCACAAACACTCAGTAAGAAATAAAATGTTTAAACTTCACATATTTAATGCATTGATCACACTGAAAAACTATACATTTAATTTTTAATTTACTTAATTGGTGATGTCGAGAGAGCTGACATGGTTAATGATATGAAATATACTAAGCAAGCGTGAAACCAATTCATAAGGAATATTAATAGAGTGGTGAAGAAGTGAAGTCTCCGGCACAGCTCAGTGTAGTTGTCCTAGATAGCAAAGTGAAGTCTTCTGGCATCCTCAACGAAGTAGGGTGTCTCCTGGCTGGGCGAGGCATAATATAGTGACTTGATTGTAGAGGGGGAAAGTCTCCCACCTGTAAGAGTACAAGGCCAGGGTGTGAGCCATTAAGCTGATTCTTTGTACACTTCCCCAATGTTTGTTACTGAAATCATATGACTGGAAATAGTATGGTGTGAAAGAGCGCATGACTCTAGTCATGTGGCTGAAATATCATGGAAAACACATGTGTTTGCCGTCGAAAGTGGTTTTAAATCACATTCACGCTGTGCTGAAATCATGGCTGGCCGTATTGGAACGGAAACACGTTCCGCTACGGGAAGTACAGAATATAAGTCATGACAAATAACTTGTAAAAAGGTTCTCTCTCTGCTCTTGAAGGCCTGTGGCACTACACTGTGAACAAGAAAATTTTATTGTTTTTAATTGGCAAAAAGCTTTATGTTGTAACCTGGGTTTTCAGGAATGTTTCAAAATATTGTTTTTCCCGCCAAAGTCACCATTCAAATAATATATTGATTGCCTGTGTTTTATGTAATGTGACACTTGCAATACCACATTTATCATGCTTTGCTCTGGTTCCTGTTTCATAAAACTGCGCGACATGCAAGTCGAATGGGTACAACCCAAATGTGCATTTGCAAAAGTGGGGAACATATTGATCATGTTTTGTAATGCACTTCCCTGTGTGCTATGAATGGCACATTTTTTGCTAACCCCAATGTATAGTGACTTTTGACTCATCCTGTATACAAGCCCTTAATGACTTAAATATGGAGAACTTTGTATTGAAAACAGTTCTAATTTTTTTTAATATTCACAAATTTCTAGTCCATCTGTGGTACACATGGCTGCTCTTGTATCTGGATGTATGTAGCTTTCTGTGTTTTGCTTCGTAAAAAGTAGTGTTTGAGCCAGTAAAGCACGGAAACAATAAGATTGAAACTGACGTGCGCCTGTGCTCAATCACACTTACGCGAAAGGCGTTGAACTGGCGTGCTGTGTTTCCGTCGTGCTGCATATTCCTATGGGACTTCAAATGGTGACCCTATTATTTTATTGGTGTGAAAGTCTGCAGCAAAGTTAGTTGCACGTCCCTATAATAGTTTCGCATGTTTTCGATCACTATATTATGAGATGCAGCAGTGTGAAAAGCAGTTTTCAGCTATGTTGGAGGGCTCGAAAATAGTATTTATAATGTACATGACTTATTGACAGTATTATATGTACCTCGTCTGAAGTGTGGTTTTGTTTTGTGAATTGGTTTAATGGAGACACGTGTAGTGTTTTCATTAAAGAAGTCGATTTAAAACATGCTGAAATGAAATTCAAGTGCCAAGTAGGTGGAACGCTTAATGTATCTAGTTAATGCAAGAGTTAACGGAATAATACCGGTACATATTGGAAATGTATTCCATTAAATATTTTTGTGTTTGGAATTGTCGGACAGACAATCATAATTTTCATATGCAGTATTTGGCTGCTGTGTGCAAGGCTCTTGTAGTTTATGTGGATTTGTGCTGTGGGGCAGCTTGTAGCTTGTGTGTTGTTCGCAGTGGTGTGAAGTCTCTGTGGCGACCAGAGTATGCCGGCTACATGATCGAGGGCACGCCTGGGAAGCCGTATGGAGGATTGCTTGCTCATTTCAATGTCGTTGAAGCAAACATGAAGTACCGACGGGAAGAAGCTCAGCAGCTAATGAAGGAGAATGAAGTTGTTATGACTCTTACCAATTTTCCCAGGTACGTATTGTTTTATTCCCATGTTTGGTATGATGTTTTTCCATGCTTTGGCAAGCTGTGAGTGCCACTATGAAAAATACCCTTCATATGTAGCAAAGGCTGTATGTCACTGTACTAAAAATGTGTTGATACACGCCTTTGAATTTTGAGCCATGTAGGGGTCAGAATACTCACAACCCACCCGGGCAAAACATGTTCGATTCTGGATTTTCGCATGTGGGAATCATGCTGGTTTCTCAGGGCTCTCCCATTCTCCCCGCCATTGCATTCTGGCATTGCACCATACCCGCCTCACTTCACCATCGACTCTCAAGATCTCAATGTTAATGTCCAAATCTCTTCACTTCACATCACCTTTAAATTTCATTACATCTAGGTGCATATCTAATTGAAAAATCAATTTCTTTATAAGTTTGTGTTTGGGAAAGAGTGAAATGTATGTGCTTCAATTATACTTTGATATATTTTCACACACAGAAGTTGGGTTTTCAAATTAACATTTCATGTAATTATCAATGTGTATTCAAGATACTCTAATACGTACTGAATTGTAATACAGTTAGTTTTGAAATGGACACAAAATGTTCATTGGTTTGTGGAATGTGTCACTGTTGTACTGTACATGAACATAAAGTTTGAGTTGTGTATCTCCATAGTACAAAATGTAATATTTGTACTGTTTGTGTGAAATAGTCATGTTGCAGTGTGAAAACTCCAAAAGTCCATTAATGTGGTACGTAAAGATACTTAAGAAAGGCGTTTGTAGTGTGTCGAACTTGTGAAAAACTTCTTTGTAAGCCTTGAGATAAATGTGTGTTTAAAGATATAAGCTGTAGCCTTGCTGATAAGGGTCCATATAAGTTACATCATATGTATAATACATATGATGTAACATGGGTATTTCATTTAACAGTTTAAAGAGTTTTTAAAAAATGATATATGCATTGATCACCTTAGGTTATCTTTTCCCTGGTTTTTGCTGTTAATTTTATAATGCATACCATTTTTTTTTTTTTTTTTCCAACTGAATTTTTCTGCACATTAATTTTTATACAACGATTTGAAAATGTAATGCTGCAGTGTTCTAGTTACTGTTTTGGCCTGGCGTTTATAGGTCCAAAAATAATAACTTTTATATCTTGTAGGCATGTTAGATTTCTAGAGCACCATAGTTATTTTGGTATTTTTAATATTTAAAGAATTTCGAATAGATGTGCTGTGTGCAGTGATGAATTGCCAGTTTGAAGAATAGAGATTGCAGTTAAATAATTTGTTTAGTACTGAGTGTAGTTTTTTTTTTGTTGCAATCTTGCTTTGATGGAGCTGTGAATTGGGGTAGTATTGTTTTAAATTCCAATAAAATACTACCAAAATAATATTAATCTTCAGAGGAAAGAAAAGGGTAAATTTTTCAACAACTTTTTATACCAGTGCTTTTGACTGCAATACTATCATGGCACAGGTTGATGATCTGTGAAATTTGTTGCAGGTGGTAGGTAATTTTATTTATAAGTTATTACAGATACATAATATGAAGAGCACAGTATGCTATATTAATAATGCTACATACAGTATACCGAAGTATAAAATTTGGGCTACTAGCCTCTCAGCAAGGTGAACCAGGTTTGGTTCTTGGTCGGGTCACCAGAGTTTTTGCATACGGGAGTTGTTATTGATGTTGCAGTTGGCCGGTAGGTTTTCTCGAAGCACTCCTGTTTGCGCTGCCCTTGTATTCTGCTGCTGCTGCTCCATCTTAGTGGTGTCATTTCACTCGCATCAGTACTCGATAACTCTCCACTCAACTACTTGGGTAGACCCTGCAGTGCGAGGCTATTTATTCTTGCTGTATTAAATTTTAGGTACCCTGTTGGCCAAGCACCTAGCCTTCCAGTCTCCCATGATGATGATGATGATGCTCCTGATTCAGTATCCAGTGAGGTTACTGCTGGATATTGTACTTGTGTGGGAAACGTGGTGTGCATGCCTGTAGTTTCTCTCGGAGTTCACCATTTTCCCTGCCCTTTCTCCCCCTTGTCTGCTCGTACGACTGGCTGGAGCATCAAGTGTGTCGAGTGGCCGGCTCCCTTCCGCATTAACATCCTTTTGATTGTTTGTGCCCTGTGTTATTGTAGAACAAAGCATTTGGGATGTGTTTTATGTACAAAGGATGTATCTAAATTTGACTGACAAACTTTGACTGCAGGTGATAATCTAGTGCTTCAGGTCCAGCTTCAAATATGTTTACAACCCTTAGAATTAATTGTGGACCATAGATCGTATTTGTGTTTTCGACTTCATTCCGTGATTAACTTGGAGCTGATGTTTTTCTGTTGAGTTTGGATGCATCCCATATGTACAATCTTTACCAAGCTTGAGCAGTCACCGTTCTGTTTGCATAGCATACTTTCAAATACTATCATAGTGTTGCCGGTGGTAAAATAGTTTTATTCTATAGTCAATAGGAGTCTATTTGGGGTAATTCAATGTACTTACTAGAATATGACTGTTTTATACTTATTTTTACTTCCAAACAACTGAGGGAACAGACTCTACTTTATAGTTTTAAAAAGGAAGGGATGGACAAAAAAAAACGTGATTTCTGTTTTAAAGCATTTGAGCTGTTATTAACTGCAAAGGATTTGTCCATGTCAAAGTATTTGTGATCCAAAATAAATAAAGAAATCATAATAAATTGCTTTTCCAAAAAATTTGTAGAGAAATAAGATTTCCCTGTAGACCAAAATTAGGTTTATTTGGTGGGGGGGGGGGGGGGGTTACTCATACACCGTATTTTGGTGTGTATAGACCGTGTGCGTGCATAGGACACACCAGTAGTTCTTGATGAAAAATTAGGGATATTTAATATTTCAAATACAAGCCGCACTGAATTTTTGTATTCCTGTAAATATTGTTAATTCACGATTCCATGCAAACGTAATCAATTACAACTTAATTTCTCCCCTACAAAACATTTGCAGCGGAAAATTTATATTATGTTGCAATGTTTACAAAAATGTGTCGCACGGTTACTATTCCACAGTTGGTAATGTGACTTGAGAAAACAAAACCACTGCAACATGTTATACAAAATGGCGTCTTATCAGTTTGTACTTGTGGTGTGGCAGCGGACATGCGAACTACGTAAAATAATTTTCTCCTTTACAACAGTGAAATTATTTTCTCATGCATGGCATCTATGGCCGAGCTCCAGCATGTTTACATTTTAAACATGTGGGATTAAAGTTATTTTGTTTATAAATGTGAGTGAACAAATGATTGGATGAGTGAAAAGATTCATTTGTTATTTTTTTTATGTCCTTAGAAACAAAGTTAAAATGTTATGTTGACAAATTTCTAAACATGTTTTCGGGGTGAACATTTTTTAAATGCCAATATCTCGTATATAAACCGCACCCTACTTTTTGTATTCATTTTTTAAATGCCAATATCTCGTATATAAACCGCACCCTACTTTTTGTATCCATTTTTTTTGTTAAAATGTGCAGCCTATACATGTTGAAATCAAGTATTTGGATAAATATGGTACCATCGCTATTCAAGGTGACTTTACGGTGGGTGTAAGGCAGTGGTGAACCATTTTTTTAGTGGCCACAACCCTTCTTGTGGACTTGTCCACAGGCTGCGAGCATAAAAATCACAATAACCCTGATTGCGTAGATTAAAAGACCTCCAGTTTCATTAATATAAACAATATTTCATCACATTAAATACATTATATTAATTTGACACGTGATGTCGGGTGGCTGTGTTGCGACCTCACTTTCGGCCAAGGTTTTTTTCTTGTTGGTCAGGAACACGGGGTTGACATTTTTACTGGCTGACCGGGCCTTGGCCTGTATACAATATAGGCTGTGTGGTGTGGCTGCATGGCACTTTTCAAAGCCCTGCTTAATATCTACTTGTATGCATGTTGTGTATTCCTTCACCTTATGTAAAAAATTAACGTTGTTATTTGCTTCATCACTTTATTCATGCATCGGTCAGGTGAAACTGTGAAATTAAAATAAAAGAAAATATATTACAAATCTGGTCATTTTTACACTTTGATGCATTAAAAAGAGTGCGAAATAAATAATTTATCACTAATTGTTACCCAACACATTTTATTCTACGTTAAGTTATGAAACAATTTTCCATCCATCATTACCAACTTCACTGGGTGCATGTCACTCAGTGCATCTGTTAAAATATATGCCACGCAGGAGCAGTGACTTTTTTCTAAAGTTGATTTCAAAAGTGCTCACTTTAACATGAACAGCCTTTAATGGTTGTGGCTCCACCTTACTGCACATCAGGTGCACACTAAGAGTGGCCATCAACTGGGTGTTTTTTGCAATGTACGTGCGCCCAGTCAAGGGAATCCACAGTCCTACACTAGGTTCTATAAAGGTTCGCCAAATCCGCCGTCTTCTGCTTCACTCTGGTGGGCTAATGTCTACTGTGGTTAACTCAGTCACACTTGGAAATAAGTATGCAGAGGTTTGAGAGAACTACATATTTATTCCCATGAGGAATAAACATGGTAGTCCGTACTACCTCCTAACTAACTAAAAACTGACCGGAAGTAAACTACGTAAAACCAGGTAAAGGGGAACTGGGTCGAACCTGGAAAAGGCAGATGCTGGTATCTATTACAACTGTCCCTAACTATCTTAATGCCGGTTGTCCAGAAGGGACTTCGGGGCCACTACCAGAAGGGCAGTGTGATTACCGTTAACTAGAAGGGTGTTGGCAGTTCTAGGGTTGAAGAAGTCTTTGGGGCTTGCTGGGGAATATCTGTTAGAGCTTCTGGTAAGTCTGGAAGACTTTGGTAGTGAGCAGAGAGCCACAGTACACGAGATGGTGGAGCTGTAGACAATTCGAGCACAACTGAAGTTCCTCGGCGGTGCGGGGTCTTATATTCTACTTGCTGCCGGCTCGTCTGGAATGCGGGGGTGCGGGTGGTAATGAGCTCCTCCTCTGGGCGGAGCTACGCTTCTCTAGCGCCATCCCTCAGCTCACGGTTGAAGTAGGTCACTTGGTAATTTACTGATGGTGCTTGACACTTAGGATTGGGGGGGGGGGGGGGAGGTTCCCGCGACGTCTGACATACTGGATGAACTAAATAAGCTGGGTCGAGTGTCTGTGGGTACCCCACAACAAGTGACGTCACTGTAGGTACTTATAGCTAGCTGTCCAGGGTTCAAACCTCTGCCTGGCGTTACGTGAAGGCATGTTCAGATTATGCAAAGTCATATTTGTATAAGTCTGAGAAAGTGTAAAATTATATAAAATTCTGTGTACGTTGAAAGTATAAACTTTTTATTTTGATACATGGAATAGTGTTTATATTTTGCAAATAAGCCTGCAGACTGCAAGACATTAGACTGCTAGCTGTATGTGAGAAACGGGTTGGCCACTACTAGTGTAAAGGGTTGACTACTTGCATCATGTGCTGAGTGTGAGCAAGAGTGTAGAAATCTAATTGAGCGTCTATTTTCAGGCTGGGGACGCCAGGGTTCACGCTCCCCCCGACCAAGCCCACACCTCATGCTGGTGCATCTAGGTCTTTGTTCTTTCCAGATGATGCCATATATGGTGGCCATCCTCGCTTCGCCACACTGACCAGGAATATTCGCGAGAGACGTGGCTCCAAGGTGGCCATTAACCTGCCCAGTAAGTGCACACAAATTTATGCCATGGAATTTTTCTTATGGTGAACTTTGCACTACTGACTGGCAATTTGCTAGTAATAAGGGTTGTAGTGTGCTGTGTTTACATTGTAGTGTTGGCCAGCATCATGGTGTAAGGAAAAATGCAGGCTGTTTCACTTGCACTCCAGCCCTGTGTTCGCTCACAAATATCAATCTATGGTTGTATTATAATGTGTGAGAAGTATGGGGATATCTTTGGGTGGGGCCCGATGATATCATTGGAGGTGCCATCACAGTATCTCTAGTCCTTATGTGGGAATGCATGTGTATTTGAGTTTTCAGCTGTGTTGTTGAGACGTACCTGATAGTGTTTCAAGTGTGTTCAGGTACTGTTTAAGCCGGTACTCAGTAGAGCAGCATGTGTTTATAGTCTAAACGTACAGGAAAATGGAGTCCATAAAGGTGTGCCAGGGACAATTTACTGTACAATTTGGAGGTTTGAAACTACACAATATGAACACACAAATATTGGGGCCGAGAGCAAGTGAAATATCTTATATGTTGACCAGCAGAATTGGTGTTGTAGTGATGGATGTAGGTGACTCACTTGTAGCTTTTTTTTTTTTTAATTTCTGCAAGTGTGTACCAATCTCTGTTAGGCAACAGAATTTGTTTGCTGTTAGTGTTATTGAGGTGGCAGTTCACAAGACATGCCTTCATGAGTGGTGTACGTTGTCAGTCTACAGGGACAAGAACACGCCCCAGCCGTTTGTAGAGGACCTGAGCCATCTCAGGGGCGATGCGAGTGCGGCTCTCCCAGACCATGTGTACATGGATGCCATGGGCTTCGGAATGGGCTGTTGCTGCCTGCAACTCACCTTTCAGGCCTGCAACATAGATGAGGCTCGCCGCCTCTACGATCAGCTCACCCCGCTTTGTCCCATCATGGTGAGTCAGAGTGTCATCGCGTGTGAGCAGGAGCACTCCGTTGCTAATCTCTTCCAGCAGGAGCACTCCGTTGCTAATCTCTTCCAGCAGGAGCACTCCGTTGCTAATCTCTTCCAGCAGGAGCACTCCGTTGCTAATCTCTTCCAGCAGGAGCACTCCGTTGCTAATCTCTTCCCTCGCGCTGTCATCAGTGTACAGTAAAATATCATAGAAAAACTTCTCTTTAAAAGTACTTTTCATTTTAAATTAAATTTTTCAAATCTCTTGTATATGTGAATGTTATTAAATACGTGTTTATATGATATTTACAGTAAAGTGAGCACTTTTGGAAGCCCTTGGTAACTTTTGAGTGCGGTGGAATCTACACACTGTATTTTTTACTAACATGGCAATATTTATTTAAAAAGGTAGTTAAAGGATAAAAAAAAAAATCTGAAAGTAAAAGGTAACTAGGGCCTTAAAAGTGCTCACTTTATGGTGAACAGCCTTATCTATAAGACATTTTGAACATGAGGTGCCTTTCTGCAAAATTTGTGCCAAGACTGCGGAGTATTTCTGCCTGTACAGAAATCAAATACTTGACGATGGCCCCAACTTCATCTCCAATGTCTTAACCAGTGATAAATTATGGGCATGTGGTTGTGATTCTCAGACTAAGCAGCAGTCATCACTATGGAAGTTATGAAGTTCACAGCGGCCAAAAAATAGTGTCAAATTCACAGCCATGTCAAATCATATTTGATAGGTTTATTCAACATTGCAGGATTGTTCACAAGGGATTCTTACTTCTGGTCAATGTGAACGAAAAGTTTTGCTGTTAAGTTGTGAAGTGGCCGAGGGAGGGCATTCTATCTAAACATTAAGACAAATGGAAGAGCAATAATAGTTTCCTCCACAATAGTCCCTCAAGACACGTCACACATTTGACAATTCCTCACTTCCAAGTACATTACAGTGATTTCACACACATGTATGCACTCTAGTTCACCTAACCATACCAACTTTTCTCTATTCTCCAAAATAAAATTACTGTTGAAAAGTGTGTCCTTCAGACACGTTTGAGGAGATCCAGGCAGATTCTTAGGTGGTCCTAAACATACACGTGATAATTTTTAGGGATGTATGAAATAATGGGGAAAATGATGGGACATTAGGCTCCTTAACGTTATTATATCCCAACTAGGGAACCCACACCCTTATCTCTCACAAGCGTGCCACCCAAAGCAACGCCCAGGGCGAGTGGCGACCACAGCTTCATTGTCGCCCGGGGGAGTGGGAGGAATACCTTGCTGCCATCCTCTAGCTGCCAATCCCACTAACGGTGAGCGACGAGACAACAATGCACGAGCCAGGTAGAGTCCTTACTGGAAGTAAAATATTGGTAAAAAATCTTTCCAGGCTGCAGGTTTGATATTTAAACGTCTGTCGAAATGTTGGACCACTTCCAATCACACAGTAATGGTTGATGCATGCTATGCTACAGGAGGTGCACTGTATGGCAGACTTTGCCCCATCTGAGCGCACCAAGCACTGGGCAAAATTAAATTCATTGTCTGCTGAGACTTGGAAATAATAAATTTAAAAAAGACTTCATACATTGGGTGGTCATCAACATAATTGAACTTCACGTCTGAAATTATGTTGTTCTAACACCCAATCAAGAATGAATGTGCCAGAGCCACCCCGACACCAGGGCTCAAACTCGCCTCAGCAGCCTGTGCCAAGGCTCATACCTTCCTGGCACCTGCTAGAGATACAGCAGCGCTACCTCCAGCCCAGCTGACTGGCCCAGAGGCTGCTCTTCACGTCCACCGTAAATCCCACGCCTGTACTCTATACCCTTACCTTAGTCAACTTCCCTGACTCCAGTGGTAACAGGTCATTGCACGATACCATCCCCCTGGATAGCTCACGCTGTAAATAGTGTAAAGAACTTTCACTTCAGTTAATCTCTAATTATTGAAATTAATTTTTATTAATTTTCCTTGGCTCACCTTCGCCTAGAGTAATCATATTTGAAATTTCCAACATATTCTATTCTAGCATTTTATTAATAGTAGTGATTTTATTAGCTTCTAATTTGTACCCGGGAGTTTCCGCAATCTTTTTTTTATATAGTAATAAATATTATCTATTATTCTGAAATGGAGGTTGTTGCCTACATCAATTGTACTGTAGATGCCCTTTATCACTATTTTTATAATTTTCAGTGCGGTGTGATATTAATCCAGTTACAGTGCGCAGAAATTAAATTTAAATTACTCGTTTCTTACTCAGCTGTGTAGTGGACTGAATACCTCAGGAGGAAAGGTCTGACCAAGGACCCTTTGCTGAGATTTCGTTACACCTGCTGCTGACAAGGGATGCATGGTCTCGTTGTGGTTTGCCTATCTTACGGCAGGTCCGCAGGAGTGATTGTAAATTTTGCCCTGCTCCGGACTGCTCGTCTGTAAACCCCATAGCCAGAGTGTGTGTGCGCATGCGCATGTCTGTCTCTCTCTCTCTCTCCTCTCTCTCTCTCTCTCTCTCTCTCTCCTCTCCTCCTCTCTCTCCTCTCCTCTCTCTCTCTCTCTCTCTCTCTCTCTCTCTCTCTCTCTCTCTCTCTCTCTCTCCCCTCTCCTCCCCTCTCTCTCTCTCTCTCTCTCTCTCTCTCTCTCTCTCTCTCTCTCTCCCTCTCTCTCCTCTCTCTCCTCTCTCTCTCTCCTCTCTCTCTCCTCCTCTCTCTCTCTCTCTCTCTCTCTCTCTCTCTCTCTCTCTCTCTCTCTCTCTCTCCTCTCTCTCTCTCCTCTCTCTCTCTCTCTCCTCTCTCTCTCTCTCTCTCTCTCTCTCTCTCTCTCTCTTCTCTCCTCTCTCTCTCTCTCTCTCTCTCTCTCTCTCTCCTCTCTCTCTCTCTCTCTCTCTCTCTCTCTCCTCTCTCTCTCTCTCTCTCTCTCTCTCTCTCTCTCTCCTCTCTCTCTCTCTCTCTCTCTCTCTCTCTCTCTCTCTCTCCTCTCTCTCTCTCCTCTCTCTCTCTCTCTCTCTCTCTCTCTCTCTCTCTCCTCTCTCTCTCCTCTCTCTCTCTCTCTCCTCTCTCTCTCTCTCTCTCTTCTCTCTCCTCTCCTCAACTTGTGGTTGTTACCTTATTATCAATGCGCAAGCAGCACTCTGGTTTACGAAGTCATCAGAGGCAACGTGAGAGACACTCCGCTATTAATCAAATATTACTCAACCAATTAATCCAGGCTCTAACCCCAATGCACTTGTCTCATGAGAACCAGAGTATGAACCTGTAGACTATAGTATAGTCATACCTCCCACTTGTGAGATCCCATTAAAGTAGCGGTTAGGATGGTGCCTCCCTGGACGAGGACTACGACCCTGAGGAAACCCCTTCTAACCTCACAGTTACACAACCTGCCAATTCTAGTGTCGAGCACACAGAGCAGCCCTCACCTAAAACCTCTGAACGAACCAGCACTGTTCGATTATCATCTGGCAAGGTAATTTGGGTTCGACACCCGAAGACAGAAACACTTCCAGGTTTCTGCGTGGTGAAATTGGCTTCCGGGAAATCCATAAAGGTTCGAATCCCAGATAAACCAAGTCCTAGAATATCTGGTTAAAGTTCCCCATCTAATTTTGTCCCCGCCCAACAGCCGATGAGGCCACGGCGGGTAAACCCAATAAGCCCTTGCCAGATCACCCATCACCACACCCATTCATAAATTGTGACTGATTGAGCATTCATTTCATCGAGACAGTTGGCGTCTCAGCTAGTGATGACTCTAGTAGTCAGGAGGACAAGGCTGCCCGGAAGGAATTGCTTGATACCCCGAATCACCCAGCGGTTGGACTCCCCTCCACGTGGTAAATTCCAAGAGGGTAAGTCAGCACTCTAACCGCCTGCCTATCGGACAGCAGCGGTAAATGAGGTTAAAACAACCCCCCCCCCCCCCCCCCCACCAGCAATTCACTCCATTAAAAACCCATTGAGACAAGTCATGGTATAACTGCAGCAAGTTTTTCAACTACCACAATGTATGACTGTCTGTACGTAACTGTTAATGGTATGTTGCATGCTGGGACCAGTTGGCACTGACGGCAGCATCACCCATTTTCCGTGGTTACGTCACTGATGTGGATGCACGCTGGAATGTCATATCTGGTGCAGTCGACTGCCGCACAGAGGAGGAGCGAGGCCTCAAGCCCTTGAAGACCAACAAGTTCAACATTCCTAAGTCTCGCTATGACTCCATCAGCTCCTACCTATCGCCTCTGGGGGAAAAGTGAGTTGTGTGTGTTGATCTTGTATATTGTATATCTTCTATGCTACATCTCTTTCTGTTGGATGCTGTGTTAGTTTCTGTCGAAAGTGGATGCGTTATCTGAAGCAATTTACAGGAGAAATTATGCTTAATATATATAATCATACTACAGTGCGAAATCTTGATTTATTACAAAAATAATGTCCCACTATCATGAAATTGAATGTTAACTCACCTCTCAAATATGGTATAGTACATTCTTCTTTACTTCATTGCTGAACTTAGGATAATTTATTATTGGTTGTATAGTAAACATTAATTTTAGCTAGCTACATTGTTTCCAAAAGTCACTTTTTAATATTGATTAAAATGTTGCCAGCGATGTCATAGATCATGCACAACTTGAAATTGCACTCCATCAGTGTATGTGTTCAATTGGCAAAAAGCACTGCTACAGCTCATTATGCTTCATATTTCAGCCACACCGCTGTAAGCTGGCAGCAAATACTAGATAAGTGCAATTATGGTTTCAGAAATAATTACATACTGATGCATGACAGTAACTGGGTCAGGGTGATTACGCTTGAAGTCAAGAACATGGCAGGCATTTTGCTAGTACTGGCTACGAGCTCGTAATAAGGGTGGTTTTGGTTGACTTTACTGGTGTACCACAGCCCATCCTGAATGTAACATGTTGGCTGGTGACTGAGTACCAAGTTTACAATGGCCTTAGCTGCTGGCTTAGAGGCATGTGGTTTATGTTTAATGACATTAGGTCGGCTGAGAGACGAGGCAGGTTTACTGGCTGCGCTTCGTTTGTTGGAGTTATTGCTGCTTCACGGGCTGCTAGACGTTCTCTGTGGGCTAGGATGACAGCGAATCGTGAACCAGGAGCATGCAAGCCCGACTGGTACCCTTTCTCTTCGACGAATGGCCGCTATCACTTGATGCGAGCTCCAGCTTTTGGGAACCTTCCAGGGATGCTGAAACAAAGAAGGGGAAGGAGTCGGGTAGTTAAGCCTCACCAACTGGTAGGCGACTTGAGCTCGTTCCCGTGGAGTAAATTGGCAGAGTGCCTTACTGGTTTGGGTGCAACCCCAGGTAGACTGGTCGGCAGTAGTTGCCTTCCTCTCTTTCACTTACCTCCCACCTCTCTCGGTGAAGGGCATCAGGTGTCAAACCTTTATCCCAGGAGATAGGAGCAGGCAATGTGTGTTCCCTATCTAAAAGTGTTCTGCCGTGTAGGCGCACTGGAACGATGCAGAGTATGACCTTATTCCTCAACCGGCAACACAACGGTGTGGTGGTTGAAGAGCAGGTTCCCTCGGAGGTGCTCCAATAGCTTCGTTGGGCGAGCCCCTTGAGCGGACAGGTCCGACCCAGAGCCAATCACACACTCTTTCCGGCAACACAAACGGTGCGGTGGATGGGTGCAAGTTGGTCTAGCAACTTATCGTCTCAAGCAGGGGTATGAGTAATGGTTGTGGCTCTACCATTCGGTACATCAGGTGCATTGAATGGGTGGCCGTTGAATGGTGTGTGTTCTGATTTACAAATTTCTCTTGTCTGGAAGAGCTCGTAGTCCTACACTAAGCGGCAACTGGTATTGGCAAACCTGGTCTCCTCCACTCTGCGGTATGTAGGTGTTTACTATGGTAGTCTGAAAGGATAATGGGAGATCAGTTAGGATTATAATATGTTTATTCTATGAGGAATAAGACACAGTGGCCTGTAATATCTCCTGTCTACCCAGAGTTGACCGGAAGTAGTAAACTACGCTGTCTATGTGAAGGGGACCTGGTTCTTATTGGCTCGGGGCAGTTTCAACTAGGTAGCTAATGACAACTTTCCCTGTCTGTGTACACGTGCCCCGAAAGGGTTTAAATTTGACAATCTCCTGAAGGGCGCATGGGATAGCCGTTGCCAAGGCAAGTGACTAGGGTGGCAGTTGACTTCTGGGAGGTTTCCCAGGGGGAGGACTTCTGAAGTTCTTCAGTAGGCGACGGTGAGCTAAAGATCTCTAGGTAGTGGTTGGTCAGGACTCCGGTGAGCGAGTGCAGTGGAGTGAGCTGTCCAACTGGTGATGTGGTTCTCAGAAGAGCCTATGATCAACTGACGAATTCAGCCTCCGCACGGGATTATATTCTGCTTTGTCCAAGGGCTCGCTGGCCAGGTGGTGGGGATGCTATGCGCACACATTTTGGGCGGGGCTTTGTGGGGGCCATTGTTACCATGGCATGTTAATATTTCTTTACCCGCCCTTGTACTTCGTTGTAGCTAGACGTTGATTACTGACGATTGTTGACATCTTCTCGAGTGGAGGTAGCACTTTGCATGGCTTACTGGCCGATGATATTGTTTAAACGTAGAATTCTGACACGTCTATAACTATCCCCAGTCCAGGGAAAATCTTGTAGGTGCTCAGGTAGAAATGATATGCTTCCAAATGCCGTTCATTGTTACTTGTAGATGAAGCAAACTAATTTATTCTTAATAGCCAGTAAGCATTATGCGTCAATATTGTGATGTTCATGGAATTGCATACAGTTGTATTGAAAAAAATCAGTAAATGAGAAATTTGCATGAAATACAACATTTTTTCTTTGTTCGTTCTAAATTCTGCTATTGTTACTTTTCAAATATGAAATTCACTTCTTAGATACATTAAAAAATATTAACTTCCATGTGTTCAACAACATTTTTAGTTTATATTTTGCAGCCTTGTTTAATCATCTGTGTACAACACAGTTCCACATGAAAATAAGTGCCACGCGTGAAATTAACATCAAAGTAATGGTGAGATCTGCAATTGGATTACAGAACGAAGGCTGTTATAAATCAGGATGAGAATCTATTACTCTGTGATTAAGATCCAAATAAAACATTTCTTTTAGGATACCATAGTAAAAACATAGGCTTATAGTGTTCTTGTTTAATGACAGGAATAAAAAACTTATGCTTGAAATTGTTGAAATATTTTAAAATTAAATCAATTAAATTATACATTTATAACTATTTTAGTAAAATATTTATTAAAATTTGTTAGATTTGCCTTTTCAGTTCAGAATATTAAACCATTGTATGTATTGTCTACTGAAACCAATACACATTAATTGCAAAAAATGAAGACTTCAAGTCCTGCTTTATTTAAATCATTTTGCATGTGTTCCAAGAGAAGTGTAAAATGGGGAGTCTACTGTGTTTGTGATGGCAGTGCATGATAAAAGATGTTTATCAGTGTGAAGGTCTTGTCGCAGGTTGAATGACATCCCAGTGTTGTACGACGAAGCAGTCTACCAGCAGCTACGGGCTGCTGACATAGACCATTTGCTGGCTCAACACATTGCACACTTGTTCATACGAGACACTGTGTCCCTCTTCAGTGAGAAGGTGCATCAGAATGATGAAGAGGACAGTGACCACTTTGAGGTAAGGTCAAGGGACAGTATATTAGTCCTTCCTCTGTTAATGTGATGCTAACTTCCCTTTGGTAGTGCATGAATAATATTTGTGTATATCATAAATTCAACAAGTGTAAGGTTAACTTCATTCATTGTGTGTGTGTGTGTGTGTGCGTGCACGTGTGTGTGTGTGTCATTCTCTTTCCCTCTCTCACCCCCTTTTTTTTCTCTCACGTTTTGTTTTTTCTTTGAAGTTACAATAATTTAAATGCTATTTCCATACTAGCAAAATTTTCAATTGTTCCATCAAAAGCAACTCGAAATGTCACACACTTGTAAGAACATTAAAACAATGCCGTCTCACGAAAGACATTAAACTAAATCCCCCAACCCGTCACTATTTCCTTTTTTCCCTCAAAATTAAGTTAACAGAAACCCAACAAAGTTAACTTGCCAATTACAAAAAAAAAAAAACAGTTGGGACTGCCAAACTAGCTATAATATTCTACCCTAATTACTGGACGGAAGTTAACTAACGTTAGTCTTTCAGTACCTGCCACGACAGGAAACACTAGGATAGAGGAAAATGCAAGTGTGCATTGGGCTTGGAACATTTGTTTACAAACGTCTTTTTCTTCAGTGACAAAACAGCTGTGGAGGAAGGTTACACTGTGGCCGTGCTACTTTTCTAGAACTGTCAAAATCTAACCCACTTACATGAAATGGACTATACTGTCATTACGAGAGATAAATAAGTGGGGAGATGCACGAGTGTAGAACAAGGCTTTTTTTCATGACATCACTTGTCATGCGCAGGGCAGGCTGACGTGCAGGTGTCGGGTGACATGACATGATCACTCCAAACCACCATTATCACATTTTTTTGACTGATTTCAAGTGTTTTCCTTTTCCTTCCTTCCCTTTTCATATTGCAGTATGCCAGTTAATGTGATACAACCCATATTTTTTATCGATTTAGACTAGCAAATACTTTTTCCCCTTCTTTAAGAAAACATGTAAACTGCTGCATTTAATACTATCACATCTGCCAGGGTTTTGTAAGGTGTACTTCAAAGTGAAATACTTTGTGAAGACATTTTTATTGTAATCATTATTAAACAATGAAGTTGTCACAAAACATATTTTCAAGTGTATATTTTAATGTTAGTTTCAGAAGCAGATCAATAGAAATAAAGAAATAATGGCAAATTAAGACTTCCTGTGTATCATTTAAAATTTACGATATAGTTATTGAGGATGTATCACATTCTCTAACAAAATACGCAGAACAAACCAAAATCACCTAAAGTACACATTTGGCCATCATCAGGATGAGAAGGCTAGGTTGGTAAAAAAAAAAATTTAGAGGTTTTTGTTTTGTGTATTTTTTGGGGATAGTGACGAGTTCTCAATAGGTAACTTGTCTTATCAGTAACTTGGCATTTCTTTGCCAAGTTAGGTTTTTTTTAATTACTGTATAATTTATTTGATACTTTTGAGCCTATCAGAATAAATCCAAATTTAGTATTCATGTGATTGCACTGGTTAACCGTAAAGGTAAGGGAGTACCTAGTATTCCAAAGCTTTTGAAATGTGTGGGAGAGCACAAGTCACAAGCGTCTGATATTGGTGTTCGTGTGTTGACAGAATATACAGTCAACAAACTGGCAGACGATGAGGTTTAAACCTCCACCCCCGAACTCTCCCATTGGATGGCGTGTGGAGTTCCGGCCGTGCGAGGTGCAAATCACAGACTTCGAGAATGCTGCCATTGTGTGTTTTGTGGTGTTGCTGACACGAGTCATACTGTCCTATCAGCTAAACTTCATCATTCCCATCAGCATGGTGAGTTTTGTCTTCTTTTGTAACATCCTTTACACAGTGTTTCCTGTCTTAAAACTTTCTTGCTCTTCGGTTTGTTTGGATACCATAAGATTTAAGAGAATGTTATTATTACTTCCTAAATTACTTGTTATACCTTATAAATTCTCAAGTGATAATGACAGCAAAAATCTGCAGCGCTCTGTCCTTATTCTAAATGTTAAGATTCATTTGCATAGAGAATAGTTATGGTGTACATGTCTTATTTCCAGGTTGACGAAAACATGAAACGGGCACAGAGGAATGGAGCTGTGCGTACCGAAAAGTTTTGGTTCCGCAAGAGCATCACAACATGCGTGTCGCCCCCCGCGGCAACATCCTGCTGCAACATGAGCGACGGCTGTACCTTCTACACGGAGCTCACCATAAACGAGATCATCAACGGCAAGGTGCATACCATTTCGTGCACTATGGGGACGGCATATCATTTTGAAATTAATATAGGGATTATTCTGCAACTGCTGTAACCATCACCATTCAGTGATGTTGGCTCTAATGGGACCATCAATTTAAATCCTGATTTGATCAATTTTGACTCCCAAAATCTATTATTCTCAGGTACAAACACCACACTTTTTGATTGTGTTATACTAATTTTTTTCAGTAAGTCATAGTCTTCTGAAACAAGTACAGTAAAACCTCATTAATTAGAAGAGCTCAGGACCAAATTTTTTGACTTAGAATTATATAATTTTGAATTATCGAATTAAAAAAAAGTTTGTGTATTAAAAAAATTCAAATTTTTCTTTTCCAAAGTAAACACAACTAGGGTCCCGGAAATAACCACCCTCTTGAGGTTAGAACCCTTTTTTGAGGAACCGTAAAATTTTTGGTTTAAAAGCAAAAATTTTAAATAAATAACCCAAACAATAAGTTCATTGCATTTAACTTTGTCATTAATTATATTTTCACGTGCAGTAAAACATAGGTGTTGTAATTGTTGCTTTTAATTGTTACACCAAAATATAAAAAGCAAAAAAAAAAATGTAAATTTTGGTTAAAGTTGTGCTCATAGTAGCCAGTATCCTCTCGCTCCCTCTACTATGAATGCACTTCCGGCGACTGTTGATAAAGTTAAAAGCGGGATGCCGTATGCTTGCGAAATTTCTGTCTTGCTATTCTTGTTTTTGTCCACTTCCCAGATTCTTTCATTTGTTTCTGTAATAGTCTTTGCAATGTACTATAGCTTTTTCTCGCTTATATTGTTTATAGTAACACAAAAATACTTGCATTATTTTGCTTGCCTTGAACATTTTCGATAATGTTTTTAATATGTGTAAAAAGTGTGTTGTATAACTTTGGGTTAGGTGGAGGGGAAAATTACAAAAACTTCATGTGATCTCTTGATGTGTTGTAATCTGTAAACACATGTGTAATAGGATTACGATAACTTCATCTTGTGCATGGGAGAATTACTCGTACTATTTGATAAAAATGTATTTCTAATTACAGTGGAACCTCTATGTATTGAACTCAGATGGATTGAAATCCTGCATCCACGGAACATATTATGTGGTACCATTCTTGATTTATAAGTATTTCAAGGCCGTATTCATTGAAAGTTGCATGTATTGAAATTTTTGTCAGGCCCCTGAGAAATGATGGAAAGTGAATCCACTGTATTTATCATCTCCTGGAATTTTATTACTTGTACTTAATGAAAATTATTTTTCTGCAGAACATTCAAAGTATATACATGGTATGTATTCAATTTAGGAGTTAATCGTAAATGAATAATGCATTCAGATGTTTGTTTCATTGTTGTGTAGAATGCCAAGTATGAAGTGTGTGGTTGTGTGAGTATAGTGGTACACTTGTGTGCAGCCAGGGGAGTTCCCAGGACTCATCCCGCTCATCAACAGCTACCTAAGTGGTATGGACGTAGATGCAGACACCCACTGCACCATACAGCAGTACCTGAAGTTGATCCAGCGACGAGCATCTGGGGAGCTCCACACCACTGCCAGCTGGATACGCAGCTTTGTGCAGGCTCACCCCGATTACAGGTCAATCTTTTACCTGGGGTTGCCAGATGTCAGGAAATGAAAAACAGTACATACCCTGGCGACATTGATTTTCTTGCTCGTCCTAAATTAACAAAGGTCTAATACATGGCCAACAGAGGCACCTTTAATAAACCAAACTTTCATGCTAATACATGTGCTAAATTGCACATATATTTAGTTTTGGAAATATTTGTATGTATTATTAGAGGTTTGTTCGCTGAAATACAGTTTTTGTTTTATGTTTTGGGACTGTGAAGATCAAAATATTTGAATGCCAAGAGTGTGCTTTGAAATGAATGCAAATTTCTTCAAAGGATGCCAGGATCACAAATTTGTATTCACATAAATTTTTGCTAGATTGTGCAGTTGATGTTTTGAGCATAATGTTACATAAAAGAACAATATGCAGAACAAAGTTAGCAAAATCGGAATTGTTCTGGGTAGATCTGTACATATGGCAACCCTATCGTTACCAGCTGTTCTATGGCAAACTACTTATCCCTCCACTTTACCATTTATTCTGTTTCAGGGTTTTATTTCCCCTTGAGTTCTGTTATTTCAAGGTGGGATCTGTTGTGTTTTCTCTGTAATTAAAATTTTGCATATAAGTGGTATAGTTCAGAAATATCCTATTTCATCAGAATTTTTTTAATCAATTTCAATGAACTTAAATGTTGTGTGAATTGTTAAAAGGTGAAGTAAATTTGGCAGAAACCCATCTGAATGGACTAAATACTAGGGTGGGACGATACCATGTTTTTGATACTCTACACTCTATACCGATACTGTTTTCAGCTCTATACTTGCAATACTCGATACTCTTAAGTAAAAAAAAATTTCAATAATGCAATCAAATTTTTGTAAACTATAGTCCATTCACGTTTTTTTTTTTTGCCTTTTGGAGTCAAACCTTTGCAAAGTCACCCTAGGCGTAACATGTCAACCTGTTGTGTTCAATCACTTGTATTCCACAATTATATAACCTTGTGATTAACGTTAAAATACTGTGTTCTTGAATACATTGATAATCTACTTAGTACTGTATCTTCTAGGGGTGTGTGAATATTCGAAAATTCAAATATTTTAGAATAGTAAATAATTATTTGTATTCAATAAACTAATACCAGATGTTGAAATTTTGAAGTATTCTAGCAATTTCGAATACCGTATTTACTGGCATAATTCTCGCCCTGGCACATTATGGTGCTGAATTATGGGGAAAAACATCCTTTCATATTTCACGTTCACGCAGCGTGTTCCTCCCAACGAGGCATGTAATACTAACAGGCACAATTAGTGCGTGCTGTGTTCAACCGCGCCAAGCCACTGATACTTCAGGCCACTGTTCCCGTTATCAATTTCTGGCTGCCGCGACTGTGTTGCAAACATGTAAACTAAATCAGTCACTGGGTTTATTTGTATGCGGCCCCTACCCATCATGAAAATTGATCCTTTACTACGAGTAGGTAGTGGTTTCCTTCTGTGCTACTTGTCCATACGACGTCATCCCGTAGTGCATACCATTGGGACTGTTCCCGTAGTAGGCATCTGATGTCGGGATCCTCCTGTTGGCATAAGGTTATTTGTTGGCGGATTATTTGCAGTTGAAGTCGGATTTGTTCTTCCGGACTTCTTTCTAACTGAGGGGGGGGGGGGGGGCATTTTCTCCTCCTCTTCCTCCTCAGTTTTCTGTTCCAACATCGGGGAACGAGACAGGGCATCTGGTAGATCGTTCATCTTACCTGGGCAATGTTGAACTCGGTAAGGAACATGTCCCACCAGCCGAGCTTGGCCTTCGAATTCCGGGATTCGTGTAGCCATTAGAGGGCTTTAGAGTTTGTTTGTAGAATGAAATGTTGCCCTTTGAGATAATACCAATATTTCTTCACAGCCCAGATGACAGCTAGATGCTCCTGCTCATTAATGTGGTAGTGTTGCTCGGTTTCATTTAAGCAGGTTGATTCATACGCTATCACATGGGGCTGTCCTATGTCTTGCTGGTATAATACTGCACCCAGGCCGTTTTGACACGTGTCCGTTTGCAGTATTAAGGGTTTGTCTCCTTGCTGCCCATGGAGTTGGTCAGAACTGTCGCTTATTTGTAGGTTCTCCCACTTCAATTGCTTATATTGATCTGTGTTGCAGGAATTTTCACTCTGGTGATATGACGTGTCCCAGATAATCTATTGATTACTTGCAGAAGAAGCTTTTTGACAGCTTACAAGTCATTCCATGTAATTCGAACCTTTCCAATACTCGTTGCAGATGGCCTAGATGCTCCTCCCAGCTATTGGAATATATGACTAAATCGTCAAGATAGGCGAAACAGAACTCGCCGATGTAACTTGTTAGTACTTTCGCGGACATTAATTGTTGGAATGTTGTGGGGGCGTTTTTCAAGCCGAAAGGCATGATTTGAAATTGTAGGGTTTTGCCCACGGGTGTTGTAAAGGCCGTATATTTTCGACTGTCCGGATGGACCCCAATCTGCCAGTATCCAGACTCCATGTCAAGAGTACTGAATACTTTGACTTTACCAATATCTCGTAGTGTGCGAGACAAGTCTATAGCTGGGGGAGCGATTGGGAGAGTGACTTAATTTAGCGATCTGTAATTTACGCAAAATCACAATTTCCCGTCCATCTTAGGTACAAGGACCACTTGTTAGTCATATGGGGAATTCGATGACTCCACGATTCCCTTGTCCTTCATGTTGTTGACCTGCTCTATGATGTCACGGCGGCAGGCTGACACACTGATGGACGGTTGTAGGCCATATTTCATGTTGTATGGTATGTGTTTGTCATAGCAGTACTCCGTGCTTTTAATTGATAGAACTCTTGTTCTTAGAGTTCGTGGTTAATGCTCGTTGGGTCTATTGGCTTTGGCAGGATGTTGTCTGGGTTTTAATCCCAGTTTACAGTAATAGGTTGGTTTCTTCGAGATAGGCTCTACATTGTCCGTAAGGTAGAATGCATTGATGGCAGATGAGCCAACGGCACCCTAGTATTACTGATTCGGAAATGGTTGGTGATACAATAAATTTTGTTGGCGTAACAATACTTTGAATTTTACTTCCAGGGTGGCATCAGGTAACGCCATTTTTACAATTTTTTTTGTGGTCTTAGTTTGGTGATCTGGTTTGGCATTAACAAATTTCTTCTGATAAAATTTCCGGTAGCCGCCGCGTCAAGTAAGACTAGTGCCCTATCGTTATTTACTTCCACCTCTGTGTGTAGGGCTACGGGAATCGGTGCTTCCTCACTTAATCCCTGGAGGATGGGCTCTTGTAAACCGGAGGTGGTGGCCCGCTTTGTACCCTGGCGTTGGCGTTTCCCAGCTTGGTTTTGGAAGTTGGTTTTCCAGCTGGTCGTGTTGGGATATTTAACGGCATTATTAACTCTGTTTGGTGGAATGGCAGCTCCCAGCTCCTTCTGTTTTCCGAGGGCAGTCCTTGTTCTAGTGGTTCTCCAGACAGAACCAGCATTTGGGTACGAATGCCATGCATGGGGTTGTGGTTGGTACGCCTTTAAGAGGTGTTTCATGTGGTGCTTGTACCTCAGGGGCCTTGTTGGAGACTGATTTTTTAAAACTCGCCTGTTCTACAAAGTTTTGCTCAGCTTCTCTGGCTCGATCAACTAATTAATCCAAGGTCATGGGTCTTGCTGTCACGAGTACGTTCCGGAGATTTGGCAGTAACATTTGACCAGTGCAATGAACGGCGGTAGCCTCGTCTACTCCGGGGAACACACGTCGAAACATTTGTTCTTTTCTTTGTATGAAGATTTCCGCTTCGTCGAGTAACTGGGTCTGGCTATAAAACTGTTGTTAACCTAGCCAACACCACCTCGCCCATGAATTCCGCTGCTATCTGGTTACTGAACTGCTTCCAGTCCATAAAAAATTCTTCGTGTCTTTCCCACCATGTGAGGGCGAGGACCTTCAAATGCAGTTGGGCCTGGTCAACCCATTGTTTCGGTGGCAGGTCCATTTTTTTTAAATTTATTTTTTGCATTCCTGCGTGAGTGCGACTGGATATTCATGTGGGCGACCTACAGTTGGTTATTTGAATATTGTCATCTCTCCCTGTTGTGCACAGATGTTCGTGTGACGCCCTAATTTGGGCGCCAGAAAATCTCTTGACGCGTGCCCGGATTTTGTCCGCTAGACCAAAAGCGGGGTGGTCTAGTAGGGGTGTTGGCTAGTACGTATTCACTACTTCTACTTGGATGCCGTTGTTGTGGTGGGTTTTACCCAGATATAGCAAGCTTGGGCCATGCCAAACTGGCAATTTCACAGGTGAAGTTCATGGTCCAGAAGTGGATGTTGTCCCAGCCGATCCTGTAGTGGTGCCGGTTAACAATCCTTCCACCATGGGATGGTATGAGGGATGAATTTGCAGACACGAGGATACAAATAAGATAGTTACCGGAGCTCGTACCTGAGTTGGGCGGCGTGGTCCTGTTTCGCCTGTCATTCCGGTGTAGGTTGAGGAAGTGTACTCAACTGTCTGGCGACAAGGAGCGCTGCATTAAGGCATAGAGTCTCTGCTTAAAGTATGCTAGGTACACCTTGACGTGAACAAACTAAACACAGTTTATAGGGTCAGTCCGGTTTTAGCTTGCTGACCAGGCTCTGTTAAGTCTCCACTGATCCCCCCACGCATGTGGGCTGATCAGATATGGGGAGCTGTTTGGGTTACCAATGCTGCCACTGGATGTGCGTCCACACAGGGATGGGCGGCAGGTCTCAAGATACAGATATCCCAACACTAGCAATGCTGTGGGATAAGGTAATAACTCGAGACTGTCACTTCTCCCTGGGTGAAGGTGTTGCTAGTGTTTGTGGCTCCTCTGTTTCTCTCCGCCAGCACTGGTACAGTGCTGTGGCAGTTGGAAAGCAACAAATGGTCGTCTAATGGGTGTGTAGAAAATATGACAAACCCCTGGGGGGCGCCTGTGGTTGAAGTTATTTCAGTAATATCAATTACCTGGTTCTTGTCAATGGTGTACGTAGCAACCTGTGTATAGCAGGTAAACAGACAGATACTCTCAGAAATAAAAGCTGTAAGGTAGGAAACAAAAGTATGTTCATTGATGGTTCAATAAGCATGTGATGCGTGCTACCGCCTACCAGGCAGTTGGGTGCTGAAGGTTGCTACACAGGCCATGTGTAGGTGACCTGGTTCTAATGGAAAAGCGGGAAAGAATTATCTAAACAAGAAAAGATATGATACTTCTAAACTGTTTTAAAAAAGGTGTCTTGAGACGAAGTGAATTTAACGTGTTAGTGAGTGTGTTCGCTGGTTGACGTTCGTATGGTGAAGTAGCAGCAGGTGGCATACTCAATGCTTCGAAGTTCTCTGGAGGTCCCAGCACTGAGTAGTGGTGCGGGAAGTTGCGTGAGAAGAACAAGAATGACGCTCGAGCTCAGCAACGTCCTGACTTATATAGTGGAAGCTTGTAGGCTGCCAGCGCTGGGTGCAGGGGAGGCGTGATGTCCTCCTGCCCTGGTTGGCGTGGGAAAACTGTGGGCAGCGTTTCTGCTTTGTGCCTCGTCTGTGGCGCTCTGCCTTGCCCAAGGTCTGGGCAGCTTGTTGGCTCTCAGCAAGGGGGGTCGCGTGCATACCAGGTTGCGTATCCTCCATGTGAGGAGAATGCGCTCATAAGATCCGGCTGCCTGTAGTGTAGGCAGCGTGTCATTCACGTCTGTAGTGGTGGAAGAGGTACTCTTGGCAATGAGTCGTAATCATATTAGATTAGTTGTATAAGCGGCGCACTACCTCAATATGGTGCAGAAGGCTGTAGAGGACACACTCATATAGCGGCGGTCCCGGAACACCTCGCGTCCTCAGGGTGGCGACTGTCTGCCAGTAGGTCAGTGACAGGCCTCGTTTCGTATCTCTGCACATACTGTATAGTCGGCGCTGCAGTGTGTTAATCAATTGTGTTATTAAAACATCATCTTCGCCTCGCGCGGGCTCACTCTAAGTATTATTGCTAAGTTGTTTCCAGCCAATCTCAAGGAGCCACTTGGTCACGTCTATTTTATTTGACTAGAGCGCAGGCCATCTTTCACGGTAAAGTGAGCACTTTTGATGACCTGGTTACTTTTTCCTTTCAGCAATTTGTTTTCCTTTAAACATTTTTAAAAATAAATATTGCCATGTAAGTAATAAGCACAGTGTATATTCTACCACACTCAGAAGTTAACGTCTAAGGCTAAAGTAAAGCATACTTGTTGACTATTATTCCAAATGAGAGGGCTTTCAAAAGTGCTCACTTTACTGTTGATGGTCTTTAACAATGGAACAAAAGTGACAAATATTTCACATTATAAAAACCACATTGAATATTACTAGAGTGCATGCCATCTAGAGAGAAGGCCATCAACACATAACATTCCAATTTAATATTAAAGATTTCAAGAGGAAAAATAACTATGACCTGCTTGGAAATGTTAACTTTTCTTTTTCTCTCTTTAAAGCTCTGACAAGAACAACGAAATTAGTTATAAAAACAAAGTATCAAAATTCATAATGAATATTTTTTGTTTCCTACAAGTACGAAAATATTGTACTTCCTAAAACGGTAAGGGCATACCCATTTTATAATCATTTAAATTTTTTCATTACTTAACTTCCAATGCAGATGGTCCATCAGGGAGCAGCCATTTTTCTCGACTGGCTGCTCTGCCGATATTAAATAGAGAAAATATTCAAAATATTTCATTCATGCTCAGCCCATAGGAAACTGTTGTAACGTCCAGATGGTTACAGCAAGGGGCTGAAAGTTCTTCCACACCAACCTCCCCATGCAGCGCTGCTGTTACGCTGTTCCCTTCCGGTAATTTAAACACTCCAATCAGGCTCTGCAAAAAAAGTCAGCCACAGTGGTGTCACCAACGCTGTTACGACGTCCGCACATTCCCCTGAGACAGTTCCACGAGGCACCGTTTGAGAGCACCAGGTGCCCCCCTCCCCCCCCCCCCCACCAGTTTCTTTAGCTCTCCTATCTGGTTGGCTGATAAGCTATGATCATGTCGGATGTGTCGCTAAAGTGTTCCATCGGGTAAAGAGATGGCGGAAGAAAAGTCCCTTGCCGGGCAACAAAGTGCACAAAAACACTAGTAAGTTTGTGTAGTTATTATCGAAGTAGTCTGTATTTACGTGAAAACTGATTACTTCATATGCCAAGGTTGGGAAATAGCTTGATTGAGTCTGCTGTTTGACGTGGTAAAACACTCACTCCCAGTTATTGCTGTACAATTTATAACGTGTTGCGTAAAATTAAAACCACAGTTCAATAAAATGATGAACTCTGAGGTATATTATCCAATTTAAGTAACTTCACGTACAGTTCATTACAATTGTGACATAAGTTCAAAATAAACAGTTCATCCTTGGGTAGGAAAACGTGCAGAAAGAAAAAAGTATTAAATTGAGACTGCCCATCTCAATATGAAATACTGGTTGTAAACACAAATGTTACGTAGAAAATAAATGTACGTACTTGCATTTTGACAGTTCTAGAAATGTAGTGCGGCCACAACGTATCCTTGTGCGACATCTGCTCTGCCTATGATTTAAGCAATGAGTCTAAACAAACAACTGCTATGATCAATGTAGGTTACCATTCCAACCCACTTAATATTTGTTATGGCAAAGTCATACTACTGGGCCTCCATTAATTTTATTGTAAGTGGATTTTATGGGATTGGGGGGAGACGTCTTTCATGAAACTGCATTTTTTTTTTTCACCTCTTATGAGATCCGGGGTGGATCGTTGAGTATCTACGCCAGCCTGATCAACCTCCAACACTTGTAATCGCCTACCTAGTGCCTGCTATTCTTCCTCCTACACCTCTGCCAAAGCCTCAGGTTACTACTTGTCTGAATACTGTACCAAAAGTAGCCACGTCATTCTCAAGTGCTGCTCCACCCAAATGTCGCCCGGGTATATCCAAGGCAATGGTGGCATCTAGATGCCGAACCATGTTGCCCGCACCCGTTTCTGTGCCCTGCCGCATAGCCACGCAGCCAGTTTTGTATAATGGGAAGGTGCCAGTACCCAAGCAAAATTGTGCCCGGCTATGGACTGTATGGCAGGATTGTCGAGATTTATTGCGCTAGACCTAGTGCGCTTTTATCGGTAGTGACAGGAGGTGTTAGAAACCTGACTTACTCTGATGGTCTTCGGTCGGTTCGTAACATGGATTTTCTGACTGAGCAAAGCTGCTGCTACAGCCCTTAGATTAGATTACGCTGTACTCCAAATTCCAGGCCGCTGATTCTTGACTCCAGAAGTTAGGATTGGCTAGCCCGTACCTAACTTCGGTCCGGTGGACTAGACCTCTCATCGGGTGGTATTCGGGACTGGTTCGGACAAGCGGTGGAAAATGGATATATCATACCACGTGGACAGTCGAGACTGCCTAATCTCAGTGAGGCAGCGCAGTTCCGTTCCGCCTGTCTTTCCTGTGTAGGAGGGGCTAATGTATTCCGCAATCTTTTGTTCCCTACACCTTCGGCCGTGCCTTATCTTGTAAGTCATAGTTTGGTTCACCGCTGAACAAGATACGTCGTGTACTCCAGACGAAAAATTATTCCCCTATAATAGTGTAGGTCCAGTAGCTGATTCGTGGTACAAGCTTGGTAAGAGTCTCCACTGATCCCTCACATCTGCGGGCAAATCAGAGACGTTGAGCGGTCTGAGCCACCAATACTATTACTGGACTTGACATCCAGCAAAGGCCAGGCTGCAATACCCAGGCTCTGGTATGTGATATAACCTAGGCTTGCTGTCTCTCCTTGGTGGAAGGTATTCCTAGTGGTTGTGGCTCCTCTGTTCCTTCCCTCCAGCACCTGGTGAGTAGGAAGCAACAGGTGGCCGACTAATGGGTGTGTACCAGACTGGAGGTCCCCAGGTGGAGGGCCTCAGTCAAACTAGTTCGAATTTACAAAAGTACCCGGTTTCTGTCTGTAGTGCACAGTGCAACTTATTCCTAGCGGGCGAAGTAGACGTTACTCGAGAAATAAGTGTTGGGATAGAGAACAAAACTGTATTTATTGATGATTCAATAAATATAGTGACTCGTGCTATCTCCTACCAAGCAGACGGAGTACTGAGGGAAAACTATGTTAGCCAGGTGTAGGCGACCTGGTCTTAGTCTGGAGGGAAAGTGAACTAGAAAACTGAATATATAACTACTCAACTAAACCTGTCTAATGCAGGTGTCTGGAAGAAACAAAAGAAGTAGCAAGGTATATTCGTGTTTGATGGATGTTGAAGACTTGTTGCAGAGGGTAGCAGTGATAGTTACTGAAGACTCGAGGTTTCACTGGAGGCCCCAGCACTAAGGAGTGCTCGCTCAGGGTTAACTCAAGAAAAGAATACGAATGACTCTGGAGTCCTGCCGCACACGGACTTATATAGTTAGAAGTCTAGGCAGCGGGGTGTGGGGAAGGCTTGTGACGTCCTTGTGCCGTGAGGCTGGCATGAGAGTTGGGAACTCTCTCATCAGCATTCTTGGATCTTTGGCGGCGTCCGGCTGCGCCCGAAATGGCTAACAGCTTATAAGCACTCAGGCGGGGGGGGGGGGAGCAGTGTGCTCGCTGGTTGCGTAACCTTGTAACCACGGGTTCTGCCACCCGGCAGATTTAAGCAACGTGCAACACTGTGCACGTAACAACTCTTACATAGGTTGAAGTAAGGGGTATACTTCACGTAAAGAGCGATGAGTCATAATAGTAGTTTATTAGTAGTATAAGCAGCACGCGTCAACATATAGAAGTGCCTGGCTCAGCCTCTAGAGAAAAAGACCCCGGCGTCCACTGTGAAGACAATTTAGTGGATATACATTCCTGGTACATCACGCTTCAAAACTTAATAGTGGCAGTGTTGTATAAGGGCAAATGTGGTAGCTGTGCAGTGCTTAGGATTTTTTTTTTTTTGGGCATCTCCCCAATCACTCTGCACCACCCAAGCACATCCCAGTGGCACATGTTTTCGACTGTCGAAAGAGTTTTCATTTCTTGCATAGTTGTCTGGCTGTATCAAGGCACTTCAAGAATATGGAAGCAAATACAGAGTTAAGTTATGCCAGGTCGGGAATCCTACTGTATTTCAGTGTGTCTAGGCCACCCACAGATTTTTTACAGAAATAAAAAGACTACAAAAATAGGGTGTGGCTTATTTACGAGATAATGGCATTAAAAAAATAGCCCCCCCCCCCCCAAACATGTTATAAATTTGTCAACATGCAGTACGCTTTTAACTTATTAATTCGTTTTTACTTCCTTAGAAACTAAGAACAAATGACTAGATCATCACTCGTGTATAAAATAACTTTGGGCATGGGGCATGCATAATGTAAACAAACATGCTTGCTTGACCGTCATCTTCAAATTGTGTTCTTGAGCATACAGCGCAACTTTTAACTTGAAATTTACCCTGTAATTAGCTGTGTCTTTCCCATTTCTGGCTTTTAAACACACATGTTAGTAATAAAAGAACTTTATTGCACAACAGTATGACTCGAAACGCTCAGTACCAATACCGGAACTGAGTGAAAACGTCAAATGGAAAGCTATATAATGGTTAGAAGGGGAGGAAACAAACGACATGTGGACGGCATTGGTGAGTGAAAACAACGATAAAAGGGGCGGAAGGGGTTGTGGCAATAAGGTCGAAGTCCTCTCCCATGCTGCTACTCACGCCCTTCGCTCAGTGAGGCGGAATTCTGTGCTGTTGCTACTTTTTTGCCGGCAGAGGCCAGCTGGTACAGCAACAACATACTGAACAGCAAAGTAATTATTTTGACGTTGCAGTAGTTTGGTGTTGCCACGCTGGCTGGCCTCCGCAGTAGCATGATGAGTACTACCAATATTTACGGGAATATAAAACTTCAGTGTAGCCTATAATTTAAATTTATCCCATAATTTTCTTCAAAGACTTCTAGTTTGGCCACTACACACACACGCTCCCTGTACATACCAAAAATACTGTTGTTATTAAAGCAGAGAAGTTTGGTGATTTCCCCTGTAGCATTCCTTACAGACAGGTTCTGGTGTATCTTCACCAGCGACTTAGAGAGCTAGGTGACGAGGGAAAGGTGTGTCATTTTGCAGGCGGGACTCTGTGGTGACGGAGCGGATCAACTACGACCTGCTAAGGCGCATCCACGAGATTCAGGCGGGCAAGGTGCCATGCCCAGAGCTGCTGGGGATGTGTGTGCAGTCAAAGACTCGCGAGGATATCCCTACTGCCATGAAGCAAGACTGCACGAGCCCGAACTCCAAGTGATATTCACATTCCAAGCACTGAGCATAATAGTGTAAATGCAGTTGCAGAGGTCTTGGGCAGGTGCAGGACCAGCCACAGAAATACAAATTCCATTCAACTGATACTTTTCCCAAAATATGAACTGTTTGGAGTACACTTCTTAAGTGGTACTCTTATTTTATTCAAATGTTCGTACTGAAGAACCTTGCTTCTCTGACACTTCTTAATGTAGAGATAATGTGAATACAGTTTTATGGTTCTTAAATATTTATTTTGTTTTTGAATAAGTTTGTACTATTCTCAGAAATCATCCTTTCTGCTATCGAATGTGCTTGCAGTGCTGTGCATAAATGGATTTCTCAGCAATTGCCTGCATAATTTTGCTGCACATAAATAGCATACAAATCTGGCACAAAAATTATTACTTCTTATTTTAGAATCTAAGATAAGTTATGTATTTGAAACACAATTTTAAGTTGTAGGGCATTTTCACTTAACCCCTAATTCCCAGATGATGTTCTGCCCCATTTAGTAAGGATAAACAAGGCTGTACTGTAGCATCAATTTTCTAACGTGTAATTTTGTAAAGCGGAGTTCAGCATGCAATTTACAAATGTAAACATACAAAAGGGTTGATGTGAAAAAGAGTTCAGATTGATATATTTATGTTTTATTTACAGTATTAGTGACTACTAAACTATTTATTGCTTAAAAACCAATTCTCTTACAAAGTATTGATTAAAGTCCACTTTACATGTAATGACAGTATATTCCATATTCAAAACAAATTGTTTACAGGACACACATTGGAACTGCAGTTGCTGGAATTTTCTTTTGGCTGTTTTGGTGACTAGAAGCCATACTAATTGCTGCTTGCTTGTACTGGATACTTTAGTATCCAGTGTTAACAAAATGTCATGGCTTCTGAGAATCTTTACTGTAATTTGTTGGATTCGTTAAATTGAAATTTTAACACCCCAAAACAAATTAGTTGTTATGAAAACATTTCTTTTCCATGTTAAGACAATGTTTCTAATTTATGCAATTATTTTATTTACAAATAATGAAAACAAAACTTTTCTGTGAGGGTGCACTAAATGAATGTTTATTGAAGCTGATGATTTTAGTTTTGGTATGTCAAATACTTGCACACCTGTAGTAAGCAGTTGGGTCAAGTCAAGAAACTACCCCAACACAATAATAATGACCTAATCAAAGCTCCCCCAACTTGTACTTAATAAAATATCAAGTGCATATACGATGCAGCCACAAGGCCCCTCGTACAAAATAAATATTATAAAATGCCACTTCTAGCTCAAAGTTAGAAAGAGCCTCTATTGTTACAAAGGTTACAATAGGCCATGAGCGCAAATAAACTTATTAAAACTGGGCCTCGAGTGCAATGCCACAAAAACTACTACTTTACACATATGAGCACGCAGTTCAAACTGACTGGTGGCTACACAAAACCTTCTCGAAAACCAATTCTTGTAACTGCTGCAAAGCGGCCTATGTTGCACCAAACTACAATAAATTTGGAATTTTAATAGTGACTGTTTGGATTTTCAGGCTGTGGTATTGGGGGTGCATCATTTTGTATGGATGCCATCTGGACAATTGGCTTTTTCTTGTATTTTGAAGATTTGGCAGTTGTGTTTGTTAACGCATTCTAGTTATTTTTTTATTTATTTATTGTATTTCTGCTGTATAAACTTAGTTCCTAAAGCCAAGTGCATTTGCGCCACATTAGATTAGTTCATTAGTTATAATTTTGAATGGTGGATGAAATATCAATTTAGTAGTCACTACTGACATCACATCTCCAAGAAAATGAATTATGCCACATCATGCACACAAGCATGCAGATGTCGAGTATCTTTAGATGGCGACACTATAAACTCAAACATTTGTGAACCATTTTCCAGGAACAAATCCCAACTATAGAAACAAACTTAAAACCAAAGTGTTTAAACGAACAAATTTATTAGCTTTTTTTTTTTTTTTGTGTGTGAAGAGATGTGCAAATAAGATAAAAATTCAAAAAATAATTTAATTCATATTCGTTTTACAAGAGTCCTACACCTGCCTGTGCCTCTGTATCAAGCATGTATGCTGAAATGTGGACAGGATTGCAAGAGTAGAACTTCCACTTTTTGTGGGAAGAAAATAATATGTATATATAAAATATATATAAACATAATTTTAATGATAGCTTTAAAGTTGTAGCTATTTGAAATTGCTGATGTTCTGAAGTGCATCATGTTCAATAATATTTGCTGTCATACCAATTGCTACTGTTAATTTAAATTGATTTAATTGCAACAAAAAAGAAAAATTGCACAAGTCCATAATTATGGAAAAAAACAATTCAACCTTTGGCAATTTAAACCCCTATTCCACAGATGTGTGTATATGGGTATTAAGAAGTTTGAACTTGGCTATCTATAACTGTTTTACATTGTAAAGTTGATTGTTAAAGTGCTGCAGTACTAATTTTGTAAATTACCAGATTTCATTTTTCGCAGTCCTGAGCAAATTTTTTTTGTGGGCATATAATATATTTTTTATCTTTTTTTTATATACAAATATCCTTGCCATGGACATTATTTTGTGGTTCTTTTTCCAAATACAATTAGGTACTGTATTAGATCTGACCATCAGAATTCAAATTCTAATGTTAGAATAAAAGTGTACTTAAATACTATATATCCTATTCTTCACTAAGTATTATTTCATCAGCTGAACCAATACACAGTGCAGAGCATTTTATTATGTCTGGAGGTGGGCTTTTAGATATAAAATTTAGGGGCACATGGTTTACGTGGGTAAGCGGACGTGACAACTCTTGTAATTAATCAAAATCACTCTTATTGTGCATCACCTTCATCAAAAGTCTTTTAGTGCAGTTTATCTTGCCTAAGTTCACTCACGTCTACTTGTGCCCATTGCTATCGTTCACAGGGGAACAAATTTAAGTACGGACCATTACCATCACTATCTAGTTACCAATTATGTCTTTCTCCTATTGGATGAGGAGTTGAACAAACTTTTTTTTTTTCTTTCCCATGTGCTTGCGTACACACTCATGTGTCATGCAAAGACTAAAATATTTCTTCTTTGGCCAGACAAGGTGCCATGCAGGATTCATGCTTCTTCGTGATTCCTTTATACATCACAAACACAAAATTCTTTGACAGTTTTATTTACATTTTAAGTTAAATTGTTCTGTACTACCAATTGTAACGAAAAGAAATTTGGGCCGGGGAGGGGAGTGAAAGTCAGTTGTAATGATAGTTTATAGCATTACAAAAATTATCGCTATAACAAACTTTCGTTAACCCAAAAAAGTTAGGACTGTTCATATAACTCACAAATTAAATTTATATGGTGTAAATTCAATGAGTAACTGGCCACAGCGAAGTTGCCATGTTTCCGGACTAGGCGTAACCACAAAGTTTATACAGGGAAACCAACACCTTTTTTTCAATGCGTTAATTTCTTAGTACATTGTTTTTTTAATGAAACTGCTGAGTGTTGCTATTTAAGCTACCAGTTATAACGAAAATAAGCCCACCCCGACTTCTTTTCCCACTCTGTATACGGGCAACAGATCGCTGTAGCGGACTGTTACAGTGCATACTCGTTACATCGGACTTCCACTGTAGTACTTTTAAAACACTAACATATTAAAAGAAATCTGTCTTTCCTTTGTGGTTACAGAATGTGATTATATGTGAAATAAAAACAAAATTTTTGCAAAGAGCTTGCCTCAGTTCTGTTGCCGTATTTTTCTTATGATGTACATCTGCAGCATACCATACGAACAAGAATCTGTACTGAGTTTGAAATTTACGCAACAACTTGAATGGGCAAAACGATGTTAAGTGTTACATGAAGTGTATGTATTTAAAATGTTTCATTTAGATTTTTTTCTTCTCCTTCTGCTGTTTTAATGTAATCAAAGGCGCAAGTAGTCAAGGTCATTGTAACCAAATGGTGTGTGCATGTAGGTGTTGCAGGGAAGTTTTTACTCAATGCACAATTTGTCAAGCAGATGATAGTGTAAACAGATATTAAATACAGGCAATTTTCATATGCCCTTTATTCCAAAATTTACAGTTTCTTGTTCTGTAAGAGTGACCAAATATAAGTTGACTGATCTTTTCTGTAAAAGAAGCTCTTCTATGCCTGTGTGCATTAAGATATAATGGAGATAGTATTTTGCAGCCAGTAGGAAGGGTACGAATTGTATGTAGCCATTCTGCTCTACCCAGCATTCCTTGAGGTTTACAGCTTGTAAATGTAAAGATGATACTAAGGCACATAATTACTTGTTTCAGTAACACAAAGTAAAAGTGGGGTCTCTAGCCAAATACACCCAAAGTGCATTTAATGAAAAGGATACAATAGTGTGTAAAATGTGAGATTGCGGTCAGTAATGTTGAAGTACCTGTTATGTAAAGTGAGTGTACTTCAGGAGTATTTTTAACCAAAGTGAAAGCATTTTATAGTATAACGATTTGTACAGTTGTGTGTGTAGAAGCTGGCAGTCTTATTGACTGTGGTTTGTGACAATCTGTAGAGCTTTATTTGTTTGTGTTTCAGAGCATTTATAATTAATGTGAAGAGGACTGTTAACTTGTTCAACATATTAGCAGTTTTTTTTGCACACAATTTTTTGTTCTATATCAGTTTGTCTTCTGCATTCCAGAAGTGTTGTTATCTTAAGATGCATGTTTACCTGTGAATGTCATTGGCTGTGCCTTTTGTTTTGTAGCATACCATCACATGTGAATGGTGGTATGGTTGCCTTGCTTACACATTGTTCATTTAATAAACATGCTGTTAAAATTTTACACTTATTATTAGATATGGGTCCAAACCTCATTTTGCAGATATTATCGATACTTTATGGCTGATCCTGCAGATACAAATAATTTCATTTGTAATTTTTAGATAGTGCACGAGTAACTTTAATATACCACCAAACTTAACTTTCTGTGTTTACATTGCGGTTTGTCAGTTTTGACACGTGCCGCTTATCGGACTGTTAGTGAATTGTAAACATATTTTACATAGTAAATTAACACGAAGCAGTCTTATTTCCCTGTGTCAATATAGCCAGAATATAACTAATAGTTTATGCACGCCAGCTTACTGAAAAACCGTACTCGTAGCTTGTCTGCAGTACATGTGTCCCACAATGCCGAGTGCCCTGCCATATGTATCTGCTGCTCGTGCTGTAGGCCTATTCCAAGTAGTATTAACATAAAATATGAGCAGACTAGATATTACCATGTAGCACTGAATAGAAAATACGTGACGTGTGGAATAACGGTAGTGTACTATTGAGCTGTTTGCATAACCATACTCTCCCGTAGGCTTATAAAACAATGTGAAATAAAAGCATGTGTTGATATCGTGTTTTAGGTTATGTATAGTGTTGGCAAAATTTATTACAACTGAGCAGTGTGATAGTAGAATATTTCCCTCTGAGGAAAACGTCTGCTTGCCCCTTGCAGACTCGAGAACCAGACGTTCGATGCGAAGAACAATCACCTTAGTTTACCAACTTTACTTGAGCCCAGTGACTATTTGTCACAGTCTGGAAATTATGCAACGTACATTCCATAAGGACATGCAGGAATTATGCAGAACTGGGTTATCAGTGAAAACAATTATTCATGCAAAAAGGAAGAGACATCAGACTATATAAAGTTTCCAACCAAATTGTTGTATTTCAAATTCAATTTCTTTAATTATTCTGGCTGTAAATGAAACTGCCGATAGGAAGTGGTCAGACATAACGGTCGTTAACAATACCCTTATTCAAAAAACGTAAATTAGCTTGACGTGTTAGTTTGTTACTTCAAAAAAAAATCACTGAATGAAAACATCTGCAATTATTACTTGGCTCAGCTTAGTGGTAGAACATTAAAAACCCTATCTCTAAGGTTAAAAAATATGCTTACGGAATGTCACAGTGTCTAACTGACATAAGCTCCTAAACAGCTGCTTACAATACTGAGGAGCTTACAGCACACTTATCTACATAGAAACAAAACCATATTAATTAAGCAAGCTGAAGAAACTAAACAAACCTATGCTACATCCAACTTCTGGACGAACGTCCTGACTCAGGTCTTACCTGTTGAAAGATGGCGGCAGAGAGAGCGATTTCCTAACTGAAATTATCCGCCTAGCCCTACGCTATCATGCTAGCCAATGGTGGTGCAGGATTCGAACCTACCAATCGGATGGCTTCCTACTCAAACAACTAATTTGACACACTCCTAACGGCCTAATTCCCCATGTCAAAGTGTTATGGGTCTCGTAGAAGGTAATAAAAATAACACAATAAATTCTCTGAAACAATTACTATAATGTGAGACTAAGAAAATATTGAATTATTAATTGTGCAAAAAAATAAAATCTAGTTATCTAAGGAATTCACACAAATTTTTGCCATTCTAATATCTAATTATTCAAAATCCTAAAGTAATGAAAATAAATAAAGATGAAACGCGTGAAAAATGTATGCAAATTACAATGTTAAATGAGTAAAAATATATGTAGATTATAATAATGAATGCAGAAATTGCCAAAGTTTGTTACATTACTTATAGACTACGACTCATCCTAACGTGTGTTGTGAACCCAAATAAACAACTCTAAGATGTCTGCACTGTGTGATCCCGTGGGGGAACATTGATGCTGCGGGCCTTCTCTCTCTACTACGTAGTACTTCAGCCCGAGTGGACAATACCTGCACGTGAAACCAATAGTATTCCAAGTGGCCCGGTGTGCGCCCGTCATTGAGCCACATAGGCCATGCGCGAGCGAGTGATAGTACCTTATCTCAACACTTCGTGTGTTGGGGAATTCTACAGATCTAGGCTCTAATGGTCCTCTCCAAGAACTTCTAGTTCTTAGATTACAGCCACCACCACTGGAGGCTTCAACACCTGTATTTACCAGCAACCAGAAGCTCGTCATCTACCAGAAGAAGACAACCACCATAATTAACACTACTTGCTGGGTGTGGCCCTCGTAAGTTAGTGTCTCTTCTACTAGACAACCCAATAGGTTTAGTTGCATAGTATTTAGTTTTCAAGTCCTTTGTATCTTAAGACGCCCATCTACCTAGAGCTTGTTTCCGCGTTTGAAGCCGAGGGATGAGGGAGTGTTACAGGTGACACTGCTACGCGCATAAAGTCCTGCATCGCCGCTAAGCGCAAGGCTCTGAACTGGCGTGCAGTGTTCTCGTCGTGCTGCGTGTACCTATGGGACTTTTCAGCGGTGACCCTGTTATTTTATTGGTGGAAAGTGTGAAGGAAGGTTCAATGCATACCTCTTGACTAATTTTGTATGGATCTGACACATACATTTTGAGATACAGCGCTTTGAATAAGACGTTTTTAGCAATTTTGGCATTCTCTGAAATGGTGTTCCTAATTAACATGAGGTCTTAAAAACACTCAACAGCCCTCGTCTGAAATGTGTGTTCTTTTTGTACGTCAGTACACTGACGCACGTTTAATAGTTTCGTAGACAAACGTGAATTTCGAACACACTGCGACGCACTTCAAGCATTAGGTAAACGGGCGCCTTAAGTAGCTTTAGGAACGGGTCACCTCCACCCGTATTTGTGTAGCGCTACTTCCATCTACGCTCTGCTTGGTTATAATACGAGTCACCCAGTACTTATTTAACAATAAATACTAGTTCTGTTACCTTATCCGAGAGTACTTGTGTCGTAGAGGTAAAACCCCTGCTTTTCACTGAATTCTGATTTAGGGAGGGGCAAGCAAGGGACCGGGCTGTTTACTTTGATGAACTTTGAGCAGGACGACAGGCCACCTTCAGGAGCCTGCACACATGCTCACACACACACAAAAAACTCATCTTTCAATGGCCACCAATTGTTTTCCCCGGTGTACAGAACGGTAGACCCTCAACCACTAAGTACACACCCCACTGAGACGAGCCAGCCACCTCAGGTTGTATTGCTGCTGTAGCGCCATGTGGTGCTGGCAGGGGTATTTGTCTGGGTCTGGAGGCCCTACCTTTTTTTGGACTACACCTGGCAGTCTTACGACCTGCAGCTCCAGGTTTGAGTACTAGTTACCTGCACTGATTGCAAATAGAGAGCGCACCGTCAAACCACTGTCGGCTTACATTCTAGTCAGGGTAGTCGTCAATTGCTTATTGCTACCGAGGGGCTATTGAGTGTTGTTCAGCCTGTCTGCCATTCCACATCAGGAAAGGGGCTCAGAGAGAGGTAAGCAAGGCAAAATTTACTGTCGCCAAGCAGGTGTGTACTGCCAACCTTTTCACTCCCAAGTCTTGATACTCCGCGGGGCCGAGCTCAAGCCGCCCATCACGTGGGGGGACTGACTTCACCCACCGGGACTTTTGTTTACTTCCCGAACCCTGCTAGGATGAGCAGCGAGTACCATCGTGTGAATCTGGCTCTTGATCAGGATCGCCAACCCCAATTTCGGCAGCTGGGAAGGCACCCGGTGGAAACGTCAGCATCTGTCCGAACACTACAGCAGCTCCACAACCAGCGAGACAAGGAAGGTGACAAGAGTTCAATCGCCCCTCTTACAGCACCTCTGCTCTGCAGAAACAGACTGCTCAGAATTCTGGTTAAGTAGGCATTGCCCAAGTAGGCTAGTGTTCCTGTTTGCCATATTACCAGACCTGTTGAACCGAACTTTATGCCTAACAGGCAACCAACGTTTCCAGTAAGAGGTCCAGTTAAGTAACCTAGAAACAGTACAGTGTGCGACTGACCTAGCGCCAACCAAAAGACCCTTGAACTAAGACTGTTAAACTTCGCATTATCAAACTCCGGGGCACAATCTAAAACAGTAACTATTTTTGGCATTCTTAACCGGTGTTGTTACATAAGCAGCCGGTTACATCACCAACCTCTCCCAATAGTAGTAAATGCCGTATTTGTCAACATAACCACAAAACACAGAAGATGAGTAACGAAGGCAGTGTTTATAAATACAGTGCACACGTTCAATGTGTAAATTCCATTCATCTGCTACATACTATTTACTTTTGTCAAATCACCCACATTTTGGTTAGAGATGTTATTTATAAAAAAAAAATGCACGTAGTTATAATTCTGTCATTCAAAGAGCACCAACGCCATAGCAGTTCAGCTCATATACGACCTTGCAACTAATTGATTTATGAATCATGTCTTGTGAACAAAATATCAATATACAATGTGGGAGCGATAGTTCAATGTACAGTTGACATTTACGTGAATGACAATGTACGACAATGAATATTATAGCTGTAAAACATTTTTTTTGTACAAATGGATTTTAAATACCTGAAAAGCAGATACCAGTATTAAATAAATTTTATTTTACGAATTTCACCAGGTACAGCTTATATAGAGTTAATTATGTAGCAACACCAAAGCCAGCCATATCACATTCCATTTAATTTCGAATCAGATGCTACTAAAAGATATAAATAAAATTAAGAAAATATTTTTCTGAGTGCAAACATTAAATTCTTTGTTTGTGAAAACATGTCCAGAAGATAACCAAGTGCGGTAATTTCCATGATGATTAATGAATTGGTTGGACCATGGCCGATACCGAATTTGGAAAAATTGGCCGATGTATCTGTCCATTCCTACTTATTATTCTTACCAAATTTTGCAGTGTTTAAGCAGAACTACAGAGAACTGTTATATTTATTATATAGGGCAAATTTGGTTTACTGTTTCGCAGTCTTTGGACATTAGAGCATAGTACATGCAACTCCTCTCAAAAAATTACAATTTTCCATTGTTCCCAGGAGAATTATTGTTACTTAACTTTGGACCCTATTCTGCTGAATTACGCCTGCCCCCAATATGGAAGACGGGGAGGGAGACAGACAGTGCCTTCTTCAGGCTGGGAGAGGTGGAGGTCTTGTGGAGACTCAGGAGAGCCCTCCAACCTCTGCGATCGGCGGGCCGACAAACTCGCTCGAGAGTGTTTTCAGGAATAGTGGAAATGTTTGCTTTGAGGCTCTCACAGGTGTGCGGGGGTTGCTAGTCTTCCACCACAGAGGTAGATTATCTCTGGGTAGCTGACAGCTCCACGCTTTTCTTATCACCCTGGGTAGAGGCTGATGACAAGTTTACCGCCTCTTCTCGAAGCTCTGTGGGTGTAATCCTGTGGTGACTCAACTTCCTTATTGGTGTCGGCTGGTCCATGGCTCGTCGGGTAAAATAATCTCTAGTCGAGGGGATGGCGACCGCAGTCGGATTCTGTGCAGGTATTGCAATTTCCATAATTAAACACGTAAATTATTTTCCGTGTCTGTAGTTGTCCAACACATGGAATCAACTGTGTAGCCACTAGAATAAATGTACACCGCTTCAGACTTGACCCAAGGCTCACGGGGCTCGCTGATGGGGCTAAGTCGACCAGTAGTGTGCGCAGTCATGCTGCACAGTAGTGTGGAATGTGTTAGTGTAAACAAATACAATCCATCCCATAAAGATGTACTTTCTCACGAAAATGAGTGAATTTTGCATTGTTGATGAAACAAAGTTAAAATCTTGGAATTCGTGAAAAGTATCCGCATTTCGAGTTATTTTGTGAATTTCACATCTCACCATTTTTCCGGGACCCTACTGATCACCACTAATCTCACCCTACCTTGGGACTCTGTAAGCCAACAGTGGTGGACCATAGGATCGCATGTCTGTGTGCTAATGATAATCCTGCTCTACCTGATAACCTGTAAAGGAGACAAGTTGCTAGAGCACTGCCCTCTGGGAAGCCACCCAGGATTTCCTACCCTCGACACGTTACGTCCCCACTGTTTGCATCAGCCTATGGATCCTTGCCCTGGCACTCACACATTCTTTGCCTGCGATTCACCCAGCATCACCTCAAATACAGTCGTAATCACTATCATCACTAATCTCCCCATCTACAGGGCTTGCCTTCTCCGCGTTGCACAGATTCACTGTGCCCTTCCATTTAGACCCTTCCTCTTTCGGTGTATGTTCATGGCTACGATTGTTGCCATGGTATCAGACAACCCTACTACAGCTGTGATTAATGCATCCACTTATAACAGTCCTACAGATTCGGCTACTAGCACGCATGCCGGAGGGCCCACAGAACTGTGAAGGAGCTCACGTTGGTCTGGCTGCAAGGTACTGCGAAACATCATTTTGAGAAACTAAGATGCGGCCCCAGCTCATAAGTCAATACAATCAGGCGGACAATGGATACAAAAGCCTACAGTCCTCTATAATTGCCACCTGGTCACTAGTTGTTCACTTCGCCAACTTCACAGTGCACACAGATGATCTGGAAACGTGCAGTTACCCCTCCTACCTCCTTGTTTTCCCCGCTCCACTTTCCTCACCAGGCGCAAGCTAAAGTGACAAACCTTTTTATTGTCTATTCTACCACTGAACCAAGAGGTTGTGCGACGTGTCTGGGGCCATGCCATGAGGTCTTTAGTGACACTACGTGTGTCGAAAGACTGTTAAATGGCACACTGCATCACCAGTGTGAAGGAATATATCTTTATTATCATTGCGCAGCGATGGGAATGGGAGGTAAGAGGTGTGTGGAAGGTGAGGCCGTATTTGGGTTTTAGAAAGTGTTTGAGATTTTGCGTAGTATTTTGAGGTGGTTGATTACATTCACTTGGTTGCTGCCATTTTATCTTGTCCATTTTGTTGCTAAGGAAGAGTGGTAATCTCATTTAAATTGAGTTTTACTTTACTTTAGTTTTGAGTCAGATCCTAGTAGACTGTTGTGTGTAAATATTTTTATCAAGTGCTTTAATTGTTTGTGCTACGGCGCTCCTTCCGTATTTGCGTGTTAGGTAGACAGCTTACTGCTCCCATTTAGCTGGCCCAGCCTGGGTTGTCACTTTCAGCGTCCACTTCCACGCGTCACATTGAGGTCGTGCATAATGGGGCATCCAAGTTCGAGGTACCTGTCACTAGATCTTCAGATGTGGTCACTTTTGAAATGTTTTAATCAGCCATCATTTACATATTATTAGAATTTAACCTAGACCAATTCAATTGAGAATGAACATATTCTTCTTTGTTGATCAATAGTGGAATTAAGTACGGAAGTGAGATTAAGGTGTGTGTACACCCATACAAAATTGTTGAGAAACAGAAATAATTTAGCATAAGGATTTTTATGTAATTTATAACAGTGTTATGAATCAATGTGGAAGGAGCTAAGGTGACTTTTGAAGGTGCTAGGATAGGATATTTACCATTCTAGTATTACGTATTTTTCCGAGTAGTATTTTAGCCTTAAATTGTTCTTGGTACAATCATGTCGTTCAATGAACTTCGTATGTCGGCTCAACATTTTGAGTAACAATACTGGTAAGATAGTTGAGTATTAACGCATTAACAGCGTGGTGTGATAGTGTTTTCATGTGCCCATCAGGCAACCTTTGCGTATGCGTGATCGGAAAGTTATCTTTGTGGGATTTATTAATTTGTAATGTTCATCTTCATACATTATATAAACTTTTGTCATGCATTATCTGCCTGTAGCAGAGCCTATAATAGTCTAATGCCATGCTATATGAATGTTATGAAATTTGGTAAAGTATTTTCTTAATTGAAGATTATAGTTAATTCACAGGCGTATTTTATTGCCTTTTATCTGATATGCACAAGTGAAGTCTGTCTATTTTACATTGCCTATTTATAGGAGCATGGACGTTTCACGAATAAACGACAATAAATGTGAAATAGTCACAAAATTTGGTTTTTACTCAAAATTCAATGTCGGACTTTTAATACGCTAAAAAAGATGCGTTCTCTGGTCAAATTTTGTTTATAGTATTAAAAAGCAATGTTTTAAAACTAACGCCGAGTTTCTGTATTCCTGTAAATATTGTTATATTCCTGTAAATATTGTTAAGTCACGATTCGATACAAACAACCAACTTTCGAATTAATTTCTCCCCTACAAAACACAAAACATTTGTGATGGAAAATTTGTATTACGGTTCAGTGTTTACAAACATACGTCGTGCAATTACTATTCCACAGATGGTAACGTGACTCGGGAAAACTAAACCACGGCAACATGTTATACAAAAATGGCGTCCAACATGCAATTGTGACGCAGCGGCGAGTGTGCAAACTACTGATGCATGCCGCTTATACCAATTAACTACAAACTATTACGACTCATCTCACTGCAATCCTAGTGTACTACTCGTACACACTTGAGATTCAAACCCGGCACCATTTTGTACACGGAAGTAACTGTCTGCCACAACCCTGTAGGGCAGCCGGACTCGTGCATAAGAGGAGTTGTAAAAGACAGCAGCACGTCACCCTCCCCTTCCGCGCTGAGAGCCTACAAGCCATCAGCCACCTCGGGCCATGCACGGGCGACACCGAGGATACGCAAAGGCTGAGAGATGACCAAAGGGTGCTACCCCCACTCCGGCCTTGCACCTGAGGATGTCACGCCCTCCCCCGCTACATAAGGCCATGGGGGTGGTACTCACCAGTTGTTCCTGCAGTCTTCTCCGAGCCCTGGGTGCTGGAGTATAGACTACTACGAGACTTCCAACAGCCCTTCCAGAAGCTGTCGTCAACGACCTAATAGTCTTCAGCAGCCACCAGAGGACGTCACCGTAAGAGCTCTGCAGCCCCGCTACCAGACGCTCCATGACAAACCACCTGTCTGCCCCTGGCAGGAGAGCACGTATCACCATGGTTAATAAGTTTATAAAAAAAACACTGCTTTCTTTCTCGCACCCTCAAGTCTCATTCATAGAGTAATCTGTCATCAGTTACTGAGAGAACCTTGAGCTGAGTACCGCCAACCGGAAACGGGAAATTATTTTTATTCCGAAATTAGCTACAACTGGAGACTCTCCCTCAGGCAGCTTCAAGTTGAATACACACTCATTAGACGGCCAGCTATTTTATTCCTACCAAGTATACAGGTACTGGAGGAGTAGAATAGATGAGCCACGACCACTAGCAACACTTCTCAATCAGGGAGAGACTGTACATCTGAGTTGTATCCCTACAGAAGCACCTGGGTGCTGGTGCGAGTATTTGCTTAGATGCTACAGCCTTGCCTTGGTTGGGCTCACACACCCAGTGATAGTCTTGGCAACCCACACTGCTCCAACGCTTCTGATCAGCCCGCAACAGTGGGGATCTTCTGAAGCACCAGAGCTCGCATTGGCAAGACTGTTGTCAGGCAACACTAATCTAGGGCTACCCGCATCTGTGGTACTCCTTTCGAGGTTCTCAGTAGTTAAACCCGCTCTTTGCCATTTGAGGTGAGGCGCAGCCCCAGGAGATTGGCAGCAAGGTGTGCAACTCTTTGCTCCAGACAGCTGGCTGGTCTCGTCCCACTCGCAGATAGTCGACGAGCCGAACGAGATCATGCCGCCTTACTCCGGTCACTGGCACTACCTATGTCGAATGTAATTAACCCAGCTACTTTCCCGTCACATTGCTGTGTACACACCCGACATGCCATCCAGTGGTAAGAGAGTTACTAAATAAGACCAAGAACAGGCTAGGCATCTACAACAGTAACATCTGGAGCAGGACATCCGAGGACTGGAACGGTGAGTTATGCGTTGTCACGTTGTGCCTTCGCTACCGCCCGAGCCGAAGGTGAGAGGCTTAATCAGCTATACCCCTCGCTCGCAAACCGACAAGGTATCAACCCCTAGCACTTCCCATGCATCGTCGACTATGACTAGCTACGAAAGAGTCGCAAGCCAGACCAATCCAAGGGACTCGTAACCCGTAAAGTCAAGAACTTCGTACCAATCCATAAGGCCACATGCCCGACCGCTATATCCAGCCGTAAGCAAGCATAAGCCAACTCCACGCACAACCGACCAAAGTGCAACCAACGCTACACGACTGTGATCCAGCCTTAGCTAATCAGACACGCAGCGAAAATATTTTCTAATTTACTGCAACTATGGTCGAGCTCCATGTTTACAGTTTACGCATGTGGGATACAGGTTATTTTGTTTACAAGTGTGATTGGACAAGTGAAAAGTAATTTTTTTTTCTCCCTTAGAAACTAAGGCTATATTCTGTTACCTTCACAATGCAAAATATGCATGGCGAAGTTAGTTCCGATCCCCTTGCGAGTTTGGAGGGTAGCATCAGCGGCGACCCACCAAAGGGCAGCAAGATTGTTGGTTTTATGAAATGTGCGCAGTAACGATTTTACAGAGTGATTCTGCAAATAAATTATATAACACTAGTGACGAATAAATGTGATTTTGGTGAAGCAAACTTGTAAGGATTTCCATAGGAAAATACGTGATCAAGAGATTGCAAATTTAACTAACAGTAAGGTGTGTGTGGTTTTTTTTTTTCCAAAACGTTATTTAATATTAGACTGAGAGAAAATTGGAGGACAGAGTAAACAAAAATAGTTGACTTTTCTTCCAGTTTACTGGGCGAGACCCCAACTCCAAATGGGGCTGGTGCAATGTGTGGTGTAGGTGTTGTCTTTGAGTAACCTAGCATACTCCTACACATGTGTGAAAATATTCCTTGTAAATATCTCGGGGTCGTGTGGGGTTTCTTTGGGTGGACTATTTTACACTCCCAATACCACAGTACTCTCAGCAACATTAAATAAAATAGAAAACAAAGCAGCCTTGCTGAGTTGGCACAGAAAAAACACAATGGTGCACATATACAAAAACATAAGTTGTTCAGTTCAATAGGTAGGGGCCAGGCGCTTAGCAATGTGCAATAGAGATTAAAGTCAAGAGGCGTTAGTATGCCACAACCTCTGTAACATCAAAATGAGGAGTGTTTAACACACCAGCCGTACTTTCCATCAGAGAAAAGTTCTGGGTAACCATTACTTTGGTTTAGGTTCAGTATTGGCATGTAAAGACATGATTATGAAATCATAAACACACAACTCAGATCTACTATGTTAGCAGAATTTACTTAAAATTCTATCTAGGAGACACACATAATAATAAATCATAAAACAACATAAATTATACCCGTTTCTCACTCAAGCACTAGAAATATGGAAAACCCTAATCAAATATAAACCATCAATTACTCTTAAACCTCACAAATTATCACCTTGTCATTAAGATTAAACATGTGTGAAATTTAGAATTGGTCTGGCTGTGTAGTGAACTTATGAATGCGGAAAAAAAAAATTCAATAAATTAAGTTGAAACTTTTATTAATTAGACACACTGCAGCAAAACTGGATAAAATCATGACCGGGCCAAATCAGTTCTTTAATTTTACTGGTGATTAATGATGCAGAAGTTACAAAATCATAACTTGCAGCCTTTTGCATTTTATCGAGAAAATTGCTTTTTCAAAATTAATACTGCGTCAGTTCAATCTAGACTTAACCATTTCTTCTAAAAACACAACCAAACATTGCATAAGTTCTCATAGAGTACCTCATTTCTTACGATTAAGTTGGCCTTGTATTACCTCGGGTCAATGGTTCGAGTCCTGGGCTGAACTCAACAGTAATCATCCTCGGGTCGTGGCACAATATTCACTCGTCCCCTGACCTAGCATCGCTTCAAATGATGCTGAGGACTCCTAATAAACAACTCACTTAGTTAGAACATAAATAACCAGCCTGACCCATCGAAGCAGTCCCTTGAAAAGTCCATGGCTTGGGACTTCCTTACAGAGCTGCTAGTTCACATGGTTGGTCAAAACATACAAAAAAAAAAGGAGCATTGCTTCTCTTACACCCACGCTTCCATGAAACAATGTATAAAGCTAGCACTGTTAATGGGCTGTTTCGGCGATTTCAAATAAATGTCCAATTGTGACATGAAACTGTTCATTCGACTGCTACAAGTGTAAAATAGTGTTCAGAATAACATCAAGCGAAATAAAATATATTCTGACACTGAAAATTATGTTCTATCCAGTTTTAGGTTAAGTCCGTAGGTAGTTAATTTTAGTTGTAAAACTCGCTGACCAATATCATCTAAAAGTCCGTGAAAATATTGTCTGTAAATAAAAATATTATTTAGGCACTGAATTAATAAATATAAGCAATGTTACGAAAAAATAAACACTGGGGTTTCCAAGTGTAAACAAATGGACAATCAGAAAACATAAACACTTAATTTAAACAGGAAGTAATCAAACTGAGCGATGTCTGTCCGTGGCTTAATAAAAGTCGCACTTTCATCATTTTTGTAGGGTGTAAATAATATTTGTTTCTTTGCCCATATTGTGAATTCAACGAGTTTATGATTAACTTCGGCCAAAGTGTTTGTGTGTATTGCTACGCATCTGTAGGAATACAAACAGCTATGTATATATCACGTTTTGTATTTTCATTGAAGTTAAAATTTTTCGAAGGTACAATAATTCAAATGTTATTCCCATACGAGCAAAATTTTCCACTGCGCCCATCAAAACAATATGCAACTCAGAATGCCACACACTTGGTAAGAACATCAAAACAATGCCATCTCATGAAAGATGTTAAACTAAAGCCCCCCTCCACCACATTTACTTCTCCCCATCTTTTTTTTCCCCTCTAAATAAAGTAAACAGAACTCAAACAAACTTAACTAGGCTAAAATAAAACAGGTTATAATGCCTAAAATCTGTATTTTATTGAATTATTTCCAGAATAATTACTTGCAAAACACAATTTCATTGTTTTTAAGCGAGTTTTAGAACCGCCATGTTTTTAAGTGACGTTTTACACAGCGTTTAGCAGTTCTTTATGATGTTTAGAAATTTTATTTACCACTTTCAGGGGACCCTACCTATTTATTACAAAGAGCCATGTCGATTTTTTAAAATGGCTATTGCTAATGTTATTGGCACTTGGGTGTACAATGTTATGAAAATAAACATGTGGAATTGAAATTTCGAGTATCTATGTTAATTTGTAAAATTTGCACCGTAGTTACGGTGCATGCTAACTTTTTGTGCTAAACTAATGTTTGCTATGGTAAATTTCCTGAGCTGCGTAAAATATTTCAAACTAATAATATATATACAAAAATTAGGGGCACCAATGTTCCGTGTAAAGGTACGGGTGTACCATAATAACATAATACTTCAATTGAGACACTTGCAAAAATTGAATTATGACTTTGATACCTATTGTCCATAATTGAGTGATCCATAACATGCCTATAACAATTTGAACAAATTATGGACTTATGAATACGTATATTACACATAAAACTGTACCATAGTCTCTTATGACAATTAACAAACAATTACGCACTAACACACTTTTAACTTAATTGTACCAATTCATTGACATTAACATACTATACCACATTAAACATAGATCATCACTCAACATCTTACTTCAACCCACGTGAGAGTCGATACTGCAAACCAATACACGGATGTTGTGTGCGCCGCTTAAATATACTGGGCGGCCAAACACGTGGTTTCACGGTTGCACAACCAGCGAGCACGCAGCCTCCCCACTCCCCCCACACTGAGTGCCTACAAGCTGTCAGCCACCTCGGGGCGCGGCCAAGCGCCACCGAAGATCCACGAAGCAGAGTGCTGACGAGAGAGTTCTCACCTCCCATGCCCTCCCAGCACCCGCCGCTGCACCCTACAGTTCTGACTATATAAATCTGTGCGCTGCCCAGCTCCAGAGTCATTCATCTTGCTATTCTCTCAAGACACCCCGAGCACTCTCCAGTGCTGGGCCTCCAGCGAACCACAAGTCTTCAACAGCCCCCCTGCGGCTGCTCCCTGCATCAACTATGGTCTCAGACATTCTACGCCTCGCCTGCAACATCAGTTAAACATGAATACACCTTGCTACTGCAGGAAAGGAACTTCAACTTCTTTTTGTCTCGTCTAGACACCCGATAATTAGACAGTTTTAGTTCAGTATAATTTTTATTCAGTCATCTAGTTCAACTTTCCCTCTAGCCTAGGACCAGGTCACTACACGTGGCTAACGTTAGGTTACTTTCAGTACTCCGTCTGCTTGGTAGGAGATAGCACGGGTCACTGTGTTTATTTAGTCCTCAATAAATACAGCTTTGTTCTCTAGCCATGCGTTTTTCATTTCTAGAGTATCATGTACTTCATCAGCTAGGAGAAATCTGCACTGTGCACCACCAACGAGAACCGGGAACATTTTACGTCCTAACTAGAGTTGACTGAAGACCCCGTTCTGGAGTCCTCCAGTCATGTACACACCCAACGGACGGCAGCCTGTTGTTTCTACACCCGAGCACCTAGGTTCTGGATAGAAAGAACAGAAGAGCCACGACCACTAGGAATACTACCATCCTGGGAGACAGCAATCCTAGGTTGTATCCCCTAACAGAGCGCCCATGTGCTGGAGGAGGGATATCTGCTTGGGTGTTGTGGCTTGGCCTTGGCTATCATATCCAGTCGAAGCATTCATGGCCCACACGGCTCAACGTCTCTGATCTGCCCGCTAAGGTGGGAGGATCGTTCGCGGCACCAAGCTTGTGCTGCCAAGCAGCTACTGGACTACACTATTATAGGGAGTAGTTTTCGTCCGTGGTGCACAACGGATATTGTTCGGTGGCAAACCACTCTCTATGCTTTATAAGATAAGGAATGGCCACGCGTAGGGAGCAAAAGACCGTTCATCTTGCTGCCAAGCAACAGCTTACCTTAACCCCTCCTATGAAGGAAAGAGAGGTGAAACAGGACCACAAGCCTCACTAAGGTTAAGAGCAATCCCGACTGTTGCCATGATGCATTATGTATCTTTTCTACTGCATGTAGGTACAAGCCAAGATTATCATCCTGTCATGAGGGGAATAGTGTACCGGACGGAAGCAAGGTATGGGATCGCCAACGCCAGGTTTTTGAGCCAGGAGCCCGCAGCCTGGAACCAACAGTACTGCGTCAGCCGGCCCAGTTCAACCCAACCAAACCCCGAGGACTGCAACACCAGCTCTACTCAGTCACCAACCCAACATCACCACCTGGCTGAAGATCTCAAGTTTAAGTCAGGTAGCATTAACACCTCCCGTCAGCTTCCGATACGAATACCCTTCACAGGAAACATGGTTTCAACCCCCAGACTGCGTGTTGAGACGTGCACTTAGTCTAGCGCACTAAATCGACAATGATCGTGCCAGACGGTCTATAAACGGGCACGCGTCAAGTGATTTTCTGGCGTCCAATGTGAGGTATCAGACTATTAACAGTACGCATCGAACTGCCGAACTAGACCAACCAGGACCCGGAGAACTAAGGGTCAAGCCAGAGAATTCAAGCAGACTTCAGGGAGTCCGAAAAACACCCCGTGGCCATCAACATGTCAGCTTCAGAGATCAACGCCACCACGGGTGAAAACAGTGACTCTGAACATGACATGCCCTAACCACAATGTAGCCATGCAGACTGTCCTGGTATTGGCTCACTTCGGATAGAATGTACCTACTGAGCACAAACATTCCATCACGTATGCCTAGGCTGGCCTGACGAGGCCCATGACACCGAAGGGTTGGAATACAGATGCGAAGCCTGCCGCCAACAACCTACTAGGCATTAACCGGATATGGTGAACGTCATGCAGCGAACCACACCATCACCTGTGCATAAGATGGCCCGACGAGCGCATCTCAGTGTGAGAGGTGCAGACGAAAGCATACCTCCCATTCCCGCCGGTCAAAACAGTCACTAATTTATATACAACCGGGAACGGCACCCGGCCACCTAGCGACCGGAAGAGACAATGACATCCAAATCACGGATTTCGTGGGCCGACCTCATGAGGATCCGGTAGCCTTTCCACAAGAATGTGAAAAGGAGTTTAGAGAGACGGACCTACCGGCAAAGCAATGGGTAGACAGGGCCCAGTTACATTTAATAGGACTGGGATTAACATGGTGGGAACGATATGGCGAGTTCCTGACCGATTGAAAACAATTCAGCAATAGACTCGTTGCCGAATTCACTGACGAGGAGGTGTTAGCCCGACTAACTAGGCAATTCTATAGCCAGGCCCAGGTACCCAACGACGAAGCCGAAATATTTATACGTTGTAAGGAACAGATGTCTCGACGCGTGTTTCCCGGAGTCGACAAATCTACAGCCGTCCGATCAATTAGCCGAATGCTGCTGCCTAGCCTTAGGAATGTCCTCTTCATGACTGAGCCGACAACCCCGGACAAGCTAGTAGATTGTGCACTGGAAAAATCGGGAAAAAATATTTTAAGTTAGGTAAAGATGTTTGTGGGTTTTTAAGCCTAGTGAATAATATTCTAATAGGGCTGATTCCATTAAAACAAAACATAAACATAGAAAAATGACTGTATGTGCTAAAAATTAGATTTGAGCTAGAAAAGTCTTGTTCCAATTTTTTTATACACTTAGTTGTTGTACTACGAAATAATCCATTGGGTTTGGAGCACTTCTTTATAAAATACTTGTTTCAATTTTAATAGGAAAATCCCTTGTAAGAATATTAACAATAATAATTGGTATTACGACATTTGTTTGAAAATATTGCCCTCATGTTTTCAGTTTGCTGCTATTTTCTTTATAATTTCATGATCAACTTTCGATGGAAGTTTTAATGTCCATAAACACAGTTACGCTTCTAATCACGTAGTGCAACTGCAATCAAAACCAAGTCGCATCAGGCAGGTTATGAATTCATCATACAGAATCTGTATGCTAACAAAGCTAATCTTCTATCAGTAACTAAATTAAAAGTAGCTAAGTAAATTAATTATATTTCTCTCAGAGAAAATTTGCTACATTTGGAGTTTGTCAATGTCTCGGCGATAAAAAGTGAGCACAGCACACAATTAAAAACAAACACATTCCGAACGAAAAACAAAGACAATTTTTTGGCGTGTTACGAATAGTTTTAACCACACCCATATTAAAAAACACTATTTTAGATCTCAGTCAAATAGTTAGACTCGATACTTGCAATGTATCTATGTCAAGACGCATATAAGACAAATGCAGTGCACACGGTTCGCCTTAACTTCATAATAGTGCAAGTTTAAAACAAGTTTTGCTTAATTTTTGCAATAGACACGTAGTTTTACCGTTACATAATATTTGACCTACAAAAATTATTTTAGCATAAGCAAGAAACTTTGAAATCTGTGAATAAGCGGAAAAAGAAATTTTCTGGACAAAATTTGAGTCATCAAATCATAATTGCATCCGTAAGAGTCGGTATAAAGCTTATCGTACGAAATTCGACTTGTAATTTAGTTGGAACAACCTACAAACATGAACATAAATTTTTCCCGAAAATATAGGGAAAAAATTATATCCCGCCCGACGAGAAAATTGTTACGTATTCCCTAAATTTTCCCAGAAGTTTGGGTTCCTGCACACCACTAATTCTTTGCCTTCAGTTAATTCAATTTATGGCAAACCCGTCCCCCCCATTCCAGCAATTTGAATTTTTTCCTTGGAAACATGATTATATGAAAGTCAATGTAGTTTCTGCCAGATAAAATGGCTTCATTTTATGCACAGTGTAACTTAAGTAAAAAAAAACTTTTAGAAGAAAATCTGAATACTGAAGAAAGCTTTTTTTGTACACCATATGATTTTACATACATTTTTGTAAATCCCATTTACTATCAACACATTAAATAATTTTGCTGTATTTTACAATGCTTTTCTCCAAGTATGTATCTTACTATGTATAAAAACAGGAGGTTTCATTGTATTTGTACATTTCTGCATAAAGGTAGTGTACAAGTTAAATTTTCTGTTTCATTGCAAATACACACACACTGTCATGGTCACAATTTTAAGTAATAATCAAAGGGACACATAACAATGACTTGAACCAAAAATGAGCAACGTGACAAAAAATACACAATATTTTCACTTTAAAAATAGCAGCTTATTACTGGGTAATTTTTGTCTAGTCAAATGTGATACATTAAAGTAACACAATCAAAGAGAGTGATATAAAACCAACATCTTTTGTACTAGTTTAGAGTTAGTACATACAGTACTGACAATGTACAAGAAAAAAACTTATTCATCACAAACAAATATAAAACAAAATAACTCAATGCAATGCATTCAGAATTGCACATGTTACAATGTACATTCTTGTGTACTGTACAATGGCTGCTACCACATTTTTACAAATGTTTGTCAATACGGGTGGACAGCACACATGCTGCTCAAATGACACTATCACAAGGAATTCCTCTTGTTGTGAAATGTCATGCTCTTAACGACACCTGAAAACTTCCTCATCTTGCCCTGCAACAAGTATGCAAACCATGCCCAATTTTCAGCTGCTTACAGACAGAGCACAATGCGAGATAATTTAGTAACTCCAATGTACATACTGATGTGTTAATATTAATCATATGATATGTACGGATACCTTTCAGACCAGGTTTAGATGAAAAGATGCTCGTAAGAATTGTACACACACAATTTTAACTACAGCAGTCAGTTTTTACAATTAAATGCTTTAACAGTTTCTCGACTTAACACATGGAGAGTGACAATATTTATTGATACTACCATTAAATATTTTTTGAAGATGAAGCAAGAGTGAAAGAACTGACAGATACAGAAATAACACTAGATGCATGTAGAGAATATGTATTACCACAAACATGTTAATTTGTTTTTTACAGCGCATTTGCACAAAACAGCGGGCGGTTAGATCAAGAATAGTCCACACTTGGTCAACGCAGCCTTTGCAATACCCTGAACACACTAATTTCCTGACTATGATGGACACAATCACGCTGCACCTGACATCACCGACATGGCACACCACGAAATGTGAATAAAACTGACAAGTCTCAACAGCACATTTTAGCAGCTTGGCCAAGTTCATTAGAGTCATGTCATTTGTACAGAGGTTTGTTCATAATTGTGTCACTGGTTCATGTATGATCGGGAATTTGAGTCCCCAGGAGCTGGGGAATGCTTTGCTGGTTATGTTGTGTGTGCAATCTATTGCCTTCCACGACGAGCTAGCTGCTTTGACAAGAAAAGTTCAATACTTTTCCCCTCCATTGATAAGGCTGGTCGGCTTGGGGTGGGCAGTAAGTAGACTCCACAACTATAACCTACCATTGAGAAAATTGCACCCATTCACAGGTTTGATAATTCACCACCATCACCAGAGTAATCACCACCCTGGCCTTCGTACTGTGCAAGGTTGGATCCTGTCAGACAGATATGCTATTAATTGGCTCCATCGCTGACTACTAGTAGAACACTTGCATCAAGAATTTTGGCACCACTGGCATTGTGACTACCTCCACACACTCCAGCACTGATCCAAATAGCAGGACCAAGGACCAAAGCTTAGGTCTAAACCAGCTTCTCCAGATTGAGGACAGCATCCCACCTCTGCAATGGCACCTCAGTAATTTAGCTCTCCACCCTGGAAGTGATGATTGCGCAAGACTAGCTACAGTGCATACTTCTCAAAGTGTCCGCTGTGAAGCTGTGCCTGCTATGTAATGATGATTGTGATGTGTGACACTCTACGCACAGAAGCGCGTCTGCATCTCAATAGGTGTAGTAGATATTTAGTTCATTGTTTGATCAGTCACACAGGCTTGATGGAAGGAGGGAGTGAGGTGTGTTATCTCCTACCATGACGTGGAGAGCTGAAGGTAACTGCGGTTCCAGGTGTAGGCGACCTGGTTTTAAGTTAAAAGGGGGCAAAACTGGTTCTAGACGAATGCAAATCAGTTAAAGTTAAACTGCTAAGTAAAAGGTGTCTAGAGGAGACAAAGTGAAGTTAAATATACATATGTGATCATGTTCGATGGTCGTCGGGTAGACTGATCATAGATGTATGTAAAAAGTAGCAGCTGGGGGCGTACCTGAAAGTAACAAGATTCTCAGAAGATCCTGAGCACTGACTTAGAGCTGTGGGAGGTTGCTAGAGAAGATGCGTATGAATGACTCCAGAGCTCGGCAGCGTCCGGACTTATATAGTGGATGCTTGTAGGCTGCCGGCACAGGGTGCGGGGAAGACGTGACGTCCTCCTGCCCTGGTTGGCGTGGGAATACTCTGGTCAGCGTTTCTGCTTCATGCCTTGTTCGTGGCGTTCGGCCTTGCCCGGGGTCTGGGCAGCTTGTTGGCTCTCAGTGCGGGGAAGGGGGGGAGGCGTGTCTACTGGGTTGCGTATCCTCAAGACGAAGAAAATTTGCTCAAAGTTCCTGTTGCCTGTAAGGTAGGCAACGTGTCGCACGTCTGTAGTGGAGGATGTAGGTAATGTGCCACTCATATCTGTAGTGGCGGGAAGTAGGTGTCTTGGCGATGAGTCGTAATTGTTATAGATTAGTTGTATAAGCGGCACGCGTCAGTGTCAATCCAAACCATTGGTTCTATCTCATAATGACCTTATCTCCACAAAGTTAACTTACAACCAAAAGGGAAGAAATACTGCTTTGAAGGCACCTATCAATACACTACTAGACCTGCACTGTAAACACCTATCAAAGAGCATGAGCAGCACTCACATGATTTCATACCCATTCATGATACCACTTGGCTTATGCCAAACTTACTGCAATGGATACTCAGAAACCTATCAAATGTCACACTCCCAGAAAGGTATCAAGATTGGCAAATAACTAGTATGTAGAGCCTAAAAGTTCTACATGAAATGTACACTCACCCGAGACCTAAACTTTCCTCTGTGCTGACTTGAATGATTGGTCACATCTTGCTTTTTGCTGCCACCGCAATATGCTCCGAAGTCCACACTGTCATAGTTGAACGGTTGGAACTCCTGCTGCTTCCCGTTTTCTGCCGTCTGCTCCCTGTCATCCAGCGAAGGCTCACCGTCGTCCAGCGACTGCTGCCCTGGGTTGTTCATGTTCTTCCTCCTGTTCTTCCTCCTCTTTGCCTTTTTCTCAGAACCAGCCACAGCAGCTTCACCTTCTTCGTCAAATTGCATCTGCTTTTCGACATGCTCTTGAAGGACTGAGTAATCTTCACTTTTCCTCTTCAACTAATGACATACGACATATTAGATGACACTTGACTATAGTTAACAACTTTTCAGATTTGGCATTAGACACACTTCTGACATTTCAAAACACCACATCTGACATCTGTGAAATGAACAAGGAAAAAAGTAACGAAAAAAACTGTTTTGAATAGTACGTTACGTGCAAAAGTCAGTTTTACATATCAATTAACATTTTCTCTGAACTTAAACAACTTCAAAATATTAGTTGCAACTATAGTCACAATTCAATATGAATAAAACATTTATTTAATAAGCTTTAAAACAAATATTACCAACACACACAAGAAGAAAAGATACCATACACATCTCGGCAAGTACTACTTCCCCAAATGCACTTCTTGAGGAATGCTACCAGTCAGTATCAGTCGTAACTATGGCAGTGTCTCAGAGAGCGCTCTCGTGCTCTCACTCTTGCAAACACGTTATTATGACGTCTGAGAAAACGCTCTCTGGTCGTCTCAATTTGTCGCAGACAGTGCGAAAGAGCAAGAGCACAGAGAGAACACAAAGTTGTGTACTCGCTAACATGCTCTCACACACACTGACCACGCGTCATAATTGTTTCAATTATTTCTGTGTTTAAAAAAGGTTATAGCAGCTTTCCGAGTCGAAACCTCGTAACATTTTACCTGTAAGTGAATAATTTCAACTGTTTTAAACAACGAAACAACTTATGTAACACATATTAATTAAAATATAAATACGGATATCTGACAAAGTCTCATTTTTTGTCACTTTGCTGCAACATGTCTGTAATATTTAAAACAAAAATAATGGTATTTTATACGCTAATAATTATTGTAATAGTGTTATAATTAATAGTGAATTATCTTGAACACATACTATATGCTATTTACAACAGCTATGATTACGATTTTAGCTTAAAATGATTTCCAGCCTTTTGGCTTCGGCTGTCTGCATGTTGTCAGAGAGAAACAAAAGAATAGTTGTCTCAATTCCACAGAGCGAAAACGTGAGAGAGCGCGAAGCAGTGCTCATGTCAGATTATGCGAAAGAGTGCTCTCTCGAAAGAGTATTCTTTAAATTGAGACAATGCCTTTGTATCCGTGGCCACTGGGTTAGAAGCACTGGAGCATCACAGTAAACAAAACAGTAGTTGCGGAAGTGGTAAATTACTGACAGTGTTAATTAATATTCAATTCTAGGGCTGTCACTGATATTTTAACAAAAATTGTTGATGCAGTACCAAAAAATCCTTAAAATTAAAATGTTTAAAAAAAAATCACTGTTTGGACATGTAAATATGTGAATACTTAATTTTTCGTGTGTACTGGACACATTCAAGTTTTGAATTTCCCGCTCAGCCACCTCTCAAGATTTTCAAAGTTGGCAGACCTGCATCCAGTGCTGGACCACAGAGTTGGCAACCCTGGACTGCAGAGAGAAGGCAGTCAGTTGTTCGTAAAGCATAACGGTGGTGAGTAGTGCTAGTCAGGTAGCCTCACTTTATATCGGTGTTTTAATTTCACATCCTTTCGAATCATTTTGCCATCGTGGCATAACATTTTTGGTCCTCCAGGCCGGATTATTCCGGTCTTTGTGCATTGCCTTTACAATTTTTGCACCTTATCTCGCACCTCATTTTTGAGGTTAGCATCATCAGTGTTTGTGGTGAGTATTCGTGGCGGTATATTTTGCACCTCCTGTTGTGGTATTGCATCCTTGTGGCTGGATTGCGCACTCAAAAACATTATTACAATTTTTCTGTGGCTGCAAATAATTTTTCCCTTGTCCTTTTGTGTTGGCGTCGTCATAACTGTCTTCTTCGCAATCCATTCCATGTCCCGATCTTCATGACCGTTTTAGTGATCTGGATCATCCTCGAGACCCCCAAGGTAAGGTCAACCGTGACCCGTTTGGGTCACTAAATGAATGACTTGAAGATCCGGTTCTTTTTTTTTTTTTTTTGTCGCTTTTGTGAGTGAGGGACTGTGACTTTGTGTTCCGGGAATTTTCTATTTTCTTCAAGTGTATGCGTCTTATTTTATCCGAGATCAAAGCAAGCTTACAATGTCGACTACCTCGCAGTGGAAGCTTCGTCGGACACACTCTATGCGTTTCATCCTGAACATCACCTTCAGCGGATGACTACCTTTGAGGAACAGTACTACACTGCGATGGCCATGGCAGAAGCCCTGGAAAGCAAGTCAGAGGTATAGACAGGGGTTGGTACTGATACAGCTGCTGGACGTAAGGTAAATGTTGTTTTGCCTAAAAAACCACTCCCTAACTTTGATGGCACCCTGCAGCAATGGCCCAACTTTCCTAACTCATTTGTTACATTAGTGGCCAATAATCAAGTTTCTTTGCAGTAGAAAAGCTAGAATATCTGGAGTGTACTGTTAGTAGTGAATCCCTTAAGATGATTCACTCATCTTTAGCTGATCCTAACTTTGAGGTTGCGTGGGGACTGCTCGAGAATCGCTATGAGAATAAGCGGTTAATTGTGTCAGCTCATGTTGAGGCCTTGTTACAAACTCCCTCAGCTTGAGCAGATTCGCCAAGGCCGTTACGTAGCCTGTTGAACATTATTTCTGAAAATGTGTCGGCATTGGAGGCTTTGGGGGCTCCTGTGGGGCAATGGGATCTAATCCTACTTCACATCTTCTGTAAACAACTGGACCCCAAACTGCAGGTGAAATGGGAATTGAGCTTAGGTTCCGAACTTCCCAAACTGGACGACTTTATTTCCTTTCTTTAGAAACATTGTAGAGCTCAAGAGATGGTTGGTTCATCTCAACTAAAGTGTTCTCAATCCACGTGCTAAAAAGTGCCTTCAATGCAGCCAACGAAACAAAAACCTCCCAACCCTAGCAAGAATCAGTCATATGCATCATGGTCGCTTGTAAGTTCCACACAGTCATGTTGTGTCTGTAATGCCTCACATCCCTGAGTTCCATCAGTTGTCACCCCAAGATCTGTATGCCATTGTGAAAAAGCAGAAGCTATGTTTAAATTGTCTGAACCACCCACATCAAGCAAAGAATTGTCCCTCAACCTTATCCTGTCACACCTGCGGTATTAAACATCACACTCTACTGCACTTTGAATCTAAATCTAAGGATCAAGGTTTGGAATCTGATGCTGTGCCACCATTTCGGGAGACTGCATCTACACTTTCAGCGGTCATGTCTGCTGTGGTTAATTCTGATAAATCTGTGCTATTATCAACTGCCCAAGTAGGGGTTCTAAATTTGACGGGTAGTCCGCATGTAGTTCGGGCGCTGTTCACAGAAAGCCAAGCCAGTTTTATCACAGAGGGATGTATGCAAAAATTGCATTTGAGATGCAACGAGGCTCATTTGCCAATTCATGGAGTAATTAACACTCCGATCAATGTGGCAAGAGCCAATGCATCTATCACTGTTGTGCCAGTAGGCTGTGTGGGACCCCAATTTGCTCTTGATGTGTTTGTCTTACCACACATTACTGGTAATTTGCCTAGTGTTAAGCTGACCTCTGATGTTCGTAATGCTGTGTCTAGCCTGAAACTGGCTGATCTCTCCTTCGATTTGCCTGGTCCCATTGACCTGCTAATCGGCGCAGATCTCCTTTTTCAGTTAATGACTGGAGAGAGGATTGAGGGGCCCCCCAGTTGCTTCAGGGTCTGTGTTTGGATGGGTTTTGATGGGGAAGATGGTATCTGAACCTGTGTATCTCTTATCACATCTGTCTCTCCTCTGAAGGATGTCATGAGAAAATTCTGGGAAGTTGAGTTTCCCAGCACCAAACACAAGTCACCTGAGGAGGTCCTTTGTGAAAGAACATTTGTTGATACTCTAACTTGAAATGATGATGGTCGTTAAGAGTGTGTTCGCCATTTAGCACTTCTCAACCTGAAATTGGCACCACCCGTCCCCAAGCTGTGAATCGCCTGAGTGGTCTTGAAAGGCGTCTCAAGCGGGACAATGACTTAAAGGGTATGTACACAGAATTCATGACAGATTACCTCAACTCCGGGCATATGGCGAGGATTCTTCCAGATCAGGTTCTGTCATACTCAGCGTACTATATCCCCCACCTCTATGTGATCAAGCCTGAGAGTTTCACCATAAAGCTTCATGTGGTGTTCGATGCATCAGCCAAGGATTCGAAGGGAAGGTGACTCAATGACCTCAGGCGTACAGGTCCCAAGTTGCAGCAAGAGATTGTGGATGTTGTTTCGAACTTCTGATTGCATACTGTTGTGTTTACTGCTGATATCAAGTAGATGTATTGGCAAATTGTGGTTAGCCCTGATCATCAGGATTATCAACACATTGTATGGCGGTTTTGTGACACTGATCCTGTCAAGGATGTTATTCTGAAAACAGTCACCTATGGAGTATCGTCTGCACCGTTTCTAGCTATTCGCACACTACAGCAGTTGGCTAAGGATGAATCAAGAAATTTCCCTAATGCATCCAAGGTCTTGTTTTCAAACATTTACGTTGATGACATTGTCACAGGTTCTCAATAAGTTGAGTCAGCACCGGCCCTTCAAGGGGAGCTAATTTCTTGTCTTGCTAAGGGTGGATTCAAGTTGCGAAAGTTCATGAGCAATCACCCTTCTCTACTTGACTGGCTTCCTGTGGATGATGTTGAGATGCCACAATCATTCAGCCTGGATACGGATAGTCAGGTTGTTGTCAAGGTTTAAGGGTTGCAGTGGAACCCAGTTTCAGACACCTTTGCATACGAAATTCAAAGCAGCCCAAGTCATGCCACCAAGCCAAGCACACCATTCTGTCCACCATGCATGCATCTTTGATCTTCTCAGATGGCTGAGTCCTCTCCTTTTGTTTGCGAAACATCTTATGCAGATTTTGTGGTTGAAGACTATCTATTGGGGATGCTACTCTCCAATCTGAACTAGCAGCAAGCTGGAGGCTCTTTAATCAAGAGCTTCCTCACTTGTCATCAATCATAATTCCTAGATGTGTCAAGGGTTCAGAAGGCTGTGTTTATGAAATCCATGGGTTCTCAGACAGTTATGAGATTGGTACTGCAGCAGTGGTTTACTTGCGTATTGTGGACCCTCATGGTAACATAGACACTCAACTCTTAGTGGGCAAGTCCAAGGTGGCACCTGTCAAGGTGCAATTATTGTCGCGTTTGGAGCTGTATGGTGCGCTCTTGGTACGACTTCCCAACCATGTCAGTGTGACATTTAAAGATAAATTTTGTTTGTCCTCCATCAGTGCATGGACTGATTCCCAAGTTGTCCTGGAATGGATTAACTTGTCTCCACACCACTTAAAAATGTTTGTGGCCAACAGGGTGAGTGAACTGCAAGACCTTACCCAACCATCCTGGTGGAAGCATGTATGCTCCGAAGACAATCCTGCAGACTGTGATTCACATGGTCTTTTGCCGGCTCAGCTGCTGAATCATAATTTGTGGTAGACAGGCCAATCATGGCTCAGAGAACCCTTGAATCAAAGGCCTCAGTATACATCTCGTGTAGTTGCAGCTGATGTGAACCCTGCATTGCTTGAACACAAAACTGTGACACTGAACACACTAACCCAGCACCAGGATCTGGATAACCTGGTGACCCAATTCAGTTGTCTTACTAAGCTCTTGAGAGTCACCGGTTTCCTACTACGATTTGTACATAATTGTCGCAGTTTGCATGCTACACGTCAGAGTGGATGCCTTACCCTCAAGTTTTGGCTTCTGCGAGCTCAGCTTAAGGCATTCAGTAATGATACTGTCGCTCTTAAGAATAATCGATGCACTGCACCTCAAATTAGGAAATTGGTGCCATTTCTTAATGAGCATGGTTTTATCAGGGTGGGCGGTAGACTTTCTCATTCTGCAGTTTCTTTTGAGCATAAGCACCCTGTGTTGTTGCCCAAGTTGCATTCCCTGACTGACCTACTCATAAGACATTATCATGAAAGGAATAATCATCCTGGGGTGCAGACTCTTTGGGGCATTCTGCGAGAACAGTTCTGTATCTTCTCAGACAAAGATGCCATCACCCGTCATTTACTGTATTGTCTCCGCTGTTTCAGACAGAGACCTTCTCCTAGTCAACCTCCTCGTATGGGAGCTATTCCAGCCATGACGGTACAACAAGACAAACCTTTTGCAAAGGCAAGAGTTATTAGGCTGGCCCGTTCATGATCAAAATTTCTCGAGTGTGCAGGGCAGCAATCCTCAAAGCATATCTCTGCATTTTCATGTGCTGTGGCACCAAGGCAGTTTATGTTGAACTGGCTTCTGATCTGTCCACAGAGGCATTCCTGGGAGCTTACAAAAGTTTTATTGCTCAACGAGGTAGGTCTTCCGACATTTACTCTAACTGTGGCACCATTTTTGTTGGGGCTCACAATCATTTGCAGGAACTCAGGCAGCTGGATTCATTATCCTCTCACCAAAAGATGGTAAAGGACACATTGTCCCAGCTTGGTGTCGAATGGCACTTCAAACCCCCTGCTGCTCCTCACTTTGGAGGCCTTTGAGAGACTAGAGTCAAATCTTTTAAGTCCCATCTCCAAAAGGTCATAGGGGAGCAGGTCTTAACGTTCGAAGAATTGTACACACTGTGCTAGTTCAGGTGGATGTTATGTTAAATTTCAGGCCATTGTGCCTTTTGAGTTGTGACAGTAACAATCTCAGTGCCCTTACTCCGGGCCATTTTCTGACCCTTGAACCCTTGGTCACTCTGCCTGAACATGGCCTCAGGGACATCCCCCTCAATCGCATGCATGATGGCAGCTTGTAGAGCAGCTGCAACATGATTTTTAGCATCGCTAGCACCGCGATTACCTGCATACTCTCCAGCAGCGGCAGAAGTGGCATGACAAAGGACCTGAGCTTGCTGCCAATCAACTCATGCTACTCAAGGAAGAAAGGCTTCCGCCCCTACTGTGGTGTTTGGGACGAGTCCCAGGAAAGGATGGTGTGACAAGAGTGGCAACTGTGTGCACCTCCACTGGGCAACTCAAACGTCCTGTGGTGAAACTTTGCCCACTGCCATTTAATTGTTGAAATAGAACATTTCAAGGTGGGCAGAATGTTTGGAGCAGTAAATATGTGAATACTTAATTTTTTGTGTGTTAGTGACAGTATTGTGTGTACTGGACACATTTAAGTTTGGAATTTCCTGCTCTGCCACCTTTCATGGTTTTCAAAGTTGGCAGACCTGCATCCAGCACTGGACCACAGAGTTGGCAACCCTGGACTGCCGAGAGGAGGCAGTAAGTTGTTTGTAAAGCATAATGGTGGTGAGTAGTGCCAGTCGGGTAGCCTCACTTTCTATCGGTGTTTGCATCCTTTCAAATTTTCGAATATAGTCCTTTGCCATTGTGGCATAACAATCACTATATAAATAATGTTATCATGCCTATAAAATATTGAGTGTTATGAGTAGGGATGGGCCGGTGCTGATACTGATTAACCGGCCAACACCACAACCATTGGCATCGGCAGCATTTGAACGTTATTTGAAAAATATTATTCACCGATAAGTAGTACTAATTTTTTTAACATCATGTTAAATACACTGGCATGCTCCAGCTCATAAAGCATTAATTTATTGCATCCATCAATAATATCCTATCCGAAACCCAAAATATATACTGAAAAATAGTTTTTCAATGATTTGTTCCTGTTGTTTACATTTTACCGTATTTCCTGTTGGTACACCACTTCACCGCAACCAGCGTCAGCCGCTGTACTGCTGCCGACGGCCTCAACGAACGAGCCAGCCAGTGAGGAGGAGTGTGAATCTGCCTCGCTTCCAAAGGTAAAGCCTCGGAAATGTGTGGTTAACGTAACACCTGAGTTTGTACCCATACGCAAACCCACTCCCACAACTCTCTACACAGGGGTTTTGCCTAAACATTCAACATTCTTAGAGCTCCTTGCAAGACTACTCGCAACACTAGCCTCGCGAATGTTAAAGTCCGTCTCATATTAAAAATGGATCTGCCTATCATAGAACTTGGAATATAAAATTAGTCGTAAGGGTTGACTTCCCCAGTTTCCAGGCCAGGAAGGACGTTCCTAAGCTCTCTAATCGGTAATTATTTCCAATGTGGGGAACCCCACCTTAGCCGGTGCATATTAATTAAGGGGTTATGTTCGACCTCAGACAGTATTAGGGTTTCTGTTCTCTACGACTCCCCTCTCATAGGTTGATCCTGTTTATTGATATTCCACATATACCACCAAGCCAATTAGCACCCCGGTGAGGTTTCGAATAGTGGCACCAATGTGGGACACACTTACCTCACAGGAAACTCTCTTTTATTCGATTAATCTTAGATTACCCAGAGGAGCAGGCATCAAGTTGTAATTCAAGAGTCTCCATCTCCTCACCTGCTTGCGAAGAGTAGCGTTGCTGGCAGCTGTCGCTGTCGCAGCTGGCGGGGATGGAACTGGTTCCTCAAGAGGACCTGGACTCGACCATGACTCCTGGGAAGCGGGCTCCAGTTCTGCAGCCACTTGCAAGAAGTGCCTGTGAATCTGCAAAATGAAAACAGTGTCAAATAATACTTGGTTCTTCACACACCAAAGGAACACAAACTATTCCTAAGGCATTCTAGGAAACAAAAAGCAGCAACAGAGGGCAGGTGGCAAACAACACAAGGAAGTCCAAGCAAAAGAAACAAACATGTGGCCAGGGTGAAAGAGATAAGGCCACCGATAGAACAAAAGCATGTTATGCTTGAAGTGCCACAAGCGCTGTCATATACATATCTTAGACTTAGCCTTTGGTGTTCACCAATCACCGTGCACAATCACAGCAATAAAGTGTAGAACCAAAGTCCCCACTTCTTGTCAATATTTGATGGCTGGTTGCTAACTGGTAATGCAGCACTTCTACTGCCACTGTGGCAAGATGAGGGAGGACTTTTCTTAAAGTCTCCCAAGGCTTGTGGACATCCAAAATGATAAGTCTGACGCATGCCTTGCTATTGACTGTGTGGCACAGTATTGGAGACCAAGTGCATGGTTATATACAGGTTTATCAGTGGCTGGCAAGAGGTGTTAGCTACTGACTTACTCAGATTACCTCCTTGCTGCTGATGGAGGTGAGGTATCGATCCTTGATCTCAACTCAATGAATGCTGGGTTGCCTCACGCCATATTGACTATTCCAGGCAGCAGATTACCGGCTCCAGAACCTGGGATTGGCCAGGCTGTACCTACAATTGGTCCTGTATGCCAGTTCTCTCAGAACCCGGTGATACTCTTGGCTGGTGCGAATCTGAGGTGGAAAATATACAAATACCAGGGGAGCAGTCGCGACTGCTTGGCGCCTTAATGCAGCAGCGTGGTCCCGTTCCGCCTGCCTTTCCTGCATAGGAGGGGTTAGCGCAGACCACTGTTTGGCAGCAAGAAAAGCTAGATTTTGCTCCCTACACCTTTGGCCGTCCCTTACCTTGTAAGGCATAGAGTGTCGCTGTTTAAACAACACACGTAGTGCACCATGACGAGAAACAATTTAACTGTGTCAGTCCAGTAGCTGCTTGCTGGCATGAGCTCGGTAAAGGTCTCCACTGATCTGCCATGCTTGGCGGGCTGATCAGAAACGTTGAGCCATTTGGACCACTAATGCCTCTACTGGATGTGGATTTAGGCAAGGTTGAACGGCAAGCTTCAGGCTATGGTCACTCCATCACTATCAGTGCTCGAAGCAAGGGAATAACCTGGGCATGCTGCCCCTCCTTGGGAAAAGGTATTCCTAGTGGTTGTGGCTCCTCTGTTCCTCCCCTCCAGCACTACAGTGCACGGGTGGTTGGGAAGAAACAGGCAGCCGTCTAATGGGTGTGTTTTATAAAAATACTCTGTTTCTGTTGGCGGTGCACTGCGTGAATTGTTCCTAGCGTATGAAATAGAAAGATACCCTGTAAATGAAAAAGCGTAAGGATAGAGAACAAAATGCTACCTCCTACTAAACAGTGGGATGCTGAAGGTTACCTACATTATCCAGGTGTAGGCGACCTGGTCGTAGGTTAAAAAGGGAAAGATTGTTCTAGATGTGAAAAATACTTTACTACCAAACTGTACTAAAGAAAACAGGTGTCTAGGAGAGACAAAGTGAAGTTAACAAGTGTTAGCGTGTTCGCTGTTCGTTGGATGACCGGTCGTCGTTTTTGGAAGTAACCGCTGGGGCGTACTTAAGTCTCGGTAGATCTCTGGAGGTCTCAGCACTGAGCAGTGCTCGGGATGTCGCAAGAGAGGATGCAAGAATGACTGTCGAGCCCCACTGTGCACTGACTTATATAGTGCAAAGTCTAGGTTGACATAGCGGGGTGCGGGGGAGGCACGTGACGTCCTTCTGCCATGGAGGCTGGCTTGGGAAGTGGCAACCCTCTTGTCAGCATTCCTTGGTTCAAGTATCTTCAGCGGTGCTCAGCTGCGCCCGCTGGTTGCGTAACCTGGTGACCACGTGCTCAGCTGCCCGGGAGATTTAAGCGACCGAGAATTTCATGTGCAAAGTATTGTGTGCATAACTCTTTCGTGGGTGGTTGAAGTAAGTGTATACTTCACATAAAGAGCAATGAGTCGTAATCGTAGTTGATTAGTAGTATAAGCAGCACGCATCAATTCATTATGACTCAGGTTATAAGCTGGTCACGCCGCTTACCTCCACGCCATAGGGTCACTACATGGGGGAACGCTGTGAACCCAAAAGAGCAGTTGACGACTGTAGGTGTTCGTGCCGCTAACTCAATTTCTCACCAAGGAGGGTTAGGGGGCCCTCTCCCCAAGTTGCTATAGGCTTGAGCACCATCCTTCCCGAAGCACATGCTGCTGCATCAAACGAACGACAGGTCTTTAGCAGGGTTTTACCCGAAAACACCAGCCGCAAGAAGAGTAGATTCCTTGCTGGATGGACCACACCAAAATCTGTCCTTCCCCACACTGCTACGTATTTTTAAAACCACATTTTACGGTTGTGCTTGCACCTCCCAGACACCCACTAAATCCACTACAGCACAATACCCTTTCTTCTTTCATTTTTATCCTCTGAAGATAACAAATCACTGATGTTGCATAGCTGTGTGCTTACAGCTATTCCTAAATTCCTCATCACCGGGCAGGCCATAAAAGAGATAGCATAAACCTCAATGCCCAGCTATGCACTCTGATGAGCCAAGGCCAGATGTCCCCAGGGTGCAACCATGTCAGTTCGGACAGCCCCCTTAGTAATAGTCATTAAGGAGAGACAGTTTCCTTGGTTTAATATAACATCATATGATGTGTGCATTAGGCATCACGCTCATTAGTATTTTCATTGTTCATTTGCTAACTATAGCCATTAGTAGAGACAAGATTATATGGTGAAAAGCGATAAAACTGAAATATCACTGAAACAATATTAATTCACCAATGACACATGCCGCTCTTACTACAAATCAACTATATACTACAATACAACTCATCGCTAAGTGTTCCTACTTCCACTACTACAGACGTCAGAGACACATAAAGAGAATTTTCCAAATGAATTCTCGGTTGCCTACTCTACCAGGCAACAGGAACTTATAAACGAATTCTCGTCACCTGAAGGTTACGCAACCTAACAGTTACGCCACCCCCCCCCCCCTTTTTTTTCACGGGCTGAGAGCCTACAAGCCGCCCACCACTGGGCAAGGCCGAGTGCTACCGAAGATGAATGAAGCAGTATTGCTGACCAGAGATTTTCAACTCCCACGCCAGGGCAGAAGGACATTATGCTTTCCCCGCACCCCGCTGCAGCAGCCTAAGACTTCAGCACTATATAAGTCCGTGCGCAGCGGGACTTCTTGTTTCTTCTCTCATGCCATCCCAAGCACTACCAAGTGCTGCGACCTCCAGAGATCTACGAAGTCTTACGCACGCCTCCTGAGGCAACTTCCATCAATGACAACCAGTCATCCAGCGAACACGCTTATACTTATTAAATTCACTTTGTCTCTTCTCGACATCCGTTTATTTACTACAGTTTAACAGTAATTTACTTTGTATTCGTGTAGAACTATTTCCTTTCCCTTGTAACTCAGAACCAGGTCTTCTACACCTGAATAACGCAGTTACCTTCAGCACCCCACTGTTCTGTAGGAGGTAGCACAGGTCGCATGCTTATTGTGGTCTTAATAAACATCTATTGTTCTCTATCCTTAAGCTTTTCTTCTTTACAGTACTTTTCTGTTTACCGACTTGATACAAGATATGACGTGCATACAATACAGACAGGAACCGGGAGTTTGTTACTTAACCGAATAAGTCTGACTACGGACCCCCTTCAGGAGTCTGTGAGTCTAGCAACACACACATTAGACGGCCACCTGTTTCTTTCCACCAACCCAAGCACTAATTCAGTGCTGGAAGGGAGAAACAGCAGATCTCGTATCACTAGTAACACCTTCATCCAAGGAGGGGCTACAAGCCTGGGTTATTTCCTCGCTTTGAGCACTACGCTAGTGCTGAAGTAACCATAGCTGAACGCACAACCAATAGAGGCTTGGTGGTCCACACGGCTCTCCGTCTCTAATCAGCTCGCAAAGCGTGGGGGATCAGTGGAAACTATTACAGAGCTCGTGCCAGCAAATAACTATTAGGTAAACACTATAGGTACTATTCTTGTCAAGGTGTACTACGTAAATTGTTAAGCCACACTACTCTATGCCTTACAAGGCGAGGTGTAGCCTCAAGCATAGGGCTTTCCTTGCTGCCAGACAGCTATCTGCACTACCACCTCATACACACTCAGACGCCAAGCAGTCGCAGCTGCTCCAGTCATAATTGTATACTTCTCACCGTCTTTCTGAACCAGCCAGGAGTACCACCCAGTGGTGAGAGGATTGGTATATCAGACCGAGGTTAGGCACGGCTTGTCTAATCCACACTTCTCGAGCAGAGAGTCGTCCGCCTGGAATCGCCGCTTCATAGTGGGGCAAGACAGCCGCCACTAAGTGAAACCTTGACAGCATCACCATCATCAACCAGGACAATGATGTAAGTTAATAGCCAACACCCCTCGCCACACCTCGAGCCTAACTTAAAAACTCCGCTATTGGTCTAGCGACAAAATCCTCGACCAACGTGCCATTCAGTTTAACCGGGCACGCGTCACAGTCTAACACCAGAATTTAAGTTAAGAGACAGAATAAAACTAAATTAACCAAAATACTTCATTTCATCAGCAAAACTATAGGGTTGTGCAAATGTGACTCTTTTCTCACAAAACGTAAATGAAAGATATGTTACGAACTTTCATGAAACTGAAACGAAAATGAAAAATAATATCATTAAGGCTCAGCCTTAATGAAAGCTTAACAAATTTCCTAACATTATAGCAGGTTATACATTATAACCAAATTCGTTGGAAAATAAAACCAAAAATATGTAGGATATGGAGTAAGTACCGTATTTACCAAAGGGGGTTTTACCTACATTTAAATTTTCATTTTATGTATTTATTTCATTTATAAAATAATGAAAACAAACAAGATTATTTACAGGCAAAAATTTCCTTTGCTGGTGCACTAAACGAATATTCATTAAATACACAAAAATTCATCCAAATCGAAAATGTTCATTTCGTAACGACTTTTGATAGCCAAATTTCTTACAGAAACAAAAATGAAAGCTGTCATTTTTCGTTTTCGTTCTGTTATATTGAATATTCACACAGCCCTACAAAACTATAATTAATTCCTTTGGCAAATTATATTCTGAATATTTATGTAAGCTAGCAACCAAAGGGAATACACACTGTCTAGAAATTTCAACACTTGTACCAGAAAAAATACCTCAAATGTAAATACATGCCTTCATTATTATAAAGTAAATAAAGTACTTACTCTTGATTACAATAAAACCATTTTAAAAAGTATTCTGCTTAGTAAGTTTACTCAATCAGCACATGGTCTGCAAACACTAAGTAAATTGGTCCCACTTATGAAGTTTTCCTGATAAAGATGTCTAAATTTTTCAGTACCTTTTGATGCGTGACTCTTACTGGCTTTTAAAAATAAATTACATTGCTTCACCTACACGCTTCATCAACAAGCAACAATGAAAAGGGGTTTGGAAGCATATAATTTCTACCGGAGCAGTAGCGAGAGCACAACGTGATATGACACAGAAATCGCCGTTCCAGTCTTCTGAGGCTCTGCTCCATAAGTTAGTGTGCGAGATGCCCAACTGTTATTCGGTCTAATTAATTAACCCTCTTACAGCGGGATGACAGGTCGGATGCGTGCGCAGCGGTGCTGACGGAAAAGAAGCTAGATTAGTTACAGTAGACGTAGGTTGTGCCAGTGATCTGTAGCGGGCTCCAGGGGGCCCGAACACCAGAACTTAGAAGTTAACCATGCATGTACTACGGATTTCAACAGCAGCCCCCTGTTTTAAAAACACCTCTGAGTGACCTAGTGATGAGAAGCGTATAAAAGCGAAAGCCACCCCCTCCCACTGGCAGACGGCAACGAGTAAGGCGACAACGTTAGTGTCAGTGAGACACAGAAGAACACTGAGGTCCGAGGAACTCTGGGCCATCTACGAGATATGTCTTATTGGTGAGCATAAGTCTGGCTGGGCGGTAGGGTAGCATTCCCTTTATCGAGACCCCGTAGTTAAAGAATAATATCATGTAGCAAGGCTAGAGTCTATTCCGAAGCTATATTCTTGTATCCGTTTATTTACTTGATAACTTGTTGTTCGTGGAGCTCTATATCCTGTATCATATCAACAAGGCAGTTCACCATTTTGTATAATCATAACCTCTCGTGTTTAAGTATAATATTATCAGACGAAGTAAAGTAAAGTTAGTGGATAGTAAAGAGAGATATTGTAATAGTGTTTCAAGTATTGTGTTATGTTCAGTTAACTAGTTGTAATAAATATGTTTGGTGGAATCCCCTCTTTCATTAAGTCACTAGCAGTTATTAGTCCCCTGTACGAACCTGGCCTACTGGAGAAAGTTTTGTGAAGAGAGAAGGATTGAGAGTAGCAGGAATAGTAGTATATTATTAGTAATACGTAGGCAGGAGCGTAACACTGGTGAAGGAGCAATTGTTTCCTCCCCCTCGTTGCCAAGCAATTAACTCCACCACGTGCGTAAATTCTTTAAACACTTAAACACTTGGCAGCGCCTCACGCTAACTACGACACGCGTAGAGACAGCTTACACCCCTTTTGTAATAATATTACAGTTAATTATACAGTTCATGTCCTTATACAAAAGTCAATAGTTTAATTTGCGTAGAAACGTGCATCACGCAATGTAGGTGCACGAGTACGCAACCAGCTGAAAGCCTTCCAGCCAAGGCCAAGCACGGCAGGTGTCAATTGAAGAGGTCAGGGAGCCACATGCACACCGCAGCGTAATCCTGCAGCAGCCCTTGCTATGATGCAGCTATGTTTTCTACCCTCTATAGTCCCCAGAATGCTTTTGCTTCTATATGTGTGAAAATAATGCATACATAACTCCTCATTAAATTGCACGTCGGAACTTCTCTTCCTTTGTACCAACTAGCAACACTTCACTTATTTTGGTGTGTTTTAGAAGTGTTTTGCTACATTTATTCTCTTTGTAGTTTGTTGTAGATATAAGCAATATCAGTGCGCTGCACCACCTTTATTACACTCAAACACTAACATGCCGTCATAAACACAGAAATTCCTACTAAAACACAAAATATATGCAAATTAGTTAAAACCCTATTGTTAGATTTTGGAGACGTGAAACGTGCTGTAGAAGTGAACGAACAATTGAGAACTAAAGTCACCACTGCTATAACACCCATTGAACACTTATCACCTACACAACAGACCACAGCATTAGATTACTCTTTTCACGGCACAAACGCACTCAGCACCAGTTGTTATCTCAGTCCCCGCTCACTTTCAACACTACAGACAACAAACCCATTTTTAATTTCCATCCCCAGCACGAATCCTCACATCCCCAAACACGAATACACAAACATCAATTCTACAACACAACACCACCCTCTTAACACCACTAACAACACAGTATAAAACTCACAGTTAACCAACATTCCAGTACCCACACACACTATCTCGCAACCTCCACAACCTGTTCCCACCTTCTCAGGGGAAAAGACCAAAAATGTTGAGGAATTTTTGGAAACATTTATTCAACGCCGCTAGTGAACTCAATAACTAGTCGGAATTAGACAAAAAGCGACGTTTAAAGTTTTATCTAATAGGGACTGCCAAATGGACATACAAAAATTTGTATTACGCCAGTGCGCAGGAAATTTCGTGGCAGCAGATTGATGAGAAACTTTCACATACATTCAGGAAACTGGATACACAAGACCACTACAAGCACCTATTTCACACAACAAAACAACACCCGGAACAGAGCACACTAGCACACATTGAAAACAAGTGTGACACACAAGTATCAGAGTCAGAATTAGTGAATATTATTTCGGCCTCACTGACACCCGCCATTAAAAACAAACTCATCCCACTAGCAAATGATACCCTCCACCAGCTGATCAACATCAACAACATTTAAGTGGGCATGTACCAACGCCAACAAAATATACACCAGGATTCACGGACCACCTATTATAGAAATACAGTCACTACAACACCAAATACACTCTCTCAAAAATGACATCTACACAGTACCACCCCCACATCCCGTCACGGACACTCGCACAACATATCCACCTCCACCCACTCAGACACGTACCACCAGACACGATACAGTTGGCCACCAGTAACACAGTGGAACACAGAATAGGGAACTTTACGGCCACACGACACACAAAGGGCCCTATAAACAACACACACCCCCCCTTTAGGGCAGAATACAGAAAATACGGTCCAATACAGACCCACACAACTCCTGATGACGTCAAACAAAACATTTTTGAATCTTGGTACGCCATTTTTAATAAAGTTACACCCAACAGGACATATACTGAGATTGCAAAGTTCAATTCCTTCAGGTACATTCTGCCCCAAAAGCTACCACCGCCAGAAACTGCAAACAAATTACAACACCTACACATGTAATTTCGCAATAACACAAAATGGCTGACAGGTATAAGTAACCCATTTCAAACACTGCATTACACAAATGACTGCCATCACGCCACATTCCAAAACAATTCTGCATTGTCTGCGCAATCGCGGTCAGAAACTAGGCCACATGAGTGGATACCAAAACACAAAGCACGAAAACTACCGCAGTTTCCAACAACACGTAATATTCCGCAACCTCAGACCATATTCACACCACCGGCGCTGCCACTCTATAACCCCAATATTCCCACCACGCCGCGCGAACGCAGCCGGCCCTGCACGACAATTGCCGACGCGACACCGGCCCCACGCGTGCAAACCAACGTCGCCAAACTACAGCATCAGCGCAACCTTCACAATACTGTTGCCACACCTGCACCGATACACACACGCACACAGTTGTCGAGGCCACGCAGCCTTAAGCAAGCTACATGTGCCCTCTGTTTCTACGTCGGGCACAAAGCCAACTGCTGTCCCCTCTTCCCTCATCAAGAGTTCCAGTTTCATACCAAAATTGGGGAGCGTTTCATAAATTTAAGCATAAATTTGGCCTTACATCTCGGATTGTGAAATAGCCCTACCAAAACTAGCACTATACCACCCCCATAAATCACTAACTTCATGATACAAAGCATTCAGTTTTCAATGATGAAAATGTGTTACACCATTCGCGGAAGCGTAACACGCTGAGCAAACTGTCGCCGTACGTCCCACATACACCTCATCTCACCCCACACCAACAAGCTGGTAATTCAACTACAACGCCCCAAGTCCTGGTCAAAGTAAATGGTATAAATTACTTTGCTCTCCTTGATACAGGATGCTCACGTAGAAGCATTGCGAACACTCTAGTGCCAGACCGAAACCTTTCCCCCCTTTGGGAGCAAATTACTATAGTCAGGGCGACCAGTGTACTTGCGGCCCCTAAATTCTGCAACAAGACATTATCTTAGGGGTGGATTTTATTAAACATGATGTCACCCCCATTCTGAAATATGACATCATGCTCATACACGGTCACAACCCTCTTAAAACTATACAAGTCCCACTACACCACCACCCGCTCAACACTCAAGTAATTACACCCCTTGAACATCACATCAACACATTGGAATCCTTTGATAATGGTGCTATCACATCTCTCCACATCAGTACTAATATTACACATGAACAAACATCAGCAATTCAGAGTATAATACACAAGTACCAAGATAGATTTGCCAATTCAATTTTGGAGCTCACGGAAGCAAACAATTTTGAAATAAAACTGGACCATACTACAGATAAGCATGTCACAACACTACAGAATCAGTCCCAAGGTAATAAATGACCTCCTAATACTAGTTAAGGATATGGTAGATGCGGGCATTATAGAAGAAGCAGATTTGCCTTATTCCGCACCCTCTCTCGTTATTGCTAAAAAGTCAGGCGGATTGCGGTTTATAATGGACTTTAGGAAGCTCAACCAATACCTGACTAGAGTACAATACCACTACAATGAACAGAAGATATTCTGAACGATCTCCTAAATTCAGCTTTCATAACTAGCCTAGATTTATTTTCAGGATTTTATAGCATCCCTGTTAGACCTGAGAATAGGCACGAATTAGCTTTTATGACCCATGGCATGGGACTTTTCCAGTATCAAAGAATACCAATGGGGTTAAGCTCACGTCCACAATATTTTCAAATATTTATCAACAAACTCCTAGGCCTCCTCAGATAGACCGCAGCAACCGCATATATTGACGACATTTTCATTCACTCCAATAACTTCGAAGATCATATTGAAAATATCACTAAAGTTTTTCAGAGACTCTGCTTATTTAATGTGAAGGTAAACACCAAGAAGTGTACATTTGCGGAATAGACAGTAAGGTCCTCGGACATATTATCACGCCTGAAGGCATAATTACCTACCCCGAGAAAGTTGAAGCCATTATCAAAATGTCACCCCCCCCCCCCCCCCCATCAAACAATTATGAACCTTTCTAGGCATGACGGCCTATTTACGTCGATACAATCGCAATTACGCCTCCATAGCACAACCCCTCGTAGAACTTACAAAACACAACACCCCATTCAAAGGGACAAATAACCACGACACCACGTTCACTCACTTGAAAACAACGATTTCCCAAGCCCCTATTACCCATAAATTTCATGAGGATCGTGAAATTATAGTAGCATGCGATGCTAGTAACGAGGCGACAGGCGGAGCCCTCCCACAAATAGATGCCCAAACCAAGGAGCGACACATCATTACGTTCACGTCCAAGAAATTTTCCCCTCAGGAAGAACAACAGAGTACCACCGAACGAGAACTTGGGGCGATCCGTTATTTATGTACCCACTTCCAACAATATTTACACAGACGCAGTTTCACTATAGAAAATGACCACGCTAGTTTAAGGTACCTCCGATCCATGGCTGAGCATAACGTCCATATACAAAAGATGGCCATTGCTCTCAGTGAATATGACTTTGAGACTCCGATTTTACAGGTAAATTAAACACCCTTCTGGATGCCCTTAGTTGGATGCCCACGGCACCCCCTGTCCCCGTCCACCATATTGTTCTTAACGATGAGGTATACCAAATTAAAGAAACAATGCTCACTTGCACTTCATTATTTAAAGCATTTGCTGACGCCATCCTGCCAAATCCCGATAATGCACAAGAAATCCAAACCGCAGTAGCAAAGTAGGTAAAGAACCATTGGGACGAAATCAAAGCTAATTTTAGTCACCAAGACACAAAAGAAAGGGATAGAATCGCCCGACATAATTCACGAACACATTTTTCCTATGGCCGTCATTTCCATAATTATTACCTCCTATATAAAGTTAATGTTCAAATTGTTAAAAAACATTGTGACAACCCCCTAGAAAGTACTTATATTGATCCCGTCTTAAAATGTACCATCCTTATTGTTTTACGTTCTGACACATTACATTACCTCCCAGTTTACACCCACGTACAAGAGTACATAAAAATAGATGATGATGCCATATTTATTTTTGTTATGCCCCATTACTGTAAATACCTCCCCTTTCACCGGCGAGTACGATCATGACCCCCATATTGCTAAATTCAAAACACGCAAGTACCGCCGCCTCCATCGCCATTATGAATTCACAGATAATGGTGAAATACTTTTCAAAATTAACACACCCCAAGGTCCATCAAAATTAACTCTTGTGCCACAGAATCATGTTAACGAAATTATCCAAGCCCACCATGACGCCATTTTTGGAGACAGTCATTTCGGCACACTCAAAACCGTTGCCAAAATTATACAGTCATATTACTGGGATAATATGGCTGACGTAAAAAAAACTATGTCAAATCTTGTTCCACGTGTCAGAAAACTAAGTCAGTAATTCCCAACCCCCTGGGCATTTGATGTCGATCCCCCCTCCAGCCTCTCCTCTCACCATGGCCTCTTGATGCGAAAGGTCCCCTCCCCTCTACCCACCGTAAGAACAAATACATTCTTGTCATGACTGAGTACGCAACTCATTACGTTTTCGCGAAACCTGTACTATCCATAGATGCAGCCACGTGCGCCAATTTTACCAAAGAAGTAATTTTGCAATTTGGTTGACGGCAGCAAATAATTACGGATAGGGGAACGAGCTTCCAAAATGAACTGGTCAATCCCTTGTTACAATCCCTTAACATCAAAAAACTCACCACTACAGCATACAATCCACGATGCAATGGTCTTGTGGAAGCGTCAAATAAAATTCTTGGTGACCAGCTGACCACCTGCGCCAAAGCTGATCAGATAAACTGGGACCTCTACGTCCAATTCATTTGTTTCAATTTTAATATAGTGTAAACACTACCACAAAATTCACCCCTTTTTATCTTATGCAAGGGGACACACAATCTCGTTTGACTCGTCGACTAGCTGTGAGTGGTACAAGACCAACCGGCTGCCTGGCAGCTAGGCACGCCAAGTCTTTGCTCCTGCCTCCTTGTGCCGTGCCTCACAATAAATGGCATAGAGCCGGTTTAGCTACTGAGGACCTTGAATCGAGCACCACGGACACAGATAGCCCTAGATTAGTGTTTCCTGGTAACAGTTTACCAACGCGAGCTCCGGTGCTTCAGAAGATCCCCCATGATTGCAGACCGATCAGAAGAATTGGAGCCGTATGGGTTGCCAAGATTATTACTGGATGTGCAATCTCAACCAAAGCCACGCCGTAGCACCTAAGCAAAAACCCTACCAGCACCCAGGTGCTCCGGTAGGGATACAACTCAGATGTACTGTCTCTCCCTGGTTGAGAAGTGTTCTAGTGGTCGGGGCTCCTCTATTCTGTTCCTCCAGTACCTGTATTCTTGGTAGGAATAAAATAGATGGCTGTCTAATGGGTGTGTATTTTACTTGGAGCCACCTGAGGGGAGTCTCCAGTTGTAGCTAATTCGTAGTAATAATAACTTCCCGTTCCTGGTTGGCGGAACTTGGCTCGAGGTCCTCCCAGCAGTTGGTTACGAAGTACTCTATGAATGAGACTTGCATTTAAGAGAAACAAAGCAGAATTTATTAAGAGCTTATTAAACACGGTGACACATGCTCTCCTGCCAGGAAGACAGGTGGTTGGAACTAATCCTACGATAGCCAGGTGTAGGTGACCTGGCCTAGGCTAATTGGGGAAGTGAAATACAAACTGTCGAAAATTACTTAATACAAACCTAACTCTAAGCAGGGTGTCTGTAGAAGACAAAGAAATCACGTGTGGTATGTCTGATAGCTACAGAAAGCTTCTGGTAGCTATTGACGATTGGCGTCACTGGAGTGTCCGGTAGCGGTACTGCAGAACTCTAACAGTGATGTCAAGGATGGCAGCCTCTGGTGGCTGCTAAAGACTGTTGAGTCGCTAGTGACAGCCTCTGGAAAGGCTGTTGAAGATCTACCAGTAGCAGTAGACCCCAGCACCCAGGTGCTCAGAGAAGACTACAGGAAAAACTCCCGTGGTCCGCCGAGCATGGACTTATATAGAAGGATAGCGCGTGTCGTGACGGCCGGAGTGGGGGTAGCACCCTCTGGTCATCTCTCGGCCTTCGCGTATCCTCGGTGGCGCTCGTGCATGGCCCAAGGCGGCTGATGGCTTGTAGGCTCTCAGCACGGGGGGGGTAACGCACCGCTGCCTTTGCAACCCCTCGTGTGTCCACTTGTCCGGCTGCCCTCTAGGATTGTGGCAGACTGTTACTTCCGTGTACGAGATGCGTGGTTTGAATCTCACGTGTGTAGAAGTAGTACACTAGGGTTGCAGTGAGATGAGACTTAATCGTTGTAGATAAATGGTATAAGGAGCATGCGTCAAAGTTTTCAATTTTGTATTTTATTACAAACTACACTGTTCTCCAAACTGGTGTTTGATACTTAGTTTCTAAACACTTCAATTCTTTGTAACATTTATCCTAGTCTGTTATTCAGCTGCATTTCATTTCTAGACTGTGTTGCTGGTATACTGCTAATAATCTGTCAATATTTTTGAGTTTAATCATTCAACAGTGAATAAACACACTCTACTCACCCGATCAATTCTTTCATCATCACCGATTAATCCCTCTGTCGCTGCTGTCCCTGTACTCTCTGCAGAAGCAGGTGTTGTGGCATCAACTCTGTCCAAAGCTTCTTTCGCATTCTCTGCATCTGTGTATGGACGTACCAGCTTGTATCGGTCGTATGGACACACAAATGTCAGCTGCTTCACTTTCTTCTTGGGCTGTGGCGTCAGTTCTACATTCTCTCTTGGCTGCAACCAAAACTCACTATCACTAGCAGATTGCTTCCCAAATAAAATCAATAAGAAAGAAAAATTTGATTATCAGAACTCAATTATCTCCATAAGCCTAAAACGAAGATACTACAAGTGGACATTGACACCGTTCAAACACAAGTTAGTAACACACGGTGTATGACTAATAGAAATAATTGACATACTTCACAGAAAATTTCTGATAAATTAAATTTAATACACGCTGTTGCAAAATTGCATGTCAATACTTCAGGGTAACATTCCTCACATCTGGAAGATGACAAACTGTCAGTATATTAACATAGGTCTGCAAACGCTTTGTTTTGTCACTACAGCCCATAGTACATAACATACAGTGTATGTCCCATGGGGTGGATCATGTTTCTGTGGAATACCATCGCAGCTGTGTAATTGGCAGCCCCATACCAGCCCCTGAGGAGACCTGATTTGAATCCACTAGACTTTTATTCGTGGGGACATTTAAAGACACATGTGCACGCAACCCCTGTGGACAATGTGGGCACCCTCCGTAACCGTATTGTGGCAGGTTGAGAAACAATTAAGAAGTTTCCAGAGATTCGTCAAAGCATCCAAGTGTCCATGCAATGGCAGGTTGATCCATGTGTTCGTGCTGATGGAGGGCAATATGAACATTCCATTTAGTGCCGACGATAAACTTTCACAGATGTGTAACTAATTCCTGTGCAGTTCCTACTGTTCTAGGTTTAGTGTCGCATACTATGCAAACGAACGCTGCGATGGCATTTCATAGTGACATGATCCAGTCCGCGAGCCATACACTGTACGTTATGTATTATGTATGGGCTGTAGTGAAGAAACAAAGTATTTGCAGACCTACGTTCAGTATTTTCATACTCCAAATGTGAGGGATGTTTCCCAGAAGTACAGTAACATTTTTCAAGGGGTCAGTAAAATAAAATAATATATGGAGGATAATGTTATAAGCAGGAAACAGTAGGTATTACACCTGCACCAGTAATAATTTTTGTATATAAGTAGCTAGTCAAGTTCTTCAACTTCATCTGAATCATTTGATGCAAAAATATCAAGTGATCTGAATTCCATGGACCATACTATCATCAATAACAGTGACATGCTTTCTGGATGCTTGCGTACTCATCTACACTTAGTTATATTAGAAATTTTCAGGACCAACTCCTCTAAAATCCTTAATACAGTGAAACCTCTTTAATACAACACTGAAGGGACCTAAAATTATTCACTTTGTATTAACGAGATTTGTATTAACAGGTGTAGGTAGGCCTACTCCCAAAAAAAATCGACAAATGCTACCATTGAATTTTGCAGAGAACTAAGAGAATTAAGTCACGACAGTAAATGAATCATAAGTCATATATTTTTCTTTCCACACAAAATGATTAAAGAAGTTTGAAGTATTTTCATGCAATAAATATAGTTCAGATCATTAAAAATATTTTAAAAATACAAAATTTGTAACTTATAGTTAGGGACACCAGAAAGTGGTAAATAAAACATCTCAAAATCGATAAATAAACTACACAAAAGCGGTGTTAAATATCATCATAAAATTTACAAGGCAGTGCCAAAAAGTGGTGTACAAATTTAAAAAACTGGAAAACATTTAAATTTATAAATTACTCTCACGAGTACCTTCATATATACATTTTCGCATAAGTGTTATCCACTCATGTTCACATCTATGACAGAAAAATCTTTTATATACAGCTCTGCCTTTCAGTAATATGATGACAGCATTATTTTGATGTTATCTACTTCTACATTTGTGCGCAAATCTGTCCAAATGTGACCAAAAGAAGAAAAACCTCGTTCACTGTGCACATCAATTTGCACTGAAATAAAATTATTGCAGGCAGCAAAAATTTTGGAAAATGAGCAATGAAATTATTTCAAAGTGCAACAACAAAAAACAGAATAACATTAGGCTCTACCTGTGCATCATTTTTGTTGACCAGTAAAAGGATTGACTTGTGTTTTTATTGATGTTTCAGTCTATGCTGGGTTAGGCCTAACCACTATTTTGAGGTTATGCACATCAACACTTGCTCGTGAATTGGTTTGTAAAAATCCAATAATTACGGAACATACTAATAATGAAATTACAGAAATTATTAACCTAGCTTTTCGGATGTAGAACTGTTTTCACATTCGCGCGAGAACAAACACAAATCTTTACTCGAGCTCCAAAAAGTTACAGTATTTTTAGAATAAATTACTTAAGACCACGGTACATAAATACATGTTTGCAGGTTAGACAACGACAGAAAGTTCACTTCCTATTCAGTTTATATGGGCAGAACACTGTGCGTAGCCGTAAATGTGTAAACAAACAAGTCACGCACAGTATCAATTCGTGTTTGCAGAATCTCAAACTTAATTTGAAGTTCGATATATATTAAAAGACTCGATTCTCGCTGCATTGTTCGTCAATACGGCTTCTGTTAACATTTAGAACTCTCTTGTAGTTGAGACAATTGAGTATTAACCAATTTGATTGGGTTTTTGCAGATGTTGTGTAATTGTAATTCGGTTTAGCTGATAAAATAATGGTACATTCCGTGAATGGACGAGAGGTTACTTCGTACTACATAGTAACGAATATTTCATATTAACCGTACGTTTTAACAATGAATTTCCTATCTCACCCTTGGGGGAATTTTAATGGTTTGTACTATCGCAAATTTTGCATCAAGCAATATTTTATTAACGAGGTTTCACTGTAAACAGTTTTCTCTTTATCTGTTTGCAGACTACTGCATTGTTAATGTCTGAAATTTGATATGAGATACAGCAAGCAATACTGTTGTTATAAGCAGGAAATTAAAAATTGAACATTATTGTATGCAGGAAATTACACCACTAAGCATTAAAGATAAATGGTGGGACAGTGAAATAATGGTGATATATGTGGGAAAGTTATAACAGGGTTCTGCTGTATTGACATGCTATCTTGCAACATCCTATATACTGTAACTTTGACGCATAACGTCTTTTTCAACAATAGAGATTAAAAGACTTCCGCTCTATCCTAAAGTTCAATTTGGCCAGGAGACAGAAGTTTGCACTTTCATTTGTCCCGACGTAAAGTGAGGTTGTACTGACTGAATTGCAGATTGTTTTATTCACCGGCCCACCATAACAATGCTTAGATGCAACAACTTCTTTTACTCCCCGCTAGATAGCTCTAGTAGTAGGAATATTGTTTGTCTTTGCTTTTATTTTCTTCCCTTCCAGCAGGCCGGTGACTTTACATAGGCAAGTCATGTACTCGCTATCCCCGCTCTGCAACAACCCCTTCGCCTTAGAGCATTCAGCCAATTAGCATCTGACAGCGGCCCGCATTAGTATAAAAGGAGAGACAGCCAACGTCTCCAGACCAGTCTTCGCTTCTAGCGCAAATCGCTCAGGACCGACCATATTGACACCAAGAATTGACCAGAATACTTTAGTCTCCCGGCGATTGCCCGTCTCTCTACAGCGGTCTCCGCCAAGAGAGTCTGACATCCCCTGAGTTGGGAAAACTGGGACAGGGCCACACACCAGTGTGCAACTTTGGACAGCTGAGGTCTGACTTCCACGATGTACTGCAGTCTCTGCCAGGCATTGTAATAAGGTGTCCGCCAGTCCCCGGCCCACACATGGTGCTAAACGTAAGTTGCACAAGGAGTCTGCCGTCTTGGTACAGTAGTAGCAGAGTAAATCCACTTCCTGATGCCCTATTTCAAACGGAGGGGGCTGAAGGGAAAAGTCCGGGCAGATTCTCTTGGCTTCTGGCTAATTGAACGAGTATGAGCCCTCCCTGGTGTTTCACATGGCTAGATTAGAGCCAGAGCTCAAACACAAGATCTCAGGCATCTTCAAGACCCAGTGGAAATAAACATACCCAGAGATCTGTTTGACACTCCAGTGAACAATGGCCCGATGGAGTACCCTTGGGTAGAAGAACATTTGAGCCAACCCGACCAACAACCAACACCAGACAGCGCTTACTTGGTTCCTGCCATACTGTGCCCTGCTCCTTACCTGAAGCCTCTGTTCACACCCACCTACTCCACTGTGCCGGTACCTGCACTAGTCAGCACAAATGCCACTCCAACAACATGTCGCCCAGGTATCTCCAAGAAAACAGTGGCACCCAAGCATAAAATTGTTCTACCCACACCTGATTTGGTCCCCTGCCAACCGGCCAGTTCTATTTAACTGGAAGGCACCTGTGCTCCGTCAGAACCGAAACCCATAACATTATAGAAGTACATGGCTTAACTTCTAGTCAAAAGGGTGGACACCATATATTAAGTCTGACGCGTAACCAATTAGACTGACTTGGCACATTGTTAGAGGATTTTGTCAGCTAGACCAAAAGAGGGTTGTTTGATTTAGATAGTCAGCATGAGGCGAGGGGTGTTGGTTAGTACTTACTCACTCTTTATGGGCATTGTAGTTGGGGTAGGTTTCACCTAGATGTAGCAAAATCAGCCTAGGCCGGAATGGAGATTCCACAGGTGTGCTTCCTTGGTCCAAAAGTTGAGGTTGTTCCAGTCTAGTCGCACTTCGGTTTTGGTCAGAAACCCTTTAACCACAGGGTGACACATAGGATGTATGCGGATAAAAGGTGGGAGTCAATTACCAGAACCGGAGCAGATGCGACTGCCTGACATTTAAGTTTGACGGTGCAGTCCCGTTCCATCTGCGTCTCCTGCGTAGGACGTGGTAGTGCAATCCACAGTTTGAGAGCAGGGTGAGCCAGGAATTGTTCCCTACATTTTCTATCACTCCTCGTGGGGCATAGGGCAAACAGTTCGACAGCCTACGTGATGCACTTAGTCGGGAGAGTTCCACAGTGTAACCCAATAGTGACTGGCCAGCACAAGCTCATTAAGAGTCCCCACTGATCTCCCGCAGTATGTGAGCTGATCAGGAACGTAGAGCCATGGGGACGCCAAGTCTCTACTGGCTGTGCGTTTGCACTAGGTTGAACGGCAAAACTTCAGGATAAGGTCACCACGTACTGACTTAGCGCAAGAGGTGAGAAATAACCCGAGTCTGTTGCCCCTCCCGATGCGAAGGTGTTTCTAGTGATTGTGGTGTCGCCGTTTTTTCTCCACGAGCACTGACTTAGTGCCTATGTGTGACTGGGAAGAAACAGGTAGCCGTTTAATATATATGTTTTCTGATGTTCAGACACCTGAATGGGTTCCACAGTCAGACTAACATGGTTTAAATAAATTTCCCTGTTCCTGTCAGCAGTGCACGGCATATTCTGTCTCCAACCGTTAATACAAACAAATACCCTGGAAATGAAAAACAGTAAGGTAGAGAACAATGAGTGTTTATTGAATGTTCAATAAACAAGTCACCCGTGCTAACTCCTATCAAACAGTGGAGGGATGAAGGTACCTGTGGATCCAGGTGTACTCAACCTGGTTCTAAGTTAAAAAGGGAATACTGGTTCTAGTCGAATACAAATTAATTAAAGTTAAACTACTAAGTAAAAGGTGTCTAGAGGAGACAAAGTGAAGTTGAATGCGTATGTTCGTGTTTGTTGGTTGTCCAGATGTAGTAAGTAGCCGCGGAGGTGTACTTGAAGTTTCCAAGATCTCTGGAGGTCGCAGCACTGAGTCAGTGCTGCATGTCCTGAGAGAGGATGCGTATGAATGACTCCCGAGGCCGGCGGCATCCGGAATTATGTAGTGGAAGCTTGTAGGCTGCCGACGCGGGTGCGGGGAGAGGGTGACGTCCCTCTGCCCTGGCTGACGTGAGAATACTTGGGTCAGTGTTTCTGCTTCGTGCCTCGTCGGTGGCGCTCGGCCGTGCCCAAGGTCTGGGCAGCTTGTAGGCTCTTATCGTGTGATGGGAGGGGAGGGTGCCTGCCAGGTTGCGTATTCTCCAGGTGAAGAGAATTCGCTCGTGCCTGTAGGATAGGCAACGTGTCTTCACATTTGTAGTGGTGGAAGAGGTACTCTTGGCGATGAGTCGTAATCATATTAGATTAGTTGTATAAGCGGCATGCGTCAAGTCGGACAAGTGACTATATATTCCCGGTACGGCATGTGTCAAGTCGGACAAGTGACTATATATTCCCGGTACGTCATGCGTCAACTTTATAACACTTAAGACAGAATAGTAATCACAACAATTAGTGAGTGTTTAATACATTCACATATTGTATGACGCAAAACCAATTATATTTTATTTATTTGTTATTAGGTTTGTTTACTTAATATTTTACGGTTTAAAAATATGTTTTCATCTAGTAGTGTAGAAAATATATTCATGTTGAACAACTCAAAAGAGTTACAAACTGAGAGAACATAATTTGAAATGATTCACATTTTTATTTGTGCATTAAATGATCATTCTTAGAGCATACTTCTTCTGGTGATTAATTTATAGCTCCTATGTGTTAGTTGAAAACTTTACGAGGGCACATAACAACTAGATGTTCATGAAAGGGGCTGGGGAAATGGGAGTACCTGGGGAAAAACCTTTACCATGAATGTCCACAACATTTCTCACGCAAAAACCAGGTACAACACAGCTGTGAGTATTGCGCTTCTGTCCGTTTTACATATATTTGGTGGTCTAGCAGCCTACTTGTCACCTTTACTCAAATGTTTATAAAAGATTAAAAACAAAACAATAGTTTTTTTCCTTGCACTTTTAGCACATTTATTTGCTGAGATATGCATATATCCGCAAGCTCAGATTTTGCAGACAACATTTTACTAGATAATCATAATAATGAGCAACAGTACCTCCAGCATGGACACACATGTCTGAAACACTGAAACTTCTGGCTTGTCCTTTATTAGCTGCGGGCAAACATCGTCCTGCAATCTGCCACCTGCTGCACCAAGCAGGGTCGGCAGGTCGTCCCGGAAGTCCTGCTGCCACGATAGGTCGTGGGGACAGTGGAGCGGCCCGTTTAGGTTTATCTTGTGCAGCAAGGGTGCCGCCGACCTGGCGAGGATCTCCTCCTCCAGTATCGGCTGCAGTACCAAAAAAATAAACACAATCTTTAGGTCAAATAAAGCACTAATACAACACTGTTCTTCCTTCTTTATACTGTGTTTCCTGCAGGTGAAATGCAAATAATTTAGACAAATTCAGTGCTTTTACCTTCGTTTGGACACAAACTTGAAATTCGCAAATTTTCACATGAAAGTACATCTTTATGTCAAAAAATTCACTAATTTTAGCAATAAAGTACGTTTAGCTATGAATTCTGGTTACACAAACCGCAATCGCAAACAACAAGAAAAGCCCCAAATAAATTGATACATAGAATATGTTGACAATCCATCTGTATATGATACAATCTCAACAGAAACAGCTGGTCACAATTACCACATGCATGGTCCATGCTTGGTTGGTCCATTCTCCATTAAATAGCTCATTTTACAATGCTAAATAATTCAGGATATAATAAAGACGTCCTCGTAGTTTTCTCTTTCAAGGGAGTAGCTCAAAAAAAAAAATATATATATATATATATATATCTGTGTGTGTGTGCGCGTGTGCGTGTGTGTGTAGTCCATTCCCCACTGGAAGCAACTTTCCCGGAGCCCTGCAAAATATCTATTTGCAGCACCATTTTGTTATCCTTCCGCCAAATGTAAACAAACATTGCCATGTGACTGCCATGTAGTATCTGTCAAAATAATGTTTACATTCCATTGTGTGTGTGTACATGTGTTCGTATACTTTCGCTAAACATAAACATTGAAATGTGACTTCTACTTTTATACCTGTCAAATGTGTTGTTTACTGTTTACAGCTTTTCAAAGAATTCTGTCGTAGGTCTATTTCAAAAACCATTTTGTACAAATATTCATAGTTTAGGCCTATAACATTATTTACGTCAGCTTAATGACATTAAAAAAATGCCTGAATTGATAAATAGTTCTTACGGTTATGTTACATTAACATATTTGATTTCCACGACATAGCACATTACATGTAATGCACGTTAATATTTTGCAGCGACTGTGTTTAACTCTGTTACAACTGCGGGGTAATGAACAGTAGTATTTAACTTTTTGTTATTGATATGTGTTGGGTTATTTTTTTAAAAGGACGGCCTCAGTTTGAATAACGAAGGAATAATCAGTCCAACAAAAAGAGACATTAAAATCAAGCACGCAACTCATGTCACTCATTTTTTGTCATACAAATTTAAAATATAGCTGTGAACATGCACTCAAATAAGCCTACCATAAGTTTTGTTCCACTCATATTTACATGTATTGCTACTTACTGTGTATTAAGTTTATTGAAATTTATTGGGGCTGGGCTTGGTTATTTTGTTGAGATTGGTGGTAAATCACGTTATACAACTGTGTTTCAAACACCCAGGGCAAAAGTACAATGTTGTGGTAAATAAACAGACATGGATGTAAATAAATATCATCATCATAAAAACAGTCCACATTTAAAACGTATAAATAGTTCACATCAAATATTTGAAATCAAGCACACACACAGATCCAGCGTAACGATCACCACGCAGCCACGCCACACTATTTCACATGCAGCGATTTACGAAACACACCGTAACAGTATATTTATTACTGCCGCGGAAACACAGAAGCATTTTTCGGAGTAAGTATAATTTACGCTTCGTGTGGTAAAAAAGCAACACACCATGTCATGGCTCGCTCCGTCTGCCCACTTCACTTTGTTTCTGTCCCACCATCATATCTAAATATATTAAATTAAGTATTCAAACATTAAAATCTCTTTCCAGTTGTAAATTACAAATTGAAAAATCATTATTTTGCTCTAGTAAGTACGAAATATGTTACAATTTAAAACATGTATAATATCGCTGTTTACGCACGTGGGGGGGGGGGGGGGGGGTGTGGTGGTTTGCGTGTGTGTGTGCGTGCGTGTGTGTGTGTGTGTGTGTGAGAGAGAGAGAGAGGGGAAAGAGAGAGAGAGAGGAGAGAGAGAGAGAGAGAGAGAGAGCGGCAAGCCTCGCTCAACAGACAGTTACTTTCTCACTCGATAAAACAACACCGTACCATTACGGCCTACTCGCAATATTTTCCGCTGTTATTTTAAACTGTAGAAATGTGCTACCTAAATATTTCAATATTTCAATCGGCACTTTTTCATTTACACATAGTATACTAAAAAACTAGGAAAAAATATTTTAACTGTGAACTATTTCTTGCCAGACGCTGCTCTTAATTCATATTTACAAAGAAACAAATATTACAAGTTATAGAAGATATTAAGGTAAAATTTCATTTATTCAATTATACAGTACTCTAAAGTTGACCACAGTGTTATATATTTGTGGAATATCACCTTGGTGCTCAAGACTAAAGACACGTGACAGCAAGAGGAGGCCTCACTACAACACGAAGGGGTGCAAAAGAGCAGGGCAGAGAAATGAAGGGACTGACCTTGATGAGAGGCTGGTCTCGGGCCTGCAGAATCAGCTGGTGCAGTTCGACGAGGTTCTTACGCACATGGGTGGGGATGGGGTTGCAACATGCCAGGATGCCCTGCATCTCCCGTGGCAGCTTCTCTGCTATCTGCAGCAGCATGTGGTTCGGCAGCACGTACCTGCGCACATCATACCACCTGTCATACCAGCCGTCCAAACTTCAAACTTTTGTTAGAAGTTATTCTTTGTTTTAACATGTTTTTATAACAGTAATTTTATAAGAAAATATAATGACAAGTTTAGCACATTCATTCATTATTTGTGCTGAAATTGTGAGGTGTCATGAAAATAAGTGGTATTCTATGATTAATTATCTTTGTATGGTTTTATTTAACAGCTTCTGCTCCCATGATACATCACTTGGCATCACACAGCCGGCAAGAGGCAAAACTTCACTAGGAGACAAAATGGTTTAAGTTAGCAAATATAATGCCCACGCTATTTCTAAGGGCTAAAAAAAAAGGGGAGAGAGGCATTTAAGAGGCATTTACCTTGAGTAAATACTAATATTTCTCTAACTGAGTAAGTGGTGAGTATGCTACGGAAATGTGCTCACCCCACGCTCTCATCCTCCTCACGGGCAATCCTGTCGCGCCACTTAAATAGCTTCTTGAGGGCAAACATCTGCTGGTTATCGAACAGCTTCTTGTTGCGGCGGTACAGCTCCATGTGGCTGTCTTCGTTCAGTATTGGCTTGTTGTAGCGCTGCAACAGGGATAGTCAGTCATGCCTATGCCACTTGTAACTCCACTTGTATTTAGATGACCAAGGGCAAAAACCAAGAAGTAAATTCAGTAAAATATACACACTCAAAATTAATATAACTCCAGAAAAATAAAACCTTGACTTACATACCACCCTTTACAAAATCAAGAAATGCAAATTTCTTCAATAAATTTTTAAGTAGCATTTTTATACAACACAATTATAAGTACATTCTTTAAAGTTCACAACTAACAAAACCCAAACTAAGAAGAAGTTCACATTAAGCATGACACGTGCCCGATTAGACTAACTTGGCACGTTAGTCGAGGATTCTGACAGCTAGACCAAAAGCGGATTAACTGGGTTTAGATAGCTGGGGTGAGACGAGGGGTGTTGTTCCTGGAACTTACTCACTCTTGCTCCTGGATGTTGTAGTCGAGGTACGTATGGCTACAGACGGGACAAGTTCGGTCGATGCCGGAACAGATGTTCCACAGATGAGCTTCTTTAGACCAGAAGATGAGTGTCCTAGCCTAGGCACACTTCAGTTCCGGTCAAGAGTCCGTTGACAACCGGGTGACATGTGGTATGGATGCGGACACACTGTGAAGTCAATTACTAGAACTAGAGCAGGCACCACTGCTTGTCATCTCAGTTCAGCGGCAAGGTCCCGTTCCACCTGTCTATCCTGCGTAGAATGGGGTAATGCTATCCTCGGTCTGAGAGCGTGGTGAGCCAGGTGTTGTTCCCTGCATTTTCTACCACTCCTCCTCTCATTAGACATAGGGTAACAGTTCTCTAGCTTACGTAGTGCATCTTAGACAGAAAGAATAACAGTGTAAACCAATAGTGACTTGCTGGCTCGAGCTTGATAAAATTCTCCACCTTGGGCAGGCTGATCAGGGACGTGAAGCCAAGTGGACAGCCAAGCTTCTATTGGTTGTGTGTTCGCACTAGGATGCCCGGCAGAACTACAGGCCACAGTTGCCGAGCACTAACTAGTGCGGATGGTGAGAAGCAACCAGAGTCTGTAGTGCCTCCTGGTGTGAACGTGTTGCTAATGGTTGTGGCGTCACTGTTTCTCCCCCACGAGCACTTAAAGTGCTGATGTGTAACTGGGAAGAAACATGTAGCCATCTAATATGTGTCTTAATTCGGTTTAATCAAATTTCCGGTTTATGTCGGCAGTGCACAGTGTAGTCTACTTTTAACTGTGGATACAAATAAATACTCTGGAAATAAAAGCAGAAAGGTAGAGAGCAATGTATGTTTATTGAAAGTTCAATAAACACGTGACCTGTGCTACCTCCTACCAAGTCGAGGATAGCTGAAGGTAACTGTGTGGTTCCAGATGTAGGAGACCTGGTAAGAGGGAAAAAAACTGGTTCTAGACTAATATAAATAAGTTAACGTTAAACTGCTAATAAAAGGTGTCTAGAGGAGACAAAGTGAAGTTAAAAGAAAATGTGTGTGTTCATATGTTGTCGGGTTGACTGGTAGTCGACATATGTAGTTAAGTAGCCGAGGGGGTGTAATTATATGGTAACAAACTTCTCCAAAGATCCCGAGCACTAGTAGTGCTGTGGGAGGTTGCTAGAGATGCAAAACAATGACTCCCGAGGCCGGCAGCATCCGGACTTATATAGTGGCAGCTTGTAGGCTGCCGGCGCGGCGTGCGGGGGAGGCGTGACGTCCTCCGGCCCTGGGTGGCGTGACAATCCTCCTGTCAGCGATTCTGCTTCGTGCCTCGTCGGAGCCACTCGGCCTTGCCCGAGGTCTGGACAGCTTGTAGGCTTTGAGCGCAGAGTGGTGTAGTAGGGGGGCGGGGGGGTGCCTGCCGAGTTGCGTATCTTCCAGGTGAGAAGGAATTGCTTGTAAGTTCCCATTGCCTGTAGGGTAGGCAACATGTTCCTCACGTCTGTAAAAATGGAAGAGGTGTTCTAGGCAATGAGTCGTAATCGTATTTGATTAGTTGTAGAAGTGGCACGTGTCAAGCATGTGTACTCAACTTCCTCAACATTATACCCACCTTATTCTTGCTATAATTTACAACTATTAGTATCTACAAGAAGTATCCGTCCTCAAACATCTGAACTAGATATAAGCGAGTACCTTCTTGCATATCTCGGTGCTGCACTGGATGACTGACTGGAGTATGTTTGACTTGCCATTGGCTGCCTCAATCAGAGCGTTCTTCATCACGTCGTAGATGTAGAGAAGGTAGTGAGTGTCCTCCCGAGCATACTTCACTAGCTCCCTGGGCAGCGGCCTGGAGGAAACATGGCAATGAACAAATGTCTACCTTGAACGTAAAACAATCTGCGCCAATACCGACTGCATATAATACTATTGAAGTGAGGACATTCTCTCTCACAAAGTATACTATCATCCCACACACTACAACCATCTGGATGGAATAAAACTGGAAGATGAATAACACTTAAAAGAAGTTGCTTTTTAAAATGTTTTCCTTCTTTTAAAATCACACAATTTTACACTTTGTTTATTAAAATTAATTGATCCTCTTACGTTTTTCTGGTTACTAAGCTTAAATTTTTCATTTCCTTTAGAAACTTCTTAAAAGAGTTTTCCTTTTTAGTTGCATCAGCCAGCCGTATCATGCTAGTGTGGTGTTGAAAGAAAAAGAACACTGTTTCCACAGTTCATGTGCATTTCATTGTGACTGCAGTTTGGCTGAAAACTCATCTCATCTCACACTCTCAACTCTCCAGACTGTAACCCAGTGTTGCCTTGTACGTTAAAAGGAAATCTTACTTACCCTGAATGGAAAATCTGCACAGTAGACCAAAAATTTGTGATTATTAGATTAAAATAAAAGAATAGTTCTAAGAAAACCCCCCGGAAACTGTATTTTCCTACATTCTTCTCATTCCATAATATGAATTTTATAACTCACAAGTACTTACCATATTTTGGCATGTATAGGCCACACCAGAGGTTTGTGATGAAAAATTAGGGATGATTAATATTTTAAGTATAGGCCGCCACCAAATTTTTGGATTCCTGTAATTGTTGCTACATCACGATTATGTACAAACAAAATAAATTAGGACTTAATTTCTCCCCTACAAAACATTTGTGACAGAAAATTGCTATTACGTATGTGCATTGTTTACGAATGTTCATCGCGCCATTACTATTCCACAGATGGTAACGACTTGAGAAAGCAAAACCACGGCAACATTATACAGAAAATGGCGTCTATCAATCTGCACTTGCAGCAATGCGGCAGGCATGCGAACTACATAAGATATCTTTCTCTTGTACAACAGCTAAATTATTTTCTCATGTACGTCTTGGATATTGTGATTGGTAAAGTTCTGTGAATAGAGTTACCTTAATTTGGCGTTGCCTTTTTATAACTTTCTGGGAATATTGATTAGAATTACAATTTTATACATAATCCATTTGTAATTTTTATGCAAAAAATATTGAAGCGAAAATTTGTGAGTGTTGTTGGCAACATCGCATCGTAAATCAATATTTCGAAAATATGGCAATGTTGTTTCTAGCTCATCGTTATCAACGTGGCTGCCACCGAAAACATTGCAATATTGTTTGTTAAACATCTAATAAAATTCTACAGTACATATTTCATATACATATGTACTGTATTCCCACATTTTGGCAATGATTTTTTTTGTATTTCATGCTCTGTAAATACACAATGTGTAACCTGAGATGTCTTTTGTTATTATTTATTCTCTTTTTTGCTACAAAGAATGAGTTAACATTTGAATCAACAAGAGGTTATTTCGGAAGTGGTAAATTATATAAATATAACTAAATGCAGGGCAGTGAGACGTAAGCAAAGAGAATGTGTGTTAAAATATATTTTATTTTTGTTTTCTATTTGTATTACTGGTGCATGTGTACATAATGTATTGTATACCGACTAGTATGCATTGGTGAGTACAGTTCGTACTTGTATTTATTTTGTTATTAATTTGATGTTTAATGATCGGAGAATGTAATTTTTGGGGATGCCACAGAAATTTTTGTTTCATTGATGCGGTAAAAATTGAATTTTGACTTATGCAAAAACAGACTACCGTATTCATCCGAATATAAGACAACCCCCTACAAGTGCCCTTTGCTGATGGGAAAAATTCAGTTTTGACACAAATACTGACAGACCATGTATATTGGCTTTTGCAAAAGCCTCGGTTGTTCCAAAAAACATGACAATTCAATTTAATAATATAGTTAATGTTAATAACGGCACACAACATCTTTATTTCCAATTTTTGTTTATGAAGAAAGGATTAATTTTGCCAAAACATAATTCCACATTTTTGTAAACAAAATGTATCGCGCCAAATATTCGACTGTACGAGTTCAGCTGACCCACCATAGATAACATGATGAGCAGTAGATGTCAACATTTCACAAAGTTACTTGATTTTGCTGTGGTCAAATAAACTTCCACAGCGCTGCGCATTGAAGTGTTCACTTAAAGTTACTAATCACCTGTGCTCGTTACACCTATGGCATACATAGACGTGACGAAAAGTAAACATAACCGTTCGCATGTACTGTGAATAATTATCCACGAAAACAACCAACTGACTCCCATTTTCGCTTCTAAATCCACAATAGCACATCAAATCAGTCCAAAAAGAAGGTTCTTGGTGTATGAAAAATACGAATTTGTGATAATAATACTTAGTTTTGTACATTTAGTGAATTGTAACTCCAAGTGCGAAAAAAAAAATTGTGTTATTTCGTGTTTTAGATGAAAATTCGTGTTATTTTTCACATTAGAGAGATCTCAAAATTTTCAGGTCCCTTAACTATTACCTATGCATAGAGACCTGAAAAAGTGTTATTTTCTTCAAAAATGTGTTATTTTTTTTAAGAAAAAAAAAGGTGTTATTTTTGTCAAAAATAGCTGTTATTTTCTTACTACAAAAATGCAGGTTTCTGGATAAGAACTGCTCTAATTATTTATGTGCTCCTTATAAAGACAGACCTAATTTGAGAAATGTCACTTTATTCCTAAAACCTGAATATCCTATTAATATGTGGTGTTTTTTACCAATTGTTTATTCCTCTTACAAAAATTTTTAACTCCCAGAGAAATAAATACAGTTACTGTTTTAAGACAAAAACACTTTCCTTTATCAACAGACAACATTGAAAACAATTTCAGATTTTTCTTAAGATCTAGTATTCTGCCTGACTCCTAGAACAACAAACACTCACAATGCACTGGCAAATGACATACTGATTCATGAAAAGAATAATGTAAATTTATACACAACTATACAAGCACTGTTTACAAAAATAATAAAAGTGCCTTGTACAAAGATTAAAAAAAAAAATTAGAGAAATCTGCCTGTACGTTTTTGAACCATCAAAACTTTCAACAACAGATTTTATCGTTAGGCACATGCTGACAAAAACTTTTGTTTCTTCAAAACGTGTCTTTTTTTAATTAATATATTTACAGAGAATGAGTATGATAAAAAATACCGTTAACTGGACTAATACAAGTTTAAAATACGTGATAAATTGATTTGCAAATATACTCCACGTAAGTAAATGCATATAAACACATTTTTCACTGCTGCGCAGCTCACTTTGTAAAAAATAAAGAATTGTGGATTAAAAGGTGACGATACTGCGAATGTAAACGTTGCATGAATTCCATAGATAACATGGTGCTTGGTGAACGTGAACACTACAACAGCATGTTTTCCTAATGAACAAATAAACTTTTGCAGGACTGTGTAGTAGAATTTTCACTCAAAGTGACGCACCATTTATTGTGATAATATTATCTATGGTCCTAAATAAACGTGATTGGAAAGTAAACATGTTTTAGTTTATGGTGATAAATCGAAGAAATCTACTGGCCAACTTATGCATGCATTCGTATTCGAATATCCAAAACACATAAGAACCAACTATGTGGCATAAAACAACAATAATTCGCGAAAATACTACAGAATTTTGTACAATTCATGAATTACAGCTGAACTTCTCTAAAATTGCAATTTTTCATTTTACATGTGAAAATTCGCTTTATCGCGTTTGCTAATCCTATACAAAAATATGAACCCTAATTTTTTTTTGTAATGCGAAAATAAGACACCTTAATTTTTGAAAGTGAAATTTGGAACAAAATATAGTCTTGTATTCAGGTGAATATGGTTAGCATTGTTTACATACGGATTTTGTTTCGGGACCACAGAAAATGCTCTGTGGAGACTGACTTTTGGTCAAACCGAGATAAATGGTTCACTTAATACGGATTTTTGGGGATAAGAATTTTTTAAATGCAATATCTTGACATTAGGCTTCACCCCACACCCCACTTTTTGTAGTCATTTTTTTCGTAAAAATGTGCGGCCTATACACGCCGAAATACGGTATTCCTTTTTGTCTTGTATCCAAAACATTAATATGCTATCACAAACATTAAAAATACTTTTACCCAGTGATTATATGGTGTACTTATTAAATGTATGATGTGGTTTAATTCCCATTTTTTATTTTAAAACAAATTGGCTAATGTATTTGTCAATTAAGATAAAGTTTTTCTTTAAGCAGTAGTACGTAATGGTGGTAAATATTTTTACCACGCGTTATTTTTTATATTTTTATATCTAGAACAGTGCCTAAATTTTGACTAAGTGAAAATGTCTTTTATTTAATTTTTATAATTTAACTTTAATGATTAGAAAAGTAAATATTAATTTTCAAGAAAACATAGATATAGAAATTGTGCTAAAACATATGTCCAAATTAATTGTGAAATTTTTTTTTTTTCTGATCAGTGGTGTGCCACCAAACTTCTGAGACTTTGTGTTTCCACTGGTAAAAATAATTACAGAAAAATTTCATTTCACATAGCTGGTTTATTAATGAGAAACATAGCTTTCCGGCTCCCATAGTACGTATAGTCAATTCATCTACTAGTGTGTTCTGTACACCAAAAGGTTTTTACAAACACTTCTCTCTACCAAACTGAAAATTGAAAGGTTCCGTCTATCTGCAACTATTTTCCACATTCAAGGCCTTGAAGTCTTTACCACTACACCACCGCGGCAGCAAAAAAATTAACTCTGTCTAGATATGAACTTGTAGAGTAAATCTATTTGTTCACAGCCATGTCGAAGAAAGTTAGTCCTTATTCCTCCTCTCAGCTGTTCAGTCCAGTGTTCTTACTATATGGTCCCACAAAGGGCAGTGTCTGGGCTAGGTAACTTTGGCCCACAAATGGGTTAACATTGGCAACCTTGATGCAGGGGAGGGACAGTTATCGGTTACCTACAGAGTAGTGTCTATTTTTAGATATTTCCTTCTGAGTTTTACAGCATTGGCGAAGAGAATCACAAAAGTCAGTGACCAAAATTAATGCAAAAGATTTAATTTTTAACCAGGCAAAGTTTCAAGGGGTCACCCTATTTCTGAGATTGGCTTACGGTGGAATAAATATGGCACAAACAAGGTGGAGTACCAACCTGATCCTCCAGTCAGCAAGTTGGTACTTCTTGTTGGCTGTGACAGAGCAGTACTTCTGCATGAGGAAGGCAAGGGAGAGGTGGGGCAGGTTGAGAGCGCGGGCCGCCTGGTGCGTGTCGAACATGTTAACCACGTACAGTCCTAGGTCACGCTGCAACCACTCTATATCCAGGTCCGCTCCGTGGAACACCTGCGACATGCAAACCACTGCCAGCAGTCCACTCCTCACTGGGGCCGTGCACAGGATACAGATTGCAGATGGTGAAAAAACAAAATTTCACCTCCCCCCTCGCCACACCAAGAAAAAAGTAATTTCAATTATATCCACAGTAAAACACGTTAAGACATTTCTGAAAAGACTGAGAAAGAAAAAAAATCATTAACAACCAGAAGAATTTATTTAGAGGTTTTAATTTCCACATGTGTAAATAGACAAAGTATAAAATTTGTTAATCTAGTAGGCAAGAAACTTCTTTGCACTAGGTCAGTCGTGCTCTGACTATAACAACTTGTTTACCCTGGGTTGGATTTCTGCTAGATGTTAACACTGGTCATGTAGGTTGGCGACTTGACACAAAATCAGGTGTGGGCGGTGCCACAGTATGTCTTACCATTACACTAGCCCGTTTAGGCAGGGAAGACTTACCAGAGTATTCAGGTACCGGCTTCCTTCATTCTGATGAAGCAGTGGGTCGGCTGGTTCCAGTTGTCCCTTTCGCAGTGTTGGGCAACAAGTTACCATACAGGATGGTACAGTACTTCCGGCTCCACTCTGCGGCTTTGCTACTGCCGAAGAAAATGTTGGTTATGCCGAGCCTGGTATCCTTACCAGTTACCAGGGCACGAGCAGCCGGATGGTAGTCTACACCAAGCCTAGTGTGTGTGGGGAAGAAAACAGGGGTGCTGACTGGAGAGGGAGGCCTCTCCGGGTGTCGGGCAGCTTGAGCTCTGCCCTGTGGGGTGTCTGCGCAAGGTGCAGAGAGGCTACTCTGGTGCACACTCACTTAGCAGCAATGAACTTGGTCTTTCGCTACTCTCTTTGAGCTCCATGCGTTTCCCCAAATGGCATAGAGGCAGACTTGACATTTAATTATCTCCTGGGTAGCTGCAAGCAGCTGACGGTGCCCTAGGTAAGTGTATAACCAACAGTAGTTGACGGCGTGAACCCTGTGCTCCAATCAGTTCTGCACCTTGGCACACGAACCTGGAGCAGTGGGTCATATGAGTCGGCTTCCTACTACTGATGGCTGTGGTCGAACAACGGTCGGGCCTTCATACCCAGGCAAGTACTCCTGTCAGCACCGTCGGAGCTCTGGCAACAAGAAAATCTGGAATGGATGTACTGCCCCTCTTAGATGAGTGCCTGGTGGTTGTAGCTCTACCTTTCTATACACTGAAGTGCACAGAACGGATAGCCGTGGACAGTGGTGTGTGTATATGACGTACAGATTCCTGAAGCGGATCTGCAGTCCTACTCTATGGTTCGTACAGTTAATAAAACCTGGTCTCTTACGTGCTCCGCACCAGGATCTAGTATTTACCGATCGGAAAGTAATTCCCTCTAGAACAAGTTACTCTCGGGATAGGAACAAAAGTGTATTTATTATAAATAATAAATACGGTGACACGTACTCTCACTACTAGCTAGCATGAAAGGAAGTAAGCTACGCTATACAGGTGGAGGTGAACTGCTTCTAAACTACTCCGGATAACAATGACTTTGACGGCTATGAAAACAACTCAGACGCAGTTACTCTAACCTGGGGTTGTCTAGAAGAGGCACAAAGTCAGCAGTCACTGTCAAGACCCTGTAAACGGGCTGGCCTGTTATCACTGGTAAGTCTTGAATATTCTCCGAGGTGTGTGCTCCAGGTGACTGGCAGGCGGCTCGTTGGGGACATTCTCCTTAGCACATGAAGTGTTGCTGCAGAGACAGTTGTCGAAGCTCGCTGGGTGCTGGGTAGTCTGTTGGTTGGCCTCGAACCAAGGACAGGCTAGTCCCAGGGGTGGCTCTTCTCCCCGTAGTATTGTCTACTACTGGGTGAGGTTTCCCAGGTATCTTGATCAACAGTGAAAATAATGGTTGAGGAAGGGCTGAGGGGTAAGGCATCTCAGTAGTGCAAGCGGTACGAACTCTTCCCTGTGTGGAGGAAGTGCAAAGCACAACTGGAGAATTAAGGTTGGAAGTTAGATTACCTCCACAGGTGTATGCTGCCTAGCACCGGTGTTGCGCTCTCCTGGCGTTTCAGGGAACCATCTGTGGCCTTGGCGGCTGGTTGTGTCTCAGTAAGGCAGTACAATCTCACTCGGCCGGGGGGGGGGGGGGGGGGGGGGTTGATGCAACGTCTCTTCGCAAACCGTACAAGCTGGCACGTGTCTGTAACAGCTTCCCAACATTGCACCAATGTATCTTGTAGCCACGTGTCTAAACTCTTCAGTACTGTTATGGAGGACTTGTCCAAAGGGTTGAACATTGCGTCCAAAATGGGGCAAAGTCGAGTGTGCATCAAAGTTGCGTACAGCATCACGCGTCAGTATAAATCATTAATGTTTACTCGCCATGCTCACCTTGACGATGCTGGGCTTGGTGAAGACCTCATTGAGACAGTGCAATTTGTCTCTCAGCTCCAATGTGTCAATGATGTAGTCCTTCTCCCGAGTAGAAATCTGCATGAGGCAAGTGATTCCTTGGAACGTTCTGTAGGAGTGGTGCTGCAATCACAATGTGGTAAAAATAAGAACATGTGAAAGAGACAAAAAAACCAACACAGACACATGTGCTGCTATGACACAAGTGACATATATAAAGTTACAAAGTTATTTATATTTATTTAACCAAAGGTAAAGAAAATTAATATACAGTACCAATATTTAAAAATATTACTAACTTATTTTTAGGGTTGTGCGAATATTTGGTATAACAAAACTGAAACAAAAAATGACAACTTTAATTTTCTTTTGGTAAGAAATTTGGTTACCGAAAGTTGTAACAAAACAAAAATTTTTGATTTCAATGAATTTTCAGGTGTTTAATGAATTTTCATTTAGTGCACCAGCAAAGAAATATTTTGCCTGTAAATAATCTTGTTTGTTTTCATTATTTTATAAAGGAAATAACTACATAAAACTGACACCCTCCTCCTCCCCCTGCCCCAAGTGGGTAACTGAGCCATCGAAGCCAGCCCAAGGAATGTGTCAATCTCTAACCAAAAATGTTGGTGATATGACAAAAGTAAATAGTACATATATATATAAAGCAGATGAATTTAATTTATGCACTGAAAATGCATGCATTATTTATAAACACTGCAGTTTTTATTCATCTCCTGTGTTTTGTGGTTAGGTTCTTGACTTATACTGCATTTGCAACTACTGGGCGAGGTTGGTAATTGTAGCCTGCTGCTTTCGCAGAACAAGTTAAGAATGCCAAAAATAGTTAATGATTTATATTGTGCCCTGAAGTTTGATGAAGTGAAGTGCTAAATCACAATGTACACATTGAGTGGGCGGAAAAAAGACACGCGCTTAAATACTGGCGTGTCATATGCACAGTAATTTATAGTGTATAAGGAATTGTATGTAACATTTTTGGTATTTATTGACATGTTTTTCCATATCCTGGAGACTTTGTGGTCATATATCAGGATTCATGGAAAAAGAAACCCAAAGGTTAAGTTTGTAGGTATTTTAAAGTTACTCAGACACAATATAAAAAATTACACACAAAATTATTTGTATTGGCACTATCTGCAAGATCGGCTACAAAGTATAGGTATCAGTAATCAGTAAAATGGGGTATGGACCCACCTCTGTTAGCACCTTTCCCTATGCCGTACAACCAGAAGGGTGGTGCAAAGAGAAAGTTGAGAAAGGCAGTTTATACCTCCGAGAGTAGCCTGAATTGCGAACCTATTCCTCCTCCTGCACTTGGCAGCACTTCACCGCAGGGCAGAGTTCTCACCGCCTGCCAACCTGAGTGGCCTAACCCTTCAGAGTTACCTCTACCACTTTTCCCTCCATTAATCAAGACAGTCGGTACACCTCACCCACTGGTTGAGGCTATCCGAAGAGAAGAACCGCCCTTAGGAATAGCTGACCCGTGGTTAAGCGGTCATCACTCCTGCAATCATCAACCTACTACGAACATCGAGCAGAACCAGAGCACTCCATGTCCTGGAGAAGTCCACGGCAGCCACCAGCCCTCACCACATCTGGGACAGCACCTCCAATGGGGCATCATACCACCAGGTACCAGTGAATAAGGGCCAGTCCGTTCGCAGGGCTGTGACAGTGACTCTTGATTTTGTGCCACTGTGACAGGCCACCAGACCTGTCCCGTATACTGGCAGAGCACTAGTTAGGCATTGAACCCCTCTTTATGTTCCTCATGGTTCTGGCATCACTAAATAAAACCTTGATTTTGACCACGACAAATGCCTCTTACTTCAGCAGTCACATAACTATTTTGTGGTATTCATCCTCGGGCATCATGTATCAATGGTGGTCGCATCACCCTACTCAGGAATTTAAGTATTTCATTACCCTGGGCACGTATCAACATATATAACGCTCACAAGTATCCTTCCCTTGCTGCAGCATGGAGCTCACCTCCAAGTCAACTGCAATCTCGGAGTGGGTGTGCAGTTCCGTCAGCATATCGGCCAGCTCGTCGGCTCGCTGCACCATCACTAGTGGGGTTTCCTCCAGAGGATGGTACCTGATCGGCTCCACTTCCTCCAGCTGCTCTTCCAGTGCCTCAAAGTGGTCCAGCTCATACTCATATGGGTGGTTGAAACTGCCCAACACACACACCCATCTCACATAGTCTCATTTCCTTTAAGTAACAATCTTTGAAATGTATACATCTTTGAAATTGTACCAATACATGGAGTACCAGGTCAGAAACTGCTGTGTAACATTTGCAGGGTGATACGTTCAGACACATTAATTTTGTACCTATGAAAGATCTCATCTAGCTCTGTTGATTTAAGCCATAAAAACATAATATTGATTTTGATGTAAGGCAGAAATACGCAGCTAGGCTACCAATTACATTATAAAAAGGAGACAGAATGCACTAGTACTCACAGGCTGGTATTCGTTGATAGATAGAGGGATGCACAAACACACACACACAAAAGTCGGATGCACACAATGTGCCACCACTCGTCGCCTGATGAAACTGCATCAAAACTGTGCATACGCATGGAAAATGTGTTTATCCTAAGTGTGTGTGTGCGTGTGCGTGCATGTGTGCGTGCGCGCGCGTGTGTATAGAAGAGTACAGCCCTGTGAAAACAAGTGCATTGTCTCCTTTTTATTGTATAATCAAACTTTTATGTGTTAATCTCACTGATGAAGGTTAAGGTCGGATAGGCACTTTCAGGCATGCCTGGAAATGCTTCTCAGGCACTTTGTGGCAGCTGGTTAAGTTTATCAAGTTTTGACAGGAAGAGACCCAGATGCCATCCTGCTGTGAAAGAAGCATCTCAAAGAAACAAAATGGAAGGCTGGGTGAGACTGTTTTCACATGGTGAAGGGATGGGGAGAGAAATATAAAAAAAGACTACCTTATATCAGTGTGTCTAGGCCGACGATTTTGACACAAAAATGACAACAAAAAGTGGGGTGAGGCTTATTTATGAAATATTGGCAATTAAAAATTTTTTTACCCCCAAACCATGTTTAGTCATTTGTCAACATACAGTACATAGTTTCTAAAGCAGTAAAAAAAAATCAAGTACAATTGAATAGCTTTTCATTTGTGCAATAAATTTTTCACTCACGTTCATAAACAAAATAACCATCCCGCTTGCATAAAATGTAAACATGCTGGAGCTTGGCCAGTGATGCCGTACAGAGAAAATAATTTAGCTACTGTACAAGAGGAAGATATCTTGCGTAGTTTGTACGCCTGCTGCCATGCCACAAGTGCAAATTGATAGATGCCATTTTGTGTAAACATATATCTTACGTAGTTTGCATGGCCGCTGCCACGCCATAAGTGCACATTGACGAATGCCATTTTCTGTACAGATATCTTACGTAGTTTGCATGCCTGCCACCGCAGCGCCATAAGCGCATATTGATAGATGCCATTTTGTGTAACATGTTGCCGCAGTTTTGCTTTCTCAAGTCACATTACAATCTATGGAATAGTAATTGCATGATGTAAATTTGTGAACATTGCAACGTAATACAAATTTTCTGTCACAAACATTTTTGTAGGGGAAAAATTAAGTTGGAATTTATTATGTTTGTGTGGAATCTTGATTTAACAATATTTACAGGAATACAAAAATTCAGTGAGGCCTATAATTGAAATATTAACTATCCTTAATTTTTGTCAAAAGCTTCTGGTGTGGCCTATACACGACAAAATACGGCAAACAAAATATGTAACCATTTTTAAAAAATTGCTGAAGTGTGTGTTATTTCCTAAAAATCTTGTAGCTAATCATATTTCATTTGTCCGTGTGTTCTATATTTAATGATATCTCTATATATCATCCTCTACATCACTTCTCCTACAACTCCTTACCCTTTCCAACCGCCCTGCTCCCCTCCACCCTTTTCCCCTCCCACTCCCGTAACCCACACCTCCTCCTCGCTCACCAGTCTACTTCCCTCTTCCACCCTACCAGCTAACCTAATAATGCTCCCTCCCTCCCCTTCTCGACAGTCACCATCACTACCACTGCTCTCTCCCGCTCATCGGTCACCCTCCCTTTCTCCCCTCCGTCCATTCTCACTATCTCTCCCCCTTTCCTACCCTCGCTCACCACTCTGCTTATCTCTACACCTCATCACCCTTTTGCTACTCTCCCTCCCACTCCCCATCACCCTCTCTCTCGTCCCACTACCCACTCCTCCACGTGCCACTTTCTTTCCCTCTTCCCCATCCTCCATGCCAACATTCCGATCAACCTGATATTGGCTTCTTGAAGAAAGATATGAATAGGGAACACAAACTAAGGTCAAGACTGCATGCATTATTTGTCTGCATGCAACATTTGTCTAATTGATGCCTCAAAAAATGATTAACTGGGGACTCCAGTTTTCAAGCTATCAGCTGGTTGGTCACATATCACATGATCCATGTCCAATTCCCAGCAGGATCACACTCACATCTTTGCATGTGGGAAACATGATGAACATGGCTGCTGGATTTTCTCAGAATACTCTCATTTTCCCAGCCATCACAGTCCTTCATCTCCTCCCCTCTCTACCTCGTAACTCTATGTACTTCAGACTGGTTGGGGCATCAGAGGTGTCCTGTAGATCAAGCAACTAGCTGCTCTGCTCATCAACCTCCTTTCCTGAGTCATACGGAGAGACATTATTTCATACTGTAATTTTGTGAAACACTAAGTTTCTTAATATATATATATATATATATATATTAGCTTCATGTGTCATTTGATCGCTCATATAACATGCTCTGAGGAAAACTGAACCAACCGTAGACACACAACATTCTGATGGCTTTATTTAGTTTGGCTGAGATGAACAGGAGACCTGGCAACGGCCCATAAGAAAACTGAAATTTAATTAAGTCTGTATAAGACAGTGGATTCTAGCATGGTGCCATTTTATAATGTGAAATGGTAGGATCTCTAAGTCATCCACAACCCTGCCTTCAAACTAACAGAATGTGATAAAAGTACAGATGACTGACTCTCACACAAATTTACATGACCTCTTTCCTTAGCTCCCACATAAATTCTAATATGCAAAACTACTCCACAAGTTACCTATGTGTACTCTGTCTTAGGAATGAAAGCACTTTTATGACAGTTCTGTGTATAGTTGTCTTGTGTATAGTTATTTCCATGTCAAGATATTTTCTGCTGACATACTGGACATGGTGACAGACAAGTGTGTTTATATAAAACATCATTTGTGGCAAGGGGAAATACTAGCGTATAAATGGAAACAGCTCTAAACAGGTCAGACTACGGAAATTTAAAAAATTGCACTCGTTCATGAGACATACTACCTGAGGTTGTATAACGTGCCAACCTTTCACAGTGCTCCGAGGTCTCCAGGAACAAAGCAAGCGGTGTTGAGCCATTTGGCTTGTCCTTAATGCGCGGCTGGAACGTCAGGTGACTGTTGTCTATCTTGTCTTTGAACTTTCCCTGTGGCCGCTCAATATTCTTCGCCGTCAGCAGGCGGATGACAGGAGGTGTGACGGGGGAAGAAGGCAACAAGAAAGTCGGAGTAACTCCTGGATTGGCAGGAGACACCTACACACAAAAAAGCCAATAAACAGTGCTACTAATATTCAGAAATAAACTGGATAGAAGAAGTTGAAGTTTCAGTTTTACATTCTAATGTAATGTAGGCCTACAGAAAGGCCAAAAAAAGACAGAACCTGCAAACCTACAACAGACTCTGAACTAAGAGAGAACCAACTCAATGACTGTAAACTTAGTCATGACAGAAGTAGAAACATGAACCAATAAACTTTTCTTATTCATCCCATTAGTTTGATGTCTCAGCATGCACTGCCGCCACATACCAAACGTACACTAAACACTAAGGACCTTATTCATAGTCGTTTTTAGTCCAGACTAAGGAAAGATTATCCTCCGACCATAATTTTTAAAGTTCAGTGAGCCATATAATTGCTAGTCAGAGGATAATCTTATTTTAATACAGCCTAACTTTTAGTCCAGACTTAGGGTATGACTAATGACGTATTAGTCAAAAAGAAACATGGTGAACATAAAATATGATAGTTTCACTAATATTACATGCGACTGAAAGCTAGATAAAGGTTACAAAAATCAAAAACTTCATTTAAGGGTGATTCTATCAATCTGTATTAAAAAATATGCCGATCTAATGGATGAAACTTTACACAAATAATATTTCAAAGCAATACATTTGGTAAAATATTTTCATAAAGCAAATGTATTGGCAACTCAATGGTAGCATTGTGGGTAGATGTGCACAAGGCTGCAAATTAGAATCTTGTATGGGTAAAAAAATGTTAACCATTTTATAATGCACACTATCTACAGAGTAATCGGGCACCTATCCACAATGTTTGCTCGGTGGTTGTCAGCCCGTTAGAATCTCGTAGTGCCACCTCTTGCGGCTATAACAGCAGCCAGCCTGTCTGGCACGCTCTCTACGAGTGTTTTCAAGACATCCACAGGGATTCATCGCCATTCTCTTGCAACCATTTCATGAGTTGAGCAATGGACTTTGGCCGCGCCTGAAGAGCCCTCACCCGGCGATCCAATTCGTTCCAAAGATGTTCTATAGGGTTGAGGTCGGGGCTCTGGACGGGCCAGTTCAATCGGCAAACGTTGTCGGTGTACCACTGCATAGTAGCCCTTGAAACATGCCACATGGCATTGCCATACTGGAAGTAACACGGGTCCATTCCGTAGAAACGCCACAATGTTGGGAGCATTTCATTATCCAGAATGTTACAATAGGCCTCTGTGTTCATGCTACCACGGACAAACACCAGCGGTCCTACACTGAAGGCCGCGAAACACAAGTCAACTGACGTACTGAATTACCTATCTTCATTGGTGCCAAATTACTTTTTGGTAGATTGTTAATTTTTGTAATGTATTTAGCATTACAATACAAATTTATCATCATTATAAAAACAGCATTGGCATAAAAAAAATTAAACCAGTCCATATACCAGTGCATAGAGGTGTGTTATGAAAAATGAACTAGAGATAGGACATTCGACACTTTGATACCTCGATACTCCTCTATACTGGCACGTATCTAAAGTATCGCGTATCGCTACATGCACATCGATACATTTATTTGATGCGTAAAAAGTAATGTTATCAACATTTGTATGGCTTGGTTCACCATTTTCCCTACTGTCACAAAGCTACACTGCTTATATTTGTTCAGTAGTTTAATAGTTTCATAAAACCAGTGAAGTGCCGTATTTACTGAATGATTCTGCAAATTATTTTGTATTGGTGGCAGAGAAATGTGTATAATGATTGCAACAGAACAATTTGTATTCAGGAGTTGCAAATAGGAACTACAAACAGTAAGTCAGTGTGTATTGTAAATAACGTATTTCAAAACGGTCATTAGAATGTTTAAAATGTACATGGTCTAAAAAATCATTTCACCTCCGTTTTACAGTGTAGAAATAAAAAATTTACTGTATGGAAAATGAACTTTGCCTAAAATATTTACGTCCTAAATGTGTTTATTGTTCGAATCGGTACAAACTACATATTTATTGAGTTTTCTTTCTGTGATGTTAAAACTTGACAGGTTATAATAATTCGAGTGTTACTTCCATACGAGTAATTTTCCACTTGTCCATTAAAACAATATGTAATTGAAGATCATATGTCAGTAGCACGGAAAAGGGTCTTGAGGCACAAGGGCATAGGGAGCAAGATCGTAGGATTGGGGAGCCGTCATCTTGTTAGGTCACCTGACTACCACCTTGGATGTCATTGACCTTTCTCTCCTGACCCACGTGACCTTTGACCTTGACCCCAATGACCTTTGACCCCAAAAATCACTAATACATCCCTTTAAAAATTCCAAAAAAATCCTTTTAAAAAATTGAAAAAATAAAATAAAAAAATTTATTACTAAAAATTATTAAAAGGATCCACAGAAATGCCCATTTTTTCCAGAAATTCTGACAGGGATCAGCGACACAGAGTCAAACCTAGGTGACCAGGAGACAGGGATACCTTTGACCTTGAAAAAGCAAAATTCTAAAAAAATTTATAACGAAAAATTTAATTACAAATTATTTAAAAAAATTTAATATTTAAAAATTAAAAAAAATCGTTAAAAAATTTACTTTCATAAAATTTTATTTTAAAAAATTTATAATGAAGTCTTTAATCATGGCAGCCATTTCCCCCCTTTTTCCCTTAAGAAATTTCCCTTCAAAAAATTTATTTTAAAAATTAATTTAAAAACTTGCCTTTCCTGAGATTTCCCCCCACACCACCAATTAGTCACCTCTGTTCGAATCCAGCAGACGACTGACTCCCTCGTACACACTCCCCTCACCCATTCCGCCATATTGATTGTTTCGTTTGCCATTTGTTTACATGCTACTGGAAGCCACCTTATTTGTTTTTTCATTCCACATTTGTTTATATTTGTTTATATATTACTGGGAGTAGCAATCTTGGTTGGCGACCACCATCGTGGTACGCAATCTCCCATCCGCCATATTGGAAGCCAATGACCATTACCTTGGCCCCATGACTTTTAATGACCTTGAAAATAAAAAACTTGATAAAAAAATTCATAAAAGTCAGCAAGTATAATACATTAAGGACTACCACCACCATATTAGATGAAGACTAACTCAACCTTGACCCCATGACCATAATGACATTGAATATAAACTCAACAAATAATACATAAAAGTCGACAAGCATAATACATTACAGGTTACCACCACCATATTAGATACAGACTACCAAGACCTTGACCCCATGACCTTGAAGATAAAAAAACTCGAGAAATAATACATAAAAGTCAAAAAGCATAATACATTAGACTGCCACCACCATATTATAGTCCATTCACGCTTTCTTCGGCCTTTTAGAATAGAACCTTTGAAAAATCACCCTAGGCGTATTATGTCAACCTGTTTTTCCAATAACTTGTATTCCAAAAATATTGAACACTGTTATTAACATTAGAGTACTGTATTATTGAAAAATGAAACTTTACTTTAGTATCTTCAATAACTTGTAATATTTATTTCATATTAAATATGAATTAACAACAGCGAGAGCAGTGACATGTTGGCATTGGCCAGTAAGAAATAGTTCACAGTTACAATATTTTTGAACCACATTTTTATGTATAATATTTGTAAGTTAAACATTGCCAATTGATATATTTGTATTGTTAGATAGCACTGACGGAAAAACATTTCATTGCTGCAGTTAAATATCTCTGCGCAAATTCCCGTGTGTAGGCTGGTGTTTTTTTTTCCGTCTGGAATAAAGGTTCAATAAGCGAAGCAGAGCATGTAACTCTCTCTCGTTCTCTCTGACTCTCTCCTCTTTCGGGAAGATTGTACCACCTGTGTAGGAAAGGTATACATTTTGTTATTTCTAATTTCAGCACATTTGATACTAATTACAGCAACAATAATGATGTTTGAGATTATATTTACAACTGAAACAACATTTTATTGTTTAAATACCTATTATATGTTATTTAGATGCAACGACATATTTTAGATGCAATGGCGAGACACAGCTCGTTGCGCGACACTTACAAATCCAGCAGGTTGGCAGACGTGGTGTGGAAAGCGTTCCCAACATTACTGTACCCATGCATGTAAATATTAGCTGAATAAATGTTACAGTAGGCCTATGTGTTTGCATGTTCACCACTATCTTTTATGCTTGCCGATGCTACGTAGTACAATAAATAAGTGACACGGGTTGCATGCTTGAATTTACTGTGATGTTTCATTGGATTGGTTTTCCCTTCGTTTTAATTTTTATTCCAAACACATATTAATAACAACAGGTAAAATACTACTGTTGTTTCCGCCACAGTTGTAACAAACACCGCAGTGGCAAAATATTGTGTATTATGTGTAACGACCTATATTGTGTGTAAGAAATAGTCATAAAACTGACCTAAATATTGTTATAGGCCTAAATAGTGAACATTCGTAGGAAATAGTTTCTGCAATATGATATAATTCTTTGAAAAGCTGTAAACAGCAACCAATGCATTTGACAGTTATAAAAGCAGAAGTCACATGGCAGTGTTAATGTTTACGTGTAGCGGAAGGATACGTCATCAGTAACCAAAAGTAGAAATTTGGCAGGGCTTCAGAAAAGGCAGAAGTTATTGTGAATTAACTATAGATGCAGACTGCCTTGACCTTGACAGCACGACCTTGAATGACCTAAAAACAAAAACTAGAGAAAAAAATCAATGTAAAGAGGCAGAAGCTAGTCGAGACAATCCACCTTCCACTCAGCTGCTGTCAAACTAAACATCTTGGCTTACCTCCCTACTGCTTATCATATACAATTGTGCAAGCCTTATGGCGTCATATTGACTTTGAACAAATCGTACTGCACCATTAACACATTGTGCAGACACCGACCAGCCAATCACCAAGTTACCACATGATTGCAGCTAACCAATCACATGCGAACATTGAGACATCACACACAGGCAGGTAGGCAGGCTTTAGATGCTGGTTCCTTGATCACATTAGCATGCAGTTATATCTTGAACAGTTTCTTCCAGACAAGTTCTTCGCTCACCTATAAATCATGGTCACACTTAAAGTAGGCAACTGACTCCTGTTGTTGGACCGACCCCTCACGAGACTCACCCCATTGATCTCATCAGCCCCATCGACCCCAGACCCATAATGGTCCCTGATTGTGGTGCTAACTGCGGTGCTGATTGCGGTGCTAATTACGAGGCTGTGGTGCTGATTGCGGTGCTGCAGTGCTAATTGCAGTGTGTGTGCGTGTAGGTCTCAAGTAAAAAAAAATCCATGTATTTTAAAATAAAATAAAATATTCCTACCTCCAAAAGCAGAAATGCCAAAATTTTATTTAACAATCTCACTTTTAAAAAGTATATATCCAGGTCCCTCGGTGTATTTAATCGCTTCCTGAGTAAACTGTATGTACACTTTGCAATAAAAGTGCTCAGAACTACAGCAGGCTCCCACCATGCTTTGCCATTGGTCTATGCGCAACATGAACTTTGTAGTGAACAATGCCACACCATGACACGCCACCACCATGCTTCCCAATTGGTCGTAGTCACGTAAAAAGGACTCTTCGTATGGACCGCCCTCTCACGACGACTTGCATTTTTTTTTTTAAAACAGATAAAAATTGGATCTCGGATTCGTCACTGGTGACAACCAGTTATCGATGATGCAGGTTCACGGCTCCATGTTCGTCGAGGTCAAAGGCAGCCCTTCACATTGCGAAATTCATCTGCTCGGTGTGGCAGCGTTTTCGCTTCATGCCTCTTTGGCAGCGCTCTGCTTTGCCAGAGGTCCGGGCAGCTTGTAGGCTCTCAGCGCAGGGTGGGGGGGGGGGGGGAGCGACGTGCTTGCCAGGTTGAGTAACACTCAGGTGACGAAAATTTGTTTATAAGTTCCTGTTGCCTGGTAGAGTAGGCAACCGAGAATCCATATAGACAATTCTCTCTACATGTCTCTCACATATGTAGTGGAAGTAGAAACACTTAGCGATAAGTCGTAATCGTAGTTGATTAGTAGTAGGAGCGGCAGTCATCAGGTTACTAGTCGCCCAGGTATACTGCCCAGAGACAACCCGTCAAAGTGCAAGATAATTCTCACTGAACAAGACTTTGTGTGCTGCCACAAAGCTACCAGGCCAGTACTCTATACTGGACGCAATCCAGTACCTCGTAGGGACTAGAGCAAGCCTGCCGTTTTAATGGATTTTATCCATTTTAACGGATTTTTATCTCTCGGAAAATTTCTGTGAAATAAATCTAATGTATACCACTGAGTTGTACAAAATAATTTCTTGCAATCTTTTATACCTCGCCTACGTTGTATACTTGAGGCACCAGAACTAATGTTTAAATAGAGTGTAAAATCTATCTAAATGATTATTACGTGTAAAAAAACTATAATGTACAAAGATAGGTAAACAAGTCTCACCCAAAGTTCTTAAAGTGCAGTAAGACAATTTACTCAAATTCCATTTACTCAAATATATAACATTCTAAACTCTGAAATTTTCTCCACAGTGAATATCCATGTCGGTTATTAATACATAAATCATGCAAATATCATCTACAAAACATTCAATCGTATTTCACTTCAAAATAGCGATGCGTTGATAAACATAAAAAGTAAACAACCTCCTTTTTTTTAGGCCAAAGATATTGTATGCGCACAGAGCACTTTACTGCTGCTGCATAAATGAGACACTAACGCCCGCAGCAATATGTGTCAGTTTCACTGACGCCTTTGTTTGACAGATTTTGCAACGGAGGTGAATAATTACGTGAAATATTTTAGACATACACCATTGCTTTAATAGCATATATCCAAAATATTTTGCTTAATTATTGTCTGGTGCGGGTACACAATTATCTAGTTCTGTTCCTGGCAGTATCACATGCAAAGGCCAAGGTCATTAATGAAGAGAATCTTTGCCACACATTGTCATTTTTGCGCATGCAATCCGAATTTGACGACAGTGTTATGCATTTGGCATTGACATCACAATGGACAGGAAACAAAAATTATTGCAGATACAGTTGTTGTATAAACAAAAGTATAAGTATGGGTGGAGAAAACTATTACCATGGTTTGTATTCCAAACAAAAACAATTACATTAATTATGTAAATGTCCTTTATAATCACTTTTCTTCTGTAATTTGCTAATTTTTTTAATTCCAAGGAATTTTCAGGATTATGCCCAGTGATTCAAGGATTTTACAGGATTTTATATACAAGCACCAGGATTTCACAGGATTTTTATATACAAGAACCAGGATTTCAGCTTCAATGCTGGTGGCAGCCCTGAACCAGAGTCAAAACCCCGCCACCGGGTGCGCCTGAACTAGCACCAACCAAAAATACTTTAGACATAGTGATGTACCCTTCCCAGCCTCAAGGCATCGCTTTCAATACAATTAATTTTATTAACATGTACTTGCCATTGAAACAAATAATTGATGCGTACCCAATGTGAGTGAAGCAGCTATGCCTCACTTTGGGAGAATAGAAAACCAGTTTTGACTACTGGTATACAAGTATTAATTTTCTATGCTGGTTAGCGTCAAATTCAGTTGCCACATGATGCCGGAGAATAAACACCACAAAAACATTGGTTAGGCTATGGCTGAATTAGAATGTGTGGGTTATAGTCAATTTTAAGGTTTTATTTCGTGATGCCAGAATCACGAGGAACATGGAGGGAGAATAATGATTCACTGGCGCTCGGCCAATATACAAAACCAGTGGTGGCCGACGGAGGGGCACGAAGTCAAAGAGACACTGTCATGGCCCTGTGAATAGACTGGTTCTTATTCGATGGTGGCTGCCATAGACATCCCCAGGAGTGAAGTGCTCTTATTCCACTTGGTGCTAGAGGAAGACTTTTGACTGTAGGAGAGGAGACCACCGAACTACGGGTTCACGATCCCTAAGCGTGGTTATTCGCCTCATTGGAATGCCTCAACCACAGAGTGAGAGGTGCTGTCGATCTTAATAAAAGGCGGAGAAAGGGGTGATAGTGATGCTGAAGGGTGACGTATCTCGCAGCAGGCGGTGTGAACTCTGCCCCACTGTATAGTACTGCCAAGTGGAGAGGGGAGAATTGGTTTGCAATTCCGGTTACTTCCGGAGGCGTAAGCTGCCTTTCTCAACTTTCTCTGCACACCTCCCTTCTGGATGTACGGCATAGGTGATAGAACAACTACAACCTTGTGAAAGTCAAGCTGGTGGCGCAATTCCCTAATGTGTACTTCTAAATGATTGCTGTCATACAGGTGAGAAATATACCCTTAGTACTTTCCTCCAGCCCTGTAGAGAGCGGTGGAGAGAGTATTGGATTGGCTCAAGGTTCATGACAGGATACTTAGGTGTGATATCCACAGGGGGTCAGTTAGTCAAGCTGATTCCAGCTCCCTTCTGGCTCCATAAGGAGCGGTGGTGGAGTACGGAATAACCTGATTGGCTGATTCGCCTAGTGGAGGAGTTTCGATTGGTTGCAAGTCTACAGAACTCTACCCAGGTGTAAAGCTCGGGAGACTATTTAAAGCATGTGTTTATGGCTTTAAATAGCACAAAGTCTGCCGGTTTCACTCTGCAGAGCTGCGTTTACGTAGGAACAACACAGTGACACTCAAGAAATTAGTTCACAGGAACTAGCTTAGAAAACATGTTATATTCACATAGTATAACACGGTGGCCCTGTACAACCTCTTGTACTAACACAAACTGACACGGAAGTTCTGAACTATGTGAAGACGACCTGGGTTTCAAGCTGACAGGGGGACAAGGCAATAATTCCTACTAGGTAGTTATTACACTGTCCTAACTATCTACATCGTGTTCTCATGGAACCAAGGGGAGACTACCAGAAGGATAGTGTTAACAATTAGTCACCATCCTGTGGGCAGGGTAGTGCTAAGGGGACTGTTGCAACTGTTACCAATGGCATAGCTGCCAACTTTTCAAATCCTCAATCAGTAAAACATTTCGAAAATGTAAATTTTAACGTAAACTGGACACGTCATTTTTCCAAAAACCTAAAGTACTTTAAAGAAAATTTCTTCCACACAAACCTACTTTCTTATGTTAATGTAACATTTTAACCCTCAATCTATACTACCAAATAAAATAGACGTGTCTGTATGTGATTTCTGAATTTTTCAATTTTAATTATTTTTTCATATAGTATAATTGATAACTAAGCCATATGTAATATTAATATTTTTTGTGTCTATCTGTCTGTCCAAATGGATTTAACTCAAAACCACTTAACATATTGACATAAAATTTACACAGTATATAGATAATAACCCCAGGACCAACTTAGTCAAACGGTTCCGAAAAAAAGATTATCAGGGATGTACATAGGTACTGGATTAAGTTGTTCTTAGGATTACTTAAAAAAAAAAAAAAAAAGCACTGTTAAAAAAAATTTCCATCATTTCTCCTTTCTTTTTTATCTATGGGCTGTCCTCCTTTCCTTCCAAAAAGCCGTAGTGGCCCAGTGGCTAGAGTTATTCAAAGTGGGGCAGCAGTGATCCAGTGGATAGATATATATCAAGTGGGGCTGCATTGACCCAGTGGACAGATATATATCAAGTGGAGCAGCAGTAGCTCAGTGGCTAGAACAACCAATAAGGTGGCCGCAGAAGCTCAGTGGCTAGAGCACCCAGTAAGAGGGCAGCAGTAGCTCAGTGTCTAGAGAACCCACTAGTGGGGCTGAAGCTGGTCAGGGGCTAGAGCACTCAATAGTGGGGCAGCACCTGGTCAGGGGCTAGAGCGCACAATAAGGGGGCCGCAGTAGCTCAGTGGCTAGAGAACCCAATAAAAAAAGTGGCTAGATCAATTCAAAGTCATAAATATCATGTTAAAATAAAACATATGCGAAGCGATGGCAGGGTGTAATTTAATAACTCCATTAAACCTGAAAGAAGAAATATTAGTATTTTAAACATAAAAACTTTATTAAACTATGGTGGGCTTAATTTTAATAACTTTACAAAAATATTATGCGAATGAAGTCACATGAATCAGCTAGTTACAAAATAAATATGAAAAAGTTAAAAAATCTTATAGTCACAACTTCTTTAAACTTGCACAAAATACAGTTTTTACAATTATAGGTTAACTCTTGTGAGAATGGGCGTACGCCAACCTGAAGTTCAAGGGAAAATTTCTTTGCAAAAAAATTCAAAAATTGTTAAATTGTTTACTGAACTACATACTTTTGAATAATATGTTTTCTTTTAATTTGAGTGTATGACAAGTAATACTAGTATACCTAATAGAGAACAGTACATATTCTCAGTCCACGAGAACAGGCAGCCGAACAACGCAAGCCCTCAGTATTAGTTTCGCCAGGCTATGAACCTGCTACGTTTGAACCAGCGACCAGAATCACCGAGGGTTACCATCTAGTCTCACAGGCCTACCTCAGTGGCCAGTACATAGAACTAGAACTCATCACCTTCCAGATGCTGCGGGCACCACAAGAACCAGGAACAGTAGCTACCGAAACCTGCACCACCAAGCCGACCAACATACCCATATCAGGGGAAGTCTCTAGTGTGCCACCAGTTGCGTCTCAGCCAGCATAGCTGTAACTGCCAATCATACGTCGCCCAGGTTTATCCGAAAGAGTGGTCCCACCGAGGTGGAAAGTAGTGCCCGCACAGCCAGACTTTGTTCCTTGCCGACAGCCAACCTGCCCATTATTTTACACTGGCTGAGCTCCCATCCCACGCAGGAATTGGGAATAACAGCCATCAGGGTGCTTCTAGCCTGGTATTCACCAAAATCAATTTTGCCACGTGATGACACAACTGCCGAAGTCAGTCAAGCATAAACTTAAAACAACCAAACTTGAAGCAACAGTTCAAACTTTAATCCCAATTAATACTGTTATAGTCAATTTCATGTAAGTGGGGTAGATTTTGACAGTTCTAGAAAAGTAGCGCGGCCACAATGTATCCTTCCACCACAGTTGTTTTGGCACTGTTTGTAAACAAATGTTTCAAGTCCAATTCATACTTCCATTTTCCTCTTTCCTCGTGTTTCCTGTCAAGACAGGCACTGGAGGACTGGCGTTAGCTAACTTCCGTTCAGTAATTAATGTAGGATATTATAGCTAGTTTGACTATCCAACTTGTTGTATTTTTGTAATTGCCAAGTTAACTTCGTTGGGGTTCCATTTATTTTATTTTGCGGGAAAAAAGGAAACAGTGATGTGTTGAGGGCTTTTGTTTAATGTCTTTCATGAGACGGCATTGTTTTAATGTTTTTACAAGTGTGTGCCACTTTGAATTCTATATTGTTTTGATGGAGCAGTGGAAAATTCTTCTCATATGGAAATAAAATTTAAATTATTGTTGCTTCGAAAGTTTAAACTTCGATGAAAAAATAAAATGTGATATTGTAACAGGTTACTGTCCTGTTCTCTCGTCGTCTCAGTAAACACCAACAGACTAGCTCAGCGTAAGTTGAAGACTTCGACTACATAATAATGAAAGTTTGTTGATACCAGGATTGCCAATAAATAAAAGAAGAAGTTAAATGTTTACTGGAGGTTTATTGTAGTCTCCGCAAAACAATTGATACTCGCAGCTGATAAACACAAAAAGACAGAATTGCAGCCTTTACAAAACAAAACTTCTCACTTCGAGAGTTACGAAGATGTGAGAGAATCGTTACTGTTCTCTCACGGCGCCCTATTGACTCCTCACACCGGTGGAAAATAAATTTAACAGATACTTGAAATGTCCAAAATACAAAAGGAGGTTAAAGTCGCGGGCGCTAGTCGGTGCAAGTCACATGATCACACGCTGCAGGCTGTCCGACTGAGAGCTGACAAACGATTGTTCTGCGACGAACTGTTGTGATGTGATGTGCTCATCGACTGTTGTGATATCCGAGAAAGGTAGAAAGGTCGCACTTCCTTATATATTGGTGGAAAGTTTCCTCATTGAAAACATAATGTTTTCAAGCAGTCGGTCACATCAGCCAAAGGTGACCTCTGTTATTTTCCTCGTTTTACCAGTTTCACCATGTTGTGCTTTGCGGTGGCGATGCTTTTAGTTTACTAACCCAGTCGACGTCTGTTGTTGACGTCTTTACTACTGATGAAATGAGGAAAGAAAATAACTTATTTGGAAACACGAAAATATATGAAACACAAACAAGTTCTCATTACCACGACCTTTCAAATATTACATGAATTACTATCCTAGACTGAAATATAGACAATTGAAATACTTCCCGAATATATATATATATATATCTCTGCAATACTACAATACATATGTCACTGTTTGTATTCGTACAGATACAGCAATATACACACACACACTTTGACCGAAGTTAACCTTACACTTGTTGAATTTACGATACAGATAAATAAAAAAAACATCATTATCGCACTACAAAAGTGTTGAAAGTGAAGTTTTTTCAAGCCCCGTGCATTTCAATAATTATAGTAACGGTTTACAATTACATTATTTACATAACACGCAAACGTACTGATCATAAAATTAGCAATCTCTTCAAAAATGTTTTTTTCTATGGTACTCCTTGCAAGTTTACTTCACAAAAATCATGTCTGTTCGTCACTAGCATTAAATAATTTTTTTTTGCAGAATCACTTTGTAAAATCAACACTGCCCACGTTTCCTAAAGCCAATAAACTTACACTTAGTTACATAAAGTATATTTGTGTCGCTTCATTACAGACGGCAGTTAAGGAAAATGGCGGAACAAGCAGTTTAATGAAGCGGTAAATACATAATATTAATATTATATTTCACTCAAGAGAATGTACTACAATGGTACCTACAAGCAACTATGCTTATAGAAAACCAATAAAAAAATTATTAACTACCGATAAAAATTTTTCGACAACACCAACAAGCTACTCGAATAAACACAATGAGAAAAAAGTACACGCACAATGGCATTCACTGGGCTGCTGGAAACTGGAAACATGGCTAGCCATTGGCTGGAAACATTTACTGCACATACATTTCAACTTGCTCTGTCATAATTCCTAAACATGTTTTTAAAGTCCATTCACCAAAAGGTAAAAAAATTTAATACTGCTTTAAAATAATAATTCAATCATAAATGTGGCAGGTATAATTCACGTGGTTGAAAACATCTTTTCTAGCGCCATGTGTAATGCTGATATTGCACCTGCAAACACAGCAAAATGTCAACTTCACGGCTTTGTTAAACTTAATTATACACGGAAATTCTTCGGTGTACTCTTTCCTAAAAATCAGAAAAAAGGTTATCTTACGTTTTCCACTAATTTTGCCAATTCCTACGCAACATGACGTAAAAATACTTAACTACAACATGAACATAGTCGACGAGTAAACACATGCACACTGTGTGATGCAAAGATGGAGAGATGGCATTCATGAACACTTCACAAAAATAGACTTCAGCGCTGTCTATAACTTCACTCAGCCAATAACATGCCGCAATTAGCTACCAAATTCTTTGTTACAGTGATGCATCTCTATCACACTATCATTGGCGATCATATGAAAAATACGTGAACAAACAAAACAAAAATGTTATGAACAAAAAAAAAAACAGTAAAACTTTAGCCTTTTTCCATAAACCCGTAAACACACTATAAATTCCGCACATTTTACAGGCCAACCATAAAAGTTGGCAGGTATGCAATAGGATTGATACCAAGGGGTGGTAACGAAGGAGCAGCCGATGTCTTCAGGAGCTGTTGATGGTCCAGTCTTTCAGAAGCAGGAGGGTCTGCGACTGCAGAAGTGGCTTATGGAAGGGTTGTCTTCAACTGGTAGCTGATTCCGGCCCTTAGGAGAGCAGCGGAATCTGCGGGCATACCAGAGAGCGCGAACAGCCAGTGGCTTCCTCCGGCCCAATCATCGCTGTGCAGGAGCATAGACTACCCTCAGCGTGTCTCGCAGGGCTATTTACACTGATTTCTTCCTGGACTGGAATAGGTGAGGGGTGAGAAAAGAGTTGCTGATGTGACGGACTTCATCCCTTATCTCGTCCACAGGTTACATTCAGGATGTGCGCTGCCATCCCTCGGCGTGCCATAGAACTACGTGACCTTGGTTGGAGGGTGCGGTGTCTCGGTCTGGCGGTACATTCTCACTTCGGGGAGTATTGACAGGAAGTCTGGCTCGAAGAATCAGGTGAACAGTACAAACTGGACTGACGAGTCTATAATAGCTTCCAACCTTGCACAGTAGTATCCTGCAGTCATGTGTTCAGCCTCTTCTAGAACTGTTGATTTATGACTTGCCTAAACGGGTGAACATTGCATCCAGGTGAGGCAGAGTTGAGTGCTTGTTAAAGAGGTGCGCCATGCATCATATACATAATAAAAATTTTTGAATGAAAAAGTGATATTCGAACCTGCAGTTCACATTTACAATGCATGAACCTTACCCACTACTCTACACAGTCATACACTATTTTGACTAACAAATTATGATATTACATAACATTAAATCATAAATTAAATATTGAATAAGTTTCAACAAATGGAAAATTTGGTCATTATGTAAAGGAACAATATCCGTTTAAATTGATTGAAGGTAATTTTAATATGTGTGCTGTCTCAAATATGATATTCCTTTCATAGAAAAGGTTTTACTTGAAACGAGAATCTGCAATGCGCATTGCGGAGTAAACCTGACAACAGTGTATTTCGATGATCCATCAACTAAAGTTAGTCCCACTCTAGTCAGGGTTTATGAATACGATATAGTTAGTCCACTAGTCCTGACTAACCTCAGACCAACTCCGAGGAAGACCATCTCTGGATCATCCGTGGACGAAGATCTGACTATGAATAAGATCCTAAGAGGTTAATATTATAAGTACAACAAATTAAACAAAATACCAATTTACAAATCCTATTTACTGTGTACAAGTCTATTCAACACTTTAGATTCAATGCTCAAATACAGATGGCACAACCCCTGACAAGACAAAATGATGCTGTAATGAACAAAACAACGTAAGATGTGAAAACCTACAACTAAAGTCCCAATTAATGCAAACTATAATTTTTTCAATTTTAAATGTGACTAGACAGTCCTCACCGCCTGCTTAGCAGCATTCCAACTGCCGCTGGGCGATGGCACAATTGCAGCCTCCACAAGCTCCACCTCCGGATCTCGTCGGTGCCCATCCATCTCGTCCAGGTTGTTGGCCTGTTGCACATAGTACATCTCACCACCACCACTTCCACACGCTCCGGTTACAATGTAAGAATATTCTACAACTAAAGATTGATATTCTAGCACACAAACATGCAGCACAATACAAAATACTATTCTCTTTATTATGATTACAGCTTCAGGGTTCTGCCTGTGTTAGCATATGTGTCAGGGCTTACAGTTAATTGAAATGTTATTTTTTCTTAGTTTTACTGTTGGATTAACTTTGTGTGCATGTGGTTATTTTCCACTGCCACAAACTTTCTTTTTTGTTTATTGAGTGTGCCACCATATTGCACAATGGCGAACTCTGGTGTTTGAAGTGAAACTCAGTGTAGTTTTGCATTAAATTCGGCCAGACGTCATGCGGCCAAACTCAGTGAAAAATGGTTAACATTGTGGTCCTCCGGGCTGGATAAATGATTTAGGTAATAAATACAGTCTGCAGTCATGCATTTATAATTTGTTAATGCAGATACCTTCATTTATTTGCAAGTATTCGTGACGGTAAATGTACTTGCAGACCGGGCCAGGTTATGACGTCTTTGTGCCGTGGCCACATTCGTTGTATATTGTATCGGTTATATTCCTTCGTTCTGTGTGTCGTGATCACGTAAAACACGTTCAATAGTGGCCAAAAAACAAGTTCAAATTTGGTTGGGCCTAGTAAAGTGCAGAATAAACAGACTTCTTACACTCACTGAGCAAGGTGAAGTGGATTCAAGTCATGCAAGTTTATTCCACTCACTGCAGAGACTTGCAACAACTGAAAAGAGAATTTGAAGAGAATATTCTGCTAGCGGCAGGTTTCAGTTTGCAGAATCAGACTCCAGAGAGTGGGAACTGAAAGAATTTGATGTAGCATATTACAGAATATAGGAAGTATTTTCTAAGCTCTCTGTCACTCAAACAGAGCGACGTAATGGGTCCAACCATAAAAAATCTTCCAATTTAAAGATTCCAAAATTACAGCTCCCAACATTTCAGGGCATAGTCAACGAGTGGACGAGTTTCTATGACATGTTTACATCACTCGTTCACAATAATAGCTTACTGTCCGCAGTTGAGAAACACCAGTTTCTGCTCACGTCATTAGCAGGAGAACCCTTCAATTTAATACAATCACTTCATCTTTCTGCTGAGAATTATGAAATGGCTTGGGAAACACTAATCGAGCGATACCCAGAGGTGCGAACCATTGCCACCATGCACTGGGATACCATTATGGAGCTTCCAAAACTCAATGTCAGTGCACCTGAAAAACTACGTAACATGGTGGATGTGATCAAGTAGAATCTGGATGCTATTAGGGTTCTCAAATTAACAGTAATGAGTAGAGCTTTGTTTTTTTAGATACTGTATTACCAAAATTGCATCAGGACAAACGTAACCAATTCCAGCTGGCTCATAAGAATGTCACCATACCTACCTGTACCTCACGAAAGAAATGCATGCATTGCCAAAGAAGCCATCATACTCTCCTCCATAGTCCTGCACTTATAGCTGGTCCAGAAGATGAAACCACCCCTCCAGTGTTGCCAACCATGACAGAGGAGCAAGTTGAAGTCCCACTCACCGTGGTGTCAACGACCTATCGCAGTGACTGTGCAAGTATTGTTGTGTTAGGAACAGTCTCGGTTCACATTAAGGATGCTAATGGTGCTTTAGTTCAAGTTCGTGCTCTTTTAGATGCAGGGATGCAATCGTCATTCATTTCAGAAAGGCGTGTCCAAAGGGTGGGATTGCGTCGATGCAGTGCTCAGGTTCCGGTAGTTGGGTTTGTCCACTCAGTTCTGAATGCCAACAGGGATAAGGTGACACTCACCTTAATGCCTTTGAAGAGGACTGAACCCAGTGTTATAACAGAAGCAATAATTTTGAAGGACACATCATCAGAGTTGCCTGCTGTACAGTTGCCCTATGAGGTGCGGCAAGAATATGAGGGTTTGGAACTGTCCGACCCTACTTTTGACTAGAGTTGTTCCGATACCATGTTTTCCGATACCAATGCCCTTCACACTGAATTTTAGAAAAAAAATATTTCAGTTAATAATACATTAAAAATAATTTCTCCTCCGCTCGTTTAAATAAAGAAAATAACGTCTTAAAATACAGTATATAATTGATTGTAATCCGACAAAAAATGCAAGATGACGTAAAACTTCCAAACTTTCTGAAAATGTAAATAAATGAAATAAAATGACACCAAATGCATATAAAATGTTTAATGTCCCACGTGCACTATCAGCTAAGAGCACATGGAGAAGTTATCGATTGAGCAGTGTAACGTCTGTAGGCCGCTATCTGTGGCGAAACCTTGCATGCATGGCAAATGTCTGTCTTTAAAAGTTATTAAAAACATTTTACTGCAAAGAAAATTTGTAATTTTGAGACATAAATGATGCAATTATAATTGATTTCTTCACTGTCTTTAATAACTAATCATTCAAAACCATGTCCTCTGATTTTCCCTGTCATTGTGTCATGCTGCACTCGACTCAGTGTTTACCTACCTATTAGATGGCAGAAAGTGTCGAATATGCACTTACATATTATCAGTGTATTCAAAGACGCGTGTCTATTAAAATTAATTAATATAAATCCCAGATTTCCCCGCAAGAAGTTAATGAAAATGAACACTTATAATACAAGTCGCTCTATGTTCAAACAATTTTTTGCTGACAAGTGGTAGAGTATATGCTTTGGGCATATATTTTTATTTGTGAAGATGCTGCCCTTTGAGTTAAATAAATATTAAGTTTTAAAGCATGTTAATTTTACGCCAGATACAATGAAACACCAACCTTATGAGAAAAAAACGACCTTTAAACACAAAAGAAAACATAATTTCAAATAATAATTCCTCGTTAAAATATTATGCATAACAGTTTTAGGTGAAACCATTTGCTTTGAAATACAAGTGATGTTAGGGGCAACTATTTTGAGCGGCGCATAATCTTGATACAATTACGTTTGCCAGACGCACTTTATTTGCTCTGCTGCCAGCAAGTGGCGTGTGGAAGGCAACCCAAGCAGGCATGGCTGAGAGAGAGAGGAAGTGTTTTATCTTTTGTTCAACAACAACTTCCCCCCTCGGCACCGTGTATGGCATGTAAGGGGAGGAAGGAAGGTGCACGACTGAGAGACGGAAAGAAAGGTTTGAGAGAGATGAAGTAGAAAGCCAGCCTCACACCACGCCACACATTGCCAGTGTCGACAGACGTGTTGAGAAGACAAGACATTTAGACAGCGTGCAGCAGAGCAGTTATAAATGGCGGCACGCGTGACGTATTTCACATCCAGTTACTAGCGGTTTGCATAAAAAAACCAGCTTAAAAACTATAGTTGTGGGTAATCTTGGGCAACAGGACCTGAAATATACTTAGATCAGCGCAACATGCGATAAACGATAAAAGGTTATGTTAACATTATTTAAATATGAATTTCGGGACGACACAAAATTGTTGGTGGATGCTATTTATTTGTTCTTTTTTTATTTTATTTTTTTTACGTGCAGCACATATACACCGAAATACAGTTTTTTTTTGTCAAAAGAAAGTACCGTATTTACTCGTGTATAATGCGCTCCATGATTTTTGCAACAAGTACCATGGAAAAATTTTTTAAAAATAAAATTGCACCAAAAATTTGTAGCGCCCTGTTAGTAAGTATGGAACAAATTATTATTTTTTACATCAATGTGTGGTGATTGTGATATGTTTGGAAAATACTTTAATTAAATAGCTTGGGTGCAAACAACAAAAATAAAAAGATTCCCAGAACCTTTCGCTCCTACTATTCTACACTTCCGGCTTCGTTTTTCTTTTTTCTCCTTTCTCTTTTTAGCAGCGACAGGCTTTCTTTTTTTTTGCTAGAATGTCACACTACCCTTCTCTAAAAAAAAGTGTCGCCTTGTCCCTTCCCCCCCCCCCAACCCCCATAGTTTGCTAGCCTCTGCCATGAAAATAAAGAGGGTTTGGCCGCATTATCGACCGGCAACATCTTGATGTTACGAACCGGGCAGGAAGGCGGGCGGGGGGGCGTAAACACGTGGCAGCTTTAGTTTTCAGCGTGACAGGATGACATTAGAGGTTGGGGGGGGGGGGGGGCGAGCGGGGTTGCAACCTACACTTAACTGAAGGGTCACTGACAGAGAAAGAGAGAGAAGGAAGAGAAATGATGTAAGAGCGAGAGATGAAACAACAGACGGTTCTGCCACTTCCCTCAACATTCCCAGACAATTTTTGGCTACCACTCCCAGAAATTTTCCCTTTATTTTGGGGAAAAAAAAAAGTATGCACTATACATGAGTAAATATGGTAATAACCTAACTTCATTGTCTACAACCGATACTAAAGTATCGGCCAGATCGATACAATACTGATACTTTGTATCTGTATCAGAACAACTCTACTTTTGACATTCTTGAGCCAATTTACATTCTGTTGGGAGCACATATTTACCCATACTTAGATCACGGTGGGCAGCATCAAGCCCTACAGAGATTTCCTACTGCTCCGCATACTGTTTTGGCTGGGTTCTTATGGGAAGGATTGACCATGGAGCAGTTGCTGCCACCAATAGTGTTATCTTTCACCATGGCACAGACGAGTTTCACAGACAGCCTACAAAAGTTTTGGGAGTGTGAGGAATTGCCTGCAGAAAAGCATGTTAATCCAGCGGATGAACGTGAATACCACTTTGTTCAGACTCAAGAGCCGTACTCCTGAAGGACGATATGTGACTCCCCTTCAAGCATCCTCATGATCTTCAGGTAGTAACAAGGCTACACCGTTTAGAATGTCGTCTCAGAAGCAAGCCAGAAATAAAAAGTGATTATAATGCATTCCTGAAGGAATACGAGGCATTGGGTCACATGCACTACTTGGAGACAGTTCCTTAGTCACAGACAGTCTATTACGTTCCTCATCATTATGCCATTAAGGAAAGAAGCTCAACAACAAAGTTATGGGATGTATTTGATGTCTCTGCTCCTACTACATCTGGTAACACACTCAATAATGTGTGCTAATAGCCAGGCCAAAACTACAAAGGGATCTAGTTGAAATCATAACTAATTTCTGTCTCCATCCAGTAGTATTTACCACAGATACCTGTAAGATTTACCGCCAGGTATTTGGACACTCAGAAGACAAGCCATATCATGTAATTCAGTGGCGAGAGAATCCACAACTACCAATCCAGACATTCAAACTCAATACAGTGATGTAACGTGTCTCTTCTATCCCTTTTTTAGCCATGAGAGCTCTACAGCGGCTTGCCATAGATGAACAGGTCAAATACCCTAATGCGTCTTCATAGATGACATCAACTGGTGCATCCTCAGTTTCAGAAGCCCTTACCTTGCAGAGAGAACTAATTGACCTACTTAAGCAGGGATGTTTTGAGTTAAGGAAATGGGCAAACAACTGTAGGTCCGCAATGGAGTCTGTACCAGAGTGTCACAGAGTGTGTCCAGTTAATGCTCAGGAAGATAAGGAAGTAATCAAGGTGCTACACCTTAAGTGGAAAGCAATCATTGATGCATTCTCAATTCCAGTTCTCAGCCAGATCTGGATTCCCCGCCTTGTATCGCCTGCAAACAAAGTAGCCTATCAAATTCATGGATTCAGTGATGCCTCAAATCATGGCTATGCAGGGGTCAAATATCTGAGAAGCTCAGGCTGCAGTGAGACAAGGGTACATCTTTTACTTGGAAAGTCTCTAGTAGCACCACTGAAAACTGTCACTCTTCCTCATTTACGTTGCTCAGAGCACATCTCCTTTTGAAATTGATTACGACAGCAGAAGGTATTCCGTCAAAGTACTGACGTGTGACTTATTTTTAAAAATGGTGATTAGACGACTTCAGCTCCATCCTATGCTTAGTTTTGCTTGTGAGTTTTAAAGTTAGCATTACAGTTTGTCCCGAATTGAGATTAAATTTTTATCTACAGTGTAGATTGTATTATTCATTGGCCCACCGAAGCACTGCATTTTACCCACCATTAGATAGCACTACCAGCAGGAATTTTGTTTGGCTTTGTTTCACATCCTCCAGCCAGCCGGTGATGTCACATTAGTAAGTCATGCATTCGCTATCGCCACTCAGCGAATAACCCTCACCCTCACGATGCCGGCCAATAAGCATCGGACAGCGGCCCGAAGGAGTATAAAAGGAGGTACAGTTTTTGACTCATGGCCATTCTTCAGTCGTCCACAGTGCTAGCCTCCAGGACATTGACCAGCCTGCGACACCAGTCTTCAGTCATCTAGCACTCGTTGCTCGAACACTGACCAGCCTGCACCTTTCTACGTTTCAGTCTTCCAGCACTTGCTGCTCAGAACTGTTCACTAGTTAAGCCCCTTTACATGTAGTCTGACCACTCGACCTCAGCGTTAGTCAAGTCTCTCTCTTTGCGACGAACCCTGCTAACCTACCTCTGTATTCTGCACAGATGTGTCAGATAAAGGGAATCCTGCCCTTACAGTCCTTCTTAAAACTAATCCCGTGCTATCCCAACTTAGTTGTCCAAGCATCATGTCTGTATATGAGAGTTACGTCGAGACATGCGGGAACACAGGCAACAATGAAGAGGGAAATTGCATAGTTGTTCACACAGCGCTATGCACCCCTTACTCCAGCTAGTTTTCTACCGGTTGCCTCTACCAGATTTCCAGTTCTTAAGCTTCCCGGCAATAGCTTGTGCCGATGCAGGAGTTAGAGTACGTCATCATGTGTATTTCCCATCAAATGGAAATACACGGGCGCCAGCTCAATCTTGAGTACAGGATTCCTGTAGACTTAGCACCTTGCTCCTAGTTGACTCCTCACGGGAAGGAAACGCAGGTGATCCGAAGGTTACACTTACGAGCCAAACACTCAGTTTTACCCACAAGCATCTAGAACGCCCATCCTTTCTGTTTACAGCGTAGATAGAACAGAGGTGCCAACACAGGTACACTGACCCTGCACCAGTTTGTCGACTTGGTGTTCGTCAGTCTTTCTACTTCACATCAGTGCCAGGAAAGGCGGCATCCCATGAGTTGGGAAGATTTGGTCAGGGCAACACCCACATGTAAGACTCGAGACTGTGCTGCCTGACTTTCAGTGGGTACTGCGCATCCACTCCAGTTACTGGAATAGGGTGTCCACACAATCTACGGCCCTCATGTAGTCCAACACCTAATCTGGTATACAAGGAGCCTGACTTCCTTCTCTCGAACGGGGAGGGTATTTGTGCATCCTGATAACCTACTCTAGAAGGCGGGGTCTGAAGGAGAGAGTGGAGTTGTCCTTACTTGCCTCTGGTCGTCTACACAAGCTATACCCTGCTCTCATCACCTATATAGCTAAACTCAACCATAGTGAGCAGACCCAAGCCTTGAGGCACCTCCAGGATCACAGCATGGTGTGATCCAAAAGTTACTTTAGCATGGATCAGGACGACTAAGCACACACTGAAGATCTTTGTGGCAAACAGGGTAGCACACATTTAGGAAAGTAAAGTCGCAATTCACCGGTGATATATTCAATCACAAGACAATCCTGCTGACTGTGTTTCCAGGGGCTCGACACCTAGTGATCTTGTTGGGCATGTGCAATGGTGGCAAGTACCGGAATGGTTGACATCATATGAGAGTTGCTGGCCGAATGAGGACCCTGCACCACACCAACAAGAACGTGAAGTGGAGATGAAGGTTACGAGTGTCATTTCATTTGTATATCAATTTCAAGGCCTCAGTATTCAGGATTGTATTGAGAAGTTCTCCTCCTGGTCCAAGGTTCAGAGAGTCGTGGCCTATGTAGTTAGATTTATTACGAACCTAAAGATGTCGGCTGATATACGACATGTCGGACCACTAAGCAAAGTAAAGTTGGAGCATTCAAGAGGGCTCTGTTTGAAGCAAGTTCAGCAAAACTCATTTAAGGATGACAGAGAACTCATTAGCCAAGGGAAGGTGTAGGTATAGGCTGTTCACGGTAAAGTGAGTACTTTTGAGGCCCTAGTTACTTTTTTCTTATTGGCCATTTTATAAATTTCCACCACTTTTTAAAATAAATATTGCTATGCAAGTAATAACACAGTGTGTATATTTAATCGCACTCGGAAATTAACGTAAAAGGCTACAATAAAATATATTCTTTGACCATTATTGTAAATGAGAGGGCTTCAAAAAGTGCTCACTTTACCGTGTATATCCAGTCTTAGAAGACTATGCCCACTCTTTGATTCAGAGAGAATTGTGTGTATGTGGGAGGATGCTTACAGAAGTTCAATGTCAGTTTCAGCACAAAACGAGTGCTGCAGCCTAAGAACAGTCATGTTAAGAACCTGGTGATTGACTTCTACCATACCTCAGCCCTACACACTGGCACCAATGCTGTGAAGGCAAGAGTGTTCAATTGCATACAATATTTTCAATTCAGTGCTATTCCAACAAAGCCTGTTATGGGGAATCTTCCCACCAGGAAAGTACGGTCAGCCACACCTTTCCTTGCTGTCTGTATTGATTTTGGAGGTCCATTTGCAATCAACTCAAGGCATCTAACCTTCGCAATGTTTAAGTGACAAAGGTATATTTGTGTTTGTCTGTCTAAGTGTGCTGTGGGCACTACTGTCACATTTAAAAACTTTCTTGTCTTCATGTGAGAGACTTCCTGGCTTCATGTGAATTGACCATCTCCATGCCGACTTTGTGTCCCCTTTCAGTTTCCTTGGCTACCCTCTCCTTCCTCCCCCTCCTCTGCTTGCATCATAAGGGGTTTGTGGAATTATATAACGCCATGCATGCCTAGTTTTGCCCTTCTGATTCAGTTCATCATTTAGTCTGGTTTAACTTCTTGGCCATCAGCCTATAGCCTCCACTGCCTCGACGATGTATGCATTGGGTTTATTTTACCAGCATGTGTGCTGGGTCTGAGCTACACCCAATGCATTTCTATCTGTGTTATAGAGCCTATGCGCCATGATTGCAACCACAGTTAAAGGTAAGTCGTGGTGTGATGCAAGTGTTAGCTGACAGTTGGATATCAATGGCTTATTGGCCATAAATGTTAGGGTGATTCAGTGGCTAGTTAGTCTAAATTATGTTTCGGTGGCAGCAGTTGTAAAAAATTTGGTTTGGAATTAAACCTAACTGTGCCCTGTTCCCCTTGTTGGAAATGCTGGTTAGATGTGTTCTTGTTTCAAACAGATCTGCACGACGCCACGACTTGCTTGATTCAATTTCTTCCCTTTCTTATAATGTACAAAAGTAATATTCACAATAGCATTTTGGTCTCACATGGTCATGAATGACATTAAGGTTTGTGAGTTTGCAGTTTTTCGTAACGCAGCAGTGTCAAGTTCTTAGTGGTTGCTGGTTCAGAAGAGTTTTCTTAACGCCACGTTTATTGTACATTTTAATTGGCAAGGTTTAATCAGCCTTTGGGAATATTTCTTGTGTCTTTTACAATTGCGTGTAAATTAAGAAAACTGTGTGGCGTATACAAAGTTGGTGAAAACCAAGTGCAACTTTATGTATTGCGTTTATTATAACCAATTTTTTAAGACTGCCTTTTAATCAATATAAAGAATTCATAGTACACGATACATGTGGTATATTGATTGAAATAATCACTGTAAGCTTCTCATGTTGAGAATATTTTATATATTAGGGCTTTCTGCGTATATATTAGCGCTTTCTGCATCAAAGGTAAAATGGTTCGACATCTGGATACGTAACAGATACAGTGTACGGTGTTCTGAATTATTGCCAGGTTGTAAATACTTTGGTCAATCAAACTGCATCGCCTCTGGCACGGTGTGCTAAAAAAAATATATTCAAACTGATTAATGTGAAACCATTCAAATGGGGATTTATATATGCATATTTACAGCCTGCTATTAAATGTTTGCAGTTTTTTTCTTATATTTTTTATGCAATACACTTTGGTAATCAAAGGTGTTAACCACTTGTAAACAATTCTAGTCATGAATAGTTTTTGGTTAATGACCTGTGATATAGGGTTTATTCTGAGTAAATAAGTATTCAGATTATCTAGTCAATAATATTACGACCCTGAGTTTAGTGGTTAGAATATTTTATGTAATTTATATGTGTATTTTATAAACTTGCAGCCCCAATCTAAGTGTGAAGGTGCATGTATATTACAGCACCCTTATGTGTTAAACCGAAAATATTTTAAGTAATTCTGATATGAGAATAAAAGCAATGATTTCATTTAAACATAAATTCCTGATAGCTGGCTTGCTTATTAACGAGTGTGTATTGATGTATGAGGGAAATAATTAAAGATATTAGAGTACTTTCCTAGCCCTTAAATGGTATTAAAATGTGTGTACCACATGGAAATGCAATTAAAATCAGCTCTAAATACAGTACAAAGTTTTGAATATTCCGAGCTGAATTTTATCAAGGTATCTTGATTATGATAATTGTGAACTGCTGTAAAACCACAACTCCCTTTTAATTTGTTATCTATCGGAGACCATATGTATCATGTGTGAACCAAGAGTTTGTTAAAATAAAATATTTATTGACACAGTATGTATATTCTTGTACTATAAATGGTACATGAATAATAAAGCAGTTCACCTAAAACTTGTGACTACTCTCAGTAAAAATGCCTTTCTCAATGCTTTCTATAGGTTCAAGTCCAGACGAGGATTGTGCAAGGACATCTATACAGACTGTGGCACCAACTTTGTGGGTGTAAGTCACTGAGTTGCATAAATACATAGACACGAAATTGCAGACAGCTTGGCTGAAAAAGGAACACAGTGGCATTTCAACCCTCCATCTGCACCACGTTTTGGGGGATTATGGAAAGCTGATATAAAGTCAACAAAGTATCACCTGAAATGAATTGTTGGCCAGCGGGTCCTCACATTTGAAGAGCTGACTACTATCTGTACTCAAATTGAAGCAGTGCTGAACTCACGACCCCTGTGCGCACTTTCCACAGACCTGAATGATCTAGAAGCCCTTACCCTTGCACACTTTCTTATTGGTTCATCAATGACTGCTCCTCCATGTGACAATTTTACAGACAGCTAGTGCAGCACAGCACTTCTGGCAACAGAGGTGCAAGGAGTATCTGCACACCCTGCAGCCACGTGGAAGGTAGGCCCTGAGTCGTGGTAAGCTCAAGGTGGACGACCTGGTGCTACTGAAGGAGGATAACCTTCGTCCGCTCAAGTGGCAACTGGGACGGGTCAGCATGCTGCACTCTGGCAGCGATGGTGTGCCTAGGGTAGCGACTATCAACCTGCACCAGGGACAGGTTACAAGACCTGTGGTCAAGCTGTATCGCCTTACAAATTGACTGAAATTTGTGCGCATTGATTGACTTAGTAGTGTGGAAAATTGAAAATTTTTGTGGGTGGTATGTTAGGTTGTGTGTCAGGGCACAGTTATTTGCAAACAGTTCTCTTTTTCTTAGTTTTTTGTTGGATTAACTTTGTGTGCTTGTGGTTATTTTCACTGCCCCCAACGAACTGGCTTTTTATTTGTTTACTGTGTGCACTGCCAAATTGCCCAATGGTGAACTCTGGTGTTTGAAATGAAACTCAGTGTTGTTTTGCATTCCGTTCGGCCGGACGTCATGCGGCCAAACTCAGTCAAAAATGGTTAACAGCCTGCCTGCAGTCATCTTGCTTATTCAAGGTCTCAAAACTTGTGAACTGTACAGTTGACTTCCTCACTCACCACTTGCTTGGCCTCAAATTTCATATACGAGATAAAAACAAGTAACAACATTTACATTAGTATGTAGTGAGCATATTACTTGTGGATAGTTACACCCGTACTAAATGTACAATAACACTCACCACATGCTCAAGTATTGTATCATTGGCATCAATGATCAGGTCCAACTGTTCCTCCAAGTCACGTTGTAAAATATTACCCTGAATCTTCTGATTACGAAGTAGCTTGCTGATCCTGCAACAAAACATATAGTACTGTCAAAACAGATTGCAGTATTATACTCTATTATCCATTCATTTGTAATACAACAAACCAAAACACACACAGCTAAATTATCACCTTTTTCGTAGACAAAGCTTATCTATTTATCAACTTAAGGGGTAAAACTGTATCATATTAGACAATTTGTCAAAACAAATAACACAAAAATTGCCATACACAATTTAATCAGTCATCAACATTTAATATTATCTGCATAGTAAGAAAAAGTATTCAGTTTTATGTTTGCAAGAAAGTAATAGTGTAAGTTTTGTTACTGCAAAAAAATCAAAGTATACATAGAAATATAAGTTAAGCTGTAATTTGCATGTAGCACAGAACATTCCGATATACAAATAATTATATGTATAGGCTGTTCACTGTAAAGTGAGCACGTTTGAGACCCTAGTTACTTTTCCTTACAACCATTTTTTAACCTTCAACCATCTTTTAAAATAAATATTGCCATGTAAGTAATAAACACAGTGTGTATATTCCACCGCACTCTAAGTTAACATCTGTGACTAAAATAAAATTAATTGATTGACCACTAGCAGCCCGACATCGCTTCGCTCAGGTTTTATGGAGTTATTAAAATACATACCTATATATTTGTAACTACCAGCAACTACCTGTGACTACCAGCAACTACCTGTGACTACCAGCAACTACCTGTGACTACCCGTAACTAACTGCGACCACTTGTGACAACTTGCAAATTTATAATAATAAGATCCACTGCGCCAGTGCGGCCCCACTTGGGATCGCTCTAGCCACTGGGCCACTGCGACCCCACTTGGCATTACTCTATCCACTGATCCTCTTTGGCCCCATTTGATATATGACTATGTGCATCTGGAAGAATGTAGCTTTCTAACAGCGAAATAATTATAAGAATCGACTCTGTAGTTTTACTACAGCATGCTTAGAAAGATGCCGTAGCTCATTTTTCTCCAACTTGGTTTACAAATTTTGACATTTCTCAAGGACCTTTTTTTTACAATTAAACATAGCCTATGACCATCTGGAAGAATGCAGCTTTCTAATAGTGAAAGAATTATAAGCATCGGCCGTGTAGCTTCCGAGATTACCCAAGACACAAACAAATAAACAAACTCACATTACCTCTATAATGTTAGTAAAGATTACTCCAAATGGGTGGGTTTTCAAAAGTGCTCACTTTATTGTAAATAACCTTTAGAAGAACCAAACATTTAACCATGACATACCCAAACACATTAAGGCATCACTATAGCCAATCAGACTTGAATAGACTTGAAATACAGCCAGACACATGGATGTACACTCTAATCCAGTATCCAATACAAACTGACTTCAAAGTGGTCGCCTACCTCGTGTATGAGCTTCTTTGCACCATGACAGAGATAACATATTTTTTAACAAAACTATTAATGTGTCCCTATTACAGTATTTACCTACCAAAATAAAATGTACTACAGTCGAGGACCGAATGGTATAAATTGCGGTATCTTCACAATTTTTTAATAGAAACTTTGAAAAATCACCCCTTAAATAATGTCTCTGGTCATTATCACATGCGTTTGATACCTATGTTAACATAAAAGTATACTATATTTGGTTACATTTTAACTTTTACTTAATTTGTATTGATACATGCCCAAGGGGGTGATAATTGAAACAACAATTATTTAGAGGGGCTAATGGCATCAAACAATGACTTAACTTTTGGGGTTGAATGTTATGGTAACTTTCGTCACGCAACGTTTACGAGAAGAAGTGGTAGTCTTAGTCAACTGCACAGTTTTCATATGTGACACCAGAATCACACAATTGCGCGCATTAATATTGAACTTGTGAACGGCCAGTGCATAGAAAAGGTCTGGTGGCCTGTCTAAAGTCTGAACCACACGGGCATCTTTCTTGCGCTAGAAAACAGATTTTAATTCTGTATTAGTGATTTGTTTGGTTAGTAAAATCTTCTTGTGTTGTGGTTATGTAGTTCCCGCACATTTATTTACACCGATAGTGTTAACGTGAGAGTAGAAACAGATGTTAATCCTGTGTGAAACTATTGCCAATGCACAAATTACTCCTACTGCCCTAAAAAGAGCCCCCAGATCCGAATCTCATGGCATACTGCAAAATTCAAGTTGCACGTTGTGTATTCTTCCGCCTTATGTAAGATTAACATTTTCATGGGTTTCAGCACTTTATTCAAGCATCGGTCAAGTGAAACTGTGAAATTATTAGAAAAGTAAATATTTTACTAATCTGCTCATTTGTACACTTCCATGCATTGAAAGAAACAGAAAGCAAGCGAAAAAAAAAATCTTAATTATCATAAATGGTTACCAAACACTTTTTATTTAACATTAAGATATGGAACAACTTCCCATCTATTTTACCAACTTTACTGAGCACATGTCACTTAGGGTGCCCGTTAAAATTAATGCAGTTAGGGGCAGTGAGTTGTTTTAAGGTGCTCACTTTATCCTGAACAGCCTTTAGTACTGTGTGTACAGTGCATGCATGGGACTTTCACACAAGTGGGTGTTCACCTTCTTTTTCACCTTTTAAGTGCGAAAGGTGTACAACTTCTTGTACAAGAAGAATGCCAGTGTGTTTCAGGCTTAAGGGGGACAAAGTCTAGAGCAGCTGTCACGACCCTGTGGGCTAGTTGACCGGCTGGAGACTCTTCCTTCAGTGTGGCTGGCGCTGGGGGGGGTGCCTTGAGAGCTCGCAGATGATGAAGCATTCTGACTATGTGGTTGATTACTGACAGCTGTACGTAGATGGATGGGACCACACAACCAGGGGTTGGTGATGCTAAGAGGAGGTTCTTCACCCCTTAAGAAGACTTCTAATATGGGATGAGGGGGGTTTTCAAGTTGAATCAAATGGTGGGGGAATAAAGGTGTCTGCAGCAAGGAGGGGAGGAGCCCCTCTGCAGGGTGGGCGGTAAGTACTCGACCCCGCTCAGTGGAAGTGCAACACGCAACTTCAGACTGAGGGTCGCAAAGCAGTCTAGTTTTAGCAGCAGCTGCTGTTGCTCTACTTAATCTTCTCTGTTTACCTCCCTTCTAGGTGTAAGGCATGGGGAGATTAAGGGTACAACTGTGACAGCACAACAGTAGAACCGGTGCTTGCAATTCCCTATAGTGTACGTCTGAGTAATCCCAGTCTTGCAACGAGAAAAACACCCTGTGTTCCTTTCGCCCGGCCCTAAGGAAAGTGGTGGACAGAAAGTTGATTGCTCAAGTTACTTCCTGACAGGAATACCCAGGTGTGGTATATGCAGGAGGACAGAGTTAATTCCAGCTCATTTCCGGTGGTGGTGGAGTATGGAATAACCTGATTCCCTGATTCGCCTGGCAAAGGAGTGATTAGTGGTATAGGCTCTACCGGAATCTACCAGACAGCAGATCATGGGTGGCAACTTAACAGGTGTGTATTTGGTTTGTTGCCTGGTAATGTTGCCAACTTCACTTTAGTGGGGCTTAACTACACACGAAAACTATGACGTTTTACACAAAGAAAATCAGCATACAGAGAATAGGTAAGATTCATGTTGACGCGTCACGAATTCCTGTGCATTTACTATGTGCACTCTACTCGACGACTTTGCCCCATCTTTGAACGCGATTCATACAGGGGTAGGTTACTACTTGTAACAGTACTTGCGGGAGACATGCATACAGGGTATATTGGCGCATGTGGTCCTAGATTGTACTGTTCGCCCAGAACTCCAAAGAAGCCATCACACCAATACCCACCCCCTGATGTAGAATTGTACTGTTGGGTGAGACATTGTTACCCTCCAGTGAAGGCCAGGCTAGTACCACAGCTCGCCACTGGAGGGCAGCACCCAGTCTACTCCAGCAACTTTAGCTTCCAAGCACCTCTCACACAGGCGATAATAAAGGTAAGAAAGGAACATGCCTTCAGCACAGGAGATAAGAAATGAATAGTACCACCTCAGCAGTCAAAAGTCTCAGCCCCTGAGAATGAGGCTAGCTTCTTCCGCACCACGCAGCCACCAAGCTCCTCCTCAATATCAGTATAAAAGGGCTGTCACCTCTTAGCTCTTGAGTCTCTGCTCCTCCACTGCTCGCAAGGGCCGGAGGTAGAAATCAGGGTGCGTGACCAGTGGGACATCCAAATATCCCACTAACTCGCAAGGGCCGGGGTCTCAACCCAGCTGAAGACATTGCTGACCAGAAGCTCAACACATTCAGCAGATGCTGACCAGCCTCTGCAGCCACAGCAGAACCAGCAGCTTCTGGGAGGCTCCACCATACCCGAGGCTCCTTAAGATGTTGCTCCTCACCTACCACCCCCTTCTGATTAACATCCAGAACCACTTGGTAGCAGGTCACGTCGACATCTCTTCTGGACCTCCCTCTGTGCACCAGAGGGTATGGCAATGATGACAACTACCCTTCTGGTAGCTGCCATCTCTATTTGTTCCTTCAGAACACCCCTGGTAGTTAGGCGCAGTCAAATGCATTAATTATTAGAATATTTGCTTGCCAGTTTTAATTCACCCACGTAATAAATTTATCTTTTCCCAAGGTCACCTTCACCTGGATTTTAATGTTAGGAGTAACTTACGTAGAATTTCGAGTTAGTGCAGAACCACCCTGTTTTCCAACACGTTCAATATAACACATATTTGAAACATATCTATGCGAGTTTAATTTTTCCTTTTCGTATTTAAGTAACCCCTTCGTACTTGTTATCTTTCTATTAACATAACTCCCCTGAGGAACAGCCGGCAGACCAATAACCACAATTGTAAATCGATACACAAGTTAAGAGGCAAACTGAGCTCTGCCAACTAGTAGACCTTCGGCTGTGCCCTAAGCACTAGGTACTCCTCCACTAGGAGAATTGACTAGACCAGGTATTCCATACTCTGCAACCACTATACATGTGGCCGGATAGGAGTTGGAACTACTTTAGCCTGATCGACCTCCTGTGGATACCACAACTGGGTATTTCAGCAAGGAAGTGGCATGTGTTGCTCATCAATCTGTCCCCCGCTCGCAAAGGAGGATGAAAGCAGCACAGATTGCTTCATGTCACAATTCTGGGTACCCGGAAGTATACATTAGGGATGCCAGGTGCCGGTTTATACCCTGCGGATTGTTTCTTTCAGTCATTAAATGCCATACACATGTCAGGGAGGTGTACAAAGGAGATTTAAGAAGGCCTTACGTGCATTAAAAAGTGAGAAAGCAAAATTACCCCCTTCTGAAAAAGTTTCTACAAAGCCATTGTTCCCTCCTTTAATTAAGTTACCTGACAGACAACAAACACCCTATAATAGAGGCCATTCTACGCGGAGAATAAATCCCTCTGGGCCTTAACTAGTCCTGGCTAAGGGTATCACAGCCAAGATGTCACTCCTCGCATTCCAGATTGGACACCTGCCCAACTGCCAGCCATGGAGGAGCACCCCTCCCATCAAACCTAAGGTACTGTTTCAAACAAGGCGAAGGGTAGTGAACGTGATCCCCAATTTCATATCAACCAGACGGCCCATAATGCCTACCATGTACACCGGCCGGGCACCACAGAGATCATAAGGTCCCTGTTTTACTCCTCTATGCTCTATGCACCTCATGATTCTGGCATTGCAACATAAAACCTTGAAATGGACCACGACCAAGGCTTCTTTTATTAAATCTCATTTTACTAAGACTATATTTATATTAGCCTTTAGTTTTGCCAGTCGTTGGTCAACCTTTAACCCTGCTAAGTCCCAATGTGTAGAACCTAATCCCTAGTTGGGAATACCATCTCACATTTGAACTATAGTTTGGAGGAAGTGGTGTGAGACAACCTGCCCTCAACTGGGAATACGTCAAAGTAGGATTAGGGTAGTTTTGGTTTTAGTGGTGGCCAACATGGGGCCTAAGCTGTTATAGACTACGCAGCTTGACTAAGCCAGCCGACCCACATCCATCACCACTTCGGTTGCAGTCCCTAACCTTACCAGTTTTAATGGTCTCCACATACAACCGCCAGTGCATTAGCCGGACCGCTAATCCACTAGGCTTATTCTATCTCACGTGTAGCTAGTAGTATACAAATTGCATACACATTACGTAATCCAAGCAGATTACTTTAGAGCAGGAACTGCCTAAATAAACCTCACCCACCAACCAACTCCAGCCAGGAGTTGAACCTCTAACCAGGACTTCAGGGAGTCTGTGGAGAAAAATCCCTGTGGCGCTCAACATTACATTCGCCCAACATGTTTGACTCTGGGCAGTCAGCATGACACCCTCTAAGCCACAATGAGTGAGAACAATCTTCTCGACACACTTGAGAAATGTGCAATAACACATGCCCTGGTACAGGGGAACATGTGATCCATTGTGCCCACTGCCCCCGATCCTTCCACTACGAATTCTTAGGTTGGGAAGACGTCCCAAGGTACACAGACTGCTTGGAGTACCGTTGTGCTACCTGCCAACAAAGTCAAGCTGCTCGATGTAGCTGGCTTGAGTGCACCAGACAGTGCACGAACACAGTGAGATGCATCTGAATTCCATCAGGTGTGTATAAATTGGCCAGACGAGAGAATCACTCATTCTGGCCCAGTATACCACTGTGATGTGTGCAGACACAATTTTGAACACAGACCGAACCCAGGAACCAGCCAGAGCCCTGTCACGGCCCATGCCACCACAGAATTGCAGTTACCAAAGTTCAGTTGAAGGCCCCACGAAGACCCGGTCGCTTTCCTACAAGAATGCGAAAGGGAGCTTCGCAAGCATAACATGCACACAAAACTGTGATTCAGACAAACCCACAGGCAATTGCAAGATAAGGCCCGAGAGTGGTGGCCAAAGTATGCAGAATTCATCTCAGAGTGGGAACACCTATGGATTCTCATTTCCCGACTTCAATTGGGGAGGAAGTGATTGCATGGCTCATTACTGATTTCCATACTCAGGTATAAAACCCATGGGAGGAATCCGAGATCTGTATACGCTGGAAAAAATTAAATTTACCTGCGTATATATCCTGGTGAGAGCGAGGAAAGCTGCGTAAATAATATTACGTGTATGCTACTTCCCTCATTAAGGAATCTGCTTCACATTCCAAGACCCCGGACTATAGAAGAGCTTGTGGAACAAGCGAGGGAGATAGGAAAAATAAAAAGCGCAAGTCTTGTTAAGACAGTCCGACACGCGCCATCAAGCTCACCCCCTCATCCCAAGTAGCAGGTCGTCCGCAGCCCTCCCCCTCCTCTTGCTGCCTCTCTCCCCCCTTGCTGGCACTGTCGGGTAGGCATTTCATCAGAGATTGCCCGACGTCGCAGGGCCGAGGAAGAGGAGAAACAAACACATGAGCGCCAGATGCACCCCCGCGTTTCAGCCACATTGAGATCTCAGCCCAGGTGGGAAACGCTGCAGTTGGGATGCACACACGGCAGCCAACCCAGCCAAAGAAAGGATTTTTAATGTCACTCAAACTATTATTACATGGAGAGCATACCACCTGAGGCGCCACATATACACGTGGATATCAATGGCCCCTCTCCCTTAACCTTACTAGATTTGGCTAAAACTAGAAACTTTGTAAGAAGCCACCTATTGACAATGAATCAGAGGGCTAACCTACAGTCCCAACCTCTCGTTAGAATAGCTCAACCTAGCCAGACCTTAAAGGTCGATGGCAAGATGCAACTTACCTTAGGAATCCATCCCCTATCGCATGTAGTAGAGTTCATGGTATCACCGGATATCGAGGAGGTGATTTTAGGCCAAACTTGCCTAACCAGCCAGCAGTGCGTGATGGACCATAGTCAGAAATGGATATACCTTGGGGCAACAAATAAGAGTAATGATCCACTGGGAGCTCAGCCCAGAGGCGATCGTGGTACCAACTGTTGACTCCGGGGAAATCTTACACAATTTAGACCCCACCCGATTTTCCGAGCTGCGGAATAAAATACTGAACAATCATGCTAGTGTCTTCAATTCCCCTGGATTGCTACGCCAGATGCTTAGCATCCAGCATAAGATACGGCCCACGATCGAAGATCCATCTATAATTAGCCCTATAAATTGTCAGCTCAAAGGCAGCAAGAGATTTTATGTCAGGTGGCAGAAATGGAGGCGCAGGGAATAGTAGAACCATCGAACTCCCCGTATAATGCCAGCATGGTACTAATCCCCAAAAAGGACCGTGGTTTGCATTTTTGCATAAATCACAAAGATCTAAATTATGTGACTCATCCTATTACCCCACTCTCCATTGACCTCCAGAATACTCTCTGGGATATCGGGGAAGCTACAGTCTTCAGCAAACAGGATTTACAATCCGGCTACTGGCAGATTGCAGTACACCCCGATAGCCAGAAATACACTGGGTTCACCACTCCCAAAGGGGAGACACTCCAGTTCAGTGTGATGCACTTGGGGGTGAAAAATGCTCCCGCCACCTTCCAGTGGCTTATGTCGGCAGAAGTGTTTACCGGGTATGTAGGGCAGTTCTGTTTTGCATATCTGGACGACATTATTGTCTACTCCAGGTCCTGGGAATAGCATTGCACTTACCTGCAATGAGTTCTCGAGCAGCTTGAGATGCATGGGATAACGTGCAAGCTCAATAAAAGCCACTTCGGTACAACTTCAATAGAATACCTGGGTCATGTGGTGATTCCTGAAGGCAATTTCCCCTAATTAAAGTTGATTTGCGCCATTCAAGAAGCCGACCGACCATACAATAAGAAACAGCTTCACCATTTCTTGGTGTTATGTAACTGGTTGCAGTGTTTCCTGCCGAATATAGCACCGCAAATTGCTCCCATCCACAAACTTCTAGCCAAGGAAGTGCGTTAGAAGTGGACACAAGAACACTAAGGGACTTTCCTAGCCCTGAAAGAAAGCGTTTCTAGTATTTCCCAGTTACACCGGCCCTAAGAGGGAAGGCCCCTTATCCTGCAGTCTGACGCCTGTCAAGATGGACTAGCCGGCGCCGTCTTGTACCAAGAGAATGATGCAGGATGACCTCTAGTAATAGCTTATGCCAGCACCTGTTTAAGTGACACTGAAAGGAGGTACCATAGTATTGAACAGGAGTGCCTTGCCATCATATAGACGGTACGAAAGTACTGATACCATCTTGATGGCAAGCACTTCACACTCTCACGGAAAATAAAGCACTCCAGTGGCTCCACAAGTCCTGGATCCATAAAACAAAGTTTGGACGGTGGGAGACATTCCTAACGGAATTCGATTTCTCCGTAAAACACTATCCGGGCAAATTCAAAGACCTTCCAGATGCACTTTCATGTCTGCCAAATCTCGAGGACGAGCCTAAAGAGGAGGAGTGGGAGAAAATTATGCCTCTCCCTGCCCCTCCATGAAACTCTGTGGAGTATTTACGCCTCCAACAACAAGACCATAATATCAGAAGGCTCATCAAAGACTTTTCCCACCGATACCGACCACGGGATCACCTCGTATGGTGGACATGGTATATCGGACATCCCAAGGCACCCTGAAAGATTTGGGTACCCTCAGGATCGACATTTGCTATCACCACCACAATCACCCACATGCCAGACATTCAGATACCCGCAGAACGCTGCGTAGCATACAAGAACGATACAGTTGGGAAGGCATAAGCTGAGATGTCCGACAGTATGACTCCAACTGTGAGTCATGCTGCCGGGGCAAGATCTATCCCATACCCTCTGCTACATCAACGCCCAGTCTACGTATGCCAGGTAGAGGAAACCTAGTCCTAAGCTACAATGGGACGGGGTAGATGAGCGCTGTGAAAACAACTTTAACCTATCTAACACCCTACACAATTGTTGCCCAAAAGGAGCCGCAGTGTCTATGTATGTAGAGGACGTGTCGGCACAATGGTCTTCGGGGAAGACTAAGCAAGTCTAGATGGATATCTCTGGCGACTATCCCGATAGAAACGAAGGTTGGGTGGTTTCCCTTCTGCACTGAGAGTAGAATGAAGGAAGGGTAGGTTCAGCGGGGTTCTGGAAGGAGCTAGATTAGCTGGGTGTGGCCCAAGTGGGTCAAAGCGATGCAGACTAGTCAGGTATCCGGTAACTGGTGCAGTGGATGACTGAAGACTGATCTCGAGCAGGGGTGGCAGTCCTCTATTTATACTGCACTGAGCACTTGCTCTTTGTTCATTGACTGGCTTGCTCGTGGGCAAGGGGATGCTCACTGGAGAGGGAAGGCAGCAATACCATAGCTGCTTGAAGGCTGTGAAGTGACCGGCCGGCTCAGAGCTTGGAGAAGCGGCAAATCATACTGGTGTAGTCCTCTAGCGACATACAGTGGAACTCAGTGCTCTGTAGCATAATCTCGGCGGCTCTGTGAATAATACAAACTTGCTGACTGGAACTTCCATTCTTGCAGTGGTAAACAATACGATCTTGAGACATCATGGCTGTCAACAATATAAACTCCGTTGAAATCAGATGCACAGCTATGCTTACTGATGAGCTGAAGTCGATATAAAACCATTGTTGCAAAGACGTCATGCGTCAATGGATTACTCAAGTTACTTCCTGACAGGAATATCAAGGCATATCTTACAACACACCACCCAGACACAGGTAGAACTACAAAAAAGGTCTGTGTTAAACCTTGTTATACATATTTTTACCAATAAAAATAAAGGGGTACCTCTTAAAAAATCCCGAAGCTATACCCAGTACAACAACACTGCATGCCAGTTTTAAGTCTTGCATGCAGATGCAATGAACTACTCAATGCACGTGACAGCATAGATCTTATTGCGCCCGTTCTTCTGAGCCTTAAATGTGAAAATAGCTGCAAATAAGTGAAAAACTCTACAGATGCCGCCTACTTGAAAATTTTAGCATGTTTGAGACAGGAAAGTGCAGGAACGATAAGGGCAACAATGACAGTCACCTGATTCCCAATCACTCCTACGCGAAAGGCACTGAACTGAAGAGCAGTTACCCTCATGCAGTGTGCACCTGTGGGGGACTTAAAGCGGTGACCATATCAATTTATTGGTGGAAAGTCTGCAGCAAAGTTCACTGCATGTCCCTACAATGATTTCACAAGTTTCGACCAATATACTACGAGATACAGCAGTGTGAAAAAGTAGTTTTAAGTTATGTTAGAGGGCCCGGGAATAACATTTATAATGTACATGATGTATACAGTGTGTTATACGTAACTCGTTTCAAGTGTGTTATCTTTACATGCATTAGTATAATAGGGGCAAGTTTAGCAGTTTCGTAAAAAAAAAAAAGTAGATTTCCAACACTCTGCAACGCAATTGAAGAGCCAGGTAGACGGCACCCTTTAAGGAGCATTGTATAACATTTAAGAACTGGTAGGAATAGGCCGCTAGGCTAATAATTATGTTATAAAAAGGAGACAGAAAACCCAAGAACTAACAGGGCAGTACTCGTGGACAGACACACACAAACACAAAAGTCAGAAACACATTTTCACACAGCTGCACAGTCACCGAGTTTTTCTGGCTAGGCCAGTTTCTTCAGGCCACCACTCGCCACACGTAAAAGCTGGCCTACCTAGCAACCCGTCAAAACTGCGCATCCACGTGTAAAATGTTTGTTTGTCTTTTGTGTATGTGTGTTTGTGTCTATCCACGAGTACCACCTTGCGAGTTCTTATGTATTCTGTATCTCTTTTATAATGTAATAAGCATTTAACAATGACATGCCAAGTTCGTTAGAACAGAATGAATCTAGAAATTACACTCAAGAAGAACAAAAATAACATCAAAGGTAATTATCACTCACAATTTTAAAATCTTGTTGCTCTCCTTCTTCATGGCATTTTGGAAGGAAGGGTAGGAGCAGAAGTATTCCCAGTTATCTTTGCTTGGCAGCTTGTTCGACAGCTGGGTACTCTCCAATAATGCAGCCGTCCCTGCCTGCAATGTCACATGTTTATAAACTACACTTCCACTTCAACAATAAACATCTATGACACCAATCAAAATTTCTCAGTATATAAACTACTGAGGATACGGCTGGTAATGATTAAGAATCACTTCTGTTTTGGGTAGTTCCTAAGAATAGGGGCTTTTCTGGGAAAAAAGAAAAAATCTCTGAAAGTGGTATAATTCTACTCTACTAATTACATAGAACACAAATTTATTAGGGGGCATAAGTTTTTTGATCAATAGAAACCCCAAAAATGATAGTGGGGAGGACTATGAAGATCAGGGAAATTGTGGGGTAAAATGGGTGAACAATTTGTAAATAATGTAATATTTATTTATGAAAATATATTAAATTGCACAAAAAAATGAACCAAACATTAACTAAATAGACAATATTACCAATTCAGGCTACAAATACGATAGTGGAGAGGGCTATGAGATAAGAGAAATTGTGGGGTAAACAAAAATATGAAATATGTACATTTTCATTATAAACTTTTATCCCTCAATTTCCCTCCAGTTCATAGCCCTCCCCACTACTGTATTTCTAAATTGAATCCGTAACATTGTCAATTTAAGTAATGTTCAGTTCAATCTATTTGCAATTAAACATGTTTTCATGAGAAAATATTACAGTAATATTACAAATAGTACAAAAATATGTTAAATTGCAAAACACACACACATTATTTGTCAGTGCAAATGGGCTACATACGAAAATCATTTATGGGGAAACTCCAAGCTTCGTTGATGTGTGACGCTCCGCGTCACTACCTAAAAAAAAATTGCCGGTGCATCTTTAATCACTGTTTTGTGGATTTACTCCCCTGCTTGCGCTGAGACTCTGGCTCGGTGCATCATGTTTGGCTACGCTTGTACAGTCTTTTTGTAATTTAACATGTATTTGTGAATAAATATTATACTACGTACAATGTTTCACTTGTTTTAACCGCATAATTTCCCTGATCTTCACAACCTTCCCCACTATCGTGTTTGGGGTTTATATTGATCAAATGTTGATGCCCCTAATAAATTTGTGTTCTATGTAATTAGTAGAGTAGAATTATACCACTTTCCGAGATTATTTTATTTTTGAAAAAGGCCTCTATTCTTAAGAATTACCTAAATAATTACGTTACTCACCCAATACATAGTACTACGTCGCACACACAACACAATGTGTACCCTATTCAATGACTTTCCAGACACACTCACATTACCGAACAAATATTATAATTTAAATAACTCCATGTATATATTAGCACACAAACACTCGTATTTTCACACAATTATTTGATTTAACATAGCTATCTGAATGAATTGCATTAAAAACTCGCTTTCATGCACAGTTCAAAACACCTTACGACCGTCATCATCTGCCATTATAGCTCTAATAATTCCCACAATGTACTGTGACGTCAATGAGCTCAAAACCTTACTGTTCTTCAACCATTGGTCACCGAATACAATGGCAACGCACAGTGTGTAGGTATAAACGCCATCTCGGAAACTATCGCGTATGTTGAACTATATATATTTCTTTCATTCTACTAGTTATCCATTAAGTAGTACACTCCTCTTGTGAAAATAGACAAGGTAAGCCTTGAGTAATTCACCAGAATTACATAATCTTCTAACACTGTTTGATGTGTTGTTTATCTGTATAACCTCAGCGCCGCACCATAAATATACCCCATAAATTACGTTTTCCGCATTAAATATTTGTTTCACATGGTATTCTTACACATAAAACAATTCAGTGACCCAATATAAATATATTCGACGTAAATTATATGTGTTTTATAACATAAACACAGCAATCTTGATAACCCTCCTCACTATCATATTTTTTTTTTTTTTTTACAGAAAACTACTTGAAGCCCCTCCAAAATTCCTAGTAATTATGATTGCTATTAATCATATCTAACATATCCAGGTATTATTTTTCAGATTTTTGAAAAAGCCCCTTTCTGGAATTTTACCGATTTCCACTGATAATCAGTTAGCTGGTATTTTAACTAAGTCAATGAACAAAATCAAATTTCACGAGTTTAGATATCTTGTCAGTGTTACACAATTTAATTATATGACAAAGATACAAAATCAAGGTATGTTAAATTAGTGATTTTTGTACTAAGAGAATTTGTTCTCTATGAAAAGGTGGCTTGTAGAATATGATCCCAGAGATTTTTATAGGTGTGACGTAGTTACTGACGTCATGACGTTGGCCATATAGTAGAATAGGTTGGTAGTAGTTGCAATGAGTAAAGCAGTCATTTACAACGGCTGAGGAATTTAGTTTTAGTAAGCTGTACATCTGTATGTTTATTCGTATTGTAGAATAGGAAAAAATTATGACTGGTTGTTCTTGTTCGCTTGTAGCGTAAAAAAATTGTAGTAGTTTATGTGTTCAGAGTCGCAAGTCAGTTTTATTATGCAACAGTGTGTCATAAAATGGATACGTACTGTATACAGTGGTGAAATAGTATTCTTTACATAAAGTGAAGCAGTACAGAATAGTGTACGGAGTTATAAAACTTGGTGGTGAATGATTCTGGTGTGTATAATTATATATGTACCGTAGTGCAAATTATGTGAGCGTCGTGGAATAATGAGGATGAGTGTGGCATTACATGTTGGCAGAAAATAGAAATGTTTGGTACATGTAGGTGTTAAAATGTTAAATTACAAGTAATGTCTGTATCGGGTGTAATTAACAGTGTTGTAGGTAGATAAAGTTAGGTCAGGATTCTGCAGCAGGTACCTAGTCTTTACCATTTGTAATTAATAATTGGATATGTTTGTAGTGACATGAAGAATAAGGTTGTTGTAGGTAATAAGGTTGTTGTAGGTAGGTCTGGACATGTAAAATTAGGTAGTTGTATGTAGGATAGGGGTTGAAGCATGCCAGGATGCTGCGCCGCACAGAGGCACACTCTACAGGTGACTGCCTCGTCTAAGAGCACCCTGAGCTCAGAGAGAGTGATAAACAGAGGCAACAATGATTTCACTAGTCAAGCAAGCAGACTCCATGCATTGGGCAGCCGACTAAGTTACTGTAATTAATGCAATTAATTATGGAATTCTACGCCCACTCACCACCCAGCATGCAAGCGCCAACCTGACGAATAAATTAAAGATTTCTGAAAATCTACTACGCTTCATTTAACCGATGAAGAAGTTCCATGCCACCCCAGAGATAGCAGCACCCCCCTGGCCTTGTGACGTCACGGCCCGCCAGCCTCAGCCCGAGGCTTGTAAAAATGTCGTCACCTCCAACCAGGGAGATAAGAAAACGAGCGGCGCTCCTGCACCCCAATAAACCTGCCCCTGTGTTGGAAGGCTACACTACCCCACGCACCCTGGAGAATCGCTGATGAAGGGATTTTTATTTGTATAAATGGAGGCCCAGCACCGTGGTCCAGCAGATGCCGGGCTCGCCAACCGAAGAGGTTCGCAAGCTCAACCCAGTCTGCGAAGACTCTTCCTCTCCTCAGCCGGCAACAGGGCTCACCCTCCTACTCGCTGCTTGGGAAGGCAGTAATCTCTCCAGAAGGCTCATCCACACCAGTTGACCGCCAGGGACAGCTCTCTCTTCAGACAGTAATCCAACCACCTGTACCCATTACCCTTTACCACAGTCAATGTCCTTTGACTCCCGCGGTAGCAAATCGGTGTGTGATTAGCGTTCCCCCTGGACAAAGCCCTTGTAGAGCCAAACGCTGTAAATTGCGCCACGTAGTTTTTCTGCATTAATTTTTTTTCTTTCCCCCCCGCCCACCTTCATCTGTTGAGTAATTATTATGATTATAGTTATGCTAGCTAAATATTACTGTGTATTTAGTCAACCGGGACTTTCTGACATCCTACTGTAGAGACGTAATAAATCTCATGTGTATTTTAAACCTCTGTGTTGCCTATAGTAATTTAAATCATAGATCTCCTGCTCAATTATTTTCTTGTCCTCCATTTTATGTGTTTAGTATTGGTAAATTGGTAACATAAGTGTGCAATAACTCAAAACGTCAGTATACAGCTAGAAGGTGTGATGCACTCCACAGGAGAAAGGGCCTGAAGGAACTTGGCATTTAAGCTCGAAAGGGGCACACCGCTGCTCCTGGGTTTTCAGCACATCCGCAGCCGGTACTTGACGTACAACTCAATACCTCGTCTGCCCATCACACGGCAGGTCCCTGGGAACAATTTTAAAATCGCACCCACCTGGGACTGCTTCGTCTGCAGACAGGTAGACAGCCCTTACTTTCAATGCACCACTAAGACGGCAGGATTGGAAGATGCCAGAGGCGCCATGAGAGACGCACCCTATGTAGACAGCCGACCACTGACAACCTAATCGCAAATTCTAATCCCACAGAATTATTGCCTAATGAACCAGTCATTCTGCCCCTACATTATAAATCCATAATACCGCCTACACACGAAAGTCCGCTAAAGCGTTGGTTAGGCTAGTGTCCACCAGACGACGATCTAGAGGAAACACCCCAGGAACAAATCGAAGTGGAATTACCCACGCATAGTTCAGACCACCAGGTATCTCCCACTCGGAAAACCCCAGTTCGCTCGAGTACCACTACATTAGCCTCCGGCAGATTGGTACGGGTTAAACACCCAACTATGGAAGAAATGCCTAATTTCTGTACAATAAAGTTGGCATCCGGGAAAACGATCAGAGTTCGACTCCTGGTGAAAGTCATTCCCAAACCACGTGGAGAGCGAAACCCGGCCAACTTTATTCCCACATGCCGGCCGACGAGGCTGCTGCAGATAAATCCCATCACCTCGGCCAGATCATCCACCGCCATCATCATTCTCAATTAATCACCGACTGAGATCCATTCATACCGCTGGCATCCTGCCTTTTGATGACCTTAGTGGTGAGGAGGGTGAAACAACCTGGGAGGGAAGTCATTTCACTCTGCCTCACTCTGGAGTTTGATTCCCCTCTCCCCCTTAGAAACTGAGAGGGTGGTCATCGTGCTAACTTCTTACCAACAAAACCTAATAGGGTCAGCAGCGAAGTGCGTAAACTAGCACCCAATGTGGAGTGTACCGCTTCAAGTAGCTCAGCCTTGGGAGCTGGGACCCAGCCAGTCACCCCCCCCCCCCCTTCTACCTTGTATCGTGTTTCCGTCGCTCCATGATGAGGAGTTCGTTCACAACTTCGGAGAGTCGTACTAAGCACACAGTGGCAACCTGTATTTCATTTATAATGTCAGACTCCAAAGCGAGCTTGACAGAAGTACGCAGTGCTATGGCCAATGCTAACACCACCGGGACAAGCAACAGGCCTTGTCCCATCTCTGCATGCCCAGGCACAGGCCTGAATCACATTACATGTAGTTATTGTCACTGCGAGTACTACACGTGTATTGGGTGGGAGGACACACCCAGGTACACAGACGGGTTAGAGTACCAGAGTACCGGTGCAAGTCATGCCGCCAAGAGGACGTAAAGGTCTGCCAATGGCCCAATTGTGAAGGACAAGGGTGTTGTGTAATTGAGATATCCACCACATATGTATTGGCTGGGTGGACGAGCGGATACGTAACCTAGGCTAAGTATATAATGCAACGTTTGCTGAAGGGAGCAAACATACAAACCCCGTAACCCTAACCACCGGCTCAGCATGACAATTCCCAGGCTACCATGTGAGTTATCAGAGCGCAACGCATCCTTGCTGGCCCCCGCCACCCCCCTTGCCACACTGTTGGTACTGCCCGGGGTGGCATTTCAACCAGGACTGCCCAAGGCGGCCATCCCAGGGGGCACATAGCTCTCCATACCACCAAGAAAGAAACACGACTGCACCCATGACAGTCACGCACTTGACGGACCCCGGACCCGCCACGTATATGCGTTGAGATTAATCGCATCCCTCGATAAGCTTTAATAGAATCAGAGGCTACTGGGAATTTCATACGGTCCACCGTCCTTACGGACTTCCAAAGAGCGAAGCTCCGACCGCAACCCCTGGACATCCAATGGCACACCCAAGCAGCACATTACAGGCTCAGGGATTCAATTAAATGTGGAGGTATGTCATTTGTCCCAGAGAACTTGGTTCACGGTAGTTCCCAATATAAGCGAGGAGGTGATCCTGGGCCAACTAGGGTTGGCCCAGGATCACCTCCTCGCCAACCCATGTATAGTCGACCATGGTCAAGGGAAATATCATGTAGGGAATGCAGGGCGGGTGACTATCCGCTGGGAACATGCACCCCCCGGGAATAGGATAACCTCCCCCATTGATCCCGCAGATATCCACCATCAGCTCAAGGGGAACCAATTCCGGAAACTCCACGAACTTTTACTGACGAGAGATCCTGGACCAAATAGAGAAGAAATGAAACAACAAGGGATAATAGAAACCTCTACGTCTGCCTACAACTTCCCAATAGTTCTAATCTATAAGAAGGATGGCAGAAAACGTTTTTGTGTGCATTACAAATGGATGAATGAAAAGACCCTACCCATCGCCCCCTTGACCATCGATCTCCACAATACCCTCAGTGAGATCGGGGAGGCCGCCATCTTCAGTACCCTCAATCTTAAATCTGGGTGCTGGTAGATTACAGTACACCCCGACAGTCGGAAATACACAGCGTTCACTACCCCAACCGGGGAGACATTCCAATTTCGGGCGATGCCCTTTGGGCTCAAAAATGCCCTGGCGACCTTCCAAAGGTTAATGACCGCCGAAGTTTTGACTGGATACATCGGTAAGTTCTGTTTCGCTTATCTGGATATCAACACTTACTCCCGTAGTTGGGAAGAACATTGTCACCACCTGACCCGGGTACTGGAACGATTGGAAATGCATGGACTCACGTGTAAGCTAAGTAAAAGCCACTTTGAGGGAAACCATCCCCGAAACGAAAAGGCAATTCCGGCATTTTCTGGCATTATGTAATTGGCTCCGGGGATTCCTACCGAATGCAGCTCAACTCATGGCCCCTCACCAACCTCCTACTAGGCAAGGATAAGCCCTGGCGGTGGACTCCAGCAACACAGACTGCGTTTGAAGTATTGAAAACGAGTTTCCGTCATCTCAAACAATTACATCGGCCCTCTGAAGGAAGGCCTTTGATACTCCAAACCGGTGCCAGTCAGGCTGGGCTAGGCACGGTGCTATACCAGGGGGATGATGAGAACCAACCCCTAATAATCTCATATGCTAGTACCAGACTCAATGACACTGAGGACCACAGTAACGAGCAAGAATGCTTAGCAGTTATTTGGGCAATGCGCAAATACTGATACCTCTTGGAGGGCAAGCAGTTCATACTGAGAACCGACAACCAGATCTGAAGTGACCCCACAAATCCCACAGACCAAACTTGGTCGGTGGGAGCTATTCCTCAGCGTGTTTGATTTTACGATCCAACACTGTCCAGGAAAGGCGAATGACCAGCACGACACTCTTTCGCGCTCCCCCTATACTACGGTGGTCCCCAAGGCTAGTGAGGACTGGGAACGACTCATCCCCCCCCCCCCCAACACAGTTCAACCATCGGGAAGACTGGATTTAAAAACTCCGGCACACAAACCTCACCCAGGACGCGATACAGGAAGCCCAACAGAGCAAACCCCAAGGTGTCATCCCAGTCCGAACCAAGCCCCGCCGATACCACCGCACAGCACAGTCATTTGGACTCAGAATGGATCCCCGAAATCCTCCTGGCGTATCTGGGCTCCCCCAGTTTACGCCTGGAGATCTGTGCCCACTTCCATAAACACCCCCACGCTAAGCACCCAGGGACCCACAAAACCATAAGGAGCATACGAGAGAGATACACCCGGGATGGGATGAATCAAGATCTACAGCAGTATGTTGCACAGTGCGAAGAAAGTTGTCGAAACAAAGGATACTCAATATGCGGAAACCCCCTCATACCTGGGTATCCGACAAAGGCGTGGGAACATGTAGCCGTACCACTGTAGCAATCGGGGAAACAGATATTTGCTGGTTCTTACTGACCTCTTTCCCCGATGGGTTGAGGACTTCCCTCATCCTAGCCAAAGCACTCGACGTATAGTCCATCTAACTCTACCTCACTCTAGGGTTTGATTCCCCTCTCCCACTTAGGAACCAAGAGGGTGGTCAGCGTGCTAACCTCTTAACCGACAGAACCCAAGAGGGACAGCAGCGACGTGCGTCAGGTTAGTATGTTTAAGTGGTATTTGATACAGCGAAGCGTATAATATAGCTGAAATTTATTTCAACTGAAAAGGAAATGCGACTGTACGTGGAAATAATCCTTTTCAAGTGGTCAAAATATGCACCCATTACAGTGATTCGTCCACATACAACCCGTGATAAACAAGGTATCGCTGAAATACCAAAAATAGTGAATCATCGTTTACAAATCTCATACGCTATTTTAGGCAGCAAAATAGTAAATTATTGACTAAGATCCCAAATTGGTATCTGTTCATACACTAGACAGATGGGCCCTAATGTACTTCCAGATACCATATGTGGTATCAGGTCGTACACTAGGGCCCATCCGCTCTAGTGTATTACTCGATACCATATGTGAAATTGGGTAGTACACAAGAGTAGATGGACTCTAGTGTACTTCGCAATACAGACGTCTATAAATGCTAAAATTGTCCCTGCCCGAAAACACCCACATTCCCACATGGATGCCCCATTAGGTTGTCATAGGTAAGGGATGGGGCAATAGCAAAAAATATATGACATTGATGCCATCTTGGTGGAGTCATAACATTCGTGTAAACATAGTATCAGGTTCTACACTAATACTGAAAACATTATTGTGTTTGTTTTATTTCATCCACAAGATCTTTTTTTCAATATAGAGATGTACAATCTGAATATGAGTCTGGTATGTAGTAAACGAAGTTGAAAAACTATGAATTAAATATATATAAGTAAATATTTGAAAGCAGTGTTTACGAATGTATGACTAACAAAAATTACAATTTGCAACCAAGTCGGTAATATTTTTACTTCTGCCAACCATTACTTTCAGACTCGAACCATACATATACCTGACTTACAATGACCATTCATAATTTTTCTGTGTAATCGCCAAGATATGAAACACTTCTAACTTGACAGGGAGGTTTCACAGTGTTAAAAAGCAACACTAACTTTCCATTACTCGAACAATTTGTCTAATGTGCAATTATACTACTATACAGTATGTATAGGAAACATGTGTACAAACTCCGGCATGTGATTCGTGACCATAAAAGAGCAAGATTGATGTAGGACACCCATGGTCCATCTCATATAATAAGGGCTGTAGCAGCCCCTAAAGGCGATGGGCGACAAGGACATTACATAAGATACTAGGCAAAGTACTTACGTTAGAAGAACATAAATTCATATACAGAGCAAGTAAACCAAGATTTTGGATACACTGTAGGTATGGTCCGTCTTACACATCCCCATAATATAAATAATAGGGGTTGGCACGCTTTGATTGCATGCAACATGTACACCATGAGTTTAAAATGATTGTGGAAACAATGGGATGAAGCAGGACGATGTAAGTAGCAAATAAGCCCCCCTTGTTACAACTCTCTAGGACCCACCGTTTCCAGTAAATCGCAAACGAAGGGTACAGTGGTAGCAATAGCATGGCCTAGTGAGTAGGCAACCCTTCTCGCACCCAGAGGAATTCAGCGGGGAGTCCCCTCTGAATGTGTGGTGGCACTTAACAGCATGGTCTTGAGAGCTGATTAGGGTGATTCAGTTGAGTATGAAGCTGCGCCGGAATGAAAGGGTGGGGCAAACGGGGGAACCCCGAGAAAACTCGCAGACCAGCGGCATCATCCGGCACGATGCCCACATACGAACATCCGGGGGTGACCTGGCTAGGAATTGAACCCGGTTCACATTGGGGTTCTCCCATTTGCCCCGCCCTTTCATTTCGGCACAACTCCACACTCACCTCAATCACTCTAATCTGCTCTCAAGACCGTGCTGTTACATGCCGCCACTCTCTCTTCTCGCATTCGGTGGGGACTCCCCACTGAATTCCTCCGGGTACGGGAAGGGTTGCCTACTCACTAGGCCATGCTATTGCTACCACTGTACCCTTCGTTTGCGATTTAACCGGAAATGATGAGACCTAGAGAGTTGCAACACGGGGGGCTTATTTGCTTCTTACGTCGTCCTGCTTCATCCCATGGAATCCACAATCAATTTATCCTCACAGTATACGTGTTGCATGAAATCAAAGCATGCCAAACTCTAATATTTACATGATGGGGGTGTGTACAATGGACCATATCTACAGTATATCCAAGAACTTGGTTTACTTGCTCTGGGGGTGTGTACGACGGACCATATCTACAGCATATCTAAGAACTTGGTTTACTTACTCCGTATACCAATTTGTGTTCTTCTAACGCAAGAACTTTGCCCAATATCCCACTCAACAACCTTGTCACCCGCCGCCTTTAGGAGTTGCTACAGCTCTTAAAATTTGAGATGGACCATGGGTGACCTATATCAATCTTCCTCTTTTCCGGTTACGAATCATGTGCCCGAGTTTGTACACGTGTTTCCTATACGCGCTGTATAGTAAACAACAGTTCGACGGCGTGGAAACGCCTTGTTTCAAAGCTGCACAGCTTGTTCGAATAATGTGCACATGAAAATAAGCAGCATGAGGGGTATACCTTTATGAAATCATCAATTCCTGGATAGCCTGGTAAAAACATACTATCCCCATTCATATCACTGCTATTTGCTGAAGTAGATGTCTCGGGTCTTTGACCAGCAATTTCATTCTGCCCGCAATTTTCCATTCGTCGCAAATTAGTGGACGATGTTTCAATTCCAAACAAAACAACACGCACATCACCATAGCCATGCACATGAACACATGAAGAACCCGTTCCCCAATTGACTTTGTTTATTTCGAAGTCTAAAAATTGCCCTTAGTAGTACGAAAGGGAAACTTATTATAAAAAAAAAAAATATTTATATAGCTAAAAATTGCTGCTATCAATACTTGAGGTTTTCAGCTACAATTTTTACTAATCGGTATGGTTCGACATTTAAAAAATTGTATTATTCATTCATTATTCAATTTAAATGCATAAAATAATCACTGTTTTCCGTTTCGAACAATTAGATAAATAAAATTACAATTTCATTAAACATTGAAGTGAAACAAACCAAAATTATGAGGGTGTTAATTAGGAGAAATCAAAATGTATTAACAGAAGGGAAGGTATAAAAAAATTGTTTCTTTACGTTAGGTAAATTTTATTTTTTAATGTTTCTATAACAGTTTGCACTTTGCATTTCAACCAACATTTGAGAGGAAAAGTTTTCCAATAAATTTGTCATGTGAAATGTGTGTTTTGAATTTTTAGTACAGATCATCTTCGGAAATAGAGGATTTTGTTGGTGGCGATACACTGTCAGTTTTACTGAGCTGAAGTTCTCGTGTTGAAAAAGAAATGGATGAAGATGTACTGACAACTCTGAAAATACTTATTATTGGCGAAACGAATGTAGGGAAGTCAAGGTTTGTTCGAAAACATGGTTGAAAATGTATGTTGGGTTTTGTCCTAAGAGGAAAAAAATTTGTTCTTTTTCAGGTAGTGTATTTTTCAATGAACTCTTAGTGATCATACTTTTAATTGTCGTACACAAATGCGAGGAATTAGCGAATTTTAAGTAAGGCTTGGGCATTCACATACACACACACACGCAATTAGGCTACAACCCGGTGGCGAGCTCTCTCACCTCTCCTTCAACCAACTCCTTTTCCACTCCCTTCCTGAACTTACCAACCCCTCTCACAGATACCAATTCCTCCCTCAACACATTCCACTCCCTCACAGACCTCACTAGCATGGACTGCCTACTCCGCGCCGTTCTCCTCCACACCCTCTGAAGCTTCTCACTGTTGTTTCCTCTTCCTCTAAACACCACCTTACTTACCTTGCAGTGTAGACCTCCCCATCATCCCTCTTCATTCACCATCCTGTACATCCTGACTAACCGTTCAACTTTCCTCCTGTCCTTCAATGAGCTCCACCCCATTTCTTTCATCATCACTGATGGCCTATAGTTCCCTTCTTCCTCGCCATCTTGCCCCTGCCTTCTCCACCTACTCTTCACCCATCTTGCTGCCTTTCTCTGCACCTTTTCCAGTTCTCGCACCTCCACCTCCACATACGGGTCCCATACTGCTGCAGCATATTCTAACATTGGCCGTACCATTGTGCTATACGCCTTCTCTTTGCAACCACCCTCTATCTGTTTATTCCATCTGCGGTCTCCCAGAAGTACTATTCCTTGTATTCTGCTGCTTCTTCACTCTCTTGTCCCTCCCATCTCTACATGTTCCTGCTCATCACCTTTCTTGTAAACCTCACTACCTTAGTTTTCCTTACATATATCTTCATTTTATTTTCATGGTCCACAACCACATCTTGTCAATATCCGCCTGCAAATTTCCCCCTCCCCTTCCCACTTCAGCATACACAACACAATCGTCTGCAAACAATCTGATTTTTCCCCTAATCCCCAAACCCATGTCATTTACCATTATGGTAAATAACAAAGGACCAAGCATGCTTCCCTGTGGTACCCCTGATGTAACCTCCTCTTCCTCCAATATTGCCTCCCCCACTTTCACCCTCTGCCTTCGCCCCCTGAGAAAGTCCTCTATCCATTCCACTACCCTCCTGTCTTGTATCAGCGCCTCCACTTTCCTCTTCAATGTCCCACGGGGCACCTTATCAAATGCCTTCTCAAAACCTATGAAGCAGGCATCCACCTGCTTCCCCTCGTCAACTCTCTGCACCAGATCCTATAATAACCCAGCCAGCTGAGTCTTATATGAGTAACCCCTCCTGAAACCATGCTGGGACTCCTCCAACCAATTCCTAGTGTTCATAACACTCACCACATACTGCTCCACCATCCTCTCCATTACTTTTCCTGTACTTGATGTGAGACTCACCGGTCTATAGCTGCCAGGCCTCCCTCTATCCTCTCCCTGCTTGTGTTTAGGTACCTAAGGACTTTTTAAACAGCACTTCTAAATATTTCGCCAACAAACTTTAGTGCTGTGTTTCCTATCCCATCTGGACCTCCTGCCTTACTGCTCTCCAAACCCCTGATTACCTTTTCTATCTCCCACTCCCTCATCTTAAACTTACACCCCCCAAACCCTATTTCTTCCCCCCCCCCCCCCCCAACACCCCCACCCTGCCTTGTTCCAATCCTCCTTTGCCTAAAACACTGACAAGTACTATCCTTGCAGCATCTCCGATTTTTCTTGGTCATACTCGCATGCCTACCATCCCTTCCTTTTAGAGGGATCCCTTCCTCTCCTCCCCTTAGTCTCCTAACATACCTGAGCAATTTCCCCCATTCCTTGCCTTTTCCTTCTTCCACCATGTTCCTTAGAAATACATTCTTTGCCTGTTTGATCTTCCTTTCAAGCTCCTTACCCATATGTTTCATCATTTCTTTATATTTTATTATCCCTTCGTTTCTCCACTCGGCATGTAATTGTCTGCACTTCTTCTTCATTTTCAAAATCTCCTGTCCATAATATGGCGGATCTCCCCCAGTCCGTAACCATTTCATTGGCACAAATTTTTCCAACATAACCTCCATTAATCTTCTAAACTCCCTCCTCCATAGACCATTTCTTAAAACTGTCTCTCAGGAATAATTCTGCCCCCTTCTGTCTCCTCTCCCATACTGCCACACACAACCTTTCTGCCATTTGCTCTTCCCTCATCCTGCTAATCTCAATTTCCACAACCGGAATATGATGGTCGCTTATATCATCCAATACTATTGCACCAACAGTGCATTCCTAGGTCTGACCAACACCATATCCAGCATTGACCCAACACCCTCCTCATTCCATCTCGTAGGTGTTTCTACTACCTGGACTAATCCTCTGTTGTCTAACTGTGCTGCCATTCTCTGCATCATGCTACCCATTCCTTCTGCACCCTCACCTATCTCACCCCTGGCATACTCAAATCCCCTGCTACAACAACCCACTGCCTGTCCTTTAGTCTATCGACCCTCTCCTTGATCATCGCAATTGTCTGCCATCCCTGTCCTGGTGGTCTATACGCTGCCAGTAAAGTAATTTTCGTATTACTGCCACCACTCAATTTACATTTATTTACAAAATATTTTTTTATTTCTCAATAACTATAATGCATTTAGAAGTAGATTGAAAACATTTAGAAATAAAATGGAAAAATATAGACCCATTATCTTACTACCTATTGGTCGGGAAAAGGACATCTAACCTCAGCAACCAACCGATTCATCCCAAGCTGCAGTCCACCACAAATGCCAACCAAACTAACACCCCTGCAATAGCTCACGCTGCGGCTCCTGTGCCATCCAGCAACCCTCAACTTCTTTCAATAGCAGACTCACTAGCCATACGTACCTCATCCAAGACAACTAACTACAACTGTGGAACAGAATATCTGATTTATCAGCTACAGTGCCAACACTAATGCAGAATACATTGGCTTCACCACAAACACACTTGGCAGAAAATGAATAGCCACAAAGCAGACACCAAACAAGCCATTGCTGGCACATCGATAACCTACACGACAAACCAGGTGCAGTACATGCGCATCATCACACAGCAAATAATTTGATTCCTACTTTATTACCAGAGTTGAGATAGCCCTACCACCTTCAAGCAGTAGGTGCTAGATGCTAAAAATTAGCTCACTAATTTATACTGTTACAAAATCCAGGCAGTCACCAGGCCCCAACATAAGATAATCACAGCGTCTTACCACACTCGTCAGCTGTACCGGCAATGATTCAATTTTCCCGCCCCACCCGAGTTTTGTCAGCCGGCCACTAGGTTTACTACTAACAGTGCCTTTCCGCTATAACTGCAGTGTCCTATTCCAGCGAAACGTTGTGATCGCGCAACCGGGTGCGAAATGAGTTGTCCTTTGTGTGTTTGTGCGTGTGCATGCACGTGCTTGTCGACAAGTACCACGCTGTCAGTACATGAACTCTTGACCTTTTATATATATTTTTTTTGGGCATATGGTGCACTTTATTTTTTGTAGATGTGAATTGCATTGTCGTGAAAATAACTTGGTTATTTTATTGTGAATAATTTTTTCTTGCAGATTTAAGCATGTAAATGTTCCGTAGCTTTTAATTATCTTGAAGAGTGATGTGGCAGTTTAGGCTATGATAATGTCAGCTTTCCAGTAAATTATCTGTATGTTGTAGGCACGATTTCACTTGCAAGTAGGCCACTAGCATGTTGATACCACAGCTGTGACTTATCTGTCAAGTGTTAAAAGCTTTACGTTGTTGTGACAACTCAATTATGAACTAAGTTCAGTCAGAGCCGTGCTTCTGTAGCTAAGGTTTCATAAATTACTCCAAGCAAGCTATTTTTCTCTGGTTTATAAAATTGTGTGATGTTCAGGAATCTGGCTTTGGATCCTGTTCTTGCCATTTCAAATAATTGTCAGTTATATGCATGCTAACTTTGGAATGTTAAAAAACTACTTTAAAAGTGATACCAGGTACATCATCAAATAACCTGTATTTCATTAGCGGTTCTTGAATTTAAGATATTTGAATTAGAAAGTAAAACACAAGTGTAGAGCATGAACAAAAGTAGCCACTTACACATATTCTGTGAAGGGTTTGGGCCATGGCTAGTAGGTAATCAGAAGTCATTCTGTTCTCGGAGAACTAAGATGTTAAAACATGTTTGCAGCCATCTTGACAAGGTCTACATGTTAAAAAATGAAGATCCAAGCCAAAGTTAAATTTGTTTTTTTTGATCAAGAGAGTCTTACTAAAATACTGTAGCTTCAGTCATTATATGCCACGCTGACTTGGGTGACAATCACTGTAAAACTCGGCCAATCAGAACTTTGAAGGGGTTGATTTGAAGTTTCCAAGAACTTGGTACCTATTAATCGTAATTTTATAGTTATTTCTGAAAGAGATCAGTAAACATATGTATACAACTCGTGTTTGATTTTGCTACGTCAGTAACTTCAACTAGACGTTTCAACATGTTGCAAACTTGTGCCTTTGTTTTGGTTGGTTAATTTTGGGGATGGCGTTCAGAGGTTGTTACACGAGCTTCAATCTGCACCGAAGGCATGGCTGGCTTCCTCAATGTGTGTTATTGCACGTTTGTAAGTGTTGCACAAGTTTTCCAGCCATAAAGAAATTCTTAAACTCTCTGATAAGCAGGCTGTTTTACTGACCTTTAGTTCTGGTTTTTGCCTTTGTTCACGATGCTTATCTGTCTGGCTTTCATCGGGCAGTCTTGATGAAACTTGACTAATAAATAAAAATTTACTTCCATTGCTGTTAACAAAACCTGTAATATTGTTTTCACAATTTATTTCTTGCTCTTCTTTAATTACGTTGCTTTTCAACCTGTGGGGTTACTTCTTTAACAGATCTAAGGTTACTGAAATGAAAATTAATTAATTCATAAACTACCCACATATCATATTTTAATGCTTCTGCACACTGTGTCCAATTGTCACAACTGCCAGAACATTTCATAAGTTCAGCATATTTTCCTTGCTTGGTGTTAGTGCAGATTGCGCATGTTAACATTTGTTAACATGTCTGGCATGGAAAACCCCTGAAAATGATATGACACACTCACTGTGGAAGAAGAAAGAACCACTTTCATACTGTGACTGAGAAGTTGTTAGAGACACATCTGTGATGAGTGTGACGGGCTGTAAGTGAATGTTTCACATTTTTGTATACTTTGGGAGAATTTGGGCATGACCTAAATGTAACATTTATTACGGAGGCAGTGAATCACATTTATTTTTCCATCTATGTTTGCAGTTTGCTGCTACGATTCACGGATGACAGTTTTGATCCAGCCCAGTCACCGACGATTGGTGTTGACTTCAAGACAAAAATACTCACAACAGATGGCAATACTGTTAAACTTGCAATTTGGGTGAGCATTTATGATTTTTAATTGAGCTGCGGGTTCCTTAAGGGTACTGCCTACCGGCTGACAGCTGCAAAATTTTAATTGGAAATCCAATGTTCAGGAAATTTTGCCTCACTGCATTAATTATAGAGATAGGCGTTTCAAACAAAATGTAATCTTCACAAATTTTTTAGGATAAGATCCCTACAAGCGTATATTTTTAATACAGATAGGCAGTATGTATTTTTGTAAAACATAAATTTTAAAAATTACTTGCATACAGACTATACATGTTATGTAAACACCTATTTTTTCTTCATGGTTCCATTAATTTTGTATGTGTGTGATGGCTTTTGTTAATTGTATTTTATTAGCTGTTAATGCGATAGCCATACAATAATAGACCACCCATAGTGTAATAATAGCTGTAAGTTACTAGTACCATGAGATTTCAAAGACACTAGGCCACATAATAATTGCCCTCAGTGCACTTAATTGTGTTGGTGGATTTGTGTCGGGCAGAGAGGATATTTGTAGTCATTTTCATATAGCCGACTCTGCTCTCGGAGCAGCAAGACACACGACCTTAAGGTAGACTGGGGGAATCTTTACAGGACACAGCGGGGCAGGAGAGGTTCCGCACTCTCACCCCCAGCTACTACAGAGGAGCCCAGGGTGCCATCTTGGTGTACGACGTGACGAGGAAGCCCACGTTTAGAAAGCTAGAGACATGGTTGGAAGAACTGGACACTTACTCTACGAAAAGTAACATTGTCAAGATGGTGGTCGGCAACAAGATAGACAAGGTACCTCTGGCTGTAACTACACAAGTCAGTCTTTAGACATCTTGAGGAATTGTCAATATCTTCACTGAATTTTCAGCAAGTTGTAAACTTTAGTCACTATCGCATTTTCGGTGCATTTAGACACCCTCAAGATATCAGTTTTAATTTTTAATGTAATACTATTCACATTTTGGTTGCTAAGATAATATATGTAATTTCTCAAAATATTAATTTTTTAAGATATTAAGGGAAAAAAGTACATGCCTTAGCATGATACCCCTGGGGGGGGTGGGGGTGTTGTGATGTTTTTTTTATACATGTGTAATATGCCTGCAAGATGCATTTTGAGAATGACTAATACCAGGTAGCAACAGAATTTTTGTTTTAAACCTGGATGATTTATGAATTCATTTTGGGTTTAGACTGTGATATTTTCTGACTTTATTTTGTAAATTAGAAATACTGTACCATAATTTGAAAGAACTACAATTTTTTTTTTTTGATGAATGCCACTAGCTTCATAATCCTGATCATATGCAAATCATCGCTACTCATTGTAGGATTACATTTCAATTCTTCCTCCAAATTTATCTATATTATTTTCACACTTTTTATCTTGCAATTTCCATTATGCATTTTTAATATGTAGGCCAATACAGAAAAGTGAATTGGAAGTCACAAGCCTCTTGAATAGAAACAAAATTATCAGTTTGATTATTTTTCTCGCATGTTTTTAAAAAGAATCATATAGTAGACAGAAAACTGGTGAAGGTTATATTATGTGGTATAGAATTATCTCTTTTTTTTTTCCCCCCAGAATTATCTATTTAAATTTAAGTCAGTAATTTTTATTTTCTCTTATTATTTTGTGCCCCGACTTCGATAACACAAAAAAAAGTACTCAAATATATAGGTGAAGTGGATAATACTAGCTAACTGGTATCAGTAGAGCAGATCCCAGCATCACTGAGATATGGTGAAAAAAATGTAAAATAAAACGCTATAACAAAAGTTACTTTGGGCACTAGAAAAGTTAATTTTGAAACTGATGATCAACAAATCTGACGCCTAGCGGCCCCTCCGCCATGCACAAAGCATCTAGTATACACGGCATCTTGCCACACCGTGGCTGCCATCGACGTCTTGATGAACAGCACAAAAAGATACTCAGTTTAAATAATTAGAGGTCTACCATGACCTCTCCTACCAATGTTGCGACTGTCTAACATTAATACTTGCTTTTGGTGTACAACTAAATTAAATAATTATTGTGATGGTGCTGGGGATTTTCTGATGGAAAATTCCAGTGATCGTGGAAATGTCAGCCCTGTTTAAAATTACCACCAAGTAGCTGGCCTTGGAGCAAGGTCATAGGCCAATCAAACACTGCCAAGGCACGCAATGGCCGGATCTGGGGCGCCGTGGGTTACAAAAAAAAAAAAAAACTCTAAACTCTTAACCCAAACAAATAAAAAAATTACAACTTACAAAATTTTTAAAATTAAAAACAATTACAAAAATAATTGAAAAATCATTCATATATTTAACTAGACCCTATAAAATGGATAGGTGATTAATATAAATTAGTGTTATGTAAGTTGGGGCAGAAAATAATAATTAAGAGAAAATAAAAATTACTCACTTTCACTAATTTAAATAATTCTTAAATTAAAAAAAAGAAAGACAGATAATTCTATACTGCATATGGTATAAGGTGGAATTGACGTGGAACTGCTTTTCCAATCAAGGATTTTTGTTTTCAGTCCATTCTTCAGTGAGGCATATTACACACACAGAATATTAATTCTCAAATGTTTTTAACATTTAGTTCTGAAAACAGTGTTCTGCAGTTAGTCTTTTATAGTCTGCTAGAAGTTGTATGTTCCTTTACAGCCTGTGCTGTTGAAAGTATCCAGCAAATGTATTTCTATGAGTTGGTGTATTATAAACTTAGAAAGTGCTGTTTGAAAGTGGAGTGGACAGATTTGGACAACTCTTATCAGTGGGGCTTTGAGAGCCAATGAGGGTGAAGCATGGCTAGTATGGAGCAGTGCTGGAGTGTAAAGGTGGGTAATACTGAAGATCCCTGAGAAAACCCGCAGACGAACTGCATCATCCAGCATGACTCCCGTGTGCAAAATTCCAAGGAGCTACCCCAACAGGAGTTGAACCCAGTTCACCTTAATGAGAAGCAACTGCTCTAGCAGTCATGCCAACCGCAGCCCCTGAAGTGCAGCTGGTTTTTATACATATTTGTATCTTGAGGGAAACGTTACAGATGTGGATTTTGTGTTCTTTCATGTTGGAGTGGGTGCCACCGTGGTGTAGTAGACAGACTACCAACCTATCACCGCGGTGAACCAAGTTTGATTCCTAGCGGAGTCACCCGGGTTTTTGTATGTGGGAAATGTGGTGGATGTTTCCGTTGGCCTGTGAGTTTTCTCAGGGTAACTCCCATTTGCCTGCCCTTGCATTCTGCTACTGCTCCATCCTTGCCTTGGTTTATCCTCATATGCACTCAAGAGCTTGCTGTTATGCTCCGAACAAAACTCCTCAACTTGACTCGTATGATAGCGTGTATATTCGCTCCAATGTTGCTGTTTGCTGAAGTGGTTTAGCCTCCAAAATGCTTCATAAATGTTACTTGTCAGAATTACTGGTATTTGGCCAGGATTTCTGGATTATGTTCTTGTGTCGCAGGACGACAGACAGGTGAGCAGAGAAGAAGGGATACAGTTTGCCCGGCGACATCAGACGTTATTCATCGAGGCGAGTGCCAAGACAAAAGACGGTGTCCAGTGTGCCTTTGAAGAGCTTGTGCAGAAGGTGTGTACTAGTAGTTGAACCACCAGGACCATCTTGTTTCTGTTGTCTGTGTTGTATTACAGTTTATATTTGTTCCAATTTAAGTTGAGTATTTAATTAGTTAAGAGGTATAGTTTTGATGCATGATGCATTCCTGAGATGCGCACTCTACTCGTCAACTTCACCCCATCTCTAGAGTTGAACACTCGCGGGGAAGTCATATTACGACAGATCAATTAATACCGTGCCTACAGGATCGCTCCCAGCCTAGTGAGAATTACAGACATGTGATACGGAAGGAAGAATTGTTCTGTCTGCCGAAGCTGCCATTGGGGTCGCCCATATTTCCCTCTCAAGATTTTGTTATTCGACGGAGCCATCGACACCAGTCAAACAGAGATGCGAGTTCCAAGGGATGATGCAAGATTGCAGCACCCTTGCTACAAGGACACCGCAGCCTCCAGAGCCTCGTGCCAATGTGATAAAAACGTCAATAGCCTCCAACGGGGGAGATATCTATAAGGGCTAAACTGCAATGCAAAAGGAAAGGGCGCTGCTGCTCTGAAGTTGAAATAAACCAACCCTCGCGAAGAGATGGTAGCATCCCCTGCACCCCTCTGACAGCCTACGAGTTGCAGATTTTGGTATATAAGGAGGTACGAGATCCAGACAAGGCAGTATTCGCCAGCCCTCCGGCCTGAACAAGGTCAAGGGCACCTCCAGCCTGAGCAAGGCTTAGCTAATAGGCATAATTAGCCTAAAGTCTAGTCAGGGGTAAGTGGTTCAGATCCTGACCTCAATACTCTGCACAAGACTCAAGCTGGTACACTCCAGGATTCTGAACACTAGGCAGAACGTTTCTGCAATTAGTCAAGTCTCCGGGAGTAAACTGTGCTGCTCAAACCCTCACAGTCGACAACAATTTGTGATATCTCTGCTAGACTCCACTCATCGAAAGCACTGTCTCCTACTACTTAGTAAGTGCATTACGTCATTTGCTTCAAGCAGATGTCGCTACGCTGCCATCCAGCGGTATCACTTCGTCCTCATCTGAAACTCTACCCAGGAAGCCTTATCCTTTCGTATCCGCGGTAGCAGTTCGTGACGACATCCTTTTAACTTTCCCCTTTGGTATTTAACATTAGCATATTTTGCTCTATACACATTATTTTGCAGGATGCCTTCGCCTGCTGTATAATTAATATTTTTATTAATTTTACATTGTACTGAGCTACGCATCCCATTGCTTTCCTAACGTACGTAAAACCCTCTTAAGAAGTTTTCTTGTTTAGTAAGCTTAAAAAAGTTTCCACTTTGTTTATAAAAAATACATCATTTTACCCTTTTAAGAATTTTTCCTGTTTGGTAAGCACACATTTTTCAGTATTTTTCTGAAACGTCTTTAACAGGTTTCATTTTATTTAATAAATACAGTAATTGTCCGTATTTGTGCGTACCTTCCTTTTACCTAGTTCTAAGTAAAGTTAACATTTATAATTTTAACAGCCCCTGGTCATAAGTATCTTGCTCATCACAGATTAGTATAGGTAGAATCAATATCCTTAAATTTCCTTCGTCCTGAATAGGACCAAGGAGCAGGCACAAACTCGAACCTTCCATCCACGGGAGGATCTGCGAGCCAACCAGGCAAATGTATTTATACCACTCCTTCCCCAAGGATATAGGCTGTTCATGATAAAGTGAGCACTTTTTAAGGTCCTCACAACAGGCATTAACCACTAATAAATATATCTTACTGCAGGCTCATGCATTAAATTTTGAAGGTGGTGAAATGTATACACTGTGTGTATTGGTCACATTGCAATGTGTATATTAAAAAGCAGCAGGAAGATGGAAATTGGTTGAAAGGAAAATTTTATAAGGGTCTTAAAAAGTGCTTACTTTACAGTGAACAGCCTATACCTTGATTCACCTTATCCCAGGAGGGAATTCAGCCTCTCCACCTTTTGGATTTAATTGCATTAATTCCCATGAGAGGGAGTTGCATCATTCTAATGTAGAAATAATCTGACAATAATATTAAAAAACCAGAGCTGCTATGTCAGTGTGACTACCATCAGGAAAAATTCAGGAAACCCAGAAATGTCAAGGAGTTTCGAATTCCTGAAAAAGTTGGGAAAATATCAGGAAACATACCTGAGGTCAGGGAATTTTTGTAACATTATTAAACATGTATTTAATAGGAAAATAAACCCTATCTCATGAATTGTGCTGTGCATGTATTATTTTGGTTTATTTCACCTTGTTAATATTGCTGCAGTGTATCTTTGTGTTGTGACTGTTTCTGTCTGAGATTGCTTGTTTTCCACCTGTGTCGCCTTTTTTTCACATGTCATAATTTTACACCCACCTTTTTAATAGTATTTTATAAATATTTGTTACAACATTGACAAGCTATGTTGGGCTTACTTGTAAGAGAAATTTGTAATTTTTAAAGAAATATTATGAAAATATTTCTAATTTTTGCAATGTACATTGTTTAAGGAAAACTAACAAGATATATGGCTCTTCACAGTAACGAGAGCACTTTTTATGGCAGTTCTTAAAAGTTCCTTTCAGCTTATTTGTATCCTTTTGCCAATTGATAGTATAAAAATTGCCAATGTGGCTAATAAATACAATTTTATACATTTTATTGCTCTCAAAAGTTAAAGTTAATGTTTGAAGTCGCAATGAAAAATACTTTGTGGTTATTATGTCTGCTGGGAGGTCGTCAAAAGTGCTCACTTTACTGTGAATAGTCTATACCTGGAATAGTCAGGGAAATCTGTTAAAGGATACTAGTAGCCACTCTTATGCGTCAGTTGTTAATCACAATATGTAGCTGATCTATGTGTATGCACTCAGATCATCCAGACTCCGGGCCTGTGGGAGACAATGACTGGTGGCGACACACTTGCTGTGTCGGGAGAGCAGGTGTCCGCCGTGCCGAGTTGTGGTGGCTGGAAGTGCAACCTTGTGTAGTGTGGCCCGCCAAGCTTGCACCTTGCAAGGACGCTCTTCACCACAGCAGTCGAACTTCAAACTTTGGTTTCCTCCTTCTCTCTGATGAAAGTAATTTTTTCCGCCATAGTTTGCCTCCAGCATATTTAAGTCAGTTCCTGTGCGTGCTAATGAGAGAAGAAGAAAGAAGACGCTGTTAATGCTCATAGTCGCGAGACTAATGGTAGCCCAGCATTTATACTTCACTGCTGTCATTTTCTGTATCCATGTATTAAACACTTTTTTATTCCTTTTCTTTGCTATTCGACTTGTGGTGTAATGTGCATTAGCTTGTAATCATATATTTATATGTACATTGGAAGTCACAGGCAAGTCTTTCGGTAGAAATTTGCGAATCAGTCATAAATAGGACTGTAAATGGTATAGTTAATGTTATGGAAAACAGGAGTGTCTGTGGTGCTGGCACCAGTAAAACGTGAAGTTTGTTTAAGAACAAGATGTTCAAAATGCTAGAGATGACTTGTGTGATAGTAGTTTGAATATCACAGAAAATATTGCCCCAATGTATGTTCCATAACAGAGTGCTTATTTTAGCTAAAATTTTACAGGTTTTGTTGCTAAGAAATTATGATTTAGCAGTGATGGCAGAGTTCAGCACTGGGTCAAGATGACCTTCAGTTTGTTTCAAAGATGGTCAATGCTTCCTGTGCACATTGTCAGTTGTGTACAAATGTGTGATGTGTAGAGGCACATTTTTTTTTGTAAAAATTTACTATGACTAGTTGAATGCCATAAGACTTTAGTTCATATCCACTTTCGGTGTCAGATGATTTCTAATTTCAAGCATCATAGGTGTCTGCTTGCAAATTGTGGACTCTCGTTGCCAGAGTAACTTTATTCCGATTGGTGCAGTCAGGTAAGAAAAATGCCTTCTAACACACACATGTGGCCTATACCCAAAGGAAAGTTGCAGTTGTACACATGGGATATTGTCTTCGGCTGTGTTTGAGTTGGCACTTTTAGTTTACTAAAAGATCGTGTGATCATGGCTGAACAAGTTACTATCGAGAGTGAACACTACTAAATACTAAAATACTAGTAAACTTAGTGGTAAATTTGAATGAAGCCTTAGCCTGCGCGTAAAACAGGTGACCCCTGTGATATGGGATGGTCAGCAATAAATGAGCACTGGTTCCTCATTGCTAAAGCAGTTTTTTTACACAATGTTGGGTCTCACACTAAATTATCTATGTTAATTACTTTTTCAAGGCAGATCTCCTGCTAGATAATGAAAAAAATTATATTCTGTTTGTTGATGCATCACTAAGGGGGTTGCACAGAAGTCATATATTGGTCATTTTGCATTGTGCATATGATCAGCTGTATTTCAAACCAGAAGATACTGTAAATTTAGGCTGTGCACAGAGGAATGTGGCAAACCGTATTGCCATAAAAAACTTATAAAATAAAATTTTGTTAAGAAATTGGGTGCATGGAGTTTAGAATCTGTAAATTATATTTACATTCTCAGTGGTAGTTACAGTGAACTGTTGCTATAAAACACTTCACTTCAATGTACTCATAATTTTAAAGCAAAATTTTCTGTTAATTTCAAGTACTTTTCAGTATTAAGTAAAAAATTGAAAGACCCTTTGTGTATCTACATTTCACTACATACCCGTATACGTACTGTGCATATTAAATCAAATAATGCTGTCTTGTGTGGCAATGCCCGCTAATGTGTCACGTTTATCTGGTGAGAAGGCCAAACCTGTGATAACTGGACCTGAATCCCTGGAATGAATAAATATGTGAGCAACCATTTTTGTTACAGCGGGTGTGCCATGTTTAGCTTCTTAGTGAATGGCCGTACACATTAAAAATACTAATGGAATGCTAAAGAACTGAAAACAGTTCCTTAAAATGGCTTTTCTGCACTAACGCCTTCCCTTATCATTGGAGTTTTGTTTTGTGTAATAGCATTTAATGACAAGTTTTCATCAAGATTTTCATAATGTTCCATGTACTGTATTCATTCTGAAATAATTTCATTTTTCTAGCATCTTCCACGTTGTTTACAAATATGTTTCAGAAAGTTGTGTGTGGAGCTGTGGTAACAGTCACGATATATGCTAGTACATAATAATAAAGTTAAAATAAGTAGTTTTCTTGTAGACTAGAGTACAGTCTGTGTTTTTGAACCATCATTGGAACATGTACACATCATAAATTATTTTTCTTCTAAAATAACGATGAACAGCTGTTTATCTTTCAATATATAAAAAGTCTTGGCTTTTCACATTCTTAAGTACAAAAAATACATATTTAGAAAGTACTGCATTTTTTGAAATGTTACAGTAATTGCAAATGTCATGTTCTACTAGTCAGTCATCCTTCTGGTTGATTTTTGCATAGTTAAAAATTTGTGAAATTTGTGGAAAAGATTTTGGGTGTAATTGCACCAATGCAATTTCCACTGTTTCCGGCAAATACTTACCAAGAAATGATATACCGATATCTGTAAAGAATACCCACATTCCTCCGCAGCACATTACAGTATCGCAAATGAGGTAAAGAAACTTCTGTGAAAGAAAAGTCTGATGCTAGTCATATTTATTGTATTTTTATTTCGTGTTATAAATCACAACTAAATTCCCTTCTTTAACAAATGACCTGGAAGAAGTTCTTCAAAACACCAGAAACTTTAAAAATTATATCAAATTTTTATCGTTTGAACATTACATGGGACCAGAAAAATTACCACAAAATTATGGAATTTGCAACAGTAAGTTCTGCTATATTCATCTATATGCAACCCTTAAAATAGTAGTATTCATTCCACCTTCTATGTTTCGTACCAATATTCATAATCTAATTTGTTCAGTTTCAATTATACTTTTATTTTTCCATGTGGAATTGACATTATAAAATAATTACGTAATATTTGATTACTGTTACATGTGTAAAACTAATTGCGTGGTAAAAATAAGTTTGATTTTGAAATAACTGTTAAGCTGTTCCCTATACAGTGACTATCTTTGTTTTTAATTATTGACTGAAAATTAAGTTTTGCAGGAAAATACGTAAATTGAAGGTGGGAAGGATACTTCCCCCTTAATTTATATGTATTAATTTAGTTTTAACAGTTTCACCTAGCAAGGTGTGCATAAAATTGTTGTTTTTCTCAACGTTTCCTCAATGTTGAAGTTTGCTGCAAGTGAAATAGCGATAGGTTTACATAATTACTTACTAACAAGTTGCCATTGGATGCAGTTTAATTTCCTACAACTTTATGTAGTCATGATTTTGGTAGCAGCTTATATATACACATGAGGGTAAATAAAACAGTATAAAAACAAGTGTACATTAAAACAAATTTTTTTAAAGTGTACTAATGAGACAGAGTTAAAGCTCGCAATGATAAATGATATAAAATTCGCTGTTTTCCTGTGCACTGTTTTTGTATGTGTCTGCTGTATATTTATATCTCGCAATGGAAGACATTTTGTTATAACAGCATATTTCATGCTATGAAACAAGTCTGTGTAGACCAATGATCTAGTAAACTGCTTTGCTTTTCCAAGGGAGGGAGATATACATTATGTGATGCTGTATTTTTATGCATAGTTGTCACTCATTTTTTGCTAAAAATTTTCTTTAAAAATTATGTAAGAGGGTGACTGAAAATATTAGGTTCGGTATGTAATAAACCATACCAATTTTCAGGAAAACTTGCACCACTGTAGCATCGTTTTCTTCTAAAAACTGCACGTATTGTTTCTAAATTGTTTACACAAACATCCAGTACTTTACAGTGCCTTGCAGATAGTGCATTATCTATCAGACTTGTAAAATTTTGTGTGCATTTCCCTATTGTAGTATATAATTAACTAACTTTGCACCAAAATTGCATTCTGGTTTGTTTTTGAATACATTTTTTTTTCTGATATGATTTCTAATATTTTCAAAGACAAAGACTTGTTCACTTTATTGTAAGTTTTTTATCATAAATATTATATATTATATTGATAACTTGCCATTTATAAGATTTTCTAACAGCCAAGTACCGCACTTGTCGGGCAGACGTTATTGGGGTATTGGGAATTCTAAATAAAATATCTAGAGTGATATAGTGTAAGCTGATCCTCCCCCCTTCCACTTATAGTCGAGCACATATTTCCTAAAAAATGTGAGCGGGTTTACAAAAATAATTTCTATCCTCCTTTCCTTTTCTATCCTTCCACTGTGATGTGTGAACAATGTATTACTAGTGACGATACTAATGCTCATCAACCCTCCCCCCCCCCCCCCCCCTTCTCCCTTCCCGCTCCGGGAAAAAATTTCTGGATATGCCCCTGATTACACTGGTCAAGTTGTTCTGTACCATTCTCTGCGATTGTGAAACATGATATACAGTTTATAATAAGTTTAGCACATTTTTATTATAAACATATATTGGATATTTTATACAAAATTAAGTACTCTTAATACAGCTAAATTGTGATTTATCATGACTCGTCCAACCTTCAGACTGCTCTCCGGGCAAATATGTAGTGTGATATTGGCTTATGCTGACGTGTTGGGCGCTCATGTTGTGTTTGTTGGGCTATTCTGACTCCAGCTTTAGGCAATGGGGACAGCTATGCAGTAAAATACAATATTCACCAAATAATATGTTGCAATATATGTACTGCAATTTTTTGGCTAATTGTTTTTAGATGCATTTGTTTTTTCCAGTGTGTGTTTTATTCTCTAAAGAGATGTATTATTGTTGCAGAACAGTTTAATTCCAGCTTTGGTTATGATGACTTGATAGTCAAAACAGTAAATCATTAATTTTTTGACACTGTATGATTGTATGTGGCGTATGTGTTGTGTTATAAATGTTGCGCATTGGTAAAAAGATTTGGGGATTGGATCTCATCTTAATGAACCACAAAATATATAAACTAAGTGTTAACTGTTAATGACAGTAATTTTGTATATAAGTAATAAATGTATGCACACAAACTATAAATGGAGTATTTTTGTGTTGAATACATTTGTAAATTTCCCCTTTATGTAGGACTTTGCAATTGAAGGCCTTTAGATCTTAAAGATGTAACTTAATTGCATTCTTTTTATGAATACTTAAGATGGCATTAACAAGTGTTGTGATTCCACTCCACATCTCCAATTCACAAATATCAGTCTGTAAGTACGGTACTTCTGTTTCTTACATTTGAGAGGGGCCGTGGTGGCCGAGCAGTTAGCCTGCTTGACTCCTACCAAGGCGAACAGGGTTCAATCCCCGGCCGCATCACTCCAGATTTTCACACAAGGGAATCATGCCAGACAATGCTGCTGGTCAGCAGGTTTTCGCTGGGATCACCCAATTTATTTTCCCTGCCCTTGCATTCTGATGCTGCTTCATTCTCACCTCGCTTCACCCTCATCGGGTCTCAATGCCTTGCTAAAAGCCACCCAAATCTCTCAACTTAGATCTCATTTGGGTCGCTAAACTACCAGAACTATATAAATGACAAATTCAAGTACTCGCAGTCTAGTACTTGTCAACAGGCATACACACACAGAAGGAAGGTGCATTTTTCATGAAGTTGCACAATTGACATTTTTCTGGCTAGGCCAGCTTCATTAGGCAGCAAGTTGAACACCATTGGTTTGATTAAGCATTTTAAAATGCTGAAAATATAAGCTACTGTAAGTTGTATTGTAGTATTCATCGTTAATGCATCTGTAATATGCTGTGCTATGTAGGGTTGTACAAATTAGTATTTTTTCTCTCAAAACGAAAATATAGTAAACTTGTATGAAATTTAAACAAAAATGAAAAATAGCTTTTAAGAGTTCAATCTTAACAAATTTTATAACATTCATTTTAACAATTTATTCATTATAACAAATCGACGCATGATGTCTTGATGCATGTTGTCCTTCTCAGTTGATATTAATCACTTTCTACTCTCAGTACCAATGAACGTGGGGCAGTTGAACCAGAGTTTTAACTGGCTGCCACCACCACTGAGGCACCCAAAACCATACCTCAAGGTTCAGCAAGTACCGCAGTATGCCGCCAGATGCCACTACTAGCACCAAGGCTTGAACCTGGATTATGCGCCAGCCTGGGGGTGACACTCACCGAGGATCTATAGGCTCACTCGTCGCACCTACTACCTCTCTCCAGGAGCAATACTATATGCTATATGAAGAAGGGGGGACGCCACTGAAGAATATAAATACAGAGATGTCCCAGCACTCTGGATCAGTCTGCAGCTACTTAATGACCTGTCTACAAGGGACTACACCTGACTCTCTCTTTTTTTCCCAACAGTCATCTTGCACAGCAACCTCCTGCCCCGTCATTCCAGAGCAGAGGTTCCCTTAGCATGCGGCCGCACATGCTATTTCCTCCCTAACCAAACTGTGAGCGTTGCGCTCTTGTATTCCAACCAACCACAGTTATGTGTGGGGCACCCCACTGGCCAGCAAAATGGCAGACCCTTGCACAATCCGGTAGGGATGGCCCTTCAATGTGGTGTTTGACTCGTGGGATGTGAAATTTCACCATAGCACTCAGACATTCGAGGGCTGCCATCCTGGACTCTAGCTTCGTGCGGGGTGTTCCTATTCACCCTACATCGTCCAGGGGCATCGGGTTTCTCACCGCTGGGCTCTCTCTCAGACCAGTGGGACAGCCGCACGCGACGGAGTCAGCACACAACCTGTAACAGAGAGCAGACACCCTTTCCGGCTGTCTCACTCAGGATTACAGTCCACATGACACTAATAACATGTTATGTGGATGGATTATGGACTTGCGACCAGCTATTCAATATGGTGACGACACTGCCAACAATTAATTATTTTAGCGTTATATTCATAATGAATGTAAGGCAAAATAAAATAAAATAAGCATCATTGAGGATGGCAGAATATCGAATATGTTCCTTTACAATACTAGAAAGGAAATATGACCATGCTAAAACAAACAAAGAACTGAGGATTAACCAACAAGATAACAGCAAAGATAACAGTACAGGCAGATAATAAATGAAGATAGAAGGGGGAGTGCATTGGGTGTAAGAAGAAAAGCAGCTTGTATGCAGACAGTCGGACACTTCAATGTTATGCAATAAATACACTAGTCCACATTCACAGTACTCCCAATAGGATCGACGCCGTCGGGTGAGACACAAGACGAACGATGACACAAATACTTACTGGTAATTTGGGCGCCAGCGGTGCTTCCCAATCATCGCACTACTGAGACTCACGGTTCTCAGGGATGCGGTGGATTCTGTGTGTCCGTCTCACCCGTGCGTACTTACAAACACTTACAAAAACTTTTACTAAACATCTCTTGAAAAACACTAATAAAATATATGTGGCTAGGGCACTGTCACTACTGAATAAAAGAGGTAAGTTCACTGTAGACTTGTTTTTATTGTTACTATGCATGCACATCAACGTGCCAATGAAATTATGATAATCTCGTTCATGACTAGCCAATTCTGCTTGGGAGCTCCCCAGCCCACAATTAATCTAGCACACGCCTATATGGATGATATCACCTAGGTGTGCGAAAGCACAGCCTTCACAAGGAAAGAGGGCCGACAGCCGCTAGAGTGGACTGATGGTTTTTCCCTGAACACAGGACACGGTGAATTACAAATGAAACCCTTGATACATTAACATGTTTGATTACTCGGCATCACTAAGGCAAACTTGTCTGGGCTCGCCCTCCAGCACGTGGGTAGTGTGGTGATGGCCTATATACAGAGCCGGCTAGGACGGGAATAATTGCACCGTACACTAATTACAAAATTACATAAACCCTCAAAGATACATGAAACAAGATGGGACGCGAGATGAATATTCACTATAAACACACACATGTATGAAAACAAGTTTAGATGGTTCGGATGCCGCTGGATGAAGTTCGTAGTGGACCACGCGGTGCAGGTGAAATTGCAATATTTCTTCGTGGAAACGGCAAATTAAATTCAGACAAAAAATTATTCTTGCTGAGAAAATTATTCTCTTTACGATTGAAGTGGTTACAGGCTTGTAACATGCCTGATGGCTGTAAAATCAAACATTAACATGACAGCATGGTCAAGTACAAAAAGCATCAATTTACGTGAAATTACACAAAACCCTGACAAAAATTTAACATATAACCCTGAATACAATATTGCACTTGCAATGTTATATAAATAAGCTTTCAAAACACAATGATGGCATATACAAATACTCTGCGTCTGTGATGTTGCCTTAAAATATTCAAACACGAAAAATACCCTCAAATACATACATAAAAACAAAGCCCTTTAAATTGCGCGTAGCAATAATGGAGAAATTACAATGAAACGCCACTTATATAGGCGGATGGCATTTGATTAAAGTTTCGCGGGTCGCGTGACCTCTCCGACATCTTTCTACTCCTCCTCGATTAAGTTAAAATTGCCACAAGAGCGCAGTAAATTAATAAAGCAGAAGCATACTACTGGGGAAAATGTCTGGCAAAAACGTACCCAAACAAAGGTTAACCGGTAAACTAAATTGACTATGGAAACCTAAATCAGTGAACAAAAGTTGTACGTGCGTGACAGAATCTTATCTCGTCAGCTCTCCTCGACAGACTGTCCAGAAGCAAGCGTCGCACGGACCTACCATGACCGCCTACGGAGTTCACATAAGCGGAAGTGCTATACACGCCGAGTAAAATATTTTATTATTGAAAATAAAATGGCACAAATTAAATTTAATATTGTTTTACATTTTTATAATTTTCTTATGAATTTTCGTATTAATTTAGTATCTCTTTATGACGTTGTTCATGCCGGAATATCAGTGTTGTTAATCTCGGTGCCGCCGGCACGTTTAATTTTATAACCAAACAAGTTTAAAATAGCAACAAACTCTTTAAGACATGTTAAACCCTGCAAATACAATATAACACATTTTTACACTGAAAAATAACATTTTTGTGAGAGTTAAAAATTATTGGCCTCTTTGCGCACGTGCGGGGCACGTGACACGTGCGTGGTGAGATCCGTCATGGGATCTAGGACCGCAGAGTATGAAAAAACAGAGATCCTCGTGTCAGAGAGACAACATAAGACGTCCAATCCCCATGCAGATGAAGTATTGTGCAAGTTGTGATTTGTAGATAGTGGTTTGCAGATACGTATTGGTTATGTAAAGAGTGGTTTGCAGATATTTGTGATGTAGAAAAAGAGAGGTTGCGCAGATAATGTTTTTGCATAGACACAGAGATTGTAGTGAGTGAATATGAAATAGTATATATATTACAAGTATTAGGCGCCGGTATGTTACAAGTTATCTTCAAAAGTAGCAGCACCCCTGATAGCAATATTATACTACTTTGTACTATCTGTGCTCTATAGAGTGCCGTCGGTGAAAATGTGTACCAGAACACTGGTTGTACGCCTGTGTGGGATTAGATCTGCTCCCCACATGTTCTCCAGCGCACGACCAGCTGCCATACACTTGACAGGATAGTTCTGTCTCTTGTATTGTGCTCTTGGTATGCCTGAACCACGTCACAAACAAGTATACCAGACACGTTGAAGATGACTCATGTGCTGTATACCAGGGAGGAACTGGTGTGGTGACAAATAAATTTGTTTTACGCTTGGCGTCATAGCATACAGTCGGCCAGCACTCCTGACAAGTCTGTAGTATGTCCAGTGTGCTGAAAAATAGCTCACAATGCAGACACACGCACCAGATGTGGAACTCTTAGTGAAATACGTGTTTTTCCGTAACATTTTATGGAATCCGCTCTACTGCTCTGAGGATTAAAGTGACTCATTCCGCTAAGAGCCTCTAATCCTCTTGCCCGACTGACGATTTTTTGGCTCTTTCTTCGAGGAGGTTCAAATCCACTTTCCTCATTTTTCCGTTTTTGGGAAATTTTTTGGTGGAAAAAGTGATTTTTGGTCAAATAATTTTCATTTCAGAAGTTCTGATCGGGACGAACATACTTGAGGAAGGGGCAGTGTTACATGGTCGCTGCTTTGCATCGCTGCTCTTGATCCGCCTGGTGCGAGCGAAAGAGGACAGAATGTAAGAAGTGGACAAAGTCAGTCGTGTATACCTCTCAATGCTGCCGTGGTGATCCTATCATGGCACGCGCCCTCCTCACATTTAGAAGATCGGATTTCTACCTGATAAAATGTTCTGGTTCATCATCTAAGAACAGCAGGCGACGATTAGAAAGGCCAGTTGCTGTGTGCCACTGCGATAAGCATTTTGCAATGTGCACACCTCTGACATTGGTTGGATTTAATTTTTACATTTATCTGAACGAATTGTCTGAGTTGATGCCCTAGTTTCTCTCAGCGTTACATGCTGTGCGGTGAACGTTATTCATGCGTCGGTCATGTGAAATTGTGAAAATATTAGGAAAAATAAATACTTTACAAATCTGGTCATTTTTACACTTCGATGCATTAATAAAACAGAAGCGAAAGAAATAATTTATGTTATCACAAATGGTTACCTAGCACTTTTTATTCGACGTTAAGATATGGAACTACTTTCTATCCATCGTTACCAACTTTACTGGGCGCATGTCACTCACTGTGCCCGTTAAAACATAGGCATATGTAGGCGGGGCAGTGACTTTTTTCTAAAGTTGATTTCGAAAGTGCTCACTTTATCGTGAATAGCCTTTATTCTCCCGAGTTCAAGCAGATACAGAAATGAAATTCCTCAGCGAAGAATGCCAGTGCGAAGGGCCTGGATCATTCATGAAAGAAACAGGCGCCCTATAAACAAACTCGCAGTCGAACTGCCTCATGGCATAAATACAGCGCCCTACCTAGCCCTAACAAGTTTCGCTGGATTCCAAATCCGAATGGAAGAATTCCACAACCCCACCGGACCTGCACAATGCTCTCGCTGCCAGCGGTATAATCATGTGGCAGCAGGATGTAATGCCACACCCAGATGCAGGTACTGCAGTGGCTCGCACTTCATCAAAGACTGCAGAAATTGTAGACAACAGAAACCAAGTCAATTGTATCGGCTGCGGCCTTAACCGTTGCGCGAATTATTGAGGTTGCCAGACCTACAAAATAGCGAAATGGAACTGCCTTGCGCCTGAAACAAGGCAAGCTCGGCCAGCAATCATGAGCTGTAATTCACGACAACCGCGCAGCAGCCTGGCAACAGTTTGCCACAGTCTGGCAGCAACCTGCCCAGGGTCAGACCCACAGCAAACGTTCGTGCAGTCACCACGAAACATCTTTCTGCCCTCGTGCGCGCAACAACAGCAGCCAGCACCAGGTATGCTTGACTGCAAGACGAGATTGCTTTCCCGGCCGTGGCGAACCAACCCATTCCGCGCAACCCTAATGTGACACCTCAATCGAAATCCAAGAAATCTCAATTGAAATCAAAAAATAGTCGAAAAAAACGGCGAAAAAATGCGGGAAACCAGGCTGTAACACAAGCCACGAGCTCGCAGCCCGCGGCCGCCGCAACTGGGTCTGTCCCCGGTGATGAGAAACTGTGGCGACGGCGCACAGTGGGGCAGATGAATACAAAACCTGGCAGATAATATTAAAAATCAAACTAAGTTATACGTGAACTCTCAAGCGGTGGTGAACAGGACTCGACCTGCGTCAAATTGTCCTATCTAGTCACGGGGCCTGGGCTATCCGTTTATAGAAAGGACAGTCCTTTGATAAGAGGTAAAGGAGGAGGAGTCGCTATTTTAGTTCATACTTCCATCTCACACAACGAAATTAATCTGCCTGACTTTCGTATATTAGAAGCAAATGACATTGAATTAAAACTAGACCAACAACGCACTAAATTACTAGCAATTTATGCCCCACCAGGGCGCTCGCTAACACTGGCAGACTGGACCTGCTATATAATAATACAAGCAACACTTTTCTCGCCCTTGGCGACATAAATGCCAAACATCCAAACTGGAATTCTAGAAATAGAACAGCTAATGGGATGCTCTTACAAAGGCACCAAGCGAAGATATATTATCAAGTTATAGCCCCAACTGAGCCTACTTATAACTCACAAAATATGATTCAACATCCTGATATTTTAGATATTGTTCTAGTTAAACAGTTTACAACTGGGTTTGACCTAAGAGTCGAACATGATCTCTCCTCCGATCATTACCCAGTTCACATTGATTTTGGCAATATTTCCACAGAAGCTAATGCCCCGAGAAAAATTGAAGATTATTCTAAGTCCGATTGGTCGAGTTTCTAGGATTTTATAATAGAAAATTAGTCGCAGATAAATAATGATTCCCTAGCAACAACACAGGATGTTGACGAAGCTATAACCGCCTTTACAAGCGCAATACAGCAAGGCGTGGCTGAGTGTGGTCCAAAAGGACACACGCAAATAAACTTGACACTTTTCCGCAGTATATACGGGATTTAATAACGCAGAAAAACCGTCTAGGACGCCATTGTTCCAGACGCCGAGATCGGCAAACCAAGACGCAAATTAACAAAATACAAGATGTCATTTCAGAGGAAGTAACACTATGGCGGGTCAGTATGTGGGATGCTAAAGTAGCTGGAACTATCACCACGCGAAAATAATTTATGGGGCTTAACTAAACGCCTATTAAATAAGACAGACAAAATCCCGCCCCTGCAAACTAACACAGGATTAATTTTCACATCTGAGGCAAAGGCAGAAGTCTTCCCTAATGTGTTGGAAAATACATTTCAGCCGAATGAGGACCCCTGTGATAGGAATTTCACAACTCAAATTTATCGCGAAATAAAATTTAATAAAAGAAAACCGACTGAAGACGAACCTGAATTTACACAGTCACACGAAATAAAGCTGGCAATTCGCAGCATGCATCCCAGAAAAGCTCCAGGAGCAGACGGAATTCGGGCGATTGTATTAAAGAAAATGCCTGACCTGGCCCTCGAGTATCTAGCTACATGTTTTAATACTATGCTTAAGCTGGAATACTTTTCCAGCAAGTGGAAAGCTGCGAACGTGATTGTATTTCACAAGCCAGGGAAAGATAAACTCCCACAGAACTATAGGCTAATTGGCCTTTTAAATACATTCTCTAAAGTGGCGGAATGTATAATCCTAAGACGAATTAATTCCCATATCAGTAATAACAATTTACTTCCCGACGTGCGGTTCGGCTTTAGGTAAAAGCACTCCGCAAAACACGAATTGGTGCGAATCACTGAATATTTAAACCATACCTTTAACTGGAAATGCTTTGTAGTAGCAGTTTTCCTAGACATTGAAAAGGCTTCTGATCGAGTTTTTCATGCCGGATTAATTTATAAATTATACGAATTAAAATTCCCCGATTGCTATATTAAATTATTAGCCAGATATCTAAAACGCAGGACCTTTACTGTTCAATGTGAAGAGGCGAAATCAGAAAGTAAAACAATTTATGTTGTAGTGCTTCAAGCAAGCATACTTGGCCCTGTATTATTTAATATTTATACACATGATTTGCCGAAACCCGACCACCGACTGGTGCAGTTCGGTTGCTATGCCGATGACACTGTCATATTTAGTCGCTCCCACGACCTCGGCTTAGCAACACGAAGACTACAGACTGCCCTAACAGCCTTTCAAGAATACTACACGAAATGGCGGATTAAAATTAATGCCGGAAAAAGCGAGACGATCGTTTTTACGCGCAGGACACTACCTCAAGCTGCAAATCGCATTATTTGGCGAGCCCATCCCCCCTTTAAGAAGTTGTCAAATATCTAGGCTTACATATGGACCGAAAGCTGACCTGGAAAGCACATATAGACGCCAAATGCGTAAGTGCATATGCCAGGCTGTCCGCCCTTTACCCTATACTTAACAGACGAAGTGCCATTACCCGAAATACAGCTTTACTGTTTTATACCATGCTAATACGGTCTGTTATTGCCTATACTGCACCCACATAGGTAAATGCAGCTAAAACTCATATCAAGAGAATGCGGATTGTGCAAAATAAATGTCTGCAAATTGCGGCAGATGCATCCAGATACTTTCCCATTACAGATTTGCATAATGAACTAAAAATTGATTAACTAGACGAGCACTTCATAAAAATTGCGGCAAAATTTTACGATGATTGTGCCATACATGCCAACCCGAAAATATCTAGTCACTGTGATTATGACCCTGACGAGACAGAAATATAAGCGGCCTAAAAGCATTTTAGCTGACAGGCCGCCTTAAAACACCGAAATTCGCAATGCAGGCCCTCAGTCATGCTACTCGAATAAAAATTAATCCTGAAACCCGTAATATTGCAATACATTTAACTACAAAATATACTCCTTGACGAAATAGTTATCACAAAATTAGCGAGGCATTATGTGATCACAGAACAAGGCAAAATATACGCCGTATAGCCCTTGGCTGGCGTCGGCCCTGTGACACACACACACACACACAGATATATGTGTGTGGGTGTGTGTGTGCTACAAAGCTTCTCTCATCCGATAGCTGCGTGTATGTATGGTCCGTCGCCATTGCCGATTCCAACAGATATTTTGGAGAAAAAGGGGGAAGGCAGGGGGACACAGTCCCTCCCCTAGAACAGTGGGGAGGGACAATATAGGCACTTGTCCCCACCCTCAGTTTGACATCTACACTCAATAATAAATAAACTTAGTTAATTTTATCTCAAACCATGGAAATCAGAATACTGAAATGAAGGAGAAACTCATTACTGAATTTTACCATCAACTGAACAGGTAGAGAGTGAATGGGTCTTGATCATCAACTGGGAAGCTAAACAGTTGCCTTGGCGGTTCGCTGTGCTTGGATTCCCAGAACCTTGGAATACCAGTGAAAGAGTCAAGACACATGTCTTAAATATACACATTGGAAGGGGGAGGCAAAGTTTCAAGTGATTCTTCGTAGGGGCGGATCCAAACGGTGTCCCACCTGCTCCATCCTTTTTAAAAAATGTTAGCCTTTTTTTTTTGTATCTATAAATGCGTTAATCGTAAGTTAACTGGCCGGAATGTTTTATAGCAGAAAGACTCGTCACATTCAAGTTATTTTCAATAAATGCCAACATTCCAAATTCACAGTGATGTGGGATAGTTAATATGTATTTCTGATGTCAGCGGTACCAAGAGGCTTCTGTTGCCACCAATAACTAAGCAGTCACGCAGGTACGAGCTTTCCTTCTACCCTCTGCACAGCCCTCACAGCATGGACACTACTTTCTCATTTGGTTAGTAGCAAGTGCAGGTCAGGTGTACTGTGTACTTGAAGACAGATGCTAATGCCATACATTTCTTCACTGTTTCATTATTATTAAAATCAATTTTTAAATTTAAATTTGTGCATTTTTATCCAAATAAGTCAACATAAGGAGCGCCGAGTTATAGTTGTATTGTATATGCTGTTTTATATATATATATATATATATATATATATATATATATAACACCTGTTTTTTTAATACTAATCTGATGAATGGTGTTAGCGTAATTTGAATATCACAAGTGGTACATATATGTAAAATTTTATCTAGTTTAAAATGAAAAAAATCGTTGTATAAATGATAAACAGATCCCTTAGCTGTAAATTTTATGTAATGTTAGGAACGTTTTAAGGTTGTTCTAAAAAGTATTAGTTTATGGAATTAAAATAAGTAAGAGGTTCCAATTTCATGAGTTTTTACTGAAGTTAATTTAATATTTGTGTTTGATTTCAAGAAGTGTTCTTCTTATGATTAAATGTTGTCAAGTTTAAGAAACAGAAGTATACAAAAGAAGAAAGTAACTGCATAATATTGAGTCGTCAGTAACAGAGGTGTCGACGACGAACTTTCAAAGGGATTGAGAACCTCGTCGTTTGGTTCTTCGAGTAACTTCTGGTCAGACATTATCAGCAATTTCCTGAAGGAGGTACGTCATGAGGAATAGCTCCACCTTCGGGAACACGGTCACCGCTTCAGTGGTTGAGTCGGGGGTCGACCCCAGGACCGTGAATGAAGGAAGGATGTCGGAGTACCTACGCCGTCATGGAATCGCAGTCGACAGGGAGTTGTGAGGTACCAGATTCGAACCCAGGAGGAGAACCGCAGATCTAGCTGTGGACTACTTTTTTTTTTTCCTCATCAACAGATAAGTCCAACCTACACTATATAATTCATGAACCTTTTGCGAAGGCTAATTAGTAGTGCGTTTTCGAAGGATGTTGCTGACAATTAACTGAAATTCTTTTCTCATCTATGAATGCTTATGTGGGAGAACAATTTTCTTGTAGTAATCCTTCATATCTTCGAATAATATGCAGATTTTAATTTTTATTTAATAATTTCATGAAATATTGACATTTGCACTTTATATGGAATAGTTTCATAGCAGTGGCAAGTAAATAATGAATAGTAATAATTAGAAAAAATCGATATATACATATGATAATTTATACATTCCGTCATATTATTCTGTTATGCTAGAAAGTGTTATGTGGTGCACATTTGATTTGTCGTAGATTGTGCCATATTTATTGTAAACGTTTAGGGTAGTAGCACTGACTGATACCGAAATTTGCACCCTCATGTGGGGCCTTAATAACAGCCAGACACTCGTGCATGGGCTAATCATATGAGCCAGTACTTTTATATATATATATATATATATATATATATATATATATATATATATATATATATATCACAAAATGTACACTTGTGTGTATCTACTACACAATGCACGTATAAAACAGCTATGTCTAGGTAAGTCTGACTTAGGGAGGTTTCCTCCTCCTTAACAAATATCTGGATCCGCTCCTGATTCTTCGTGAATGAGTCAGCAGTCAGGTATATTTCTGAACTCGACATAGTAGAAGGTGAAAAATTTTCAAGCAATTCTTAATCCCTCATTGTTCCGACGAGTGCATTGATGAATTGTGTTTTAGAATTTGTTGCGTTTACGGTTTACCATAACCAATGACTAGAAACCTGCGAAATTCGCGTTAATATTTGGGGACAAGTTATACTTTAAACACATGTACCTTTGTAATACGTTTGTCACTAGATCATACTTAATCTGACACGCCCTGGTTAACTCTGCACCAATGAATGAACACTTCACAACTGTGTGCACCAATCGCGTGCAGTTCAGTCAGAAGGGCTTGGGTTCACATCTAGGCGGCAACCAATGGAGAAACGACGCCGGCTCCAGTACACACAGTACTGTGAAGTTTAGCCTGATGCCAAATAATAACGCGAATTTTGCACGTCCATACCAATGAGTTTTCGCTTGTGATAGTTTTCCGCATTAGTTCGGGAAAGTTACGAAAATAACATTGAAAAATTGCAAGAAAAGTTTTTATTGGATCAAAATTCCAAGGAAAATTCGTAGATTAGCTGAGCAAAAATCCGCAGAAATCAACGTATTATTCTCCTCTATTTTTGCGGAATTTTTCCCGGAACACCATAAAAGTATTTGATTAGTCAATAACGGTGCATTTCACGACCAAAAGTGCGTAGACAAAAATTAAAGAACACGACATTTCCCATATTGTATCGAAAACCCACCAAAATCCACCAAAGATGTCTCATTAATTTCCAGGATTTTCCCCGGAGAAAAACTATTAAATAAGTGCACAGAACAAAATTAAAAAAAAAAAAGTCCAATATGACGTACAAAATCCACCATATCGACGTAATAGTCTTGCAATTTTCGCAGGATTTTTCTTATCCTGAATAAACGATTTTAAAAAATATTAATCATTCGAAAACCGTACGCTTTACGACCAAAAGTGTACAGGAAAAAATAAAAGAACATAAAATTTAAATATAATATCAAAACCCACCAAAACTTATTACGATTTTCCCAGGATTTTACCCGGAAAACGATAAAAAAAATTGATGTCAAAAACAGTGCGTTTTGCGACCAAAAGTGCACAGACAAAAGTAAAATAACACAAAATTTCCTATTTGATATCCAAAATCCACCAAACATTTCTCACTATATTTCCAGGATTTTCATGGAAAACGCATAAAAATTGATAAGTAGAAAACGATGCGTTTTAGGACCAAAAGAGGGCAGAGAGAAATTATAGAACCAAACATCGAATATAATATCCAGAATGTACCATAATCCACCAAGTATTTCATATTTTTTTCGCGGGATTATACCCGAAAGTATTATTAATAAAATTGATAAGTCAAAAATGGTGCGTTTTGTAACCAAAAGTGTAGAAACAAAAATTAAAGAACACAAATTTCCTATATGATATCCAAAATTCACCAAAATCGACATAATATTTCGTAGTATTTCCCCGGATTTGTCCCGTAAAAAACGATCGATTGAAGTGTTCATTGCATCCTAGGAAACTCATTAATGTATTAAATGGACCAAGTCTGAGCACAAAATTGCACAATTGGTTATTTTCTGGTTCTCTTAGTATAATATTTATGGCTTTCCACCACAATGGTTTGATCAAAATTTAGTGGAGGCATAGTTTTCATCTTTAAAGCTTGATCTGCGATTAAATTAAGTGATAAATAGCTTATATGCAAGTCTTATCTGAATGGTTCATGTCTATGATGGGGAGAAATGTAACACGATTTTCCCAGAAGTGAATCATTGTGCAACAATTGAGTAGATATAATGGGGTTCTGGCACATGGGGTAAGGGGTCGGATCGTCGGATCCGGAACAGCTATCTTGGATTCCCCTTTTTTCCCCCTCAAAAGATCTCTTTCACTTTTATAATTTCCTTTTTCCCTCCAATGTCCTATTTTTCCCTCAAAATTTCCCTTTTTTCCTTTAAAATTGCCCGATTTTTCAAAAATTTGTGAAAAAGTGCTTTCTTCTCGCTGTGGCTGGCGTAACTCCTGAATACGGCTGAGATATCTTGAAACTCTGCAGCATTAAGGAGTTAACAACATATAATTAATTTAATTATTATTTTATAAAATTAAATTTATTTTTATAATTAAAAAGTATAGAGACGTAAGTATTAAGTGTTGTATACACCGGACTCGTATTTTCAAGGCGCATACGACCATGATGTTATACTACCATTCTGTCTCGATTTTTCATGCTCTATCATTCCATTTTGGCTCTCTCTATTTCTCTCTTGTCTCTCTTATTCAATCGCTTTCCGTCTCACTCTCTTTCATTTCTCTCTTGTCTCTCCATGATTCCATAGGTTTTCTCGGAGACACCCTCCCCCCCCCCCCCCCCAACACCAATCCATTTTCTCTCTCTTACATTTCTCTCTTTATCTCTTGTATCTCACATTATAATGTATTTTACATGTATTTCTAATGAGAATTAGTTTAAAGAATTTAAATTATGTATATTTCACACTTTTCCATGACAGCTGGTAACATTAAATGGACTCTTATGCAAGAGCAGGAACTTGAACCCAGAACTTTTGAGTTAGAAATCCAAGTGAAATTGGCGAATTCCCTCGCTCAACTATAGAAATATTGTTAATGTATTTTATAATCATTTTCAATCAGCGTATAGATGGTCTATGAATTTTAGAGCAGTTTTTATTTATTTAAAGGCAAGCGATATACTGTATTAAAATCATTTCGTTATTCATATATATATATATATAATTTTTAAATCGTTATGTACCTGTGAGATGAAACCGAATGCAAATGGGTTTTTCCTGAAGCAATCTGAATTCAGAGGTCTTCTAAAAGATTACGTTGCTCCGAATCTGACAGCTTCGACGAAAGATATTTGTTCATTTCTGGCATATATGAAACAAAACTTAATAAACCAACTTTCAGAGGAGGTAGAAAAATATGGTGGTGTGGAACATAATATATGGTTGGAATGCAGCTATAGTAAACCAGAGCCATACAATGATGAGAGTGCAAGAAAGACATTCAAGACGCCTATCTACAATGTGCATGACATCGAAGAGGGTGTTGAAAACCGCATAAAGAAGGTGTGTGGCGAAGAAGAAGAAATGGTACTGAAGGGCTCTGGCTTGACACTCTATTCGCTTGATATACAGCTGAGAACGAGCGGATTCAGTCCACTCAACACGTAGGCTTATATATTGACATATTTTCCTTTGGTATGGATTACGAACACATGAAAATATTCACAGTTCGTGATATCACAAAGTGTACATAATGCAAGGAGCCTAGGTAAGTAAGAAGCCTGTGGATTGATTATGGTCACGCCTCTAAGAGACCTACAGTGCTGATAAGTTTATATCTGGGTTCCTGCAACTTTCGTTATCAACATGATTGGCAACTTCGTTCCTGGTTCCTGCTCCCACCGATATGACGAAGGCGAACCATCTGGATCTACTGGTGTGTCATCTACAGAACTTACAGTGGCTAATCGGTGTCGCTTTTGCTGTAAGGACTTTGCCTTCAAGCTAACTGCACGACGACGCAAAGTTAATAAGTGTCAGGATAGTTGGTTTCATGTTTAACGAAGGACTGAGATTTGTAAAAGGATGTAGACGAACATGTATATTTTTTAAGTGTTTTTGTAGTAATATATTTTAGTAAAATTTGAAAAAGCGAAAATACTTGAATATTTTATTTCTAATTTTAATCCAATATCATAGAGTAACCAATATGTTATAAAAATCTCTCATTAAAAAAAAGCAAAATATTATTTTAAGTTAATTACTCTTATGGTTATATAGGGCTTAAACATACGTTCCTGGAGCTAGAAATGTTACTTGTAAACTAAAATTTTGCGAGACTGCCTGCCTCCTAAGAGTTAGCAAACTATGCTCACCTATGATTATAAATAACCACACGTTTACGAGCCTGGCTTGCTTTGCTACATAATGAAGCGTAAACATACATTCGCATAATAAATTAACACGAAGCTGTCTTATTTCCCTGTGTCAATATAGCGAGATTATTACTATAGTTTATGCACACCACCTTAGTGAAAAACGTACACGTAACTTGCCTGCAGTACATGTGTAACACAATGCCAAGTGCCCTGCCATATGTATCTGCTGCTCGTGCTGTAGGCCTATTCCAAGTAGTTTTAACATAAAATGTGAGCAGGCAGGATATTACCATGTAGCACTGAATAGAAAATACGTGACAACGTGTGGAATAACGGTAGTGTACTATTGAGCTGTTTGCATAACCATACTCTCCCATAGGCTTATAAAACAATGTGAAATAAAAGCATGTGTTGATATTGCGTTTTAGGTTAGGTATATTGTTGGCAAAATTTATTACAACTGAGCAGTGTGATAGTAGAATATTTCCCTCTGAGGAAAACGTCTGTCTGCCTCTTGCAGACTCGAGAACCAGACGTTCGATGCGAAGAACACTCGCCTTAGTTTACCAACTTTACTTGAGCCCAGTGACTATTTGTCACAGTCTGGAAATTATGCAACGTACATTCCATAAGGACATGCAGGAATTATGCAGAACTGGGATATCAGTGAAGGTGAGGAAGTGAAAACAATTATTCATACAAATAGGAAAAGAAGTCAGACTACGTAAAGTTTCCAGCCAAATGATTTTATTCCAAATTCAGTTTTTTTTTTATTTAATTGATATGTGTTCTGGCTGTAAATGAAACTAACTAATAATCCTGAATGGCAATAGCAAAGGGTTTATGAAAATCATTCAAACTAGCAATGCCGATAGTAAGTGGTCAGACATAACGGTCGTTAACAATTCCCTTATTCAAGAACGTAAATTAGCTTGACCTGTCAGTTTGTCAATTCAAAAAAATCACTGAATGAAAACGTCTGCAATTATTACTTGGAAAAATTAAACTTGGCTCAGCTTAGTGGTAGAACATTAAAAACCCTATCTCTCAGGTTAAATTATGGTTTAAAAAAAAAATATGCTCACGGAATGTCACAGTGTCTAACTAACTGACCTAAGCTCCTAAACAGCTGCTTGCAATACGGAGGGGCTTACAGCACACTTCTCTACGTAGAAACAAAACTATATTAACTAAGCAAGCTGAAGAAACTAAAACACCCTAATATACTACTTTAAAAAAAACCTACGCTACATCCAACTTCTGGACGTGCGTCCTGACTTAGGTCTTAACCCGTTGAAATATGGCGGCAGAGAGAGCGATCTCCTAGCTGAAATTACCCGCCTAGCCCTACGCTATCATGCTAGCCAATGGGGGTGCAGGATTCGAACCTGTCAGCCAACCGGAAGGCTTCCTACTCAAACAGCTAATCTGACACACTCCTAACGGCCTAATTCCTTATGTTAAAGAGTTACGGGTCTCGTAGAAGGTAATAAATATGACACAATAAATTCCCTGAAACAATTACAATAATGTGAGACCAAAAAAATAAATGAAAATATTGAATTATTAATTAAAATGCAAACAAAAATAAAATCTAGCTATCTAAGGAATTTAAACATAAATCATTGCCATACTAACATATAATTATTCAAATTCCTAAACATACGAAAATTAATCTAAATAAATAAAAATGAAACATGTGAAAAACGTATACAAATTACAGTGTTTGACATTGACAATGTAGAATGAGTAAAAATATACGTAGATTATAAAAATGAATGCAGAAATTGCAAAAGTTTTTGTTACAATAATGATTTAAAAATTATATATATATACATATGATTCAGATTCTGACTGAAAATAACGAAATGATTTTAATACAGTACACCGCTTGCTTTTAAATAAACAAAAACTGCTCTAAAATATAGTATTCACAGACCATCTGTGTGCTGATTGAATATATATATATATATATATATATATATATATATATATATATATATAAAGTACATGAACAATATTTCTGTAGTTGAACGAGGGAATTCGCCAATGTCGCTTGGAATTTTATAAAGAACATTCAAGCATTTGCTGAGATGGGGGATTGTGGTGACCCAGTGGCTAGCACGAGCGACCCTTAACTCACAGGCTCTAGGCTCAATTCCTGCCCCTAAATGAGAGTTTTTTTTTTATGTTACCAGCTGTCATGAGAAAGTGTGAAATGTGCATAATTTAAGTTCTTTGAACTGATTTTGCATTATAAATACATTAAAAATACATTTTAATGTGAGAGACAAGAGATAAAAAGAGAAATGAAAGAAAGAGAGGGAAAATCGGTTGGGAGGGGAGGGGGGGTAACTCCGAAAAAACCTATGGAATGATGGAGAGACAAGAGTGAAATGAAAGAGAGTGAGACAGAAAGAGATTGAATGAGAGAGACAAGAGATAAAGAGAGAGAGCCAAAATGGAATGACAGAGCATGAAAAATCGAGACAGAATGGTGGTATGACGTCATGATCGTATACGTCTTGAAAAGACGCTGATTTTTGGGGTATCTTAGCCGCATTGAGGAGTTACGCCAGCCACAGCAATAAAAAAGCATTTTTTTTTCACGAATTTTTGGAAAATCGGGAACATATTAGGGAATCAAACGAAGGGAAAAAAGGGAAATTTTGAGGAAAAGACAGGACATTTTGAGGGGAAAGGGACATTATGAGGGAAAAGGGGAATTTTGAAGGAAAAAAAGGGGAATCCAAGATAGCTGTTCCGGATCCGACAATCCGACCCCGTACCCTGTGTGCCAGAACCCCCATTATATATCTACTCATTTGCATCATTCTTGACCATTTTGCAATTTGAGACCTCAACAACCACCCCATCTTCTACAGTAAATCGTGATTTCTGGTAGTATTCTTAACTTTAACAGAAGGAAGGGCTCTGTATGGCGCTTCTAGTTTGTTGCAATTTTTGTATAATGAAGGTGAATATTTCTGAGCTGTCGAATTTATTTTAGAGTGGTTTGTTTTCTTGCGATCAACATGCATGTCTGCAGTTCTGGAGTGGTCATGGCAATAATTCCCAAGCTGCAGAATACCAGTTCATGCATATTGTCAATTAATCGCTTGGATGCAAAATTATGATGAAGCTGAAACTCCAAGACTTAAATGAAAAGATAAGCTCTTGGGCGAATGTTTTGCATGATTTATTAACCAATACTAGCTAATTTTAAGTCATCTCCTTTTTATTGATTAGCATTTCAAGGACTTAAGGGATGAAAGCAGAGCATTTAAGCATGTAGGTACTTGCAGACTCCAATTCAGAACATGTTTAGAAAAATCCTAGATCCTGAGTTACATAATTATTTTCTCTTCTAATTAAAATTGCAGCCTTTTCTATGATTGCAAGATTTTCATCATAAAGATTATCACTAACTCTGTTCTGGAACATAACCAAAATATAATTGTCATTTTTGTGGAGACTATCATTTGTAGTCTCTTGTTTTTTCGAGAACAACACAGCAACATGGAAATAGTTCAGAGATTCTTAACATAAATCTTTTCTGGATAGACTTGTAAGTTTTTTTGCAAACGTATTTTATCAAGACCTGATATTCATCAATATTGTTTTAGTCTCTTATTCAAACATTTCAATTTCTTCCATAGCAATGAGGAAGGCGAGATTCAGCAATCAGAATGTGCATACTGCTGTAGTGGAGAGTAAGGGGTAATGAAATAAAAAATTATTGTGATGTAAAATGATGACAGTGTGAAAACATAACACAGAGGTCAAAGTACTGCCAAATAAGATTATTACAATTTAAATCAGTTATGGGAGCCTTTACATATGAATAGATGGAGAATATTAAAATCAGTAACGTTTTCAAGCAAAAATAAGCAAATGATAAGGACTCGTGTAAAACAACCTCTTTAAAACTAGCGGTCATTCAATTGTATTATTCTGAAAAACTAGTGCATCTCAACTAAGCATTCTACATACAAAGAACATCAGACAATTAAAATATTCTACCATTTTTAATAAGACGAAACAAACTATTTCTATTGAAAAATGACAGGTTCCACATTCAAATAATATTCAATGAGTAAACGAGCAAAGCGATGATTATAACTGCTGCCAGTTGTGTAAAATAAATTAAATGAGTTTAGTTTCAATGGCTTGAAAAACAAATACTTTTTCCCTCAAACATATTCATCGGTATACATGATTGTGAAATCATGCGCAATCGTCATTTTAATAATCTTGCACTGTTCCTTGGAAATTGCTAATAAATTAAATATGTAAATGTCCGACCAGTCATAGCTCAGTCCTTTTTAGATTCACGATATCTTGTCCCAAGCCTCTGGGTATATGATTAGCATTCTACTGTACTTTGAAACACATTCTTGGCTTTAAGCTGATACAGCATGCAAAATAGTATATTACAATCTTACATTAATTTGCCACGACTAGCAGACTATAAGTTCTCGACGCCTTCGAAGCGCAGGGAACCAGAGCAGTTCTGAATAGGATCCAGGCGGACTCCATGGTCCATCTCGTCGCCATCTAAGTAGATGCCGTTCTCAGCAGTGGAACGGAACTCCAGGCCGATGAGACATCTTCCTTTCAATCAGTTTCTGGCTCTCCTTCTCCGTCGTGGAAACTACCTCGTCCAGTCGTGCAGCCATCATCTCCAGAACGTAATAACGTTTTTCTTCTCCAGCCAAAACATTCTACTCAAAAATGTTCCAAACCAATACAAAGACAAAAGCTCCACTTAGCAACCATTCGTGATATCGGCATTTTATATGGTCATAAAATTGTTCTCCATGTCGACACTTAGTATATGAGAAATTTGATAGGAATTCATATATTGTATGTACGTTGAAAACAAACCAAACATTTAGTTAAAAACGCACGGTAGAGTGTGGATAAACTCTGCAGTTTCACATAAACATCTTACAACGAAGTTCCATTCGTGACCTAGTATTAATAAAATCATGTTTTAAATTGAAAACATACATGGATGGACATGTTAAGGATACGTTAATTTATGATGAAACAAGTAAGATAAATGAATAATGAGTGGAATGATAAGTGAAGAAGGGAACTACTCACACTGTTCTTTAGATATGCTTAGCTCGACTCTCCTCTCACATGAAGCAGACTTCACCCATTTTTGTAAACTTAGCTATTTCTTTAGATTTAATATGTTCATCACAAAATTCATACTCATCATTAATTACTTCATCAATGCTATTTCTTTAATACGGTTCCTTAATTAAATCACAAGCACAGCATTTCACGAATATCGTGATATGCTCCAACCGTTAAAGAATAATGATTATGATTACACTATGAACACTATAGAATGTCAGTTTCCATTATACTTCGCGGAAGTTAAACAAACGTGTTACTTATATTAAGCTTGTTGCAATTCATCATAAAGAAATGTCCTACATAAGCAGAGCAAGAGTTTAGAGAACAACTGCAAGCCGACAGCTCGAAGCGACAACTGATGCTGTCGACATAGTTACAATACTTGTCTAGCATCTACCTCCTCGAGTGCGTGGCTGCGAGTCTGTTTTCTTTATGATGTTGTTCTGCTTCTTTTCTGCGGAGGAAAAAGAAGAATAAACCATATAAATATGAAAGTGTGTTACCAATGCCACTCATTAAACTCAAAACGATGCTGAGGCAATACTCTACAGATAGACAACCCTACACCCATGCTCCACATTACAATTTTTAGGTATAGAATTTACTGTGTAGTTTTGGTTTTAGGGGCCCGGGGGACTATCGCCCCCCACCACGCCCCTTCCTGTAGTTGCCCTTAACAGAACGCAGCATACTAAAAAAAGGGAAAAGAAAGTTTATTGGGGAAAGGATCCGGTCATGATATTTGCCTGTAATGATTTCTAGAGACCATAGAAAGCCAAATTCAGAATGGCGGAATCAAGAATTCGACTTGGATGCTCCGGAATGTGAGTCCTGTGTTTTACCACGTTACTACTTTATTCCGTGCCTCACGCTACTAGAGGTAAATTTTTTAACAAATAATAATTCAATATTACAGTTGTGCTGTTAGTTAAGCACTTTTATTAATTTATAAAATGTTTTCCAGGTCTAATCACGGGAAAATAAATAGAATTTATGAGTGCAGTTTAGAGACATTGTTATATATTACAGGGAATTTTAAGGTCTTTAAATTTTTCTCGTCATATTTTTGGGGTTAAATTATTAATTTATATTGATTATTTAGGGTTTGTTAAGGACGAATCCCGGGAAAATAAAATTTCTGGGTGAATTTTTGGATAAATAAAAGCAAATTTCGTGTTCTTCAATATTTCTTTTTACACACTTGGTTGTAAGAGATGCCGTTTTCGAATAATAATTTTTTTTTAAATTTTCAGTGACAAATCCTGGGAAAATAAGTAGAAATTATGAATGGATTTATGCTAACTTTGGAAATATTATACGAAGTGTTGTGATCTCTAAATATTTGGTCGTAAGGCACGTCGTTATCGGACGCATCGCGGAAAAATAAATGGAATGTATTAGTGAATTTATGTTAATATCAGATATATTAAAGAAAATCCTGTGTTCTTTAATTTTTGTGTTCGCATTTTTTGTCGTAAGATGCACCGCTTTTGACTTATTAATTTTCTTAGCGTTCTTCCAGGACAAATCCCAGGAAAAGAGTGGGAAAAGTTGAGTGGATTTCGGTGGATTTTGGATATGTTAATCTACAACTTTTTCTGCGAAATTTTGATGTAAAAAAATATCTTTTCTTGCAATCTGTTCATAAATATACCACGTTTTTTTTCATAAAATAACTGGACTACATGAAGAAGTGGCTTGTTCATTGTGCCGCTAAAAAGCCTCGTTTGGACGCAGGTAGGCCCTACGTTTCTAGATAGACATTCAATTTGTTTTATTGAGTCACAGCAGTAAATAGGTCTTAGTTATGCCCAGTCTAGAGTGCACAGATGCCTAAGAAAGTATACGTGTAGCCTACAGTAAGTTCAACGAGCTGACGAGTCGGGATACATAATGCTATTAACTAGTTTACAAAACACAGTCGAATGTCCATTTTTAAAAGGAAAATCATATTATGTTGTTGCGTATTCTAATAGACTACACAAAAATTACAATTCACACATAGTGCTTACTACTTGGTATTTCGTTAGAAACAATTATTGCCAAACTTAATATTGTAATATACATGTGAGTGTAGCAAAGATATAACTTAAACTTAATATGGTAATCTACATGTCTATGTAACTAAAAACTAACGAATTTGCTTTAGCAAAAATGCAGTTGAGATCTAAAACAATCGCGATTACGAAATTCTGCTGTTCGTTTTGTCGCGATCATCTTGTTATGGGTATTATTTATTATTATTATTATTGTAAGGCAACAATTCCAATAATATTCATAAATAAAACGCAGTGAAAAAAAAAGTAATCTTTAGATTAATATACTGTTCAGCTTAATCAGTCTTTAGCTAATCAACGCCAAAACATCGTGCGTGTAGACGTTCGAAGTATCTTTGATGTAAGGTATTGAACATTTGAACGTAAGCTTTGTCGAGTCACTAAACATTTATTCTGCTGTTATAAATGACATGGTGGTGAATTATCGCTGTCGTGACAACGTTTTCATACAGCAGCTTGGACTCTTGGAGCGGCGAAGAGAGCAGCACAGACAATTTTTGTATGCTTGTATTTTATTGTTACAGCGTGTCTCAGTATTTTCGCAGCTTTTAAGTCCGATTTCTAGAGTGTTGGATTTTAAGGCCGAATTGTAGAGTGTGAGTTTTTTTTTATGTACTGCTGCGTTCGTGTGTACAATCAGTATTAGCATATGTTTTGAAACACTCCTCATGTATGACTTCAGAATCGTACTCCAAACTGTATGACTCTAAGGCTAAAAATCTACTATCACAATAAAATTAAAAAAAAAAAAAAAATTGCGAAATCGCAGCAAATATAGCAAATATTATTATTTTTATTTAGAAGTCTCATTTAATTGGTTTAAACTATGAAAAACATTACTGTGCAAAGACAGAAATACTGATTTGTCCTCTGTGCCATGACACAAATTGCAAAAACCAAAGTTATGACCGAAGGCTACTAACAAAGTTCTCCCCCCCCCCCTTCCCCCTTTGCGGGAAAACCTTCCGCCGCCCATGGATTCCAAGGCGATCTCTGGGCAGTTCCAGCGACAACTGGGGAACTGTGGCGTAGTGTACTCTCTGCAGCAGCTGATGAGGGTTGTGGAGTGGCACACCTACAGTAACACTCACTAGCACCTACATTTACACTCACCAACATATACACCTCTACACTCAGCTGCACGCGAGGTCACAGACAAGGTGATAGAAATATTACCTCTAGTTTTAAGTTTTATTTTAATTGTCTGTAACACATTAACACTCTTTTTCGTGTTACAGAGATATGGCTGGAATCTGTCGGGTGTGTGTGACTTACTTCTGTCCCCCACCACCAGGGTCGCATAGCGCGACCCTGGTACCACACCAGTTGCGACCATTTCATTCCACCCTGCATCAAACTCACAAAGTCTATCTTCGCTAACTAACAACTACCCTACTTTCCCCAGCCCTAATCCAATAAAAGGGATTATTTGTATCCTCCGCGACTGTCGCATAGTTTTCTCCAGGCACTCCTCGCTTTGCCTGGTTTTCTATGCCCCTTACTAGACCCTCCTTCTTTCGGGGTGTGTCCATCGCTACAATTGCGGCCATGGCACCAGACAAGCCTGCTACAGCCGCGATGCATGCGCCCATTCTATTAATTAAACCCGATCTAAGGCGTAAAGGGCTTGCCCTGAGACGCACCCCATTCTCCAACCGTCTTAGCTACTAACATGCATGCTGGAAGGCACACAGAACTGTGAAGGTGCTCACGCTGGCGTAGCGGGATTTGGAGGCTCGCCAGAAAAAAAAAGACATTTCAAATGATGGTAACAGACAGACTGATAATTTGTTAATAACCAAGAGTGTGGATTAAGATAATGTAACAAAATAGAGACATTGAGAAGGACTTTAATGGAAGTTGAAATAGACATTAAATATAGCGCTCACTGAGAATAATAATAATACTTGTCACTGGAGATAGATAGATAAAAGTAGTAAATAATATGTGTGAATAAATGAAAATCAGATTTAGTGCTTTTATTTTTATCGAGCTCTTAATCTCTCACAAACATGAATGCGCCTCTCTGGCGCTTTGTAACGATATTTTGCTCTTTATATCTTTTTTGAATATACAGAATGATTCACGAGGAGTTGCCGCCACTCACAGGGCATATTCCTTACATCATTTGGGGCAAATTAATATCATATAAATGTGGGTCCTATTCCCAATATTTACAGAGTAATACGAAACAATTGAATAATGACGAATAAAATAATAACGCTTTCAGACGTAAATACAGTGACGTGTTATCAGACTGTATTGTTTATAGTTGAGCATCGTAATTGCGTCTTAACAAGTTTACAAAAGATGTTCAGAATTGTTTACGTCTACCTACAGGCCACAAGCTTATGTACTGCATGTGTTATTCTACGTAGCTGCACACGGCTCTCCTTTATTTCTGTAGCGGAATGCATGATACGCGCAAGTAGTTCCTTACGTATTTGTGCAGTCTTGTGGTAAACAATATACTTCATCCATCGTCATACGCAATAGTCTAGTGGTGATAGATCTGACGATCGAGGATGCCAAGGGTGGAAATCGCCTCGTCCTATCCATCTCTCAGGGAAATGCACGTGAGTTGAGCCGCAGTACGGAATATTGTCAAGCAACAGCGGCAGTTCTTCTTGCAGAAATTGCAGATACACCACACCAGTCAAGCATCCCGGTAAAATGAATTGCCTAATCAGCTGATCGTGTAGGACACCACACCACACATTAATGCTGCAACGGCGTTGAAAACTCTTTTTTTTTTTTCATTGTAGGGTGGGTATGCTTATTGTCGAATGACTCTGTAAATAGTTTGAGTAGGAACCCACATTTATGACATATTTTGCTCCAAATGATGTAAGAAATATGCGCTGTGAGTGGCGGTAACTCTTCGTGAATCATCCTGTAGATTATAAACGAGGTATGTGGTTTTTGTGACACGATTCAAGTCTAGTTAAACTGCAAAACACTTTAATCCGACGCACTTTCGCGATTGGATAATTTTTTATTGTTCGGTGTCTGCCCGCTAGTCACGGGCATTCTCTGTCTGATTAGCCCATTCTGCGAAGAAAATTTTTTTTCTCTCTCAAAGACACGTGGGTTTTGTTCTGAATCAGCCCCCGGGGTCAACCAAGGACAACACATCGCCGACAGCGCTCCTACCTTCGCACCAGGACGGCGACAGGTCATGTATCCGCCCACGCAGTCAGCACGACGAGCGGCAGTAGCTACCCACAGCTGTGTCGTTTACCAGTCCTGCCAGACCAGTCCCTAGCCGCCCACAGGGAGGGCCAAATGGGGCAAAGTCCTCTATCCCAAGGGGCCCCTCCAAGCCTTTAGACTTAGAAAGATCTCCCTCCTTAGGCTGGGTTCACAATCTAAGTGCATACGCGCAGAGCATATGACACAGTAGAACATTCACGCGACCAGAATTCTTATACCAAATTGATTCACAGTTGAATACGTATGTATTATTTTTATCCAATAAAATTTTGCAACGAGTTTGACGTCAGTTGGCAGTGTTGGCAAATAATGTATATTCACTATAGACTGTGATGTTCATAAATATCATATTTAGTATTTGTGATTTTCTTTGGAGTTTTGTTTTTGCAATCATAAAAAGACGAATAACATTAAAAAATGTATGTTATACGCATAGTTAACGGCTGCATGTATTTTCCTGTAAAATACCATCTTGTGACATTTCTTCGTTTCTGCAGCATAAATGTTTTTTTTTTTTTCCATTTGAAATAAACGATTACGTTTAAAACTTTAGTCTGCTGTGGTTGACCACTGCCCCATGCACCTGCACAAGAAATGTAATATAACCACTTCTTTTTTTTGTACGATGTCAGAAACACTCACGCGCACGGCCTGTTATGTGCAGTTGTGCATCAATAAATTCGAAAACATGGTGGTCAATTCTTGTCCACGCTACCCCATGTTCTGCGGTTACTCTTAAGCTCTCAGTTGCGAACCAAGCTGGTGTCACTTTCGCACGGCAATACAAAACCCACTCACAAAATGAAGTTTGCAGGTAGTAACGCAATCATGCAGAGCATTACACAGTGTAGAAGTAGTGTGGGAAGTTGTTGAAAACGATACATTCGCTCTATCGACTTAGTACTGTACAGTACGATATGGTCGTATAGACTCTTCCTCTTTCGGGGGGGGGGGGGGGGTGACCATGGCTACGATTGCGGCCATGGCACCTGACATCCCTGCCTAGCCGCGATGCACGCGCCCAGTTTTGATCATTTAACTTGATCTAAGGCGTGTATGGCTTCTCTGAGACGCACCCCATTCACCAAATGTCTTAGCTACTATATATATATATATATATATATATATATATATATATATATATATATATATATATAACATGCGTGCGGTAGGGCCGACAGAACTGCGAAGGCGCTCACAATGGCGCAGTGACATGTGGGAGCTCGCAAGTTATAAATAAATAAAGAAGTTCTGGGACTGCTAAATGTACAACTCCATCCCAGGTTAGCAACTTCCGGTCCGCTCGATTGCATTAGCAAACTGCGCACGATGCAGTGTGCCGTCGATCTGCTACGAAAATCGCTGGACAAGAGGTAGTATGTTAGAGGCTAGCTAGAGTCACCGAGAATTCAGGTATGCTGCCAGTTGTATTTACTTAATTGAGGAAACATCTATTACGTTTTACAGATTTTTCGTTAATGGAATACATGAGAAAAATTTGGAATATAATTAAGCTTTTATTAACAATTTATTGGCAGTGAAAATGTATATAATTCTTCGGGATAGTTTAATTACAGCGTTTCGTATAAAACATAAATATTTATCAGCTTAACAGCAAACGTTAAACCTATTTAGTTTTGACAAAAGTGTAAACTAATCATTCTTGGATGTTTACCATAGTTTCTTTTCCATAATTATTTATTGTCGTAAACTCAACAGCAACTTCCCTATCTGCTACGTGGTAATCAGGATGTACACGCAAATGAAATATATTTAAAGAAAATTTACCACAGCATTAAAATATGCACGAAATATTGTATTGTAAGGTTATATTTACGTTTTATTTGCAGCTGCCTATCTAGTATGACACCCGAGGACAGTAGGAATAGAATTTACTTTCACATCCAACTCACGCCACTAACCTCCAAGTCATTAGAAAAATCGATGAAAATCACAAAAAAAAATCAATAACAGTTTAGGGTCATATTATATCACTGACTCCGACACCAATGTTAGATGTCGGTGACCTTGACCTCAATGACCTTGACCACAAAATATCTAGAAAAATTGTAAAAAAAATCGAAAGAAACTAATTAAAACTTAGGAACATATTACATTTCTGACTTCGACACCCATATTGGATGTCGGTGGCCTTGACTTTAATCCCAATGACCTTGAAAATTAAATAATTTACAGAAAATTCATAAGAATTGACAAATTTATTACATTACTGACTCTAACCCCCATTTTGAATGTTGGCGACCTTAACTTTGACCCCATATTTAGCTGGAACTCTAAAAATTGAGAGAAAATGGTAAAAAACCTAAGAAACATTTGTAAAAATCGGCGAACATAATACGATACCGGCTACGAACACCATGTTCAATGTTGGCGACCATAAACATAACCCAAATGTCATTGAACTCGAAAAATCAAGAAAACTTGCGATAAATTACAAAAACATTAAGAACATCGAGGGAAAAATTACATACCTAAAGTAAAAACCGTGTTGGATGTGTGTTACCCTAACAGTTCAATTCTCCTTAAGATGGTAGAGCACAGCCACTCCTTGGTACGACGATCAGCAGACGACTTAACCCCCCCCCCACCTCTATATTTTATTGGCTATATATACGATCGATATCACGACCCCCACAGCGAATTATTGACTTGATGTAGCCCACATAACCCTTCTCCCGCCAACACACCATTCTACACCCTTCTTTTTCTCGCTATATATTTAACATAGCTCAGCCCCATCAACATCCATGCTTGCCACCAACCCACCACCCTACCCACCCTTCCTAAATATCGCACCATAACTCGTCGCATCACTATCCAGCTCGCCATCAAACAACCACGCGAATCTACCCACCCCCTTACTGACCAATTCTCAATCGGGTCCTGAAGAGACTGGCTCCTGCCAAGACCAATCCCTGCATAAATGGCTTGAACAGTAGACAAAACCAACCGACCATACCACACAACTTTACCGCAGTCGATGACAACCAATCTCGAAAAAGTCGCCTAATACGAATCTCGGTGCTATCCACGTCTCACAAAAACTTCGCAAAACTTCGCAAATCTTCACTAAATATTTCAGCCAGAGCTGGCCATAACAAAGGGCCATGCCAAATGACCAGGTCAACTAACCAGTTGCGAAACATTCTTCAAAAATAATCTCGAATCCTCCTCTACTGCTCTGAGGATTAAGTGACTCATTCCGCTAAGATCTTCTTACCCTCTTGCTCGACTGAGGATTTTTTGGCTCTTACTTCGAGGAGCTTCAAATCCGCTATCCTCATTTTACTTTTTTTTTTGGGGGGGGGGGGGGTGAAAAGGGCGATTTTTGGGTTAAAAAATTAATTTTTGGAAATAGTTTTTGGGGGTAAAACATCAATTTTTTTTCGATAACATGACCGTTTCAGGCCGCCGGCCACCTCGACAACCAGAGTAGCTGGTGGCGCCTAGCTCCTGAATCATGAATCCTGTCCCCGAACTCTCTTTTTATATCTACTGGCGGGTCCCTCAACGCATTTAATATGTTTTGGATTTCGTTTCTGTCCGTAGGATTTTTACTGTGCCTATGTCGGTATTTTTTCCCCTCCCTTCGTAGTAATAGGTTTAACTATTCTGTATGCACGCCTAGGGAGGTAGTAATGGCCCTGGTCGCGGCTATGGCTACCCATCCCCCCTCTGTCCCGATGCATGCCTCCTTGCATGATTTTGCCCTCTTGTAGGCGTATGACACGCACTATGTACGTCCCGTCCTAACCTCGGACGCTCATTTTGACACTTAGTTTATGGTAGGTTAGAAAAAAAAATCTCGTAACTTCAGTCTGTCGATGTTGACGGATGAGACAAGCAACACTCCTACACTGCACCAAAGCATGAAGAAAACTAATTACAAACACTATTATTCGCATACACACATCATAAAAATTTCTGGATTATAAGTACCATACAAACAATGTAAATATTCTTATAAATGTTAATCTTAAGCGCCAATAGCACTATCGTAGACGCGTAGAACAATGTTTCGTTAAAATAGCGAATATTTAAAAACCCAAAAGTAATACTAAAAATATTTATATAGGCCTAATAAAAATAACTTAATGCGGCCGTCTACCTTGCTCTAGAACTGCTTGAAGACCTAAATGAAAAACGAGTATTTTTACAAAACTATCAGACGTGTCCTCAATATGTTTAATTACAACAAGAAGAAATACTCCAGACGAGGACGGAGTGGTATTCTCGGTTACTTCCAACTTTTCTGGATCCCTGCCCAAAAATGCTACTTCCAGAATATTCCTCCGCCTCATCCGAACAAAGTAACTTAGTTTAGGCAATTACACGAAATAACAACACACCGAATTCGTGCGCACTCGGTTTGATAATATTTTGTAGGCCTATAAGAACTATTTCTTATTAGGCATTGCCACGCACCTCTTTTCTCACTGGTTTTTTTTTTTTTCATACTAATTATAAATTAAATACAATTTGTGGATAAAATATAAACAATGTTAAATGTAACAATAAATAACATACTTTAATGTTAACAGAAGTTAACAGAAGTTTATATATTTAGGAATCAACCAAACATGTCATAATTGGGGTGATTTTTCAAACGTTTGATTAAAAAAATGTGAAGAAGCTGCTATAACACTATATGACGCTTGCTGCAAATGTTATTTTGGAGTCCTTAACATCGTTAAAAATGACTTATCCTGCCTGCCGTATCTTAAAACATGCTAGTCGGACACGAGTCAAATTGCGATATGCGCTTGTATCGAACCATGCTACAGACTTCCCATCAATAAAATGATACGACCACCGCTTAAAGTCCCCTAGGTATAAGCAACACAACGACAACACTGGACGTAGGGGCGATGGCGCACTTGATGTGCGTGGCATTTCCGTCCTTACGAGCAGTGTGCATTAAAGCATTTTTTTTTTCGTGTGAAATGGTTGTTTGCGCGTATTCGCATATCTCGGAAAATATATGTTCCGTAAATAAGAATTTTTGATAGGTAAGGTAAAAAACAATTATATACGCCTCTATGTGTTTTACTTTTAACATATTAAGTATATTCATGGAGAAAAAACTTCGTGAAAATGGTCCAATATCACATTTTTAAAGCTTGCCTATGACGTTTCCTTGCGCGGCAAGAAAAAGGTATAAATATACGGGCGTAGTTTAATCTGTGGGCTTTCATTACATGTAATAAAATCCCACTGTTCCAGATCTGATTTGCACGGTACAGGACCACGACGGAAAAACTGCACGCCTTGCGCGTAGGCGCGATGAGACACTATGGCTGCGTGTTAGTATCGCCCGTATTGCTCCCTCGCTTCTTGACCTTCAATGGGCAGCTACATGCGCCTCTAAAGGCTCCCGCACTTCTGAGTCTAAAACGCGAAAATAATCCGCTGCATGTAGGTGACCGCCTTAATAGTAATCACCAAGATAAATCTAACAACTTTGCTGGCAATAGCCGTAAAGAACGCAATAAAGAAAGACTTCAAATCCCTTTGAAACAGATCCTCCCCTGCGAAACGGGAAAATACAGCCAGTAAACTAGATCCCCCCTCCCATTGCAACGTTGAGCCTATATTCGCGGAGTTTTTCGATGCCTATACACGCCACAGACCGGAGAAATTTGGGTCTTGAGAGCCGATAAGGGTGAAGTGAAGCCATTATTGGGCAGCGTCAGAATGTAAAGGTGGAGGAAAAGGAAGATCTTTGAGAAAACCCGCCCAGCGGCATCGTCCGGAACGATTCCCACATGCGACCTCGTCGGGAATCGAACCTGGTGCGAGGCGAGTAGTCTGACCACTACATCACCGCGGCCCCTTGGGAGGGGAACGATGCAATATATTTTTGTTTCAGTGCACGGTCCACACTGTTTTTTGTAAGGTAGTTCGAAAGAGGTCTTCGTAAGACCCCCCCGCTTCCCGAATGGTGAACTTGGCTGCGTGAATGAAGTACAATATATTTACAGTGATGGACAAAAGTATTCGTCCTCTTGCATTTACAATAATAATAATAAGTATAATATACCATGTTCCCCTCCTACATACACAATTATATTACAACAAATGAAAGAATGAGTGTTATCCTACGTGTCTATGCGCAACAGTTCCAGAATCAACGAGCAGGTGCGCTAAAGTCCCATATTATGATGTGTCGCTGGGGATACCTGGACAAAAGTATTCATCCTCCTGACGTTTACAAGTTTGCATGGGCCCTTTCCGCTAACACGTATCAGTTCTGTGGCTTCAGTTGAGTTCCGTCGTCAGATAGTGAAGGTTTTACCTGCTGCTGTGGAACAGAGCCGTGAGATGGGGCGAAAATGGAAGAAAACGTCCGTTGAAGAAAGAGGAATTATAACAAAACTTAGATCAGAAGGAAAAACATTTTCTGATATCGCAAGAAATTGCGGGATGAAGTTGCTCGACCGTCAAAAGTGTTGTACAAAGATTTCAACATCAATTAGTTGTCACCAGCAAGGAAAGAAGCGGCAGTCCGCAGAAGCCATCGCACAGGAGCAGAGGTATCTGGTGAATTCTATTAAAAAGAATCCAAAAACGAGCTCGTCCGATATAACAGCTAAAGTTAAAAAATATGTACATGAACATGTCACGTCATGGAACGTACGAAGGGTTCTCAATCGTGCTGGGCGCCATGTTAGGGTCCCACGTAAGAAGCCCTACATTAGTAAGACGAACAGGGCTAAACGGCGACAATCTGTACGTTACGCGGTACGTTAGAGATGAGCATCTTTCACTTTATTATGGCACGTTTTTTACGCCAGCCAATCAGAATTCAAACCATCGAAAAAAAAAGTAAACATGGAAATTATTGTTCCCGTCATAAACGGAAATAGTTGTGAGTCCGCCTACAAAGTTTTTGGCATTGCCTTTTGTATCTACGTGATAGACTTTTATTTTATTAGCTACGTATACAAAAGCAACACTTTCAGCATGTGGAGATACGTGAACAGATCGGCCAGTTCCACAACATTGGTACGAAATTTGGTTTCCTGTGTATGCACATACATACTACCATGTTCTGTGCCTGTACCACGGTCTGGACAGTGACCTATACCACGTGTCCCTGCGATAGTACCTTCAGGGTGATCAATTTTTTTTGCTAATGAGTGTATACCAGCAACAATTAACATTTACAGCGGATCTTGTCATTCCTTTGAAAGTAAAAGTCTCACCCCTAATAATGTTTACACTGGTAATTTATCTTATGAATGTGTTTTCTAAGCATGACTGCAATGTATGAATTTTCAAATGTATTTCTGTACGACATGGATTGTGAAGAGATTACAATAACATACACTTTTGGATGATATCTCTGTTAGCGTTTAATAAAACTGATGATAAATTGTACTTTGCTTCAATTTACTAATTGCTTCCTAATTTTTCTCTCCATCCCTATTTATTACTACCATTGTCTCTCGAAAGTCTGCTTCATTTCTATTAAATGTCGGGGATAGCTTTCGTTTAAATGTTACAAAGTAATTCCTTAATTACATTTTCAAAATAGGCGATATGTTAATCTACATTAGAGTGAGTATATCCTCTCCAAAGTTTCCATATCTGTACTCTGTATTATAATGCGTTGCACTACAAGGCTCGTCCCTTTATATGACCAGCAATGCATTTAACGTCTGATATATATATATATTGACATAATATTTGCAGGTGCCCACCGCTCACTTACGTAATTGCAATACCTATATTAGGGACGGAGTTCAGTAAAACGTCACTGTTACTCTTTCCTACTACGCAACAACATGACCACTCCTTTACAGCATCCCACATCCCTGAGTGCACGGCCTATTTTAAACGCGCGCATGCGCAGTAGTACGAAAATCTTACCAATGTACCAACGCAAAAAAGCAAAATAATAAGTTTATGTTGGTACAACTTCTCTGTTGTGTTTACTATTTGCGTAGGCCTAGTTAACCTTTACGGCGGCGAAGACATCGGTAAAAAGATGCCATTAATGTAAACAGTGTTTTGAAGATTTTTGTTTTGCGGGATAAAAATTGAAGTGAGTGAAAAGTGAAGCTTTACCGAAAGGAACAAAATGTTGACCGCCTACCTAGTGCCAGTTTCAGGTGTTTTACTTGCCATCATAATTTTGAATTAGGGGCCTAATCGGGATAAATGTAAACGTGAGGTGGTTATTCGGGTCCTGCCTCGAATATCGTACCCGACTCTTTTGTACGTGAGTATATATAATTTTTTCAATATAATGCTGTTTGCTTGAGAAAAAAAGGTAGTGTGCGAACGTGGAGGTATAACGGTACTGTCACCGACTTGCTATTCCGTATGCGTGTTTGTGGGTGAACTTGAAAGAAATCATGGATGAAGCCAGCAACGTTCTGGTGTGTGCATCAGAGTACATTAAGGACCGGCTTTACTTCGCAACTTTGCGTGCTGTATCCCCGCCGAAATCGACGTCCAACACACACTATTTCTGCATTGACGAGGAGTTGGTTTACGAGAACTTCTACGCAGATTTTGGACCCTTGAACCTGGCCATGCTGTACCGATACTGCCAGAAGCTGAATAAGAAACTGCGGTCCTTCTCGCTTGCGAAGAAGAAAATCGTGCACTACACGGGAATGGACGGTCAGAAACGTGTGAACGCCGCTTTCCTCATAGCTTCGTACGCCATCATTTATCTGAAGAGAACCCCAGAGGAGGCTTACAGGCCGTTGTTTGGAAGTACGAGCCCATCATTTCTACCATTTCGGGACGCATCAGTCGGTATGTCAGTGTATCATATCACACTGCTCGACTGCCTTCACGCAGTGTATAAAGCTCTTAACTTGGGCTTCTTCAATTTTGAAGACTTTGATGTTGACGAGTACGAATATTATGAGCGTGTAGAAAATGGGGACCTCAATTGGATAGTGCCACAAAAATTTATCGCTTTCTGTGGGCCTCATGCTAAAAGCAAGATAGAAAATGGACACCCACTCCATTCTCCGGAATCTTACTTTTCTTACTTCCGTAGGAACAATGTCACTACGATAGTGCGGTTGAACAAGAAGATATATGATGCAGCTCGTTTTGTAGATGGGGGATTTGATCATAAGGACTTGTTCTTCATTGATGGCAGCACGCCCAGTGATCCTATATTAAGGCAGTTTTTGACAGTTTCGGAAAATGCGAGAGGTGCTGTGGCAGTTCACTGCAAAGCGGGACTTGGTAGAACAGGATCATTAATAGGTTGTTACATAATGAAACAATATCACTTCACTGCACATGAAGTGATTGCCTGGATCCGTTTGTGCAGACCGGGCTCGATCATCGGCCACCAGCAGCAATGGTTGGGAGAAAAGCAGTCGCAGATGTGGCTCGATGGAGCAAGCAAGACTCCCATGAAGCACTCATTTGGCATCAACAGTATCAAATACAAATCACTAGCTTACAGCCTGACAGCAGAGAAGCCTGCAGATAATGTTTCCCACATCTTGAAGCAGGTTGACACTATGAAGCTGGATGATTGTAAAGATGAAAATAAAAATGAGAGAACATGCCACCGTAGTGCCGGATCTTTCATAGAGAATGTGGAGGATCAGCGTTTATCAGTATTGACTCAAGGGGATAGACTGAATCAGATCAAAGCACAGAGGCGGCACCCAAGGTCCATGACGACTGGGGCGATGCACCTGGCGGATGGCCGGCCACACACGAGAGCAAAGTCTCAGCCGTTCCGAACCATGCCAAATCGGGCCACGCAGCACATTTTGTCTCCGCTGAAAGCAACTAAAGTGAGCACCGTAATTGTTGCCGCTCACAAGGAGAAGGAAGCAGCAGCAGCGAAACGAGCATCCCGTCCTGGCACTGGCATCTCCCGAAATGGTAGGACGTCCTCTTCCCGTGTGTACAAGAGCACATTCGTCAGATGACTAGCCAAGCTGCCGCCCACCGCCAACACCTGCGGCTGTCCCATGGACGCCCCCAGGCAGGCCGACTCGTCGGGAGGACGGGAAGTGTTGTTCAGTGAGCGGCAGATGTCTCCAGCCATTTCCAAGAAGCCAGAAGAGCCAGGCACTGCCATTGGCGGGCAGCTCGGAGCCTCATCCACTTTGGTGGCCCTGGAGGTTCCCAACACTCCCACATGTGCGAGACAGCACGTAAAAAATGTGCAAAGTGGCAGGCGACAGGCCACCGGGCCAGCCACACGTGAGATGACGGCAGCTTGCTCTAGAGTTTACATGAGGGGGCGAGGCAAGCGTTCACTTAGCATTGGCCACTGCAAGACGGAGCTACGCCCCCAAGAAGGTACGGCATGTGCCATTCCCCCGGAGAGTGTTCTGGATAGATATTATTGCATTAAGTCAGATTCTGCAAAGAAATTTCGAGCCTTGGACTCGGACCCCACTAAACATACCAATATTTTCAAACACAGAATGATAAAGTGTACAACTGTCACTAGCGTACGTAGAACCACTGTCCTCAACTCCAAAGTACTGAGAAGGAAAAAAGGCTTGGAAAAATGTACGGAGTAAGTCATGGCATTCATTTCCGTCTACGAGGTGCCATAAGTCCCATTTCCGGGAATCTCGCTGTGTTTAAGATGTCTACCTTAATATTTTGTACTTGTAGGTAACATTTTTATATACTCTTGATGCACTGTTTCGTGTGATTTGTTGTAGTAATTTTCATGACCTAGGCTAACATAACTACAACAGTCGCCTTTTAAATTGGCGTGTGCAGTAGTTTGCAATACTCGTGCAGGTTATGTTAGTAGTTTTAGACTGTGTCTGGCTTGACTATGGTAATGTGGCAAAGTTTCTTGCCATTCAGTATTCATTTCACAGTCATTTGTTTTACTTTGAATTTTATTCAATAACAGGTTGCGAATTTGGGCAGCACATTACATAAATGTCATTTATTAAATATCAGCGCTTACTACAGTTAATATAGCAGGACTAATCTATATTAAATGAAGTGTTATAAATAAATATAAATTACTATATTAATTGATGTTATATTTACAAATAAATTGGTTATTTATGGTGTTGATTGAGTGTGGTTAACTTTATCTAATGAGAAATTGTTATGAAGTGCATTATAGATAGACTAGGTACCTTGTTTGATTGCGGGTTTGGATTATAGAGGGTGTGCTCTGGGGGCCCATGACACTATGAGTTTTCCCGATAAAAGGTGGGGGGAGTGATTTTAGCTTATTATATGTGAAGGGTTTGTGCTGTACCCAGTACGATGCTACTGCATAGGTAAAGGCCTATACTAGAGTGTGTTCACCCATCGCTACAGCACTCTCTGAATCCGTGCCTACAGATGTCGGACATGCTAACTATTTGTGCTTCTCTACACGTACGGAATTGTATCACACGTAGACATTTATAATGTATTGATGTGCTTTAGGAAAATGTACAAATTATGTTTGTAACTGAACTCTAACTTAACTGTGTCCTAACTGAGAAATGTGTATTTTTTGTCACTTGAGTAAATTTTCACTTGAGTTGGAGGTAGCTTAAACTCGTTGATTGCAAATCAGGGTTACCACTTAGGGTCTCTTCCCTTGTTGTACGGACTCCTGCACAAGCAACACAGTATCTCGATGTTCTGATGCACGCGCGAGTGTTCTAGCTCACAGAAACCTGCCCCACATACTGGCTTGCACTGCGATTGCTCGCGGCAGCTTTTGCATGTGAAATTGAAATGTGTCAATTCCACCTCTGCTTGCAGTAGCTGACAATTTTTTTTTTATTGCCAAATTTTAATTTTGACATCTCTTAAAAAGTGCAAATGTCAGTGTTTTTTTTTTTTTATACATGTAAGTTATCTCAAACGTTGGGTTTACAAAAAAAAATGTTATTTTGAAATGATTTATATTTACTTTCTGTAGGCCCCTGGTGCAGAGGCCACTAACACTGCTGCCGACATGATAACTGACATTATTACTGTCTACTAAGTTTATACATTTTGTATGTACTGTGAGCTAGTGTTGCATGTTAGACATTGCAGATAGCATATTAGGAAAGAACTGTATTTTCCACAAACCAGCTAGTAAGTTAGGTAGGTGTCAAGGAGACATCATATAGGGGCCTATAGGCTTCATGTTTTAATCACTATAATAATGACATTTGCTGTGCTGTGATGCTTGAGTGTGGTTTCTTTTTATTCCAAAATGTTTGGGATTTTTTGTGACTGAATGTTATTTAGAAGATTATGTGTTTAAATCTTAGGTGCTGCGTGTTTTAAACGTATGAAGACTCGTTCATAAATTGTCTGTGTTGTATTATTAATTTTATTTTTGCACTCACCTTGAAGAGTTTTAATGTATTTACTAATGTTCACCCATAGGCTTCTAAATCTTGAGTAAGCGCTCTTGTAGTTACTTTATCCGCAGGAAAATATCAGAGACGCAGTGGTCAGGCCTATTTTGCATTGTGTTTACATCAGTTGGCTACATGTGTTGGTATGTCATATTTCCATGACCAGTTGGGATTATTGGAATTTTAATATAGGATGTATTGTGATTGCAAGGAATATAATGTATTTCATCACATTTTGATATTGAGATACCATATTGTGTTTGTATACATGTTTTTTGTGTATCAGTTTGTTTTTCGTGCATGTGGTTTATAACCTAAAGATTTAATAAAGTTTACAAAACTACACAATGTTAACTATGTCTCTGCTTTATATTTGCTTTCACTTCACAATCCATCAGATTTAAACAGGAAGTTCTTGTAGTCTGTGTATGAATGGACATGTACATAACCTTTTACTGGAAATAATTATTTGATGAAAAGGCCTTATATCCTCAATGAAAGTAATTTGGCCTTAGGCTCTGATGAGTGAAATGATAACCTTCTCACATAGAGTTGACTTTGTTATTAAGTGCTGTGTTCGTGTTTATATGACTTGCCAATGATTGGGGAGTTAACTACTAAAATTTGAACTGAAACACACTGTTTATTTCCATTAATAAGTGTTGTAAATTTGTGTATTACATAATACTTTTATTAAGTCAACAAAGTTGAGAACTTGGAAGAGTTTTAAATTATATAAGCTACTATTGTAAATTATGTAACTAATGTTTGTCACTTTGATTTTATTCATTTATTGATGTTTATTTCAGAGAAGGAAGTTTTCCTGTTCAGTATTTTGCTAGCATCATGGTGGGTGTAAGTGTGCTCTCGTGGAAATTGCACTTGTTTTTTACAGTGCATGTCGTGATCGTAGGCTCTAGGCTTGTACAGCATCTTGCTCCTGAGCATTAGATTGATGAAGAGTGATGATACTCAAACTAATTACGTTAATCCAGTACTTAATTTCCATGATCAGGTCAAATAGTGTGTTGACAGTGCATGAGATTTAAAGTCCGAAAACATTAGCCAGACTAAAATATTTGGTCACCGCTATTTTATTTTAATGATTCGGAAAAAGCCTTTTGTTGGCGAACGTGCTAACTTGCTAAAAGGAAAGTACATTCTCAGGTTATTGATGTTAAAAATTATAATTAAACAGGACTTGATGTTACACAGATGAAAATGACATAATTTATCGTAATGCATTATGCTGGTTTTTCGTGGTTGCTATCCAAGCATTTGTATGCATTTCATTCAGCAAAGCCAGATGATTTTCAGCGACAGACAGAGACAGACCACCCTTATAGTCTGTTAAAATCAAGGGTTGACTGCATTTTCTAGTCACCAGTCTTAAATATTTGGTCGCCAATGGGGACCTGGCAACGTGAAATTTTACGCAGTGGCGTACGTTATCTCCAGAAAATAGCAGCTGCAATAGCTCTGTCATTACGTTTCTTCAGTTTGTCTATATCTGTGTGTTTGACGTTTAACTTGTAAGGTTCAGCTTCTTACGTTACGAGACATTACTGGCCACTGTCCACCCTGGGGCCTATTTCATAGAAGTTGCAATTCAACAGGTGACAGGAAATGGTCAGACAGGTTCACATATGCGTGTTTCATAAAAACTGACGAGTGTACGAGTTTGTCATGACAAATGTGTAGAATTGTGTGACAATTTGACAAATACTAGTTGTTTCACAAAAAAATGTTGAGCTGACAGGTAAAAATCTGACAAATTTGTCAAATATTACACTACAGACTGTTTTATGAAACAGATAAGTGTAGTCAATCTCAGTGATATATCTACAATTGTGTAGAATTGTCACTGCAGAAGTGACAGGCGAGCTTTCCTATGTAACCAGTAATTTGTAATGTTTATATAACAAAGCAGTGTAATTGTGATTAAATATTGTGTGAATTAAAACATTGCTTGCCAAATAGTACAACCTTTCCCGCTCAGATCAGGTTTAATATAGCAATCTCACCCACATTACTCGATATTCTGCAGCTTGAGTAAACACGGTTATGTGAATGGAATTAAAATATACCACTTAATTATTTGTGGTAGGAATTGATTCTTCATGAATCGCTTATAAGGTTGTAATTGATTATCGTAAGCGCACTTGAGAGCTATCTAATGTGTAATAAATGAAACTTACTGTTTGACATATAATTGTCACGTTTATGACACAGATATTTTAGGACTGGCAATTTACACTTTTTTGCATGTCAAATAAGGGAAACTTGTATTATTTATGAAACATGACATATTGACAAATCTGTCATAATTGTTGTATATTTCACACCTGTCACGTTTTATGAAGTATGATCTTGGTGTAATGTCAGATCAACAATCTTCCTGAAGGCTCCACTCACACCCTAGAATTGAGTACACAAGTAAGTCATTAAATGCCATTATCCTACACTAAAAAATTTGGGTAATAAAATATTAAGTTTTTAATTTAATAGTGAAATAAGTGTAGGGTTTTATAATATGAATCTGTAACTGTTCTAACATGAAGTTTTATTTGTGATACTGTATATACTGAGCAAGATGGCTCAGTAGTAAACCATGGAACTGACTGACATTCGGGATGGTTCTGGTGTCGTGGTGTGAAATGAGAAGAAGACAGTGTGAGCAGAACATAACACTGAGGCTGGCTTGGAGGTGCGCGATTATTCTGGCATCGTTATACAGTTGGTTGTACAGTTCTCAACTTCCCTCCACGGCCAGTGCGTGCGTAGTCTCATTAACATGTTGATCTGTTTTTACCTTTGTATTAACACTTTTTTTTTTGTAACTGGCTGAGTCTTACCAAAATGCACAAGTTCATCTTGTGTTGTTGGTTCATGTTGAATACATAGTGTTCTTGAGATGAGATGTTTGGGTTTGCCAACAAAGTGTCGACTTTAAATTATACTATGTGTAAAATGGACCGTGTCAGGAACACGTGTGATATTGTGTGCAGTGATCTCTCTGATGCTTGCTTTTTGTGACATGTCGCACTTCTCTCTGTGCTGCTCAGTACTGGTCCATGTCAGCAGACTCCTGATCATGTTATGGTTATCAATATTCACAGTTCCATTTATTTGTAGGTGTATTTTCTAATACTTCAGAGTGAACACATGACACGACTAAGCACTGACATCAAGGGAGAAGAATTAAAAACAGCAATTGTAATTATGTATGTTCTAAAATGTTTTGATGAAAAAATGATGCACAGTGGAATCTCACAGTTGCAACCCCACGAGAATTCGGACCACCTCTAATTTAAAAACCACTTTTGAGGAACTGTAAAATTTTCTGTCCAAAAAAGTTGGGAATTTGAGGGAAATTGGTGGAAAAATAAGTTTGTTGCACTTTTTTTTTGGTTGATGAACATTGCATTTCTCTTGATGAGCACCATACTGCAAACAGTGCATATCTAGAAATATAATACCTCCCCTATTTTGATGTATGTTGCGTTGGGTCAAAATCGGTGTAAAATTTCCGAAAAACCTCTGTTAATGCTATCCCTCACTAACAACCCTATTCCTGGAAACCGTGAGGGGTGTTTTCAGTAGGATTCTACTGTATTTATACTCTCTGCTCCATACTACTTAATGCGTCTTTTGCATTTTGTCATTACTAAAACACCTAAATCAAATTCAAAGACTTTGATTTGTTAACTTGTGAAATTATATCACATATGTTTCACCGCTTTACTGTACAAGCTATTAAATAGCAAAAATGCTCCATATTTCAAGGAATCAGGGAATAGTTGTGGAGAAGCTGTGCAATGTGAACTTGTTTGAGTTCACTGCGTTTGTTCCTTTAAATGTTGTACTGCATTTGTGATATCGAGCCAGTTCGAAAATGTTGCAATTGTAACTCCAAGTTCACGTGTTTTCTCACTAATGTTTTGTAGTCTCTTCTGTATTTTTTTTACAGGTGAAAATAATAATATTAATTCAGTGATTTTCTCCGCATGATCCATCACCATAATTTTTTTTTTCATTACATTTTGGACGGACTCGGCCAATCTGCAGCCTTTCCTTGTTCTATTTGATAACCGTGTTACGTGAGTGACAGTATTTAGAAATATGGGACTACTTACAGAGCATGACTAAGTGTCTAATGACACGCTCTTGCACTTCGTTATGCATGTACAGTATGAGAATGAACAGGCCTAATTGTGCAAAATCCAAGTAATGTGCTGTTGTTTGTGATAAAAAGATCTTGCTGTTTTAAAAATAATAATTTTGCTCACTTTGTATTCTTTCCATCGTAAATTTGGAAACTGATATTTTTAGGAGCGTAAGCAAACAGGTTTTTCAGTACGTGACAATTTTATAGCTGTAAAACTTGTCGTCTTCCACATTCATACTTGGCTTGACTGGCAGTCAAGTTAAGTTGCTTTTAATAACAGTCAATATAGTGTGTGTTTGTGTAGCATCTGCTACACCATATCTCGTATTCCAAAGAAAAGAAGTCCAATTTCAGTGGGTAGTATCAACAGAGTCTGGTAGTATTTCCTCATTTCTGGATGGAGACTGCATCTTGATAATTTCGCTTTGATTTTAAGGATGCGTTTACCATTCACTGTGATAGGGTTGCCTGATATTCGGAAAGGAAAATCAATACATGTGTTGGTGACATTGCTTTTTTAACTCATCCTAAACTAACCAATACATGTCCAAGCACATTTAATAAACCAATTTTTTTTGTGTTAATAGGTTCATGTATTAAAAAGGGACAAATTGCACATATTTCAAAATACTTGTAGATTATGTTCAATTTTTGTTAGTAAAAATATGTTTTTTGTTCTGTCTTTTGGGACTGTGAAAATCAAATTATTGGAATGCCAAGAGTGTGTTTTGAATAGAATACACATTTCTTCAAAGGAATCTAGGATAACTAATTTGTAATTACATTTATCTTTTCTAGGTTGTGCAGTTGGTCTTAAAAATTGCAACATTGACATATAAGAACAGTATGCAGAACAAAATGAGCAAAATCAGAATTTTTCTGGATTATTTGTACACCCGGCAATCCTACTGCCATTCTTTAGAATTCTTGCAAATACATACTGCCAAAACTTGCAAAATAGCCATGATACTGTCCCATCTCAGAAGCTAAAAAACATTATTTTCACATATTGGATTTTTTCAGTATTGCATCAAGTTATTGACGTGTAAAAGAATGTACATCCCTTTTAGCAAAAAAAAAAAAAAAAATACTACCATTAAATTAGTGTATGTTGAAATAGCAAACCAACTATTGTGTGATATATATTCTGCGTGGCCTATACTCCATCGTAAATTGCATATGTGGATTAAAAAGTGTACGTATGTTGGGATAATTTTTTCTTTGAAAATATTTTGTACAATGTTTAGGGAATGTTACCTGTTGGCTATGCTGATAGATTGGTACAATTTCCCAGGTGTGGTATTGATCTCATCCTTGTTGACGTGTCTGCTAATCTAGTTGCAATTTTTTTCTGACTTCTGCATTGATATTACATGGTGTGTGTTAAACTCATTGGGCTCATGAGTCCATTTTTATGTGTGTTTTGTGCGACGTATTACAAGCATAATTTTTTGGTTCTTGCATTGTTTCAGTTATACACTGTAAGTAGTACAGTATGATCCAATTGATTTATTTAGAACAACAGTTGTCTTTTTACAAAATATTTTTTTTTTGTTGTTGGCATATTTTGGGTGAAATATTTTTTAGTTATTCACATATGATTTGCTATATCCCATATCAAAGGATGATCATATAAATCACCGCCCAGATGTTTATTGCTTCCATCTAGAAAAATTAAAAAACATTTTGGTAGGAGTGAAAAAATTAATTTTGAAGATTTGGATTTGTGGTTACAGTTCAAGTATTAGGTATGTATAGAAATTGCTTACAGGAATGCTTAATCAATTAGTTTACGTCTATATTCCTTTCTTACAGCCTTCCACAAAACCTTTTAAGTGTGCTAGTAGTTTAGATGAAACCTGAAGCTAAGATCATTAAAATATGTTGCTTAGAAGACAAATTAAGGGCCTCTGAATATGTTCATGTTATATTTTACATACTATAAAAAGGGACAAGAATTTATGGTGAAATGTGTTAAACCTGGCATAAAATTGGCACGTCAAAACACAAAATAAAAATAAATTTATCCAAATCACAGAATTATTAGGCTATAGCTCTTTACACTGAAATATTAATCATGATGATGTATTCTATTTCATTTTAAAACTGTTTTAAGAATTCTGTATTCAGTTTTACAATGTTTTCAGAGATTTTTATTAAATGTTATCGAATGTTGTATAGCTGTTTTGAAAATATATACACAATAAATATGTTGCATCTTAAAAAAAAGTTACAAAATACCATTTTTATATTACGTTTTATCAAGCAAAATACGCAGCTTTAGATAAGTTTTGGGTCATATTTATGATTTTCTGTAAAATGTATTTCCTTTTTGTATCACCATTACAAAAAGGATGAATTTTTTTCTATTGTTTTCACACTAGTGATTTCCAGCATAAAACAACACATGAAACATAAGTTTCTAAAACAGAGTTTCGTAAGGCAATATAAAAACACCTCACTAAAACCTTAGTTTGGGAAGTTGGGTTTCCGAAATTGAGGTTTCGGTTGACGGTGTAAACGCGCTGATAGTTCTGCAGTGTAATTGGCTTTCCAAAAATAACAAAAGATGTTAACCGCATGTACTGCTGTACTTACGTGGCTAACTCACCAGCTAACGTGGCTAACTCACCAGCTAACGTGGCTAACTCACCAGCCTCCCACTAAGGTGCTCAGTCAGGAAACATCATCAACTTGGCAATACCCGGTGCGGAGCTGGCCGAATGAAAGGATAGGGTTTTACGTGTTAAATTATTTTAGGCATATCTCGGCTATGTTTCACAATATCACTTTCAAGATAACACTTTTTTGCAGTTTGAAGAGAAGAACCATGCTACAACAGTGTGAATAATTAAATGAGTTTGAGTTTTTAGGTGCTTGTAGAGTCTACAAATCATAATTAACCAAAAAATTTCAGAGTATAAAAATTTTATTTGTAGAAATGTGGCTTGGGCAAGGTAGACGAAATGATTTTTTCGTAAGTGATGAAAGTTTGCCAAGAGACAACTAAAATCATTTAACATGTAAAACCTTACCCGTTTACTCTGCTGGTTCTGCACTAGGTAGCCGCTTCAAAAGATAAAGTAGCGTATGTAACCCAGAAGTGAAGCTGTATTTAAATAATTATCAGAAATATAACAATTCATTAGAGATTGTAGTATACCAATGTATCTTGGTCAACGAAACCAGTTTGGATGTCCATTTACTCTCATTCTAACTCCTTTCACTAAAGTAAGGGCGGAGCAATGTATCCCATACCCCCTCCCCACCTCATAGCTTAGTTTTAGGCCACTGGATACTTAAGTGACTTTAAGACATGACCGTAAGTTTGTAACAATGTTTATTTCAGGTCCCTGGAATATTTTTGTATGTATCTGATCCATATATTTTGATATATAGCACTTTGAGAAAGTAGTTTTTTTTTTTTTGCAAGGGAGTGTTCCAAAATAGTATATCTAATGTGCATGATGTCTTTAAAGTACTTAGCAGAATCCAGCTGAAGTGTATTTTCCTTTTTCATAGATAAGCACGTTGGGCACACATTTAATATTGTCACTTTGACATGCTAATGAATAATCTGTTATTGAATAATTGGCTAGGCTCTTGACTTTGCATTGAAATACGTAACACATAATGGAGTGGGGGACCTCACTTATTGCAGTGCAATAATTGGATGTCAGTGACATTTAGCAGCGACTCACATATCTTTGTGCAGATGCACATCACCCCAACATTCAAGTGTCGCAACTACTCTTTGCAATAAATTTATTTGTCAGTTCCACTTGGAAAATCATATACCACCGTAAGGAATTACTTTTCAACTTTTGTTATATCTATATTTTCGTGTTAAACTACAATCACTGGTTGTAATTTTTGTGAATTTTCAGAAGCAAATTTTGTTTTTTAATGTTTAGTTTTTCTTTTGGATGTTCGAGTAAAATTGGTGACAGATGGGAGAGTCATATTAATCATTGTCTAACCATGCCAACTCCAGTGTCAATAAGCAAATGCAAAACCTTTGTTGAATATGATGTAATGCTTGTATGTTTTAATGTGACATGTATTTGTGTTCCCAATAATGTGTCGTCATTTTGTTTTATATCTACGTGTAACTGTATCAAGATAAAAAGATTTTTTTGGTGTGGATGTGTTACTGTGAGTGGGTTGTGCATTTATTAACCGTAGAAGTTAACAACTTGAAAAATAAAACCATAAAATCTGGTCTCTCACCATAGGATTGGAAACTTCCCTATAAATTTAAGTTCAAAACTATAACGTTCTGGTTTGCATCTAGAACCTGCCCACATTACAATGGTATGGTAAAAATTTGCCACCACAAGGGTGGTACAGAACCTTTAAAGTACACAGTGTTTTATTTAAACATGTCAAATAACAGTTTCTACACTGTTTTTTTAATAGCGTATTAGTTTCTGTATAGTGTGTCATTGAAGTTTTCATTTGTTTCTGAGAATTAATGATTGTTTTTCCAGTCCCTATATAAAGTATTTTTTGTTTTGCAGTAGTTAATGGTTACTGTATGACAGATATTTTGGAATGTATGCACAGTAGAGTTGTTCCCTGGATAATAGGGAGTAAGTGAAGTCATATAATCCGCTCTTTATTTCGATCCATTCAATACAACGTAGGTGGATAGGCCATGGTTCGAAGGTTGGTAATTCCACAGAGGTCCCTTACACCTGCATGAAAAAAAACGAAAGATGCTTCAGATTTAAATTTGATAATTTTTCCAGGGGTAGTTGCACCTAATAAACTCAACTCTAGATCCACTACTGTTTCCAACTGAGGTCACACCGATGCCAGTTTTTCAAAGCTTTGTGCTGAACATTAGGAATCTTAACTCTACATATAATACCGAGATTATATTTTGCAGCATGTAACTGCATTTTTTTTACATTTGTACATCCTAAATCTTAGTGTAGCGTTTTGTTTTTTAGATTAACATTATCTGTATACTGCATCTAGTTCACATATTATACATTTCAGTTGTCGTATACAAAATTAATCTACATATGTGGGCTGGAATATTATTATAGTTTTTATTGAGTGGAGATAAGTTAGTGATATAGATATCAATTCACTCGTTAGTAAAATAGGACATTACAGTTCGTAATTTTGTGCTGTTCGTGGTTTTAACATAACAAGTGATTAAGAATGTCGTGTCACCAAGCAGGATTAAATAGTTTCAAACTACCTTTACCTCGTCGGAGTTTTACCTCCATAGGAAATGACATGTGGGTGACTCGCGAGTATTTTAGCAAACTGTTGCCTACAACCAGCGTATGATCTGCTGGTTAATTATTAAGATCTGGACAGGTGATGATTGTGTGTGCAGTGGACAGACAGTATCCCCTACAGTGCCAGTTACTGGGATGGAGCAAGTTGGTTAACATTTTTTATGTACTGTCAAGTGTATAATGCTATAACTGCATATTGGTGTTATGGTGAAAATTCTAAGCAGAGTGATAACTGTATGCTTATACAGTAGAAGTTATGTTATCCAGTCTTAACCCATGCTGTCTTGCATGTGGCAGTCTCAGATCTACCAGATATTTGGTGCTTTAAAATCAGCATCTTTTGCCACTTTCAAGGATGCATTCCTCATTTGGGAACAAAGTTAGTGCCACGCACATTACAGTTTCGACACATCAAATTAACAGAAACCTTATACCTCTTAATAATACTTATTAACTTACCTAGAAACATTAATCGCATGTTGTGCACACAAATTTTTATTTTTTTTAGTTTCTCCATTAAGTGTTGGGGTGTCTCAACATGTACATATGATAGTGAAATACGGTGAAACCTCTTTTTACAATCTTTGATTTTACACCAGTTATTTTTGGTTTTGTGTAATATTCATACAGAAAAAATTTCCCCCTCTCTTACACTTTTCCTGCATTTTACAACAAATTATTCTGGTCCCTTGAGGAGTGTGAAAAAGTGGTTGTGTCCAGTAGTGGACGTCCAGAGTTGTGCAAAGTTTGATTGGCAGAAAAGAGATGCATAGTTATAAAAGGAATCTTAAAAAGTTTGTTGTGCAATATGCAGTGCTCGATCAGTGAGGCAGGTCACAGCTCAAGAGAGTTGGGAACTAAGCAATGGCGGTAACATGACTTCACCAGTTGGGCTGAATGTTGGACCACAGCCAGGGATCTATCTCGCACAAATGTTCACCATTCATTTGGTAATGCATCATGATTTGTAAACTTGTAGCATTTTGAAGACATGAGACAGGGTACAAATAATTACTTCACATTTGTAGTGAGCAGGGATTAGTGAGAAGTGTTTTTGTGTGGAATTAATTTTACCTTTGTATGAAAATGTTTTCAGTACCTATTTTTTTTTTTTTGTATAGTGTAATTGAAGTGTAAGTTTAACCACTGGAAAGTTTTATCATAGGGTTGTGTGATTCTGTTAAATTTATGATTTAGCCGCCACAAGCAACTGGATCATGCAATATATCTAATATTATTTGTAATTTTTCATGATCTACTCTATTTATATGGTGATTGAAATGTAATTTTAAATTTAAAACTTTGTAGAAATCAGTTATATAAGCTTTTATGTTCCTTGATGTTTTCTGACCATGAAATAGTGTGTGTGTGTGTACTATTAGGTTCGCATTACGCTGTGGTAGTTAAGCAATACGTTAGTTGTGCACTTGTGTTGTTATCTGTGCGCCTTTGCCAGAAGTCGTGTTACCTAATCGTTACCTTTCTTGCGCATGTATTTGGTTTGTGTGCTGCAGTTCGACACTTGTTTAGCCAAGCACAAATTTCATCCGGGACTACACAAACTGTATTGTATTGTGTATATTAATTTTAAATGTAAGTTTGTAGCATAACTATGAGAGACCATCTGCAATACTAAATATTAAATAGTGGTGTAAATCTAAAACACACAAAAAATTTTTTGTCAAGTCATACTTTCATAAAACAAAATAACTTTTACCCAGTTTTTTATTTTTTTATTTAGGTTTGTGTTTTTTGTTATTGTAATAAATAATGTTATAAAAATTTAAAAGTACTCTTTGAAAAAAATTTTGGGGCTAAAATTTTTATGAGGTCTGATTTCCCAAAATGTCAGAAAGGGGTAGTAGGTAACAAAGAAATTTAGGTATTCGCTTGAGATATTCCATTAAGGTATACCATAGTTATTTATGTGTTGATGGTAGGTAGGTTACTAAATATTCAAGTCATTGCTTTGGATAACGGATCATCTGTATTAGGAATGTTGCTGTATAAAAAACTTAAAACATTACCGTTATGTGATAAGTTAGTGGTGCACCAGCTACTTTCTCGAGAGCAATGTTTTGTAATCATGAGTTTGCATAGAGCCTCTTAGAATAGGGAGTTACAGTATAATTATAACTCAAAAGTGTTATGTCATAATCAACCGGTGCTGTGATATTTGCAACTTCATTTTGCAAGGTCTGTAATTCCCATTTCATAAAAAAATTCACAAAATGCTAAAATTCAACATTTTATAACAGAAATAAAGTGTTCAAGTTCAAATAGATACCACCTTACAAATGAAGTAAGTGTTGTAAAAACCCTCAATTAAAATTCTCTACAAATAATATGCTAGAAAAATTGTCAAACTGAAACAAATGGTTTAATTCATCAGTACATAAATTAAGTAATTTTTTTGATGAACCAAGAATTTAATGCAGTGTTAATTTATTTTTATGGTGCTTGGGTTTTTTTAAAACCTCATTTAGTGCTAATAAAGGTGCTATGCTATGTAGATGTGTGTATCCACTAGCTTTGATTTTAAAGAAAGACACTTTAGAAGTACTTCAATACAAAGTTTAATGGTTGAATGCCAAATCTAGTCAGATTTGGGCTAGTTGTTGACATAAGTAAAAGAATTTAACTGCAGTATATTAAAAGATTATTAATTTTTAGCCAAACGTACATATTTTCCTAGTTTTTGTGCTGTACGGGTATAAATATTGTATTTAAAAAAATTTGACCGACAGTCTACATTTCTGAGTGAAATTTTCATAGCAGCAGAGTTTAGGATTTTAGATCTCTTAGTTACTTAACATCTTCCACTCTTTAGAATGGCTATGCCCTTAGAAGTATGATGAGTATTTAATATCTGCAGTTCTGTTTATTCCAACCTTGAGATGCAATTTTGTAGGCATCTCGAGTTTGGAATGAACAGAACTGCAGATATTAAATATGTATTTACTTCTAAGAGCATAGCAATTCTAAAGAGTGGAAGATGTCATGTAACTAACAAATATAAAATCCTGGAGGGGACACTTCAAGCTCACAGAAAGATCTTGCTATGGAAAAGACTGTGTTCAGCTTAATTGTGACCATTGGGGTGTGACACACACAGAGATAAAACATACATTTCAAGTTATTTAATATTTTACAGCTGTTTTTTGTCATATTCCTAAACGTCGTATGGGTTACTTTCATCTAGCTATTGCAAACAAGTTATATCCACTGAATCTGTTAAACTTACTAGAATGGCTGCTTCCTATAAGTATTTGGAATAATTTCACTTTTTTTTTAGTAGAAACATTTAGAATTATGTTTAAAAAGTGATGAAACTAAGGAGTTGCATCTTTCACCACAGTTTAATACAAATTGTTATGGAGATATTGAAGCAGTGATTCACATCATGTTTTGCAATAAATACAAACACTATTTAAAGTGCAGCTGTAGTTCAGTTTTGACTAGGTGAAGTGTGAAGACCTATGATGATGATTATTATTCAAGTGTGCACAAATAACTAAAATGTTGGAAACAACCACAGCGTAGCTGTGAAACACACATTTTACAGTTATATGTACTGAAAGGATTAAAATAAATAATTAGGAGCAATAATTTATGCTGCATGAAATCTCTGAGCTCACGTAAATGTTTTATTTTTTACTAACCCTAAGGCAGGATTTACAACCACCCATCGCATCCGTCCGTAAATCACGTGAAATACAGCCAACCAGAGGGGTCCATTAATTCAGTCAGTCCGAGCTGTCAAAACCGTGGATAACTTTAACTTATGATATGACGGACCAACAGATGAAATTACAGCCTTCTAAACTTGCATATTTTGTTACTCATTCATCCTGAGTTCTTTACAAGGCTGTGCAGTGTTTTGTTTTGGCTGTCTTTTGTTTATGTAAGTGTAAAAAGAAATTAAATTACATTACATTTTTCCTGAAGATTCATTTATAATTACGTTTGGAAACATAAGCTCCTTCTGTGCAACAGTAAAAGCAATCAAATTGTGCATTATATGATATTTAAAATTTCTTTACATCAATTAATTGAAGTTACGTACATGTGTGTGCATTTCTGTTACTTAAAACACAATATTGCCAAAAATGTCCACTTTCTATGGAAAATTTCTTGTTATTTGTAAACATTTTTATTAGTTTGCAGCAGTGGACTTACGAAGGATGTACAAAATTTTTGTTTGTAAATTGCTCTGCTGGGAGACGGACAGATGTACGACAGATGGGTGGATGATGGACAGACATGACAGGCTATTGTAAATTCTGCCTAAGGTTTGAATTTTTAATTGTACTAAATATTAAAGTTGTCATAGACTGCATAATGGGTGTACTATATACATATATATATATATTGAGTTATTATTATTTTTAAAAATTAATTGGTTGACCTATTTTTGTAACTGTGTGCATAGATTTTATGTACATTAATCTGTGAATATAATATTGGAAGGGATGATAATAAAACCTAAATTGAATTTTACTAAGTGTTTTTTCATTACAACAGACCTATCCATTGGTCATTATAAGTACACAATTTTGCATGTAAGATTACTTAAAATGTTAAATTGAAAAGTATGCAATGTTTTGTGTGTGTGCAGTGGTAGGATGTTCAGTCATAATATTCCATCATATTGTGAAGCATCTGTAATGTGTGTGCAAGGTCAGTTCTACCGCTCAAGATGCGCACGTGTTTTACTTTTGTGCACACACTGATTATTCTCGAGTAAGTAGAGTTGATTAAGATGGAAGGATGGCCATTATGAAAGGTTACTTGTGTCCCAGTTCCAGTAAAAAAAATAATAATAATAAAAAAACATGCTAATAACCTGCACAAAATAGAACATGAAACTGTGCCATTTGTTGTTGCTAGTGTGATTGAAAAGAGCATGTACAAAGGCTTGTAGGCTATCATTTGCAGGATCTTAAGTAATCATGCCCTAAGCTGCCTGTGGTGCCCTGAGAGTCATCAGCTGTCCTGTGGTGGGAACGATGACTCTGAAAGACTGTGGGAAGACCATGCTAGTATGTGGAAAAGTGTTTTGACGCATACCCAGTTCGTGTTACTCCACGCTAGAGATTAACCTACACGTTTGGGCTGACAAGAAGTAGGCATAGACCAATGATTAGGGATACTAGAGTAATTTAATTTTAGTTAAATAGGTTTTGGTGTAAGAAACCTTGGTCATGGTCAATTTTACGGTTTTCTGTCGCAATGCCAGTATCGCAAGATACATTGGGGGACTAGACTGGGTCCTTAGACTTTTGTGGTGCCCGGCTGGTATATAACGTCGGCTCTGTAGGTCGTCTGGTGGGTACGAAATCGGAGACCACTGTCGCATCCCTATGCCTCGTCGGACACAGTACCTTATGCTTGCCAGGAAGTGGGGTACTCCTCGTTGGTGGTTTGCTCACACTGCTGGTGTGTGGTTGGTCTGGTGCAGACTCAGTAAGACGTGTAGGGGTGACACTGTCCTGCTTGTTGCAGATAACTGGACGAAGAGACTCCTGTAAGAGTGCCTTTAACCAGGGCCAATCAAGGCCTAGGGGGATCTCTTCCTCATGCAATATGGCCTTTATAATAGGGTGCTGCCTATCGGGTAACAACAAAAGGTTGGTAGAAGCTGTCCCTTTCTAGAGCTTTCAGACAGATGGTGTGGCCCTCCATCAAGTCTTCCCAATCCAGGGAACGTCCCCTTCGACACTGAAAGTGCAGTGGAAAAGACGAGCACCGGACCGACAAGCTTGGTTGGGAGACAGTACCTGTGAGCAGGCTTTCTGCTTACCAGGGTATGCAGAAAGGATGGCTCATTTGTGAATGCGCGTGGGTGGCAAAATAAGTGTGGTGGCTCGACTGAGTAATATTCCCAGGATCACTTGCGTTTCCCTTGGGGAGGAGGTCAACTGGGAAGGGTGCTAAGTTTGTGGAAATGTGGAACTCAAAAAGAGTTGGGTAAAACAGTATGTTTATTTCGCGTGATAAGAAATAGACATTGATGCGTATGAGAGTTGCCGGGGAAGCAATTCTATGCAAAAATGGGTAGAAGAGACCCATGCCTGAGCTGATTGGGATGGGGTAGATTAGCACTGGGGAAATAACTTGAACTGAATCTATAACCCTTTAGCATCGTTGGCCAGAGGGGGCTGCCGTGTCTAGAGGTGTAGACGACTAGGTTTCGTTGCTTGGCACGGCACTTGAATGACTAAGCCAGGAGTAGAAGGAAAGTTGTCTCTTCTGCACTAAAAGTACAGTGAAGAGAGAAGGTAAGCTGGGGAGCTTGGAAGGGAAGGCTCGAGACTAATTAGGCTGGTCAATTCCAGCAATGCATGCGGTGATGGCTGAAGTCTGGCCAAGAGTCGAAACTTGACTCTCCTTTTATACTGAACTGGGCGACTGCCGTGAGGGTGAGGGGTTGCGCTGGGCAGGGGGTGGCCCAAGCATAGCCCTCTTTGCATGACATCACCGGCCGGCTTAGAGAAGGAAGGCAGACAGCGGGGAGTCGCAGCAGTACTCGTTGCCTTTGGCGCATAGCTTCAATGGGCCGGTGAATAATACAATACTGCTGAGCAAGCATGCCCACTCTTGCTACGGTAAACAGTAACAGCTGGTGTCACGTGGCAGCCAAAAATGACAAACTCCGTTGTCTCAGATGCAACACGTGCTACGCTAATGAGCTGAAGTCATAGCACAACCATTATTGCTAGCATGTCATGCATCAGTTCATTTTATATTAATTCAAAGGGCAGAGTTCATACTGCCTGTGAGGCACTTATCCCATTGTTGTTCCCATTAGAAACATTCTAAGGCTCGCCTCATTTTATCTTGGAGCCCTTCCGGCGAGGAGAGGAGACACACTTAGGCATATATAATCCTTGGTTACGTACAGCAGAACCCCTCTATTACAACCCCTCGTGGTTCCCGAAAATAGGGGCATAATAAAAAAATTAGAAAATTTTGGGTTGATTTTGATCCACCCCTAACCCCTATGCCCCCAGACTTGTTATTTTTGGCATGAAGTATGTTCAGTCGTGTCTAGCACATAAAAAACTTTTTTAATTTAATTAAATATGTATAATTTTAACAACTAGATGTCTCCTGATTAATTTGATACCCAAGCAAGTCATATTGGACCACCCCTTGTCGTAAAGAAGGCCATTGAAAGTGTGTGAAAAGATTAGACTATGTATAATTAAAATATAAAGTTATTGTTAAATATCCATTGCGCAGGTCCCGTGGGTCATACATTGCTATGCGGTACGTAGTGATCAAGTAGTTTAGGTGGCATTGCGCAATACATGTGTTTGTGCCGTGCTCTCGCTTTGGTCTGGCCGTGTACGTAGCTGGGCAAGTGCCTAGATCGTCAGGCTGGGCAGTTGTCGGTCGGTCATTACAAGTTGGCAGGCGGCACCCGCCCGCCTGCCACCACTGCTGTCGTTACAGGGCCTGTTTACTTCCTAACAGCAGCCTGGAGTTGGGAAAACATGCTGATAGATGCGATTCATGTCAATGTGTTGAATTTATACAAAATGTAGGTGGCGTGTTGGCTTCTGCATTGGTATGACGAGGCGCTGCATTGTTTACGGGAATATAAATATTTAGTGCTGTTTACTTGAATTATTAATTATCTATCCCAAATTTTTAAACAAAACCTTTGACGTTGCCTATACACGCGCACTGCCTTACTTGCCAAAATATGGTACCGGTAACATAAGAACACATTTTATTTGCACACGCTTATCTTTATTCACTTTACACATAAAATTGACTTCACAAGAAAAAACCAATTGTCCACCATAAAAAAATTAGCATATTACGTAGGCGTGGGCCCACATACATTTAAAATTATTTTTAAAAAAAAAGGAGCATTGAATTAAATTTGAAGTTAACATACGTACACTGATTAAGAAACGTCTGTGTAATGTGCCACTGTTTTTACGGCAAAAGAATAGGGATAATGGAAGCGAAAAAAGACAGGGAGAGTAAGACAGAGGGCGGGGCATGTGACCAGGACAAAGAATCCTTACTGCCCCCCCCCCCCCCCCCATGGTCAATACACCAGTGTCCCCTTCTGGCATTAAGTAATTTATTGCTTCACGCTGCTTGGGACAACCAGTGTCAAAGTCTATGTTGGTAACGGCCATTCACTGTAAAGTGAGCACTTTTGAAAGCCCTCTCATTGGAAATAATAGTCAATAAGTATGCTTTGCTTTAGCCTTACACGTTAACTTCCGAGTGCAGTGGAATATACACACTGTGTTTATTACTTACATGGCAAAATTATTTAAAAGGATGTTTAAGGATAAAAAATGGCTGAAAGGAAAAAGTATCCAGGCCATCAAAAGTGCTCACTTTACCGTGAACAGCCTGCAGCTTGAGAAATGCACGACCACTAACATCAATAAGGGCTAGTTTTCCAGAGACTGAAAACCGTGGATAATAGAAACTGGTACCGCCGTTGGAGAAAAGTCTACAAAACAAATCCGCGCATAACTGAAACCGCGGTTGGCGAGAGATTACTGTATTTTTAGATGTGCCTCAAATTTTCGATTCTTTCGACCCAAACTTTTCACGGTTCCTCGGGATTGGGTCGTAATAGAGGTGTGGTCGTAATGAAGGGGTTTTACTGTAATCCAGACCTCCTTACCACCACCAACAGCTACCCGCCAATTCAGAGTTCTCCACAGCATACAAGTCTGCCAGAACCCACTACAGTCCAACCAATTGCCGAGCCACCTATAGAGGAGGCATACGCTTCCTCCCAGTCATCTCAAAGTAAAAGCCAACCGGGCTAGTCTCGTGGACAGGCAAGACACAAAGGTCCCTCTTTTATCCACATTTCTCGTGATACCGGCATTGCAATATAAAACCTCTACTATAGTTACTTGTAAGACAACTTGAGTTAAAACCTATTATATCAAATTAGGAATAATATTTACCAGCCATTGGCTCAAACCCAACAATAAAGCCCCAAGGTGTAGAACCACGTCGCAACAGGTCATGCGTCGGTAGGTAAGGATTTGAACCATCTTGCTTGTAGCACTTGTATATTACTGTCATAAATGTTTAAAATGTATCTCTGTATCATGTGTTCTGCAAAATGTGCAACAAGGTTAGTTCCCTGCCACATGTTGATGGTAAATAATAAATTTTTCTTATCTGCAAATATTGGACAGAGGTTATGTCGTTTAAAAAAAAAAAACACACACACACACACACACAGGTCAAACCACAAATAAATTTAATGCTGAACAGCATTGGGCCATATGCTTAGTTGAAAGTAGCCTGTCTTTATTACGTATTGCAAAAACTGAAATACTCAACTCCGCAACTAACGTTCTATGCAAAATACATATACCCAAATTTCCACAGTTTGGAAAAGGACAGTATTTAAATGATAGATCTTACTTAAACTAAAAATTAACTAAGCATGGCCCACGAGCCCTACCACTGGCTGGGGCCTCTGTAGCAGACCAAATAGGCTGTTATCAAAGGCCATTTGTACCAATTCAGAATTGCACTTAGATGATTGAATGAGAATAAACATTCATTTAAGTCTGGATTTGCTGTTTTTCTAGCACTGTAAATTTATGTATGATTTTGTTGATAATGGTGAGATGAGTACCATCACTACTGAATTTTAAACAAAACACTACTTAGCTTTGGAAAATGGGACACCTCTGGTTGTATTGAACCTAATGGTAATACAGTAAAACTCTGCTGAGTTTTCCTGCTTAGTAAGCACACATTTTTCAGTATTTTCCTGAAACGTCTTAACAGGTACCCGCAAGTACACCACAAGGCCATATTACAAACTAGGAATCAAGACGGGCGAGATTCTTCACCTGCTGACAGTCCCCTTTCTGCCATGTATCTTACCGTAGTTCAAAGATCTTTAACGGAACAAATTTTGCATATGCAGTAGCAAAACATTCTGATGGGAACTGGAATAAGGTAAACAGTTATTCAGTTCAGAATTATAATTTTCGACTAATAATGAATACAAGTTAATAATGAAACAAATGAATAAAAAATATATACTTATAAATAAATGCTATTCAAGTAAATTCTATTACAGCCAGTAACACAGAGCGGAACATATTTACACACAATAAAGTATAATTTTGATACCAACATAACAGTCTACTACGTGATTGGGTCAATTACATAGCAAGGACCATGCTTTTTGCCATTTCAAGTAAGTGTTTTGCAGTCAATATCTACAAGTAAACATATGTGAGTGTTTTATTTGGCAAAAGAAAAGCAGTATGTTGTGACCTAGATACAAATATATATTACACATATATTCTCAAAACTGTTTTTCCAGTGATGACTCAATATGTCATACAGGACGAAGATCAGGAAACAATTGTGGCGGTTGGTAGGGAGAGGTAGATCATACGAGATTGGTGATCACTGATCAATGAGAATACACACTGCCAACAGTCTCATATGTACTCGGTAGAGGAATACTTGGTGGTGGATTTGAGGGAGGTGGCTGCAGTGGTGGGGGCAACATCCCTGGTCAACCAACCATACTCCTGGTGGAGCACAGCCAATGGAGCACAAGGGTAGCCCACCTTGCCCTCGTAGCAGTGCTCCACCAGCGTCAGCAGCGTGTCCAGTAGGAATGCAGCATTCTTCTGGATGAACTTGACCTACACAAACACAGCACATTCACCATTGAGGTACGAATAGTCACGAGATTACATGCCATGATGTAGCTGTGGCTACGTTTTCTACCATTTGTCATATTATGACACCCAAAACAATGAAAATGTGGTTGCTCGTTTATGCACCAAATTGGTAACTGAATTAGTTGATTTAAATAAATATAACAACTGAAGCTTAACTTTTAAGACAAACCTTACCATGCTTTGATACAACAGCTGTACTGAACATATTTCTCAAAGGTGTTTCATGTTACAACTTGGCAACCAGGCAATATCAATAACTTCTTATTTCGTACCCATTAGCCTCTCGGCCTAAAATGGAAGGCTAAAGGAAAGTTTAACTGTATGGAGCTATTAATTTGAGATGATGTAAAAATATTTATTTGACGAAAATACCAAAACCATTAAAAATATTTACAAAATTTTTTTATAATGTTATCGGTTCTTATACAGCCTAAAATATGTGCCACGAGGGTGAAATGAAGTGTGAATGGAGCAGTGCCAGAATACAAGGTCAGGGGAACCAGGAGATCTCCGAGAAGATCTGTCAACCAGTGGCATCACCCGGCACGATACCCACGTGTGAAAATCAGCATATTTATTGCTGGTGATGTTTCCTTCAAGTAGGTTTGGCCACGATGGTTTGCTTTCGGCCCCAGAGGTCCTCAGGGAAGTGGCATTATCACTAGTAACCAGATGCCTAGTCATAAGTAGAGTGCAATTCCCAATGTAGCCGGTCGTAAGTCTGAAGGGCTTTGGGTCTTAGATCTTGTCTGAGCCTGAGAGAAGGCAGATTTTGGGAAAGGAATAAGGAAAAGAGAAAGGTAAGAAACTGAGGTATGGTTTATATGGGTTTCTGCAGAATAAACCCCCAATATAACCCAGCACGTGCCCAGGACTCCAAGGTGATAAACATGTGTGGCGATGGCAGGATGAGGGTAACCCCTGACCCATAAGTACAGACTCCCTATTTAGACTGGGATTCAGGCTAGTGTGCAGAGCAAGGCAGATGGTCTTGCAGGTCCAACTAGGATCGAGTGAGGGAAGTTTCTGTACACTAGGCTGGAAGGTTGTTCCAAGGGGACAGGCACTGTAGCATGGGTTGCCTGCATCCAGGCATCACGTGGCTTAACTAGAGTTGGGGAGGGGAGAGTGCAGCTGAGGCACAGCAATACAGCGCTCCCAGCATTCTTGGAAGTCTGCTTATTAAAGTGTATTAAGTAACTTATGTGATTTGTGCTGGATCTCCATAATGGTGTCAAAACAGTGGCCTTTCAGCTGGATCTTCATCTTCGGAAAGAGGGAGAACTATGGACGAGTCAAATCTGGTGGGTGCAGAAGCAAAACCATGTTTTCCCGGCAAGAAACCCATACATGATGAGAGCTCAGTGACAGGGTGCAATGTCATTGGGAAGCATTCAGGTTTTGGTGCGCCACACGTGGGAAACTTTCATCAAATATCCTACCTCGGACACCTTTAAAACCTGGCAATAGAATGCATCATTGGTAATCTCACCTATGGAGACAAATTCTCTATGCACAACACACTGAGCTCTCCCCGTAAGTGACTTTCTTACTAGAAATAAAATCCTACTCACCAGATTTGACTACTGCCGACTTTGCCCTCTTCACAAAGGTGAAAATCCAGCTCAAAGGTAACCATTTTGACACCAATGTGGCTATCTAGAGTGAATTGCAAAAACGCATGAGACCAATTTAAAAAAAAAAGTCTTCCAGAACACATTTCAGAATTGGCAGGAATGCTGGGAGTACTGTTGAATGGCTGTGAACAGAACTATTTTGAAGGTGATAATGTGTAAACACAGATCAATTAAGTATTTGCTTGTAAATAGAGTGAGTGTTGAAACTTTTTGATACCACCTTGTATAGCATTAGTAGTGACTGTGACAGCTGCACACACGTACCTGAGGTTGCAGCTGGTCGCTGCTGACAGACAGCTCGACGTGGCGCAGCTGGGCCCGGAACACGTCCCCCAGCACCTCATCGACGGTGTGCAGGAGCTCCGGCGTGGCCAACCGCACGCAGTCCTCAATCAGCGACAGGTACAACTTGCTGAAGGCGACTGTGTTGGACGTCAGCCCCACCCAGCACTCTCCTGGGACACACCCCAACAACCAGCTACCTTAAATTTTACTAACTAACTACCATCACCAACAGCTTGCAATTCACAGTAAAATTGACACACTTTTTGTACATATTGATATGTACCGCTTATACTACTAATACACTACGATTACGACTCATCGCTGTTTATGTGAAGTATACCCTTACTTCAACCTACGTAAGAGTTTGTCTACCTCAACCATCCACGTGAAAATTGTTGGATGAAATACTTTGCACATAAGTTCTCGGCCGCTTAAATATCCTGCACGGCCGAACACGTAGCTTCAAGGTGACGCAACCAGCGAGCATGCCGCTAAAGATGCACGAACCAAGGAATGCTGACAAGAGGGTTCCCACATCCCACGCCAGCCTCCACTGCAGAAGGACGTCACGCACCTTCCTCGCACCCCGCTGTAGCAGCCTCTAGACCTCTGACTACAGTTGACTCTCGATTATTCACGACGATGGAGGGGGCGATTGCCGCGGATAACCCAAAATCGTGGATAATCCGCATACTAAGAGAAAAATACAGTTTTTCCAACACTAAGTTTCGTATGGTCGTAACTGAATACTGGGTGTTTGAGTGTGAAACCTAGCCTATCCTTGACATAATACAGTGGAATACGTTGATTCGGTTATACCGTGGAGCAATTTATGTCTCCCGGCCTCAATAAATAAGGGGAAAGTGTACAGTCAGGTAGGCATGTGGTCTGTCCGCAGGAGGTCGTGAGTCGGGGACACTGATGAATGAGGCGGAGGGAGTGGGCGCACGTTCTCCCTCCTTTCAGCCGCAAGATCTATTTTACCGTATCTTTACAGCCAATACTGTATGTTTTTCCGTATACGTCAATAAAATGTGTTCTTATATTACCATATTGGCGAGTTAGGCCGTGTGTGTGTAGGCTACGTCAGAAGTTTTTGATGAAAATTCGGAATAGTTAATATTTCAAGTAGACCGCACTAAATTTGTATATTCCCACAAACATTGCCAGGCCTCATTGTTCCAGTGCAGAGGCCAATATGGCGCCTAAATTTCATATAAATTCAACACATTGACGTGAATCGCATCAATCAGCATGTGTTCCCAATACCGGGCTGCTGTTATCAATTGGACCGGCCCTGTAATGACGGCAGTGGCGGCGGGTGTCTGGCCAGAATAATCTTGTAGCGACTGACCGACAGCTGCCCAGCCCCGATGATCTAGGCACGAGCGACAACAGCAAGCCGCCGCATCAATCTCCTACAGGGTATAGCTCTATGTAATCATTATAATTATGATGTAGACACTTTGATTATAATGCATATATACCGGCTATGCAGTATTATGTTCCTATTTTGGAGAGAAAAAAAAACAGAAATCTGATGTCACTCGGTTGCTAGGCAACAGGCCACCTCCCCCCCTCCTCAAAAGGGGAAACAAAGACATGCAAAGCGAACTGCATGTCGCCCGTGTCACGCACACAACTCCCACACTGTCCAGTATGTGCAGCATACAGCCAGCCGGCTGTTTCAGCGTGTGGAAAACAGTGCTTAATGTAGGAAACAAGTTTCGTCTTCCATTCCCAGTTCTTCAAAAAAATACTGAGCTTGTTTCACACACACTAAGCCCAACACTGTCATTCCTGTGACACGTTTCTGGTTAAACCATTCCAGCATAGCCTTATCTAGTTCCGCGTACGTCGATAGTTTCATCGTTTTCCTATTTGCCAATCCACTTGTCGAGTCCGCACTACTCGCAAACTCAATAAGTTTGGATTTATTGTTTCGTATATCCCGAATTGTTGTTTCTCCCACTCCATACATAAATGAAAGCTGTTTTATTACACTTCCTCCTTCAAGTTTATTAATAATTTCCAGCTTCTGCTGTAAATATAAAACCACACATTTACGTTTTGCAGACATTTTTCGGCTGAAAATGAGCAAAAACAAAACTGAACGTAACTACTGACTGGCAAGATAAAATTGACACTGACCATGGGAATGTGATACGCGGGAGGAATGCAGCGATCGCGCCGGGTTCCGGCTATACCTGGCAGGTGGCAGCTAGGCTAGCGAGTTGTGCGGTGTTGTCAGCTTGCTGTCTTGTGAGGTAACTAAGCTCATCGCGCCATCGGGAACACATTTTGACATGCATTTGCATTGATAAACAAACATATTTCATTCCACAGCTATTTTCAGAGAGTACCTATTATGAATTTCATTAGTTAAGAGGGGCATTTTATTAAATATCTTCCTTCTGGCAGTGCTTGAGTTAATTTCCAAAATTTATTTTTATCTTTCTGAATATGCCGCAGTCAAGCCGCAAAGCGGATAATCTGCTCGCGGATAATCGAGAGTCTACTGTATATAAGTTCTTGCGCAGTGGGGCTCCAGGGTCATTTGTATTCTTCTCTTGAGTTCACCCTGAGCACTTCTTAGTGCTGCTGCCTCCAGCGAAACCTCGAGTCTTCTGTAGCCATCGCGGCTACAGGCCTCTTCAGGCCAGCCTAGGCAGGCTTGCTGCAGTGAGTTAAGAAAGAAAAGGAAAATCTATCCAGGGAACCTTTGTGTCTGTCAGCAAGCTAAATAGTTACGTGTGACACTGTGCTAGGTGAACAACCACAGGCCCTTCAATACCTGGGTTGACCGGCTAAACGAATAACAAAGCGAGTACACTACATGCATAAATATCGCTGCAAATTGTGCACATGTTGGTCACTTAATACAACATACAAAGACACTGCAACATTGAAATGAAGTTAATATCTTGCACCTTATTTATGCGTAGCAAGTGCATTGGGAGCCCTGTAGCTCAGAGTACTGGACTGACTCTCAAGTGGTGCAGAGGATAGCAAACATATACATTGTAAATACACATGAGTAATTTAAGTTTTGAATATATTAGCACACTTAAAAGAATTCTTTTGGTAAATTCACTTCACATAGGACACTTTCAAAACATATAGTTATATATAATTGTGTATCTACACATAAAATCAGATTTAAATGCTGGAAAATAGACAAACTAACTTAGCTATCCCTTGCGGGAGTCCATTTTATCATGTAGGTCTAACAACTAAGTTGTACACTGCGTATCTTCGTTGAAAGTGTTCAGGTAAGTTCTCAAGGAATGTAAAAGTCAACAGGTGTTGAAAATGCACTCCTACATGATGGCATTTTTCATGTAGGTGATCTTCACAAGTACACAGTAAAGACGAATAGTATTATTTAGAGGTTTACCTACACATCAAGTCAGATTTATATGATGAACAATATAACAATATAAAAATAGAAAAAGCTAAAAATGTCATTGTAAAGTCAAAGTCTCTGTCTTCAACTTAATCAATTGCACTGTGGTGAGTGTCAAGTGATGTACTTATGGTAGCCATTACTGTCACTGTGGTGAGCGTCTATTTGTAATGATACCTACTTAAGTGGACAGTCGGCCACTGACAATTACGGACCCCTGAGGTGTAAAATGTCTATACTGCACTGTGTTGAAAAGTGACTGTTTGACATGCAGCTGTTAATGGCTATATTTAAAAGTTAATTACCACATAATCGAGTGACTAATTATCGTTGCATTTACTTCTTTGGTTACTTAAACTTCTTCCCCCCCCCCCCCCTTGTTGACAGCGGGGTGAGTCACTTTTATGGGATACTTTAAATTTAATTTAGCCTAAAAGTGATTGTTATGCTTCAGTCACTGTCCTTGATTTGCAGCTACATTAAATGTAGTGTACGTGACATGTCTGTAACGAGTCCTTGGTCACGCGCACTAAGTAGTGGTTTACGGCTACTGCACTGTCTGTGATATCGGCGCACTCACTGGCGATCTACATACTTACCTTTCACAGGCCTCCCCCTCAGACGAAGGGCAGCGTGCAGAGGGTACGGCCACATATACCTTGTTGTGGGTCTCCATGGTGACTTCCGATACCGACCAGGCGTGTGGGCAGTCTTGGTGGTACGCGGGGGCATCAGGCGTCGTGGAGCAGCCTGGGGCGTTGTGGCGTCTACTTCTGCCGCAACAGATAGGGAGGGCACTCATACAACGGACGCTGAGGGAGTGCGGAGGGTGACAAGCCCTCCACTCCGACTGCACCGGTTCCTACCCATAGGGCAGGATGTTTCTCTGACGGGGCAGTGCGATGGAGAAAGACCTCGACCTCGACTGTAGGCTGCACAGCTCATCGTGGTACCAGGTCGTGGGCAGCATCTACGGTCTAGACGACCGCAGTTTCTTGTGTAGCAAGATGGCGGGACGGAGCACTTCCAAGGTGGCAGCTCGACGTCCGGGTCTGGGGGTATTCCTCCATTACAGAATCTTGGGATGGAGCACTTCTGTCGCAGCACGACATCCCCGTGGGCAGGTGTTCCTGCATAGCATGTTGTAGGTACGGAGCACTCTTGTTAGAGCTCGACATCCTGGGTGGGGGGAGTTCTTGCGTAGCAAGATGGCAGAGCAAAGCACTTCCAAGTTGGCAGCTCGACGTCCGGGGTCTACGGGTATTCCTGCATTGCAGAATCTTGGGATGGATCACTTCTGTTGTAGCTCGACGCCCCATCGTGCGGGTGTTCCTACGTAACAGGTTGTAGGTACAGAGCACTCTTGCCGGAGTTCGACGTCCTGGGTGGCGGGAGTTCTTCGTTGGTGGGTGCAGCTGTGCATGTCGTAGACGCAGGTATGTCCTTGGCCACTGCTCATTGCGATTCTTCCTCTTCTGCCTTATCTGCGCTCGCGCTGAGCACAGTTTCCGGTGGTCTTGTGGTGTTTGATGTAGTTCCTCAGCGTCAGAAACCGGCTTCGGTAATTCTCAGACATCCTGGATTTCTGGCTTGGGATTTGTACCAGGTGGGAAGGAAGGTGCTCAGATTGCTTCCACCTCCTTCACCATTGTCGGTTTGGATATTTTGGCTAATCCGACTTAACCTGTGGGATGTCTGGCTGTCTTCTCTGCCTCTGGGCCTTCGGTACAGTTAAGGGTGGCCAGGTCAGGTCTGATGGTGACTCGATAGCCATAGCTGGTCAGCTTCAAGGGCAGGGATTTAACGATGACTGCTGTTGCATTTCTATTCTCCCGGGTGGCGTAGGGCCTCGTTTGGAAGTTGAGGGCCTTGAAAGCTCTTGGTCTGGGGCATCTCCGGACTGAGGCTGTCGACTGGCTCTTTGGACCTGACTCAAGTCGGGTGATTTAGAGCCGGCTCATTTGTGTCTACCAACAACTGTTGGAGGCGGATCAGGGTACAGAGAGGGGCAGCATTCAGCTGGCTGCCTTCCCAGTTAATGAGGGTTCCTCCGTCTCTTCCCAGATGAAGGCAGCATTGATAAAATTGAGGATGCACTGCTGCTGAAGTAGCCATGGTTGCTCCAAAATCATGCAATTTTCCAATATGGAGCATTACTATAAAATTAACGTGGGATGACTTACGATATATCCCAATTGTTGAATGTATGCCTCCTTCAACCTGAAGGAAGCGATCCAGTTGTGTGAGCCTGACCTTACTTGTAACGGGGGCCAGTTGAACTCGTTGGCGGGGTGTGAGTAGATAACACCTTATAAAATTACCAGTGGCGGCCGAATCTAGCATCGCCACTGTGTTTCCGTTATCAAGGCAGACCTCTACACAGAGCACTTCATGGGACTCAAGCCCTTTTGTTAAATTTAGGAGCGTGACTGTGACTTCTTCTCTCCCTTGTTCTGGTTCTGGGTTCGCCCTCTCTTCATGCGGCAGTCTCTGTTGTGATGTCAGCCGGCACAATACATATACTTTGGCGGCGCGTGATAGCTGGGAGGGGAAGTCAAGGTCTGGGTTTCAGGCGGCGTAGGGGCGGGCGCATTGCCTGTCAGTGTTCTCTTCTCCTTCCCCTTTTCGACCCGCCTACGGTATAGCTCGGCTTGTTTTGCAGCTTGAGTGCTTGTAGACAATTACGGAGCATCGGTAATTGCATTCGAGCTATGATGCATACACAATTTTCTTTGCCTTGTACTGCCGGAAAAAGGCGGTGGTAAATTCACACCTTGTTTCTTATAAAGAATTCGGCCTCTTCATCCATGTCCTGGGTTTTGACTATAAAATTGAGTCGTCAGCCTGGCCAACGCCTACTCGCCAGTGAATTCTGCCGCGAGCCTGTTACAGAACGCGAGCCTGTTACAGAACGCGAGCCTGTTACAGAACTGCTTCCAGTCCGTCAGGAATTCACCGTATCTTTCCCACAACGTGAGGGCGGGGCCTTCAAATGTAGTTGGGCCCTGTCGACCTATTGTTTCGTTGGCAGGTCTGTTTCTCTGAACTCTTTTTTGCATTCTTGTGTGAATGCTACTGGATCTTCAAGGGGTCGGCCTGCGAAGTCGGTAATTTGAATATAGTCATCTCTACCGGTTGGCCAGGTGCCGTTCCCCGTTGAATATAAATACTGCATGGGTTGAATCTACGGGAGTGAGAGATGTGCTTTCTTCGGCATCTCTCGCATTGGTAGGCCATCCATGGCTTAGAAACGCACTCATCTGGCCACCCTATACATAAGTGATGATAGGGTTCGCTGCACGTTTTACAGCTGATACGATTTATGCCTCGGTCGGGACACGTGATTTCATTGCAGAAGCTCGTGGGTTGTTGAAGGCAATTGGCACAGCGATATTCTAATCCATCGGTTACACGTGCCTCTTCAGGCCAGCCTAGGCAGGCGTAATGATATATCTTAGCGCAGTATGCACATTCTATTCTCAGTGTGCCACTGCCTGTACAGTCAGCATGGCTACACTGTACGTCGAGCTCATTGTCATGGTTTTCGCCTGCAGTGGTATTGATGTCTGAGCCTGACATTTTCGGTGTTGAGGGCGCCACAGGATGTTTCATGGACTCCCCGAAGTCCACTTAATTGCTCGGTTTCGACCCTTAGTTCTCAGGGTATGGTTGGTCTAGATTGTGCCATTTACTGCACCAGCTACTAGACTAACGTCCCACATTGGGTGCCAGAAAATCTCTTGATGCATGCCCGGTTAAGTCTGACTGGCACGTATGTCGATGATTTTTCCGCTAGACCAAAAGCAGGGTGGTTAACTCTGGTTAGAAGGCATGAGGCGAGGGGTGTTAGTTTGCTTACTGATATTGTTGTCTTGGGTGTTGTTGTTGATGTGGGTTTCACCCAATAGTGGTGAGCTCGGTCCACTCCGAAGCGGTGATTCCAGTTGTAGGCATCATAGCTCCAGAAGTTTGGGTTTGCCCAGCCGTATCTTGCCTCAGTACAGTTTAACAACCCTCTTACTACAGGGTGGCACGATGGATGAGTACAAAAGCAAGGCGACAAGTAGATTACTAGGACCATGTAGGTGCTACTGCTTGGTGCCTAAGTTGGGTGGCGCAGTCCCGTTCCGCCTGCCTATCCTGCGTATTTTGCCACTCCTTACCTTGTAAGGCATAGAGTAAAACGGTTAGACAGTTTACGTAATGTACTTAGACAGGAACAGTCACTACAGTGTAAACCAATAGTAACTTGCTGGCACGAGCTTGATAAGAGTCCCCACTGATCACCCACACATGCGGGCTGATCAGGGATGTAGAGCCGTGTCGACCACCAAGCCTCTACTTGTGCATTCGCACAGGGTTGAACAGCAAACCCCAGGCTAATGTCACTTCAGCATTGAATTAGTGCCTATAGCAAGAAATAACCTGAGCTTGTAACCCTTCCCTGTGTGAAGGTGTTTCTAGTGGTAGTGGCATCACTGTTTCTCCCCACTAGCACTAAATTAGTGCTCAGGTGGCTGGAAAGAAACAGGTAGCCGTCTAATGTGGATGTCAATAATCTCCCAGTTCCTGTGGGCAGTGCATGTCGTATTCTATCTCTAACCGTTAACACAGACAAGTACCCTGTAAATGAAAAGTGGAAGAGTAGTGAACTGACACGTGTCCAATTGTAGCTAGTGCTGGATCACGGTCGTGTGGCTTTGATTGCACTTCAGTCGGTTCTGCTTACAGATTGACATACTTTACTCCCATTTACGGCTAAATATAGCAGTCGGGCACATGGCCTTACATGATGGAACAAAGTTATAGACTTTACAATTCACGAGTTCCTTCGATTGATTAGGCTCATGACTCGTATCAGAGCTGGTCGTTGTTGACGACATGCGGGACGTGCTAGCAGTAGGTGACTTGTTGTCTTGCAGGCGAGTGGTAGCTGGATACAGCTGATTGAGTCGTTCATCTTTGGCTCAAACGGTAGCAAGGGCACAACGTGATATGACACAGAAACTGCCGTTCCAGTCCGCAGAGGCCCTACTCCAAAAGTTACTGTTCGAGATACCTAACCGGTTCTCGGTCTGATTAATTAACCCTCTTTCAACTGGATGGCAGGTCGGATGCGTGCGCAGTGGTGCTCATGGGAAAGAAGTTGGATTTTTTGCAGTAGACATAGGTTGTGCCAGTGATCAAAGTAAGGCGGCACAATCTCATTTGGCTCGTCGAATAGCTGTGAGAGGTACGAGACCAGCCAACTGCCTGGCAGCAAGGCGAGCCAAGTCTTTGCTCCTCCCTTCTTGTGCCGTGCCTCTCATTAAATGGCATAGAACGGATTTAACTACTGAAGACCTTGAATAGAGTACCACAGACACAGATAGCCCTAGGTTAGTGTTGTCTGGTAACAGTTTGCCAATGCGCACTCCGGTGCTTCAGAAGATCCCCCATGGTTGCAGACCGATCAGAAGAATTGGAGCCATATGGGTTGCTAAGACTATTACTAGGTGTGCGATCCCAACCAAAGTCAGGCCGTAGCACCTAAGCAAATACCCCCACCAGCACCCAGGTGCTCCGGTAGGGATAAAACTCAGATGTACTGTCTCTCCCTGGTTGAGAAGTGTTGCTAGTGGTCGGGGCTCCTCTGTTCTGTTCCTCCAGTACCTGTATTCTTGGTAGGAATAAAATAGATGGCCGTCTAATGGGTGTGTATTTAACTTGGAGCCACCTGAGGGGTAGTCTCCAATTGTAGCTAATTCATAGTAATAATAACTTCCCGTTCCTGGTCGGCGGAACTTGGCTCGAGGTCCTCCCAGCAGTTGGTTACAAAGTACTCTATGAATGAGACTCGCATTTAAGAGAAACAAAGCAGAGTTTATTAAGAGCTTATTAAACAAGGTGACACATGCTCTCCTGCCAGGAAGACCAGTGGTTGGAAGTAATCCTACGATAGCCAGGTGTAGGTGACCTGGTCCTAGGCTAGTTAGGGAAGTGAAATACAAACCTAACTCTAAGCAGGGTGTCTGTATGAGACAAAGAAGTTACGTGTGGTATGTCTGATAGCTACAGAAAGCTTCTGGTAGCTATTGGCGATTGGTAACACTGGAGCTATGCTGCAGAGCTCTAATGGTGACGTCAAGGATGGCAGCCTCTGGTGGCTGCTGAAGACTGTTGAGTCGTTGGGATAAGACTGCAGGAACAACTGACGAGTTCCACAGCGCACTGACTTATATAGCAGGGTAGCGCATGTCGTGGTGGCCGAGGGGTAGGGCGTGTGACGTCCCTCAGGTGCGAGGTCGGAGTGGGGATAACACCCTCTGGTCATCTCTTGACCTTCACGTATCCTCGGTAACGCTCGTGCATGGCCCGAGGAGGCTGATGGCTTGTAGGCTCTCAGCGTGGAGGAGAGAAGGTGACGTGCCGCTGTCTTTCGTAATTCCTCATATCCATGTGTCCAGCCACCCTCCAGGATTGTGGCAGACCATTACTTCTGTGTACGAGATGGCCCAGGGTTTAAATCTCACGTGTGTAGAAGTAGTACACTAGGGTTGCAGTGAGATGAGTCGTAATCGTTGTAGATAAATGGTATAAGCGGCATGCATCAGAACAATGAGTGTTTATTGAATACTCAATAAATATGTGACCCGTGCTACTTCCTACCAAACCGTCGAGTGCTGGAAGTATCTGCGGTTCCCGGTGTAGGCGACCTGGTTCTAGCTTAAAAGGGAATAACTAATTCTAGATGAATAAAAAGTTAGTTAAAGTTACACTGAGCTAAGTAAAATAGGTCTAGAAGAGATAGGCAAAGTGAAGTTAAACGCGTATGTACGTGTTTGCTGGTCGTCGAGACGTGGTAAGTAGCCACTGGGGGTGTACTTGAAGCTTACAAGATCTCCGGAGGTCCCAGCACTGAATTAGTGCTCTGAGATGTCGTGATTGGGGATGAGAAAGAATAACTCCCAAACCCAGCAGCACCTGAACTTATATAGGTGAAGCTTGTAGGCTGCGGGGACGGCTGTGGAGAGGGCGAGTATCCTGCCCTGGGTGGCGTAGGAGTCAAAAAACTCGGGTCAGCAGTAGTCAGCATTTCTGCTTCGTGCCTCTTCGGCGGGCTCGGCCTTGCCTAAGGTCGCGGTCAGCTTTAGTGCTCTCAGCCGGCTTAGGTAGGGGGAGGGGGGGGGGGGGAGTGCCTGCTGGGTTTCGTAACCTTCAGGTGAGGAGAATTTGCTCAAAATTCCTGTTGCGTTGTAGAGTAGGCAGCCGAGAATTCATGTGTAAGATTCTCTCTACGTGTCTCTCACGTCTGTAAAAGTGGAAGTAGGAACATTTAGCGATGAGTCGTAATCGTAGTTGATTAGTAGTAGGAGAGGCACGCATCAAAGAATTCGTTTTAGGTGTTCGAGATGCTCCTCCCAGCTATTTGAATAGATGATTACATCGTCGAAATAGGCGAAACGGAACTCTACGATGTAACCTATCAGTACTTCTACGGACATGAGGTGTTGGAAAGTGGCAGGGACTCCCTATCCAGGGTACTTAAGATCTTGGCTTTGCGAATGACTTGCAGGATATGAGTTAGGTCGATAGCTGGGGGTGCGATAGGGTGTGTTACATCGTTCAGGTCCTTATAATTAACACAGAACCCAAGCTTTCCAGCTTTCTTTGTAACTAGGACCACGCGGGAATTGTAGGGTGAATTGGATGGTTCCACAATCCCCTGGTCCTTCATGTCGTTCACTTGTTCCATAATCAGGTCGTGACGGTGTGCTGACACACAATATGGTGGATTATATACGAGGACGTCGGTTGTCGTCCAGATCTCATGTTGTATCAACCGAGTCTGACATAACAACCCCCCTGGCCAAATGCACTAGCATGTTCATTCAATACTAGTTGTAACTGGTTAAATACTGTTTCACAGAGGTGTATATCAGATTCCCCGAAGTCAGCTTGGTTCTCCGGCTTGACCCTTAGTTCTCTGGGTCTGGTTGGTCTAGTTCAGCTATTCGCTGCATACAGTTAATTGTCTGACGCCCCCACATTGGGCGCCAGAAAATCACTTAACGCATGCCCGGTTACTGACTACTTAGCACAATCATTGTGGTTTTATTGCACTAGACCTAAGTGCACGTTATGAGGGATTTTCAGACGTTTAACAACGTTTACGACTAGAGATTTTGAAGAGTCATGTTGGTTTATGAGTTAGCACGAAGTCTTGGATTGATACCTTATTCCCTGTGGAGGGTCGTCGTATCGGTAGCTGACGGGAGGTGTTAATTTTACCTGACTTACTCTTATGATCTTCGGCCGGTTGATGAAGTTGGGTTGGCGGATGAGCGAAGCTGGTGGTGCAGTCCTCGGCTCCAAAACCTGGCGATGGCGATCCCGTACCTGGTTTCCATTCCGTACACTACACCCCTCAGAACAGGACAGTAGTCTAGGCTCCTACGGATGTGCAGTGGAAAAGATATGTAGTGAAACACGAGGGTAGTCGGGGTTGTTCGTAGCCTTAGTGAGGCTGCGTGGTCCCGTTCCGCCTGTCTTTCCTTTATAGGAGGCGCCAGGGTAGACCGCTGCTTGGCAGCAAGATGAGCTATCTTTTGCTCCCTACACCGTCGGTCATGTCTCACCTTAAAAGGCATAGAGCATGGTTCGCTGCTGAACGATACACGTTGTGCACTATGGACGGGAAACTATTTCTTATAATAGTGTATGTCCAGTAGCCGCTTGGTAGTACGAGCTCGGTGCTTCAGAAGAGCCCCCACGTTAGCAGGTAGACCAGAAGCGTTGAGCCATGTGGGCCACCATTGCTTCTACTGTATGTGATATCCAGCCAAGGCCAGGCTGCAACACCCAAGCAAATACCCCTCCAGCACCTAGGTGCTCTGGTAGGGAATACAACCTAGGCTTGCTGTCTCTCCTTGGTTGAAAGTATTCCTAGTGGTTGTGGCTCCTCTGTTTTATCCATCCAGCACCTAGATGCTTGGGTGAAGAAGCAACAGGCGGCAGTCTAATGGGTGTGTTATAAGACTGGAGGACTCCGGAATGGGGTCCCCAGTCAAAGCTAGTTCGGATTGAAAAGTACCCAGTTTCTGTCGGCTGTGCACAGTGCGAATCGTTCCTAGCTGGCGAAGTAGATATTACTTTAGGAATAAAAACTTGTGGCTAGAGAACAAAGCTGTATTTATTGAGGACTCAATAAACACAGTGACACGTGCTATCTCCTACCAAGCAGACGGCATACTGAAAGTAACCTATGTTAGCCATGTGTAGGCAACCTGGTTCTAGGCTAGAGGGAAAGTTGAACTAGTAACTGAGATAATTAATACTGAACAAAAACTGTCTAGTTAATGGGTGTCTGGAAGAGACATAAAGAAGTTAAAGTTCCTTTGCTCTAGTAGCAAGGCGTATTCGTGTTAACTGCTGTTGCAGACGAAGCTTCCGGTAGCTGATCGCTGTTGCCATCACTGAAGCCTCGGTGATGACAATGGTAGAAGCTACTGGTGGTTGTTGAAGACTGTTGTCATCGCAGGGAGCAGCCGCTGGGGACTGCTGAAGACTTGAGGTTTGCTGGAGGCCGCAGCCCTAGGAGTGATGGAACGAGCTTGAAAAACTGCAAGAAATAACTCTGCAGCCCAGCCGTACACTGACTTATGTAGTCATAACTGTAGGGTGTGGCTGCGGGTTGTGGGGAGGGCATGTGACGTCCCTCTGTTGTGAGGCCGGCATGAGAGGTAAGAACTCTCTGGTCAGCACTCGGCTTCGTGAATCTTCGGTGGTGCTTGGCCGCACCCTGAGGTGGCCGACAGCTTGTAGGCACTCAGCACGGGGGAAGGAGGACGGCGTGCTCACTGGGTTACGCAACTTTGAATCATCACGTGTTCGGCCGCCAGGTAGGATTTAGGCGGCACGTAACGTTCATGTATAGGTTCATAGTAGCGACACTCATGTGGGTTGAAGTAGGAATACTTGATGCGATGAGTCGTAATCGTATTTAATAGTGGTATAAGCAGCACGCAAGTAGATGCAAGTAGATCTTAAGCAGGACTTTCAAAAGTGGTCAGTTTGCAGCGACCAGCATATAAGGAAATACCCTGAGGTCTGCGGAGCTTACCTGTGACGTGGGCATGAATGCCAGCGATTCCAATGTCGCTCATCTCCTGGAGGAAGCGGGCCAGCCCCACCTTACTCTGCAGGTTGAGCGGGCGCCACTTGTCCTCTGCCGCACGCAGCTTCACTGCGTCCACCAGTTTCTCCCTAGAGTCGCGCAGTGCGCGGGCCAGAGCTGTGCGCAGTAGGCCGTCCAGCTGGTAGCGCAAGTCCAGCCCCAGCTCGCAAAGCTGCGCATGCCAGCACACAATATCAAGTAGTTTTTAAGTAAACTCCCCGGAAAATTACTTCACAGAGTTATCTGTACACTTATATCATACTTTTAACTTTCTTAGTATGCCATATATATATATATATATATATATATATATATATATATATATATATATATATATATATATATATATATATATATATATATATATATATATATATATATATATATATATATATATGGGGTAACTGCTTATGTCATATTCAAGTGAGTCGTCAACAAAAATATTGCATGCAACTGAGCCCCTTGCACGGAGAGATGACGAGGAGTGAGCAAGAGCTGGCTTTGAAGCTCATACGTTTCATGGGTCGCGAACACGCAATATGGCTGCAGGCATGCGATACCCTTAAAAGTCAAGTTGGGAGCTGTGGAAGGTGAGGTACATCATTACTATACTTGATGTTTCATTCAATTTATTGGGTGATTGATAAAAAAAAAAAGTGAAGTGAGATACAGATGATGTGAGTGAGGAGATTTGGGTGGTTCTTAACAGTGATGTCTTGATAGTGGATGATGGTTAACTGAGGTGAGTATGGAGCAGTGCTGGGAGAAACCCCCCAACCATCAGCATTGTCTGGCACGATTCCCACATGCGAAAATCCGGGAGTGACCAGGCCGGGGATTGAACCCGGTGCGCCTTGGTAGGAGGCGAGCAGGCTAACCGCTCCTCCACTGCAGCCCTACAAAATATAGACTGTTTATATACATGTATATCACCTTCCTTTATTCTTTAGCTTCAAATGTACAAGAGGAGGGAATATAACCATTGTGTAAAAAAAATGTAGCTAGTATGATGTAAGAAAGTTAATTTAAATTTTGAAGATTACATTACATTTTATCATAGGTTAATAGGATGTTATCATATATCCTACTAGTTTTGTTCTCATGATTTTTAATGCAAACAGCAGCCAATGGGTAGCAGCATGTACTTTGGGTGTTTATTTTTAAACAGAATTTGAGGTTATTATTCTTAAAAATCTGTGTTATTTTTTATGAAAGCTGTGTTATGTTGTTAACAGTTAACTATGTAAATATATACAAAACCACACGAAAATAACAGTAACAGATTATCACTTATCACTTTCAATGTGCTTTACACACAAGTCTCTACAGTCCCTAGTTACCAATGTGTTGCACAATTTATAAAATATAATTTTATCATCACTTGAATACAAGCCATGATTTAAAAATTCTCCTGCATGTTGCTTTTAAAAAGAAAATTACATTATACCAAGTGTCCAGATATTCACACAAAACTAACGCAATATCAGCCCAAACCAGAGCAGGTGGCAACACAAAATGTGTTGACATACTTCCGTTTACGGTTGTGGAAGCTTCAAAAGGATTATTTGTTATTCGTCACAGGCACACTATGTTACAATATGACTACCAGCGATCTTTCAAAGCGCTACTATCAAAAGTTGAAACCACAGAAAATTTTGATAGTTAAAAACAGCAACACTAAACAATCTCTATGAATTTTTTTTTTTTGTTTTTTACATATGCACGTAATCTGAGGTTAAACAAATTATTTTGTAGTTAACTTAGGCTATTTTTATACTGTTTCTGTGTTAGTGGAGAGCAAATGTTTTGAAATATAACAAAAGCCAGTATATTTTCTGCTTAGAAAAATACCACGGGATATTCCTTGGCAGAGATGATTTCTTAGCAGAAGCAAGGTTACATTATAACATAATTTCTCCATTTTTTATTCACTTATTTAATTAATATTATCTCACACTTTAGAATTTGTGGAATGAAAACTTGCAATCAAAGCAATAAGCCACTATGTGCTGCTAAACAGGTACTTTCCAACTTTTTTGTAGTATTATCACAAAAAGTTAAAAATTGAGTTTTCTAGTTATAAAAAACAAAACTTTGCATGAAAATTTGTTTTATCGCAAATGCAAATTTTGCATGCCCTACCAATGGGTTATTCATGAAATAATTTGTTTTATCACATTTATACAAAAAAAAAAATATGAAGGAGGTTGGAGATGCTGAAAGAAACTGCAGCAAAGGCTCAGAGAACAAACAAGATGTACATCGCCTCACTGTGAAATACAAAAGTCAAAATGGGATCCAGTGAGATTTGCAGCAGTCAAACTGCTGTGGACTGACAGCACAAAGTGGTGCAGATTTGTCTGATGAGCCCATATAAAATCAGTTACAGTCATTTTATTCTACAGACTCCCGAAATACTGGAAGTATGATTATTTAGAATTAAGTTAAGTTAAAGCCTTATCCATTAACACCAACTATAATAGTGGATTTAACTGTGATTTTTTTTTCTTAAAAATATTAACATACATTTTTACAAATTTTGACAGCAGGGAACACTACGAGGGATGTAGCCAGGGTGGGGAGGGTTGAAAACTTCCCTCTTTGTCCATTAGGTTGTCAACTATCATGTAGTACCAAAATTATTTATAATCCTTTAATTATAATAAAAACATGTAATTGCTGTTTACTATAGTGTATTCCATTATACAGAAAGGTAATTTTATCCTATAATTTGTCTTGATTGTTCTCCTTCCCTTAACTACAGTCAGTTTACACCCTCCACCCCCCTTCTGACACACAATTTAGACATTCCTGGCTACGTCACTGAACATTATAACTTCCTTTACAACAAACACTGAAAATGAAATAACTTTTTTTCTCACAACTAACAATTAGTATTCGTATCAAATCGCTTGTAAAATAAAACTTAAATACATCAATTATACACACACAAATACAAAATAAATACAGCAATCAGGAATGCTGATAGAAATTTGCAAGTACAAATAATATTTAAATGATACTAATAATACTCATACCAAGTCTAAAAAAAATGTGTAAACTGAGAACTTTAAATGAAAATTAATATGAAAATTAATAAGGAATTTAAAACACTACACTCTAACATCAAGGAAATTGTAAACTACGAGAACAGCAGGAGAAGCGCAATGGTTGAAGCAGCACAGACCTGATCACACTGGTTCCTGACAGACGTCACGCACTCTGCGAGCGTTGTGATGGACACCTGAGGCACAAATACTTGCTTGATGAGATGGGACGCGAGGAGGGTCAACTCCGCTCCGGTCCACACCACGAATGCTGCAAACACCCACGCAAACTCCCTGCATCACAAGCCGCTACAGACTATTTGTCCCTAAGTAACCACTTTCAAAAGCCCTGCTTTATTTATTTATCTAGTACAGTGTGTACCCTTGCACCAATTAGCAGCTTGCAGGCCACAAGTGGCTCAAAAAACTTGTCATACTGGCCTGTGGACTAAAGATTTATCAGCAATTGTTTTATTATAATATGTACTTTTGAATACTATGGCCTAATATGTCAACTGTAACAATCACACGAGTATTTATTATTACAAGGGATGGACAAATACTGATACAGATACGTCTGTTGATTAACCCAAAATCTGTATCGGTTACAACTGGCCATGGCCATTTCATCAACCCAAATGATTTGATCATCCTGAAAATGATCGCAGTTGCTTATCTTGCGGAACATGTTTTCACAAACAAAGAACATTATTTTTGTGAACTAAAATCTATTTTCTTAGTTTTATTTTTATCTTTTAGTAACAGGTGATTTGAAATTAAACGGAAACTGATATGGCTGGCTTTGGTGTTCCTAGATATTTAACTTGATATAAGCCATACCTGGTGAAGTTCATAAAATAAAAGGTAATTAAAATTATAATACTAGTATCAGCTTTTGAGGTAAATTTCTTAGTTAAATTCATTTGTAAAAAAAAAGTTTTAGCGCTATAATATTTGTCATACATTTTCTATCACATAAATGTCAACTAGATATTGATCTATTGCTCCCACAGCGAATATCAATATTTCATTTGCAGCATTACACAATTCTTAAATTGATCAGTAGTAAGGTTGCATGTTTATGGTTTCATGTACGAATCCGATTCAATATATACTGAGCCGAATAATCGCTATGGTGGTGGAGCTCGTTCATCAGGCAGAATCATAATTATGTGTATTTTATTTATAAACGAACATCTCTACCCAAAAATGTTGGTGATATGAGGAAAGTAAATAGTAAATGTGTGTGTGTGTGCACGTGCGTATGTGTGTGTGTGTGTGTGTGTGTGTGTGTGTATATATATATATATATATATAAAGAAAGTAGATGAATGTAATTTATGCACTGAACATGCACACAATATCATAAACACTGCCGCCTTTACTCATCTTCTGTGTTATGTTATTAGATTCTTGACAAATACAGCATTTGCAACTGTATTGAGCAAGGTTTGTTATTGTAGCCGCTGCTTACGTAGCAAAACTGGTTAAGAATGCCAAACATATTTACTGTTTTAGATCTTAAAGCAGGGATGGAAAATGGTCACTAAAATCAGTAAAAGTCAGTTTTTTTTACAATTGTCAGTAATTTGCCAGTTTTCTTATCAACTGTTCAGTTATGTTAGTATGATTTTTGTTGGATTGGGAGTTCATTGGGAGTTCCCAATTTGGAACAACCTTGCAATATGACACAGCTTATGTCCATGGTAAGTATTTTTTTGTTCTCCTTGCTTAAGGTTTTTTGTAGTTAATGGTTTAATTATTGGCTCAGTAATGAACAATATGGTTTGTGTTATTGTCTAAATTATGCCTGGAGCCTTATTTTTTCTCGCTTAAACTTAACTGCATTTTTTAATATTGAGTCAGAGAATGGCTTTCTAACTTTAGTATTTGTTGGCCTGAGTTCAGCTCCTGGAATTTTCCAAGTTGTGCCTGTAATGTGCACAGTGGAAGGTGGCCATGTTTTATAAGAGTTCTGTTCCCCCCCCCCTCCAGTTTTAATATACTTTATGTGAACTCATCACCATCTTGAGATAATATGCAGTAGGGGGCCTATCTTAATAAAACTTCTATTAATGTTTCCATGATTTCATCACTTTTGAAGGTATTACACTGGCATATTTCTCACTTTTTATCCAGTTTCATTAAGAACAGGTCATTTCTAAAGTGTTGTTCAGTATTTGAAATGATATGGTACATGTACATTTTTTTTTTCGTTCAGTGTATACGTACATGTGTATGTAAATACTGTCCTGGATTAAATTTGGATATACAGTTTATTTGTGTCCTTTGTGTTTTCAGATCTGCTGGCAAATGTTGTGGACTGGTATTAGGTTTAGTGTGAAATTATCTGAACTTGAATTCTTTTTGTTTCAGGTTTTCAATCTTTTAACGTCTGTGTCCATGTAGTTCCATTAAAATATTTTGTGATAGATATTACAACGATTGACAATGGGAAATAAGACAAAAATGGTTATTTTATTTCAGAGTGGGGACAGAAAAAAAAGTGAAGAATAAATATTCTGTTGTATGTGTGTTAAAGTACTTTCTATAACATTGGGGTTCAACACTATAGAACAGCATACTGCATCTCGTATACATAAGGGTGAATGCAGGAATAAACTGTCAGCATCTCACTTACAGATGATGAGTGTTCGTCCCTGTCCTCCAGATGAAAGGAGTACTTCTGTTCCACAGGCTAGTTCTTCGTCTAAGCATGGTGTGAGAACTGTGCCTCTCTATAGTGTCAGACGGTGCAACAAGAGCTGAAATCATCTGGGCAATAAAAATGATTTCAGCGAACTTTGCTTATGAGCCAACTTAGGAAGGTATCAAAGAAGACATTTTCAATTTAATGTTTTCAAATGCAGTTTCTCAAGATTTTTATTTTTTTTTTACAAAGGCACAGTATGTGTGTGTGAGAGAGAGAGAGAGAGAGAGAGAGAGAGAGAGAGAGAGAGAGAGAGAGAGAGGAGAGAGAGAGAGAGAGAGAGAGAGGGGGGGAGGGAGGGAGGGAGGGAGAGGGAGAGAGGGGGGAGGGAGATAGAGTGAGGGGAAGAGAGAGGGGGAGGGGGAGGATGAAGGGGGGGAAGGGGGAGAGAGGGGAGAGAGGGGAGAGGGGGGAGATAGAGTGAGGGGGAGATAGAGTGAGGGGGATATAGAGGGAGGGGGGGAGAGAGAGGGAGAGAGAGGGGAAGAGGGAGGGGGAGGGAGGGGGAGATTGAGAGATAGATAGACAGAGATAGATAGAGAGATAGAGAGAGAGACACACATGCACACACACACACACACACACACATTAGCTTTGCTTGTGAGACAAACTACAAATATGGAAACTGGAAGTAGTTGTGTTTTAATATTTCTCATTTATTTTTCAGCTTATCTTCAATCAGCATTGTTTTATTATAGGTTGTATAGGGTTTAATTGTGTTGTGATTTTGTGTAAAGTTATGAGTTCCAGCAAAGTACGTACAAATATTCAGCGTCAGGAGGACATTATAATTCTCATTTAAAGTATTTATTCTTTAATTCGTCAAGGAGAGATGAAGCCGTGCAAGGTGATCGAACGAGTTGCAGAAATGATGAAAATTTCAACTGCAACTGTCCGGAGGTAAATGTATATGTGTTTTTACGACATGTTTTCGCAGCTTATTACCAGTAAAAAAAGTTGAAAAGAACAAGTATAAATTGACAGTTAGAAAGGTGATATAATAAACGGAAAGTTAAATAACAATCATAAAGTAAATGAACGACAGCAGAAACGCAACATTAATATATTCATGGGAGTTTGCGAAGTACATATTATATCCTAGTTTGAAAAATAATATTAAAAGTTATCTGTACCTATCTACCTGTTTAACCTTTCTTTCAAACCTGTCAATATAACAAGTGCAAATTTGGCAGTCAATAATTATAAGTTAATTTTACACGTTTTTATATCACTGTGTAGTTTTGTAATGTAGGCCTAACCTCAAATACATCTGTACGTATCTATTTATGCCCAGCCATATAACCTTTCTTAAATCTGCCTTGATAACAAGTGCAAATGTGCCTGTCTATAATTATACATTAATTTCACACATTTTGAAATCACTGTGTTATTTTGTAATGTAGTCCTAACCTCAAACTTGTGTTCATGTAGTTATTCATCCCTAGTTATAGTGTTAAGTTTTACTATTGTTAACATAACATAAACATCGCAGTTTGATGCAACACCAAAGGTGTTCCAACATATAAACTATAAAATCTTGAAGCTGGTTTTGTTAACTATAGACCTATAGCTGTGCTTGTTGCCAACATTCTTTCGTGACATTCTTTCGTGATGCAAGTATAGGCCTAATTGTATAATTTGGTAATGCTTGCCGTAATAAGAATTAGAAAGTATTTACAATTATTTGTCAACAGTTAGGCCTATAGAACAATTCCATGTTTAAATTTCGAAATGGATGTTCGACAAGACAACTTGCTACCTTTTGAGAAATATCAATGAAGATAGTATGCGTTATTGAGTAGGCATAATTGTTTGTTATATCTGCCACTTTGGCCGCAAAAACATTGTAGTTATTGAAATTTGATGTAACTGTAAATTACACGTCATAATCAACACCTCAGACTCCCAGAGCTCCTGTTTACTTGCGAGTGCATGTTTTGGAAAGGTTAGATGACATTACGCAGCATATGTGTTAAATTAAGTATTTCTAAAGAAGCTGTACGAGCTAGCTTTCAATAAGGGCCGGGCTACAACTGACATACCAAACACATTCACAGTTATAGCGATAAGCAAATACAAAAAACAAAAGCACAGTGGCCTGGCTACAATTGATATAACAATAATAATGTTAGTTTGTTCATATAGCTACATTTGTACCTAAGAAATTAAGGTCTGTACATAGAGTTGGTAGTTACTTTTATAATTTGTCCTTTACATTATCATTTTGCTGTCATTTGTGGATATGTATTGGTTTTACATTAATAATAAGACATTTATTTCAGCATTGTGTGTGCACACAAGAACTGTTTTTGTAAGTATAGTAATTTTATTTAAATACTTTTCTCATTTAAGTTTTCAGTTTTGCTGCAGTCATTGCAATGCAGGAACCACAACAATGATGAGAGTCCACACACTTTTGGTTTCTTGAGGTCTCTGTGAGTTTGACAAAAAGGAAATGTCGCGACCATTTGGGCCACTAGAAAACCGGAAATGTGGCCATCAGTGAATCGGCATACTCAACTATAAATAATATACATTAGTTTCATAATTGTTTTGTACAAATGAAAGTGGTGCCAGTTACAACCCTGGTCTACCCTTCTTTTACCACTTCAATTCACAGTATAAATGTTCAGTTCTTTTTTGGAGGGTCACAGAAGGGTACGAACACATAGCAACGGTGTCAAAAAAACTATATGCACATATACACAATTGCATTTGTTGATATGTTTATATATTTAGTGTAAATATATATACATTATAGGCCTATGTTAAAATATATTTATCTCCATTTATAAAGGTGCATATAAAACTATCCTTAAAATGTACATATACACGCACATATTTTATATATTTTTCTTTTTTACATATTACATATTTTTATATATTGCCACGTTTGTGCCGTCATGTTAAGTTTAGTAGCACAATCTACTTCTGTACAGTGGTGTGCTCTTTGCTTGGCTCAGATCCCCTCGTCTTTCCTTGTCTCCCTGTCTTCCCCTTTCCCTTTTGTGCATCATTATTTTTTATTTGTCATTTTTTATTTACGTCCTTGCACGGCCTTGCTCTGTCGACTTTATACGCTTCAGACATCTGCTACGTTACGTCACTACCTTATGCCTGAAAGATGTATGTTTTTTCCTGATGGCTTAGTTGCACCTAACTTCAGTCAACTGAGACCAAACACAGCTACCATGTTTTAGAGCTGACTTTTTACTTGTCACGCTACAGAGCGATGGGGCACTTATAAAATGGTAAGTCATGGGAAATGTTAAGTTTGCGGTACAGTTTTTAAATGTTTGGTAATTTGTGTGACAAGTGGTGTTGTACCTTGGGTGTGCAGTAGTGCTAGTCTATTTCGAAATCTGAATTTGGTTGCCCTTCCAAATTATTTTTCGGCTTAACTAATGTGTGTCCTTTTTTAACTTGAGGTGTTGGTCCTTGTTCACCACCCAAGTTTAATGTTTGCTTTTTCACAATTTCCATGACTTCATCGCTAGGGTGTTAATTTTTCAATTGTTTGTTGTGAAAAAGTTCTTCTCTATCGGAGCTGTGAGATGACCCAAACAATTATACATGTTACGTATTATATATATTGTATATTTTACATGATATATGTGCATGCATATATATATATATCTCATGCGTTATACACATCATATATGTTACATGTTTTATATATAATATATGTGTTACATTTAGCAGTCCTAAAATGTAAATATTGAGTTTATTAACATGTGGCAATCACATGGCAATGTTTGCTTACATGTGGTTGAAGGATACATAATGGGCAAGAGAGTATAATTTTAGCAGGGCTTTCAAAAGTGCTCACTTTATCGTGAACGGCCTATAACTATGTTACCCTGTCTACACAAAGTGGCAGCGCTTGGAGGCACGCACCTGAAGCACAATGAGGAGAGCTGGGGAACGCTCGGAGGAACTCGCGGGCCATGTCTGTCAGGTTGGAGAAGAATATCCCTCCCAGCTGTCGCACATACAACACAGTAGCTCCTTCCCTCTTCACTCTTTTAAGCTGCATCTTCAGGATGCTGCTACACAGCTTCAGGAACAAATCACAGGCCTGCCAGCACCATAAACAAAACATCAATACACGCACATATAGGAACCGAGTGCTGAGAACTACATGCAATAAAAAAAGGCACAAAAACTAATTAATCTATGTATCGATTCTACAAATGAATCATCATCATCATCATCGCCATCACCATCACCACCGCCATCGCCATTGTTGATATTAGGAGGTGGTGAAACACCATCTTGTTTATTTCCTTGGTGAAATAAACATGTTTTATTCCACTTAAGGATATAATTCCCACAGCAAAAGAACCCTCCCTCATAGACATCAGGCTCGTTGAGGGACAGCAGGTTACCAGGAATTTTATTCTTCCTGCCAACACTTTCGAGCAGAAACCCACACCTTGGACAGCCACCCTTTCTATGTACACCGGTGTATACAACGGTAGAGCCTCGACACTAGGTACTCCACCCCTAGAGGCTGGCTTGTCAGTCTGGGGCTTGCTCTCTCCACCCCTCTTCTCGTGCCAGAGGGAGTACATCCTCGGGTTTGAAGAGACTGATCTCTCAGGGAAACTCACCCACATATTGGGACAGTCAGCCAGTGATACCTGACTCTCAGTATCCGCCGCACTCCTGGTGTCGGGTACTGAGATAGGAATACAGCATTGGGTTGGCGGAGACAGTACGTGGAAGTACACCAGAGTAGGTCCACCACTTTACCTGCTCCACCTCTGTGACATCTGATTGTAATAATTCTTTACTCACACCCTTCTCCCGTCGAAGTGATATCCATAAGAGTGTAAAAAGGGCTGAGAATATCTCCAAGTACCAACCGAAGCTTAGCCACCTCCCCACCAGACTCAAGTACCTCAGTCCCGCGAACAAGTGCAAGCCATCCGCTGCCTGCAGAGGCCAGGCTCACCAACCTACGAACCCACTCTCTTCACGCCACCCACCAGGCTGAACTGTGTTTCACACCCACTACTACTGGTCTACGTGAGTGGACGAAACGTCTCACGGCCTAGCTAACCTGTGGTTTTGGGGAACCCCAGTCATTCAGTCTTCCCCAACATCATCCAGTACCTATGAACACTTGCCAACCAACATACCAAATTCAGGGGCCAACCCCGTTGCACCACGGTCTGAATCACAGCACGTCCAGCAGCCTCCGTAGGTCAAGCATCGCCCACATATCCCCATGAGAATGGTCCCACCAAAACGAAAAATCATACTGGCTGTCCCAGATTTCATGCCCTGCCAGAAAGCCACACGGCTGGTACCAGACGGGCGACACTCTAATAGGACTTGGAGGTCCTTCTTATCTGTTTCGTTCAATGTCCGTAGTTTAATTGCAGCAGCACTGTCGCATGTACCCGACATCCTCCTGTCCTTGTTTATATTAGATTATTTGAAATGGCGGCAAGGGATGTTGTGGATTTGTATTGTTACGTTTAATCATTTTGATTGATAGCTTACCTTAATTGTAACAAAATTTCCACATGTACTTATCGACTTAAGCACATTCAGAATATTTTAAGGAATTAATTTTCGAATGTGTTTAGAAATCCACCATAAGAGCTTTCACGTTTTACATCAACTTTATAGGTTATATGTTTTACCTTGCAGCTTGCAAAGCAACATCCAGAGAACAGTTGGAATAAAGAAGTGGTATAATACAGTATAGTTGAGTTTATTTACTTTTTAAAAGTATTCGTAAATTTCCAAAGTTGCCATGCCAGTATTATTATTTTCCATTCAAGTAAACAAAACAATGCATACATCAAGGCAGAAGAGTAAAAAAAAACTGAGCATGCACACAGTGCTTGGTTGTGTTTCTACTGTCCGCTATAGTTAGAATGCAGTGCCACTGGGCAGAGACAAATGAGAATCTTTCAGAGCCCAATTTATAACGTTGAGTGTCCTCTCTTTCCATAGGGATAATGCTAGTTGGCCGGTACTGTATTCTGGATGTGCTCCAGTTCAGCACAAGGCTTAGAGATTCCATATCACCCCAGGTACATCTGCCCTCTGCCCTCACACCCACCCAAAACACTTGGGGAAGTGGCGTACCTCAGTTGCCCACAGGACATCACGCATCAGTTGTTAACAAAGAACTCTTTCAGAACACTGTACACCTAGTGATTGGGTTCTGTTCCATGACTAACACCTTGCTCTCCTCTACTCTTTCCGAGGTTCCACAATTTGCAAGTGGAGTCATGTCAGGTGGGTGAAAGGTAGCTCTCACGTGCGATGGTTGCAGATTGTGAACATTAACAGATAGCACATTCAGTATTCAAGGACAAAGTTTCGTTGGATACACACAACACTCTACTCCTAATCCCCTGGTATCTTTCACATAAGTTTACAAATGCCAACTATAGCATGTATTAATAAGCAACTGAAACCTTTGGAGTTGCATATCCAACTATCAATTTTCTGTCACCCAGATTAGCAGGGTTCTTCCTGAGCCATCAACTATGAGGCTTGCTTGGATGTCACATCAGCAGAGCACAAGTGAAGAGTTACAATCCATCAGAAAACTCTACAGGAATATTCACATGCTATACATACTGCCCGGATATCTCTATTTAGCCCCCTCTACATTCAGGTACAAAACGGACAGAAAATGTCACCTTCCTCTTTGCTGAACACTCTAAGGTAAATATTAAAATTCCTATTACAATTATGAAACACAAAATGCACCAGCAGTACTCATTATATATGTACATATAACAATGCTTTCCACATGCCTACTACTCCATTTACTCAAAGCTAGAGAGACAAATCCCACTTGCTAAACGTGCGACCTATGACAGCGAAACAGTAATACACTCTCACTCGCACTGTCCATGAGCCAATCATAGTCCAGCATAAACCAACCTGGGTTGCACGGCCTAGCTGGTTCAACAAGCGCACGGCTCTGCGCGCGGCACGCAGACCCCCATGCAGAGACTTGTCTGGGGACACCTCCAGTTCCTTCATGAGAATCTCTGTAAGCACCTTGGTCCGTGCCTTCACCTTGCGCCTGTCAACAAGCATCCCAATACTGCAGGAGAACACGTACCACCCTCACCACAGTCAAACTGCTTTGATACAAATCTCAAGGCACCTTAATTTTCACAGTTTGCAATAATAAGAATTGTATTAATGTGTGTTTGTGATAATTAAAAAAATTCTCAAAAATTTAAATGTTGCCTTTGTGACAGCAAATTGGAAAATATAACATTCATATCAGCACAACTTAATTTTAACAGTTAACTTTTTAATAATTATCCAAATTAAATTATTTAGCTCTCTCAAAGAGGAAAGAATGTAACAACTTTGTATTAATGAGAAATTTATATTAAAGAGGTTTCTATTAACAAGGTTTCATTGCATATCTGACTGCCGAACACGTTAAAATACTGTATTTATTCAAAATGAAAAAAATTGCCAACTTGGAAACAGGTGGGTGTTATATTACGACTTCGGCAGTTTTGCCTCCAAGAAAATCATGCTGACGTTTGCTTCCCTGTGCAGGCTGATCGATAACACAAATGAGAGGAAACAGTTTGAATAGATGAACATATAATTTTTTTCTAGTGTGCTAACAGACCACCCTGCAAGCCACCCACCTACCCACTCCAACTTGGTAATAGTTATCTGCTTTGTTTCTATCAACATCATGTCACATGGCTCATATCGTGCACCATCCCTGCTGTATAAAGGCTCTTGTCGACGACATGGAAAAGGAAACGCTTTAACTGGCAAGAGATCCATTACAGTAGAAACTGTTCCCAAATATTTTCCCAGTTCACCACCATGACAAAAAAAATAGGACGGGAGTTATACAGGGCTGGGTGTTATACTTGAGTAAACACAGTAAAGGCTCGCATTGCCCAAAAATTAAAATGCAGTTTGAGAAAATGAAATCTGCATTAAAGAAAAGCATACTTTACAATAATACTGTGAACACAACACCATACTTTACAGAATAACACAACTAGGTTGCAACATCAGACACCAACCTGATATCCGTGAAGACGGGGTTTGCATGCCGCTCCCCTCGTTCTTGTCAAGGAACTCCCCGGCCTTGCCCAGCAGGTTGTATGCCTCCTCAAAGTGCCGCTGGGCAATGCACACATCCAGGTCCTCTGGCACCTCCAACAGCCACTCTGGCAGCTCTGGTTCCGGGACCACTTCCGGCCCATCCTCAAACGCTACACACAAGTGAAATTCAAATAAGACTCTCGCACAGTAAGAAGTGGAAATGCCAAAAGGTAGTTTCTGGTGATAATGGGGGAGCAGGAGGGCACACAGGAGAGGAAGCTGCTGTTAATAATATCTCGGCTATAAATATAGTCTATATAGTGTTTGACTGTTACTCTGAGCATGCCAGTGACACATGTTTTTGCTTTAGTCAAAATACATCAGCAGGAGTTAACAGGCTGTGTTTAGATCTGTTTGCCAACAACTAAATCCTGTCAAGTTTTTGTCATGCAGACATGACAAACTGACAGACAAAATATTAATTTAAACCACACCTACTCACCTCGATATACAAGTCACCATCATTATGTACGCACCCAGGGGTGCATGCATGCAGGTTCACACATACACACACAAAATATTTATGGAAGAGAAAACTAAAATAGATTTTCAACAAACAGGTGATTTTTCTATAATGTCTCATTGTGCATTTTTTTGACAGTATAAAATAACTTACAATTATAACGAACTGCATGACTAAAAAATCTATTGACAAAATATCTTATTTTCAAAGCATAGTAGTAAAGGTATGGCAAAGCTAAGCTTTTGTTTTTTGTTTTCATTGTCTGCCATGTTATAACTCTTATTAAAAACAACAATGTGAGACAGTGGTGCCACCTTTCCTTGACATCTACTTGCAGTGTAAGGTTGCCACAACCCTTGCACCTTATTTCCTCCAGAAAAATGTTTATTTCCTCATGAAAAAGTTACTCTGTAATTTAATGTTCTTTATTTAGGCGAGTTGAGGAACATTTTTTAAAAGTATTATTTACAATAATATGACTTTTTTAACCCCATTTTATTGTATTTATTAGTTAAAATTTACTTACAAAATTAGAACTTGTATTTTAATTGACATAAATGTCAGTTCATCTACTGAAATCCTGGATGCAGAAATTTTTGATAGCCTTCTCAAAAATGGTACGTTGAGAATCCACCTAATATACCAAAACACCTGTACTTTTTACATGAAATATTATGCAGGATTAATTTCTAATTGTTGCTTTTCCTTGCAGTATACTCGAGAGTGTTTTTACTCTTACTCTAGGAAGAGGTCTGGACCCTCGGATACGTGCCTACTGGTCCTTCCTAAGTGTGTGCTACAACCTGCCAGAGAACTACGCATCTCAACACAGACTCACGGTTATAGGGCGAGTCTTGAGAGTCGGCCCCCAAAGGCCGCTTGGGCGAGCTCTCCAACGCAGAGGCCACCTCCCTCTTCTGCTGGTCCTGGGTGAGGCGGGCCTTCTTTGCCTGGTCAAACTTGTCCAGCCACTCTTTCTGCACACACCACACAGCACTGCTCAACACAGCAGCCAGGGTGGGCAAGTTTGGACGTCTCTTAACGTTGGCGTTTCAAGAGCCGAGCACAGGAATGTAAGGGTGGGGAGAAATGGAACATCCCTGAGAAAATCTGCTGACCAGCGGCATGACACGGCACGATTCCCATGGGCAAAAATCCGAGTGTGACCCCACCAAGAATTGAACCCGGTTCACCTTGGTTGGAGGCTGGTTCTTTAGCTGCTGTGCCACTGCACGCTCTCCTGGAAGCTAGAGGCATCCAGCAATGAAATAACACAAGCAGATACTTTTTGAAACTCTGTGGACTTGTATCTTGTCATATGAAATTGATTGAATAGATTACCAATTTAAATTATAGCTCCCATGAAAAGTCACGCTGGTAATGATAATTTTTGCTTCAGTGGAATGATACAATATTACACACTGCAATAATAAATACATGAATACCGGGAAAGTGGCTCATGACACAAATGTAAACAATCATAAGCGGCAAGACAATTAACACACACAATTATAAATTACAGCTTTTTAACTACCACCACTCAACAGTGTAAGCAATTTGCAAAATCATTATTGCAGCATTACATAGCTATAATGTAGTGAACCATACTGTTAAAAAATATAACTCGAGATGATGGTTTACTGCAGGAAATGTAGACTGTTTGCTAGGATTCAATGTACTGTACACATATCTGACAGTTTTCTGTTCTTATTGACTGTCATGAATGTATGAAGCTACTACTCCATTTCACCGGGCCAATGAGTATTCTGATACTATAAGACAGAACATTCATGATTGTTATGCAAACACCTTAGCAGAGTCAAAACCTCGTTTATCTAATCATAAAAGAATAAACTACATAAAGTGTTATGAAAGATATGATGGCTCAAAAAATGTTTGCGATTTTCTATTATAATATGTCTATATATAACCTATTCTTATGTGTTAAACTACAAATGAACATGTAGAAGCACCTTGCTCTGGCTGGAGGAGCACTGAAAGACGCGGGTGTCTGGGAACGCAAGCAGCTTGAATGCCAGCTTGACGCTCCCCATGTCCCGCACGTTCACCACCGCAAGGCTGCCCAACTCATACATAGCCTCAAACTTGTACCGCACTGGACCTCGCCTGCAATCATACAAGGAGTACCACATATACTTCACTTTGAAAAAAAATTGTGTTGTGAAGATGTTTTAGATATCACTCCTACCTAATGATCTAGCACTAAAAAAACATTCAAGGAACTGGGAAAAAAAAATTTCCCGTAAACTGAATAGTGGATGTGTGTATAGGACTTCAGCAGGGACCAAAAAATTTTTTTTCTTTCTACAAGCACATGAAAAAATTTACAAACTGTTTACACCCCAAAATCAAAGTTAGTGAAACCATCTCATGTGGAATAATATACATTTTTATATACTTCAGAAATTAAAGTTACAATGAACACACTGGTGAAGTTAACGTAGAAGGCTTCTACAAAGCACATTCAAATTTCCTTTCAATGTTGTTATTTTTTGTTATAAAATGATGAAAACAAACAAGATGATTGTGCTAAATACAAAAATATCCTTTGCTGGTGCACTGAATGAACATTCAATAAAAACTTGAATAATCATCAACATCGAAGATTTTCATTTCATTACTCTAAATGAAACACAAATAAAAGTTCCCATTTTTTGTTTTCTTCCGGTATCATTCACACAACCCTAATTACTTTTATTTTATTTTCCCCATGCAGGCATATTAAAAATATCATCTACTATGTGTGCCTATGTATATTGATTCTTAAGCCTACAAACCGACTCTTAGAGTGTCAATCCGAGACTGTGATGTGAAGAGTACCTGTTGGGTATCCAGGATGCCAACATGAAACCGTCACTGAACAGGTACCCATGCACGCGCTGCAGTGCATTATTCTCTATGGGGTCCAGCTCCACCAGGTCTCCTTCATGAAGGACTGTCCTGCCTGGAGTCTCCAGCAACGACTGCGTCCAGCACAAAATACTCTTAACTACATGTTGTTCACAGTTCGTGAGGAGGTGGAGGGGGAGGGGGAGTAGGGGGGAGATGGGGGAGGGGGAGGAAGGGAAGGTGGGAGTATGAGGGGGGAGGGGGGATGATGAGGAGCAGGGAAGTACCTAGGTAGGATGCTAGAGGGACACATGGTTAAGTCTGGACTCTGCCTGCAGGAGGGCAGAAATATGGCCTGATATGCCTGTAGCAAAAACTGAGTTACAGCATCACAGGGGGGAGGGAAAGGATATGCTTGAACTTCATCCTGCACTCATTGCCAGCACAAAGTCACATTCCTGTGGCACCGCAGTGTTGTGTCTACTAATAACTGCATGCGGCCTACGTGAATGGTCACAGGCTCCAGCTGCACTGGGCAAACTGCCCACGAAGAACACAGTAGAAAATTACTTGAAAACCAAAAATTTCCCTCCATTTTCATTTTCAAAATTAAAAGTAAACAATACATTTTCCAAAACTAACAGTTCCTAAAAATTCTGTTTCCTTATTTATTTATTTATCACAAACTTTGTTATGAATTTAAAGTGTGCACAGACAAGGATACAACATAACAGTTAAAAGTTGGTCCTAATCAGCGCTAAAAATACTTATATATATATATATATATATATATATATATATATATATATATATATATATATATATATATATATATATATATATATATATATATATATATATATATATATATATATATATATATATATATATATATATATATATATATATATATATATATATATATATATATATATGCCTACAGGGTACGTCCTCGCAATGAGGAATGATATTACAGACATGTCGGTCCAGCTTGTAGGTACCGTTCACCTCTACTCTCAGTAGACTGTATATGTCACGTCAACAACCCCGAAGGGAGATTGTAATATCAGCCAAGACACCGAGCCTGCTATCCAAGGTCACGTAGAACTATGGCACGCCAAGGAAGGGCACCACTCATACTAAGAGAAGATAAGGGATGAAGCTCACTGCATCAATGATTCTTCCAAAGCAGATGACTTGAGGGGAGGAGTTTATCTTCCTCTTCACCACTTGCCACCTCCGGTCCAGTGGTTAACTAGTATATAAGGTCATACACTGCCCGAAAATGACAATCCATGCTTCTTCCACTGCTCAGTCTTGGTTTCCTCCACCACTCTGGCCGGAGGAAGCCACCAGTAGTTCCACCACTCTCTTAGGCTGGAAGAAGCCAACTACTGCAGTCAGTTACACCAGAAGCAGTACCTGTGGAGGACTCACCACCAGCTCCTGAAGATGTTGACAACACCTTCTGGTAGTGGTCAGGACAACCAGGCAAATAGTTAGAGAAAGTTGTCAGTAACTACCTGGCAGTTTATCAAATTCATTCAGGTAAGAACCAGGTCTCCTTCACCTGGCTATGCGTAGATTAACTTCCATGTCAATTCAGGGTTAGTTTTAGGAGGTAGTATGGGCCATCGTGTATATTCTTATCTTCTAAACTTACTCCTGAGTACTGATTTCTAACTGTCACTGTGTTTATCTATGTAGAAACAGCCCGCTAGAGTGAAGCTTGAAGACTCAAAATCACCACAGCTAAAACACACACCCATTAAAAGTCCACCCACGCTGTGCCTTAGGGTATAGTGCGGTAAAGCCACCACCACTAGCAACACCTCCACCAAGTGGCTAGACAGTCAGGCCGAACCTATACTCTACCACCGCTCTATACGAGGCCAGAAGGGAGTAGGTAAGTGTTGCTTCTGAAGGACTGACCTCTGTGTCATAACGTACAGCCTGAGGAAACCCAGCGCTCTGTCCACCACTCTATACGGGGCCGGACGATCAGAGCACAGGGTACGACTCTTGCCTGTGCAGCTGCGGCCTAGGCCGGACGCGAAGTAAGGACCCATGTCACCTTTTTCACTCACAAGGCCGGAAGTTGGACCTTCTCCCCATGCCATACACCCGGAAGGGTGGTGCTCACAGAAAATTAGAAGGGCAAATTACGCCTCCAGAAATAACGGAGTTGCAAACCAACTACAACATCTGCACTTTGCAGCACATCCCCACGGGGCAGAGTTCATACCGCCTGCCCACTGGAGAGGCTTCATCTCCCAGTTCCACCCCAACCACCCTTCCCACCACTCATTACCGCAGGGGAGAGGAACCACCTCTGGGTATTACTAACCTGTGGTTCGAAGGCTACAAGACCGTCAACTTCCAGTGTACTCTGAGCTCTAGCAGAGTCAGCAGTGCACCACGTCCCAAAGGGACCAACAGCATTCACCAGACTTCACAGCAACTTGGGCAGCAGCCACCACAGGACATCAGCCAACGAGGTAAACCCGTTGCTACGGGCCAGCCCGTCCGCCGGGCCGTGACAGCTATACCTGACTTTGTTCCCGTCAGACAGGCCACACAGCCTGTACTTTACACCGACCGTGCACCGGCCAAACACTACGTCATTAACAGTTATCATTCTCGTGAGACTGGCATCACAAATAAAACTTTATTGACCACGCCAACCTCCTTTCAGTTAAAGAGCATTACGTAACAAAGGTTTACGTGTCACCTGCCATCTGCTGTTGTGCGTTCACACACACACATATATGTGTATGCATGTGAATTTTGTGTTTCCAAATTTTTATTGTGAGCACTATACCTATTGTAACAGAGATAATATGACACTCACCACTACATGCATGTTTACAACTGTATATTTAAAAATCTAAAAGGGATTGGCATAAGCTGGTATGTATTTTCCCATTTTCGAGGTTTTCAGCTTGATGAAACACCATGGCCAAATCCAGGTTACATCAAAAGCTGGTATGTCCATTTTCAGTGATTTGTGAAATATTGCACTGGTCCCAAAATTATGTTATTTGGACAATTCGGTGAGATGGTATGGGAGATGTAAGGTAACACTAGGAGCAGCACAATTGTATCTAGCAGACTGCTGGATTGGTAATAAATGTGGTTTAAAGGCTGTTCACGATAAAGTGAGCACTTTTGAAATGAACCTTAAAAAAAAAGTCACTGTCCTTGCCTGCATATATTTTAGCGGGTGCACTGAGTGACGTGCGCCCAGTAAAGTTGGTAACATAGGATGGAAAGTAGTTCCATATCTTAGAGTCAAATAAAAAGTGTTAGGTAACCATGTATTACAACTTAAATTATTTCTTTCAGTTTCTGTTGTTTTTTAATGCATCGTCCAGTAAAAATGAGCATTTTTGAAAAATATTTACTCTTCTAATAATTCCAGAGTTTCGCTTGGTGATGCATGAATAAAGTGATGAAGCCCATTGCTATGTTACGTTTACATAAGGTGGATGAACACACAACATGCATAGTAGTAGATTTTAAGCAGGACTTTCAAAAGTGATCATTTTACTGTGAATAGCCTATACCTACTTGCTCTACGGCATTTTGCACACATTCGGCAACAGAGGAGGTGTGATTAGTTTTGTTTCCAGTGACCTTGATAGATTTTGTTCTGCACATAGCTTATTCTTACAGAAAGAATATTGAAAGGAAGAAACTGTTTACAAGAAACACATTTTTCATAAAAATTATTTTTAGTTCTCTCTTTCAAAAGAACAATGAACCTTTTTGTACTTTACCCTGCAAATAGTTAAGAATAATTTGCAATACATCTTTGTAACAAAATTTCACTTATTTAACACTTTAAACAAACTAATTGAATAGTCCTGCTCTAAAACAATAGTACCAACTCTGTGCTTGTAAACTGAGAGCCATGTCAGGCGAATATACTGACTGGGATATCTGATCAAAGGCATTTAAACAACTAGATGGGAAGATATGACATGACGTTTCACAGACACGCACCACGCAGCCTTCCACCTTCTCGAGGATGGCGGTCAGCCTCTGGTGCCTCTGTTCCTCCTCATGGGCCTCATCCTGGGGCTTGGCCCCGGTATCGCTCTCCTGGACAGGCGGAACCTTGTCCCCCAGAAGTGAGGTGGCAGACAGCAACGCCAGGAGGGACTGCTGTTCTGTTAGCATGTGCGACAGCTGGTACATCTCGCTCTCCAGGTCTGGCCCCATGTCAAGGAACTACAGTAACACATGCCACAACTAACCCCACCCTTGGCTAGGCGCAGAAGCCTGCCATATAAGGTTGCCAACTGTCCCATATTGTAAAGGATGTCCTGCATACGGAGCTGAAAGAGAGGGGAAAAGGAGAGTGGACAGAGATTTGGGCAGCTAACACCAGAGTGTTGAGAGCAGATGAGCATCAGAATGCATGTGGTGGGAGAAACAGGAGATACCCAACAAAATGTACCAACCAGCAGCATTGTCTGGCACGATTGCCACACGCAAAAACCGGGAATGATCCCGATGGGAATGAAACACGGTTTGTCTTGGTGAAAGGTGAATGCTCTAGCTGCTGCATTACCTCAGCCCCTCGGGGCCAAAAGAACTATCTCATACAAACAGGACGGGACATCATTCATCCCGTATGTCAGACATCTCCAAAAATAAACTGTACATTAATAAATAGTATCAGTATGTAACATTGCAAGTCACTAAGATCACAGAGTTGATTTTTATTTTCGTCCTTTTTTTCCCCAAAATTAAGGGAAATAATTTTTTAATGCACTTTTTATACAACTGGTTATGCGTATAGGCTTATATTGTGACAGAGTAAAATTTAGAAAAAAAATCATTTTTCTTAATTTTTTTTTTCAGATACTTTTATTTTCTTTGAGGAAGATCATTTTTTGTTACGATAAGTTATTATTTTTTGTTTTAGGAATCCATACCTTTTTAATTCTCAGTGTTATTTCAAGGCAAGTAGGAATTATAGGATTTTTTAGCTGGTTAGTTTCTTCGAGATTTTTCTTTTTCTTTCACTGAAGCTGGCACTCAAGTCGCCCAGAAGGTTAAGTTATGAATTTTTTTTGGGGGGGGGGGGGGGGGAAGGGGGTTCTTCTTGAGCTGTTTAGCTGAGGTTGTCATTAGGTCTTCACTTTTTCTGCCAAATATCTGTAGTTGACACATATTTCAGGTGGTTCCAGAACTTTTCGCTAGAATTTTCACGCAGCAGTGTTTACTCCCTAGGTTCCGATGCCATCACAGTCACGGTCAGTTTGTACCACGCCAGCTGAAAGTTTGGTGGTACCCCCAGGGGTAAGGGTTAGATGTCCTGAAAATAGCAGCGAGAGTCTAGGCTGTTGAGAGGATAAGTGGAGTGTTGCTGCAAGGACGTATGCGGTCAGCTGTTGCTAGGGTGAGGGATCCTGGATGCTGCTGCTTGGCTGACGTCAGGAAGGCAAGGTCGAAAGTCTGGAAGATGGCAGCGAGATAGGCAGATGTGCATGCTGAGCGAGAGGCAGCCAGGAGGAGACTGCGAGAGAATTTGATGATGAGTTAAGTACTGGTTTTGTTTTGATTGATCGGGACATTCTTTTCAGAGCTATGGGAAGGATGGCTCCGATCAATCCTATAAATAATCATAATTTTAGGGGTAGTTAGGGTTCAGAAGAGTTTAGAGGTTCAGTCGCGGTCAGTCAGGCTGACAGTCAATTCGTTTTTGGAGTATACTACGGGGGGAGGGGGGGGATATATATATGTGTGTATGTGTGCGTGTGTAGGGAGGGGGAGAGGGGGGAGGGAGAGGGGGAGGGAGAGGGAGGGAGAGGGAGGGAGAGGGGGAGGGAGAGGGAGGGAGAGGGAGGGAGGGAGGGAGATGGAGGGAGGGAGAGGGAGGGAGAGAGACACACACACACACACACACACACATACCAATTATTGCTGTTTATTACAGGTGACTTATTTTTAGTTTTTTTTTAGTCGTGAATAATTTAAGAAGTGCCTTGAAGTAAGTGAGAACTTAGTCATATTCACTTGTTGTCATTTTAAGAATTCATTTTATTTAGGGGTCAGGTCATAAAGGTTGGTACTGAGTTGTGACGTCGACTTGTTTTGATAGACATTCCTTAGCAATTGTCATGTGTTTTGTTTACAGTTTAAAGTCTCGTAATTTTTAGCTCATATTATTTTTTTATAATTTGTATATTTTTTAGTTTTCCTAATAATTTTTGGCCAATCAATAATATATGAAAGTTTATTCACTTACATTTTTTGGTAAGTTTAGAATAGTAGCTTCAATTTTGTCAATACTTAGACCGTTTTAACGAGTGTTTGTTACATATCTCGCACGCTAACCCATCTGTGGTTATCACCGCTACGGAATATACTGTATTTACAGTCCATACTCGACACACTGGACTGCGCGCCACTGACATCCATACCAACGACAACACACACACCAGTTATGCCAATCTACACATGTCAATAACCTAACATATTCATACACAACACCACCTCCCTCTTTAACTTATCACACTACTTAGTCCTTCAAGCGTAAGGGGTGTCATCTAACACGTTTGCATGCACTGTTTCCTGAGGTTCCTGTCTCACCAAGCCATCACCCCGAGTCTGGTGTTCAAATCCTTTGAAGAGACTAGCTTCTGGGCTTGTCGAAACAGGACGGTTCCCTGTTGTTGTGGGTAGCTGTTGATTCTTCTGGTGGTCTTGAGGATCCCCAGCAGGGGTTATTGAGCTTGCCAGACTATCCACACTGTGACTCTGCTTCTGCTGCTGCTCAACCTGGTTTTGCCACTTGTCCTACCCTTGCTGAAAAGGACCGTATCCCTGGAATCCAGTGCGTGCGTGGAAGTGTGACCACATTGGTGCTAGCTTCTTTGCATGTAGGTCTGGGTCCAGAATTTCTTTGCACCAGCTGTAACGCCTGCCCGACACATCTCCCACTTCATATATGAACTGGTCATGTGCTGCTGTTATGACCTCTTGCAGCCACTTTGCCCCTCCACAGTAATTTCAAAATAGTACCAAATCGCCTATCTGAAAATGCTGTACCCTCTTTAATTACATTACCACCAGCAGTGACCGTTGTTCTGAGTCCTGTGGTCGGACCTGGTCCAATGCTATCCGTAACCGCAGCCCTAACAATATTTCAGCTGGTGTCTTAAAAGATCCTGCACATGGTGTACGCAATGCAAAGAGAGTCTGAGCCAGTCTTGTCTTCCAGTCTCCTGCCCGAGTTTCCTCAACTTCCCCTTTACCGTTTGAACCATTCTCTCTTCCTGGCCATTGCTTGAAGGATGGAACGGTGTTGCTTGCACAAGACGGATTACATTTTTCCTTGCGAAAGACTTTATGTCTTGTGACACAAAGGCACGTTGTCAGAGACCACAAACTCTGGAATTCCATAGCAGCTGAATATTTCCTGCAGCTCTTGGATCACAGCCACCGAGGACACAAATGACACCATTTTGACTTCCACCCATTTAGAGTACGAATTTACCACTATCAAAAAGGTCTTCCCTTGGAAAGGCCCAAAAAAGTCTATATGCAATTGGGACCAAAGTTTACCTCTGGGCTCCAATATACTTCCTGCACTGTATTATTTGGTCCATTCTTGGCCACCACATGTAGCTCTGCACCACCATTTTTGATTTTACAATACCATCTTGGCCAGCATGTAGCATTTTCAATAGGCTTCCTCGCACTGCTGTAGGCAAGACCACGCGATTACCCCACAGGAGACACCCTTTGCACAGTGATAATGGATCTCTCATGTTCCAATACGAACGAAGGTCGTTTGGTATTTTCCCCCGTGGCCAGCCTGCAAAAATATTGTGCTTCATTTGAGATAATACCGGGTCTTATTCTGTCAATGAGGTTAACTGCCCTGCCTCAATTGGGGGTCTGGAAGCGTCTCCAGCATTAGAACATCCCCCACTGCTGGCACACCAATTTTGGGCCCTTGGACTGGAAGTCTACTTAAGCATCAACATGTTCTATTTCTGAGCCTGATCGATGCAACAGCTAGAAATCGTACATGGAGAACATAGACTCCAGAGCAATAATCATAGTGACAGGATATCAGAGGTCTGCTTTGTTGGGTACAACAACCATAGAAGTGGTTTGTGATCTGTGATTATGATGAATGGCTGTGCAGTCAAGTACTGTCTAAATTTGGTGACCCCAAACGTAATCGCCAACGCCTCTTTGTTGATTTGGGAGTAGTTCATTTCATCGTCCAACAGCACCACCACCCCCTGTATCCCACAGCCAACAAGGTCACCATAAGTCACTGGAAAACCGCTGGAGGATTACTAATGCCAATGGGCAGACGTTTCACTTGAAATAACCCTTCCAAGGTGTTCACTGTTAATATCCCCGGCGTAGAGCAACATATAAATGGGGCCATAAAGAAAAGAAATGTTTAACAGTAACCCAATCCCACATAATATTAATTTTCTTGGATACAGATTAAAGTCTTATGAGGAATGTGACGTGTGCTCTCATCCCATTCCTAGCTCGTTTGTTAAGCCGAGCACTCCAACAGTAACGCAGCAGGGATCAGCGCTCTACATTGGTGCATCGGTGTAGCAATGTGCAAGTGATGCGTGCAAAGTAGTGTAGGGCAAGCTAGAGCACAAGTGAAGCGCCTCGAGTGCCCTTGCCTGACCAAGCGGCCACGAAATCCACAGCGCAGAGTAATATGCAATACATAAATATTGCATGAAATGTGATTGCAGGGTTTTTCAGCCACACCAAGTTAATTCTACTATGTGTTCAATAAAGATGTGTCTTTCTGTAACCCTTTTCCCAGTGCTAAGAGTAATGTTAATGTTCTGCCATGTTTTGTTTATTTCATTTACACATGTGTTGTGTTCACCCCATTTCATTCCATTTTTGCAAGGGCACGTATATGCAGTGTTAATGTTAGTCATTTTATATGATGTTAAATCTTAGCAAGCAGGTAAGAGAGTGTTCATGCAAGTTGCATTAGAAAGTAGCGCCAAGTGATGCGCTCGCCTGCCAATGCTGGCGACCGCAGCGAAAATGGTAGGCATCGAGCATCTTGAAGGGACCATAGCATTTTTGCCATAGCCTAAAGCATTTTTGTCTTTACCACCCATGCCGGCCGGTTAAGACCGGCACCGCAAGTGTAAAGATGTTTCATTAGGAAATGTGTAATAAATTGCCAAGTAAATGCAACACTGGACTGAACATGTGTTCTTTTATTTTGGCTGCCACAAGACGTTTCAAGGTACGGGCCCTTACAATCCTGCCAATTTACCTAAGTGTGTATATGTTTATGTATTTTTCAAGGTAATTTTGTGTGTACTGTGTGCTGTATCCCGTAATTCATGGGCATGGGATAGCCCAACTAATCCACTGTGCAGGGTGTATAAGAAATCTGAATACCAAATCAATCAACTACAGCAGTAATAAGGCTTCTGGAGAGCCTAAGGAAACGGAATATCACTATGTAAAAGCCATGATGGATGAATAGCAAGCAACTGACGGGGATTTGTGCCCGGGTGATCGGCCCGCAGCACCCCAAGAGTTTCCAAGCTCCACATCATCACCATCACTGATGCCACCCTGAGCAAAGTCTGGTGCCACCGGGTAAAATCAATTACCACAAACCTAACCTACAACCTTTACCGCCTTCCAAAATATTTTCCACCCACAATGAGACCACCACACAATGTCAAATGTAAAGATAGTAAATGTATTATGTATTTATATTGTGTGAGTAATAATTTAGCATATTGTTAGTAGAGTAGTAAGAGAATACTACAATATGGACAAAAAACTATACTACTAAATAAAACAGAAGTGCCTGTTTGTGATTTATGAATTTTCCACTTTTAATTATTTTTTCATATAGTATAATTAATTACTAAGCCATATCTAATGTTAAATTTTTTCATGTCTGTCTGCCCAACCGGATTTAACCCAAAACCCACTAAACATATTGACAGTAAATTTACACAGTCTATAGATAATAACCCCAGGACCACCTTAGTCTGTTTCATTGAGATATCTCAAACGGTTCCAGAAAATATGATGATCAGGGATGTAAATAGGTACTGGATTAAGGTTCTCTTACGATTGATTGCTGCATTTTAAAAAATGTCGCAATGTTTTGCACACTAAGCCAGCTTCATCAGGCTGCGAGTTGTAGCACACTGCAGTATGGTGGAAGGACGCTGTTAGTAGTGAACCTGGCAGCCGGATGACAAAACTAGGGTGGGACGGGAAAATTGAAAAATTGCAAGTATATCACATCAGAGTGGTAAGTTGCTGCATGTACTGCAACTGGTTTGTCCTGTAGGTTATTGATGTTGCCAACTATGGCTTCGTTGGTGTCTGCTCTGTGGCCATTCATTCTTTGCCCGAGTGTGTTGGTGGCGAGGTCCATGTATTCTGCATTACAGTGTTGGCACTGTAGCTGATAAATCAGATTTTGTGTTGTGCAGTTGTAGTTGCCTTGGAGTGGGTATATATGGTTAATGAGTCTGCTATTGTCATAGTACCCTTCCCTGTACACATCAGCCCAGTCCGAAGTACAGCGGGTGACTGGGAAATTTATTCCATACCGCCAAAACACATCAGTACAGAACACACACACACATACTGGACAGTCACACTTTCTGTGCACTACAGTGTATGTAATGTAGAGCCCTGACACTAGGTAATCCTCTTGGGGTTAGCTTGTCTGCTTGGTGTCTGCTCTCTCCTCCATGCTTCTGGTGTACCGGAGGGAGTATTTCCCCGAGTTGAGAAGACTGGTCCTCAGGAGGAGCTCACCCACGTATTGGAACAGTCAGTATCCACCATGCTTCTGGTGCCAAGTACTGAGACAGGGATACCATATTGGGTTGGCGGAGACGGTACATGGTTGTACACTCAAGTAGGTCTACGTTGTTACCTGCTGCCCCTCCACGAGGTTTGATCGTAGTCTTTCTTCACTCATACATTACTCCTGTCGAAGTGGTATCCGTAAGAAGGTAAAAAGGGCTGAGATATCTCTAAGTACCAACCAGAGCCTGGTACCACACCCCCCCCCCCCTTACAAACTCGAGCACCTTGGTCCCTGGGAGCAAGCAGAAGCCCTCCGCTGCTTAGTAGAGAGATTTGCCTCGCCAGCCTACCAACCAGCTCTCTTCACATCACCTACCAAGCTCGACGACACTCCACATCCAGTATTCTGGCCCACCTGAGTGGATGACACACGTCTCACGGCATAGCAAACCCTGGTTTTGAGGAACCCGTCACTCAGTCTGCCCCAACGTCAACCGGTACCAGTAAACATCCATCACTCAGCATATCAGACTCAGAGTCAAACCTCGGTGCACCATGACCAGAACCTCAGAAGGTCCAGCAGCCTCTACAGGTCAAGCATCGCCCAGGTATACCGGTGAGAGTGGTCCCACCAAAGGGTAAAGTAAAACTACAGTACCAAATTTTGTGCCTTGCCGGAAAGCAACAAGGCCAGTACTTTAGACTGGCCGCGCACCAGTCCTGCACAAGGATTAGAAGCACAGTAACTTCCCAGGTGCATCTGCCCTAGCATCAACAGAAATACTTGGCGCCGTGATATACCTGCTGCGCCCTCAGGTCATCATGCGTCAATGCAAGTTCCTTGTCATTTCTTGATTGTGTCATTTTTATTTAAACACTATTCATTTTCTCTTCCTGAACTCATTAAGTGCTGCTAGCACTATAATGTACTGCTGTTACCTAGGTGTGTCTAATGCAGACGACCAAACCAAATTATACCTTACTTCACGATAGGTTGCAGTTTTTACTTGGTGTTTGATAAATGTGATCCTGTGTAAAAGAGGTTCCATGTGTAACCCCTTCGAACTGAGAAATACTGTTCAAGCATAGCCAAACATTACTAACCCAGCCAGAGTCCAAGCACCAGCAGGGGAGTAAATCCAAAAAAACAGTTTTTTGTAGGCAACGAGTGCAAAGTTTGGAATTTAATGTACAAATAATACCAGTGTGTATGTGTACTGATGCGCTATCGCGTCAGCGCACACAAACCTTGAGATTCAACTATTGTGAATTTTCCCGAAGTTAAGTTAGGTCTTCCTGTATTTGGTGCTGTAAAGCCACCCAATTTACATACACTTTACATAATATTTATGCATTTAACCCTACGATTTTCCTGATCTTCAAAGCTATCGCCACTATTACATTTCATAGCATGTACCACAATTAACATAATGCCCCCATTAAATTTGTCTTTAATGTGATTAGTAATGATTATTCATAATATTTTCCAAGGTTTTTTTTGTAAAAGTAGCAATTCTGACAATTACCCAGTCAACAGTGGCAAAAGGATACGAGATATTTCCTTGGCAGTTTCGATAAACTGCATGTAGTTCTGGTAGACGTTTTTCTTGAGAGCAGAGTTGGTTTCGTCCGCCAACGACTGGATCTTCATTCGCTGCTGCTGCAGCTCCTGGCCGCCTACACATCGCTGCGACAGTTCCTTCACAACTACACAACACCAGTGTTGACAGTAGACAACTACCTACATTCCTTGTGTACCTTCACAATACTTAGCATTAAATATTTCATCCCAATAAAAAATTGCGTGTAATTACAAAGATCAGATAGCTATTTTTTTTATCATAAAACATCAGACCCTCGCGTCTGACTTTTTAATTGAAGGTTGATGTGGTTTTAATGGTAGGCCCCTACCAGAGGTATAGTTTTTTGATACCCAAATACATTCCATATTATCTATGCCCTGCAATGATAGCAGGCAGAACTTTAACATAATTCATGTACACTTTCAATTTATTTATTTTATTTTTATTTTTCACTCCTGAGATCCCATCTAGTGCCTCAATGACAGAAGGGATATGCATGCCAATACAGTTATATTACGTTTTTAATAAGATTTACACGACACTTAAAGTATAGAATATAAACAAAAAAATCAAACAATATATAGTATATCTACATATATAAATAAAAAAGTAATTAATTACAGCGTTTATCGGTGTATTGCTTGTATATGTTATGTATATAAGAACTAGTTACTTCGTTGATAAACGTAATTAAATTACGAAGGGAGCGCGGAAAAATACATGGTTACGTTATACCTTTCCATTTACTTTCACATTTGCTGTGAGAACTTAATTTAGTCTGATAAGAAATTACAAAACGGAAATTCACTTGATAAGCATAATTACATTTATCTGGATTGAAATCCGGATTACCCATCTTCTTCCCCGTACTGTCTCCCATTTCTATTAAGGAGCAGGCAGCATACAAGAGGTCTTGTTTTTATTTACAAACTCATAAAAAAAAATAAAAATCAAAAAACAAATGCACCTTCAGATGACACCGTGGGTACCATTCCTGAAACGTGTACCGATACTGAAATAACTAATGAAACGTTCACAAGGACTTAAAGAGTATCAGTAAATGTTCAGTGTTCATTGTCAAACAATGGCAGGATACGTCCGCGGAAAACCCGAAATTGAGATTGGTATCAACTTAGAAACTTTCTTCGTAAACTTTATCCAATACTGTATAGTTATATTGGGGGAGCGCTACTGCCGGACACATCATTGCTTTTATAAAAGGAGTTTCCGGACAAACTAAGTTGCGTAGACGATACTATTATTTAAAACAGAGTGTCTAAAGTTTTTGTTTTTATTTTTAACAAAGAAAATTTGCGATGCTTCTTATGAACCATGCATGTTTAATTAATTCCGGAGTTTAATACCCATTAAAATAAATTGAATTAAAAAGGTCAGACATGTGCTTGTATCCCTCGCCTCCCAGACCATTTGCCGTGCCGCACAACAGCAAGGCCAACAAGCATCAGCACCCTTACTAGCATGTGTAGGTGTACTGCGACCATGATACAGTGCATCCAGTGCAGTGTACCGAACGTACGAGAAGCCGTGTACCATGTAGTGCAAAGTAGGGTAGTGCAGAGTACGAAATTAGGGCCGGCATCAAAGGGCTTAATGGCGACTGCTAAGAGGACCTTGATAAAAGCAGGACAGCACGACTGCCCCTTAAAAGTGCCACAAAACTATATTGTGCCATAAAAAATGTTTCATTAAATGTTATGGTATTCTTCTAACGTGTTTCACGTACATCTCATTCTTTATTTGTGCAAAAGTTGCTATTTTGTGTTACCAATATGCTAGAGATTTTATGACATTTTCGGTACAATGTAAGCAGTTTGAGTGTATAGCATGTGTTTGTAGAAAGGGTGCAAGGAAATAGTTCCTGCTTGGCAGGCTAACCACAACCTGGCAGGTTCAGGTACCAAGCCGGAGCAGACAGTAAATTCTTGATCGTGCAAGGGCAAGTCTTCTGTCGTTTACGCCCCAGGGGCAAGCACTGTTTTCACGCCAACCATGTTCATCAAAATAGTTGATGTAATTTCTAGAACCTTTTAGTTTTATCGCCCCTGGAGATGCCTGTTCTTTGACGTGATTACGAATCTGCATCAGGGATAGGATGGAGTTGTTGGGATGGAATTTAGCTCGTCGTAACTTATATCCAGGGGGGCGCCAGCACTACACAGTGGTAGAGCACCTTGATGCAGTTATCACAGGGCTGTGTCGCTGATGGCCAGTGGCCATCCCTGATGCGCTGCATCTTTCTGGATGCTGGAGTGAACTCTAATCCTGAATTGCCTAGTTTTGTACTGGTTGTCGGCCACCTGTATATGCCATTAAATCGTTAGAAGCTGTCCTAGGGCCTCTTCTATGCTCATATATGTAAGACGAGATCACATACTTGTTAAAAGGTTATGGTATCCCATGGGGGCTACAATAATAAAGCGGAGAGTTATGGTGTTGTATATACTTTTATTCTATTACTCTCACCGAAAGTCACTGAAATTTATGTCACCACTATAGATAGGCGAGCTCTTAAACAGTAGACTTGGCACAATGCCTATAGTCCATTAACGCTATCTTCGGCCTTTTGGAATCAAACTGTTGAAAAATCACCCTAGGCATACTATGTCAACCTATTTTTCCAATAACTTGTATTCAAACAAATATTTTACACTGTGATTTACTTAATAGTACTGTATTATTTAATAAATAAAACTTTACCTTAGTATATTCTGTAACTTGTAATATTTATTTCCTATTAAATATGAATTAACAACAGCGAGAGCAGCGACGTGTTGGCAATGGCCAGTAAGAAATAGTTCCCAGTTACAATATTTTTAAACCTCGCTTTTATGAATACTATTTGTAAGTTAAATGTTGCCAATTGATATATTTATATTGTTAGGTAGCACTGACGAAAACACATTTCATTGCTGCAGTTAAAAATATCTGCCCAACTTCCCATGTGTAGGCTGGTGGTTTTTTTTTTTAGTCCGGAATAAAGATTCAATAAGCGAAGCAGAGCGTGTCGCTCTCTCTCGTTCTCTCTGTATATCTTCTCTCTCTCGGGAAGATCGTGCCATCTGTGTAGGAAAGGTACGCATTTTGTTATTTCTAATTTCAGCACATTTCATACTAATTACAACAACAATAATAATGTTTGAGATTGTAATTTACAACTGAAACGAGATTTTTATTTAAATACCTATTATATGTTATTTAGATACGACATATTATGGATACGATGGCGCGATACAGCTCGTTGCGCAACACTTACAAATCCAGCAGGTTGGCAGTCGTGATGTGGAAAGCATTCCCAATATGGTGGCGGCGTGCGATTATGCCCAGTGCTTTACGACTGGCAGTGGTGTGGCGACGTATAATGACACAGCGTGTTTCTGAATGAAGTATCAAGTTCGTACTTGTGTTTTTGAAACATCCTAAGGGAGTTACAATGTTGTGATAAATATGTTTCAAAGATATGGCTGGGTTGATTAATATACTGTAACGTGTGTTGTGATCGCTGCGTGTGCAAGGACATAGCCGCCATTTCCGTCTATGGTGGCTGCTTTGTAATCTTTACGCAGGCCTGTGGATTTTAATATGTGCATAGTCTATAGGTTTTAATCCTGAACTGATGTTATGACGAAGATAATTATTTACATCCACATCTGTTTATCATAATCTTGTATTTTCGTGCAAGGTGTTTGAAACACAGTTGTGTAACGAGCTTGCATTTCTGTGATTTGAATGTATGCAACAATCCCAACGAGATACTAGGCCCACCCAGATAAATCTAAATAAATAATAAAATAAACATACAAACCAGTAAGTATGGCACCAATGCATGTAAATATTAGTAGAATAAATGTTACGGTAGGCCTATGTGTTTGCATGTTCACCACTATATTTTATGTTTGTCGATGCTAAGTAGTACAATAAATAAGCGACGCGAGTTGCTTACTTGAATTTCCTGTGTCGTTTCGTTTGAGAGGCTGTCCCTTCGTTTTAATTTTTTTCCTAACACATATTAATAATATGTTAAATACTACTTTCGTTTCCGCCACAGTTGTAACAAACACCATCGTTGCAAAATATTAATGTGTATTATGTGTAACGTCATATATCATGTGTAACAAATAAAATATTAATGTGTATTATGTGTAACGTCATATATCATGTGTAACAAATAGTTATAAAGCTGGCATAAATATTGTTATAGGCCTAAATAGTGAACATTCGTAGGAAACCGGTTTCTGCAATATGACAATTCTTTGAACACCTGTAAACAACAACCAATGCATTTGACAATTATAAAATTGCAAGTCACAAGGCATTGTTTATGTTTACATGTAGTGGAAGGATACGTAATCAGTAACCAAAAGTAGAATTTTGACAGGGTTTCAGAAATGGGTGAATTTATTGTGAATCAACTATACATAATTTATTATGTAAAATACGCCCAGACATGTTGTGGGGTGGAAGTTGTTCCGGACTGTTAAACGTATGTTATGATTCCATAATAAAAATAAAAAGCTATTAGACATGTTCCTGGCATCCATGTATCCCTTGTGCCTGTTTGTTCCATCGCAGATTCATCAACCACACAGCAACACTCGACCAACCGCCATTAGGTCATGGTTCCGATCAGTGCAGGTCAATAAGAATGGTGTTTACACTTTTCTTGTCATCCTGTAACTTGTAGTCGCGAGTCATAACATTTTACATTCATTGTGGCCACATTGAAATGTGGCCTAAATGAGTGTGTCCCATGAAGTCATGACCGTTCAATGCAACAGTCACTGGAGAGAACACTGGGATAAGCTGTGCCACGTATTCCCACATCTTTGCGTTGTGCGCGATGTCGACGGGCCCCGTGGCCGAATCCAGAGTGCGATGTGGATCCAAGTGGTTTCAAAAGATGGGGAATCGCATTCCCGCAGAAAGTGTAAAGAGGCAGGCGGCTCCCTAGCCGGACTAATTAATAGGAGCATTTTTATTCATTTTTTAGCGGTGATTGAACCACAATTAACTAGGGAAACTGCCCCCCAGAATAGAGAGTTGATAACATATAATAGAAGACAGGGCATAGTTCTGCTCCAATAATGAAATCCGTGTGTCATCATATTCATATGCATTTCTGTAACTATCACCATTACAACACACACTGATATTAAGATGTTAATTATAAGAGTGAAACAAGTAATCATCTATAAGAATCAGCCACCTGAGGCATCATTAAATTTAATACCACCCTTCAAGTACAGTGACATACTAGTGATGTAAAATTCTTAGACATATCTGGGGCTCCGACGTTCATGGGTATGTAACCTATGTGTTTTAGTTTAGTAATCATAATTATGTACACTGTAAGTTTCATTAATCATGTTAATAATTATATTCAGTTTTTTATGTTTTCATTCTGGCATCATATTCGCCAGACATGCGGCGAAGCCGATGCCATGTCGTTAGTCAGACTTCGGCTATAAACTCCGTATTACTCCCCTTAACACTTAAGTTTAAGCTGTAACATTTCAATGCACTAGTTAACATTAATTCCAGAACATCTGATTACTTAGTTAGCCGAGGGGAGGTCTCCCTGCATCCTGAGGTATCATACCAGGACTTCACAGGTGAGACACGTTTTCAGTTAATTATAACTTAAGGCCTACACCATATTTTCGGCAGTAGCGACCACCGGCAGGTCCAGAGTGCTGGGCCCGCTTAATTAAGGGTACGCATTTTCATGTGCAGCAACATTTTATATTACCTTTGCGGTAATAAAACAGTCATACCCTAATTAAAAGTGCATTATTGCATTAACTCTCCTGAGTAACTGCGCCATAATAGTAGCATCAACTTTAAAGTGTCTTTCAGTATGTTTTGCATTTAAGCGACCTGTCTCCCTCAAACAGAGTAAATTCAGTAATAATCTAGACATGCGAAATGGCCTACAGCTCCGCCCGAAAAGAAACATTTTATATTCAGCACAATTTAACTGACAATTAAATTAGCTCCCCTTCTAATTGACCGCATATACTGAGTCACCATAGGCCATCGACCGCACGACCCCATTCAACATCGTTCGCTCTACCGAACGTGGCTCTGGGCATACCACCACTTCCTGTTCTCCACCTGCTTCCAGGTCGGACACGAACACATCACAGCACCTCTGGAGGCGCATCACATCATATTGATACACTAAATTATTGGTAGAAAACGGTGAAGTGCTCGGAGCAGCACAACACGTGTCAAACCCTGCAAAAATCGAAGACACTACTACTGTGCCTTGCACGGGCTGGCCGCTGGTTGGCCGACCAGTCCCTTATGACATCACGTGATATGCGATGGCCCTGGTGATTACATAACTATTCTAAAACACATATTTCTCTTAATAAAACCCTTGGGTCAAGAAAAATTTTAAAGTACAAATGTAAACATATACTTAGCAGTAAGGCAACCCTAACTAAACAGACATGGAAACTTGTCCTGTGGATTCTGGTTTATCCAGCTGTAGGCCTGCAGATATTTATATGCCTACATGTGTTTCGAAGGCTTTACTAATGTTTTCCCTACATTACAGCACATGAAATAACATTCTTAATGGAAATAATAAAAAAAAGTCAGGTTAGTTGGCCACGTGTTTCTTACGTTGCATGACCTCCATGTACCAGCCCTCGTGGTTCACAATTATTATGGAATTACTATCAATGATACTGTCGTTGCTAGTTTGCACATTAAAATGTAAAGAAACAATTAAATGCAAAGTCCTGCAGACAATTAACCCTACATACAAAATATATATAAAACACTATATGAAATATTGTTTACATACTTCAATTTAAATTTAGGCATGTTTGGCCCTTGTGTTCGCATCTGAATTTGGCACTTTAACCATTGTGATGCCTTTAAATAATTACATAAACACACAATGAAAACAATACATAAAACCCTGATCAAAACACTTAAATTACATGCACCTTTAGTCGCATGCCAATTGACATGAGCTGTTGGGCACATGACCCGTGTCTGTGTACGTGTGGGTGTGCACACATCATAACACAATACACTCTTTATTTAAAAAATAAAATGACAGAACACTTTAAAATAGCACATAAAAGGGTAGGCATACATAAACACTGTCACTGACAAAATAAACCTTGTGGAACTCTTATCGCAATGCATCACTGTACACAGCACTCGCACATGTGGCTCCTTACGTACATGTTACCTGATGTGTGGTTGCTGCCTTATGACATACACAACAGTGGTTTGAAAAATCAAAAATTGAATAAATAAATTAGAGAGGTCATGAGAATAAAAAAAAAAAACCATACACAATTATTAGCACTGATAACAAGCACTGGCATGCACACACGGAGGCAGATGCTGCTACTGTGCTGCTGCTCTCTCATGGCGGAGTGGTGGCTGGATGCTGGACAGGAGACAATGTGGTGAACGAACTAGGAGATGCTGTGTCACATTCACACCTGCGGCTTGCATTACCCAGGGAAGCGTAATGATTTCACCCTAAACAATTTGTTGGCTTCGCACCATTTTTGGTCTGTATCAACCATGCCAGCAGGCTATGCCCGGCATCATTTTAAGCTGTTCCCTTAGAGTAGCTGGGTACCAATCAGTCAGATGCAGTCTTTTATTACTTATTAATTACATCACATAGTTAATCAAGCTTTATTAAGTTGTATGGTCGGCCCTCATAGACCATAGGTTAGGAAACACGTTAAACCAGAGCATTAGTAATCTTAAATGATTGGGGCAGCAGGTACCAACAGGAAAGAATAACATCCAAGAGAACAGCAGACAGCACCCCAATTTTAGTGTTTTTTTTTTTTCCATTAACCAGTAATTTCCCTACCAAACATATGTTTGCAGTCAACTTAGTTTTATAATTAGCAGAGCATTAGCAGTCAGAAAGCTCAATGCAATCTAAGGCCGTGTCTCAACTCGAAAGTGTGATCACTCTCACTCACCAATCTCACTCTGACAAACTCTGGCTCAATTTAGCGCATTAAGACTTGTGCCCTCTGGAAGCCTTCGCCGTTATTTCTCTGACAGAAAAGTTAATAAATAGTGAATAAATAAATATTGTCAACCATACATTTTCCTCGAATAAATACACACAGAGTCTCCAGCTGCAACTTCACCATCATCATTGACACCATCTTCGAGTGACGTCTGGCGCCTAGACGCGTAACACCAGCAAAACACCTGACCAAAACCTTCTAACCACATATACTATGACAATACACTTTGTCTTTTCAGTGGCTGCCTATCTTTCTGTGTGATGCCATGTGATTAATGTATTAATGTGATAATTAAATTGAGAATAATATGTATAACACTTCTGCTAGGACAAAGAAACACACACAAACACACACACACATGGTTTTATTTTCAATACATTCATATATAATATAAAATAAACATGAACGTTGGTAACTCTAGGCAATTGACTTGTACTTAATCCAAATGTGACCTGCATTTTGGTATGCATTGCTGCCTCTCTGTTTGTGGGAATTGATCCATATTACGGTATGTCACTTTGCTCAAAAATTAATATTCTTTAGTTTGACACTGCCTTAACCTAAAACATCTACTCGCTTATATTAAATATGGTATTAAATATGGAAAAGTGATGTTAACACACCATGTGGTCGACCAGTTAAGGATGGCAGCAAAAAGGTCACGTCTACGCAAGTGCTTGGTACTAGCCAGAAATACTATACCCAGTACTCGTCTAATAGTAACTATTTTACTTATATGTAAATAAAATTAAATATATAATGGGCACATGTAATTAGCCCATAGGAACTGCATGTAAATATTACACTAAGTACTGTGTTTAGATATGATTGGCTTTGCTGCAATCAAACAAAATATACTAATTGGCACATTTCAAGTTATGTACACAAAAACCTCTTATAATTAAATTACATAGCCCTGACACAATAACACAACAAAACACTTCTTTAAAAATATTATCCACTGCATTATCTCTCAAATACAATAAATATAATATTACCTTTACAGACCATGACACTTCAGATGTGAAACATCTAAATTACTTACATGATGCACACGCTCAAACACATAATACAACTATAAATCGCATGACCTAATTAACCTAACAAAACCACTACTCATATTATTTAAGATGCAATTTTACAAAACAGCTACTAACACACGCACTGATGCACTCTGCTTACATACACAGAACACTGGCTGATTGCAGATTTAATATTTTTGGCAGCATTTTGGCACGTGTGTGTTACGTTACGGCATTGTGTCCAATGGATTGAAGCCGACTTAATATAAAATACTGGCTGTCCAGTATTGCTACTGGTTAGTACTGGCATCTTTACTATATATATATATAAACAGACACAAGCAAATTAAAGGGCACTGAAAATTACATACTAATATTCCACATGCATGGAGTCTTACCACGTGGCTGCGTGGATGTTTATGTTTATGTGCATTGCGCACATCAATATACATCATTCAATACAAACATTTAACACAAAAAACGCTACAAAAACATTTAAAATTAATAATAATGTCTAGGCACTTTATTGCACGGGTGATATACACAATACACGGTTATGAAACACATGGTCGTGCAGATGTCACACTAGTGCACATGGTGCGATTTGGTCACATGACAACAAATAATATTAACTCTGAAAATTGGCCTGGAAATTACGTTAACATGTTTAACACTGAATGAAAATAAAACAATTTAAAAATAAACATTATAGGATCATGGAAAAATATGTAAACATACTACATATACACGTTCTACAGCATGCCTCTTTAATAAAACTTAACTACGCACACGTCACACTAGCTGTACACAGTGCGGACGGTCGTGATCAGCTGACTTAGTGGGTCGCTCCTCCAGACGTGGGGAATGGTCTAGGTCTGGGACACGTGGCACGCGTTAATATAATTGATAGTTTTCCACCAAGAACTATGTTTGGTTTTAGAGATTCTATTGTCCACAATCTCTCATATCCAATTTTTTATAAAATAAATAATGAGCCGTTTAATTATATCGTTTTAGAAATTAGGGATGGAAATGGTAAACTAATTGATTTTGATTGTGCTGATATCGATATTGTTTTGTAATTTAAAGATCTTTAAACTATAATTTCTGTAACTTCAGTGGTCGGCTCACCAACTTCTGATTTGTCAATGCATAATGAATATAAAATGATTTGATTAATAACCACATGGTAATGTATCTATAATATTGTCTTTTTCATTGAAAATCATATGTTTGTCATAGTTAAAATTAAATTATTTTGTCATAAACTTATTCACCAGTTTTTTTATTTTATCTCTTGTAATACTATTGCTTTTTATTATCACATTTTTATTAGTTTTTGGTACTAATTCACCCATCTATTTCATGTTCAATTGTAAAGCATGTTCGTGATTAAGTGCTAACCCTTTAATTTTTGTAACATGTTTTTAAAAAAGTTCCATTACCATAACTTTTTAGACCATCCTTTCGACACCATAATCATTTTTTCCTAATTTGTCTGTCCATTAGTCAAGTGCACTACCTGTTTTAATAGTATGTATACCATCATTCACGTAAACTCGATGAAGAAGCGCTTAATTTAATCAATAAGACAAGGTATGGTGTCAAAAAGTATATCGTCTGTGGCGGCTTGGTGGGGCCCTGAAGTACATCAGGTGATAAGGACACAGCACTGAGAGACAACGTTAGGGATATGAGCGCTGCCGTGGAGTTTCACCATTCACATGTTAAATGCCGAGCGAGTAGGTTAAAGTAGTAGGTGCGGACTGATCCTGGACTTTTCTGTTTTCGGTTTTTTGTATTCTTAGTTTGTTTTGAGATACATATATGTGTCGTGTAAATAGTTTAATTTCTTTTTGCATATTATATCAATGTTCACGATTATTAACAGTATTGATTATGTGTTTTTGCAGATTTCATCCTGACATGAGTCGGAGGCGAATTCGTTCTTCTGGTTATTACATGAGAAAGGTTTATCGTAATATTTTGTCGTTTACTAAGGATGTCAATAAAGATGATAGGTCTTGAACAGTTAAAATCCTTGATATAGATGAGAGTTATATTTTGTTGTCTTTTTCGTGGTGGTTTGTTGGAAATGTGTTTCTTCAGAAGGTCTCATGTCGAGAAGGAGCCTGCACCAAAGAATATTAATGAGATTGATCCAAACAGGATAATCTGTTGGAAGACTTTTCCAGTTCATGAGGGCAAGGCAGACAATACTGCTGTTATCTGTGTTTTTTTTTAATGTGTATGTATTCATGTAAGAAGATGAAGATGGAATTTGGTGATCAGATTTGGTTGTATCGGAAATTAGTTGGCGCTACTGGCGACATGCATCTTCTTCGTCATGTGGAATTGTTTTTCAATCTGTGATTATGTGCTGTTGCCAAAATTTGTTTAAATTCAATTTGGGAAAAATTTGGACAAAGTCAAATTTGACATAAACAGAATATATTACTGATCCAACGCGCTGGTACAAATTGTTATTAGATGAAAGAATATAAGTAAATAATGTTGTTTGCCTCAATGAAATATAATTGAAGTGTCATATAAAAACAATGATAATTATGTAGAAGATAGCACAGCAACAAATATATTTATAACAACTTTTACCCCTTCAAATGCTAGATTACATTTATATAAATTGTTAAATAGATTAGGTGATAAAAGTAGTATATTATGTTTAAGACAGTCCTGTTTACATCGATGATGATAAAAATACTGTTAAAACAGGTTGTATGCTTGGCGAATGGAAATACGAATTTGAAAAAATCATTATGGTGTCGAATGGATAAGTACTGTTCCAAAAAGTTATGGTTATGAAACGTTTCTGGGAAAACAAGTTACAAAAATTAAAGGGTTCGCAGTTAATCACGAAAAAGCTTTACAATTGAACATGAAATCGATAGGTGAATTAGTACAAAAAACTAAGAAAAGTGTGATAATAAAAAAACAATATGAATACAAGAGATAAGAAAACAAAAAAATTGGTTTATAAATTTATGACAAAAGAATTTAATTTTAATTATGACAAACGTATGATTTTGAATAAAAAAGACAATATTATAGATACTTTACCATGTGGTTATTAATCAATAATTATACTACAGGGAATGTATGCAGTATGTATTAAGACAAAAACAACTTTTTAAAACCTTTGTCACATCCTGCTTGTGATTCCTGTCTGTAGGATACGTTTTAATTTATTCCAGTACTTCGAGGATTTTTTTAAACCTATATTCATTTTAAAAAATTCGAAAGTGAATATTGAAATATATCGAGATATTAAGAACTACATGGCCATAAAAACTAAAATAATTAATCATATAAACAGGACAGCTTTACTTTATGATACATTTGGTTCCAGTTTATGTAAGTATGAACTTTATGAAGCATTTATCAACTGGTATCTCTGTACAGTGAACTATGTTTAAAAATTACATAAAGGGACTTAGGGACTTTCCAATTTACACGCAATACTGAAGAAACTTTATACTGAACAGTACGAAACAAAACTCTATGTAGATATTTCAAAAGACACTATAATCAAAATCACTTACTTCGTAATAACACTTTACTGTTCACTGTATACCATTAAATAGCCCAGGCCTAGTCTTTTTCTATCATTTGCCACTCTGTAGAAATTAGATGGTTGGAAAAATTATTTGCGAAATTCAAAATATGAAAAAATAAAGTGCAGAATTTTTACTGTTCAGATAAAATGACATTGTCAGCCCTTCTCATAACAGTAATTACAAATACTGTTCAAACCTATTACATTGCAACTGTGTTAATAACAATACTTACAGACACTATTCAAACCAAATTACATTGCAACTCTACTCATAACAAAGCATACAAATCATTACAAAATAAATGCTTGAGCAGTCAGGTGGGTCAAAATAAACTGCTAAAATCGTAATGCACACGAACAATGTTTAGTGTGATCAACTTAATATTCCTCTGCACCTTCACCTTCACCCTCAACAGAGTCCATGCCAACCTCTTCATAGTCCTTCTCTAGAGCTTCCAAGTCCTCGCGGGCCTCCGAGAACTCTCCTTCTTCCATACCCTCACCCACATACCAGTGCACAAATGCTCTCTTGGTATACATCAAGTCAAACTTATGGTCCAGACGTGCCCATGCCTCTGCAATTGCTGTTGTGTTCGACAGCATGCAGACTGCACGCTGCACCTTGGCCAAATCTCCTCCTGGTACCACAGTCGGGGGCTGGTAGTTGATGCCAACCTTGAAGCCGGTCGGGCACCAGTCCACAAACTGGATAGTGCGCTTCGTCTTAATTGTGGCGATAGCTGCATTCACATCCTTCGGCACGACATCACCCCTGTACAACATGCAGCAGGCCATGTACTTGCCATGGCGAGGGTCGCACTTCACCATCTGGTTTGCCGGCTCGAAGCATGCATTTGTAATCTCTGCCACGGACAGCTGCTCATGGTACGCCTTCTCTGCAGAGATGACCGGTGCATACGTTACTAGAGGGAAGTGGATTCGTGGGTATGGAACCAGATTGGTCTGAAACTCTGTCAAATCGACATTAAGAGCACCATCGAACCTGAGAGAAGCAGTGATAGACGAGACAATCTGACCGATGAGACGGTTAAGATTTGTGTAGGTGGGTCGTTCAATGTCCAAGTTACGACGGCAAATGTCATAGATGGCCTCGTTATCCACCATGAAAGCACAGTCTGAATGCTCCAGAGTGGTGTGGGTGGTGAGGATGGAGTTGTAGGGTTCAACAACTGCAGTAGACACTTGGGGTGCAGGGTAGATGGCAAATTCCAGTTTGCTCTTCTTGCCATAGTCCACAGACAACCTCTCCATCAGCAGGGAGGTGAATCCGGAGCCGGTGCCACCACCGAAAGAGTGGAATATGAGGAAGCCTTGCAAGCCAGTACATTGGTCAGCCAACTTGCGGATGCGGTCGAGTACCACATCCACTATTTCCTTGCCAACTGTGTAGTGTCCCCTGGCATAGTTGTTAGCTGCATCCTCCTTGCCTGTGATCAGCTGCTCTGGATGGAATAGCTGCCTGTAGGTGCCAGTGCGAACCTCGTCTAAAAAAATGCAATCAACTTATCACTTCTGTTGTAACAATTTATTAATTTAATTACTCAGAATTTAACTAACCATTGCGACTATAAAATAAAACCTAGCACAGATTTTAAATGCCATACATGTCCTTAACAGATACTACGGAAGCGAGTTTTCTCCAGTTATTTCTAAATTTGATCTATCTGCAGTTTCTTTACACTTTTTAAAACAAAATTCTATTAAAATTCATATTGTGTATGATGTGTGGAGTCGTTTCCTAAATGTCTTGCATCGCAATCATTTTAGTCATGTGTTCATAAAAGTACATACTTCTGGTTATGTTGAAATTTTAATTATACAATATAAATCATATTTAATTTATAATTGGTTTTAATAAAAATTTTGTGAAAAGGGGAGAGAGTGAAATGCTCAAGAAAAAATAGTACTTATGCAAAATATTATTACACTGCACACAAAAGTGCATTGTTTCTCTGGGGCAATTATCTGGGCACGATTATAAGCTTTCTTTACATGTGGCATAGCAATATCATGGAATTAAACTAAGGCAGAGCTTCAGAAAGGTGTGAAGTAACCAAGAATGTACTATAAATTGTTGCAGTGGAGTCTTTACTGCAATCCATTCTTCTAACTTCTCTGAAGTCCTGCTAGTTTTGCTCTGGCTTGTCCAACCCGTGCAACAAAGCTTCAAAGTCTAGAAAACTACACCAGAATAATGTAACACATTTGTGATCACTCACTTTAATAACATTTTGCACGAGGACTATTTCTTACTAGAAATTACCAAACATCCCATTTTCTCTATTTTTATTCATATTTATTAGAAATCAAAATATAAAAATTGATAGAAAGGAGAAGTAGCAATACAATTAATTCAGAAAAATACTTATGTTTTTAATAGAAGTACAAAATGGTTGTCATATTGTATATTTAGTAAACAAGTAAGTCATCCAATGAATTGTTTTTTGAAGGTTTGATTCAAAAAGTCTAAAGATATGACAAATATGACTTGTATACTGATCTTAAAACCTCAATTTTATGTTCTGCTGAACTGTGACAGTGCGAAAATTATTTGATATATTCAAGTAAATTATTCAAGCCTATATAAGGTGTGCCACATATTTCATTGTCACAGGAAAAGATAACTGTTTTTAAATAAAAACAAATCTTCATGAAGGAATCTGGCAAAACTGTTTCATATTAGTGAGCACATGACCTCTTCACTTATTAACTGCATGTAAGTACCTACTGGATACTGGTGTCTATCACAATAATATCCCATTATTACCAAACGTTTTTCAAACAGAGAAACCTCACAAAAATTACACTTGAACTAGTCCTTCTACTCGGTGTGTCAACTCAGCCCTGTCAATAAATGCCCTGGTTATTCCAGGCCGTTTATTTTATTTCCAGGATGTCATACCGCACTGATAACAGTTGCATGGTACAAGAATTTTAAGGGGGAAAATAGTAAAATTGCTTAAAAAGTACATACAGTATTGTAAAAAAATCATTCTGTTACGCACATGCCAATCAAATTTCTTTGTATTTATTTCAATTTTATAAAGAATATTTAATCTTACTCATAAGCTCAGAAAATATTGAAATAGTTCTCAAAACACTGAAAATATTGAAATGCAATGCAATTATTTTGTATTATGATAATAAATTCTATCACTGACAGCAACTCATTTCCCTGGTATTTCAAAGATTCCCCAGATTTCCAGGATTACTAATACACCCAGATGTACTGTACATATGCACAGAAAAAGTAAGGCCCTGAATTTACGAGTACTTGATTTAAAGAGGCAGCGATTCTGCGAAAACATTCTCGGGAACCATACAAAAAAAAATTGTTGTAAAAATGAAAAAATTCCAGGAAAAACTAAAAAATTCTATAAAAAAAACTGATTAATAAAAATATGTTTGCGAGTCCACAGGATAAAAGACATAAATTGTAGTGGCTCTATTCGTATTTGTCGTGCCGCAAAATGAGAAAGAAAAAAACAATATCAGTTGATTTTTTTTTAACGAGCAAGCTGCACGCCGCCTGAAGGAAAGGCTGCCTGTTCTACCCTTTCCCACACTGCAATATCAGTGCCTGGCCTAGTTACCTCACCTTGCCATCGCTTGCATAGCAACAAGAGGGTATTGAGTGATATATCTGCTTGATGTGAAAGGGAAAGGGAAGATGTGTCCAAAAATTCGAGGGGGGGGGGGAAGAGTGGTTTGAGCGAGCAATTTGCTCGCCTGTGGCCGCGTTGACAACTTTTAAGGGGCCTTTCTACTGACTCAGGTCTGGCGAACACGACGTCAATCCCTGACGTCATGGGTGGGATGTGTGCAGGACAGCGGGCTGTGGTTAAGTCTTATCTGCTGTGTATTGGGCATGTGCGTGAGGATCCGTCTAGAGGTGATCCTCCAGGTAGCTGTGAGTATAGATGAAAGATGCCGACTAAGAAACCCTTGTTCGGAGTGGGAAGGTGCACTCAGTGTAAATAGCACCCCACACAGTGTGGGTTGTTCCCAAGAAGGCCAGGCCTTCCCCCAACGGTACATCGTACAATGGAACACTACATCTGCATGCCATTGCTGTAGACTTCTCGCGTCGCTTTCTAGCTCCCAAAATGTTCTATAAAACATGGCGAAACTATTTTCACCCATTGCTGTTTTCCCAAACAAACAAATTCAACGAGAATAATCCCGAATATTGTATACTACAAGCAATTAACACCAAGTCACTAATTTTCAACAATAACTTTATAAACTGCCTGATAGTTAACTTACACATTCCTTAGGCCCTTTCACATGATCAAAGTTCACTTAAAATCATCTTCAAAATTTTGAACTCTATTTCATGAATCCTGTATGACGTTACTTGGACGTCATAATCACTTCCATTTTGTCTTTCAGGCCATTGAATAACTAATTATTCCAATGTTTTTCTTTAAAAATATGTTCTATGTTTCCTTGAATCAAATTTTTCAACTAGCACTCCTAATCATTTAAAAAATTTAAAGTGTTCCATAATACAATATTTAATGAGCCTTTAAGCAACACAAGTATTTGCATATCATTATTTAATACAAAGTAAACATATCATGTTGGAAAAAAAATTTATATCGATCTCGACAAGTTATTTTCGTGTAGTGCATGGTTTGTAGTGGTTTCAAAAACATTCTGAACATATAGGTATTTTTTAACTGTAACATTTTTTGAAAAGTGTAAGTTTTAACTTTAACATTTATTAATACAACTGCATGTGTGAAAAGCTTTTCAAAACTCTGAAGTATTCTATTCTATTCTATTCATAAAATTTAGCTGCATGAGTTTTCAATAAATTGAATTCGACTGATTGATTTTAATAAAACACTTGAAAATGTTAAATGGCCTTTAGAGTGTTATTAACCAACTATGTTCAACTATATATTTTAAAATTTTACTATACGTGAAAATAGCTGTGAAAAATACAGATTCCTAGGATTCTGTTAAATAGCCTAGAGATAAGAAATATAATTTTACCTAAACACATTTGATGATATAAGTTGTCATCAACTAGGTAATAATTTGAAAATATTTTTAAGTTACATGTGTGTTAAAGAAAAGTTTGTTCAAAAAAACCTTAGGCAGAAATAGTAATGTTGAATCTTATACGGCTTATTTGAATGGATGCATTTTCGCAAAACGTATATTGAGTATTACAAACTAACTTGATTGTCAAAGTTGGAGCTACATATTTTATACAGCGTTTGATTTGTAATAAAGCAATGGTAAACAACCTTATGCCACATACATGCACATGGAACATGGTTTAGGAGTTTTAATTTGTCAGCACTTTTTAGTCAATTACGTCAAGTTTCAGCTACTAAAACAACACAAGCTGCTACCGGGCCTCTTAGGCTACGATTGGCGAGGGGGGCACGGGGAACATGCCCCCCCCCCCCCCATCCACAAATTCCTTCCTTGCGGAGGGGACACGCACAATATAACGTTCTAATAATGGTTATGAAAAAAATACTGTTTAGGTTCGTTACAAGATATGTTCTGTTTAAGGTAAATTTTGTACACTACTGTACCGCTCACTCTAGCAGTGGGATATGTACTATATAACCATAGTCCAGTCAACACGAACTAGGTGCTGCAATCTGTAACATCTCATTCCTCGTTGGCACAAGCAATATTAAAGGGTACGTTAAAGCTATTTTAAAGCAATATGAAAGTAACCAAGCAATGTAATAGATTTTATCTAACAAAAGAGATGTAGAAACTATTTTTTAAAAAACACAATTAAAAAATAAAACACTGCAGATGAGTTAACTTTAAGAATGTAACGATTGTGACATTGCTGTTAAAAAAAGTAAATTTAAAAACGGTTATTGATCACAAACGGTGACTGCTATAGTGTTGTAGCTATTACCGAAAGGCGAAATATAACTGAAAAGTTAATTGCTACCATATGGTTATCCTCAACCTACAGCGATTATTTCATGCAGCGTGGTTGGCTGCACTACTTGCCGCTAGTGCTAGTCACCATGATCAGCATGTGGTACCCCTGCTAGCCTGCTTATTGTTTTGTTCTTTTACTACCAGTTTGAACTTTGCAGTTTGTGTTTGTGTGATTGCTGATTGTGATCGTGATGGATAAATTTGTAGTGAAAACAAAACGTAATGTTTGACATAAAAACAGCATTCTTGTATGGTCACTTGGAAAAACCGGTGTACATGTCCCCCCCCCCCCCCCCCAAGGGAGTGGATCTCAGCGGTGTGTGTGCTTACAAAGTCGTTGTACGGCCTCAAGCAAGCACCCATGAGGTGGAACGTGAGAATTACAGATTACTTGAAATCGGCTGGCTTGTCAGCTGAAATCTGAACCCTGTGTGTTCAAGAATGCCGATGGCTCTGTTACCCTAGGTTTGTGTGTGGATGATGGCGTAGTGGTTTGCAAAGACTGCAGAGTTGTTGATAGTCTGCTAGAAGGTCTGGAGAGGGAATTTGAAGTAAGTATTTAGAAAAAAAAAAAAGACCACCAGATTCCTGGGAATGGAAATTATGAAGAATTAGAAAGGTCTTCACCTTAACCAGACAGGAACAATGGCTCAACTCCTGGAAGCATACAACATGACTGAAGCGAAGCCTGCTCCAACTCCGGCGGTGGAAATAAAAGGAGAAGAAAAGGAAGGACAGAATAAAACTTTCCTTTACAGAGAATTGCTGGGGAGCCTCGTGTATCTGTGCAACAAGACAAGGCCGGATATAGAGTATGCGGTGAAATGCTGCAGCAGAAGTGTCGAGAACCCAACCGAAGAGGAAATTGTTTCAATCAAGAGAATTCTGAGGTACCTTCAAGATACTGAAAATCTGGGGATCAGATTGGCGGCAGCTCTCCAATGGAAGAACTGGTTGGCTTCTGTGATGCCGACTTTGCTGGGGACCAGCAAGTAGTACTCCAGAAGGAGTACTACAGGCTACGTTATTTACTACTGTGGAGGCTCCATCAGCTGGTGCGCTAGGAAGCAGCCTGTGGTTGATCTTTCCACTGCGGAAGCAGAGTATATAGCGGCTGCAGAGTGCACAAAAGAACTGATGTACCTGAAGGCTGTTCTGGAAGAGGTCCTGGGCAAAGAGGTGACAGCAAGTTTGCATGTGGACAATCAAAGTGCACTGAGCTTGAAGAAAAATGGAGTGTTGAATCGCAGGTCAAAACACACTAATGTGCGATTTCATTACATCCACGAAAAGGTAAGTCAGGGTCTTGTCAAAGTACGCTACTGCTCCAATGACAGACAGAAAGCGGACATATGTACAAAGCTGCTGCCTAGTGTGCTGAGAACTCCATCGGAAGACTGAAAACTGATAATTAGAGGGAGTGTTGGGAATAATGATTAGATTGTGTCTAGGACTTAATTCTCAGTTTTGTTGTGTTTATGTCTTTTATTAAGTATCTCAACTGATTGGCAAGTGTTGTAAAATGTTTTTTGACTAAAGTAGTAAGGTAAGCAATATGGCGACGCGATGCTTTGTTCGTGAGAGGTAAAAAAGTAAAAACTGAGTGTAATAATGTAAAACTGTGGCCAGAACTGTGTGCGTAATTTGTATTGTAAGAGTAATAAACTAATAAAAACAACAAGAAGAAATTCCGGACAGGTATCATACTGTATTATAAACACTTAGAGCTTGCTACAGGAGAAAATCAGCAGTTGAACTCCAGTGGCTTGCTTACAGTGTTTGAATCAGGGACAACACTATTAGGATTATTACAAGCGCAGAAAGTAATTACCACACTCGAACTTCTCAACAAATCATTTCAAGATCGTCAGCAAACAGTGTCAGGCCTCATGAAGGCTGCCGACGTAACCTCTGCAGCTATTGAAGGTTTACGAAAATATGAACTTTTCGATTTGATACTGAAGGAAGAAAACAAAGTGGCTGAATCTAATTTATATAGCTTATCTTAATTCCCAGGTCAAAGAAACCTCCAGGCCGCTACACAAGCTCTGTAGAATCTTTCGCTGCTGGTAGAGTATGTCAGCATTATTGTAAAGAATATTACGCTATGTAAGATGCAGCACTGCAGGGCTTGAAATCTATGTTTGATCGGAAGGACTGAAGTGCTTGCAAGAGTTGGAATCAACATTGATTTCAGTAAAAATACAGACTGATTTATTATAACTGTATCCATAGATAGATATTACATCTCTGGAAACTGAATTGAAGATGTTCAAGCGACAATATAATAATGCGCTGTGTGTCAATGATACTCAAAGTGTACTCAAGCAAATGGTGCCAGAAATGCAATCCTTGTCCAAGAATATCGAAAATTTGGTACCACTCTTGATCGTAGTGCCCAGCTCATCCCTTCGAAGCAGAACGGAGTTTCAGTTCTTTACGCCGCCTGAAAACTTACTTGAGGAACAATATGACACAACAGCTATTGAATCATGTGACAATTTATATGCATACCAGGATCTACTGGATAACTTGAACATATGTTATGTGATGGTCAAGTTTATAGCAATAAACGATCGCCGGAGAACCATATTTGGTCCGCAGTACTTTAGATCGTGTGTGTGTTCTTGTGTAGCAAATATATTTTGTTACCAAATCTTCCATAAGGTAAATTGTTCAAGTGAGGGTATTGTCTAAATGCTCAACCTGTTTGAAAGTCAAATATGTTTATTAAATATTAGATGCGTGTATGTTGTGTAAAATATATATTGTTGAATAATACTTCATGTGAAGAAAAATTGTTCAAGTGAAAGTATTGTTACATGCTGCAGCTGGCGCCGACTCCGCTGCCCTGTGCCATAATCGGAGACCCACCTCGCCCTCCCCTCTTCCTGGAACGATGCGCTCGTGGCTGTCTGCTCCCCTTCTGGGAATCCCGTGAATGCCGACAGCGGCGAGACTTGCTGGCTTCGCAGATTTCTCCCCTGCTAGAGTTTCCGATATGTTTAGCGACAACGCAAGAATGTTCTGGTGAGACTGGCTGGCGCCTCAGCCCTCCGCGACGCATCACGAGAGTTGGGGGAAGATTCTAGGTGGCGGCCTAAGACACTATGTATACTGCCACAACCCAGCAGCCGGGAGTCTTTGACGGAGGTCGCCTGGCCGAGCGTGCGCGAGAGAAGTGTAGTGTGGACGACTGGAGATTGCGGGACGACGGCGAGTGAGGTGTTCGTGGCTTGACTGGACGAGAGGGTGTGATACCAACAAGTGAAGCCTACTGTGCATGAGAGCGCTTGGAGGACTCTAGAACATTGCGACTGGCGGGGCATGGACTGAACTGAGGTGGGACTGAATGGAAGTGTAATACTGATATTATTGTAAATATTCGAACTGTCAAATATGGACGCATAAATTATAAAATAATTGAATAGATTGATACACTGTCTATTGGGACTGATCTTTAATTATTTAATTTCATTGATTTCTTTGTCGTAATCATAAATTTTATTAATTGGTGTCAATTGTGAACAGTAAGTGATTTTGATTGATTGTGAGAATTCGAGTTCAGAGCATTTTGCTGTAGCTATTGTAAATAAAATAAAGAAATTATAATGAATTCTTTTATTTGATTAAGACCTCCATCCCTTAACGAACTTGGTTTAGCCCACTTAATTTCTGGATAGAGAAATTGTAACAGTATTGTTTCATGGCTCGACCTGTTTGAAAGTCTAATATGCTTATTAAATATTTGATTTGGATCTTTTTATTTCGATTTGCCGAACATATCCCCCCCCCCCCAAATTATATATATATATATATATATATATATATATATATATATATATATATATATATATATATATATATATAATGCGAGAGAGGCCCATGATAACGCCGGTACATACTTCTAAATGCTGTTCATGATAAAATGAGCACTTTAGAAATGAACCTTATAAAAATGCCACTGTCTCTGCATGCATATATTTTAATAGGCGCACTGAGTGACATTCGCCCAATAAAGTTGGTAACGATGGATGGAAAGTAGTTCCATATCCTAACGTCGAATAAAAAGTGTTAGGTGGCCATTTCTGATAACTTAAAATTACTTGTATGGTTTTCTGTTTTTTTATGCATCGAAGTGTAAAAATGAGCAGATTTGTAAAGTATTTACTTTCTTAATAATTTCACCGTTTCATTTGACCCGCGCATGAATAAAGTTATGAGGTCCATAGCAATGTTAATTTTACATAAGGCAGGGGAATACACAACGTGTATACAAGTCGACGTTAAGCAGGGCTTTCAAAAAAGTGCTTATTTTACCATGAACAGCCTACACCTCCCGTACCATGTCGACCGACTAGGATACACGCATGCACTGCAGCATCTGCTCGGCTGGGAGACACGCACAGTAGAAATGCCATACGTGCGTGGCTCGGGTAGAGACCCTCCTGAGCGGGCCATCTGCTCGGCTGGGAGACACGCACAGTAGAAATGCCATACGTGCGTGGCTCGGGTAGCAACCCTCCTGAGCGGGCCATCGCGAGCAAACGGGTCGTACGTAGCCTTGGAACTGCAGTGGACAAGGCCCGGTCGTGAGAAGGCGGACGTCGTCTCGGGGGACCCCACGAGCACGTGACGTCACCTTGTGCGTGCGGGCACGCACCAGTGGAAAGCCCGCTTTACGCTGTTCTTTGCACTCCCGATATTCTGAATGTAGACGTAAAAAAAAAAAAAAGTGCAACAAGAAAACTTATTTTTGTATTGACAGTAAATTCTGTAGCCCTTTTTCTTTCTTTTCTTCCAGGCCGTACTATAAAAAAAAGAATAAATGAGGCAGAAAAAAGTAGACTGATCAACTGCGGACTTGGGGGATTGCAGCTCAGTTGCTTTTCCATACCGCCTGCGGTCCACTACTGTCACGTTTGTAATGCTAGGCAAGAATTTTATTACTGCAGTATATAAATAATTGAAATTTTATATACCCTTGGTGAAACATACTCAGTCGCCCCATCCTAATTAACAAAACATTTGTCATCAGAAAATTCCTATTTAAAGAATATTTCAGCTACTTTCTTTGTGAAATTATTATTGTGAGTACAACAAACATTTGTTTATTCGAATAGCATCGCCTACATGTGTATTTAAATGTTTCAATTATGGGGGCAGTTTGGTAATTTATTTCTTGTAATGTTTCAACTTCGAAGCGGACGAAATTAAAAACAATTATAAAAGTTTGTGTTAGATTTAGTAGACAAAACAAAATATCCTTTTTTCCTTGCGCGCAGCGGCAGCCTGCCCCTACCTCGGCACGGATGGAAGGGTGGAAACCCAGTTTCTCGGCGCTTGAGTCCGTATTACACACGCAAAAGTTGAACTCCAACATTTTATTTTATGACGCGTTCATTACGTAGGCCTACACATACCTAGAGTTGGAAATATGTTTTTTTTTTTTTTTTTTAGACATCGTATCTAGAAATGTTTTTTCCTATACTTCTAGTGGTAATAGACGACTGGACAAGCGACATTAAAAGTAAATATCCTGATTCGCTGTTTGAGTCACAAATCGGCAAATAAACGTCTTTCAGACGAACATAAATTTTATATCCACTTGTAAGTTTATATAACTAACCAGTGACTCTTTCGGCTATGGAGAAGCTAACGAAAGCAAAAGTGTTGAGATAGTACTCTAGGGCTTATGAACCCACAAAATAAAACCCTGAAGAAAAATTAAAAAAAAAAATTGAAACAGAAAGACTCATGCTGCTCATAAAAATTTTGCCATAACAAATTATCAAAAATGAACATATACTGTAAAACTTGGAGCAATAGTATGTTTTTCTCGCCGTGTAAAACTTGTGCATTTTTCTCCCCGCAGAACCACATGTAAAATCGTCTAGGTCAATTAATTTCCTGTGCAGTTTTCTTAAACTTAGGTATTGAAGGGTCAGGCTGGTTTTGCTGTTTACTTTACCTCCTGCCGAATTCGTTTGACCACTGATTCTGAATTCCCTGCTACGGCACTTGTTTCAATGACGTTTTACATCAATTAAAACGACTTTTTTGTTCTCCGAATTGTGTTGCAACATTGTATACGATGTCCCGTGCTTGCCCCTGCAATACGGGTGTACAGCGCACAATTATATAGTAAGGTTAGTCTTTAAGGGGGCAAATATCCTTGCTATCTTGGATTTACGTCTTTTACTCATTAACTTAATTTCCGGAGTCAATATTTAAAAACCAAGCTAGACATGACATAGGGAACATTTTACAGTTATTTCTAAATCCCGCTTATTTTTCTTAGATGATTAGTGTCACGTCTGTAACCGTAATCAAAAATTATCTCATTATTTAATAAGTTCAGTCCCACATGGGAAAATACAGGTATATTTAAAACCCTACAAATTTAAAAAAAAAAATCGTTAAGTAGTCGTCCATGTCATGTCTAGCTTTGATTTTTTATTTCTGGTCATACATTTTCATTACGAAGATTTGTAAGAGAATTCGAAGATGTAGTGGATACTACCCCCTTAAAAGAGGTTCCTTTTTGCCACAGCAACTCTGTTTCTGTGACTACGACCATTAGAAAGAGAAGACCCTGGTAGCGGAACTTTCATTTCATGTTTATTAGATTTATTTGTTAGAACACGGTATAAAGTAATTGATTACGAAATATAAACGTTAGACCAATGTTCCCATTAAACCCATAGACGCCGACTGGCATAAGCTGAACGTTATCACCTCTACGCGTATGCCCCTGAAGTGCTGAACTGGCGTGCAGTGACTTCGTTGCAGGAGTTTAGGCAGTGACCCTATAATTCAATTAGACGCGCCTCTGAAGCAAAGTCCAATGAAAGCCTCTCTCGTAGCTTTTCATGTGTCCGGTTCGCATATTGTGAGATACGGCTATTTTGGAGCTCATGAAACAATATTTCCAATGTGCGTGAAAGTCTCATTCCGCCATTGCTTGGAATGGCGCTGCAATGAATTTCAAGCACTAGGTATACGACCGCCTTAGAAACACATTGTTATTGATTTAAAATTTGCAACGTTTTGAAAATGATTTTGTCCAACACATTTAAGACAGTTAGTACCTTTTACTCAAACTATTATTTTTAAGTGAACCTAGAAATTTAACGAGTTATTATATTATTCTTGCCAAATAAAATTTAAGGGGCATTACTCTTAGTTAAATTAATAAACCTATGGATTGTATGGTCGTATAGCTGACATTTGTTTTGTGATCATGTTGATAAACAGGAAAATATTTTTCACATTCCATAGTACTATACTCAAGAGTATACTCATACCCTGCAATGTCTTGTGATGCTTACCTCATCCCGAATGCATGCCTTAAAATATGTTCGAAGTAAAATAATAAACTGAACAAACTGTTATTTCAAGGCGTGGTCCCAAATTTACAGTAAACAAGGAATTTTGGTATAAGTATGTGAAGAATTTGGGAAATATTCTGTTACTAGTGTATATGTGTTCGCATGTGAGAAAGAAGGGTTGTGTGTTGGGATTCAAGAGTGTGTCATTTACCATTGAACTTACGCTCCAGTCAGGCTTCCGTAGTCTCAGGAACTGTAAACACATGCATGCAAGGCACTGGCACTCAAAATACACTAGAGCTGCACTTTGAAATAAATTAGCATATTCTACGATTTACTTATTTTAACTAGGAAAAGATCCGGATCATTGAGCATAAAAAGAAAAATAAATAACTGCTGTTAAAAATCATTTAATTAAAATCAAAAATGAAAAATTTATTAATCAGGTAATAAAAATTAAAATATTACCACCACTCAAACTAAAATAATTACTCGCAAAATAAAATTAAACATGCAGCAATAAAATATCCTGAAAAGCTGCTTGTTAGAATTCAGATTAGATAGAGTCCAAATGAACTGAATTACTTCAATGTGTATTTAATATGTGCCGTTCAGTTAACCATACATATGCTGAGCTCCATTCATTAAAATTTGTAAGTCAAATTCCAAACGCCTTCCCACATTACCTTGAAAAATTATAATAAGTTCTCAAAAATAATAAGTGTTCCCAGGGAAATCAGATTCAAAGTTCACTCCAAAATATTCTCAAATTAAGATTATATTTGCCTCAGACACTAACTCTGTCGTTTAACCTCGGACCACTGGGCTAATGTGACAGTTAAATACTTAATCAGCAACGTTTTCTCCTCAAAATTATATCATCCTTAAGTTCCAAATATGGATCATCAAAAGACTGTAGCTAGATGTGACAGGTCCAAAGTCTATGACCTTAAAATTGGGTAGCGTCACCTTACTTATTATATCGTTGCACATGCGCCCATCATGGCGCCTCGGCGTCGTGCTGCTCGCCGTCTTAGCCAGCTACCGCTAATAAATCCAGCTAAAGCTACTAAACACAAGCCCTCTTTTTAAATGACTTGGTTAACTATAATTAATACTAACTTCGGGTACAAAAATTAACTATCTGAATTACGTTGATGCTGGGGATTTCACTTAGCAAAATCCAGGCGATGAAACTGCGTCCAGGACCAATAGGTCCGAAACAAGAAGCCACCTAACTTCCGGCAACTTCCTAATGTTCTCACTAACATGGGTTCGGCTACATCCGGTTACACAGATACAACTAAGAGCAAAACATGAAAATAAATTAAACTTCCAAACAAAAGCAAATAAATAATGTAGAAGATAAAAATAATAAGTTCTGAAACATAAAAATTCATAAGTAACAAATAATTATCATAAAACAGTTAAGTCATCAAATACTCAGAATAATATACTCCCTTGACCTAGAGTAACAAAAATAAAATAAAACGAATGGTGGTTCCTAAATTAACTCGCACAAGAAAAATAATTAAATAAATATGAAAATTGCAGAAAGTGTTCAAGAGGGTTAAAATTAAAGTAAAGATCACAAATCATATGTAAAATCATATGTCAGTTCAAAATAAGATATGTGTTCATTTGAATAACAGCTCGTGCAAACATACACATGAGTGGGTATTGCTCTACCACAAGTATGATTCGGGGGGTCCAGCTTAATTCCAGTGGGTGTTCGAAACCCCGCGGCCTCCCCCATGCCTCTATACACATTCCCCGCAGTGGTGTACTGAACTTGGTATGCGACGTAGATGCCATGGAGGTAAGTCGTACCGTGTAGCTCGGGTCGCCCAACAACCGCGCCAGGGCGATCCTGCAGGGCCGCGAGCTGCTTAGCGACTAACCCCCTCAGATGCCATGGCGGTAAGTCGTACCGTGTAACTCGGGTCGCCCAACAACCGCGCCAGGGCGATCCTGCAGGGCCGCGAGCTGCTTAGCGACTAACCCCCTCAGATGCCATGGCGGTAAGTCGTACCGTGTAACTCGGGTCGCCCAACAACCGCGCCAGGGCGATCCTGCAGGGCCGCGAGCTGCTTAGCGACTAACCCCCTCAGATGCCATGGAGGTAAGTCGTACCGTGTAACTCGGGTCGCCCAACAACCGCGCCAGGGCGATCCTGCAGGGCCGCGAGCTGCTTAGCGACTAACCCCCTCAGATGCCATGGCGGTAAGTCGTACCGTGTAACTCGGGTCGCCCAACAACCGCGCCAGGGCGATCCTGCAGGGCCGCGAGCTGCTTAGCGACTAACCCCCTCAGATGCCATGGCGGTAAGTCGTACCGTGTAACTCGGGTCGCCCAACAACCGCGCCAGGGCGATCCTGCAGGGCCGCGAGCTGCTTAGCGACTAACCCCCTCCACTACCAGAAGTACTCACCACGTGACTGCCCGCTGACACTGGGGTCTGCGCGTGTTGTTTTGTCCCTTGTCCCACTATAGTACTCCTTGTGTTTAGTTTCTGCCCTTCTCTCTCAGTTTGCCTTTAAAATTTATAAAAGAGACATCCTTGTGATAAACACAGCGAAAAACACAATCCTTGGTAGGAAGTTTATCCTTTGCGTGGAACATATGGTATTTGAGTAATTCTTGCTTTCATGCTGCGCCCCCTCCCCCCCCCCTCACATCCACAGATAAGCTGTTACTCCCGCAATAGAAAGGACAACTATAATATGGGTTGAGTTATGTCCCCCAACAGCAGCGTCATATCCGGATTGTACTATATAATCTTGTTTGGATAAGTCTTCCTGTTGAATTAAAAATAATATTTCATTCATACCTACTAACAGATTTTTGTTCTTGGCCTATGTTATCGTGTTTTTAGGTGGCAGTGATGCTGAAAGGATAAAACTCGTTTGATTTTTTGTGTATATAGAATTTTTTTATGAGAATAGTAAGTCTTGATTTGTATTTATTCTATATGTTAGCTATGTGTTTAACTTGATTAATATGTCTGAATATCGTGTTGGAAATGTGTCTGTAATGCATGTCAATGATTGAGTTTCATGTTATGAATTTTGTCTTTAATCCCTCTGGCAAAATTGTTTAAAGAGTATGTAAGTTTATTAATCTGAATCAGCTTTTGTTAAAATAAACAAAAATATTTTGTCATGTTTGTTCTGTTCTAAAAAGGAATATGGTAATTGAATGAATTGTGAGTATGCAATTAAAAGTTTTATGTTCAGCATCTTCATGTTCTGAATTATTTCTATGTGTACAAGTGATTATGCTTTTTGAGGAACAAGAATTATCCTTCTATCCAAATTTCATTTGGAATTTCATATATTACAACATTTGTAAAGTCCAGCTCAGTTCCTCAATACTGCTGATCTGGTAAATGCAACATTATTATGTTATTGGTGTTGAACGATATGGTTACAGTTCTGACATACCAAACTGTGCTTCATTTTGTGAACTATAATTGCAACCACCGCCCACAAGCACATGCTTATGCCAGTTCTACAAACAAACACTAGCCGAGAATCAGTCTGATTAATGCGAGTATGTCCATGCATGGTGTATGTTGTAAAATAATAGCTTCAATTTGATTTTTTTTAACGATAAATTATGATTTTCGTCTAAACTTAATATTTCGTTGAATATAACTCTGAGCTACAACAAATAACATATGTTTACTATATTCCAGTTCTAAACTTTGTACTATGTTATTCTCACATTTGATTGGCGATATTTTCCCTTGTAATGCATAACTATAGCGCATTCTCTTCATAAATTTGGTTTGCATAACGTGGGGTATATAAAATTGTTTCTCTACATATTATGTTAATTTTCCCACATATGTGTATCCATCCTGATACAATTTCCCCCCTCCACTACACTACCCTGTCCGATTTTACCGTAAGCTACTGAAAATTCACTTTGCACTTTCTGAAATGACTCTGCAACCGAAGTTTACATATTTTTGGGACAAGGGGAGTTCGTATACGTAGTGTGGGTCCACACAAATCTGAAGATGTCTGTCTATTAAAATAAATAAATATTTCCTTTTTAACTTTTAAAAACATTTTAGCGATTAGAGAATGACTTAACATGAAAAATGCTATTTTAATGCATTTTTTGGGGTTTTGGGAGGTAAAATTCTGTCAAACTATTTTCGGGGTCATTCTTTGTAAACAGTAAACAACTTCAATACCAAATTATTTTTTAATTCTACCTACATACATAACGCAAATGCATCCAAAATAATTTCCATAACTTTTGTGCGTGTTAATTTTAAGAGAAGTATGTACTGTAAATTTTTTTGTGAAATTGTTCGCATGAATTACATATCTTTTTAACATACGTTTTATGGAAATATGATTATCGGTAGAAAGGCAAAGCAATTTAACTATGCCCCTGTTTATTTTACTCAAGTTTGCTCATGGAGAAAAAAACCAATTCCATTCTGGAATTCCCTGATATTTCCTTGTTTTCCAAACAGAATACAGCGGGCTCCCTATTCACCGTTTTTAAGGGGAATGTCAAAAAATTTCCAAACATGCGGGATTTCAGAATATGAGGGTTCTGACATGTACATCGATAAAATACAACTTCTGGCATTAGACCATTTCGAGTACGAGAGCTGTACATTCTCCACGGAAAAATTTAGCTCATAAACACAATAACAATGGGAATTTAAAAAAAGAAGTATTACTGTGCTAGTATTACTGTAAATAATACACATAGTAAAGAGTTGACTGTATGCAGGATTGTATGTCATTCAATGAATTTTCTTAAATCCAACATTACTGCATTATGTGCTATAGCAAATGCATTCTGTGTGTCATCTCGTAAGAAACGTATGTGGCACATTAAACGGTTTACAAGGGTCACATTTTAAAATTCTTGGGTCGTGACTTTTAATTCCTTATCAGAATTCACAGTATCCATTTTAAATCAATCAGCATACCATCACACAACATAAAAATAAAAATTTAATGTCTTCACTCTCGACATTACATATGATACTCTTGAATCTCCCTCGCCAAAAATTTATTCTGCTGCAACTATCACAGTCTATTTCTCGAACTAAAGAAGTTTACACTACCGCACACCATTCCATTACATTTCTTTACCAGTTTTGCTGGTCATTGTTCATTTAACGCAAATATGAGAAATTGCGTGTATTTCCAATTTTGCGCACTGCCAAGAATACGATTTCAACAATGTTATCGCAAGTATACTTCAGAAAACATTCAGGATTTTTTTTTTTTTTTTTTTTTTTAAACCAAAAACTTAATTTTTGTACTAATTTAGTTAACATTCAATGCCGTAGCGAGGCCAGGTAAATCGAACAAACTATGGACAATCCGTAGTAAATCCGTAGTACATGACACATCTGAGAAACCAAGCCAAGACTGGATCTATCCAAGTTTCAAATTGAATGCTTTTGAATGTAATAATATTCATTCCAAAAGGCAGATGACTTCCAAAACTTCAACCAAGCTGTATTTGAAGTCTTCGTCTACGGAACGTATTCTGTGGTCACATTTGATTCTGCATTTCAAGACCACGTGAAATTTTTTGTCAGTCCCCTGAAAAAAACTATTACGGTTGTGCGAATGTTCGGTATAACGAAACGTGAACGAAAAAATGGCAACTTTCATTTTCGTTTCGGTAAGAAATTTGTCACTCAGAGTTTTAACAAAATGAAAATTCTCTATTTCGAGTGTTTAATAGGTGTTCATTTAGTGCAGCCTGTAAATCATCTCGTTTTCAATATTTTATAACTGTAATAACTATGTAATTTTTTTTATGTAGGCAAAGCCAAACCCCCCCCCCCTCCCCCCTTCTCAGTGGTAAATATTCTATATCCTACTTTTTTTTTTGCTACGAATTTTTTATGACGAATAACTTTCGAAAATGTTATGAAATAATATTTCGTTAAGGCACTTGAGATTTACTTTCATATCAGTTTCATTAAAGTTCATAACAAATATGGTTTTAGTTTCGTGAGAAAATGTCACATTCGCACGACCCTGAACTATGGATAGAGAATCCACCGTCTGTAAAAGTTCATACCCATGTTGCACGAGGCTCCAAGAATAGACCTCGTGTACAATTTGCTACCACATACTGGAAAAGTTTCGTGTCGGCCGAGCTTCCGACTAGTAATATACAAGGCAACAATTTGGCCAACTGCATTCCAACATATTGCCAGCGGTGCCATTTTGCCGGAATAAGCAGCTATTTCAGCACTGTACCGTGTGTCCAACCATGCTGAAATAAGCGACATACCAACGACAGTAGGCTCAAGGTCGACGAAGACAGCTCTGGGCACATGTTTGCCCGCTCCAGTTTCACTGAAGAAGGTGTTGAAGCTGTCATCGCCACCTCCGATGGTTTTGTCGGATGGCATCTGGCCGTCAGGCTGGATGCCATGCTCCAGGCAGTACAGCTCCCAGCAAGCATTGCCAATCTGTACTCCAGCCTGCCCCACGTGGATGGAGATGCACTCACGCTGCAACACAAACACAACTTTTTTTTAAGTACATAAACCATTTACACATACAAAAACATGCATCATACCGTTCTGTTTCATACGCCGCAGGGCGAATTTTGACAACTTTAATGAAAAACCCACACCTAATATCCCATACTAAAAAATTGGAGCATCAGCCAATGAACTGACGCTTGAGTAAACAAAGGAGTGGGGAGTCTATCCTGTTGCCAAATAATCCCCATAAATTTCCAGGTCTTAATCAGTATTAGTAGTAGTGATGTTTCCAACAAATCAAGACCATTTTGATATCGCAAAACATAACTTCACAATGGTAATTTTAGTATATATTTAAAGCAATTATAACAGTCAAAAACAGACTACTGCAAATCATAGCATCCAGTTAATTTAGGGTAGAATACATAGAGCACATTTTTTAAATAGCTGCTATTAAAATATTTCTTTAATATGATTTTCGTTTTATAATGCCAGCAATTAAAAGTTACATTATGCGCTAAGTAGAAATATTTATACTACATCCACTGTTCGGGAGTATTTTGGTTGGCTGTGTATGATTTGGATATGTTTTTTTATTTAAAAAAGGAAGAGTTCATTTCCTGAAAAAAAAACTGATGTATAATCACTGTTACAGAATGTTCTACAATTTTCTGTTTAGCTGACATGCAAGAACAGGCATAGTTACTATATTTTCTACTTACCAACATGGAATTATTACATATGGTTCTTTGTGTGCGTATCGAGGATAACAAGTAAAAATATAATTGTTTGTAAGGAGGATAGTCATTGTGCATACCATTGCTCGTTATAAAAATGGTTGCTAATAAAATGTCGCCGCTTTTTTCCTCAAAATGTATATCTCAACATGTGTGTATCTGTAGCAAAACAGTGTCTCCAGTTTACACAACTTGGTTGCAAATTCGATACGCAGGTATCTGAAAGCTATTTGTCAGTAACTTTACCTCAAAGTAAAAATTACATATACTGAACAAATGTTTTTCAAAAAGTCAAAACTTGTTCACTAAAAAGCATTATGGAAATAAATTGTCATGTACTTAACATGCATGGAAAAACCCAATGCGGGAAATAATTTCAGTATTCACATGCCTTTGCCCAACAATTCAACTTTAAGCCACGCAATGCATTCCCTCTGTGGTCGTTACCAACTTTACAGAGCCAAACGGGATTTTTTTATAGACAATTGTTGAAATGCCAGAATGGCATGTAGATTACCAACAAAAACTCAAAATTTGATCCATTTTTTTTTTACTTTATCGTTTAAAAAACAAATGTGATTACGAAATTTTCCTCCAGTCTTCAGTTATACATTTTTTTTTCATCTGCGATGAATCCTAATCCTAAGTTTCGAGGCCTCTCAGCGTCACAATAACATCACGGAACCGCGTTCAGTAAGTAAGTGAACAAAGTCCATTTCGCTGGACTTAACATTGACATAACCAAATATAACAAATCATCAACAGATTATTAACTCTATAGGCTCTTCGCGGTAAAAATGAAGACTTTTGAAAGCCCTCAATCGAATAGTCGGAAATTTCCATGGAGGTAACGTGTTTCAAACACGCGTTGTGATTGGTCAGAATCTTCCTCAGGCTGTGGCTCACAAATTACCAAATTAATAACATTGCCACGAGCCTCGTCGCTTTATTTATGCGTTGGTCAAATGAAACTATGAAATTATTAAGAAAGTAAATACTTTACAAATCTGTTATTTTTTCCACTTCGATGAATTAAAAAAAAAAACAGAAAGCGAAAGAAATAATTCTTAAGTTATAAAAAAATGGTTGCCTAACACTTTTTATTCGACATTGGGATATGGAACTACTTTCCATCCATCGTTACCAACTATACTGAGCGAATGTCACTTGGCGCACCATTTAAAAGATATGCACGCAGGAGCAGTGAGTTTATTCTAAGGGCCATTTCTAAAGTGCTCACTTTATCGTGAACAGTCTTTACTAAAACACGCGGGGAAATGGTGTTACAACTATTCGTCCCGGTAGCATTAAAATGACTCCAGCAGACATTACGTTTGGAAGTCACGTTCCTCGTACAAAACATACGTTAAAACTTTTCTTCGCATAGCCTGACGGTAGACATTTGCTATTGCCTGGTTGCTATAAGTTCAGCTTCAACTTTGCCCTGTATTACGAATTGCTGCAGTTTTGTAAAACGCTGACGTTCTCGCGGCTACCGGTTCACAATTTTCCGTAGGATATAAAATTTCAAAAGCACAAATTTTTGGCAGAATTCCGAAGTTCACTCCCCCCCCCCCCTTTTTTTTCCCAATCTCTCTCTCTCTCTCTATCTCTCTCTCTCTCTCTCTCTCTCTCTCTCTCTCTCTCTCTCTCTCTCTCTCTCTCTCTCTCGACTTTAGGAGTTCAAAAAATGTTCTGGTTATGTGCAAGCGCAATAAATCACGTAGCATTATTTAAATCCCTGGATTATATCAAAATAATCTTGTTCAGTGCAATCCATTACCCAATCTTAAGCACAAAATGTTTCCTACAACATATGCAAACTCTCATTTCACCGAGACTACGTATCCCATATTACTAATATATTAATTTATTAAAGGACGAATTGGAGACTAAATATCTATACGAAATATCCAAATGTTAAGTCTACTCACCATTTTCGGAAAATCAGAAAGCAACGAGTTTCTGGTTGACTAAGCTAACAATGGCGCTCCCACAATCGAATAGTCGAAAATTTCCATTGATGTAACGTGTTTCAAACACGCGTTGTGATTGGTCGGAATCTTCCGCATGCTGTGGCCCACAAATTACAAAATTTCATTATAACATTTATTTTGAAAAATGATTCTCTAACAAAATTGAAGAATATATAGAAGAAAATCTATAATATATTTTTATAGTACACAATATTTCGTAGTTACAGTTTTGAATTACACATTGCAAAGTTGCCCGTTTATCTCCTTGGTTTCGGACTCAACGCTCTGTCAAAATATGGTAGAAGGATAATATCATAGACTAAAGATGAGGTAGATCGATCTCGCTGGCTGCGCACAACCAATCTCGGTGTCCCAGCATTGAATTGCATTTCTGCCACCACGTCTAGCGAAAGCGGCGTGGTTTAGATTTTAGGTTAGAAAATTGATTTGTAAACAAGTGCTTAGAGATGTTTTTATAGTTACACTAGCTAGTTTGTAATGCGTTTTGATTCAATTCAAAATGGTAAAAGTATTTTATTAATATAATAGTGATTGTCATTTAAAAATTAAGATGTATACAAACACGTTCATCACTGTTAACCATGTGACTTTGACAGTTGTGTAGGATTGGGGTATGTGAATGTTGGGTACATGCGCAGAAGATGAATAAGCTCTTTAGTCTATGAATAATATGGGAAACTCAGGCGTTCTAACATTGCCAACATGCGAGACACGCTGTAACAGCGCTCCTGGCGGCATGAACTGATGAATACCCGGGAAATTCAAATTTACGTGGCTCGGCATGCATGCGCAATTTAAGTGCAGCTGTCGTCTCGTGGTGTTGAAACGTGTTGTTTTGCCAAATATAATATAATACTTGATTATTCATATTAGTATGCCGTATTTAAAAAAGTACTTAAAGCATAAATATTATTACTTGAAACAAAAGTACGTGGACAATCAGTTGTAACTGAATCATGTTACTGGGTACAGAATTAGATGTTGCAAATTACAAACGAGAAATGTTAATCAATTATATGTTAGACAATGGAATGATAAATTGTGTTTAATTGGTTAGCTACATAACTGACTGCAGTTATTCAATAAATTCTTGAGAATGGAGCTGTCATCAAAGTTATATTTCTGCAAAAAAAATTGAAAATGACCGTAACCAAAAATTTTTTCTGACATCAAAATTTCCACAATTTATATGTTGTTTATTAATGCAATATTAATTAAATATAGCTCTACTACAGTTAGTGGTATAATATTGCTGGTTTTATTGTAAAAAAAAACCTATTAAACTTCCAAGTGTGGTGGAATATACACACTGTGTTTATTACTTACAAGGCAAAATTTACTTGAAAATGTGGTTTAAGGATAATATTAATGGCTGAAAGGAAAAAGTAACTTAGGGCGTCAAAAGTGAGGGCTCACATTAGCGTGAACAGTCTACAGCAGTTTGCATGAATGCAAAAATAGTTATATAACCAACAATTAGCTCCTAAACAGTAATATATTATGGATATTTAAGATTGACCTTGCAACAAAACAAGTTACCGAAATATTAACTTACAGGTTTTTGAAGCTATTATCATTAAATAACAACTAAATAAATTGTCTACATATTTCTATTACAAACAGATATGATTTTAGTTCTGTTTTCTTACAGGTATAAATCAGATTTGTCGTGTAGCTATGCCACAACTACACTGCCTCTAGTGAAACACAGGCAGCTATGGATAACCCACAAGAGTCCAGTTGTCAACATCTGCAGCCATGCTTCAACCATATGTAACAAACTGTTGAAACTTCAGTCACTTCTTCATGATCTGATTGAACCAGTTGTGAGATTTTGGGGGCTGTAACCAAAAATTATACACAAAGGACTATTCTGTAATTTGGCAATATCTAGTGCATATTTATCAACAAAACATAAAGCATCGTTGTAGTACAGAGCAACTTGGGATTCAGGGAATTTTTAATTGAATTGTTGTGCATTATGTCAAATTTGTAACTGTAGTTATCCCCCCCCCCCCCCTTTTCACGGCACATTTCCAAATGCTGGTTTGATAGACACTAATCGACCACTTCATATTTTAGCAGATTTTTATAAATTATGGTAAACTGCTCACCTCACACCTTTTAAAATATTTTATTTGTACGTATTTGTGTAAAAATAAACAGCGACACTCAAACATACCACACATAGCGAGGCTGTGTTCAAAGTAACAATTTAATAAAATAGTATTTTAATGTGTAGTAGCATTCAATTCAGACGCTATTATATTAAGTTACTTGTTCAGAAGTTGTTGCGCTTTGGTAATTTAGCTTTTTAGTAAGTATCTTTCCATAGTAAAATATCAAATGCGTCATTATTTTACTCGACTAATTCAGGTCACGTTAACTCTTAGAAAACTATGTCAGTGCCTATGGAGAATACCCCAATTAAATTTCGTAGAACTGTTAAGTTTGATTATTACTTTGACCACCACACATGGTGTGTTCATATAGTACATGCAGCAATGAAACACAATTCCCTACTTAAGACATTCATTTTCTTGACTAGTGTAGATAATCCATGGAGGAAGCAGCAACATTGACTGCAAAATGCTTACAGCTTTCAACAATACAATGGCACTGCTATACCAAATATAAAATGTACCATTGTCTCTGATATCATGCCACTTAAGTGACATTTGAGAGATTATAGATGAGATAAATAATTTTAATACTACATAAATTGCAAATAAGGTCTACTGTATTAAGGAGAGTATTTCAGAACAAAACTATATGGCAATCTTAAAACATTTTAATCGACCATTTCCACCCCTTTACTAATGCAATTTATACAGTACATTTAGCGCTAGGATGAAAATGTAATATTGGTCAAAATATTTTATAGTACATACTAACACATTTACTCAAGCCATTAAGCTAATTTACTTCACCTCTCAAGTTTTGCGTGCATTAAGCACATTTAATTTATTTATACACGTTAATAACAAAGCTTATTTCGAAATTTACAGGAATCCAAATATTTTTAAAACATTAGATCATCATGAACAGGTCACGTATAATAACCATCCTGAATGCATGCTTTTTACAATAAATTTTACCACAGATTATCATATGCTTTATGGCGAGAAGACTGGAAACTATGTTGCAGAATTCAAATGCAGCTGAACTGAAAATAACATATCTTAGTTAAGATTTTAACGTACTTTCTGTTCAAATTCGTGGGGCTTGTTATTGTAATGCAATTTGCAAGTAGGTACTTTCACCGATACTGCGATAATCCTTTACTTATTTGTAAACATTTTATAATAAATACCACTGAAATGTGACGATGACTTTCAGGAGTGAAATATTATTGTTCGAAAGTTTCGTACGCAATTGTGTAAACAATTGTGAGTATGTTGAGGAGGGGAGAATGTTGCTTCTGCTTTTGATTGGTTTGACGTTAACCCTCACTAGACAGCTGGTTCACACTCTGCAATATATACACTGACTTACCAATTGTGGGAAACCTGATGACATCTCCACTGCTGCAGTTAAAGTGTCTGGTGTGTGGTGTCTGTACATGATGTTTAGCACACAGAATGAACATTGATACCCTGGCTGGAGAAGAATTATTATCGGCACTGAAAGCTGTACTCGACAACTCTCCACTCATTCAAATGAAAATTACTTGCATACTCAGTATGCAGAGAAATAAAAATATTGGCGCAGTAAAACAGTAATGATATTAGACCTTTGGTGTGAAGAGGGTAAGCGACTACCTAGAAAGGAAGCTATAACAGTTTTCATTCAGTTGTTTCTTTAATAATTCTTTGAATAGTTGATGCAAAAATAACCCAAATAACGTACAAATTAATATTTAAATGCAAACAATAACATTCCAAAGTATGAAAATATACTGAGAAAGTACATAAACAATACGGAAATGTACATAAACAAAATTAATATGCTGAAAAATGTAGGTAACCAGTATAGATAGGCATGAAAACATCAATAAACAAGGTAAATTATCAACGTAAACTCTGTGACTTGGCACACCACACATTTTTTGGACAATAAACTTATGCAATGATCAGCAAGGTACAGCACTGCTTAGTACATACACAACATACATTCCTCGCCAACAAATTTTATAAATTCGGCACCAGGCTCAAGCCAGTGTAATAAACCAATACCTATGTAAACATTGTACGAGCAATCACTGACACAAATATGAAAACAACTATTTTGAAGCAATTAATCAATTTTATCCCTAGCTCAATTAGGTCAGGTTGTTCTCAAGATGCTACAAGATTTTCACATAAATCCGAGAGACTGTGTTGGAATAACAACTGATGGATGCAGTGTAATGACTTCAGAACTCTGTGGTGCCATTACAGAAATCCAGAAGGTAGCAGTTTCATCCAATTCGTTGTCCCTGCTGCAATCATGCACTGAATTTATCACTATCCATGTCGTCTACTGTACAATGCGTCAGAAATACAACCGTAATAATGAGCCAAGTAATTTACTTTTTTACTTCATCTTCAAAACGAAATGCTGTTCCAGTATCAACACTTGGAGGTCAGCTAACTTAAGCTGTGCGAGACTCGTTGGGTCGAACGTCATGATGCAGTGTTACAATTTAAATCTCAGCTGCCCAAAATAGCAGAAGCATTGCAGATTGCTTCTTAATGGAAAGAAAGACAGTCAGCTGCTAATTACAGGACACTGTTGCTATCAGTCAGTGATCCAACTTTTACTGTGACAATGATATGCCTCAGTGACGTTTTATCGGTAACACTTCCACTGAGCCGGTTTCTCCAGAAGAAAGAGCTAGACAAGCAAACTGCCTTTGACACCATCGAAGACACAACTAGTGTTTTGAGCGAGAAAAGAAATGAACTTCGAGTTTGCGAGGTCATTCGAGCCCTTTTTTTTGGAAGCCGAGGAAACTGCAAACGCATTAGGTGTGACGATCAGTATACCTCGTACCACCAAGAGGCAACGTTCCTGCAGACACTGCTGAAGAATACTTCAGAAAATCTGTGTTCATACGTATACTAGAAGCTGTAGTCGAAGATCTCAAGTCACGTTTCCCCAGTGAAGCCCTTGACGTTTATAAATCGAATGTGTTATTTACCTGGTCGTGGAGATGACAAAGCAGAAGAAGATATCATATCACTGGCAAATAGGTACTGTAGCTTGTTCGCGGTAAATGAAAACGACCTGCAAAACCACCTGAGTTTTCGTTGTGGACAGCTAAATGGTAAAGGCGCCAAGGGAAAAATGAGCGTCTTCCACAGTTGTGTAGTGAAGCAGTTGAAGAGTGCGACAGCGTGATGTATCGTAACACTAGAAATGTTCTGTGTATATTGTCTTGCTTGTCTGCGAGTGTTCCTAGTCCCGAGCGTACTTTATCCACTTTGCAAAGAATTAAAACTTGGCTCCGGTCACGCTGTAGGCAGAAACGCCTCAATGGCCTTGCGTTAATGCAGATACATAGGGATATTTCGATAGACAAAGAGAAGGAAGTTAGTCGTTTTGCACAAGGTGTTGCTCGTCGAAGATCCTCGTTTGTGGTGTGATAGAGCAAGGGTGGCTGCCTTTTGAATGCCAAAAAAATAATGTTACGGAAAAAAAAAAAACTAAAAGAATTTTAAAGTTTGGTCTTAGGATATGTATAAGTAAAATGAAATAATAGAGGTGACTGTGCAGAAAAATAAATTTTCTGCTGAAATACGCTTATTTCTAGAGATGTCATAATATTGACCATTTATTTGACAACAATGTTAATTTCTTCATTTTAAATTTACTATTTAGTAAGAGAAAGTCGCGGGTATTTTAAGCTTTATTGTCCAATTTTTTTGCAGATGTGATAATTGTTACTATATGGCAAAGAATGTATATCCAGCCACAGAATTACTTCAAGATAACTTTTATGTACTATCAGCATAACATGAATACCAAACAAAACTCGTGTGACAACGTAAGATGTTCGAAGATAATATTATTAAAGTCCTTGTAATGTGTTGTATTAGTATATAAATGTACAAAGTAAGATTTATGAAATGTTTGTCTATGTCTTAAAGTCATTCCTTTTTATAAGTTTTTTTTTTTTTTGTCGTTTACCTGTATAAATTTTTTTAAGTGACAGTATTTGTTCTCGATATTTATATTGCAAATGGTGATAAGGTATTTGTAATCAGATTGGTCAACATTATTGATGAGATAAAATGTTAGCAAAGTAAGTTAAAATAAAACTCATTTTTTTCCTTATATTGTGGTTTATAGTTTTTACGAGGCAGTTAGTTAGAATACTGTGCAGTGAGAAATTTTAAGAGTGTTCATAATAAAATCACAACAAAGTGTTTTCAGTTTCTATGTTTTGATGCCTCTTTTCTTTGAATTGTATTGCGGTGTGATTTTCGATTGGAACTACAATTGAAGTTATTAACAACAACATTTTAATAACTACATGGAATGTGAAAAAATCGTTAAAAATGTTGGCAGTTAGAACATCTTAAAGTTTTACTTATTTCAGAAACTTTTTTCCTCATATAATAAATAAGTATTTGCCGATAAGTATATGCACGTAACCAGGCAAATGCAATTTATCTACGACTGGATGAAATGTAATTAGAATTGTTACCTCCAAAGTTTACTGCATCACAAAACAACCGCCCTCCCTAAGATGAATGCTTAAATCCGCCACTGTATGACAGTCGGTTGCGTAACAACATGGCGGCTCTCCGGCTCCTATGCTTCTATGGCCGATGCCCTTGTGCCAAACTCACCATTACCCTACTACTAGTACCATGGCAGGAAAGGTAAACTAGTATGTTTTAAGTAGGTAAGGCGCTTATTTTTACAATGGAGGCGTATACAATATTTTTTATTCTGGAGCGAACGAGTACATATATGGGTTTTCTCAGAGAACTCTCACACATTTTACATTTAAAATGTATGAAATGATGCCTTCTGTGAGCAGAAACCGGGCTCTTTACTATAAAAAGAAACACTTCTATATATAAAAGTGGCAGTTGTCATTCTGAAACCATCGATTTGGAAAGGTTCTCTCGTACAACGAATATGAACCGTGCACACGAAGGCCTGCCTTTTACCTCAACGAACGTGGAGACGCGGCCTGCATCAACGTCACATGATTGTACAACATAGCCTACGTCAGTACTCTCCGAGCCGAAGCCTAATGTTAAGGGTATTTTCCTGAAGCGATCTGCATTCAGGGATCTTCTCAAATATTATGTTTCACAGAATATGTAGACTGCATCGAAAAAATTCGCAAGCTACAAAAAACCAAACAAGGAAAACCAGTAATTGAAACACAACTTAACAGGGGATTACTGTAGGATAAAAGTATACAGTACCTATATCAAAGAAGATTAGAGGCAAAGCTGTCAAAAAATTGCACGAAGAAAGATAAAGAAATTGATGATAATTGGAAAACAGTTCACAATGCTATACTACAAGATGAGTAGTAGTATAAAAAAGATGGTTCTGGTGCATCTGGCATCAGACGGTGAAGCCGTGGAACCTGAATAGCATATTACCAGGCGTCGGACTGTGGCTCCCAGGAGCGAGAATTTCCGTGTTTCCCGTTTTCCCGTCCAAAACGTCCAATTTCGGGTACAAAACTGTTATTTCCCCCCTTTTTCCATCAAAATTTCCCGAATTTCCCTGCCGCCGGCGGCCATCTTGGTAGCCAGTGCTAGTCGCCATTTAGTGTCCTCAGAAAGTGCCTTTGCGCAATCCGGCGGGCAGTTTGCCCATTGTGACAGAGATTTGCTCAATGTGGATGAATCGTGCAGAGATTGAGGCATTCCTTTAAGACTGAGGCATAACACTTACGCGATAGCTATCTTAGTATCGACGCCCTACGTCTACCCAAGACAACTGGCGACCAGCTGAGGCTGTCGGCCATTTTGGAGGCCAGCGCCTCGTCGGCGGCGGCGGTGGTGGTGGGGCATCAAGGCGTCGCAAACGATCAATATCGGATCTCGTGTAACACTCCCTCCTCATTAACAGGGCGTGGGACATGTAGCTGCGAGCCGCGAAATCGGCGTTCGTGGCGCAAGAGATACTGTGAAAACCGTTACATATTTTGAAATCAATGTAATATTAAGATATTGTGTAAGGTTGGACTTTAGACTGCCATTGCTCGAAATTTCTAAATGTGTTTTATTTAACTAATTACAAGGCCGTCAATATGACGAACTTCAATAGACGAATACTAATAAATTTGTATTGCAAATGGAAAACTGAAACGTGTCAATCTACAACACATTTGTGTACATGATGTATGAAAATTGCAAGATGCATGTAGAAACAATACAAGCTGTAAAATCTATTGTGCCGCAAGCTTTGAAAACGCCAGTTCACGCGGGATTTGGTACTGATTAGATATGCTGTAGTTCACGTGTCAACCCATAGGTGACGGGCTCTCTGCGCGGAGTGATTCATCACATTAACGCATCACAGGTGTCGCGCGTGTTGGAGGTCGTAATTGTTTACTTAATAGTATCGCGAAACCACTCTTTTGAATTTGGCAGGAAACACCACAATGGGTGGTAATAAGACACGATTTAAAAAGAACAGGCATAGAGAACACATGTTTATTTCTGAATGGTGGAAAAGGAGCCAAGGGAAATCACTTTATTTATTTATTTATTCGCATTCTACATACATCTAATACACTTTGGAAAGGATTTGTCAATTATTATTTTTTTTATATTTGTTATACAGTATGGATATTTGCACACAATTACATTAACATAAAAATATGTAACAGATAAATAATATAATTTACACACTTCTTAGTTCTGGCACCTCTACAAACATGTTAAGATTATATTTGGTTGCAGTACAAGTTATTACATTTCCTGTACAGATAAATATTAAAGTATAAATATATAAAGTCTACATTATATTGATACACAAGGTAATACATTGAAGTCTCCTTATATCAGTATCGTTCTGCATTATAGAAATTCATCTTTTTGTAAGTATTCTTGTATGGAATAGAAGGCCTTATTTAAAAAGTATGATTTAACAGCTCTTTTTGATTTCTGTAAACTATTAATTTACTTCAAATGACTGGGTAGGTTATTTATTAGTTTTGCCCCAGCATAGTATGGATGTGATTAAATTTCGATGTTCTGTAGGAGAATAGGTGAAGATGATTAGCTTGTCTGGTGTAGTAATGGCGTATATCACTATTTGTAACTTTTTAAAAATGTTTTCCATGTAAAAAATATTACTACGATACATATACATTCATAGAAGAGTGAGAATTTTGTTAATTATAAATAGCGGCCTACAATGGCTTATTTGTTCTGGAAAATCATTAATAAATATTAAGAATAAAATTGGTCCCAGCATTGATCCCTGTGGCACTCCTACTCGAGTAGTTCTGGTATTGGACATACCATTTGTAATGTGATTTTGGCCATAATATCTTATGGAGGTGATCAGTTTTCTGATATGATTTTCAAGATATTATTTTAACAGATTATTGGTAACAGCACTTACTCCACATTGTTCAAGTTTTTGCAATAAAAATTTGTGGTCGACACAATCAATAGTTTTTGATAGGTCTGCGAATATACCTGTTGAGAATACCTTAAGAATATATGAATAATATACTGATGCAATGAAATAACCTTTTTTTTTTTTTTTAAAAAGAAAGAATTGTGTCAGTTTATTAGCTATCAACTTCTCTAAAAAAAATTTAAATGACATAAGAAGGGCAATAGACCTATAGTTATCCATCATCCATCAATGCCTTGTCACATTTTTATGTATTGGTACTACTTTTGCATATTTGAGTCTATCAGGAAAAATTCTCTGGGCAAAACATTCATTGAAAATTTAATTCAAAGGCAGTTTTATTAAATAATAACACTTTTTTTATCAGTCATATGTACCTCATCTATTCCATAGGAACTTTTACTTTTGAAATTTTAAATTACATTTTTGATTCATATATAGGTGTAAAAAAAAACAGAATAACAGAAATATGCTGTTCCTTGTGATGATTTTCGAAATTGATCAAAGGTATGTCAATACTATTGTTTATGCCTGTATTTACTCTTAATAATGACATGAAGGTAGTGCCAAGACGAGTCTGTAATGAAGAGAAGCCCATGCATTTTCATCTCCTCCTCACCTCCGAGGACAATGCACACTTCCCATACATAAATTTCTCTCGCCTGATGAGGTTCCAAATAACAGCCCACAGAGAAAAACTACGTATTTGTAAAAGGTGTTTCACGCACTATGATCCCAGGCTGCAAGTGACAGGAAAGACACCCGAAGAGATGTTGGCAGAGCACAAGAAGTATTGCAGTCTTCATGCTCCAGCGAGAATCGAGATGCCGAGCCACGACAAGATAGCAAGAAGAAGCCCTTAAAGTTACAAAGCACCACAATGCAGATAAAATGCCAATAGTCATTTATGCAGATTTTGAAGCAATGCTCCTGCCCGTCCAGACCTGCCAGGCTGACCCCCAGACATCTAGCACATACTCATATCAAAAACACAAGTCGTATAGTTTTTGTTACTTTGTTCAAATAGATAATGACATAATACCTGCTGCCAAAACAACAAGTCTGCCAACGGAGCCAATGATTTACACTGGGGAAGATGCAGCCAAGAAATTTATTGAAGAGATCGTAGACACTGGACAAAAGGTGAAGGGAATTTATGAAACAAGTGAACCCATGAAGCCGTTCAGCAGCATGCAATTACGTAATCGTGGCATGTCAGATACCTGCTGCTATTGTGAATAAATATTTACACAAGACAACTGGATGGTAATGGACCACGACCACTTGACTAGAAACTACATTGGGGACTCCTGCAATAACTGCAACAAACTTCGCCGCCATCCAAAAAGATTACCTGTGTTATTCCACAACCTAACATGTGACGAGAACTTTATAATCAAGCAGCCGGACTACAACGACAAGGAAATTTTCATCATCCCTCATACAGAGGAAAAATTAATCACGTTCTTGAAATCACTGGGGGAAAAGTTTTCTATACAGTTTATCGACACCCGCTTCATGTCGACCAGCCTCGTCACCCTCGCCAGAAACCTGCCAAGAGACCAGCATATAAATACTGCAAAATTCCTTAGCCCAGATGAGATGAAATAGTAGAGAGAAATTGCGTGTTCCCCTACGATTACATAGACTGCCTGCATAAACTGGAATAAATGCAGCTGCCCACCAGCAACAAATTGTTACAACAGGTTGATGGACACTGCCATCAGTGAAAAAGACTATACTCACACACTTAATGTCTGGGAAATATTCGCCTGTCAGATAATGGAAGATTAATTCAAACATTTATTTGAAGACTGATGCTTTGTTGTTGTCAGATACATTTGAAAACTTCAGGAAACTGTGCATGGAAACATATGGCCTGGACTGTGTCCATTACGTGAGTACGCCGAGCTTCTCTTTTGATGGAATGTTGAAACACATCAAGGTCGAGCTGGAACTATTAGTCAATTACGACAAACATTTATTCATTGAAAAGGCATAAAAGGCAGAGTGGTCCAGTGTGTGAAGTGTCATGCAAAAGTTAATAATAAGTAAATTCCATCCACATATGATGCCAGCAAGCCACCTGTCTACCTCCAGTACCTAGACACCAACAACTTGTACGAGTGAGCAATGTCTCTGCCCCTTCCTGTGCGTGACTTCCAATGGGTGAGCACTGCCATCGACATCACAGTGGTTCCAGATGATAGACTATTCGGGTATGTGCTGGAGGTTGATGTAGAATATCCTGCAGAACTTCACAGCTTGCACAAAGACCTGCCATTCTTGCCCATCACCGAGCATCCGCCAGGTGGCAAGACCGAAATATTATTGACGACATTGCAAGTTAAGAAGAATTATATTCTACATTATATAAACTTGAAGCAAGCATTATCCCATGGCCTCCAGATGACAAAGATTCATATTGCGCTGCAATTTTAACAAGAGGCATAGCTCAAGCCCTACATCGACCTGAACACTGAAAAAAGGCATACAGCCAGCAATGATTTTGAAAAAGACTTTTTAAGCTTATGAACAATGCAACATTTAGTAAATTAATGGAAAACAAAAGGAAGAGACAAGTCATGGAATTGGTGTGCAATGAGAGAATACTGAAGAAACTAATAGTTAATCCATCATTCAAGGGCCGCACAATATACACAGAAAATTTATCCCTGATGAAAATAGAAAAGGAAACTATATTATTTGACAAACCTATTTAAGCCGGCTTTTCAGTTCTCGACCTAACTGCAGATCCCACACTCATGGAAGAGATGGAGACCAGCACCTCCTCCCCCCTCCCCGCGGACATTACTCAATGCTGCTACTCCCATGCCAACAGGAAAGTGGCGTGGAAATTTAAAGACTAGTATGGTGGGGAACTGATGATCGAGTTTGTAGTGCTGCTTTAAAAAATGTACAGTTATACATGTGGAGACAAGGTTACCTATAAAGCCAAGGGTGTACAGAAGGCAAGCCTGAAGAAAAAATTACCTTTCAAGATTACAAGAGAGTGTAACCATGAATAATATAATGTCATACCACAACAAAGTTTACACTCAGTGCATGAACAAAGTCGCGCTCATGTGGCAGGACGACAAGAGAGAGATATTGGGCAGTGGTCTACTGATAGAGCCATATGGATACAATAATTAATAAACAAAGTTTCATACAGTATCATATGGTCATATTGGGTAGATATTAGAAAGAGAAGAGAAGTATTTCTATCCAATATAAGCATATTGTGTTGTATGTATGTATGTATGTAAAATGTTGTAGCTACTACTGACAGCATGCACGTTTAAGGTCCTGACACACAGCTACAGACACCACATGCGAGAGTATTTTTTTCACCTTGTTGTGGTAGGACTCAGTACCCAATGATCCAGACGACCATTCGAGGGAAGTCTAATTCGGTAGCTTGCTGGGTGGTAAGAGGAGATGGGAAACAAAAAATTGACATACAACAGGTGAATATGACTCGCTAGCTGCACATAAAGGAGGAGAACGCAGATCATGTAGACAATTTGTATATAATTTTAACAGATTCTAAAAGTTGTACTGAGACATAGTGGATATATTTATGTGTTAGCATTCTCTACATTCTGCATTTATTTAAAAAAAAAAAAAAAAAAAAAAAAACACTGACTTCAAGATATTTTTAACATTGTATACGAGATGTTATCAGTACTATGATTTTTATTTGGACCTCCGACCAATTCCTGGGGTTCCAACCTATATCCTTACTGGGGTTGTGGGGATGAAATATTTTTAGTTGTAACACCTTGACCCATTGTAACCACTGGAGGCGGCATTGTTCTTACCCACCCTGTCAATCTACTTCTTATCTTCCTCTTTATCTATCATTATTTCTTTCTATTTATACTTTTGGCTGTTATCTTTATTCTTGTTGTGTCTTCTGTTCATTGTGTTTTTTTAGGGTATGGTTTATTTTTCGGCGTCGTAACCCGCCTATACAGATCATTCTTACAGCACCATGGAGATTTAAAATATATATCTCTCTGTAGTACTGTAAGAGGTACAGTATTGCTCCATCCCCTGCCGGAGAACCACATGCCCAGTAGCTTTAGCAGCCATTGGGGTGCTAAAGTGGGAGGACGATGCCAAAAAGTATACCAATTCCAGCCCAAATGATCTATGAAGAGTTCCAACCCCGAAGGAAGGATGAAAAGTTCCAACTGGAAAGAAGGAATAGCAGTTCCAATCCAAATGATGTATGGAGAACAAAACTTAAATTTCAAATTTTTTAACAAGAAGAATATATGTTACTAAAATGTAAAATAAATAAATACTTTTATAAAGAATTTTTTAATATTTATAAATCCTGTCATAAACTTTTCATAAAATGGCATCAGATGCAACAGTTCTTTGTACACGAGGGAGATGACACGTACAAACACAAACAATTTATGTGAAAAATAATATATTTATATTTGGCAAAATCCTACATGATGGTTAGATTATGTAGAAAATTTCCTTCATGCTGACCCAAAGTTCAATTCAGTTGCAGGCTTGTACTTGCTCGTGAAGCCTGCTGACTCATCCTCTTTATATACCAGACATTGGTCAGGTACAGCCTTCTATGTCCTGACTAAGGCTGACACCATCCAGGTGTGAAAACGACTTGTAAGCACGTACAAACTCCAGTTACCAGACACCAAGGGGGAGCAGAAATGCTATGTGCTGACTAAGGCTATCTGACATCATCCGGGGTGTGAAAACTACTTGTAAGCACATACAGACTCCAGTTACCATACAGGTACACAACTGCTCTTGACATTTACAAGGTCAGCTGACCCTCGGATAAAATGAAGGGGGCGTGGTGACATGCAGGTACAGACCAGACTTGTTTTTGACATTTACAAGGTCAACTGGCCCTCAGTTGAAAATGAAGGGACGTTGAGAATTTAAATCTAGCAATGGTTTCTTCAAGATGTCTGAACTGCAGACTGTCGTCTACATGACTTCTAGTTTGAGGTATGAGTAAATTTAGTCTGGTGTTGGTTAGTAGAGTAGATATTCTGCAAAAGAATGTGGTGATCTATCTATTGAATATATGTATATGTGAATAAAAGTTTTATATAAATTCATAGTAATTTGTGTATCTGCTTCTCTGAAACACTTATTAATTCAGTTTCAATCACATTTTATGCGAGTGCATGTCGTAGGAGGGCTATAGCACTCGTTCTGAAATGAAATACAATAGCTGATAACTAATCATCATTGCCCTGCCAGTGAATAAGTTCTTATTAATGTAAAAATATATTTCGCTCAGCTTGAACTCATAAAACAGATAACTGTCAGACTTTCCACTCACAAGTCTGATTACTTAACTCTTGACTCTTAACTCTGTGACTCTTTGACTCCAAAACGACTCTAAATGCAGTGCCTGCAATGCGAAGTGTGGATCTAAATGTGGTGCCTCAAGTACTGAGTGCGGTGCCAAATTTGGTGTCTCCAGTGTTGAGTGTGGTGCCTTGAATGCTAAGTGTGATGCCTTCAGTGCTAGGTGTGGTGCTAAGTGTGGTGCCTTATATATGTATGTCTTTCAAAGTCCTGACATGGGGTAGAATGAGTGTGACTTAGTTAAAAATATCCAGTGTTCTACACAATACGAAAATACATTCTAAGTTCTTACGTACATAACTAAATTAAAATTTTACTTGGATGGTTATGTGGATGTCGAGAGAAATAAAATATATCCAAAGTCCTGACATGGAGTGGAACACACACAAGTATGACTTGGTTGTACAGTTAGTTTCCTTGTATGGTTGATTGGTATGACCTGATTACATGTTCGATTATTGTGGCAGTATGAAAAAAGTGTAGCTTAGATGGTGTGAGGAGAATGGTTTAATTGTATGATTAGTTTTTCTTTTTTGTTTTAGCTAATTAAATGAGAGGACAGAATGCTTAGCTGGTATGGTCGGTTAGTATGAGCGGAATAGTATTATGGGAATCGAGACGATATGGATGTCGTAGGTGGCTAAATTAATAGTATTGATCTTATGACTGCATGGTTGGAATATTTTATTGGTTCGGCAGCTAGAATGGCTTGTTTATATGTGTAATTATCAGTGTTAGATGGGGTTGAAATGGTAGTCAATATAGCTGCCTTATATTTTTTTTAAGTAAGTCTAAGGTATGGTGTTGGATATGGATTGTATTGTTAATAGCATGAATGAGGAAAGCTAATATAATGGTGAAAGGTACTATATCTGTTTTGGTATTCAGTACAATTCGATATGGCTGTTAAGTAAGGCTGGAAGGAGGGGAGGTGAAGAGGGGTCTGGCGATGACTTGAGTGTAATGGTTGGTTGTCGAGAAAACTAAAAAGATATAAATTCAGAGTTCTTACAAGATGATTGGGTTAGTTTATCATAGGTTAGATAAAGTTAGGGTAGGTGAAGTAAGGTAAGGTTATCTTATGTTAAGCGAAGTGTATACTAAACAGTTTGATTATGATTTGGTGTGAATTTTACAAGTATTACATTACATAGGAGCAGGAAATATAGGGTTTTCTAAGTTCAACATAGAAGTCACTAGATACTTAAGTATGGGATATTTAAAAAATTATTATATATATATAATCAAAAAATTGTGAATAATCAACGATAATTAAAAAAAAAACTTGGCATATATTTACTAAAACAGTTATATATATATATACTTTAAAAATCCAATATGGCACTTTTCATAGTCACATTATCATATATTCTGATGACATATTCTTATCTGCCTTACAAATTCGAATCTGTAGGCCCCTCACTCGATACACTTTAAAGTTTAATAAGAAATACTTTTAAAAATACTTAATAATTAAAGTTTATAAGTTAAATCTGAAATAATATATATGTAATTTAAACCAAAATAATAAAAATTAATATAATAAATAAAAATGATATTGTAAAAAATAAATACTTTAGAAAATTATATAATTAAATCTAAATTATATATATAAATTAAACAGAAATAGTAAAAAGTAAAATTAAAAATAATATAATAAAAAAATAATGATTTCAAATACTTAAAATAAATTTAAGATACTTAAAAAATTATATAAAAAATAAAAATTATATAATAAAAATAAATAATTAAAATTCATTGATTGAAAAATTTTTATAAATAAATTAAATACTTAAAAATTATATAATAAAAATGTAATGTCTTTAATCGGAGGCAAGATATTTTTTATTTGGCATTAATGTATATACTCCCAGTGCATGACATGAAAGCCGAGTGGTCTAAGGCGTATGTCTGGCTACCCAAGTTCCGGCAGTTTGATCCTGCAGTGTTCCAGATGATATTTTGAGTTCTAAAAAAAGCAGCGCCCCTAGCGGCCAATTCCGGAACCAATGTGGCAGCTGATCGACTAATCAAAAGAGAGCGACAACAGTGTTTGTAGTGGCCAATGGCAGAGCCAATATGGCGGCACCCCTAGCGGCCAAAACCAGAACTAATGGGGGAAACAAACGAAAAATGAAAAAACAAAATGGTGGCCTCCATGTAAATTTAAACAAAGATGGCTGCCTCCAGTAACAAATATGGCGGCCTACAATAACAACTGATGTCAAAAAAAGAAGAATAGAGAACATAAGAGAAGGAAAGGAAGCAAGAGAAATAAAGAATTCAAAAGATAAAAATGGGAACATTCAGAGAAAACCCTCAGAATGCAAGAGCATGGCAGTTCAAGATGGTGGTGTACTGGTTAACAACATTGCGGAATCCGATATGGTGGATGCATGACTGGAATGATAAAGCAGGAAGTCAGGAATCCAACATGGTGGCAATACGACCTTGGCGTGACATCACCCAAGGTAAGACCCAGATCCACCAGCCCCACCATATACCACTACCCTCTTGTATAGCCGTCGCTTGTGCAATACGCACGCGCATGTTGGCTGGTATTTCCTTCCATACACTTTGGCGGACGACCAGAGAAAGCACACAGAGCAATGCATATGGCTATCTTTATAATTTTATGTGTGGGTGTGATGAGCCTGGTACACAAGTGCAAGTCAGGGAATGACTGTCTGTAATTACGAACACTTTTGTAGACAAAATGGAGGCTTATTATGTCGATTTGTATTGCCACTCTCTACAGGAATCGAACCTCCGATACATCGACGATGGTTCAGGGTACATGCATTAGTTCCTTTCAATTGTTTACTGGTAAGTATGTTGACAAGGGGAGGTGGTGGGGATGTTGTACTTGGTCCGTATCTATCGTGCACGGAAAGGTGGGACCGATCATTTTAGTCTCCGCTTCCAGCAAGGTCATGTCGACGACGAGATGTGATCGTCCACTACTACGCCAGTTAAGGTAGGGGATAATTCGTATCTTAATAAGAAGCTTATCGTTCTAGCACGTGTTGTATGTGCGGGGATTCGGCTGTCTAATGATGACTGTGTGTGTATTCATTGCGAGTGACATCTCAGTACATACACCGACGTCTCGGTACACATATCATGAGTGTAAAGATGGTCCCCTTAGTGGGGTGGTACTAACCGGCTGTCTGGAACTAAGTATGTGTATTGAAGGTTCGGGGACTGTCTAGAGGTACGTACATGTATTGAAGGTTTATGTATGACTGTCTGCAATTATTATTACCTGCTTTGGTATTGGCCGAGTTGTGGCAAGCGCTCGAGGACGTATGGCCAGGGGTGATGGGTGTAGGTGGGGGGAGGGGGAAGACAAGAGATAGAGAGAGTGCAAGGACGAGTGGAAGGTGGCGGGCGTATATGCCAAGGGGGACGCGCAAAGAATTATGGCCAGGCAGTGACACTGAGGGGACAGGAGAGAGGTGAGTAAGAACAGGGAGGGAGACATGCAGGTTGACATATGTCCACATGTCCCTTCTCGTCATTGGGGTTATGGATTTATTATGATTTTGGCAGTTGTATCTGAAAAGCTTCGGAAATTACAGCCATTTATGCTTACATTTAAGCATAGTCGTACTTGGCATGATGCTGGCAGAGTGTCTTGGAATGGGGTTTCCCCTCCACACTGAATGTGTGTGTGTGAGCAGCACATGTACACTTTCAGTAGGAAAGAAAAATGAAAACACACTATACTACTACTTATATCGGTTGGGAGCACCCAGAGGCCACCGAACGGAATGTTAGAGTAGGAAGTGCTATCAGGGTGATCCCAAACCTACAATTGACATCTATGTTATGAATTTGGCACCTGTAACCTAAATGGTTCGGAAATTATGGCCAATTATACTTATAGGTTGGCATATGTCATACTTTACCACGACCCCTTTCTCATAAACGTGTGTTGATGACTATGTAATGGATTTGACAACTCTGCCTTAAACAATTCAGAAATTACAGCCAATTATGCTTATAAGTTGACATCAGCCATACTTGACCTTGTGACCCTTCTCCTAATTATGGTTGATGTCTATGTTATGAATTTGGCAACTATAATTTAAATGGATCGAAAATTACAGCCATCTATGCTTATAAGTTATAGGGCATATTTTACCATGCAGTCTTTCTCCTAGTCGGGGTAGATGCCTAAGTTATGAATTTGATAACTATAACTTAAGCGGTTCGGAAATTTTAGCCAGCTATGCTTTTAAGTGTTATGCACAAACTTAAGAAGGAGGCAGTGTTACATAAGATCCGATATTGATAGTTCGTAACGCCTTGATGCCCCACCGCTGCCATCAGCGAGGCGTTGGCCTCCAAAACAGTCGACATCCTGATCTGGTCGCTAATTGTCCTGGGTAGACATAGGTTGTCGATACCAAGATGGCTGTCAGATAAGTGTTATGCCTCAATCTTACAGGAACGCCTCAGTTTCTGCACTATTCATCCGCTTTGACCAAACCTCCTCCACAATGAGCAAACTGCCCGCCGAATTGTTCAAAGGCACTTTCTGAGGGCACAAATTAGAGGCTGGCACTGGCTGCCAAGATTTCCTCTGGCAGCAGAAGAGAAATTCGGGGAATTTTGAAGGAAAAGGGGGAAATTATGGTTTTGTATGTGAATTCGGACGTTTTGGACGGAAAAAAAAGGGAAGTTCTCGCTCCTGGGGTCCACAGCTCGACGCCTAGTAATATGCTAATCAGGGTCCACTGCTCCACCGCCTGACGTCTGACGCACCAGAACCATATTTTTTGTACTACTGAGCTGGTTCCGATGTACTGAATACTAGACAAATAAATAAATCACAAAATAAATTCATAAATAAACCATGGTTTTATGATGAGGTCAAAACTTTCGCCAAAGAGAAGAAAAATGAATTTTTAAATAATAAGAGAATCAAAAATGCAGATAGATATGAGAATTTCAAATTTATTAGATATAATGTTAATGCAAAGATTAGAAGCATTAAAGAACAATATTGAGAAGCTTATACGTGTAATTTAGACAGATATTTTTATGGTATGCAGCTTGAAATATGGAGAACAATAAGGAATCTACGAACGGATCTCTATAACACAGAAAATGATTATGTCTATAAGATTGACAGTAATGCTCCTAAAATAATTTTAGAGGTCACTGAAGAAGGAATTTTAACTATTATTTAGAAACTTAAGAATAGGAAATCTCCAGGAGAGGATGGTATAACCAACGAAATGATAAAATATGGTGGAGAAAAACTTGTATTAGAAATAGCTAAATTAAATAAACAAATATTAAAAAAATCTCAAGTCCTAGATGACTGGAAAACTAGCATCGCGATTCCAGTGTTTAAGAAGGGAGAAAAACACAAACCAAAATATTATAGACCAATAAACTTACTTAATACTGTATTGAAAATTACAACAAGATTAATCCAACAAAAGTTATCTGAAATAATTTGTCTCCAAGATGAACAACAGGAATTTTGGCTGGGCAGATCTTGTACATATGCTATTTTTATAATTAGACAGGTAATAGAAAAAGCTAATGAATACAATAAACCTGCATTTATATGTTTTGTAGACATCGAAAAGTCTTTTGATAGGCTGGAACTTAAAGATGTTTTACATATTTTAGAATAGAATAATGTACCAAATGGAATGCTTTTACTTATTAGTGACATTTTTAATAGCAATTTTAACAGAATAAAAGTGAATGGAAAACTATCGGAGAAAATACCAATCAGAAGAGGAGTCCGTCAAGGTGATTCCTTAAGTCCACTGTTATTTTATTTAATAGTTAATGAAGTTGTGAAAGACATTAGAACTTAAGATGGATACGAAATGAGACATAAAAATCTTAATATTGTATGTTATGCTGATGATGCTGTTTTGATGGCAGATTCTGAAGATGATTTGCAAATATTATTATATAGATTCTGTCTTGGTTGCCAACAGTACTATATGAAAATCTATTTAACAAAAACCAAGTCAATGACTATAAGTAAATTCCCCTTACGTTGTAAGTTAGAACTAGAGAGAAAAATGATTGAACAGGTGATAGCAATAAAATACTCAGGTGTTGAGATAGCAAGTTGGGGATCACTGCAGATTGAAGTTGCACATAAAGCCAATAAAGCCAATAAAACAGCGAGAATAGCAGGATGCATGAACGACATCATATGAAATATTAAGTACTTACATAAGGACACTAAGACAAGAATCTATAAAGCAGCAATACGCCCAGTAACGACTTATACTGCTGAGACATGGGTGGATACCTCAAACACTAAACGAATCTTAGAGACAAATTAAATGAATATTTTGAGGAAAATTGTACATAAATCCAGGAGAGACAAGATCAGAAGTGAAGAGATTAGCAGACAATTGAATATCCAATCAGTAGGGGATTTGGTAGAAAGTCGAAGAATGGAATGGAATCAACTCATATCCCGCATGGCATCGGAAAAAAAATTATGCGTATGGCAAGAGATAATTTACCAGTGGATGGAAAGAGATCGCCTGGAAGACCGAAAAAGAGATGGAAGGGCTCTTAATATCTGAATGGAACAGGCTGCAAGCCTACTATGAAGAGAAGAAGAATAAGACATTGAAACATGTTTATTGGTTCCTGTAAAGTATGAAACCTAATATGATAAACCAAATTATATATGAGATGGAAAATATGGCTGTGCAAAATACAATATGTTACTGGACTGTAGCTATACTAAACCAGAGCCCCATGATGAATATTGTACTAGAGCATTCAAGATCTCGAATGTAGATGTGTATAATGTAGATGTAATAGAAAGCACTGTTGACAATAGTATACATAAGAGATGCCAAGAGGAAGAAGAAATAGTTTCCAAGGGTTCGGGTTTGACCCTGGCTTCAGTAGATCATCTAGAGCTGAGAAGAAGTGGGCTCAATCCACTTGACAAATAGGCATTTACTTATTTCCCTATACCTGAAGAGAGGTGCAACATAAAAAATCCGCAAACCACAACATAAATGCAAAGCCCAGATTATGTGAGGGGTTAGTTGTGGAGCATGAGGTGTCATTTATCGATCATGAGGGGTCATTTGTGGAACATGAGGGGTCAGTTACGGAGCATAAGGAATCATTTGCTGTGTATGACAGGTTTTTGCAGAGCATGAGAGGTAAGCTGCAGAGCATAAGGGATCATTTGCAGAGCACGAGGAGTCATTTTCGGAGGATAAGGGGTAATTTGCGTAGCATAAGAGGTCAGTTGCAGAGCACGAGGGGTCAGCTGCAGACCACGAGGAGTCAGTTGCGAAGTATGAAGGGTAATTTACCAATTCTAAGGAGTCATTTGGGGGTGAATATGGGGTCGTTTGCGGAGCATGAGGGATCAGTTGCAGAGCATGAGGGATCAGTTTCGGATCATGAGGGATAATTTGCGGAGTATGAGTTAAAGCTTCAAGATGAGCGAAGAACATGACTGAAATAAACTGTTGAAGATGTAACTGCAAGGTAATGTGATCAAGGAACTAGATAAAATGTCTGGTTGATTGGATGCATAATGATGCTTATATCTTGCTGATGATACAAGCTATTGATTGTATGAAGTCTACTTTAGAACTTTCCTCTATGGATCTACATTATCCTACTACTGGAAAACTGCATGGAAAACAGTGATACTACTGTGGAAGGATCTTCAGTAAAAGCTGCCATGCTCGGCGACATGAGAGAACCACCTGTACGAAGGATCTTTTCGGGCAATGAAGCATTACAGCAATGGACACATGCAGTTTATGCAACGCGATACATTGAAGGAACACATAAAGATTTCTAAGGGTTCGTCCACTGGGAGCCAGCAAGTGATGTCGACACTACCCCTCACTGCATCGATGGGTACTGATTCTACAGACAATTATGGCGAGACAGTTAATGAGAGACCTGCAAGGCGTGGTAGAATCGGTTTGTGTGGAATGTGCACTTGCAAGACGCCCGCATGAAGTCGTCGGACTTCAAATTAACGGTCGTCAGCTCTAAATACTAATTATGACAATGCATCATCTAAAAAGAAAAGTAAACTTGATATTGAGGATGAAACCAGAAGTGAGAACGACCATGATAACAGCATTGATGATTATGGCTATGAATACGGTGATAGTGCTGAAGATGATGATGATGATTCTACCGACATTCCCATACATTTCTCCAAGTTTCCTTCGACAATCGTTTTGAAGAAAGCAGAAGGCGCCAAAAATACTCGTAACATATTTCCCGAAGACCTTAATGAACTTGTTGATGGACTCATACATTTGATTGACCTGCAAAACCTCGGGGACGCCTCACCTATTTTTTAGATATATCCACTCATCGATGCATTCAACTATTAATGTAAATATCTACATACATAATATTAATGAGGACTTTAAGTACAAAAAATACATAGATAGTGCACTGAATACAAAATATTAAGTCCGTCATCATGTACAAATTTGGAGACAGTTGGTATACGAATGTCATTTATATACATATTGGTAGGGAGCAACCGATGGATTGATAGAAGGATCGATCTAGATGTTGCGATTTTTGGAAAGATTGATGGGAATGTTGGAAGACTGAGGAAAATATTATGAGACCAATGGAAAGATTGTAAGATTGATCGAAAGATTGATGGAAATATTGCTAAGGAGGAGTATTGTGAAAGATTCATGGAAATATTGGAATATTTATGGAAAGATTGCTGAGGATTGCGGAGCATGCAAAACTGATTGTGTGCGAAGCTGACTACGGTTTGTGTGGTGATAGCTGTGGTGCATGTGTTGCTTACTGGTGAAGATTTTTAATGATTAATGGAAATATTGGGAAGAATGGAAATATTTTGAAATATATATGGAAAGATTGGAAGGTTTATGGAAACATTTGAAGATTGTTGGAAATATTGCAAAAGATAGCAGAAAATTTATGGAAAAAGAATTCTTTAATTTTTATGTATATTTTTGGGGGGGGGGGGTTTAATGTTATCCAATGACAAGAGTACGGGGTCAGGGTCACAGATGTGAAGTCAAGGTGAAGGTTGTACAGATCCAACATGGTGGTTGGAGTCATCAGCGCCACCTAGGTATTGAAAATGGGAACATATGACAAAGATAAAACTGATATGGCAGGTGGGGTGCATTCTATAGAATGACAGTGTTGATGGGGTAGGAAGGATGAATGTTAATACAATGTGATTGATTGGAGGGGGATAACAGTCTGCTACTGGACATGGTGTCATGGGAGAACCTTTGGAAATGTAAATTTTGAAATAATTTTTTTATAAATTGTTAGAAGTTTTTTTGTAATTTTTCGGGATTTTTCGAGAGTTTTGGAATTTTTGTTTTCATTTTTTGGATTCAAGGTCATGGGTCAAGGTCAATGCCACTTGTATTCAATATGGTAGTTGTGTGACATCAACATGGTGGTCGGTCGGCTCTGGTTCCGATTCTGGATCTTATTATGCCCGAGCATTCAAGGTTTTAATTTGAAAAATGTTATATTAAATCATTTTTATTTTTTTATTATTTTTTTTTTTTTTTTCAAAATAATTTTGATTTTTTTTTTAGAATTTCTTGAGATTTGTGTGTTCAAGATCAAAGGTCACTGTGGTTAAGGTAAAATGTCAGATCAATGTTACTGACATACAACATGGCAGCTAAGATGGCTGACAGAACCGAGATGGTGGACGGTCAGCTCTGACTCTGGACCCTGGGACCTGTAAATAGATTAGGCATATCCTATGCCTATAAAACCAATAAGATTGCCACTGCTCTGCCCTCAAAGACGATCACCCCAAATTTCTTCCAATGGATCGAAAAGTGATTTTCGGGGGATAGTTTTTTTTTTTTTTTGCAAATTGGTGATCGTTGCTTTTTTTGAGGGCAAAATGAGAAATTTTGAGGGAAAAGGAAACTTTCAAGATGGTGGTGGCCGATTTCGGCTCCGGTTCCCCGTACCCTGATGCCAAAGTTCGCTAAATCATTCTACTTACTCGTTGTTAAGTACTGATGTTACTTCTAAACTAGATAAATTCCTTGCAAGTGGCCAAACTTCAATTCGCGGATTATTTCATCATGACCTAGTATACTTATCGTAATTTGTAAGAATAAACGAACTCCTACCGAAATTTTTTACATGTAGAAATGTCATAACCTTCAACATAAATGCACTACTGAAAGATACTACTGAGTCTGTTTGACAAACACGTTCCTGTGGCAACAAAATGCATCAGTCATCCACCTATTCCCTGGTTGTAACTTGATGCCACTTCGTGAATTATCCTGGCCAAGCTTTGCTAAACAAGGAAACTAAATGCTTATGCAGCCGATATTGATCGAAAAACAGTACAAGCCAATAAGATAATTGTATCTGTAACCGATTAAAAGAAAATTTTAAAATGAAATATTTATGTAAGTTAGAGAACTCTAACAATGCGAATTCAAACATAGGGGAAATATTGCTCAGAAGAAGTTGTGGTTAAAATTAAGCAAATCAGTTTAACCAATCCGCCAAACAACTCAAATCGCTACTTTACATAACATGTATAAATTGTATAAACCAGAGCATACGGGAAAAATTCTAACAGCATATTTATTTTCCTAACGCAAACATAAACATAAACTATCCTAACCGAAATCGCTCCCTGCGAGATGTGCAGAGCTATATATCATATTTAATATAAATCACAAAGTACAGACGAAATTTCCAAAAAGTGGTAAATTTAACATTGGCAGCTTTGCACACATTTACACATATTTGTAATGAGTAGTAAGACATATTTTTTTTGGCTCAGAATTCCAGGATTCAGCTCTCCGGCTCTAACAGCCATCACGGTTTCTGCCATTTTAGAATATTTATTCCAAAATTGCTTGTTTTTGCCCAAAAATCACACCAGAAATCCATTATTTTACCCAAAAATCACCTTCAAATTTCCAATTTTGCCCTGATGCAAAAAGTCTCCCCCAGAAAAATCTTCCAGAGAGTTATGTCCGCCATCTTAAATTTCCCTTTTTTCTCTGAAATCGACTAAAATACCCTAAAAATGCCCCCTTTACCTTAAAAAGTTTCCTCTTTATGTCAAAAATAAAAGAAATTCCCAAAGAAAGAAGCGCTTGAAATCAAATTTTCGCCTATCTAATTAATTGTAGGGGCTTCCTTGAAACCGACAGAGAAATGGTGGCCATGTTGGTTTTATAAGCTTAGGGTATAACAAGGCGATACACGGGATCCATTATCAGCTATCTTGGTTGGCAGTCAACTTGCATCCATATTGTGTGCAGATGACTTTTGACCTATGACCTTTTACCTTGACATTTGACCTTAAAAATACAACAATAAAAAATATAAAAAAAATTTATTAAAAAATAATTATTAAAATTATTTAAAAACTCGTTTTAAGCATTATTATTAAAAATGGCTAAGAAAGTATTTTAAAAATGCAATTTCCCCAGATTCCCTCCACCACCACCACCCAACAAATTAGTTGGCAGACCTTCACCCCCGCGCCCAAATCAATCAGCCATCTTGGTAGGTAACCGACATCTTATAAGCGACCGCCATCTTGGTAAATATCACTTGTCTGCTATCTCGGAAGCTAATACCCATTAGCAATTGAACTTTGACCTGTGACCCAAGACCCCTGACCTTGACATTGAATCCATGGCATTGAATTACCTTGAAAACAAAATCTCTGGGAAAATAGATAGATGTCAGCAAGCATATTATATTACAGACTACCATCGCCGTATTAGATGCAGATGACCCCATCACCTTGAAAACCAAAACTCGAAAAAAATACATAAAAGTCAGCATGCATAATACATTAGAGTCTACCACCGCCATATTAGATGCAGACTACCTCGATCTTGATCTCATCCACCTTCCATGCAGCTGTTGTCAAACTAAACCCCAAACTTACCTCGCTACCTCTTAAATATACGAGTGTGCAAGCTCTATGGCTTTATATCGACTTTGAACCAATCATATTGCACCATTAATACTTTGTGCAAACACCGACCAGACAATCACCGAGGTGCCACATGATTGCAGGTGGCCAATCACATGCTAGTATTGAAACATTGCATGAGTAAGTCAGTCTCCGACTCAAAAATAGCTCATATTGGCTCTAAAATATCCCCTTCACAATCGCCACCACTACTGTGGTGCTGCAGTGCTGATTGCAGTGCTACAGTGTTAATTGTGGTGCTGATTGTGGTGCTACAGTGCTAACTGTAGTGCTGTGGTGATAACTGCAGTGCTGATTGTGGTGCTGCGGTGATAATTGCAGTTCTGTTTGGGGTGCTAATTGCAGTGTTGATTGAGGTGTTAATTGCGGTGCTGATTGCAGTGCTATTTGTGGTGCTGATTGTGGTGCTAAGTGCAGAGCTGGTTTTGATTGTGAAGCTAAGTGTGGTGTGTTTGTGTGTGTGGGTTGCAAGTGCAAAAAAATTCCACGTATTTAAATTAAAATGATATAGTCCTATCTCCACAAGCTAAAAAGCGAACATTTTATTTAATAATCTCGCTTTAGAAATGTATATATCCAGGTCCCTTGGTATCTTTCATAGCTTCCTGGGTAAACTGTATTTTCAATTTGCAATAAAATTGCCCAGAACTACAGCAGGCTCTCACCATGCTTCGCCATTGGTCGATGTACAACATGGACTTTGTACTGAAAAAATGCAACACCTCGACAGGCCACCACCATGCTTCCCAATTGGTCATCGTCGCATGAAAAGGACTCTTTGTACAGACTGCCCAATCATTCCAATATGTATTTTTGAACTTAGGTGAAAACTCGATCACAGAATCTGCACTGGTGGCAGTCAGTTAGCGATGATGCAGGTTCACAGCTCCATAATCGTCGAGGTCAAAATGCAGCCCTTCATATTCGCAGTTCATATTTGTGGTATTGGAGCACTCTGAGAAAACCAAAATACTTGTTCACCTCAGAAGAAAACATGCAGGTCCTATTATATTATATATAAATATAATTTTTTTCAATTTAATTCATATATATAATTATGCACTGCACTCCTCCAAGCACACAAGCTCTACTATGCCCTAATGTAGAGTGTGGATGCCAGCTGGAGTTGCTTCTGGGCGAACAGCATGGCAAACAGTCTGGATGGCCAGATTTGTGGGTCGCACACCACTAGGCACCACAGGGGCCAGGTTTGCCTCTAATAACTTTGAAAAGTTATATGTCATCACTCTGACATACCACTCCCCCCTCCCACCCATAGTATGTTGGACACAGTTCCATAATGTTCAGACACACTGTTTCAAACTGCTTACATGGAACACGTGCCTTCTGCTGTTGTTTGCCATTAGACCTGGATGATTTAATAATTGCACTTGTTGCACTTTTGCACATACTGGTGCATGTTTTTGTTTAGACCCGGCCAGAAAAAATCTTCACACAATTTCCGTACAATTCTCACAACACCGGGGTGTCCCGCCAAGCTGCCTCTGTGTAAATAAACTAAAACACTATCTCTTGCACAAATGGGGACAAACAATATCCACCTCCCGGGTTTCTGCACTTATCATGTTTCTAGCCTTCCATCAATAATGTGTCAACCCTCCTCTTCTTGTTGTGCACATTTGTTTACTTTTTCTAGCATGTATTGGCACTCCTGTCGTTCTTGCATCACTTCATGATACAAATGATACAAATTATACATCACTCTTCTACAGTTAATATTTGCACTCTGATAGCATACTTGGTTTGTGTGCTTATGCACTGGTATGTCCACATACAGGTGTTCAAAATAGATGGTGCACTAAGCGCATTGGTATTTGGAACACATACATATTACACTAAACTAAATTATAAATGAAACATGGCACTTTAAAAACAATGGTGAGACTATTTGTCTTGGTACTTACCTGTACACCAGGGGCACGGGAAGAAAATAATAATAATAATACTCAACACAACACATGGCATTTACACCGGCACGTAACATAACCCTTAATAAAAACAAATAACAATCACTGTAGATTCAAAACAAACATATGTAGCACTATATCGCACAGGGGGTAAATACATACGATGCACTCACTGCTTCTACACAACATATTTACCCTCAAAATAAAACATAATTGACTCCACTGCACTATGCATGCTCGCAGGATGATGGCTTCGGCGACAAACCGCCCACACATGGTACAGAGGTGACAGCTGCGGACGTCAGATTATGGTGTGGTGAACGGGTTTAGGCCCAGGGGACATGTTCCACGTCAGACTGTTGTACGTCTTAAGGCGTCATCCTTTCCATACACATCGCGATGTTCATTAAGTATGTGTTGAAACGTGACCTGGTGTCTGGCAGGATTTGGTTGTTGTAGTCCCCCTAGTGCCACAGTGGTATTCTGCTCTGAAAGCGAGGGTACTCACAGAATAGTATCTTCCTGTATTTCAAGTGTTACAATAACCATGGTAATGGATTCAATATCACATGTACGTACCATTACAGAAACTTGCCGTATCGGAGTACTGCAGTGATCATTGTAGATAGTCTAATCATGTGATTTGTGGGTTTTACATCATGTTGATTATCAAAATTGAGTGTATGAAGATGTAACACAGTGGTATCTATGAGCGCATGGCATTGTTTATTGTTCACTGTGACGAGAATGCTGATGAACTGTGACTGGCTACTACTGACCTGTTGAACAAGCACCTATTTTGGTGTCAAATCTGGTTTTTCTTGTGGTGTGAGCAGGGTGTCACGAGCATCAGGCCCCCTAACACCTGCAATCTGTTTCCTTACATATTATTCTCTACCGCCTGCTTGACATGATCTAGGTGTGGATTATTGAGGCACTGGCTGTACCAATGGTATAATTCTGCCGGACAGTAGCGGCACGGAAGTTGAGGTGATTGGTTCGGATTCCACATGCAATTTGAATTTCTCACACTGCTAGTTGCACTTTTATCCGATGGCATCAAACTACTGGAACTTTACGGATTGGTGGGTCCTGAACTCTTTTTCAACACTTTCCCTGGTTGCTGGCCATAAGAACAGTACTGCTGTTGCGATTGAGTGCTGGTACTCTGTCCGTTCCCTGTTATGTCCCGTGGCTCGTGGTACCATCGTATAGCACTTGGATCACGACACCGTTGTTCATGGTTCCATTCCTATATATTTGTAGCATGCATCAAATTGTCCACTGTGCCATTCAATAATGGAATTCTGGTCGCGCCATCTCCACAACAACTTCCAGTACTTCCCATTCGGGCAAATATAGGTGAAAATGGCGAACCAGGTAATGAATGCTGTTAAGTATTCGTCATGTTGCTGTCCTTCCAGTGTCAATTTACTTTGGGCTTGCAACGATGTGAACACTCCTTAGAACCGACACTGAAATGAATGCTGAAACTCCTCCCACTGGAGCCCATAATGGTTTAAAGAATGCCACCAAAGGTGCACTTATCTGCTCCAACACAGCTTGCCCATTATTCTCTGCTTATGCTGTATCTAGTTAGCTGTGATGTGCACTCATCTAGAAATGCTTTAGGATCCTCAGCTGATGTACCATCAAACGTTGTAGGATCTGAAATTTCACTAGCATTTTCACTGGCATAGGTCTTGGCGGTGGAATTGAATGTTTGAATTCCGTCTTAAATTTTTTTATTGAACGAGAAGACCATATAGATCTTTATTTTGTTCCTATTCCCGATGCATTTTCTGGCCTTGGTTGATTAGGTGACATCGCTCCCATGTAACTAGGTTGGCATTGTGTCACAGATTGATAGCTTGGATAGGGTGTGGAGATTGGTGGTAATATTTGCTGGAACATTGGTGTGGGAAACACAGCTGGAAGTAGTGTGCAGTAATGAGTGAGCAGTTGAAACTGGAGAGGCATATTGGTTAAGGTAGGCCACTGTAGTCTTGACTACGTAAGCGGTGATGTATTGTGTACATTCGCCACATGCACAAGAAAGTACAGAGTACAGTAGGGCAAGCCAGGGCAGCAGGGGGCAGCTCAGTGTAAGTTATGTGTGTGTGTTCAGCCAGACACAGACTTCGTGTGGGGGAGTAATATGTAAGTAGCACTAAATTGTGTGGAAAACATAATATAGTTATTTAAGTGTTCACACAATATGCAAGCTCATTTCGAGACTGAGAAAGACGTCCAGATTAAAAGCCAGTCTTGATGCATACCCATTTTCACTAGTGTTCTCTCTGTTCGTTGTTTATTTACATTTCACGTGTATCACCTTCACCTCATCCATTAACTTGTATTAGGGTTTATTATGTTTCTTGCAGTTATTTGAATTTATTGTGTGGCTCATGGTCCTGTGTTTGACCCAAAGTAATTTTTGTGGTATGGTATATCAGAAAGTAGTGCCATGTGACGCGTGGTCTCGCCAACACCAGCTCTCATGCCCTAGTGCCAAGTCAGTCAGCACTCAGCAATTGGAGGGGTGAGTCGCACCGTTGTGTCTCGCGCTGCGTGTGCCCGGGTGGAATTCAATCTTTGTTACCAATCATATCAACTGTAATTAACTGTAATATTCTGGAAACTTTTATGTTTTAACCACTTGGCACTTCACCCCTCCTCTCCTGGTTGGTTTGGCATTACCATCAGGAGCTTAATTCTCACGTAAATATTGTGTAACCCACATGGCTTTTTTTCTGTATTACCGCTACTGACCGATGAAGTTTGGTACTAAATGTAAAGTAACTTTCATTGAAAAGTGTCTAGAGTCGCAACTAATAAATAATGTCACTGGAACTGTGCGTGTTTAATTCCATCTACGTCTTTGGGTGCATAAGGGCACGGGACCCTCATTTCCCACCATTTCTGAAGTGTTTATTTTGCGTGTCAATTCCAAGGGTGCTCTGTATGTAATGTTTTCAAGGTGGTGTGTGGTCCACCATAAGAGTCCACGAAGATTTCCGTAAGTGTTTTAATTAATCATTCTACAAGGAGTAGGAAAGGCAGGTATTGGTCATTTGCATCATGACCCAGAGCTTCAACAAGAGTCAGCTCTCCAACTTCGGCACCGCCTCTGACGATGCCTGGCATCGGGTAATACCTAACATATTTACCATATGTTCCACTGGAAAGCTCCTTTTCATTTCTCCATGCCATGGAGGCACCCCACCTGGTGTCACTGTATTTACACTCTCTGAGTCATTTATGTTCCATGTGAAAATTTCAACTCCACATCTACAGCATTGCGTGTTTTTGTCATATCTGCCTTGACAGTTTGTTGCATCAACAATACTTGCTTATGGTTCCTCTTCCATCAGTAAATTCTGTGTGCTGCATGTATCTTGTTTGTTCACTTCTACGTTGAATCCTGAGCACATAACAGATAAACCCACTGCTGTATTTAGTTCCATTGTGTTGAAATACTCATGTTGTAAATTGGCTCGACACGTCATGCACTTAAATGTGATTACACCACGGCTGGTGCATAATAGGTTACTGGAATAATTTGGCAGGTTGTAATTTGGAAGGTCATTGATCTCCAGCTTTGGTTGGACTTTCAGTGTCACTGTTGTTTCCATAAGGTCATTCACTGCTCCTTCCTCATGGATGTTCACGAAGCGACTGAACGATGGGCTGGAATTTCGGCTGCACTGAAGTTGGTTTTGCCACTCTCACACTTCAATATGAAGTCCTGTGGTATTGGACGCAAGCAGTTCTGGCATCAGGGCGCTAATGCACTTTCTGGTATCTGGAGAGCAATTGTGTACAAATTCCAACCACGTGCTCGCGGTGTGGGTTACCGAGTCGTGGCTATGCAGCACAGCATTGGAGGGTAGGGGAGTATCTTCCCCTCTCGCTGCAGACACCTTCGCGTCTGCTAGGGGCCATGACCAGTCGGTGTTATTAGAGGGAGAGTGTAGTACCCCCATGGCCATGCTCGTGGTGATCCTCAGTTGACAATATGGCGTGGGTGGAGCGAAGGCAGCACTGGCGCACTAGCCTCTGGTGCCTGTGAGGTGGTGGGTGGCTCTGGCGTCAGTCGTTGCTCCAAAATGGCCGCTCTCGCACTCATACTTGCCTTACCATTTCAATAGTGGATACTATGTTGTTCAGGAATTCTCTTCCTTGCCAACGACAGATCTCACTTCCCGTCACCTTGAGGACGCCTGGAAGGTGTCACGACGCTGCCATTGCTCTCATTGCAGTTTGGCAGGGGTACGACAGGAATGACTTGGTTGCTGAAATTTTTGGCAGTCGGTGGCCTTCACCTCACCGCGCCACTAGATGCTGCCACTGACGCTCGTTATGTGTTTACTTATATTTTCTTTTATCGTATTCGCTATAATGCACTTAGTCAATCTGCAAATCTGAAAATTCCCAGGTGTATCCACCGATGTACCCCGGCCTACAAATCTGATTGAAATGCATCATAACAACAACCGATGAATTTTAGAACACTTTCTCTTAACAATTAGAGTTACAAACACCTAAAACTCATACTTTTCATGCATTCTAAAACATACCAAAATAATACAGATATCGAGTTTTATAAATGGGTGATTGAGCGAAATGGTTTCAAACGTGTCTCAAGCAAATGAAAACACTGCTAAAAATCAACCTGATGTTCGGAAAATGCCTTGACTGGTGTTCATTAGTATATTAATCAATGAATTTTTTTAATACCCTGAAGACTTTAATTATCCAAATGTTTAGTGCCTCTAGACAAATATTAAAACTATCGCAAATATGGAACTATATTTCCTTGCTTGCATGTAAAGTAAAGTGTCAAAGATTTCGCCTTCTTTTAAACCTATTTCCTTTATTATAATTATAATTTATCTTTACATGTTCATAGTTTTAATTTTTGTTAATAAAGTTTTTTGGAATTAACATAGATAGTAGCATATATTCACCTTATTTAAGAGAACAAAATTTGAACATTTACTGTTATATCTTGGTTATATCGCCTTTGGAAGGAGGGAAAACAGCTGTTTGTTTTATTTACATTTTATAAGTTCATTTAAATCAAAAATGGTATTTCAGACTCTTGTTCTCTTTACAAGAAGTAGAGGCCCTGATTCATTTTGGAGAAACAGGAAAATATTTAAACTATCAGCAGTGAGTTTTCTGTGTATTTTTTTTTAATATATTGTACATCCGATTAAATGATGCTTGAAACATGGCACTGTCCGACTGCAGTATTTTGGGTAGCCCGATTTTGGATGTGTGGAAGCGGGTGACTAAAAGATATTAATAAATGCCCCTGAATAACTTTTTGGAAGTTGAAACAAGCAATGTCAAAAGATTAACTCGGACCGTGTCTCAATTTAATGAGTTATTTCTGCAGGGAGTGCTTTTTCGCTCAACCTAGCAAAAACAATACTTTGTGCTCTCGCATTCTGTGGATCTGAGACAACCACACTGTTACGCAGATAGCCGATGCCGATAATATTATGTTAAGTGTGGTAGTAATTTGTGTGTACATCGTTTGCTGGTAGTATTTTTCCGTTTTACGTAGAAGTCGTGATTCTAAACCAAATGGTTTTGGCCCAGACAGCTATTATAACCTCACTGAAACGTTGAAATGCGCATGACACGTCGTTATATTGTTGCTAGAGTGTACAACTTGGTGCTCTCTGATCATTATAATGTATCGAGAGCGTGAGCACAAGAATGTGCCTTGTTTCTTATATCTGACATTTAAATTAGTGCTATCAGTATGATTGTTTACTAGCATGCTAAAATCAACCTAAATTTATTTTGGTTAATATTAATTAATTCTCTATATATTGGAAGTTTATTACGATGTACCAAGGAATGACAAAACATTATATTTGGGATAATGCCTAGCTATGACTATCATTTATCGTGTCTAATATGCCATACTGTGTGATGTGATGACTTTGAACAGTCAATTAAATCTGGTATTGTCAAAGTTGCATGACTATTGACTGCAATAACCTGGTAAATTTTCAGGTTTTTGCCTTTTTTTTTTTGTCACTGGCTGGTGTCACACTATCTGGGAATTTTTTCAGCACTACATAGGAAGGCGGCGGAATTGCTATTCTATAGCAATACGTAATGTCCACAGAGCTCTGGTGTATGCAACAAAAGGAAGGAAGCTGAAAAAACAAGACATGAAAGATGTAAGATGACTTTCTAAGCTGTACTATAGTTCCTGTTGTTAGTGTAAGAGGAATTTTTTTAACAATGGAGCAGCAAGATGTAGATATATACATAATGGACTCCCACCTAAAAATAAGATTGTAAATATTTTATAATTCTTAAGTGAATGTTGAGTTTTCAGTTTTATCAACTTGGTTCTCTCAGTTGTTATGGCCAAATTAATTTTTTATGCTGTATTTAGTATCCTAAGGTTATGCAGGTTAAGGCTCAAGGTGATTGGATTTCTTGGCAATAATGGTTTCTTACCTGTTTAAAACTTATGCTCAGATTCTTAGTTATCCTATGTGTGTGTCTCAGACTGACATTGTCATATGGGCAGTCAAAATGTTGGCCAAGTGAACCACCAAACCATGTTGTTGTTTCTCGCAGCTGTGGGATGTTCGCCTGACTGCAGCATGCGAGGAACATGACTTCAGCTATCCACTTCTGGCCGAAGGACTCTCCCGGTGCAACATCCTCCTCAACAGGAAGTCACTTACAGACTTGGCAATTTGGGAGCCTCGTTCTTTCAAGGTAATTTGTCTAATGCCGAGTGTGAGGTGGTATCAAAAAGAGTGAGACTAGGTCTGTGAAAAATCAACTACATTGGGCATTTATTTGGTAAATGTTTAGAATAGAGGCTTTTCCAAGAAAAGTTTCTCAGAAAGTGGTATAACTTCACTCTACTAATGATACAGAACACAAATTTACTAGAGGCATTTAGCTGATATAACTACAAACCACAAAAACGATAAGGTTGGAGGGCTATGACAATCAGGAAAATGCTGGAAGACCAATGATGGCGCTCACCAACCACGTGGCATGTGGGAAGCATGTGCGAAAAGAGTCCTTTAACTGAACTTTCCTATAACGGGAATATTGTATTTTCAAGTGTTAAATATATCTTCCTTTTTCTCTGGGCTCAGTGTTATAAAATGTTATATATTTGTATGTTTGATAATATTACACAATGTTTGGTTATGAATTTGAAATGTGCACTACGCAAAGAACATGAACAGTATTATTCCGGCGAGAACGCTGTCATAAAAGACATTCAGAATACAGAAAATTAACACTCTGAATGTAACAAGTAAATTAATATCTGAATTCTTTTTGTGCCCTTTCAATTTTAATATTTAAAGGTTTCACTCTGCGTGCATGGCACTTCCGCTTGTGTGAACCCCGTAGGAGGCCATGGTAAGTCCGCGCGACATTTGCCTCCAGGCTGTCCGTCGTGGAGAGCTGGCGAGGTAAGATGCAGTCATGTACGCACTACAACCTTTGAACACTGATGTAGATTTCCATAGCTCATTTTAGTATACCGGTCAACCTTTGCTTTTCATATGTTACCCAGACATTTCTCCAGCATTATGCTTTCGCTTAACTCAACTATTTGCGCCCTTGCAGCTATTTAAATTTTAATCGAGGAGAAGAGGAGAAAGATGTCTGAGAGATCTCGCTGTCCGCCCAACTTTGAATCTGGCGCCACCCGCTAATGTTAAGGCCTTTCGGTGTAGTGTCTGTATAATTGCTACGTGCAATATTTTGGGTATTTTTCATGTTTAATAATTTTATGGCCACATCCCGTATTACCATGCAGTTAGATATTGCTAAGTCCATGTTTGCGCCATCTATGCGCTTTCAGGGTATGTTTGTATATTTTATCTTTATGCTATATTAATTTCAGGGTTCCATCTAATTTCACGTAAAGTGATGCTTTGTATGTTTGACCACGCTGTCACTTCCATAATTGATTTTCCCGCCATCAGATGCGCTACAAGTCTACAAATGCTTAAATCGTCAGGGGAATATTTTTCCCTGCCTCAATAATATTTTATCTGATCATAATTTGCCATTTTTACAAAGAAATATTGCAACTTCACCTGCACCACGTGGTCGCTGCGGACTTTATCCAGCAGCATCCGCGCCAGCTAAGCTTGCTTTCACGCAACCATGTGTTTATTGTGACTACTCATATTGTGCTCTATCTTGTTTCATCCATATTTATTGTGTAATTTTATATGGTGATATTATTTCCATCCTAGATGGCTATGTGTATAGGCCGTCACCACACTAACCACATGCTGGAGGGCAAGCCCTGATGAGTCCGCGCTAGTAATACCAAATAATCACACATGTTCATGTGCAGATTCATTTTGTAATTCTCCATGCCCTGTCTTCAGGAAACACCTACAGTCCACCGCAGTGGCTGTAGACCTCTTTCCTTGTGAAGGCTGTGTTATCAAACACCACAGTAGAAGTCATCCATCTAGCCGTGCGCTAGAATAATTGCAGTCTGGTGAGCACGCAAACAGAGTTGGCTGGACACGGCCGAGTTTATTACCAATTTAATTCCTGGCACCATATTTGTATGAGCGGTAAAATAAAAGTAAGTCCCACGGTGTTTCAATCTTTTTCTGAAGTGACAGTATCTTCGCCACACCATTTTTCAGTGATAAATGTTTAGTAGTGCAAAGTGTATTGTAAGTACGCTCGGGTGAGACGGACACGCAGAACCCACAGCATCCCTGAGAATCCTGAGTTTCAAAAAGTGCGGTGATTAGGAAGCACAGTGGGCGCCCATCATCAGTAAGTAATTTATGTCTTCGTCTCGTGTCTCACCAGACTTCATCAACATTATCGTAAAAACTTATCACGAAAATATGTTAAATTGCAAAAAGACCTAACCAAACAAAACCTGAATTGACAATATTACCAATTCAAGCTACAAATACAATAATGGGTAGGGTTATGAAGATCTGGGAAATTGCTGTGTAAAATGTGCTATAGTAGTGTGTGGGCGTTTTCTGATGATGTACCGAGGTTGAAACTTTTATTTGTTTAAAATAAAGCTCAGTGTCAAGATCTATCCTTCCCCATATATACAAACAGAAAAATTATGGAAGTGTGTATGGACCCTGAGAATACTATTGAAAATGAACTTGTGTGTGTCATGAAATAATTACTGTAATAATTTATTTGCTCACTGTTGTAGTTGGGAAATAAATGTTGTGCGTTTGAAATCTGATTATACCAATTATTAGGTTTTCAAGACTGTAGTAGTACAGAACCTTGTTATTTATTTATATGGAGGCTAAAGTATTTCCTGTTTATTGTTATGATGTTTATATTGCAGAAACATAATCTTTACATATTTAAATTTTATTTCTTTTACGCCCTCCAGATACTAAAATAATAACAAATTGTTGTTTACATTTTTTATTGACATTGTCAGGTTTCTTTCAATTAACAAGCAATAGACTAACTCAGATATAGAGGACAGTATGAGAAACCCGACTAAAGACTTTTGATTTTCATAGTGGCTGTAAATTGCAGGTAATTTGAATTCAATACCCTGTTTAATATATTTTTTCTCTGTGGTAAGAGTAACAGTTCCAGCATAAAGGTTTCTCTTTAATGTTTCGTCTGAGGAGATTTTGAAGTAACAATCAGAATGTAGTATGACAGTGTTTGTCATACTAGCAAATGGACGTATGTAAAAGGAGCTGTGTTTCAACGCTGAGTTTCGCTGGTGCCGGACATGACTGCACCTGAGACGACCAGACTTGTGACGTCCACCTTTCCAGGAGATGTGGGCACATTATTTCCCACTCGTAACCCAGATTGTGGTATCCTGAAGGACTGGAATGGTGGAACTATGTCATTGCTTCGATCTTTGAAGTAAGCTCTGTCCATGGTAGCTTCGTAATATCATTGTTGACGCCGTCGGGTGAGACACAAGACGAACGATGACACAAATACTTACTGGTAATTTGGGCGCCAGCGGTGCTTCCCAATCACCGCAATATTGAGACTCAGGGTTCTCAGGGATGTTGTGGGTTCTGTGTGTCCGTCTCACCCGTTCGTACTTACAAACTCGTTGGCAATACTAAACTTTTAATGAAATTACTGAAATAAACAATAGATAAAACATATGTGGCTAGGACACTGTCACTACTGAATAAAAAATGGAGTTCACTGTAGACTTGTTGTTATTGATATTGTTTATACACATCAACGTGCCAATGAAATGGTTATCTCGGTCATGACTAGCCAATTCCACTTGGGTGCTCCCCAACCTGTAATTAATCTAGTGCACACCTAAATGGATGATCTCACCGAGGTACGTGAAAGCACAGCATTCACAAAGGAAGAGGGCCGACAGCCGCTAAGGTGGACTGATGGATTTACCCTGAAGACAGGACACGGTGAATTACAAATGAATACCCTTAATACACATTAATACGAGTGGTTACTCGGCATGACTGACGCAAACTCGTCGGGGCTCGCCCTTCAGTACGTGGTTAGTGTGGGGATGGCCTATACATAGAGCCGGCTAGGACGGGAGTAATTGCACTGTACACTAATTACACAATTACGTAGACCCTTGAATGATACAGGAAATAAGATGGGACACGAGATGAATATTCACAATAAACACACACATGTGTGAAAACAAGCTTAGGTGGTGTGGATGCTGCTGGATGAAGTTTGTAGCAGACCACATGGTGCAGGTGAAATTGCAATATTTCTGTAGGAAAACTGCAAACTAAATTCAGATAAAATATGATTCGTGTTTGGCAAATGGTTCTCTTTACGATTAGCATTGTTACAGGCTTGTAACATTCCTGATGGCGGTAAAATCAAACATTACTGTGACAGTGTGGTCACGTACAAAAAGCATCAGTTTACAAGAAAAACACATTGAACCCTGTTGCACATACAATGTTATATAAATAAGCTCTTAAAACGCAATGATGGCATATACAAAGACTTGGCTTCAGTCGGCCACGTGGTTATACGTGATGCCGTAAACTATTCAAACATGAAAATTACCCTTAAATACATACAGAAAAACACAGCTTTTAAAATTGCATGTAGCAATTATGCGCAAGTTACAATGAAATGCCATAAACATAGGCAGGTGGCGTCTGATTAAAAATACGCAGGTTGCGTGACTCTCCGACATCTTTCTCCTCAATTAAGTTAAAAATGCCAGAAGGGCATAAGGAATTAGTAAAGCGGGAGCATAATGCTGGGGAAAATGTCTGGCAGAAACGTACGCAAGCAAAGATTAACTGGTAAACTACATGGACTATGGAAACCACCTCAGTAAACAAAAGTTGTAGTGCCCTCGTGATAGTGTCTTACCTCGCCAGCTCTCCTCGACAGACTGTCCAGATACAAGTGTCGCACGGACCTATCATGGCCGCCTACGGGGTTCACGTAAGCGGAAGTGCTATGCACGCCGAGTGTAATATTTTATAGTGAAAATAAAATGGTACAAATTAAATTACACATTGTTTTACATTTCTATAATTTCGTTACGAATTTCAATATTATTTTAATGTCTCTTTGCGATGGCATTCATGCCAGAATATTAAGTGTTCTTAATCTCGGCACCACAGGCACTTTGAATATTCATAACCAATCAATTATATTTAGTACAAGCACTTTAAAACATTTTAAGACATATTAAACACTGTAAAGACAATATAATACATTTTACCATGAAATTAACATTTATAGGAAAGTTCAAAATTGTCAGACTCTTTGCGCATGTGCAGTACACGTGACAAGTGAGCGCCGTCATGGGCTCTAGCGCCACTGGCTGTTAGCCGACGTCATTGTTTGCCAAAATATTGCAATTTTAATTCTCATAAACCACAAAGAACTTTCTAGTGCAAATTCATTGAGTGTATAAAAATTTAAAGAAGTCAATTTAAAGAAGCCTAAATTACTCCATAATGAGAAGTTAAGATTACATGTTTGAACACTTTTCCAGAGGTTCCCTGCCAAGTATACAATCAAGAATCTTGAGCCTGTTTATTGCTAGCCTGAGAAATTCTTAATGAAGTAAATCTACATCAGTCATTAAATTATCAGTTGACTATTTTGAAGTTGTGCTTATCAGTAATCATACATGTATGAGGGTAAAATGAATTCAGTAATGATTTCTTACATATCACACACAATTAGTGAACAGGTTGACTGACAGTAATTATCTTCTAGTTGCATATGATTTGTTGTAATTTTAAAGTGATGTGATTTTCTTCGTTAAAATATAGTTGCCTGAATTTTAGTGTATGTGTTATATTTTTGTAGTTTTTGAAACTGTCTGAATAATGTTGAGAGACATGAACTATTCACATTGAAATATCTTGTTCCTATTATGCAAATATTTGTTAGTCACACGTCACTCCACCGTGATAATCTAAAGACATAAATATTATACTTTCTTTCAAATGGTCAATGAACATTTCATCAAGGGTAAGAAACTGCATTGTATTACATGCAAATTTCCGTGGTATATTTGCATGCATGACAATCAAATAAGAGAATTGTAGTTGATCCTCTTTGGAATGTCTTGCAGAGATAATATAATTCTCATTGTATGTTTCCACAGCAGTATTTGAATACTGCAATTTGTATGAAAAGCCTAATCTTCCCTCGTGAAATTGTAATACTTTATGTTTTGTAGTTGTGGATTAGGTGATCAAAGGATATTGAATATTACGCAGTTTAGGCTGAGTTTCACATTTCTCTTTCCTCTATTCACTACACACCACAAAATTTTCTGTTATTAAAAGATATATTTATGAAAATCAGCATGGAATGATTCACAATTACAGTAATTGCAAATTATCTGTTATATACAAAAGACACGACATTTAACACAAGAAACAATTATTTAATGCGAATGAAGAAGTAAGTAAGATTAGAATGCATTTTTACTCAATATCACACTTAATTGCATTTTTAATCTAAGAAACTCTGCTGTCAGAAATACTGTCATGAAATTACTTTTTACTCAAATGAGCCAAATTGAAATATTTTGCCCTTGCAACTCTAAATGAGATGACGTCGTGAGTTTCTGATTCATTAAACAGCTTCTGATGCAAATGAAAGTTTCAAATCAAATATTTAGTAGCTTGTCAGCGGAGAACACAGGCTTTATATCTATTCAAAGAACTGTGGCCTTCTAGTACTGTTAGACAAGAAATTTAAACATATTTAACTGTTCAAAATTGACAAAAAAAAATGGTTCTTCCTCTTAATTTTGAAAGAATGTGACTGAGAAATAATTTGTAAAGTTGGCTTTTACTGAAATTAATATCTGATGGCTGACAATTGATTATGTGTCCCTAGTATTACAAGGCTTTGGATAAATCTTACGTGGCGACGGCGTGATGAAGCAGGAAGCATATTTCCAGTCCTCAGAAATTCTGGAATCTTAAATGCAATGCTGAAATACAAGTCTCCTGATCCATCCTTGGTTCGAGGCTCGTCCCCACAGTCATCTCAGCTGGGCCTTGCACACGTAGTTTGCCCCTGGTATGGCTGGCTGACATCTCACTAATTATACACGTCTGGTAGCCATGGTTGTCAGATGAATAAGAAGGAAGCTTACTAATCCCTTAGGCCTCTATAAAGCTCTCAACGATCGCCAGTACGTCACGTTCCGTGACATAAACTACCTAAGATTAATGTATTTAACTGTCAAACTGTTCGTAAAACTTTCTTATTCTCATATAATGCATAGAGAAAAGCTAAAGTGTCTTCCAAATTCTTACAAAGACATCAAACTTGAGTTGTAAAGGTATTTACAGCATAATTAAAATTGCAAGTTTTCAAATAAGTAATATCAATAACCATGCAGCATCTAAAATAACTCATAGTCACAAAAATGGAAAATAGACAATTCAATTAGAAAATAAACATTAGGATTAGCATCTGGAGGACTCCAAAAATATTTAAAAATCAAACAAACATTATTTCTCATAATATGGCACTTAAAAAAACATACAGTAAACATAAACAAAGCATTCCACTAGTGCTAAAAATATGTACGTTGAGTAATTGTGTTGGGGATTTACTCCCCTGCTGGTGCAAGGACTATGGCTGGGTGCATAATTTATGGCTACGCTTGAACAGTATTTTTCAGTGTGAGGGGGCTATGCTTGAAAATCATTTCTGGAGGAACTCCAGGCTTCGCAGAGCATAAGCACATCACACTCATTGCGTATAAAAAACAGCCAGCATGCCTTGAATCAGTCTTTTGGGGATATACTCTCCTGCTGGTGCTGCAACTCTGTCTCGGTGCGTTATGTTTGACTACGCTGAAATAGTAGGTTTGAGTGTGATGCACTAGGCTCCTTTACCACCTTCCCGTACTTGTATTCCTGAGTCGGCTTACCCTCATAGTGGGGGAGGAGGAGGGTGTGCTGTGTCCCATCCTTTGTCCAGTTATATTAGGAGGGTTGGGAATGGGCGAATGCAGGTGTTGATTCCATCCGGGGTGTGGTGGCTTTGCCGTTCGGCAATGGTAAGGATTCTATCTGATATTTCACCCAGTGGGTCTAGGATTTGCCCACATTAGGGGACCTTGAGGCACCATCTGGTAGAAGGGCTGAGAGTGAGTGGAGGGGAATTAAACCCCAGGGTGAACTTGATCATGAATATCTTGGTTCCATGGAGCTTGATCTTACTCACCGTGAAGGCCATCAAGAAATGTGATGCCAGCTGTCACTAATAAAGGAATAAAATATAATTATTAAAAATTATTACGATAATGAGGTGAGGTTTGACGCGTGCCGCTCCTACTACTAATCAACTGCTATTACAACTCACCGTTAAGTGTTCCTAATTCCACTAGAACAAATGTGAGAGACACGTAGAGAGAATTTTCCAGATGAACCACGGTTGCCTATTCTACCAGGAAACAGGAACTTATAAGTGAATTCTTGTCACCTGAAGGTTACATATCCTGACAAGCATGCCTCCCTCACCCCCTACCCTGAGAGCCTACAAGCTGCCCGGACCTCTGGCAAGGCCGCGCGCTGCTGAAGAGGCACGAAGCAAAATTGCTGACTACTGCTGACACGAGTTTTCGTCTCCCACGTCAACCAGGACAGGTAGCTCAGCCTCCTCGCAGCCTGCGTCGGCAGCCTACAAGCTCCGCCTATATAAGTCAGGATGCTGCCAGGCTCGGGCTGTCATTCTTGTTTCTTCTCTCACGACATCCCAGAGCACTGCTCAGTGCTACGACCTCCAGAGAAACTTCTAAGCCTTAAGTCTGCCCCCAGCAGCTACTTCGAACGTCAACAACCAGTCAACCCGACAACCAACGAACACGCTCACATACGTATTAAATTCACTTTATCTCTATAGACACCTTTTACTAGAAAAGTCGAATAGTAATATATATTTTTCCATCTAGATTTATCTTTCCCGCATACAATCTAGAACCAGGTCGCCTACACCTAGCCAGCGTAGTTACCTTCGGCACTCTACTGCTTGGTAGGAGGTAGCACGTGCCGCATGTTTATTGAGTTCTCAATAAACATAATTTGTTCTCCATACTTCAGCTTCTTTTCTTTCACAGAGTATCATTCTATTCCCCCACTAGAAACCAGTTACAATCTGCGCTACTGACAGGAACTAGGACTTTATACAACCGAATTAGCTTTGACTACGGACGCCCCTCAGGGGTCCGTCAGTCTTTATACACGCCCATTAGACGACCATCTGTTGCTTTCCTACCGCCAGAGCACTGATTAGTGCTGGAGGGGAAGAACAAAGGAGCCACAACTACTAGTAACACCTTCATTCATGGAGGGGCAGCAATCCCAGGTTATTTCGTTGCTCCAGAGCACTGTCTAGTGCTGGGGTAAACGTAGCCTGAGACCTGCCATTCGACCTTGCATGAACACACATCCAGTAAAGGCATTGGTGGCCCACACAGCTCCACATCTCTGATCAGCCAACAAAGCGTGGGGGATCGGTGGACACTCTTACAGAGCCTGTGTCAGTAAGCTGATACTAGACATACACTGTGAATTTGTTTCCTCATAAGGGTGTACTCCATATCTCGTTAAACAGTGACTCTATGCCTTACCAGGTAAGGAACAGCCAAAAGCATAGGGAGCAAAACGTAGCGTTCCTTGCTGCCAAGCAGTTGAGTGTACTCACACCTTCCATGAAGGAAAGGCAGGTGGAACGGGACCGCGCTGCCGAACTCAGACATCAAGCAGTCGCACCTGTTCCGGTTGTACTTGCATATTTTCCCCCATCACTTTGTACCAGCCCAGAGTACCACCCCATGGTGAGGGTTGGTGTAAAAGACTGAGGCAAAGTACTGTTGGTCAAACCCGCACTTTTGGAGCAGGGAGTCAGCCACCTGGAAACGTCGCTTCAATTGAGTCAGACCCGAACAGCATCACCAGCATCAACTAGGACGACGGTGTAAGTCAATACCCAACACCCCTTGCCAAACCCCGTCGAGCCTAACTTAAAAACTCTGCTAATGGTCTACCGAGAAAATCCTCTACCAACGTGCCATTCAGTTTACCTGGGCACGCGTCAAGTGATTTTCTGGTGCCCAACAAGGGGTGTCAGACTATTAACTGTACGCAGCAAACTGCAGAACTAGACCAACTAGGACCCAGAGAGCTAAGGATCAAGCTGGTGAAGTCGAACGGACTTAAGGGAGTTCACGAAACACCCCGTGGCACCCATAACCACTAAAATGTCGGTCTCAGAGGTCAATTTGCCACAGGTGAAAACCACGGCAATGAGCATTCCATACTCGACGTACAGTGTAGCCATGCCAACTGTCTGGGCAGTGGCTCACTGCGAATAGAATGCACATACTGCGCTAAGATATTCCATTATTCCTGCCTAGGTTGGTCAGAAGAGACACGTGATACAGAAGCATTAGTATACTGCTGTGCCGCTTGCCCTCAGCAACCCACCAGCTTCTGCAATGAAATCACGTGTCCCGGCCGAAGCATTAATCGTATCAGGTGCACGACATGTAGCGAACCCTATTATCACTTATGTAAGGGTGGCCTGACGAACGCGTCTCTATGTCCGGGATGGCCTACCAATGCGAGAGGTGTCGACAAAAGCATACCTCTCACTCCCGCAGATCCGAGCCGTCCCACATCTACATACAACCAGGGACAGCACCTGGCCATCCAGCAACCAGTAGAGACGACGACGTTCAGATTACCTACCATCTTCGTAGGCCGATCCCATGAGAACCCAGTAACACTCACACAAGAATGCAAAAAAGAGTTCAGGGAAATGGACCTGCAGCAAAACAGTGGGTCGACTGAGCTCAATTACATTTGAAAGGTCACGCCCTCACCTGGTGGGAACAATATGGTGAATTCCTAATGGACTGGAAGCAGTTTAGTAAGAGGCTCATGGCGGAATTCGCTGACGAGGAGGTGTTGGCCAGACTGACGTTTCAATTGTACAGCCAGACCCAGAACATGGATGAAGAGGCTGAATTGTTCATAAGAAACAAGGTGTGGATTTACCACGCCTTTTTCCGGCAGAGAAGGGCGAAGAAAATTGTATATGCTTCATAGTTCGAACACTATTACCGAAGCTGCTAAATTTTTTACAAGCCCCAAAGCCACAGTCAATCACCATAGGCAGGTAGAAAAGGGGAAGGAGGGGAGAACACTGACCTGCCACGTGCCCACCCCTACGCCACCGGAAACCCCGACCTTACTTTGATTCCCCCTCCCCGTTATCTCACGCCGCTAAAGTGTCTGTATTGTGCCGGCCGACATCACAACAGAGACTGCCGCAGAGAGTGTGAACCTGGAACCAAAACAAGGGGGAGAAGAACCCACAGTCACAGTCATTCTCCTAAATTTAACAAAAAGGTTTGATTCTCGTGTAGTGGCGATACTAGATTCGGCCGTCGGGGGTAATTTTATAAGGAGTGACCTACTCCACGCCCTGCCAACGAGCCAAACTGACCCCCGTTACAAGTAAGGTCAGACTCGCACAACCGGATCGCTTCCTTCAGGTCGGAGTCATAAAGGTAACGATCTGGATACATTATAAAACATCCCATGTTAATTTTATAGTTATGCTCCATATCAGGAAATCCCTGATTTTGGCGCAACCATGGCTACTTCAGCTGCAATGCATCCTCGATTATGGACAACGCCGCCTTCAACTGGGAAGAGGCAGAGGACCCCTGATTAACTGGGAAGGTAGCCAGCTGAGTGCTGCCCCTCCTCGTACCCCAATCTGCCTCCAACAGTTGCTGGTAGAAACGAACCAGCCAGCCCTAAATCACCCGACTAGAAGTCAGGCCCGAAGAGCCCATTGACGTCATGCGCTGCCTCAGTCCGGAGATGCCCCAGACCAAGAGCTTTCGAGGCCCCCGACTTCCAAACGAGGCCCTAGGCCGTCAAATGGCAGCTTCCAAAGTTGAACCAAGGCCAACGAAGATACCTGAGACCCGAACTCCAGAATCTGACAGGGAGCCATCCTATTCTCCACCCGGGAGAATAGAGATGCAACAGCGCCGAGGAGCAGTCCCCGTTAAATCCCTACCCTTGACGCAGACCAGCTGTGGCCGAGTCATCGTCAGACCTGACTGGGCCACCCTAACTGCACCAAAATGTCTTGGCGAAATCCCAGAGATAGGGAAAACAGCCGAAGAAATCTAGGACATGCCGACTTCTATGAAGTCTGTTTCTGATGCCGAGAAGCTACCGTACCTTCCACTGGGCCGTCAACAGGCAAGCATGTCGCGAACCCGGAGCAAGCAACTACCACTCCACCTGGTTATCGACCTCTGGTTCCGATGATGAAGTACTAAAGTGCCACTAGACCACTGGAAACTGTGCTCAGCGCAAGTGCAGATAATGTGTAAGAGGAAGAATCCTAAGGACAGTGGCCAAGGACATGCCAGTGTCTACACCGTGGACCACTGCACCCAACAACGAAGAACTCCCGCCACCCAGGATGTCAAACTCCGATGAGAGTGCTCTGTACCAACTACCGGCCACACAGGAACTTTCGCAACCCAGGATGTCGAGTTGCCCAGAAGGAAGTGCTCCGCCTCAAGGTCTTGCAGTGCAAGGCGCTGCTGTCGTCGAGACCATCGACGCCGCCAACTACCCCTTGTCTGGCACATCACCCGCAGTGGAGGTCGAGGTGATTCTCCCTCCCACTGCCTCGCCCTAGGACCTGGCCACCGAGACCGTCGATGCTGCCCATGATCTGGTCCTACGACGAGCTGTGCTACCCGCATTCTAGGTCGAGACCTTTCTCCTTCGCACTGCCCCATCAGAGAGCCATCTTGCCCTATGGGTAGGAACCCGTGCAGTCGGGGTGAAAAGCTTGTCACTCCCGCACAAGGCCTCAACGTCCCTTGTACGAGTGCCCTCCCAATCTGTTGCTACAAAAGCAGACGCCATGATGCCCCAGGCTGCTCCATGACACCTGATGCCCCCGTCTACCCCCAAGGCCGCCCATACACCTGGCCGGTACCGGGAATCGCCATGGAGGCCCACAGCAAGGTACATGTGGCCGTACCCTCTGCATGCTGCCCTTCATCCGAGGGGGAGGTCCACAAGAGATAAGAACGAAGATCGGTAGTAAGTGTGCTGATATTACGGACAGTGCAGTAGCCGTCAACCGCTACCTAGTGCGCGTGACAAAAGACTCGTTATAGACGTGTCACGTGCACTACATTTAATTTAGCCGCAAGTCAAAGACAATGAAGTAAGCAGAACAATCACAATTCGGCTAAGTTAAATTCAAAGTATCCCGTAAAAGTGCATCACCCCGCTGTCAACAAGAGAAGGGGGGAAGAAGTGTAAGGAACCGAAGAGTTAAATGCAACCCGCAAATTAGCACTCGACTATGTGCTAACAAACTTTTTATTACAGGCGTAAAAAGCTGTATGTCAGTCAGTAACTTTTCACCGTATTGAAATATAGACCTTTTACACTTCAAGGTTCAGTTTTTTGAGTGGCCAACAGCCACTTAAGTAGGTAGCATTACTAATAGACGCTCACCATAGTGCCAGTGATTAAGTTGAAAAGAGGCACTTTGACGTAACAATTGCATATTTTTAGCTTTTTCTTTTTTTATATTTTTCATCATTTAAATCTGACTTGATGTGTATGTAAACCTTTAAATATAACCATACTTTTTTACTGTGTACTTGTTAAGATCGCCTACACGGAGAATGCCATCTTGTAGGAGTGCATTTTCAACACCTGTTGACGGTTACATTCCTTGGGAATTTACCTTGAACATTTCAATGAAGATACAAAGTGAACAAATTAATTGTTAGACCTACTTAATAAGATGGACTATCCCCACAAGGGATAGCTAGGTTAATTTTTCTATGTTCTTCAGCATTTAAATCTGATTTGAAGTGTAGGTGCACAATTATATATAACTATACGTTTTCAAAGTGCATATGTGATCACCTACAAGAAGAATGCCGTTTTGTAGGAGGGAATTTTTATGTTACACATTTCTATGCTTATATTTTGTGTGTGTGTGTGTTTTGTTTGCAATATCTTGTGCACCAACTGAACATACCAAACCAAAGACTCAGTGATTCTATGCCTTACCAGGTAAGGAACTGCAAAAAGGGTAGGGAGCAAAAAATAGCGTTCCTTGCTGCCAAGCAGCTGAGTGCACTCGCACCTCCCATGAAGGAAAGGCAGGCGGAATGGTATCCGCCGAACTCAGACGCCAAGCAGTCGCACCTGCTCCGGTTGTACTTTCATATTTTTCCCCGTCACTTCATGCCAACCCAGAGTACCATCCCGGGGTGAGAGGGTTGGTGTACAAGACTGAGGCAAGGTACGGTTGGTCAAACCGGCACTTTTGGAGCAGTGAGTTAGCCACCTGGAATCGCCACTTCAGAGTGAGGCGCGCCTGCTGCCATTGAGTGAGACCCGGACAGCATCAACTGAGACGATGGTGTAAGTCAATACCCAACACCTCTCGCCAAACCCTGTTGAGCCTAACTTAAATACTCTGCTATTGGTCTAGCGACAAAATCCTCTACCAATATGCCATTCAGTTTAACCGGGCATGCATCAGGGTGTACTAATTTCGGCCCTGGAGAACAACCTAATCAGTTTCGCGTAAGGTACCAGGGTGCCTGTACGGGGCTGGTCTGGCCGACTTACATGTTGGGACGAAGTTAGTTGCTGCGGTAAGTACCCTGGGGTTACATACCGGTTCAGGAGGATTATTGTTTGGCTTTGAACTGGTGGCTCCACGTTTATGTTGCAACCAGATTATGCCACCCCCAGTATATCGGAAGTTTACTGTACGTAGTTGAATAGTAACACATTTATCATATCAGAGTATCAATTTGTAAATATCGGTGATCATGTAGGACCTGATCATTCCTAATTGGTTGCATAACAGATTCCTTACTGCTCTTGTAGACAATACTTTCTCATGCTCACGCTGGAACACTACAGTGATTGTAGCACAGCATTTAACATATGAACAAACACTTGGTGATTCAGGTCAATATATTGAATGATACTGCAGTGATAATCTTTCGACCTTGCTACCAATTTAATTATAAGTTGTTCTCGTTCGATAGTAATCTTTGTTCACGTTTGTGCAGTCAACAACATGATTACCAGAACTAATTTTATCTTTTATCAGTACATATGTCAAATAAATGAGCGATAATGCTGTACCATACATTAAAAATGGTAAAACTGTCTGTGAGTATTTTCATGGTAAAAGATGGTTTTGGATACATTTTATTGAGCACTTTCTTTGATGTAGTAAATATGTGAATTATTATAGAAACTCATGAATAACTGTAATTTTTTCATATTTCACATTATTTCATATTCAGGGTTGCCAACTTTTTTCTAGTAACGATTGGCTCCTTTGCATTACAACACACATTTACACCAAAATACTTCTCAGAACTTACAAAAATGCCCACTACGTAAATTGCCAAGAAAAATGCTTAAGCATTTAGTCCACTATCATTAAAACAATTTTATATTATTCTGGCAGATATACTCGATTGATGACAGAGCTGTGAAATATGTCATGCATATCACAGAATTCCCTGACAGTTTTCAAATTCCCTGATATTTCCCTGTTTTCCAGACCTGTGGCAACCCTGATAATTTTGCAGGTGCGAAAATTTCTAGACTCCAACTATACCTATCCAACACTGCATTACTGACATATAATTAAATAAATTGTGGTAAATCTCCATACATATTAACAAAACTATGGTAGACAAGGATGGAGGATGGCTTTACAATCTCTCTTTCGTAATAATTTTTTCTAGAGTCATCTTAACCACCTCATTTTAATGCTTCTCTGTTTTCCCCATTTTAATCCAGCTATCTCACTCATTCTATATCATTTCATACATGGACTTTTTTGGTCGGTCACTACTGGCATTTCTCAGGTAACCAAAGTGCTACACAGGTTATTGTAGTCATATAACGTACACTCATTGCCATTCATATGTGCACACCTAGTACGACCCCTCACGGTTCCCGAGAATAGGGTCATAATAGGGGGGGGGGGGGGGTCAAAAAATTTGAGAAATTTTGGGCCTCTGCAGCGCGGCCAGGCACGGGCGTGGTGGTTTGCTGCTGAAGGTCAGCCCTAGATTCTCAGGTTGGGCAACCGCCTCCACTACCGTCGTTACAGGGCCGGTTCACTTCGTAACAGCGGCCTAGCGTTGGGAAAGTATGCTGATAGATGCAATTCATGTCAATGTGTTGAATTTATACGAAATGTAGGCTGCGTGTTGGCCTCTGCACTGGCACAATGAGACCCTGGCAATGTTTACGGGAATATAAACATTTAGTGCAGTCTAATGAAATATTAAGTATCCCGAATTTTTCATCAAAAACTTGCCTATATACGCACACTGCCTCACTCGCTATATGGTACCGGTAACTTAAGAACACATTTTATTTGCACACGCTTATCATTACACATAAAATTTTCACAGGAAAAAAAATTGCACACCATAAAAATTAGCACATTACAGAGGCGTGGGTGTACATGAACTTAAAAATAGTCATTTAAAAAAAGGGCATTGAGTTAACTTTAATTATCGTACATACACTGATTAAGAAACTAGTTTGTGTAATGTGCCGCTGTATTTACAGTAAAAGAGGAGGGATAATGGAAGCGAAAAAAGATAGGGAGGGTAAAGCAGAGGCACTAGGGCAAACCACTAACATCAGTAAGGGCTAGTTTTCCATAGACTGAAAACCTTGAATAGAAACTAGTACCGCGGTTGGAGAAATGGTCTGCATAATCAAATCCATGCATAAGTGAAACAGCAGTTCAAGATACTGCGGTTGGAGAGGGAATACTGTATCTATTTTTAGACGTGCCTCAAATTTTCTCGTTTTTCAACCCAAACTTTGCACGGTTCCTGGGGATTGGGTCGTAATAAACAGGTGGTTGTAATAAATGGGGTCGTAATAGAGGAGTTTTACTGTAGTTCTCTGATGTTCATTCATAAACATCAAATTTTTGCTCATAATAAATATGCTTCAGACATACCTTGGTGTATGAGAAGCTCAGTTGTCTCACAACAAGTGGTCACCAGTAGCGTCAATGCATGCCTGCACACACCTCTCCATGTTACAGAAGGTAGTCACCAACACATCTCAGAAGTCACGATGTCAATTTCCCACTGAATGCAGTTCCATGACAGTCAGTGGCTTGTGATAGCATGCTACATATAGTCTACTCGCAGTTTATTACACCTTTTGAATCAAACATCTGAAGAATCGCCCCATATATGACGTGCTTGGTTGTTTCCTAAATATGTCATGTATCAAAAACATTTAATACTTAATATAAAACAGCTTATTTTTTATTGCATTTAACTTGTACTTATAAACAAAATATTATAATCTATAGATAAAATATAATTAAATGAATAAATACAGGGAGGAAATGGGTGTGTTGGTAATGTCTAGTAAATAATAGTGGTACATTGTCCCTATAGTGTAATTTTCTAGACTTGTTTGCACGAGGCGAAGTAATATATTGGAGGTAGAACTTTAGCATGGCTTCATAAAAATTGGAAGTATCTGGAATAGATTATAGGAATAAATCCAGTGGGGTAGTGTCAGGTGATTTGGATAGCCAGTTCTTTGTATATTACATAATCTTCAAAGGAGAACACAATTTCTCTCATGGTGGCATTGTAAAAGTGGTACCATCCTGCTGAAACTAGCCAGTAAGTAGGTCCACATCATCCACCAGATTCACCAACTCTTGAACAATTCCCACATAGACATTGGTATCAACTGTTGTGTTGAAAAAAAAAATGAGGCACACAATAAATTTTTTTTCATCATCTAGAGATGTTTTATGCACGGTGCGAGGATTATTAGTAGCCAAAAGCCAGGTAATCTGGGACGTTACAACCCCGCTGCTATGGAACCACACTTCATGTGAGAACCACATTTAGAAAAGGATTCCCGGATATACATTGACAAACTGTTGGAACCAGTAACTGACTCCATTTGCATTGAGGAGGTTGCAATTGTTGCACCACAGTAACACTATATTCATGTAGCTTCACTTTTATAGCAGCTTGTTGTAAAGTGCTATCGAAAACTCCCATTTTCTGTGACGTTCTACACAATCATTTTTTGTGAGGCCAAAATATGTTTCTCACTTCCTGTTTTATTGACTCTCTCGTAGTTTTGGATATCCTTCATGCACATCCTTGTTGGTCCCAGTCGAACCCCATGTAAAGTTGTGTACATACATTTCAATAACTAGGTTTGTTTATTTTTTTACCGGCTGTCTTTTTCAACCCATAGTATTTATATTTTTATTTCTGAACTGATGGATTTTTCAGGGTAAACAGTGACACGGATCAATACAAACTTTATTTTTGATTGCTGAGAACATTTAAATTGTGATTTTTCACACGTGTGTATTAACTATTAAACTTAACCTCAAACAGTGGACATAAACTTTCGGATTGAATGTATTTATTAATTTGACATTTAAATTTTATGATCAAAAGTAATTCTGTGACCTTTTAACATGTATGACATTTGTTTACTTTAAGTTTAGGAACATGCTCTCCACGTGTTTTGGTTTGTGGGGAGCCGAATTTGAATTTCATTGTCATCATCAGCCTATCCCAGTTGAGCTGATAACAATGCAATTCAGGTGTTCCTGCAGTCAGGCTTGGCATGGGTGTGTAGGTCCCAAATTCGGTCCTCTTCAGCTAGCAACCATGAAGCCATTCAGACGTCTCAACCAGAGGTCCCAGTTTTGTTTAAGTGGAGTACCTGTATGCAGTACCAGAAATTAGCTAATACGTGTCTTTTAGCTGTCAGTGTTTAATATAGGCGACCTGCAATTCCTTCTGATGCAGCCCACTGGCGAGGAATTTCTAGAAATGTGTACTATATGTCGTCGGAGACCGATGGCGTCCATTATGGTACAGAAGTGCTGAAGAATCATCCTGGTAATGGATATTTGTAACTGGCTGATATGTTCGCATGTCTCTGGAACAAGGAAAATTTCTTTGAACTGCTACTGATCTGAAAATTGTACCTACATTTTTGAGAACCTTAAAAGAGTTCTAATTTTGCGCAACATATCATACTTCCATATTACAAACTGTCAAGTGCTACATCAAAGTGAGGCCCAGGAACCCCCTTTTTATTTTGTCCTGCTTGTTGTCTACTGAGTACAATTAAAAGAGGTATGACTGATTTTAATTATGATTCAAGTCTATGACCTAAATACCCTGCCTCTTCATGATTATTGAAGAGATTTGTTTATGGTAAATATGAAAGTTCATTGTGAAGAAAAATTGGTAAGTTTTCAGTAGCAATTTCCCAGACCTACACCAAAATTCACTCATAAGAGTAAATTTTTCTATTCACATCAGTGCTGAAACAAAAACCTTAAGCTAATTCGTGTAGTGACATCTGACATGTTTTGTTTCTTGTGTATTTTTATTGAATTATTTTCTTTGCTTGTTGATAATTGTCTATGTTCCATGTTGAGGGTTGTGATTCTGTAATGTTAGTATAAGTGTGTCCTTGATCAATTTGTATCATGCGGTGTTTTCTTTCTTGTCTACTATTGAAATGTTCTCAAGTGTCTTCGAATTTTACCCTTGGTTAGTCATTGTAGTATGTTTGCTAAAGTTTGTGTGTGTTGCCAGTATAAGCTATTCTACTTGTGTGCATTTGATAACATAATTTAAAATCTGAAACAAAATGAGAATGCAATATGGATGCTCAGACTAGTTGCTGCAATAGACAGTATCAAAATACTCTTTACACTTACACGTTTTTTTTTTAAGTGGTTTGCCTACTGGATGCAACAAGGTGTGAGGTAGCCACACTGTATTAAGTGCTAGGCACCAAGACCTTTTAGAGGTAGCAAATGTGGTTTTGTCTCTACTCATTCTGTTTACTCTGAGCACTTGATATTTACACCAATTTTATTGTAGGACTGTATGTGTTCTATACCGGGGAGTACTTTTTATTGGGTTCAGTCATACACAGCTTACACAGTCATCTCACCAATCTCACCAACACTTACTAGCAGTGTGGACTCCATACACACTTTCCCAACGTGGTGGCCTATTGCTCATTAACACTGCCCGACACCACAGTCCATACAATTAATCTTGACCGGCACTTTTTTTTTTTTGTTCTAGGCCCTGGCTCAGCTGGCGTGGAGCAGAGTGTCGCAGGATGGCCTAGCAAAGGCCAGGGATCTGGGGGATCCCCCACCTGGGGTCATTACTAGGGGTCTACTCAAGTAGTGCAAGTACAGTGTATATGTAGATTGATTGATTTGAAAATGTTGGAAAATATAGGCGTTTAAAAATTCATGTGTTTTTTTTTGCTTGTGTGCGCATAAAACTGCCAGTGGTCGTTGATTCACATATAAACCTGTAGACCTCAGTTTAGTTTGATAGTGGTTAAAATACTGAAATACAATGCCAGGCACTGTGTTTATTTAGCTTGGAAATAAATTTTTACCAGCACGCGCCATGCGTGTGTGAAATCATGTATTTCATTCCATACTGTTCTGTAGTAAACATTTGCCCCCCCCCCCCCCCCCTTTTTTTGGTAGCGTTTAAAACGAGTAACGGTTTCAACGTAGGTGGTAAATTTTTGGGAGAATTTTGATGAGACCATGGTAAAATATATTATATTGTCTGGCATATACCATCTTAAATTTGGGTGCATCGTGCGAAGCTGCCAAACTTTTTTTTAAGCAATATATGCAAACAAAATTCGTGAAAAAAGAATTTGATAAAATTTGCAAATTCATGCTATTTCAGCATTATTACACAGCATTTTGCTATATAATTGTTACACTCTCTGATAATGGCCAGATGTTTGAGAAAAAATACTAATAGTATCTCCCTGCAACTAATGGTAATTATGTTCTTAGTTGACCTCCATTCCCTTAAATTGCTTATTTAAGCAAACGTCCAGTAATGCGTAGTGTGCTGCCTGTTTTATCTTCAGGTAGACTCGGTTGTTGCTCAGACATACATTGCTTTCTCCCCTTTTATATTTGGCAGAAGGGAGACTTGTTGCCTAACAATCAGCGTAGTGGCCTTGCATCATCTTTCTTTTGGCCATCTGGAGTGTGTCACAGCAGGGTCAAAGTTTCACCCTTTGCAAGGGAAGGCAAAAAAAACTACCTTTGGCTGCAACTTTTCCTCTCCACAGTTTATGATGGGGAAGCTGATAAAATCACCCTCTCCATGTTTAGACAAAGCCCATCAGTCGCTCTTTTGTTCTCAAGTGCATTGATCACTGAGTGGAGATGTAAGCAAAAGTAAATTCTAATGTTCTTACTGCACATCTCATTACATTATAGCAGCAACTGTATGAGTGAAGAAACCAACAATCTCGATCAAGCAAAGATCAATTGTTGAAAGCTTACAAATTATTTACAAAAACAAGCATAACATTTTTGTCTGGATTAAGTCAGAGAAAATGTGGGCATTGTTTATCGCCGGATGAAAAACAATAGAAATTCTTCCTACCTGAAGTAAGATAAATTTATTATTCTGCATGTTGTACACACAAAGCATAAAATAAATATGAAATACCAGTTGTAAACCCAAATGGCACATTAAAAAAATCGAAATATGTTACTTGCATTCAAAATACTGTACATAAGATCACTAAATTCCAACAGTTCAAAAAACGTCCGCCCAGAATGTATCCTTGTTAAACAGCTGCTCTGTCTGTGAAGAAAAAACTTGAGTGAAAACAAATGCTGTGATCGGGGCTCTGTTAATTTTATTGCCAGTGTATTGGCTGGGGTTGGAAGAGACTAACATCTTTCATTAGGCGGTATCCGAATTGACAAATTTATTTTGGAAATTCCTGATTTGGTAGGTATCAATTGTGTAGTATTCGACAGTCGCTTGTTTAGCACTCACAGCAACACATTACATCAACAGCGAAAAATATTTTAAGCTAAATTTAATGCTTAAAACAGACATAATATTCCTACACATATCAGTGGAATACTAGGAATACGTTAATAAATAATACATTACGCAATGATGACTTCTAAAAAAATTTGTTGCGGAATATATATAAACAAAGTACAATACTTACTTTTTAAAACATGTCAAGTGTATTTTATGTAGTTTTTTTTTATATAATTTTGTTTACAAATTCGTGAATGTGTTTTTAAAGTAACAACAAACATAGTGCTGATTTAGTAATTTTTATATTTTGCTAACATCTGCTAGATATGAAATACCAAATACTTCATTTTTGTATACAAATTTGGGTCATGCAATTTATTTTGTCGACAAAATCTGCCAATTTGGATACGGCCTCAAATTATTATATAACCTGTCAAGTTTTAACCTTACTTAAAAAAATATGTAGTTGGTGCCAATTCAAATATTACACACACTTGGGACGTAAATATTTTTGGCGAAGTTAAATTTCCGTACAATGAACGACTTACTTTTACACTGCAAAACAGTTTAAATAATTGTCTTCTAGACGATGTACATTTCATACCCGTTTCAAATTATGTTGTTTACAATACACACTGACTTACTGTTTGTAATTCCTATTTTGCAACTCCTGAATACAAGTTTCTCTGCCATCGATACAAATTAATTAGCAGAATCTTTAAACTAGTAAACTGCAGAATGAAAATAAACAGTGATGCCATTCACGTGTCGACAATATAACATTTCATGCATTGATATACACGTCGCAATACTCAAATGCCCCATTCAGCAAATACTTACATTTTACGGAAAAATAGTAAAAGTTGGCAAGTCTGCACTAGGAATAATGGATTTTCTGTCAACAGAAATGCTTCCATTTGAAGTTATAAAAATTGCAACAAAAACATTTCCATAACAGAATTTAAGGTGGATGTTTGCAAGCGATCGGGTTACCCAATTCTTAGCAGTTGTTCAGTGCAAATAATAGCATGTATAAGTAATTGACTTGTACTCTCAGGTCTATTCTCTGGCGATACAGGACCTTATTGTCATTTTATCATGGCCAGAAACATTTTTACACTTTACCCATTGTTTCCCCCCAATAAGTTTCATGTAAATGCAGCAACCCAGATTTTCACATGAATTAATACGGCAATTTCCAATGATTGATTCAAAAAAGTTAAAGTAAAAATACTAATCCGTAGGTAGATTTACATTAGATTTTACTTTAGGGACAGATATTCATGCTGAATTTCACTATTAACTTTCGGCTTTGTGTCTAAACACATGCACAGTGGCAAGCGCACAACAGCAAGCACATGATGATGTATGGTTGAGTGCCGGTGCAGGACTGCATGGCACCACGCGGCCAGCGATGTTGCCATGTTTCCGGACTAGGCATAACCACAAAGTTTGTGCATGGAAAAACAAACCCTATCTTAATTTTTTTTACACAATCATTTCTTCTTTTTTTAAAGGTAACTGCTGAGTGCATTTAAGCTAGTGATGCAACGAAAATAAGCCCACACTGCATTCAATATTACAGACTTCTTTTCCCATCGAGTATATGCGCAACTGAGGGTGCCAATAAAAGTTATCCAACTGCTGTATCACAGTATGATTAAGTCCTTGCCAAATCTGTTACCAGCACATAAAGCAATAATTAGTCCATATCACAAGAACTTCATTGCAACAATACCATCAATAAAATAATGGATTTCCCTCTGTGCACCACTAAGAACAAACCAGCACAAGCATTAACAGACTTGTTTTGCACCTTTATCACAGTGAGCTGACTGGTCAGCTCTTTCCAGCATCCTAACGAAGAACCACCATCAGATGAACTGCTGCAAACTTCAAGGGAATATGAAACACGTATTCAAGTAATAAAAATGTATTTGAAAATCATACAAAATAAACAACTAGATTCCTAAATGGAAACAAACAACATTTTCCCCAACCTGAGATTTTAAAGTTCTCAACTTCCAAGCAATCATTACAGAACCACCACTCGAGAGCAAGAGACACATCGGTACTACGACACGCAGCTGCAATGGCAGAAAATTACGCCTCCAGCTTGGCAAGAATGTCTGCTTCTCTGAACAAGTGGAACTCCGTACCACTCTCCAGCTCCACTTTGGTGCCTCCATACTCCGGCAGCAGAACTGTGTCCCCCACCTTCACTGACAGGGGGATGTTGTCCCCTTTCTGTAACACACCACAATGAGCAACACAGTCAAAACAACAATGCTCAAAATTATCTAAAATCTAGATTTATTAGAGCAAGATTAAATGTAATATAAGTGAAAATATTAAGGCAAATTTGTGTGGCAATCTGCCCTTTACTGTTGTGCGCGACAGAAAGATCATATAGAAACCCTTGTTAGGTGTGACGCACAATGAGGAAACAAGTAAGCAATACCATGTGACCAGCAATCCCTTAAACAATTCACACAGGAAATGCACTAATTACCACAACCAAACTTCACAGTGCTAATGCTGCTGCAAACACTTCACTGCTGAATACAGTTGGAAAACACAATCTTAAACATAGACTACCCAATTGTATAGCCAAGAACTTTTCATGTAGACACAATTCAGCTTACCTGTGTTAATTGTGTATATAGGCTGTTCACGATAAAGCGAGCACTTTTGAGGCCCTGGTTACTTTTTTTATTTCAGCCATATTTTATCATTAACTACCTTTTTAAATAAATATTGCAGTGTAAGTAATTAGCACAGTGTGTAGAATGCACCGCACTTGAAAGTTAATGTCTAAGATTAAAATAAAATATATTTATTGACTATTATTCAAAATGAGAGGGCTTTCAAAAGTGCTCACTTTAACATGAACAACCTTTAACAGCAGTGTGTGTAACACTTAAGATTCTGGCAAACATAACACTGGTACAACAGTGGCGAAGAGCCAATGGAAGCTTTGGAAGTGGCGCTTCCCTTACATAATGCAGAACTAATTAAAATATTTTATTTTAATATCATCTGGAAAATGAAACCTTAGCTACAGAAACCACCAAGGTATAATGTAATTTTTTTGGCATGAAGTCTGCGACAGCCTTCGACAGTGCGGAATTGTGTAGTGCAAAATTAAATAAATAGCGAGCAGCACGCCCAGGCCCGCCCGCGCCCATACAAAGTCACTGGATCGACTGGAAGCTGCTAGCCTAGCAACGTCCAGCAGTAACTGTGTTTGTGTGTGTGTACCCTCCAGCTCTGATGGGCTGGACTGGTGCCTCGTTCTAGGATGTAGAAAAGAAAGTTAGTAGCGCAGACTACGACGGAGCTGCAGTGATGGCTGGAGAGCATGGTGGACTGCAGAAAAAATTGGAGCAGTCTATGATCAAGCTATTTTTGTGCACTGTTACGCCCACAAGTTAAATCTGGTCTTTTCGCAGTCTGTAGGTAGATCAAACAGTGCAAAATTTTCTTCATCTAACTAACAGCATTTGGCAGTTTTTTTTGGAAAATCTACAAACAGGATGCAGGCTTTAGATGCAGAGGTGCAGAAAAAGATTTCCTACACTTGCTCCAACTCAGAATTACAGTAGTAAGCTAGTGCAAACTGTATGCGAACACAAGGAAAATATTGGAGGACTCCTAAGAGCTATGGTAGAAAAAGCTGACAAGTGGGATTCCGAAACACACTGTTCTGCGCGTGGTCTTTTATCACATTTATAAGACTTCGACTTTAATTTCTTTGTCATATTTTCATTCATTTTCCTTCATTCACATTCCATTTTCCAAACTCTCCAAACGAAAATCAGTGGCATCAATTTCTTTTTGAAGAAGATTGAAAACTTCAAAAGCTTTCTGAACAATGTGAGAACCGATTTTGAACGAGTGAGGGGAAAAAATTTGTTCCAGTTGTAAATGTGTTTCTCCTACAGCAAAATGCGCTCGCGTAGATTCGTCAGCAGGCAAAGATAGAAAGTTTGTTAAGTACAAAAGACTATTTTATTATAATTGTTGATGCCATTATTGTACATGTAATGCAGAGGTTTGCTGAAGTGCCTAAGCTAAAATTTCTAAGCTTGTTGGATAGCAAACTTTTTCTTCAGCATGCACAAAATTTCCCAGAAGAAGCTTTTGCATCTCTAAGGAAAAATGTAAGGAAAATTTTTTTATCTGTCGAGCTTAAAGAAGCGAGCTGCACATTTTATTCACAGACAGTGACATGCACAAAAGTAGTTTCAGATCTTCACATCTATAAAACAGCATCGGAACCAGGCGACGTATTTCCCGAAATACAGAAACTTTCCAAGCTCATCATGACAATACCAGCTACTAGTGCCTCAGTTGAGAGATCATTCTTAGCTTTAAAGCGGATAAAGAACTACTTGCATAACAGCCAGGGCCAGGAAGATGCCCTCGCACTGCTCAGTATTGAAAAAAAACTGTTGCAGAAATTGCATCATAGGCCATCCTTCAATGATGATGTGATCGACATCTTTGCAGCTAGAAACAGAAGAACTGAGCTGACACATAAAATTTAAGGTAATAATTGACACTTTTTACTTAGTTCCTTGTTTCATTGTAAAGTGCCGGATACAGGACCACATTTTTAGTAGCTTGTACAGACTGCTATTCACGGTCAGTGCTTTAAACGACACTACAGATGGATACAGTTATAAACAGGTGAACATGGCTTTTTTGTTTCATATATAACATTCTCATCTCACTTGTCAGCTGAAATGCATACACAAGTAATTCAAAATCTGGTCCATTCTGTATGTAGTTATTAATAAAAGTGTGCAGTTACTGTATCTGTAAATAATGAGGCAAGAAAATAGGCTGCTAGCCTAATAAGTAAAAATTATAAATGAGACAGGAACACACGTACTGATTGGTTTTTGGTAGAAGAAGAGATGTTTGTTTTCCTTTCTAGCTGATATGTTGCAATTAATTGCCTAGCGACAAATTTTCACACCTCTAGTTGTTTACGATAAATGTTACTACGCAGCAGTTTTGTGTTCATCCACAGTGTATCTTTATACTCTTGCTTCTCCCGGCACATAGCACAACTTATCTTGTAAGTTTCTGCGACTGCAACAATTTACAGACGCCATTAATGCTACATTTCTTTCTAACATATTTAGCATGCAACATGGGACGGGAACAAGTCCAGTAATCTAAATAAGACCATGTGCGACTTGTGCGTGGGCAAAAGTGGCTCAAGAAGTTATGTATCACGTCAAAAAAAGTTCCGCCAAAAACCTATGAATACTGATGTTCCTTTCCTGCCTCATTTATATATTGTAATTAATAACTTCAACTGATTATGGTAAATGTAACATTTATTTTTTTAATTGAATAATTTGATCAATGATCATAATAATATAGAACATAGTTAACACAGTGTAGGATATAGCATTGATAATGATATTGTCATTAGATGTAGTGGCATAGCTACATGCAGGTTACTCTGCGTCATTTCGTAACAAAATTTGTGATTATTTGGATGCAAAAAAAAATCTAAAAAAGGTGAGGTCTATTCCTATGAAATCTAGGTACAAATTATTTTATTTTTGTGTTAAGACAATGTAGAGATTTTTCAATATCAATATTCTGTTGCTTTAAAGAAATTATTTTCAAAATTTCTGTAAAACCACCGATAGTATGGCCTTAATGGTAGTATTGCAAACATTTGTAATGGCATGATATAGTTGTAGCTGAAAGTAAGCATCTATTCGAATTACAGTATGATTGTATTTTATTGAACTGTATGAAAGAGACATTTTAATCATGGACCGTTTACTGGCTGTAACGCATCTCTGAAAATTGTGTCATTTTGTAAAATTGTTATCATATAACATTTTGAATAGGCCTACATGTTTGTTACATACCTGATTTTACTTACAGTTTACTTTGCGCAAGCATTTGCAGTTATGTATGTAAAATGATATATTTATGGAATGTGATGACAGCAAAAATGTTACATCAGTGTTAGTATCATAATTAATCTGGCCATTTATGAAGCACAGCTATCAGTAAAATTAAAAAGTTGGGAATTTTAAGTAATACAGTGAATAAAACAAAACAAGTAAAATAAACTATTGATTTGATATAATCATCGTGCCACTTTTAGGACATAATTCTACATATAACGTTCAACTCAAAATTTTTTATAAGTGCTGTTCAAACTATGAAGACACCCCCCCCCCCCCCCAATTCTGCCTACACAACTGCCGGCGACCACTACGATGCACTTTTAAGAGAGATCCCTTGGGTTAGAGAATCTGTTAGGGAGCATTCAGAACCAGGCTTTGTTAAATTCTTCACTCAAACAATTTCCATCTTTAAAAAAATATTATTACTACTACCAGCGGTATAGTCAATGTTTAGATATTAAAACTGCTTAAATAGCACCATTTTGCACCTTGCAAACCAAATTTTCCCAGGGGAGGGCCCCCTGACCCTCCGCTTCAATTACGGAGATCAGAGTTCCTTTATCAAATTAGCAATTTCAAACCCCCGCCCAAACACAAATCCTGGCTACGCCGCTGAGATGCACCATCTTGGATACACAAAAATTGTGTAGCTTCCCTTAATACAATTGTTATGCTACGTCACTATGGTACAGTGATGAAGTATTATTACTGTGTAGCATCTCCTGTTAAGGCTGACATACAAATACACTCACAGATAAGTTTCTTACCTTTACCTGAATTAAAGTGTGCAGACACCAGCAGCTGTTCACAACTGTGCACCTGAAGGTAAGATTGATTGGTGTGACATACACTTTTGTAAGGTGTTTTAAGTGTGACATGTAACAAATATGTACCCTTGTGTCAGAAATTATTGTGCTTCATCAGTACCTCTTGTAAATGCTCGTGCATTTACAATATAAACTACTAACTTCGTGTCACCACCTAAAAAAAATTGCAGCGTGCCTTGAATCACTATTTTGGAGATTTACTTCCCTGCTGGTGCTGGGACTCTGATTCTGTGCATAATGTATGGCTACGCTTTTACAGTATTTTTGGAATTGTAACAATTTCATCAATAAATATTACATTATGTACATATGTTTCACTCTTTTTACCCCACAACTTCCCTGATCTTCATAACCTTCCCCACTATCGTTTTTGGAGTTTCTTTTGGTCAAATGTTGATTTACCCAGTGAATTCGTGTTGTGTGTAATAAGTGGAATGGAATTATACCACTTTTCAAGATTTTTTCCCAAAATATTAATTTAATTTTGTTAATACTCACCAAATCACTCGCCATTCATACGGCTTATATGAATACGCACACGTCTGTCCCTTTAACCACACTAATCACCGCACATATGTTATAAGGGTTATTCTTAAAAAAAAAAAGGGGGAATTTTTGATGTCACAAGTTAGTTAATCTGTATAATCAATTTGAAAAACATATTTTAAAATAGTTTTTGTAATTGTTCAAAGCATAGCTTAAAGTGCATTAATTGTTTGGGAAGATTATTATCACTGTTTTTTACTAACAAAGAGTCAAGAGAGGTGTCCTCCATTACATGTCACAAAATAATTTCTCAGTATACTTTATTTGTTAGTCAGGTATTTACGTTATTTAATAAAGATTGGAAATTATTTTAAAAATTACTAATGTTTAAGCTATTATTTATTGAAATGTTAATGTGTCTCCAAAACTTATAAGTAAATAGGCAAAATTGAACAACTTGTCGCAATATTTTTGTATCCTCCGTTCATGTGAAACAATTGACTAGGAAGCAGCATTTTACTTCACTCTCTTTGTTATTTGATGCAAAGCAGCCATATTAGGAGCCTCATGAGTTTAAGGGCAGCTGGTGTAGTGTTTACAACAAGAGTTTCTAGTTCTTAAAAGAATTCTGTAATAGTGTCAGAAACTTCACTACACAAAGAGGAAATTACTTTAATAAATTACACAAATAATAGTCATTCAAAACTGAAAATACTCTCTCTCAACATTTGAGGCACCTAACCTCAAACTGTGTAAATTGTTTATTGTGGAAACTGAAAACTGCATCCTACATTACATACTTAGAGTAGCGTGGATACAGGTTATGTAACGGAGGTTACAGGTAAAAAGAAACTGCAAATTTTATGATATGTTAGTGAATTTCTTAAAAGTGTGTTTTAAATAATAAGCCAAATTGTTTCCAATTATATTATGGTCTGTTATTAATTACCATAATTGCATTTTGAGCCTATGAGTAAATAATTCTCAGTGAAGTATTATTGCATAGATGTTTTAATATATTTTCAGACTAACATGGTACGGAAAAAGAAGGCTACAACAAATCCAAAAGATTGAATGAGAAAAGCACAGAGAGATAACTCGGTGGTAGGTATCGACATTCTGATTGGCCACGCACGGCGCACACACACAAGAATTATAAGATTTGTTCCAACTTTCTGTGCATGGATTCTGTGCGTGATTGTAGACAGCACCATTCCAAGACTTGCATTCTACTTTCCATGCGTGCTGCTACATTCTGTGCTAATTGTAGGCTGGCCTTAACTGCTCAGCCACTGTGGCCCCTCCGCAGACACAGGACAGCAAAGAACCAGGCGCTTAGGGGCCCTCAGCTAGTGTGTTCGAACACTATCTTACAATGAAACTGGTGCATTGCTTGTGCCGTACTGGTGGATTGCAGTCCCGTTGTTACAATGAAATGTTGGTGAGAGAGAGGAAGCAGAGTTCGTTTGACTATTAACAGATAGCGCAGCTTTCGCCATTTTTTGTTTTTGTTTTTACATTTGTGTATTGCACTATGAATTGATCAAAGATGTTACAAGAGTGAATTGATCATTGCTTTACTATTAGTAAATGCAAAAGTTCATTAACACTAAGTCCGTTATATTGACTTGCCCTGCTGTAACGTCAGTGCTGGTGCGGCAGAGTTGGACAACTTCTTACTTTCACCAGCAACTGACCAGCACTTTGCACGACGATCGTGCAACCAATGAAATCAATGTTATTGCACAGATGCAATGAAATTAAACTTTGCTGATAAAATAAAATGAAATTAATATATTTATTTGTAACAGAAGATACCTACTGTCACTAAATTCCAAGACAATTTAGTTAAAAGTTTGTTATTTTGCACTCGATAACTGCCAAACAAACACAAAGAAATTCGGCATCGGGAAAACTTAGCCAACGTAATCAAAGTTGAAAATAAATAACTTGGAATTAGTGTAATTAAGCTAAATATCTTAGCGCAATGTCCAAATGTAAAAACAACCAATAAAAACATGGCGAATGCTACGCTGTTACAAATCAAACAAATTATGCTTCACCAGCAAAACACCGGCATTCCATTGTAACATGACCGCACTCCACCAGCACACAGCCAGCACCAGCAATCCACCAGTTTCATTGTAGCAGGGCCTTGTGACCAACTCTGCCGCACCAGCACTGACGTCACAGCAGCGTAAGACAATTAAAGAGTTCAGAATGGCACTGACCGGCACCATACCAGCAATCCACCGGTTCATTCTAGCAGGGCCTTTACGCTTGAATCGCAATACTGCGACAGATGCGATGGGCACAACACGAATAAAAGCCAATCAGCATCGAGACATCTGTGACGTCAACACGACTAAAATGGTGGATAGAAAATAGAAAACATTTCTAATTTTGTCACACAGCGAGCGCGACAAACTGGAAAACCACATAAGAATCTGGGGCCCGAGTGATGGTGGTACTGATGAAAGTAACAACTGTGGTATTCATTTATTTAATTTAAACGTTTCATTTTCGGACATAAGTATTTATGATTTGTAGTTCACGTTAATATGACCATATTTTCATATTTTATGCAAAATTAGCAAGCACAGAAATAATGTTGTCCAACACCTTTTAAACAAATGTAAACATTAATGGCTGACATACAAGAGACTAGCAGCTAGTGGCAATAAAGAATTTACGTATAATGCAGGAATCAAGCCCCAACCACGACACATTTCAATGTAACTAATATATACATATTAATCTACATACATACACGTGCAATTAGGCTACCGTCCGGTGGCCAGCTCTCTCAACTCTCCTTCACCCAACCTACTCCTTTTCCACTCCCTTCCTGAATTTACCAACCCCTCTCACAGATACCAATTCCTCCCTCAACACATACCATTTCCTCACAGACCTCACAAGTATGGACTGCCTACCCCGCTCCATTCTCCTCCACACCCTCTGAAGCTTCTCACTGTTGTTTCCTTTTCCTCTAAACACCCCCTTACTTACCTTGCAGTGTAGACCTCCCCATCCTTCCTCTTCATTCACCACCCTGTACATCCTGACTAACCGTTCAACTGTCCTCCTGTCCTTCAATGAGCTCCACCCCATTTCTTTCATCATCACTGATGGCCTATAGTTCCCTTCTTCCTCACCATCTTGCCCCTGCCTTCACCTACTCTTCACCCATCTTGCTGCCTTTCTCTGCACCTTTTCCAGTTCTCGCACCTCCACCTTCACATACGGGTCCCATACTGCTGCAGCATATTCTAACATTGGCCGTACCATTGTGCCATATGCCTTCTCCTTCACCTCACAGCTGACTCCATTCAGCACCCTTCCCAGCATACCCAGAGCCCTTCCCTTTGCAACCACCCTCTCTACCTGTTTTTTTCCACCTGATGTCTCCCTGCAGTACAATCCCTAGATACCTATATTCTGCTGCTTCTTCTATCTCTTGTCCCTCCCATCTGTACATGTCCCTGCTTATCATTTTCCTTGTGAACCTCACTACCTTAGTTTTTCTTACATTTATTAACAGCACAACTGACACCACTCTAGGCATTTAACATAACTATTTAGAAGGCGCTGATCGGCTGTTAGTTTCAAAGTAGGTGAACAAGAGGGAAATTAGTCATACATAATGGTGACAAATTGGTATCACTAATGCATAAAGGTAAAATTTTTAAGAGTTAGAATCAGTAATTTTCAATTTATTTTTCTTTTAACATGCGTATTTCTCATAGTAGGAAAAGCTTGTAAAACAATTTCGTTTTTCAATGTTTTACATTCTGTACAATGTGCCACACGACACCAGAAAAATAGAAATAATTTCTAATCCAAAATTGCTGCTCGGACAACAAAATCGGTCGGGCTTACGACGAACTAACTTGTTTCATTGGCTGTTAGCAATCGTGTCCTGCTCGTCGGGGCTACGTGATTCCAGCATTAGCCGAGCACGTTACTAACCTTGTTCCTCGGTCCGGGACCTACAGCAACCACGGTTCCTTGTAGAACTTTATCCTGGGCCTTTTCTGGCAAAACAATCCCTCCTTTAGTTTTTGTGACAGCTTCAGCTTTTTTAATCAAAACTCTATCCAACAACGGAATTAACCTCTTTGCTAAAGCTGAGGACGCCTGCAAAGAATAACCAAACACAAACACGCATTTGTGTAGAAAATACCATTAAAAACACTAAAAATGAAATGTAGAAATTAAGTACTAGTGCCTTACCATGACAATTAAAACTAATCTATTATCTGCGTAATTAAAATACAATATATTCCAGAACCTTCTCTTCTGAGCCGGCGAGCACAGTTCCCTTATCAGTGCAAAGATGTATTAACAGAAATTATAATATAAGACGAGAAGTATGCCCGGACACCTACCGCCCATAGTGGCAAACTACGGCAACTCAAACAAAAAATTAGAAAATGATTTCACAATAGGCTAAGGATGAAGGCAATATGGTCTAACAAGTGTTCCGCGTGATTTCGTGTGTGAACCGGTGCCATGGGTCGTATTTCTATTTTTATTTGTGGTAACATATTGAAAAGTTGGCTACCAAGGTAGGATGACCCTTTCTGGACAAGTTTTAAGTTAACTGAAGCCACGTGTAAGTTTTTTTTTATTCTACTATCATACTAATGAAAGGACTCATTTTTCTGGAATAAAGTATTGTTTTTGAACAAGAATATAAGTACTGAAAACATGTACTCACATGCAAATGTTAAAATCTCTGAGCTCTTGTCAAGAAATCTAAATGAGTGACGTTCTTTTGCCATTGATAATTCTTACAGCTCTCTTTTGCATGTGAAACGCTTTTTTGATGTCAGTGGAACTACCCCAAAAAGTTATACCATAACACATGATGGAAGGAAAATATGTTAAAATATACCATTTTTGCTGTATTTTTGTTCACCACCACAGCAACACTCCGCAAGGCAAAACATGCTGAACTTAGTTTAGGTCAAATGTACGCAATGTGAGATTTCCAATTATGTAAATTGTCTACTTTTAAGCCAAGACACTTATTCACTGCAGTGTCATTTCTTTTTCCTGCTAACATATGGATTAATGTTTTTTTCTGTTCTTTGTGAGAAAATTCATCAGATAACTTTTACGGTATCTAGGTTGAGATTTCAATTGTTTGCGGTAAACCATGGATTTAGTTCTGTAATTTTTAAGTCCATTTTTTGTGTAAGAGTCTCCAGAGACTAAGAGGCTAGTATCATCTGCAAGTAAAATTTGAGTAGTTTCTGGGGTTAAGGAACATGTAAAGTCATTTATATAAACTAGGAAGAGTAAGGGGCCTAATATTGATCCTTGTGGGATCCTACGCTTGATTTTTCATGATTGAGAGTAGAATGAAGTCGTTTTTCCTTTGATTCGCACTTGTTGTCTGTTAAAGGTATGAACTTATTAGTTTATTTGGTGTACCTAAGACTACATAAAACTTCAATTTTTATTTAAGTATGTTGTGATTTACACAGTCAAATGCTTTAGTGAGGTCGCAAAAAATTCCATTAGATGGCATCTTTATATCACGTTCATTAAAAAAGCTATTTGTAGGATTGAAAATTGCATCATTTGTTGGCATGTTTTTCCTAATGCCAAACTGGAAATTTGATAAGATATTGTGATTCTAAAAATGTTTCAGCAACCTCCTGTAAATAGGTCTTTCAATTAATTTTGAAATGGATGTAAGAAATGAAATGCGTCTATAATTGTTTATTTTGTCTCGTCTCCTTTCTCGAAAATGGTGTTCCATAGCCCATTTGAGTCCGTCTTGAAACAATCCCGTATTGAAGATAGCATTACAAATAAGGCTTAATGGAGCACAGAATTCAAAAGCGCATTGATTTAATAACCTACAACTAAAGCCATCATAGCCGCTAGATAATTTTGGTTGCAGAGATTCATTGTTTTCTCCACTTCTTCTGGAGTCGTGTTTGTAAAAGATATAACAGGGTATTTTGTATCCTGTAGTGTAGGAATATGGTTTATATCTTGTTTAACGTTTTTTTTTTTTTTTTTTATAATATTTTCTACTACACTTAAGTAGTATGAATTAAATATATCTGCGACTAATTTAAGGTCTGAGGATATGCAGTCATTTACTTTTACATTTACAACTGGGCATTACTCTGTTGTTCTTCCCGTTTTTTTTTTTTTTTTTCCCATGCAGTTTTTATTTTGTTTTGAGAATTCTTAATGAGGTTGCAGAAACAATCCTTTTTTTTGCAGTTTTCAAAACCTTACTCAAAATTTTGCAGTATTTCCTGTAGTGATTCGTTGTATCAGGGTTGCTGCTGCTTATGGCAACCATGTGTAGTTTTCATTTGTTTTCACAGGAAATTTTTATTCCTTTGGTGAGACATAATTTTTTCTTTGAATTTGTATTACTGTGGGTCAGTAGGGATGAGAACCATTTTTCAAAACAATAGAGAACTTGGTTTAAAAAAAAAGAGTTAAACTTTTAGTTCGCTTTGGTACAAGTATACAAAGTTGACCATTGCTCCCTGCTGAGATCACTTTTGAATTGTAAGACATTTTCCGGAGAAAAATTTTGTTTTTTCTTATAAGAAAACAACTTTGCAGTCTTTGACGTGAGTCGAGAGCTTTCATGTGCCCTTATGACAATTTGTAAGGCCACAATCAGCTATCACATTAATGTACGCCAGGGGCGGGATGAACAGCCCAGAGTAATGTGGTGCAGGCCGCCAGGAACAGCGAGTAACTTTCCCAGTATCTCAAATTGCGTAACTCCAAATCGGCCGAATAACCTATTTCTCACAAGAGAGAACTCTTGTGGGCAATCATTTTGCAGTCTGGCATGGCGTCCCCATGAAGGCGCGGGCATCAGACGATAGTACTATTGGAGGGAATGTGGGGGCTGCCTGTACAACACGTGTGTCTAATTTGGCGTGTGTCGGTGGTCCCGTAGGCCGAAGTATAAGCGTAGCGATGATGTAATGTGTTTTAAAAGGTTAGTTTATATACCTCATTCATTGTGTAAAGATGCCACTCGTGTGGTCATAAGTGTTAATATGAATAAGCTTGTAGGTGTGCAGAAAGGAGCTGTACTTAGCTCGTTTTAGCATTCAGCTGTATCTCATAGATGAATACCATAGGTGAAATGTCAACAAAAATGTGTACTCACAGGATGTTTCTTTATGCAACCAACGCCCTGTGAACGACAAAGTGCAGTACTCTCGCCAGTAGCAGGCTTGGGTAGAGTTTTTAAGATAATAAATGTACAAGGTTTTTAATGATCATTATGTCGAATTTTTCACACTGTGTTCATCCCGCATATTCATGTTTACATAAAACATTCCTACGGGTAGTGGCATTCCCATTACATCATCACAAAACTTGTTAATTTAGCATTTAGAGCCACGTGAAGGTCGCCAATATGTGTAATGTAATTATTAGGAATTAAGAGGGCATATAGAAGTTTTATGTAACCTTTGTGTAAGAGTAAGGGCAAAAAGCATAATGAGCTAGCACGAATCTGAACGCTTCCTCAGCTTTCGCACGAGCGAAACATAACATCATTCGCCACAGCCAACACGCTTCTCGGGAACCGCGCTCTTCAGTGTGTCCCCTCAATATAGCTACTTTTGGGCATTAATAATTAATTTATCAATATTTAACTTCTTGAACCTGTTTCATTTTACTCTAATACCGAGAGGCCGACCGGCAGATAATTTTACCGTAAGATCTTAGTATGCAGTATTGCACATTCAAAAGTAGCATTGGCTAGCGGCAGGCCACAGTGCCGAGCCCGCATAATAGAGTTTTGTGGCCGCAGTTTAATATCAGTGCTTTGTGTTGAGTATTATGGGTCCTGCCCTCCATAAGCAGAGTAGACTCAGTGTTTGTCAATGGCTGTGTAAGGGGGCCTTTACGACGGCAACCTTCAGGCATCCCTGTGGCTGTCGGCCCACGACCCCAACATTCTCTCAATCCCGGCAGGGCGACCCACATCATTCCTGAGAGACAGCACACATCATCTTTATAAGGAAGCTATTACATACTTCCACATTAACATGCACAGCTTAAGAAATAAATTTCAATTCCTTAAATTATCTCTAGCTGACCTAAATTACAGTCCATGGTCCAACCATTATAGCGATTTCTCAAAACCGGTTAAAACATTATAAACCTAAATATTACCATTTCAAGGGCTACACATGTTATTTCTCTTGTAGAACTGAAGGTGTTGGAGGGGGTTTGAAGTTGTATGTAATGGATAATTTACAGCATAACCTAATTGATACTAAGGCTGAGGGTTATTACTTTGTCTGGATAGAATTATACAATAGAGTTAAACATAACAACAGACTATTTGGTACCTATTATCGCCCTCCTCGATTTACTATAATGAGCTTTCTAGCTGACTTGGACATTGAATTGCGTAAATGTGGCAATACTACAACTCTTATTGCAGGTGATTTCAATATTAGCATTGATGATAACACACCAGCTTCGCTGATGTACAAAATATTAAGTAATTGCAAGTATACTGAACACCCTACAAACAAGAGTCACAGAGAACACTAAGTATGTAATTAATCACTTTCTTTCTAACACAACAAATTAAGACATTTCAATTTTCACAATAAATACTGTAATCAGCGACCATCATGCTATATTACTCGCAATTGCTTGTAATGTGTCCTCTTAAAAACATTCAGTTAATAAAGTAACTAACAAAATTTATTATCCTGAAGTGCCTATGTAAATTAAAAATAAAACAGCTAACTTGGATGAGCTTAAGACATCGATAGACCTAATGAAATTGTGAAAACCGTAGTTAATGTACTAAGTGAAGTTATTATAGTGTCCTCTAGTATCAACACCCTCTAATCGATATATCAAATACACTCCATGGGCTACTCCAACTTTTGAATTTGGTTAAAGAGAGAGACAAGCTTTTCAAAAAATTTTAAAATAAAAGGCATAACAACCATATCCAAGAACAACTATCATTTCAAAGGATTCTCAGTTTAAAATGGCAATAACAAACTGCTGTGGAGAAGGATCAATAATAGCTTAGCTACCAATCAAAAGCAAGGCACTAAATTTAAATCTGTCTTTGGCAAGCAATGTAATGAAATTACTCATGCATATGGTATCGTCAATATTCTCTGGCAATTTTTCAACTATAGGTAATAAACTTGCATCAGCACTGGCATCTTTCCCTGCAGATAACATATATAAATGGAATACTTTCGAGAATTTCTCACAAACTATGTTCTTAAATCCAGTCCCTGATCTGGAAATTCTTGGCATTATAGGTAGTCTACCAAATAAAAGCCCTGGGTATGACAACATTCCACCTATTCTTATCAAATTAGGCAAAGACTGCAGTGTACATCGTACCCAAGACCGCTTCTCCGACTGTAGTATGCGCTGCCCACAGCAGATCTGTGCACTTTAGTGATATGGAGTGTGCTCCCGGTCACCGGAGCGACCAGGCACAGAGCAGGTGCAAGGACATGCCGGCGCAAGTGCAGCCGTTGGTTGCCATGGCAATGCAGGACGCCACAGATAAATAATTGCGCCACTATATTGAACTGGGACTTTTTAAGGCCTAATTAAAGATGTGGTGTGATGCAAATTAAGAGTATTTATGACTTTGTTTTGTGTTTATTGTTATATTGTCTCTCTGCAAGGTACTGTGCATTTATTTAATTTTTCCTTCAAGTGATTTGTCCATACAATTTCACCAGTGTTTTATGTTGCAAGTGTGTTGATGAAATTTTTAAGCGGTCTACTTATTGTTCATGTGTCAATAGTTCTAGTTTTGCAAGCAATGCCAAAAAGTAGTCCCGTTTTCGAATGAGGGTGAGCTGCGGCGAGCCTGCATCGCCGAGCAGAAAGTCAGTCAGTATTAAGCATTCACTGGAGGTGACATGCATGTTTTATACTGCAGCGTTCTTCCTGCACATGCCACCCGTCCATGATAATTTTGCAACTGAACATGTAACTACAATAGACTTTAATTACCTGGAACATTTTTCTCATCTAGTCGCCTGGTAAGCCACCTCCACTCCCCAGTGGATTAGCATCACCCCGGGGAGCTTCAGTTTTCACATAAGTTTTTTTATTGTCGAAAGATGTTTTTCTCCTTCACCGCACGACCGGTCACAGTTGCATAGAGTGTTTAGAGCCAAGTTCCTTCAGCGAAGGGGTTGCAATCGTAAACATAATAAATAACATGTTTTCAAGTTAGTATATTTATTACGACCGCAACATGCATTTAAGGGGATAGGCCCTGATAATATCTGCTCAACCAATATGTAAGTTCACATTTTTAGTGTAATGAGTCTTGTGCCGATCTGTCTGGGCATGTCCGGAGGCCCTGACAGCCCACGTATGCGAGTGTTAAGATTCAGATATTTATCAATCAACAATGGTGTATAGTCGGTGTACTGGCTATTGCTTAACAAGCACCACTCATCTGCAGTAATTCTCAATGGGGCAGAGGTCAACAGTCGTCAGTCATCATCATCGGCAGGAGATTTGGTCTGTGTGGACGGCCCGCAACCCCGAGATCGAGGAAGTCGACCAACACGTTGACGTCACCTCACAGACGTCTGGCACCACCGGGTAACCACCTTCCAGACCTCACTCTGATGGCAAGGTAGCGGAGCAAAATGGTGTTGTTTTAAGGTTGGGAGTAGGACAGCTGATGTTCCGTAGTTTTCTCACCAAACCTACTTCTGATAGATTTCTGGGCGCCAGGTATTACAGCAGCAATACCAACCAGCTGCAGTAAAGTAAAATCTCTCTCCTCCGGGTCGTGTGCCGACGGCCATTGGATGGTGTCCTGTCGGTGCTCCAACCGTTGAAATCAATGGAAATATGTAACCTGTACTGTGCGTTCTATGCAGTAAAATCTCTGAGCGGCTCACCCACCCATATTTAAGTACACTAAAACAAAACACTTACATAAAACACTTGGCCAGTACACTTCATTAAAAATGCGGGAAAAGTGTGGGCCCTTAGGCGATCCAAATGAAGATTCATACACTTCAGGTTAATTCATTGGGTTTTATTTAACATGCTCGTCCAGGAAGCAAACTTACATGTTCCGCAGGGCTTAAACTGCTGGCAATGTAAAACTGACTACAAAATGCACGTGGCCACTATTAATTAATATGAGACAATAAGCCTACCCTGGTAATGCTATTCCAGGAGAAGGGAGGAACAGAGATGTCTAAAATGTCTAAAACAAACAAGGTCCCTGTAAATTAAACAATCTATTTAAGTGAATGATTGGTTATAAAATGTTGATGTGCCGCCCAAGCACGTGAAATGTGACCCCGTCGGGTAGTATGTCCGACTCCTCGAAAAACTTAAACTCTTGCTCGTGACGTGCTGGCCTGGTTGGTGGGTAAGCAGGACATGCGAACTACTTTCTTACACTTCACAATCTCTTACAAATACTAATGCATGTTGATTACATAAACATAATTCCTGCATAAATAGTTCTACAAGACACAAAAAAACTTTAATACATGTAACACAATGGATGAGGTGAAACGGGGATAGAACAGGTGAAGAATGAAAATAACCGAAAAACAACAAGGGTTACAACAAATAACCCACAGGGCCACTTGAAACATAATAGGGCTGTGACGACACAACGAAATAAAACGAAACAGTGGCGAACGATTGCGAATAGTTTCAAATGTACATCTCGTGATCACTACAGGATAGCAGACAACTTGAAGGCGGTTTGGATAACCTATAAAACCATACGTGGAAACCAATGTAAATGAATGTGTCCATGCTAAGAGGTCCAGTGTGTGCTGCCCTCAAAATAGCCACCCAAGAAGCCTGTATACTGCCATCAGTAAAGCCAGCTGAATGTAATTCCAGAGGAGCCTCGGTTGTCATAAACACAGCTCAGATGTGTAACCTCTGCAAATGCTTCAGGTAACTATGCCTCGACTGGGTCCGATGGTTGGAGGACAGTCTCTGCCAGCCGTGTGAGAAACCATATGGCAACATCTTTTTCAACTAGTAAAGGACGACCAGCAATGCACTCAAACAAAAAAAAAGCCGAAGTAATTGCCCGTCATATAGCAAAAATTGAATAATTAAAGAAAACGAGGCAATGAAAGGTAAAACAGGAACAAGAAAGAACTAAACAGGAGAAGCTTCAGACAGAGTTTTTAACTTTTCAGATCCTAGAACTAAAGACAGAACTAAGTAACTAATGTGTTTGGTTTAGTTCACAACATCTATTTTTGAGTACATTCAAATATATTTTCAATTAAAAACACTATTGGTGTTTGCACATTCTTGATTTGAACTAGGCCGCCTACAAAAGAAACTTATTTATTTTACGTTTATAACTAATGTTAATGCAGAATAGTTTTCTCGTGTGTTTCTCTCTCTCTCTCTCTCTCTCTCTCTCTCTCTCTCTATATATATATATATATATATATATATATATATATATATATATATATATATATATATATATATATATATATATATATATATATATATATATATATATATACACACACACACAATAACCTGGCATCATTAGGTGTATAAAACAATTAAGTCTGTTCGATGTAAGTCGAAAGTGTACTTTAACCTCTTCATCATATATTTCAATAAAATCCTGGGGATCACTTTCCTCTTCAAAAATTAAATTGTACGTACCTAAACCATTTTCTCTTTATTCTCGATTAAATAACTTTTCCCTCTTGTCACCATTCCAAAATATTTGTTAATGTGTTACAAAGTAATCCCGTTTATGTGCCTTAAACCACCAAAAGCGGAGGATTATTATTTTATTGAAATATTCAGAGAAAATCGATATTGATGTGTGCGTGTGTGTGTGAAGCGTAAATTACTGATAATCGAGATATACTGTCAGAAAATCTCGATAGTCTATAATTTACTAGCGAGGTGAAACCGGTCCATAGAGGAAGTGTGAAGTGAAAAAAGTCTATATTCACAACACCCTACTTATCTATGCTATTCCCATTCCTATTTTATAAAATTTGTTGGTTATGATCGTAGAAAAGAGATGCATGTTACGATGAACGGAGTGTTCAGAATATAAACAATTATATTTATGCTTTCCAATTAAGTTCTCATATGACAGGTTGTTAGCCTTCGAAGATCGGAATTTTCCATGCAATGGAGTTTGTAGACTTAATATTAATACCAAAGCTGGACGGTGTTATAATGCATGCCCCTTTCATGAAACCAGTGGACGGGACCCTCTGTATCACTGGGCACCACTTAATCCTGTCATCAAGGAAAGAAGGCTTTGAAGAATTAATGGTAAAGTGAAACAGTATCGATGATTTTTTTTATTACCTAGATATTTGTTTTCTACTCTATTCCAGCACGTCTCGGATTCGGTTTACGACGGGGCCACGCCCTATTTCATTGATATGTGGCCTTTGGCTTGCTAATTTTTTTGCTGGGTATTCTCTTCCCTTCCATTTTCCCCGCTTATGCTCTATCTTTGGTCTCTGCAGATTTAGTTTCTACGACTCCATCGTGTGTCACAACATGATTTAACCTTCATTCTTATTTTATGCTTTGCAACCAAGATTTTTTGTGTTGAGCGGTAGGTACTAGAAAGGCTGTTGCTAGGCTGGGGCAGTGACCCAAGCCCTCGCCATTTGTATATTGATGTGGAGAGGGGGTGGAGAACGAGGCACCAAGGAACATACAAGTTGGTCCACCCAACAATTACATCTGTAAAATTTCAGGAGTAGTTGTAGATTACGAAATTTTTTCGCCAAATGCTAATACATACAGGGGCAACTAACTTTATTTTCTATAAAGTGACTTCATAACAAGCGTATGGACAGAAATAATTAAACCATGTGATTTTTCCCTTGGAATCGGACATCTATTTCAGTGGCATCTGAAAGTACGTGTAAAGAGGAATTCACTAATATAGTATATGAAATGGAAAGTAACACAGAAACGCCAAGAAATAATGTTCAAATATGATTAAGTTATGTGAGCTTGGTAGCATGGGGCAGTCACAGTTGTAAGGAAGCAACACGCACCGTGACTCATCCTGGTAGGACTGCTTCCTTGTAGCAGCACAGCACTTAACGTAATGGGGCAAGGGGCATGGAATGCGATATTAATAAAGGAGAGCACCGCAGCAGAGGGAAGACTGGCATTGTTAGTGCAAGTCTGATATCAATACATTACATTGTATTGAGATACCAACATAGGGTAAAATTATATAATAGGGAAATTTTTGGGGGAAAAAATCTAGCAAAGTGTTATAATTCCACTCTACTAACTACACAGGACATATTTACTAGGGGCGTCCACATTTAACCAATAGAAACCCCAAAAGCTATAGTGGGGATGACTATGAAGATCAGGGGAATTGTGGGGTTAAACGAGTGAAAAACATGTACATAATGTAATATTTATTCAACAAAATACGTTAAATTACAAAAAGACTTCCCCGAACATTACCTAAATTGACAATATTACCATTACAAGCTAGAAAAAAATATGATAGTGGGGAGGGCTATGAAGATTAGGGAAATTGCAGAGTAAAAAATAAAATAAGAAATATGTAAGTAATGTTTTCATGATAAAATTTTACCCTGCAATTTTCCTCCAGTTCATAGCCCTCCTCGCCATCGTATTTGTAAGTTGTATTGGTAACATTGTCAATTTAGGTAATGTTCAGTTCAATCTCTTTACAATTAAACATGTTTTCATGATGCAATATTACAATAATATTACAAATAGCATGAAAATATGTTGAATTGACAAAACACGTACATTATTTCTTAATTTAATGAAAATTATTTCTTGGGAATCTCCAAGCTTTGCTGATGGGAGAGAGTTGGTGAAATAATTAAGTTACCACAAGGTTTGAGGGATGCGATGGTGGTGGTACCTGTACGCAAACAGGGATAGGATATGGGGTAGCCTGGTAGTTACAGGCCGGTGAGTCTCTCATAGAGTACGGGAAAGGTAATGGAGAGACTGATGGTCCAGTATGTGGTGAAGGTTATGAAAGAGTAATTGGTTGGAGGAGTCCCAGCATGGTTTCAGGAGGGGATACTCATACAAGACTCAGCTAGCTGGGCTATTAGAGGATCTGGTGCAGAGAGTTGACGAGGGGAAGAAGGTGGATGCCTGCTTCATAGATTTTGAGAAGGCATTTGATAAGGTGCCCCATGGGACATTGATGAAGAAAGTGGAGGAGCTGATACCGGACAAGAGGGTAGTGGAATAGATTGGGGACTTCCTCAGGGGGTAAAGGTGAAGGGATTTGGGTATGTTGGGAAGGGTGCTGAAAGGAGTCAGCTGTTAGGTGAAGTAGAAGGCATATGGTACAGCCAATGTTATAATATGCTCCGGCAGTATGAGACCTGTATGTGGAGGTGCGAGAGCTAGAGAAGGGCAGCAAGATGAGAGAAGGGTAGGTAGAGAAGGCAGGGCAGGATGGTGAGGATGAAAGAAACTATAGGGCATCAGTGATGATGAAAGAAATGGGTTGGAGCTCATTGAAGGACAGGAGGAAAGTCGAAAGGCTGGTTAGGATTTACAGGGTGGGGAATGTTACGCTGCCTTAGTGGGCAGAGCTGCAGATGCTATTACCACAGGAATATTTCTTGTGGCTGGTTCCTATTTGCAAAGGTTGGCAACACCCAGTTTAGCACTAACTTCAGTTTTGTATTTTTATTTGTTAATCTATTTCAGAAATGCCTCTATGCTAATTATGTATTTTATTTTTGGCCAATGCATATAAATAATTAGTATTACGTAGGTAATATTATGACTTTTATAATAACTTTTTAGGATGTGTTTTGTATAAATATTTTATGTTCCATGTATATGTAGTTGTCGAGTCGCCGTGTGATTGCACTGCATGTCAGGTGGCTGGTCGGGGCTGTTGGTGACGTATATTCGTACAAGAGTCTTAGGGGAGTCGTGTGCTAAAGTCACCGCTGGGCAGATGGTGTGTAGGCTGGACGATGTGGGTCGCTACCAGCTGCGTGCCCTGTATGGAGGAATGTGCCCGGTTGTGTGGAATTGTTACAAATGGGCTGTGTGCCTTCGGGTGATTGGACCACGGGAGTGTTATAATATGGGCAATAAGTTTGAAGCCTCCCGTAAATAATCATTAATATGCTTGTGATTAAGAACCGTCCCACAACAAATGTGTTAAAAGTTAACGTAACTGTAAAAGGCATGTTAGTTATTCCACTACGTGGTGTTGTGTATTGCAAATCAGGAGCCGACGTGTGGTTAGCTGGGTGCTTCATGGTCCTTGGGATAAGGGCTATTCTGGCTAGGAAAGAAATACGTCATGGAGCAGTGTGTCCGCTTGGTTCTGCTGACTTATCGGGTGCGGCGACTCAACAGCTGATCGAGCCGGCCGGAACAACGAATGACGCAGCCTAGAGAAACTGGGCAGTGACGGCCCATACTAAGCAAGTTATTTCCACCATCTTCGCCAACTGCATTTTGAAAACTGCAAGGATTGTGTCTGCATCGTATTATTTTCACCTTGAAAATTCTGACTAGGTTGCAGAATAATTTGTGGTGCACGTACCTTTTTATAAATATTGGCCTGGACACACACAGCGATAAATAAAGTGACGGCTGTCATAGTATTATCAGTAATATGCTTATTAGTGTGGAGTATTTTGATATATACGCATATTTAAAATGCTGATTATTTATTGTGCTCATTGAAGTGCTTGGTTATACAATTGGGAAAAGAATTTATAGCAAATTTTTTTTAAAGCTAATTTTAAGGAGAGCTTGTATAAAACTAAATGTACTTAAAGATGTGTGACAGCTGTTCGATAAAAGGCCAAAAAAAAGTGAGCTGCGCTCTTGTTAATTAATGAGAGTAAACCTACCAAGTGACAACCTAAACTTTTGCAACGGGAATACAAATATTAATTTACCATGTAAGTAGAGGGAGTTAGTACAATCGGGCCAAAGGATGAAAATATATTAAGACGAGGCCTCGCTACCTTAGGGTATTAGTAAGAGTGAGGCAAGTTTGAATAACCTGATACTCACCGTAGAGGGCATCTCACAGTACTGTCACAATATTCCAGCTACAAGCAGGAGCAGGCACTGGAACAGGATGGTGTGAGAAAGCTGCTGTGGTAGAAAGTATCTTTTTTTTCACATGTAAGCATAAAATAGAATTGTTGTTAGCAATCTTCCATCTCTACAGCGAGGCAGAAATTTTTCTCATATACATTCTGAAGGTAAAAAACCTGTGTGTTTATTTGCAGAGCCCTAGGACTTAGTGTATGTTAAGTAAAATTAACTACTAACAAGTAACTTAATTTTGACAAGCTGTTTCAAGATCTTTGGAGCACAACTGAGAATAATTTTGTATAAGTTGCTGTGACCACTTGGGCAATGCAAACTTGGTAATAGTGCAAAGACCTGGTACCATCTAGTGGGAGGAGTGCAGCAGATCAGCCATACTTTGAATAGCCGAGACATTTTGTGACTATAACCGTGATGTTAAGGGGTCCACGTACATGGCATTCGAATTGGGCTGCAGGGGGTTTGAAATATATATTTTTTTATGAAACTACAGTATTAAAATTGCATCCAGTGTACTGATCTACGAAAAAATTGCACACTTCAGACGAGTCCTAAGTGCTTTCAAATTGTCACACACACTAAGCAACATTTTGTAGCATTCCAACGTAGCTGAAAGTGACTTTTTAAAAGCACTCTATCTCAAAATATGCACTCTAGATATGTACATACAAAAATTCTTGATCGTGCTGCATTAAACTTTGCTACAGATTTTTCTTCGATATAATAATGGGGGTGGTCGTTGAAAGTCCCGTAGGTACACGCAGCACTACAAGAACACTGCACGTAAGTTCAGAGACCTGCGTGTAGCGGCAATGCCACACTTGAGCAGGGTTGCCAGATCGTTTTTGCTGAAGTTGCTGCAATGGCCAATCTTTTGTAACCCAATCTGGGCAAATTTTTATACACCTTAAAATCTGCATTATTTCGATAGATTGTAAATTTTTCATGTATAATTTTATGTGCTTCAAACACTAATTGTTTAAAATTAAAATATATATATATATAAAATTAGAAAGCATAAATGATTCAGTGATATAATTAATCTATTCATTGTCCGCAACAAGTAAAAAGAGTCCCTTTTCAAATGCATGCAATGTGGTCACCATTACCAAAAATGGATCTTACGTATGAGAATTTATTATTTTGCTTAAAATCACAAAGTTGATCAATTCTAAGTAAATTATCCCAGGCAACCCAAATATCACTAACTCATCACAAAAATCGCCCAAATTTTGGTAGTTGCATTTCTGTGTTGCAGTGTAACCCTAATAGCTTCCGTGCTTCTTGGCTAAGAAAGGAGAAAAATGCTGCAGGCGGGCGGGTCCCTTAGATAATTTTGGTCATGTGATTTCCCCCACATTCTAAATGTAAATGTTTTTGGTTATCAGTATTGTTCCTAATGTCTGTACAATACTTGATTCATAATGTTGCTGATGCCATAGACAATTATTCTTGGTTAATTGAGGCAATTTCAAATATATGAATTTACAAAATTAAGATTTCAAATGCATCAATTTAAAGAATTAAGATTTCAAATAAATTTAAGAAATTAAGATTTCAAGGAAATAAATTTATAAAATTAAGATTTCAAAATATTTTTAATAAATTTAAAAAAAATAAGATTTCAAATACATGAATTTAAATAAATTAAGATTTCAAATAAATAAATTTAAGAAATTACGATTTGAAATAAATAAATTTAAAAAATTAAGATTTCAAATTATTCAAGTTCAGAAATTAAGCACCCAAACTACAGGAGGTGATTCGTTATGAAAAATAAAGTCAAAAATGTACAGGACACCTTATACCTAAATGGAATATTAATGCAGATATGAGCCAAAAGAAATTGGGTTTCAAAAATGTATTTTTTTCTGAATGCTGTGTACAAAGCCTACAAAGTTTGCAGCGAAAAGATGACTTATGCTTCCCAAGTAGCAGAGACACATGCATAATGTTGATTGTCTGTCTGTGCGCACTGTTCGGCTTGATTTGTTACGTCTGCACATTGACGACATGCCCTCCACTAGTACGTGCTCCATAGTGTGCCAAATGGGCATGTCCCATTCAACCGTGTGGGATGTACTGTGGGTAAATCGCCACCATCCCTACCGCTGGCAGAAAGTAAAAGGCATTCGGCGAAAATATGTTTTCGAAACCCAGTTTTCACTGACCCATATCTCCTATAATATTTTGTTTAACTGTATGGTGTCCTGTTTATTTTTTTACTTTATTTTCCATAAGGAATCACCTCCCACAAGTTGGGCATTTTATTTCCGAACAGCCTGAATAGTTAATCAGTTTACAGCACTATGTACTATTCACTGACTTTAAAGGATACATTTTTTACAACTGTCTGTAAACCGTAGCTGTTAAACCTTTGTTTTCTTTCATTTCCTCAGTGAAAATTTAAGTTGTATGTAGAACTAAATCACACAATAATGAATTTATCTCCATTTGTGTTATCCTGTTTATAATCCTGCTGCAAATCTGATAAATTATTTTTTACCAGTGAAAACTTTTTAGGGATTATACTTTTACTTTCCAATGAAATAGATTGGTATGCATATTATTGTACTCTCAATATCTGCTTGAAGATTTTATGTAAGCAAGACTGCAATGTATGAATTTTCAAATTTTGTTTTCCACATGGATTGAAAAAAGGGTAAATGAAGGGAAACCATACCAAATTGCAGTTTAAGTGGCAGGAAATTAATACATTTTAAACATAGTGTAAATGGTGAGATCTGGATAAATTGGTGAAATTTTAAAGGGAAAATGTAATTGTGGGGAACGTAAAATCGAGGTTCCGCTGTCTTTGGGCAGCTAGTCTGAGTAATTCACCATGAAGATGATGATGTAGTACTGGAGTTAACCTGGGCAGTTTCTGTGTGTAGCTGCTACACCGCAACATAGATCTGGTGGAGCGGAAGCCGAACGGCCTGTCGGGTGGCAGCGTCATCCTCAAGTGCAAAGACTTCCGCATCATCCAGCTGGACATCGGCTCCACTGATGACTTTGTGAAGGTTGCCACCTCCATGGAAGGCCTCTCATCCATTGGTGAGTCTGCGCTCTTTGCTCTCTTGCCAAGCAAGGAGGCACAGTGGTAGTAAAGTGAAATTCAAGCCCGGGGGAAGGTTGCAATGTGTATCATGGCGCAGAGGACAAACCATTATTTCTGTCTTGTCCAGTAATGGTTTTAGGCTCTAATGGTTTAAATCAATAAAATGAAACTACTAAATAAAACAAATCATATTTGCTATAACTGTTGTGATTTTGCAATTTTATTTTTTGCAAATTTTTATTATAATATGTTTTTAGCCTTAGAGACATGTAGTTTGGAGTATGATTCTGAAGCCATATGTGAGTATGCTTGTACTTATTTCACACACAGATGCACCAGTACATAAAAAAACACACTCTAACACTCTAGAATTCAGACATAAAATATACAAAATGTAACAGTGAAATAGGAACTATTATTGGATTAAAAAAAACATGAAATATATACTGTAAACCTCAAACTTGCTTAATTTGAACAAAATAATAAATTTTAGAATCGCTGCAATGTAACAACGGAATAGGTAGGTAGGTAGTTGGGCTTAACGTCTCGTCGACAGCGAGGTCATTAGCGATGGTGCAAGTTGCACAGGGAAGAGGGATTGGGAAAGGAATGAGAAGAAATCGGCCATGAACTTCATTAGGGCATTTGCCTGGAGTGATTTTGGAAAACCATGGAAAACCGAAATCAGGATGGCCGAATCGAGAATCGAAACCGGGTCCTCCCGAATGCGACTCCAGTGAGGTACCTCTGTGCTACCTCGCTCGGTAACAACGGAATAGAATACATTCAAATTTTACCGAATATTTTAAAGCAGTGTTCATTGTTTACGAAAACTTTAGTAGCTTTGTCCAAATTAAGCTTGTTTAGTTCTTCTTCTGGATATGTATTGATTATACAGTACATACATGATTCAAATGAACTTGGCTCATTGTACTTCTTAAGTACCATTTTACTCTTCTCAAAGAGAGAAACTGCACTCTGCTGTAGCGGGTGAAATTGGCACTACCAGTAAATTTTGTAGAAGACAGTCTACATTACTACATAATAATATTGAATGAGGCTGCAGCATCGTCATCTTGTCCACCAGTAAATTCAAATTCGAGGACGGTACTATGCGGCTAGGAGTTCTATTTCTGTCTGAAGACCCTTCACACACACGCCACTTTTTTCTACTTAACCCTTCATCTTTGGTGATTCCCATTTGTGATAGATGTTTCATGTCACAAATTTTCTCTAGTATTTTTGGCACTTTGCGCACTCTAGGCAATTGAGGCTCGTAATGATCATGCTTGTCAATGTTGTTTGACATCTGCAACCAAACTTTTTCAAAATTCTCTTCAGTTCGCATGCTTCTTAAATTTTAGATGACTTGTTGCATGGATTCACTCGCAGCTATTGTTGGCGTTTGAAGGAGAAAACTTAACTTCTCTGTAACCTGGAAAATTTGACGACAGATAAGTAAGACCAAATATGTGGAACCTTTTTCTAACTGCTCGCGAAGTCCTCTAGCTATGCTTCCTAATGTTGTGTTTGAATGCGAGTGACGTTGATCAAGGAATTCTGAAACGGAAGAATAACTATTAAGGAGATAACGTATGGAACGCACTTGTACTGTCCATCTTGTAGGACACAAGATTCTAGGTGGAGTGTTCACACCAAGGATCACATTTTCACAGGTGTTCGAGAAGAGAGCCTAGGTGACGACTGCAGCAACACTCTGATATTGTTAGTTGTTTGTCGAGTATCACAAGTAAATTTTTGTATTCGCAACACAATCTGGCAGTGCCAAATTCAAACTGTGGTTCCTGTAGTTTACATGTATGGCTAGGGGCTGTTGCTTTTGTATAATGGTTTTCAAGCCTCTAAACTCGCATTTCATGTTACTCGTGCCATCGTAACACTGGCCTCTTAAATCATTGAAAGAAAGACCAAAACGTGTGATTACATCGTTTATTATTTTCGAAAGCTCGTGTTCTGTAGTTGAACTTTTTGCATACAAACCAAGAAAAAGTTCACAAGGTTACAAAGTTTCCACTATTCATAAACTAATTGAAACCTATTCTTGGCAACTTACATTACACGATTCATCCACAATCAAGCTAAACAACCCACTATATTTCGCTTTGGCCACTATATCTCTTAAAATCGTTTGGGACATGATTTTAATTTTGAATATCATGAGGTGTATAATGTTCTTTTCTTTTAAAAAAAAATGAGCAAGTTCATGTACGTCACCAGCTCTTATATTGTTTAGCTGAGCAAGATTACCACTTTTCTTCAGTATGTCCTCTGAAGACCAATCATCTGATGACCGAGGGGCACTTGCCAGAAATGTGGGGTGGTATATCATTTACATCAGAATGATAATGTAAGGAGACATGAAGTCGCTTAATGCGTGACGTTAGCACAATTTCCTAGCGACACCTCTTTGTTGCATTTTGATGAAAATGGTTGCGAGACCAGCGGTGGTGGTGGATATTGTTCATTACTTGGCTTTTATTTTTGGTCTCCTTCACATTCATTAATTGTGTTAAGTCTCATTTGCAAATAACAATTTTGCAATCAAATATTTAAGCATACATTAGAGAATTGTGCTTTAAAAAGGAACTCAATTTTTGAGATAAGAAAACAGCATAAGTTAAACTGCTTCCGACATATAACACAAGGATAAACTTTTGTTGGCAGAGAAAAAAAAACTGTTTTGAAACATTATTATTTCTAATACTTGATCAATCAATATTTAAACCATTAAGATTGTTCCAAGAGTTAGTGTTTGTATTTTGTTGGAACTGATAACTAAAAATATAATAATTATAGACACGAGTTTTAAAGAAGGTTTTACAATTTGTGTTGATATTTCATTGTTAAAAAAAAGCATACTCTTTCTGCACGTTACTGGTTCAAATGTTGACTATCTGTAATTTGTACTTAATAGTGTGCTGTAAATTGTGTAATACATGTAATGTGAAAGAAGAAAGAGTAAGTTTTCATAGTTATATGAGTAGAAATAAACCTTTAGCATTAATAAAATACAAAGGTGTTAAAATTTTGCATTACAATTACACTTCCAAAATAAGTAATTTTTGTGTCACTTTTAATCTTGAATATATGAAAGACTGTCAAGAAATCCAGCATGTTAATACTAAATCATTTTTATTATTCTCAAATCTAATGTTTTTTTTCTTTTGAGACTGCAACTGTACAAAATACATAATACATAAATTGAGTTTGGAAGCAAGAACAGCAATGGTCAAACTAATATAAACCATGCGTGAAAATGAAAGCATCAGTATAAATACTGCTCTATGTAAATAACAATGATGCTATATTTTGCAGTGAAGTTGATTTAAGCTACTATCACATCAAATGCATGAATACAGAACTGTGTTGTAACAATTTAAGCATTTAAAGCATTAGTTTACATTTTCATTCCTTTTTATTTCTATGTTTATGAAGTATAAACGTAATTAGTTATTTTTAAAGCCCCTGCACTTAGGTATAGCTAGATTGTAATTCAGGACATCATCTCTAAATTTTTATATATACATATATATTATTTGCATGTGCCGCTTTCTACCATATTTTATTTACAAAATTAAATAATAAATTACACATAATCATGGATTGAAAAACAGTTCCACAGACCAAGAATATGCATGTCACCAGTAGTACCAACTAATTTCCGATACAACCAAATCTGATCACCAAGTTCCATCTTCATCTTCTTGCGTGAATACATAGACGCATTTCTAAAAACACTAATTACAGCAGTATTGTCTGCCTTGCCCTCATGAACTGGAAAAGTCTTCCAACAGACTACATCTCATCATGCCACGTATTTTTACATCACACGAGGAAGGGTCAAACCAAAGATATGTGAAATTTTACATTACACAAGCAGTCGGAAAACACGCTAGTCATGAATGACTCGCCAACCAGCTGCCACGAAGCCCCCAAGAAATGGCCACGAAATGCCTCATCTGCCACAAAGCGCTATGAGCACTGCCAAAGCCAGGTAGTCGAGAGCACGAGGGGGTTACAGCCACCCTTCCCCGAGACAACATACCAGTGCGTCGCCCTAAAACGCGAGTTATTTCATCTCCAGTAGCGTGCTAAACTACCTTGTGTACTGGGGTCCTCTACTGCTAGCCAGATCCTCACGATCATCTACAAGATCTTCCAGTCTTCAACATCATCTTCAGGACTTACCAGACAGTCTGCACTACTTCTAGTTCTACCAGAAGTTCACCACCAGTAAGCTTACAGAAGTCTGCACAACACCTTCCCTATCGCTAACCCTTCTGATACGATGACCACCACTGCTCTTCTGGTAGTGGTAAACGCACCCCACTGCGCTTCTGGTAAATGGCTTCCGAAGTTCCTTCTGGATGCCAAGTTAAGGAGTTAGATCGAGTTGTTGTCTTGGCCATCTAGCAGTTTCCTACCTTGCGCAGTCTAGGACCAGGTCACCTTCACTTGGAGCACATAGTTACTTCCGTTCTACTTTGCTTGGTTAAGAATAAATACGGAATACCGGTATAAATACATATCTTAATCCAACCTGCAAGTAATAATTTCTAGAGGGTATTTCTACAGATTCCTAGTGAACATCACGCTCCCAGTAGTAAGCAGGAGACCGGGAAATATTGCTCAAATCAATTTACGAATCATAGAGTAGGACTAGGAGGTCCCCCTCAGGGATGCCCGTACGTCACAACCATTAGCAAGACAATCTGAAAGGTGGCTAGACATCAGCCCAGGTTATACTCCATCCACAGTGCTGAGCTGTGCCAGAAGGAGTATCTGCCTGGTCCTGAGGCCTGACCCCTTTTGCGACGCACACTCAACTGTTGTCGGAAGGCGGCCATAGTATATCCACCGCAGTTCGGTGCCGGACTAGGAGTAGGGGGTGCCGCTGTGGTTATGACTGTTGGAAGTACCGTATTCACGTGTGTATAGTGCAATATCCCAAAATAAAATTTAAAATGTTTGGGGTGCGCTATACATGAAAAAATAAAGGAAGGCACAAGTGGCGTAAACTATCTGGAGATGTTTAGAGGGAAGTGTAGAGGAGCAGTCTGTTTTCTCATATCTCATTCTTACATCATCACTTCTCTCTCTATTTCTCTTCAGTGCCTCCTTCAGTTCGCCCCTGCAGCCCTGCTAATGCATTGCTGCTAATGCTTACCACTTTTCTTTTTTTGTTTATCCCTGTTCCAACTGCTTCAGTGCAGTGCTTACGCAATACACTGACAGTAAATGTGTAATGAAGAATGTCGTAAATTCACGTGCTTTTTACACTGCAAGGTTTTAGCTGTCAGTCATAAAATATGCTGTGTTGGTCACAGACCCGTTCCCCCATCCATTGCTGTTACGTGCATCAGTAGAGATTCCACAGTTTGTTTCTCCTCCCCTTTTTTCCCCAGTCCAAATGTTGCTGGTCGAATAAAAGACAGCTTGTCACTGGGTAAAATAAGCAAAAAGTAAGAGAGAAGCCAATGTAAAAGAAGCAAATAGAAAATTAGAATCCCATGAAAAGAAGCAAAAAAAAGGAAGCCTGCAGCCCATCCGCCTAAAAGAAACAAAAAGAATAAAGATAGCTGGCCACCCACCGCAGCTGACAATGTTTTGGCTTTTAGCGCTGCGAGTTATTTAATAAAGTATTTTCCAACCATATCACAATCACCACCACACATTAATGTAAAGATAGAATAATTTGTTACATACTTACTAACAAGGAGTCACTTTATTTCACTTCTTATTTTAAAAAAATTTTCCTTCAACTTGTTGCAAAATCATGGTGCATGCTATACAAGAGTGCACGTTATATACAAGTAAATGCGGTACACTCAGCTAGGGACTTTGTCTCCTGCTCTCTCCTTACGAGACAGTGTTAAGACCAATCTCCCCCTCTATACCGTACACTAGTAGGAGTAGGGTTCAAAGGACAGAGAAAGAGGCAGCTACTGCCATCGCCATGCAAGGGTGCAACCCTAAGCCAACTGCACTCTGCAGCAAAATTCCGCAGGAATGTGCTCAAGCTGTCCAACAACTGGAGAGGCCTCACCTCGCAGTCTCCAGCTCAACTACCTGTGGACCAGGACCCGGGACCAATTACAGTCGCCGCAGCTGGGTGAGCAGGTACCCAAGAACTTTGCTAAGTCAGTTAAGCCTGAAAGAGAATGTGTCCCCATCCGTAGACTATCAGTAGCCGTCCCCGACTTGGTACCAAGTCGTAAGGCCACACACCCGGTACTATACACTGGCAGTGCCCTTGTACATCAGAACTAACCTGGCGTTAGATTAACCTCGCTTCTGACCTAGCATTTCTAAGTCCACCCTGACCGTGACGTACATCGCTAACTTCAGAAAGTGTCATACGTCACAGTTCTACTTCTTTCTTATGTGAACTGTGCTCAAATATCTGTGTTAGTGTAAATTATTTTGTCATTGTTTTTCTCTTTGCATTTTACCTGGTTTTATCTAGCAGTTTTTGCCATGAAGAAAGGTATTAAATTACAGAACTGGACTGTGACGAAGGAGGAAGTGACATCTTTTTGGAATTTCCCATTTAATTAGCATCACCGTGTGAACCCCGTGGTTAATTACTCTCTTGTCAAAAGCCATGATGAGCAGTACAACGTAAAATTTTGTCTGCAAGATTTGCTTGTAAATTTGCAATTAGCGCCCAATGTAAGTTTAGGGATGGTGTTTGAGAGGTGCCAAGTTGCTTTTAATATGCAGGGCACGAAAAGAAGAGGCCCAAAACCGCATAGTAATTTGATCTTGAGTGCTTCAAGTACATCGGCATCTGTCTCCACCAATGATTAAGTATGACCTTCAGGGCTGAGTAATATGAATTGGCATAATTTTACACGTGTTTGCTAGAAACTTTTGTACATTATATGGAATTTCTAAATTATTTTGAGTTTTTAAGGGAGTGAAATTTAAACATTTTAAAATTTATCTTCTGAATTTTAATAAGGGAGTTAATTTTACTGTGAACACCATCCAGACACCACTGAATGGAATCTCTTGCTCAAAAGCTGTGCAACATCTACAAACATTTTTTAAGTATTTAATGCTAAGAAAATCAAGGAGCCAGTTTCAGTTTTGCTCACTTAAATTATCTTTTTGTTTGATAAGATTTAAAAAAGTGATTTAGGTTTCTAATTCTTACTCAACTGAAATAATATTTTGATTGACAGCAATTTTCGCACGCGCACGTGTGTGTGCATGCGCGCATGTGGTTTTTTCTTTCTTTCTTTCTTTCTTCAGTGCGAAGGGCATTGGTATCGGTGTATAGGCAATGGTATTGAGATATCAGTATCGGAAAACATGGTATGGGAACAACTCTAGTTTAAACATGTTTATTTATAAACTTTGAATGTTTTATCAATAATAAATGTTAGGTGTGAATCGCATGTGCTCGAGAGCAAAGTGTATTGTTTGTGAGATATACCTACTCAATCTGCAACCCTTGTGACCTATTCTAGGTGTTGCCCGTCGCGCGAAAAGTCTCAACAGGTGCTCATTACTTCCCCACCGGTGCTGTTGATGATTTTAATAAGCAGCAACCATTATTTCAATTATTATTTGTAATGTAATAATACATATTTCTTTTTCTGTAAAAGTAAAAGATATTTTGTCTTAATTGTTTAATCAAGTTTCCCTTTTTATTTTACTAGGTCATGCAAGTTTTTTCAAAAGGTGATTGCATTGTGGGAAGAGGGGATTATGTAACTAGTTTGGAAGGGAAAGACCTCTCAAAAATTCTTACACCGGTAAGGGATGGCACTGCACCACCCATTAGGAAAGTGTTAAAAACACTTGTAAACTCCTGTGGTGTACAACCCCAAAACATATTGCAGAGTGAGGCCCTCTTTAATTTATCAATTTCATTGTATCAGAGAATGACAGTCAGAAACATCCTCAAAGGAAACATCGCATATACGTCTGTGATAGCTGTGGTCACGTTGCATATTAAATTAAGGTGTTGGCTAATCAAGCCTATGAATAGTATCACCCATTACCAGAAAAAATAGCCCAACTCTAGTCATGCTTATGGGTCACCAAGAAGAACACTTTTCTCAGCTACTAACTGATGTGTATGATGCAGACGATGTCACCAGGATGTACCCATTCTTTTACCGGCCAATGTACCCAATCCTGGAAGATGGATGGACAGCATTCCGGCCAGAGACGGAGTACGCCCATCTCATCAATTCTCAGGGAGAGGAGTGGAGGATCAGTTACATAAACAGGGATTTTTCTGTGAGTATGTACACGTTGGATTTTGTTACTTCTGTGTGTGTGCACATGCGTGCATGTCCCCCCTTCACCTTCCATCCAATCATCTGCCCCCCCCCCCCCCTTCTACTCAGCCATAATTGAATTGAAATAAATATTGTGCATGAGCATGGTCGCACCCAGAAAATGATATTTTTGACAGCTATTGAGTACCTACCTAAATTTTTGTGGATTGAATATACTGTTTTAGTCATTTCTTGAATAAAAATCTTTTGGGTTAAAATTAATTTTCAGATTTACAACCATTAGCATTTCTTAGCGTTTAATAAAGAAACTTTCCTTCTTCCTTTTTCACCATCTGTCTTGCTCAGATGTGAACTGTTTGATTCCAAATTTTGTGCGAACTTTACCACTAAGTACTTGAGGCCCCCGCCTACCAGGAACTTCTTCCCACTTTTGAGGCCGAGAAGTGTGGGAGTGATAAAGACAACACTGCCGCTTGCATCAACTGTGCCATCGCCGCTAAGCGCAAGGTTCTGAACTGGCATGCAGTGTTCTAGTCGCACTTCATGTACCTATAGGACTTTCAGCATGATCCTATTATTTTATTGGTGGAAAGTCTGTAGGAAGTTTCAGTGCAGGGCCCTTGAGTAGTTTTGTATGTATCTGATGAGTATGTATTTAGACACAGCACTTTAAGGAAAGAAGTTGTTAGCAATTTTTGAGTACTCTGAAAATGTGTTTCTAATGTGCATGACAATTTTAAAGTACTCAACAGCTCTCGTCTGAAGTGTGCATTTCAAACACACTGCAATATAGTTCAGGCACCAAGTAGGCAGGAGCCTTAACTGAAGAAGTTCCATTTTCACTTTCCAAAATGTGCAACATTCAGAGCCTTAAAATGCATAGATTTATTTTCATTTAATCTGTGCCTCAAATGGCAGTAATTGTGGAAGCACTCTTGACGTGGCTTGGGGTTTGCGAGAGGCGTACAATGCCAGATTACCGTAATGATGCTCCAGATCATCGATGGATACGGATTCAGATAGTAGTTTTCCCATGGTGCCAGCTTTTCAATTACTTGGAAAAGCACGAGGATCTCCTTCTCTCAGGGCTGTTACAGGTCGACAGCTTGTGGCGGCATCCCCTCGCAGCACACGTCTTACGAAATGTTTAATAAAGTCATGGCAATACTTAAACACACTGAGCACGTGGTTACACTTGCTGGTTAGGGCCAGTGCCTGAAGTGAAAGTTCTTTACGTTAAAATAAGACATATGGTTTGTAACAAAGAAATATATTACGAGAAAGATTACACGTGGTAACATTCGATCTCCCCGTGTCTGAAGCAGGCCTGGCAGACGAGGCCTGCCAGGGGTCTATGCGGCGAAAAATGGCTTAACTCGCCAAGATAGAAATTACGTGGTTAAAACTCTCCGGGGTCGCAAGTCAGTGGAGAGGAGGATCAGCACACTGGAGAGCAAAAGCTAAGAAAATGGTTCCAGAATAATTATATGCTTTAAACTATTGACACCCTAAATGACTAACACAACTTGATGCTCCCGTGGCATGCGGAGCGGCGTACGTCCGCCCTGGAAGACCCATTGAACCAGACTAAAGATGGTGGTGTGCAGGTAATGTTGGCAACAGACACCTTCCCGCCAGCATCTCTAGAGAAATGTTTACACAGGACAAAATGCAAAACACTTCATACAAAAGATAACTGAGAGCAGGAAAATAATCAGTAGATTATTTTACGTGAATTGGAATGTTCAGAACTCTTTAGGAAAGTCTCTTGTTATTTTTGCTAAGCATCTCTGATATTTGCACAACATGTTTCGATGCCAGAACAGGTGAGCAGAAGACATAAAATACTATAATAAAATTTAACAAGAACAAAACATACAAATAAACCCTTCTCAAACAGCGAAATTAATTAAAGTGAAAATTTATGTATGAGTTGTTGGAAATTCGTTCTGTGAACTTGGTAATATGGCTGCCGGGACTGCAAGCGTCTCTGAATGTTTATTTTCCTTAATATATGAAATTGTTTATGAGCATCTTAAAACAAAATAACACACAACATAGCACTTGAAAAAATAACAGAATAATCTTGTGTGTCTCAGTTTGTGTCGGTGTGAACACCCGTGCACCACGTGGGTGAGCACTCAACATTAAAATACAAAGGACGTAAGGATGTAAGGAGGAGATACACTTCCTCGGGTATGCATTAGACTCTGCTTTAAGGTCGTCACACTTTTTCACAAAAAGAACCTATCTAGTCTCCGGTTATTCTTGGCAAGCAAGTCTTTAGATTCAGTGAACAGATCCCTAGTTCGTTGATGCACGAACGGTTTACTACATCACACACATCGATGCACATTGTGCTGTCCATACAGCAGCAAGCACTATCAGGCTGCCTCCCGAGTGGTGCACAGAGCGAGGGCGACGTCACCTCTTTAATGTTGTCTTCACAAATAGTTTGGTATTAGAAATCATTAAAGTATAAACTTATGATCGTGACTGGTTCTCCGTAACTAACCAGTTATACTCGCTGCAGTAGACATTGATATCTGCAAGGCCCAAATTAAATTTATGAACTTTGCTTCAGTCTGCGTATTTTCATGGCTGAATTTTGTTACAGCCAAATACAGAGAGGTTTTAAATATCAGATAATGGAAAAAGTTTATTAATGAGTCATAAATTAATTTTTGATTGTGACATGTCATTGTGTCTAGAGTTAAGGTTGGTGTTGCTTAAATTAAGTTGTAATTCTCCTGTAAAGAAATATTATCTACTTTAATTTGTTAGTATTATTCCTACCAAATGTGAATAGGTAAGTGGGAATAATTTACTGAATGTGCACTGGTTTTCTTACATAATTGGGCGCTGTATTGAAATTAATTGCGTGATGTTCCAAGTTTACTACAGGACTATATTTAGCCTTAAAACAATGAGAAAAGTAAACAACTGGAATAACATTTTTAATTGAATTTAATTGCAGGAATTTTCTATAAGAGAAGTTCACAAAATAGAAAAATTAATTGATGTTGCCAAAATTTCAGAAAAATTAACGAGTAAGACTGGAACGTTTAAAGCTGGCTGGAATACAATGTGTATTACATTATATAACTAAAGAGGAGGAAGAACGTATGTTCATTCATTCAGCGTCTGGAAACATAAGTGAACTTATGTAATACAATCAGGCCAAACTGTCAAAAGTTATTTAAAAATGTTATATTACTGGGTTAAAATCTGAGACTAGACTAGCATTTTGGTTGTGGAGAGCTGAAAACCCCATCACTCTGCCTTTGGTACAAAAGAAAAACAAAAGTCTTTTTTGCACAGCAGGATAATCCAATTCGGAATAAAATATTACATATCAATAACAAACTAATTTTTGCTTTCAGTTGAAACCATTCAAGTAGGCAAAGGAAATAAACTTTCTCATGTCACCAAACATCGAAAATCTTGTCTGTATCATTGGGATACAGGATACGGCATAAACCTGGCTTCAATCGTGAGCACTTAAAATTTTAATTTGAGCATTGCGAATGAAAAAATGCTAAATTAATAGAAGGCACAACTTCAAACCATCTAAGTGGGACAGCAACCCAATTCATCAGTTAACTGCCAAAGTCAAACCAGCAGAGTCTGAAGTTCGATAAAGACCAGGTAAAATACCACTACCAGAAACCAAAGGTAAACATTGAGATAAGGACATAAGAGTACAAGATGAAACATTGCATAAATTCAGCTAAGTTCAGCAGTAAAAATTGTGCTTCGTCCTGTCACATATAGATCTAACTCAACCCAATTTCTACACTTCAAAAGACACTTAACAACAAATTAAAATTGTATCCAAATATATATCATAGTATTAGGTAAACATATTAAAGTACAGCTTAAAAAATTGACATGAAGTAAGAGTGATTCTGAGACAGTATAATCATAGTAGATTCAGATATATAGTCTGTATTTAATATTATTAAAGTTAATTTGTGCAGTCAGCATACACTGTCCAGTGCTCTTCCTCAAAATGCAAATTACAGCTCTCGTAAAAAAAAATGTCAACAAGTGGGAAAGAAAATTATTTTTCTTTTGAAGATGAACATTACCTAGGAATAACAAACAGGCCATGAGCAAGGTGACTGTGTGTGTAGGTTTGCCCCACATACCCAAGTGCGGTCGTGGTGCCCAAGTCAGTGGACGATGAGACAATCATTGCAGCAGCTAACTTCAGAGAAGGTGGCCGCTTCCCAGTCCTCAGCTACAGGCATGAAGGAGGGGTGAGTTACCATGTTTGCATTGCTTGTGTATGTGTAAATAATAGCGTTCTTACGGTCTTTGAAAATTCTTGAATTTTAAATCCTTGTCTTCAAGGTCTTGAAAAATCATTAAATTATAACGGACCTTGAAAGGTCCTTGAATTTTCAGGTTATAATAGAATTTATAACATAAAAATACTATATTTACTCAATTCCAAGGTGAGTATTGTTTCCAAAAGTATTTTTGGAAAACAATAGTATGGCTTAGAATAGAGTAGCATCAATTTTTTGGCCCAAATATTTGTTTTTATATTATTATTATTATTATTTTTTTTTTTTAACAAGTGTGGTTATTTTTGCTCAATATAATAGAAATGCAGCAGCTGGTAAGCTATTTTAAACAGATGATTTTAACTAGGGGCCACTGGAGAGAAGACTGTGCTATTATTTGCTTCCAAAAGCACAGTATTATCATTTTACAGAGTGAAATAAACTTGTTTCGAAGGTAAACCATTTCTATCAAAGGTAAACTTCCATGAAAAATTTAATTTCCTACCGAGGTGGTGGTGGTTTAACCTGTAGCCTCGTATGTATAGGCTACTGTTATGCATAGAATACTTCTAGTGTAAGTGCATGTTGTTAGGTTGGTAGTGTGAATGGAAGATTGGATGTTTGTAACTTCAAGCAAGTCAGTGTGTGTGGCGAGTTCGGAAGCCACTAACGCGATGCCGAGTTTTGTGCCGTGTAAATGTGTGCAAGAAAATGTAGTTACTTGAATGGAATTTAATAGCTACCAATTATTTTTCCACAAAAAAGCTAAGCGCAGCGTAGAATCAATGGCAGCTTAGATTGGAGTAAATACAGTTTCTGCACGGCAAAGTCATAACATTAACGTTCCGTAAAAACTTAGAAGAGTTATGTCACAAGGGTTTTATTAGCTGTATTGTAAAACATGCATGAACAGTAGCTACCAAAGAATGCAAAGCATTTTTGAAATGTCAGATGAGTGAAAAGCTCCTCTTGAATGATTTGTGATGTGTAAAGTGAGTGAGTGGCATTCCAATACTGCCATTGTATGTTTGAAATGACCATTTCACCACTGTGAAATGGCAGGGGCCAGAAGGATGTGAAAACTATCAGAGCCGGCTGACAATTGTAATTGAATCACTTATCCTCGGCTATTGCTGAAATTTGATTGCAACTAGTAAATTGGTAACTGTAATATAACTGAATGTTTCAAATCCTTTTAAAAAGCATTTTGTATATTTCTGAAGTGTTTTCTTAATATTCTTATCAGTGAGATTTTTTGACATACAGATCTTGAGTGTGTGATGACACTGTTTAAAAATTAAAAGGGATAGCCTGGATCTTTACAAGGTAGTTGTATATATATTTAGATAATGTTAAGTCATCGAAATTTCACATTTTACTACTTAACAAGACCTTGAAAAGTCCTGGAATTTATGCCTAAAAGCTTTGTAAGAACTCTGAAATAAAATAATTGGTCAAACAAACATACGCTGTGTAATTTTGATTTATAAAATATAAAAAAGAAAAAAAAAACATTTTAACACATTTCTGAACATCTTGAGAAATCAGCGCTTACTAACCTGGAATTCTCCATAATTAAAATCGGCAAGAAAATGAGTTAGAGGAAAATTAAACTGCAAATTTTATTTTCCATTGAATGAGTTTTGGTGTTTCATTGCTATGGTGATCAGACCATGCGTTTACCAATTTCTGATAAAGGCATAATGCAGGGCTGCCACCAACCCTGAAGCTGAAATCCTGGTTTCTATGTATAAAAATCCTGTAAAATCCTTGGAATTTAAAAAATGGCAAATTACAGAGAAAAAAAAGTGGATATGAAGGACGTTTACATATTTAATGTAGTTGTTTTTGTTTGGAATGTACAAACCATGTTAATTCTTTTTTCCACTCACACTTATACTTTTGTTTATATGACGACTGTATGGGCGATAATTTTCGTTTCCTCGCCATTATGATATCAATGCCAAATGCCAAAAACACAGTCACCAAATTCGGATTGCATGCATAAAAACGGCAATTCGCTGCAATAATAGACTTGGCCTTTGCATGTGAGCATACAACTAGGAACAGAAATGTGTAGATAATTGTATACCTGCACGAGTGAATAATTAAGCAAAATATTTTGGACCTACAGTATTGAAGCAATCACGTATGTCCAAAATATTTTGTTTAATATTATTCACCTCTGTTGTAAGGATCTTTCAGACAACTATGTCTGCGAAACTGACACATCACTGTAGGCGCTACTAAGTCCGTATATGCGAAAAAAATATGTATATTTTGTTTTTAGAGTTAAAAATCCGTAAAAACAAATAAAATCCATTAAAACAGCTGGCCTGGCATAATGTTTTTATTGAAAACTCACAATGTGTAACCTCTCATTGAATATTGTCATTTTGTGTGTGTCTGTCCCCCCCCCCGTGGAACTGTAGGTGGCTTTTACAGCAGAGCTATATAAATGTGTGTCTTCCAACATAACAAATCAGATTTGATCCCTGGTGGATTCAAACTTGATATTTCACATGCAGGAAAAGGGGCTGATGTGTCTGACAGTGGGGTTTCTCGAAGGTCTCCCATTTCCCCCATTAGAGTATTCCATCACCTCTTCATCCACATTCATCTAACCTAAATTTGTTTATGAGTCCAGCCAGGAACGACAGACCTGTCCCTCATTTAGTGCAGCCTGTCTACTCTCAGCTCGTCCATAATGATACTGCCTTAAAACCGGAAGGACCTTGTGAATTTTTTTAGAATGTTAACTGTTGTACTGTACATGTATTTGGGATTAGTACAGAAACCATATTCTCTTTATAGTAATTGGTAAGTGATGACGTGGAAAACATTTGTGATTCTTCAGAGTGTCCTGATGCGCAGCAGCCAGCCAATGACGGGACCCAACTCAAGGCGGTGCAGGGAAGATGAGCGGCTCATCAACTCGGTCCTGGGGCCAGGCAAGCGTGGCTACATCATAGATACACGTACACAGACACTTGCACAGACTGCCAAGGTACTTGCCATCTTTGTGGTGGAGAACTGTCCATTTTGTCAGCTAGGTTTACAGGTTTAATTTTGTTTAACAAGAAAAGTTATATGCATAGTCACTTTTAACAAGAGTTCCACTCTTAAGAGCTGGTCCTGTATTCTTACAGTTAATCCTTTTTAATCTTGTCAGTCTTTTGGTTCCTCCAAGTCCATTACCATTGTAATGTCTTCATTTCTATTTTTCTCCAATTTGGACAAAAACTTTTCTTACACATTTCCAATGCCTGTCCGTCTCTTACCTAGTATCCATTCTTCCACATTGTAACTCAGTATTTATTTTATTACTGTTTTCAGAGTTTTTTTCTTCAGTTGTTGATTATAGCCTGGGCCACATGACCTAAAAACAAGGGTTACTGAACTAATGTGAGGAGTCTTGAGCAATAGAAACAATAGTTTATTGTTACACACACAAAATTATGTGTTTTTTTTTGTGTAAGCTACGAAAACATGCCGTGTGCATCTGATGTTTTGGTACTGCCAGCTTCACTGGATGCAACTACAATGTGTGTTGTGATGATGGATGCTGTTTGCAGTCACGGGGGGGAGGCTACGAGCTGGAGATGTACTACCCTCAGTGGCGCAGAGTGAACAAGCCTATAGACAGGCACAGTGTCCTGTTGGACTGCCTCACCAAGCTAATAGAGGGTGAGTCCATACATTGACAATCATGCTAAAAGCCCGTAATATACACATTTATTGAAGGGGATTATATTCAAATTGGGTGGCTTGCACAACAAACAAGACTGTATATGGGCTGCAAACATGGGGGGAATGGAGCAGTGATGGAATGCATTGTTGGGGGAAAAGGGGAATGTCCCAAGTAAATACCTGGCCAATGGGAATGTCACTTGTAAAACTCCAAGATGACATCACTAGGAATTGGTCCTATTTTGTCATGTGGTCAAAGGGGTATGGTCTGACCACTACCACCACCACCACCACCACCACCACCACCTTCTCCACTATCACCACCGCCGCCACCACCATTATCTCTGCCACCACCATCACCTCCGCCACCACCATCACCTCCGCCACCATCACCACCTCTGCCACCACCATCACCTCGTCCACCATCACCACCTCTGCCACCACCATCACCTCGTCCACCATCACCTCCTCCACCACCATCACCTCCTCCACCACCATCACCACCTTCTCCATCACCTCCTCCACCACCACCACCACCACCACCACCTCCATCATCATCACCACCTCCACCACCACCACCTTCTCCACTATCACCATCTCTGCCACCACCATCACGTCCGCCACCACCATCACCTCCGCCACCATCACCACCTCTGCCACCACCATCACCTCCGTCAAATAATATGCCTCCGCCACGGGGTTGAGCTTGCACTTACTTGCATTGTGTCTGAGTATTCTCTCTGTTCTTTGCACTAAATAAGTTGTCTATTTGTTTGCTTTACCGGCGTCAGAAGGTCTGTCTTATGGACAAAACCCTTGACATTTAATTTATATATTTTTACCTGCTTTCCAATCTCTTTGGCCAGTTGCATTTGCAAAAAATAATAATTTAGTGTTTACTTAGAATGGTTTTACGGTCATAAGCCATGTTAAGCACCTTGCCTAGTGTATCTATGTGTTTGTAATTAACCAGTTAGCATTTCACTGAAGGCTTACGAGCCATGCTTAACCATAGCTTTTGCTATTTTTTAACTTCATGCCTAATCAACTTACCAGTGTTTTCACGCCCTAAAGGACTCTGACCCATGTTAATTAAAAAAATTTTCTTTCAGTATGATGTGTTTTGCATCTTATAAATTATGTTTTTCGACCTGTGAGCTTCCCTTAGTAACCAAATTTTCATTGGAGAAATACAATTTTTCTTATCCAATCACGACGAAGACTATTTACCAAAAACAGGCTTCAACGTAATTTTGAAGTGTCTTGTGTTTTGTTTTTCATAAGTGACTCTGACCGAAGTTGCTTCCCATTAATTACCCCTTAGTGGCAACCATAGATATGTAATATATTTGCACAATTGAGCTTTCTGTTATCTGTTTATTTGTGTTCTAGTGCAGAATGTAAATACATGTTTTCTTTCCTATTGTAATAACCAGTCTTCAGGCACATTTATGTACCATTCCGTTCAGTAGGTCTCGTACGTCGGAATAAACATTACTTACCTGCATTTCCGTATTGATGTCTTGTAGTCACCGTAGCTTACACTTAAGGGCTAATTTATTTATTTATTTATAGTTTTGTAGCTTGGCTTACGAACTGTGAATAAGGCCACCCAGCTTTAACTTTGTTACAACCTTTGATCCCAACATGTGCAACACAGTTAACGTATCTGAGAGCAGGGGTTTTTGTTGGCGAAGAGGCTAACCAAGTTCAGAACGCAGCCTATCTGAAGTCCGACGACTTCCACCGTAATTTGTTTGTTAGTTGTGATGCTAGTTTTTCACATGGTTATGAAGTAACTGTATACCTGAGAGAGCGTAGCTGGAAACACGAGGGGTCAAATCTACAATGTCATCTTCTGGATTCCGAGCTGTGAACTCATCACAACTTCAGGACGGACATACGTAGTCGCACCCGAAGCCTCGACTGATGGACAAGAGGGGTGCTTGACTCGTCACAAGCGCTGTCGGATACATATCCAAACCTCAGCGTGTGGTGCTCCCCCTATTGTACCATGGCGCCGAACTTTGCAGCATATTTCACTTATTCACAAGCGTTACAACTCCTTGCCGCCTGGGAGGCCGGCAATCTGCACAACACCATGATTTAGTCTGAGTGGGTGGACCCAGCCCTTTGCTTGCTCAAATTAGGGGAGGCTTCCCCCTCCATGCAGCCTGCTCCAGCCATCCCATGCTCGCCACATTTCTCAAGGGTACTTATTCCTTGCACGCCCTCCATACAGAGCAGTTCGCGTAAGCTCTCTAGCTACCTCACCATACCTGTATAGTACCACTTGCCTTCTGCAGTAGCAGTTAAACTTAGACATATTATGTTACTATTGTTAGAACTTGTGTTTCTCAACACAACATGTAGGAACTCTTGTCTCGAAGCCTTCTCCTTTGCGAGTTCAAGTGCTGGCCACAAGCCTCGTCCGTGCGGGGTGTAGTTGTACAGTGGTTGATCTCGCCCTGAACTTTGAGCGATATCTCGTTGCCATCCTGCAGCAAACAGCTTGGTGAACTTTGTCCTTCGTCCATCAGACATTAGCGGACACAGGTCGGAGATATACATTAGAATCCCGTTGTAGCGATCACAGTAACTGTGAGAACATTGGATAACAAGGTCTTTTTGAGGAACCGTCAAAAATTGGCATAAATATTCCCTGAAAAGTTGTAATTTTACGAGTTGAAACTGTGCGGCGAGACTGTGTGAAGCAGATTTGCGGCGGGACTCGTAACCGTGTGAAGTGTGGTTTTTGTTATCTGTATACCGTAACTTCACTCCCTCGCCCCGAAAAAATATTCCATGAAAAATTGCAATTTTACGAGTTGAAACATGTACAACACGATCGTAAAAAGCAGGCTTGTGGTGGGACTCGTGACCGTGGGAAGCGCACTTTTGTTATCTGTATGCCGTAACTCCACTCCCTCGCCCGACACCTCTTTTCTGTAAGTACGCTGTGCCCCTCTCCCCAAGCGCATTGTTCTATAAATATAATCCCGCCCTTTCTGCCTTGACACTGTTTTCATGAACCAGTTCTGCTTTTCTGTAGTCGTTCATGGTCATTGTGCTGTCAACTGTGTTTGGTTTCAAACAACTTGGCGTATGTGCATCGAACGTTGTTGTTAAATGAAAACAAATTTCATTAAAAAATAACAGTCCAAGCGATAGCTGGAATTGAATACAGCTACACATTAACAGATTTTCGCCTGGGTTTGTTTCCATGCTGTGGCATACCAATTAAAGATAGGGACACAACTACTTCTACATTTTATCACTGTACTATAACAAACTTAATTTTAATCAATTTTCATAAAGTTTTCTTTGAATTTTTGCTGGTTTTGAGTAAGTCTCGCTTCGTGCAGGTTTTGTTAGTTGAAAGCATATAATTTTACAGTGACCACCATATTTACTGGTATAATTCTTGCACTGGCACAATTCACGCCCCCGTTTATATGGTGCAGAATTAGGGGGGGAAATCTTTTCTTTTCATATTTCTCTCAATGAGGCATGTAATGCTAACGGGCCTGCGGCGCACGCTTTGTTCGACTGTGCCAGGTTGCTGACACTTCAAGGTTGCTGATCCCCTTATCAATTTCTGGCTGCTGCGCCCGACATGTAAACAAAATCAGCCACTGAGTTTATTTGTATGCAGGTGGTTTTTTTAATCCGAAGGGAATAGTTAACATTTATTTTAATTTTTGTTTAGTACAAATACCTAATAGGTAAATATGCCAGTCAAACTGCTGCATTTAAACTTAAGGTAATTGTGTATGTAGAGAAACACTGCAATAGAGAAGCGGGCCAAAAATTCATTGTTTCCGAGTTTAATGTGCATGTCATGTTTTCCCAATGCCGGGCCACTGTTACTAAGTGAACCAGACCTGTAACGACAGCAGTGTTTGACAGCGGCCGCACGGCTAGAATAATTGTGTAGCTACAGACCGACCAACAGCTGCTCCACCCTAGGATCTAGGGCCGAGCAATAGTGGCAAGAAGCCGAGCCTGGCCACGCTGCAGAGAATCTAGGCGTTCGCCCAGCTATGTGCACACGGAATGTTTATGCTGCTAGCCCCAGCACACAAGTGATTAAATTTTGAATATGTATCTTCATATCTATTATCAATAAATGAAGTGCTGTGTTTTTAAAAAACGTATCCCCCGCGATTGGCGAAGGATTACTTCCAGTAGACCCCATTTTAATGTTTACATGCATGTGTCTTGGCGATTCCTTGCGTAATTCACACACCCTAATTTTTGCACTAAAATCCTGTCAAATAGGTGCGAGAATTATGCCAGTAAATACTGGTTTTCATATAACCTGCTATTTTTACATTATGGTGGTTTGAACACAATTTAAAAGCAGTTTTAGTGTGATTTTCAAGTACATAGTAGGCCCTACTGGGGATCGAAATCATTCTAATTCTGGGACAGCGAGGACACACTTATAGCAAGGATCGGACCTTTAACTATAACATCTCGCTATAACGGGACCCTACTGTATGAATTCTAAACTCCTCTTAACCAAATAAAACATGTATCTTCCAGTTAACCTCTTTTTGATCTGATCATTCTCTTTCGCTTTTGCCTCCCTTACCCGCTTCGCCTTCTGTGTACATACCCACTCAACCCACATACCCACTTTAGGTGCACGCTAAATCGCCGCAATAAGAGTTTCGAACTAAAGTCCTTACTGTGAGACACTCCCACCTCTGGTCAAATTTTGGTGTCTAGCGTTAGTTGGTCAGACCGCTCTCTAGTGCCTCATTGGCAATGGAAAAAAGAACCTTTCTCTGAGGCTCCTAAGGCTTGAGGAAAACAAGCATGTCAATTCACTACGACTTTCAAGCTACAAGCTGGTAACACTTACTGAGAGCCATAGGGTCCCTACAACTGGAATGCTGTGAATCCAGAGGGGCAGTTGAGGTCTAGCTGGTCACGCCAATCTCACAACTTCTCACCGAGGGAGATCAGGGAGTCCTCTCTCCTTGTCGCTATAGGCCCGAGCACCATCCTTCGTGAAGTGCCCTTGGGGTGCCGGACAATAATAGTCCAGCAGGGGTCTACCCCAAGGCATCAGCCCCAGAAAGAGTAGTTCCTTCCTGGACGTACCACGCCAGAACCTGTCCTCCCCCGAACTGCTACATAATAATTTTAATCCACCATTAGGATTGTACATGCGCCTCCAGCACACCCACAGAATCCACTATATAATAATTCTTTATTCTTCTTTTGTTTTATCCTCTGGGCTTAACGTATCATCACTGACATAGCATAGCTGTGTTCCCACAGTTCTTTCCTAAATACCCCATCACCGAGCAGGCTGGAAAAAAGGCCGGCAAGGTGGCAAGGGCACAGACTACACAATCTGGTGAACCAGAGCCTAACGCCCCCAGGATGCTCACTCAAAAGTGAGAAGAGGCAGCCATCCTGCAACAGACTACATACATCCTTGCACGCTCCCGAACTCTGTGCCCGCTGCCCCAGCATCTAGAGACACATTGTGTAAGGTACCTCGACCAATGTCACCTCTGGCAGCTCACACTAAACACCACACGTCAGGCCATCCTCAATCCACAAAGTTATTGAGATGCCAACTCTTGACCGCAGCAACCTGCAAATAAGAAGGAAAAACTTTGTTAAGCAGGCTAAGTTTCCCTAGTCTCTAAAGGGATACTGGAGTCATTACGAGGGATGGGAAATTTGATTTCTTGATTCCTCGATTACATCAATTTTTGCTGTAATCGACATAACCGAGAATCGAGAGGCAGTATGAATTTATTCATTTTCGATTATTTCGATTATTATTGCAAAATATAAGTTTATAGTTTAATAATTAGGCCTGTGCAAATATTCAAATTTTTTAGGAATAGCAAGAATTGTTGAGTATTACATTAGAACTGCAGGGGTCCTGCTCTTTTTCATTATCATTTGTTGTTATTGTTGTGCACTTTGCAATTGTACAATTTTTCTTGGAACTAGGATAATCGAGAGTCGAATAATCAAGAATTCGAGCTTCTTTAGAGTAATAATCTAGAATCTACAATCGAGAAAAAACATAACTTGTCCCATCTCAAGTCATTACACGTACAGTTTTCCCGTGTTGAAGGTATTGGCATCAAAATATTTTTTAATATGCTGCTTGTTCTCAGAGGCGAACACAGTACATTAAAAGGTAAAGACTCAGTAAAGAAATACTTGAATATTGTGCTATATTACTTAAAAAGCAGGGTATGGTATCATGTTTTGTATTTTTACATATGATGTCCACTGTTTGTAAACTTTCACAAATGTAGCGTATGTTCATCACTATGGGTTTGTATCAATAATTATTTTATACCTTTGTGATATGCGTCATCTTTTGCAGCGTGCAACGACACAGTGGCTTCCGTGGACAAATGGTTGTCGCGGCTGGATGCATCCAACTGGCTGTCCCACATCAAGGAGACCCTGAACTGTGCCTGTCTTGTGGCTCAGTGCCTTGACCAGGTGTGCTCCAGCACGTTTCATGTCAAAGTCCAAATTCCTCATTCATGTGAGCTGCCAAAAATGAATACAAATTTTTGAACAGTATAACAAATTTTTTATTCTTGCATTCTACCAATAACCAATACCTAGCAAATAAATTTTTGTTTTTACTTAGTTTTAATTTTTATGAATGGTTTTTTCTAACATTTTAGTTTTACAAAAGATTATTGTTAGTGTGGAAAGAGCCATCTATATTGAATAAACTACAACACGTTAGTAATATAGATAATGTGTTCAAAATTTTGTGCAATGTCGAGTAATGTGAAGTATGGGGAAATTACATTTATGTATTCACAAATTTCGGTAATACAGTCTACTCTCGTACCGTAAACGCATGTACTAATAAACTGTATCAACAGTTATTTTTTAGTGCTCCAGGCAAAAGTCCAATATAAACTTACAGCTTGTATCGTTTATAAGATGTTGCGTCGATCGAAGTATATTTTGGTCCTGTGACCTAAGATTTGACGTGTGTGCTAGGGGGGGTGACTATCATAGAAGGTAGTACAGTAACATTGACCGCCCTGCCAAGCCCAACTTAGCCTACCACGACAAATACTCTAAATTCAGTTAGGCCTAGGAGGCGTTAAGGGTTTTGATACAGCATTCGGTCGCTTGGGGGCAGGTTTACTATGGGCTGGAGGATAGTCAAACCCCAAAGTGAGTCGGATAGAGGGGGCTTCCCTCCCAGGGAGTAGAATCCTCCTCACTATTAGGATCGCCAATATGCAGGGAGACGCCAGTTGTCCCAAATGGATGAAATGGTTAGGGGTTTAATCTAATGGGATGGTGGGGGTGCGTGGTCTGGCAGATGAGACTGTAGTTGGTCGAGTGGATTGACGGGCTGGAACAAAATCTACCAAGAGGCATGTCACACGGGCACGGGAGTCTGGTTGTGCAGGGAATCAAACCCCGTTGTCAGTTTAATATCACAATATTTTGGGAGTACTGTGCCTGTTGGGTGTTTCACTCGGATACGCCGTCCGGATTTTAATTTAACATTACTGAAGGTTTTCTGGAGCTGGCTAGAATGGTTGTCATGGGGAATAGTCTCGTTCTCCTGACATAATAATCTCTCCTGATCTTCGTGTTCCTCTGTCAGATACCCAGTACAAATGCCACAGAGTAAATGGTCTAGCGGGGATGAAATATCCAAAGGAATAAAAGGAGACATGGCTCGAGGTGTTTGATCGGGACACCTAACCTGCAGTTCGTCCTCAGATGTGGATTGGGCGTTAGCTCAAGCAAGGGCACAACGTTCCCTATGTCTTTGCTTACTAGGAGCACCACCTTTCTTATTGTACATCTGTTTAATAGGATTAACACAACACCCAAAGATAGGGAACAAGGGTCCTCTAACTACTAGTAACGGTACACAATAATTCAACGTTATGTGGTTGTTTATTGCGAGGTTTGGTCGTTGGGGAGTAAACGCAATGATTAACACTAATGCACCAACGCACAATTAAATTGTCTTGCAAACAATTGGAATAATAAAAAAATATGATAGGAAAATCACGTAAACAAAATGGGGGGTCAGGCGAAGGCGAGCTTGAGGAAGAGCAAAATATAGCTATGCAACTTTGCGGCGGCTAAAAATGAAAAACTATAGCAACGCAAGTTTACAGCGTCTGGATTAGTTAAGGGGAAGCTAATCAGGCGGGTGACATGAAGTGCGATGGCTCGTTACCACGGAGTCAAGGAAAGTTGACTTGTGTAAGGATTGCCGGGCGAAGGTGGGGTATACCTGTAGCTGTTGAATTTCTCACGTGCCGGTCTTGAGAGAGAGAGAGGGATTCTTGACTCAGGTTTAAGGTGTGGGTCAAGAAAGGAGGGTTGGCGGTAGGAATTAGAGGAGTCCTTGGTTGGACTCGGAGAGCCTTCTACAAGCTGGGTGTAGGAGAGTCCGCGGGGGACTGGAAAGTTGAGCAGCAGAGCCCTTGCGGACTGGAGGAAGGTAAATCCTCTTGGAGACTGAGGAGGATGAGTCCTTGCAGAATTAGAAGTCTCTTCAGCAGACTGGGGGTTGGGCTCACGTCCTCTTCGATCGCCAAACCCGGCGCCACTCACTGGTGCTGGCTGCCGGGGCGGGTTTTATACTACATTTTCTCCAGTCAGCAGTACTTTGGGGTGCAGGGGTTTATCGTAGCCTTCCACCACAGGAGCACATTTATCGGGGGTGCAGATGCGCTGCAAGTTTCTTATCGCCCCACATGGAGGCAACTGCAAATTAAAACCCCTGTCTCTGAGGTGAGCCGGCTGTGATGTCACAAGGTCAGGGGTGCTGCTATCTCTCGTGATTGCAGGAACGTCTTCCAGGTGCCCAGACATGAGTAGTAGAATTTTCAATAGTAATAATTCCAACTGTGCGGGTGCCTTTGGCATGCATAATTCTGGATGGGCAATGAGGATTGTAATTATGCATGTAATATACAATGATGTGATTGGCTACCTAGACTTGTGGGCTTCTTAGCGCGATACATTTATTTCTGATTGCTGCTTATATATTCCACCCCAGAGTGCATGTGGCTCGTAGATGGGGCAAAGTAGTACGTAGAGTGCGCAGTTGCACTTTGCAGCATTCTGTCATGCATCAGATTTCTCGCAACAGACATTTCTAAGCTGGTTGTTCATGCAAATGTCTGGTAACTGGATGTAAACTATGTCACATGTGCCACCGTTTATCACTGCTCTGTGGCACATTGTCTGTCTTACCAACAACTCTGCAGCATGGCTGGTGGGATGTGCAAGTCTGGCTTACTACCTCCCCGTACATGCCTGCCGAGAGGGGAAGTGATTACCTAGCAACCTACGTGGTTTTCTCTCTCTCTCTCTCTCTCTCTCTCTCTCTCTCTCTCTCTCTCTCTCTCTCTCTCTCTCTCTCTCTCTCTCTCTCTCTCTCTCCCCCCCCCCCCCCTCCCCCCCTCCCCCCCCCCTTCCCCCCCCCCTTCCCCCCCCCCTTCCCCCCCCCTTCCCCCCCCCCCTTCCCCCCCCCCCTTCCTTCCACCCCTTCCTTCCACCCCTTACATGCCATTGAGAGGAGAAGTTGTTGCCTAGCGAAATAAAAGGTGTGTCCTCTCTCTCTCTCTCATCCATTGCCCGTTACCCGCCTGCCCTAAGTGCAAGTAAAGTGTGCCTGGCGATCGTAAAAATTTTATCAAGGTTGTCTTTGCGAATATAATGATATGCGTAGAAGCATATACTGTATTTATTCGTGTATAGAATGCACCATGATTTTTGCAACAAGTTCCAGGGGAAAAAAAATTTTAATAAAGTTGCCCCAAAAATTTGTGGTGATTGTGATATGTTCCGAAAATAATTTACTTTAATTAAATAACTTGGGTGCAGAAAACCAAAATAAATTTCAGAAAACCTTGCACTCCTACTGGTACTCAAAACTTCCAGCGTTGTTTTTCTTTTTTCTCCTCTTAACAGTGACAGACTCTCACTCTCTCATTTTTTTTCTAGAATGTTACTACCCTTCTCTAAAAAAAATGTGTCGCCTCGTCCCTTCTCGCCTCATCCCTTCTCCCCCTGATCATAGTTCGCTACCCTCTGCCAGGGTAACTATGAGGGCTTGGCAGAACGACCAGGTGTTATGTACAGGGGGGCATAAACTCATGGCAACTTTGGTTTGTGGCATGACAGGATGCCCGGGAAGGGGGGGAGGTTTCGGCCTACACATAACTAAGGGCCGCTGAGAGAGAAAGAGTGAGAAGGGAGAGGAGTGATGTAAGAGCGAGAGATGAGACAATAGACAGTTCCGCCACTTCCCTCAACATCCCCCGACAATTTACGACTACCACTCCCCCTTCCTCTTTTTTCCGTGTATAGGACACACCCCAGAAATGTTTTCCTTTATTTTGGGGAAAAAAGGGCACGCTATACATGAGTAAATACAGTATACAGTACTTGACCTCCCCTTGTCACCAAAAATTTTTTGAATATCGAGCGACTTGTATTACTAATCATAATATTCATTTTCAGTAACTTCCTGTAGGAAAATCGGAGGACTTACATTCATTTATCTCATTAGAATGACGCATGCTACACTGCTACGATCAACGAGCGATAAAGAGCTCGGGGCAAGTCACAACAGTGGCGTACTAACTCCATGTGCCGATAGAGTTGATTCCACTAGTCTGGACAACGATGGTCACAATTATAATTAGAAGATTAATTATAAAAATTGTACTGCCAGCCCGAATTCCGACATGCGGTTGCCACCCCCTCAACCCAAGATTGTTTTTCCCACCGAGTTGCGGACCTGCCAACTTACATAAAGAAGTTGACACAAATGCTGAGCCTCAGACAGAGGAAGTAAAACTGTCATCAGTCTCAATCAAGGGCGATAAGAATATACACTACGCCGCCCACTACCAGAGATAACCAACCCCTGTGTCGAGAGGCTTACAACCCCCGCACCCTGGACAGCCACGAAGCAGAAGTGGGGACTATATAAGGAAACTTCAAACCGCCCTTGCCAGAGTTTGTTGGCTCGCCGACATCACTGGTCAGCGAACTCTCCTGGGGTCTGGAAGGACTTATTCTCTTCTCCCCAACAGCTTGAAGAAGGCCCCTCCCCCAAAACAGTCGCTTAGTAACGCAACCTAGAAGTTGGAAGTTAGAGTACTAGCTTGATTTGGAAATTCCCAGGTTCACCCTCACCTGGTTAAACATAACTTACGGGGGGAAATTAGAATCACATAGCAACGTGTACTAATCGGTTTTCCCCACACTTAATTAGCTTAAATAAACACGCTTTATTCGAAACCGTAATTACTTGCATAACTAATTATTTCACTTGTTCCCTGCTCATATGGATTTAAGTTGTTTACTTGTAGCTTGATTCCTCTCAAACCTAAGTTTAAAACCTATTGTGTCGGACAAGTGTGAACGGGCTGCATTTCCTAGTGTCTGAGGATCCCTAACGGGATCTCTTAAGTCTGCAAAGACATACTCTGGCATCTGGGTAAGCTCGGAACTCCCACGCCTCTCCATGGACTCATATCAACTCCAATAGTGGTTAGCGAGTAACACCTCCGAGTGACTCAAAAGACACTTGAACAAGAATACTGAGCGACAGTTGAAGAAGACGTGACCAGTGTCATAATTGATGAGCCTAGAATAATTCAAATTACCTGTGGGTCAATAATAATTATTTACTATAAATAATTTCCGATGAGCAGAAAAGGCAGAGGCCTTCCCAGTAGCCTTCGTCGCAAGGCTCAACGGGCACTGCAACACAAATTGGAACAATCTGCTACCCTTCTGGTGACTAACCCCCTTCAGGATAGTGCGCCCCAGCCGACCGCGCCCGAAATCACCCCATCTATATCTCGACGGATCTCACCGGCAGTGATTCCCTCGCACAAATCAGACCTAGAGTCCTGGTTAGGGATTTGTTGGCCATGGCCAAGCTCTAATGATATTAGTTACTTATATGTACCCTCGCCCACCCCTGTCAGTAAACTGGCAGCCCCATCCCAGACTATAGGAAAGCAAAGTACCAAGACGTGTACCATACACACCGCCGCTGGGAAAGTAATTAAGGTGGTTATCCCACCACCCATTCAAAGGCGTAGGATCACTATCCCACATCAAAGTTACATTCCTGTATGAGGACCCACCAACCCTCCCCTCTCATGAGATGCCAGTACCAACTTAATGCGGAGTAAGGATAGTAAGATCACCATATCCCCATCTCATCCTCAACTCAACATCATTTTAAATTACGTAGTTTATTATGTACATATTTTGAAGTTCACCCTGGGGTTCGATTCCCCTCTACCTCCCCTGCACCCTTCAGATAGGTGGTCCCCTATCGTGAACCCCAAAGTGGGCAAACCCCGACCTGCCAGGCATGACACTTACAAAGAATCACCGCCGAAGGGGATACCACATTCACTAGGAGGGAATCGTCACTCGCAAGATAAACAGAATCAAGGTAGCTACGGCACCACCTAATCAGCCACTGTCTCGTAGCAGCCGCTTAGGACAGGGCATCGATAGCTCGCTCATCTTCTAAGAAGCACGAGCAAGAGTGAGGGAGTGTGTCAAGACATGCATTTTTTTAATAACCTTGTATTCTGTAAGGCCATAATTGACTCCTTTTGCTGTCTAATAATGTGTAAGCACTGAGCCCGAGTGCAGCACGACTCGCGACAAGGCAAATTGTAGGATGTGGTTTTGAATTAACAATTATTAAATATGGTAAAGAAATAAATTTTAATTGCCTTTATTCATTTCTGTCTCATAATTACAGTTTTTGCAGTGAAATATAATAATTACTTTAAAGACACATATTTGCCACATGCGCAAAATTTCACCGTCATGATGGTGGAAGGGAGGGGTACATTCTTTCAAAACTCCCATGCTTCCCCATTGCCGTCACGCCCGCCGTGAACACGCTGCCTGATCGATAATCTCACTATGCACTCTCAGCTGATTATGTGTGCACAGGACATTAAAAATTTTACTTGCATTTCGTGTCATATTATTTGAGAGGCATTTGTAACTTTTAGGTCGCTTGCATTTGTTGTGGATTACAATCAATTATATACTGTATTTTAAGATATATTCTTTATTGAAATGAGTTGGGGAGAAATGTTTAATTATTATTTACAGTATTACGAATACAGTAATACTTTCTTTTAAAAAAATCCCACTTTTATTGTGTTTATTAGGTAAACTTTATTTGCAGATAATGTGGAGCTCTCATTATACTCAAAATGAAATATAATGAGGTCAGAAATGGTATTTTATGGATGTACATGTTAAAATCCTCATCTACTGAAATCCTTCACGTATGGAAATTTTTGACAGTCCCCTGAAAAATGGTACATAGGGAGTCGACTGTAATTCCCATATTAACGTGATTGCTCATTTAAATGTTTCCAAAACCACAAAGTGCTCAAAAGTGCCTGAATATTTCAACTAAAATAGTAAGTGTGAATCATATCTGCTGTCGCAATGTTTGCAAGTAGATATTCGTTTCCCTGTATAAAGTGCAGTGTTTGTGTGCACAGGAAGGTGCCTCTGTTCTGGTGCATGGCTCCGAAGGCCTGGACGCTACGCTGCTGGTTACTTCCTTAGGGCAGGTCATCCTCAATCCGGATTGCAGGACTGTGCGAGGGTGAGTAAACATGTCATATTTCCAGATTTTCACTATTTTGCTAGAGCAGTCAGTGAGCTTATGAGAAAGTTGTAGTGACTTCTGGTGCCCATTTAGGTGTATTTGTGTTGCCTTACTGGTAGCAAACGGAACCAAGTTAATATTGTGGTGGTGGTGGTGGTGTTGGTGTTGGAGGCAGCAGTGGCGCCTGTTGTTGTTTTGGGGGTAGGGGGTGCATCAGCCGTCAGAGTTATACTCACCTTAAAATCAGTGTAAACCGCCCTAGATAACAGTGACATTCCACAGCCCGAGCAAGCTTTGATACCTTCATTTGGCCCACACTTGCGTGCTGTTCCCGGTGTACATCCTGCCGTTGAGGCAATCGTACAAGGCAGATAGGCTATCTTAGGACTCGATTGACCTTGACACATGTTTGATTTACCACAGCTCCAATGACCAGCTAGTGTTCTAGAACCAACCCCTGTCTCTCCTCAAACCCCTAAACCTGCAGCCACACGCCTCAGCCTACTTGCAGAATGTGCACATCCACCGGGAAGATCATCCACCTTCAGCTCCAGAACCAGGTACCAAAATGCCAAAGAGTTAACTCTATTGCTCCCAACCTTGTACCAACCTGTCAGCTAACTAGGCCTACCTTCTATAAAGGCCAGGCTCTGCAGGAACTTACGGCCCTTGCCTAGTTCCTCTTCACCCTCATACTCCCCATGCAACTAGCTTCCTAGTATTTGGCGTCCCTAAAGTTAAATAGAATTAAAGTTTCCTACAGAGAAATCTATCAAGTTAAATTTATCCTGGGGTTTAACTTCCCTTCGATCCGAATAGTTACCAAGTCAAAGAAACCTAAAACATAAACAATCTCCAACGTGGGAAAACCCCAGACTCAGCCTGGTAAATTTCACATGCATTTACATCCTGTATCAAGCATCCCAAGTAGAGTTAACATAAGAGGAAAGAGGCAGAATTTCTTCCCCTGGCGTGCATGCATCAGCCTTTATCTTTTGATCCATGTTGCCTTCACCTGGCAGTTTACGTTACTCTGAACTTCCACGTCAAGTTTTATTAGCTCAGGAAGTATTACAGGGCCACCATGTTACTATTACTATATTAATATTACATGTGATTTTGAAACTATTCTCTGCATACTAATTTTCTTGGAGTACTGTGTTGTTTCTGCTTAAACACATCCGCTAAAGTGAAGCTGGCAAACTATCAATCACAAAGCTGAATACACATCCATTAAATGGGCACCTGAGCTCTGCCAAACAGGTGGAATTCAGTAAAGCCTATACCACTAGAAACGCTTCCACCGGGTGAATTGAGCAAACTAGGTTATTCCATACTCCGCCACCACTTCTGCTGGGGCCGGAAAGGAGCTGGAATTAACTTGGATTGATTGACCCGTGTGGATATCACACCTGGGTAGTTCCTGTCAACTCGAGCATCGCGTAACACTATATCCACTGCTCCTCCAGGGGCTGGGTGAAAGGAGAAAATGGTACTCGCTCTTGCCTGGAAGAGTCAATTATTCAGAAGTACACAGTAGGAAAGTGAGTTACTGGCTTGCCGTTTGTGAGTCTGTATTAGTTCCTATACCCTTATTCTTATGTGTGGAGAAAGTTGAAAAGGGCTGCATACATCTCCGAAATTCGACTTGCAAAACCCTATCTCCTACTGCCCTCAGCAATAGATCAACTGAATGGAGCCAAGTTCAAACTCCCTTCGTCAGAGAGAGGCCTCGCCCCTCTGCTTTACCTAACCCATTATTTCCACCACTAATTAAGCTTGCCGGACCCCGTCACCCAATGGTTGAGGCATTCTTGAGAGGTGAGGAACCTCCCCTTGCTATTTCCAACCCCTGGTTTGGTGGTTCCCTGACCTGCAACTAAGAAGCACCCAGCAGCAACCCACAAGTCAAGAACCCTCTACCACCCTCGAGGTGACCACCAACTCTCGCCACGCCAGAGTAAGAGTCTCCAGCCGGCACCACTTCTACCCTAGAAGATCGACAAACCATCAGGTAACAGTGTGATCAAGGGTCAGCCAGTTCGTAGGGATGTGACAGTCATTCTGGACTTTGTGCCCCTCAGATAGGTCACTTCACCTGTTCTATACTCTTGTCGTGTGCCAGTTAAACATTAAGGCACCCAATATTATGATTCTGGCATCACCAGTTAAAACTGTAAAAGTGACTGAGACCGCCATTTCCTCACTTATCTATTGCGTGACAAAAGTCAATGTAACTTTTAACACCAAAAGTCTTGTGTCATTGTTTCATACCATTAGCCCCACTAAGTAATTGTTAACCCAATTATCGTTCCCCCTTGGGCACGCATCAGTGTTAAATAATTTTTTTGATGTCAGCATAATTTTTTTTCATCAGGAAGTGTTTCATTCTAGAACATGTGAGATGGAGAAAGCACATTCTCAAGTACATATGTTTGTTTATTCTTAATCAAGGATACGTCATTAGTGTTGCCTTTGATTTAAGATTTTTATATATGCAGACCTTTGACTTTTGATTCTTTCTCGGGCTTTGTCATCCTATGCTTGGATTTATTCTACGATCTGTTAATGTTAGCTAAGTTTGAAAGAAAACTATCTCCACCACATGACCGGTGATTGTCACAAGTCTTGTTTACAGGTTTGAGGCACTGGTGGAGCGGGAATGGCTGCAGGCCGGCCACCCATTCCCCGTCCGCCACAGCCGCTCGTGCTTTTCGACAAGTGGCACAGGCCGCTCACGTAACCAGGCTCCCACGTTCCTTTTGTTCCTCGACTGTGTGCAGCAGATACACCAGCAATTCCCCTGCAGCTTCGAGTTTGCCACGTCCTTCCTGGTCATGCTCTTTGAGCACACGTACTGCTCTCAGTTCGGTCAGTGGCACATCTATTTTAGCAATAACAAAACATAAAGTCATAGATGTAGGTATTTAAATAAAGAAATTATGTAAATGTTGAATATTCTGCCAGTTCTTAAATGAGCAAATAATTAGGGATGGGCCGATACAGACGCAGATACCGATTAACCGGCCAATAACATGACCATCAGCATCCGCTGCATCTGAACATTATTTGCTGATTATTATTCGCAGATTAGTAGCACTTATTTTTTTAACACAATGTTAAATAAACCGGCATGCTACATCTTGCAAAGCATTAATTTATCGCATCCATCAATCAGATATTCTGTCCGAAACCCAAAATATATTCGGAACAATTTTTTTTTATTATTTATTCCTGTTGTTTACATTTTACCATATGTCCTGTTGGTACATTCGCCAAAGATTGTGTGCATCATTCGTTTTTAGACACTATGTGAATGCAAAACAACGCGGGTAATCGACAACTCTTACTATCAATAGTATTGGTTATATCCTGCAAGAGTTTTTGTGTTTCTTTTCTTCTTGTCTTTTTACTGCATTCGTAGTTTTGCGTCGATGAGAAAGCAACCCCCCCCCCCCCCCCCCTTTTTTTTTTTTTCCCCCGCAATGAAAATGAATCACACACACTCTATGACACTGTATTTAACTATCTATGGAGTTGTTAATGTTGTTATTGTAAGTGGAAAGTGAAAGCAAATACACTAGATTTTGACAGGTGTAGTTGATATTGGAAACTGTTGGCTGTGGTTTTGGCTAGGATGTTAGTCTGAATAAGACTGCAAGTAATAATTGACAAAAAATGTTCGCAATTAAATCAGTTGTAATTTTAACCAAGGGATTGAGAATGGCCTCACTGACGAAGGGATAGGTACTAAAAAAATTTTAATATAAATGTAAAAATTCTCTCATTCACAAGGAATATTTCATATAAAATTCTTTTAAATAAGTTCTTCTTTATGACATCTTCAGGTTGTTGGTTTAAACACACATTCATTTTGAGGTTATGTAGGCCCTATGGTATTTTTCAGATCTAAAATCCAAGTCCGCATCAGATTACCTGAAATTTTGAAGGTTGTCTTGAACGATCTCAGTTTGTAATTATTGCTGTATTGTCTGGTAACTGTTAAGTTACGTACTTATTTGCCCAGTTAAATTGTCTATCATCATTTATTATTAAAATTAGTGTTGTATTTTGTTTCTATGCTGTAGCACCTAACACAAAGTGCTTAAAGTGTTCACAAATCTGAAGACTCAAATTTAAGTAATAAAAAAGTATTTCCAAATATTGGGAATTGGAAATGATTGTGCACATCAAAACTGGTATCGGCATCACTGTAATCTGCGGCATCTGCAGCTGAGAATCTGTATCGTTGCTATCAGCAAAATGTGGGATCGGCCCATCCCCACAAATAATTGCACCTGAACATATAATTTTTAATTTATAAAGCCTTACACAGTAAATTAAAGTAGGCTTAATACAGTAGAGCCCTACTAGAACAACCCCTTATGGTTTACAGAAATAAGGTCATTATGGCAGGAAAGTCGCTTTAGGTATTTTGGGAACTTTTGGACAGACTTTGACCCACCCCAAATCCCTTTATGTCAAAATTTGTAATTTTTTGTTTGAGGTTTATGTTCAGTCATCTCTAACGCAAAGTTATGCATTGTTTTTTTATTTAAATATAAATTTATTTTAATAGGCAGACATACTTTAAAAATATTTACAGTGGTCTCACTCTTTACCATTTTTCAAGGGACTGTCAAAAGATTTCCATACATGCGGGATTTCTGTAGATGAGGGTTCTGACATGAACATCAATAAAGCACAACTTCTGACTTTAATTAGGCTTGTTTTAGAGTATAATTAGAGCTGTACATTGTTTGTGAATATAGTTTGGCTAGGAAACACAATAAAAAGGGGAAATTTTAATTGTGTATTCCTGTTTTAGTATTACTGTAAATAATACACTAAAATACATTTGACCCGAAATGAAAGCCGACCTATAACTTTCGTACCCTATAAAAATGAAAATACAAGATGTTCGGAAACTACCTGTTGAAATTCAAATCACAGCGTCTGTGGACAAACAGAAACAAGAAACTGTAGTCACAAAATGTTCGGAACTGCCATTTAGTATGATGCGTGCCGCTTATACAACTAATCTAATACTATTACGACTCATCGCCAAGAGTACCACTTCCACCTCTGCAGACGTGAGTGACAAGTTGCCAACCCTACAAGCAGCAGGAACTTATGAGTGAATTCCGTTCATCCTGAGGATACGCAACCTGGCAGGCACCCCCCACCCCGCGCTGAGAGCCTACAAGCTGCCCAGACCTTGGGCAAGGTCGAGCGCCACCGACGAGACATGAAGCAGAAATGCAGACCAGAGTATTCCCACGCCAAGCACGGGCAGAAGGACGTCACTGCTTCCCCACACCGGCAGATTACAAGCTTCCACTATATAAGTCTGAACACTGCCAGGCATGAAAGTCATTCTTGTTCCATCTCTTACGTTATCCCACAGCACTGCTGCCAGTGCTGGGATCGCCCAAGATCTTCTAAGCTTTGAGTACGCCCCCTGCGGCTACTTCGCCGTCGACGACCAGTGAACACATTTACCAACACGTTAAATTCACTTTGTCTCCTGAAGACACCTTTATTAGACATTTTAGAAGTATTATATTTTTTCTTGTTGAGCTATTTCTTTCCCTTTCTCCATTAGAACCAGGTCGCGTACACCTGGCAAGCATAGTAACCTTCAGCACTCAATTGCCTGGTAGGAGGTAGCACGCGTTGCATGTTTATTGAGACTTCAATAAACATACTGTTGTTTCCTACCTCTCAGCTTTTATTTCTTAGAGTATCTATCTGTTTGCCTGCTAGATACAGGTTCTACGTACATCTTTGACAAGGACCAGGGAATTTATAACTACCGAATTAACTTATTCTACAGGCACCCCTCAGGGGTCCATCATATTTTCACACACCCATTAGACGGCCATCTGTTGCTTTCCAAACTACCACATCATTGCTTCCAGTGCCGGTGGAGAGGAACAGAGGAGCCACAACTACTAGTAACACCTTCACCCAGAGAGGCGCGACAGTCTCATATTATGGCCTTATCCCACAGCATTGCTGCCAGTGCCAGGATATACCGTGGCTTGAGATCTGCTATCCGTTCCTGTGTGGATGCACATCCAGTGGCGGCATTGGTGACCCAAACAGCTCCCCATCTTTGATCAGCAAGCCAAAACCGGACTTACACTGTAACTTGTGTTTAGTTGTTCGCCACAAGGTGTTCCCAGTAACCTGCGAGCAGAGACTTGATGCCTTTCAGCCAAAGCCATAGGAAGCGACACGCAGCACTTCTTGCCGCCAGACAGTTGAGTACACTTCCTCACCCTACTCCTGAAAGGCAGGCGGAACAGAACCGCGCCGCCCAACTCAGGCACGAGTCAGTATTGACTGCTCCGGTTGTGGTATTATTCGTGTCTCCATGTATAGGCATTCACCCAGCGCACCATCCCGTGGTAAGAGGACTGTTGCCAGTACGGAAGTTAGGTTTGATTGGGATAACCTCCACTTCTGGACCAACGAATAATCTCAATTGTGGAATCGCAGTTTCTGTGTGGGCCAAGCTCGCTATGTCTGGACAAAACCAACCACAACCACGGCGGCACCCGAGAAGCAGGAGTGAGTGAGTACTAACACCCCTCGCCTCTCACTGCCTATCTAACTCAACCACCCCACTTTTGGTCTAGCAGACGGAATCCTCTACCATCATGACTGTTAATCTAACCGGTCATGTGTCAAGTATGTTTTAATTGATACATGACGTGCCGGAAACGTATGCGTCCTGTGTTCAGGTAGCAAGAGGCAGCGTGAGTTATGTTTTGTCGAGGAGTTGAGCCAGGCTCTCCTCTAATGTTTTGGGTTCAGTTGTGTGCAAATACAGGTGCCTCTACCATATACAGAACAGGCAGTGTGGCTACCTGACAGGACACAAAATCTGGGGGGACTAGTACAACTGGACGTGTGTGCCTGAGCAACACATGCTATGCACTGCTAGTGAACACACTGGTCAGATCTGAGCAACTGGCACTAGAAACAGAGAATGGTGTGGCACTCTGGTCAGTTCCCAAGCGGCAGTCACTGGGAATGAAGAACAACCTTGAGACGCAGGCCGGTGCCCAACTCTCATTGGTTGCTGCCACTAGGGCAAGGAGTGATCGCTGAGCAGGGGGGATGCGAATGCTTGACTCATCTCTCTGACGTCACCAGCCAGCTGGAAGGGGATGCAAAACAAAAGACAAGTGATAATTACTACTAGAGCCATCTAGCGGGGGAGTAAATGAAATCTCTTCTCCTCCAAGCATGATTATGTTGTGCCGGTGAATGAAACAATCTGCGAGGCAGACGGTACTAGCTCACTTCCTAACATAATAAATTTAACCTTTAAACTGACATAGGACGGAAGTTTCCTTCCATCAAAAAAATATAGGTGTATGGTCTATGTTTCCTATCTGTCCCAACATGTAACACTTTTCTTGACGCTTTTGTAAAACAAATGATTGGAAATTTAGAACCATTTCTGAATAGTCCTCAGGCAACTTTTGACAAATATACATTCTTCTATTCACACAAGTTGTTTTGCCGCATAAATTCTTTATAGGAAATGTTCTCGCGCATTACTTGCTGTGTTTTCATTTGAATGATGATGTATGAAACAACCACTGTTATTTTTTTTTTTTTTTTTTTTCCCCGCATGTAATTTAAAACAATTGCCTCCACTTCAGTAAATTTGCAGTGTTTCAGTCCATGGAACGCTTTCCTTCTTGGATTCATTTTCTTCAGAGTGTCTTTTTAATTTTTACCTTCACACACAAGCTTTTCATTCAATGAAAATTCTCAACCATCGAATCTGTTCTCATGTAGTTCTGCGAATACAGTCACTTTCAGTTTTAATGATGCTGTGTGCCTTTATTCATTTTTCATAATTACTAATAAATTTCCATACAATACTATCAAAAAGACTATGAAGTAACAAATGAAATGTAACCCACATGCTCACAGAAGCAGCAAAGATGAACGAAACAGGAAGTATCTGTAATACGTACTCTCTACTAGCACTCAGGATGGCAATGGTGCTTTCAGTTCATATGTTCCGTGTGAAAACATTGACCTCTGCACATCAGTAAACTGTAAAAAAAATGTTTCCCTGAAGTTTTGATTTTTAAAATTGGGATGCAACTGTTATAGCTGTAAATTATGGTTGAGAATGTAGCTGAGATTTAAATGCTAAACTCATAACTAACACAGTTTGTATGCATCAGACAAAATGTGTGAATCTACAATGTGGCAGGCACTTTCCTGGGGACCTGTGAGGCAGACAGGGCCCGGTTGAACCTCTTGAATCACACAGTGAGCCTCTGGTCATATGTCAACCGGCCAGACATCTTGCAGTCTTTCCTCAACCCAATGTACGAGCCCAACAACAAGGTCATCTGGCCTTCCGTGGCACCCATGAGCCTGGTGAGTCATTATACGTTTTATCGTGGGCTCAATACACCTTGTACCGATCCCAGCTACAAGTCTGTGATCAATAACCAATTTTGAGTACAATAAAACCCTTTTAAGAAATTTCCTGTTAAGATTAAACCTTAAAAATACCCCCATATATGACTGGTTTGGTAGTTTCCTAAATATGCCATGTATCACAATCGTTGTGTACTTGTGTTTACATAAAAGTTAAACATAACTTTTACTTATATTCTACCTATAAATTATAATATTTATTTTATAATAAATTAGAATAAAAACTGAGAGAAAGTAGATGTAGTATTGTTAACTGCTAGTCAGAAATAGTTTGGCGCATGACGTACGAACAACTTATACTCACTTTAGGTCTCGTAATGGAAGCCAGGGTATTTTTGCCTAGGAGTTGAGCCAGGTGCTCCTATATTATTACGGGGGTTCAGTTTTACTTGAGTCTTAGCACCTTCCAGTTATACATAACTGGTCGTGGGGCTAATCGGCAGGGCACGAAATCTGGCGTGGATAGTACTATTCTGCGTTTAGGTGCCACTGCTGTCTTGGTTATACCTGGGTGGTACTTAAGTGGGGTAATACTTGCAATGGGTGTGACTACCGTCGGAACGGTGGGTTTTTGGACAATGTCCTGTGGCTTATGCAGAGGTCCTGGGCGAAGAATGGCAGGTATGAGATAGGCGATGATAGGTGTAGGCGGTTATTCAGGTCGGCGCAAATACTCAATGGGGCTGGTCCTCTCAGGTGGCGTGAAGAGATTGTGGAGCACAGGAGCTTCCACTGGATCTTGCAGATGACGTAGCGCTTGCTCTTGAGGAGACAAACTTCCTAACTGCTTAACCAGGGGTGGCTGATACTCGTGTCCTCAGCCTGATGCCAAGAGTGTCTGTCTAACCTTTTCTGTCTAGCCTTTCCTCTCATCATAGGGAATTGGGAACTGAAAACTTACCCTGCTACTGCTGTGCCACGTGTGCAGGTTCCTGGAACAGTAATATTTGTGGTGGCACCTCTGGCGGTAGTTGATAGGCAGACACCTTATTGTCAAGTCTGGCGGAGACTGCGGGTCACGAGGGCAGTCAGGCCTCACATTGTCCAGTTACACGCACGGGTGTGTGGCCCCATCCCAGTCTTCCCAACCTAGGGGACACGACGACGCTTGCTCTGAAGAGGCCAGTGAACACCAGGTTGACAAGCTGTTCTAAAGACGATGTACCTGTGTGGGTCCTCCTTTCCATCAATTCCGGAGGGTTGAGGGGAAAGGCGGCCAAAGCTAGTGTGGCTTTTGTAGAATATAGGTTCAGATTAGTTTGAATAGAGTTCCCCGGAATCACCTGCAAACCTGTTATGCGAGGGTAACTACAGAAAAGGGCTAAGTCTACAAGGAAGGTACTCAAAGTAAAAACTGACATACGTTTTATTTCGTTTAACGGAAATAAACACTTGGTGAGTGTACTCTAGCTCCTGGTCAGTGGCACGAATTTCAGCCGGAAAGCTAGTAATGAAAATTAGGGTGGCCGGTAGAGGCGACCGACACAGCAAAAGGGTAATGCGGTGTGATTGCTGTAACTATGCAACAAACTCTTGTTGTGTGAACATGTTGTAGGAAATGACGTCACGTGATTTCTAGCACTTGTCAGGATGACTAAGCAAGGGACGTGACAGGATTTAGCCTTGGAAATGACTCTAGGTATAGATCCTCTACAGATACGTCCATAACTGTAGGAGTTCTCAGGGTTTGCAGGGTATGTAGCGGATATATCCTAACTACCGTAGCCTACCCTAGTGCAAGCGTGGCTTAAGCGAAGTACGGGGTTGTTGTCCTGAGCAGCAGGTGCTAGAACGAACAATTACAATAAGGGAAGGCTTAAGGGTGCAGGATGGTCAGTGTCTGAGCAACTGGTGCTGGACAACTGACACTTTGATAAGAAAGATAGTAAAATGTGATCTCTATGCCATAATTTGAATTACAAGGCTTAAGGACTGGCCATAGAGAACTGACCTACCTACAATTAAATTTCACATTGTGATGTCGCTAAATTTTCACTTATCGGATTGCGTGGGTGTTCGAACTGCGTACCTCTAGGTCAAAAATTAAGAGGCGGTAATATTTTTAACGTGTGGGCTGATTTGGAAAAGTATGTTATCTAATCCTGTGTATAAAGCCTCATTAGTGAAACTTAATGGAGAGTCATAAAATAATCCCCTAGGCCTGCGTCTGTTAAGTGCTTTACTATAAACTGAGTTCAGCAAATTTATGAAAGTTTAAGTGTAGAATGTGCTAAAATAGCAAGAGCGTGTTATACAGATGTTTTCACATAGCTGTTTTAATGGCGATGTCTCGAGAGAGGTGATTAGATATTCAAGTTGAGAAAATTTTAAAAACTATTCCATAATTCTGTCTGTAATTTCTTTCCACGCACAGATTAGTGTCTTACTGTAGTTTTGTTGCATTCTGATTATGATGAAGAGGCTACCAGATGTTGAATAATATTTTGTCTAAATATGTGTCTGATATCTATCTAGATTCTCTGTTAGCTGAGCGTCGATGACTCGTTGAGCAGTACAATCTCTAGGGAGGGAAATAGGCGACCACATGGTGGCTTAGGGTGGACAGTACAATTTCTATTTAACCACGTGTGTGTGTAATCTCTTGTTATTGGACAGTGAATGCACGTGATTAATTGAACTGCTGTGGTGTGACTTGCCGATATGAGTATGGCAGCTCTCTGAGATGGGGCAAAGTCGAAATGTAGTTTGCGCATGCCCAATGCTCAGGGACGCACCATGCGTCAATCTCTATAAACAAAAAAAATTTTTGCATATGAATTTGAATTATTTTGGTTTTAATGAAAAACAGTTGAACTCGCAAAATGCAATACCAACATAAAATAAATGAGTTAAGTCCTAACAAATGTATATTTATTTATGCAGCTTGGTTTGAACTGGTACTATAGAACATTGTAACAATAGATAAGAAAGCACAAGCAATGTAATGGCTATTGGAGGCATGTCAACAGCAAACATATTTTGATAATTTAAAAATTATACTGTTCTATTTACTTTCTAATTTACTTGACAAATGTTCAGAATTTATATTTGTTCTACAGCAATAATGTACATTGTCAGAGAGGTGTAGCTTAAGTTTCAAAACAAGTGTCCATAACTAGAAGCCCTCATGTAAAAACCAGTAATTCAACAATGTATGTAAGGTTGATCCTTAAGACAAAAACGTTTTGAATTTTTTATTAATGTTAATTCAGCAATTAAATGCAGTGTATCCAAAAGACAGTTTTGGTAAGAGTGGAGTGTGAGGAGAGAGTGTTGTGTGGGCAGGGGCTGTGGGACGAGGTATTCCTGCGCTGGGTAGTGAACCAGGGTCCCCAGGCAGAGGCCTGGCGCACGGCCACGGCACTGCGCCAGAAGGACCAGGAGCTGCGCCTGAAGGCAGCACGCCTGCGCCGTCAACTTGCTGACTTGGAAAAGGAGGCAGTGGAGGTGGGCATCCTTGCCCCACCCACCCAGCCACCACCCATCGCTGCGCAGGTCGCTTGAAGGAAGGTGTGCGCTTTCTGCATCAGACACGTCTACGCCTAGCTCCCACCCATGTCCTGCTGTCTGTATTTTAGTTCCTTCGATCTACTCGCTTATTGGACATAAACAGTTTTATAGTGTAAATAACTCAGTTGTGTCAGTATTTGAGTTATTGAGCAGGTCTATCTCGTAAATCTATACCACACAGGATATTTATTGGAATTTGACTAACAGACTTGAATGTATAGAAGGCAAAGGAACTAAATATAAATAATTAAATAAGAATTAGTTTTAATTATTTAAGAATACAACTATGATGCAAATACAAAGTGCACAATATGTTTTTGTCCTGGCAGGAATGCTTATAAATTTTTTTTAATTCTACACAATTATTTAGGTACATTGGTTGGTGTGTTTTCCAGTTTGTGCTACAAATTGGATTGTTAGGACATCTGCCAGAACTGTCCCAGTCAGAACGCATTTGTGAACCTTGAGATTTGGTCATTAATTTAAACTAGTGATGGCCCGATACTGAAAAAACCTGTTACCGATGCAGGTCCTGATATTGGGATTTTACTGATCCGATACCTGTAAACGTTATTTTCAACTATCATACTGTACGCAGACATTTGTCACTAAAGTGTATGCGAGGTTTGGTTTGCATTTAGCTAAAAAGACATGCTGTTAAGTGGTATTTACTTTATGCCTGGAACATCAAAACAGCAGAAAAAATAGTTAAACATATTTACAAAATTATGGCTCGCTATAACTTATTACAAAACTAAGTTAAGGTTGCTAGTAGGCCGCTAGGCTATCAAAAATATGTATAAGACAAGAATTAAAGTATTGTCAGAGTAGTATTTGATAGGTGCACTCACAAAGGATGACATAGGCCGTGTCCTAAGTGTTCTGAGATTAGTAGTGTTATTCAAGAGGCGTTTTGCCACCATGACCCACTTCTTTAGAACAATGGAAGCATACAGCTTTCATTTTATCACTGGATTTCACCGTGGAATGCAGCCAATTATCACTTTTTGGTGCCATTGTATGTTTGTATAGTTCAGTAGTGGTGATTCACGCAATCAATATACCCTGAAACATTTACACAAAAATTAACTATTACTACGATGATCTTGGAAGCAAAACGGTGAAAATAATTTATTTTCTGAAAAATGGTTCAACTTTTGCAACGTTCCAACCTTTACCATTTTTCAGGTGGCATTTGTAAATAATGAGCTCTGAACTTCCGAAGAATTGTCAACCTGTGTAAATATCTGTGTAAAAAATTCCTGAAAGCGGTGAATAAAATACAACATAGCGGTACAAAAAATTATTTTGAAAATTTACGCTTCTATAACGTACTTGGACCCCAGAAAACGGTAACATAGAATGCCTGAGTTATTTAAAAATGAATGCGGTGTCAATTTTGGTGTTTAAAATGAAAGCGATGCTAAATTTCTGTAACATGTTTAAAGATATCATCAATAATGAATTTCTTTGCTGCATTCATATTAAAAAAGTAACCAAATTTCTGTGTTTGAAAATTAAGAAATTTGGTAAATTTGAATGTTTTGAAAGAAAATTAATGCATATTTTTAGTGTCTGAATAAGAAATAGAAAATAATTATTAAATACGAGGAACAGCAGTAATTACAATTAATTTAAGAAGAAAACGTTAATTTAAGAAATGTGGGGTAAATTTTGACACTTCTTGTAGAAATGTAGCACGGCCACACTTTATCCTTCCACCACACCTGTTTTGTCACTGAAGGAAAAGACATTTGTAAACAAATGTTTGAGTCCAATGCACACTTGCACTTTTCTCCTTCCTCGTGTTCCCTGTCATGGCAGGCACTGAAAGTCTGACGTTAGCTAACTTCCATCCAGCAATTAATGTAGGATATTAGAGTTGGGTTGGCATTCCTACGTTTTTTATTTTTGTAATTTGTTGGGGTTCTGTTTATTTTATTTTGAGGGAAGAAAGGAAACATTGAGGGGGTGGGTGGCTTTCGTTTAACGTCTTTCGTGAAACATTGTTTTGAGGTTCTTACGAGTGTATTGCCTTTTTGAGATGCGTATTGCTTTGTTGGATCAGAGGAAAATATTTCTTGTATAGAAATAACATTTAAAGTATTGTAAATTCAAAATTTTTAACTTCAATGAAAAAAACAACTCTATACATACGTCACTGTTCGTATTCGTACAGATGCAGCAATACACACACACAGTTTGGCTGAAGTTAACCTTACGGTCGAATTTACTTTATAGGCAAATAAACAAATATTATTCACACACTAGTTAGTGTTGAATGTGCTGCTTTTTCAGAGCACATGCATTTCAATAGTAACGGTTTACAAATACATTATTTACAAAACATGCAAACTTACTGTTTCTAAAAATTTGCAACCTCTCGAACACGTGTTTTTCTATTGTAATCCTTGCAAGTTTACATCACTAAAATCATTTTTGTTCATCACTAGCATTAGATTAATTATTTGCAGATTCATTCAATAAAATCAACACTGTGCACATTTCCTGGAACCAACAAACTTAATTTCAATACAAAAATTATATTTGTGTCTATTGCAGACGGGGTTAAGGAAACTGGCGGAACGAGCAGTTTTATGATGCGGTAAAACATACATCTCACTTTTGTTTCCTCCTAATGCACCTAAACTCAAAAACTAGGACAGGCAAGTACTTTTTCACAACTCAGACTTTTTCCGAATTCAGTGAATGTATCCATTGCTCACGCATCCCTACGTCCCTTCATACATGCATCCACTGTGGAAATGTCTGCATTGAAGGGCTGAATAACATCCGAATTCTGCTACAGCTAGAGTGTGCTTAGGTAGCGCTAGCTATAACACACTTTTTACTCCTTTGAATTTGAATCTTTATTTGTGATATCTGTGGGATCTTGGAATGTCAACAATTTACTGCAGATGAAAATCTTGTTAGAGTTGAGGTTTTACCATTTCTGCTTGGCGATGGTTGCAAATAGAAATCCAGATTTCATGTAAATAGGACATTTTATGTTTGATGAGCATATACAAATTACGAATGCATTTGTTGAAATGGTTAATGTTTATAATGAAGTTGATTGCTCTGACAGTATTTTAAACAGCATTTTATTTCTTGCGATTATGGTGGCGTCCTATTTATACACTTTTAAAAGAAGAAAACAAAGTTTTCATCCATTTTAATCAACTAAAAGCAAATGCACAGCCACACCACGTGCGCGAAATCAGTGAAAACAATAATATAAACAAATGAACTAATTCCGTAGCTAAGGTATGTGTGGATGCGACAGTGGACGAGTGTGTCGTATCACTTGGTAGTGGATGCGTGAAGAGATGCATTGGCATCCCTAGTGAGAATTTGGAAACTAAGCCAATGTGGCCTCGTCCACTAGAATGCACTTTCTATGGATCCCTTACCCTAAGGCCAGTATTCGGAAACAGCCTCAGTCGGTACGCATGTTACAGAACTTGCACATAATTACTTTATTCTTAATGTCAAAAATGTAGAAACCTTCATACTTCATTACGCATTCACGATAAAAAGTAGTACTGTAGCTATTTTCGGCATCTCAGCACAAAAATCTTCACTACAAAATACTATGGAGAGCGACAAAGTAGATAACACATTTGCCATGTTGGTGGCGCAATTGACTGTCAATATGCAATGGATTGTCGATACTCAATCAATTGTAAATGATTATTTACCGTATCTGAAGAATGTAAATATTCATGTTAACGTCTTTTTTATGCAAAATTTTGCGTTTTGTAAAAAAAAATGGTAGATTTCGCGAAAACTGTTTAGTTTCACGGTATTTCATGAGTCACGATTTTCAGGGTCCCTAGCCATTATCGAAGTGCCCATATTTTAGTGCAGATCTCCGATGATGGTAAATGTACCAATAATACTCATATTCTATATTGGTTATCAGCTATCTGGCCATCACTAATTTAAACCTTTAGCATTGTTCATTAACGTATCACTATTGTACACCAGTTGAATATGTGTACTCATCATACCTATGTTCCACATCATGTATCTAGATATTGGCTTTTTTTTTCTAAGAAAGATATCGCCACGTTTTTTGGGTATGTAAGATTCGTAATGTTTGCAAGTCTTTATTGTAGTAGACTATCTCGGTCAAGGCCAAATATCATGTGTATTTTATTTTATGGCTGTCGGCATAACATCCACGTCAGCAGAAGCAACTCAGTCTCAGCTTCCGGGTCATGTGTGGTCAACCCCACGACGTGGAATAAGCAAGCATCCTCTCTTTTTTTCCGCATCCTTTAAGAAATCTGTGAAAAATGCCACCAAGGGAAGCTGTCCTCAAAAACAGGTGAATTTCGCAGAGACATTTGCAAGAGATGTAACAGAACACGTGAGATGTTGCAGGGGTCAGCAGTGATTGCTTGCAGCCTCTTGGTACTGCTGCATACAGCAGTGGGTGCTCGGGTCAGGTTCTTCTAGCCAACTAGGGGACAGGTTTATCTTTAGTTGTGTAAATATTGTACAGTGCCTATCGTGAAACCCCGATTTTTCCACCAATTTATTGTGAAATACACTATACCTGAAATCAGAGGAGGAGATAGTGAAAATAATTCTAAATAACAATGCTTTGCAGCCACTATAGAACAAGCAGTTTGCAAGAAATAAGTAAATAAAAGTCTTAGATTAGGTTTGCCAACTTTTTTTTTTTATTTGCTATAAGGAAACTTCTGACAACTCGACACACGTAATTAGATTCCAATGAAAATTTATCAAAATAACTGTTATTAAAGAGAGTTTAAACACTTTTTGTATTGTGCAAAAAATGTGTTTCATATAGAAAATTTATATTTAGCCAAATTTGTGGCTTCAGTTCATTTTATATGCTTAGAAAATATTCTGCCATTGGATCAGAGCAGCACATGTAATTGCAGAAGGAGTAAATTACTGGCACTATGTTTATCAATTCTTATCAGTAACCAGTCTATTTTCTAAGAATACTGATGTATGTAATATGTGACATTCCATCCCATGTTCAGTCAGGGATAACGCTTCCAGCCTCAGGATACGGGAAATACTGTACAGTCTGGGACATTTGGCATCCCTAAATCTTTAGGGACAAGAGTTTATGGTTTTATTTTTATCTCAGTTTCATTTTAAAAATTTAGATTTCTGTGTTATTGTTTTTATTTTTGTAAATGTTCTTTTTGTTTACAATAATAATATTTAAACACACATTCATGTAAATTTGTAAGACACAGCATTTAAACAACTAGTGTATAATAAAGATTGAGCATTTATTTCAATTAAAATAAGGACATAATCACATTTTAAGTGCCTTTGGTCAGTACCTTACAAAAAAAAATTAAAATATAATTCATAAGAAGAAATAATTTCAGTGTTAAATGGTGTAATAACATGCATTTCTAGGTTATTTTGGTTGTATCCTTATTCACTATATAATCTTGTTTCTATAATCATTGTAGAGTACATTAAACTGCTTTAAAAAAGGTGTTATTTGATATTCAATAAAATCTTACAACAAACTGACTTTTTAGTTAAGATATTTTTTTTTTTTTTTTTACCCAAGAAATTTTTGAGTTGTGTTTCATGTATATGTGAATCATATTTCTTTAGTGTGTAATAGGTAACTAGAGCAAATAAATGAGAGTAGTGAAACGGTGAGGATCTCGTAAAGGTTGTAGGAGGCACGTGAAGCAGCAAAACTCTGTAAAAGTGTAGATATTGGTCAATAAATAGGTACAGAATCATTCAAAAATTTTAGGCAATGTACTTTAAAAATTGTTGTTCCCATTAGAGATTTTTGCAGCAGAAGTTTTTTGTGCTAAAGTTTCAGTTGATATTGATGTTAATTTAAGCATTTATCTTCATTGCATTTTCAAGAGTACAGTATATTGTATCCTCTTCTCTGCTCAAGCCAAGTTAGGTGATTGAAAACAATTAAGTAATTTGTAACATGTATTTTAAAAGTGTTTCGCATGAAGCAGTGTCTGTGCAGAAAGCTGGTGCACATTTCAGAATATTTATGCAAAAGTGAAAACTACTATAAGTATCCTATAACACATTACCTTGTGAATGTGTGTGTTCACGAGCCCTTATATAACACATGTACTTTTTTTCTTATAGAATACTGTATTCACATTCCTAGTAAAAATGTACTTGTGAAAGATATTTATATTATTAACATAGTGATACGTATTTACTCATGTCTAAGTGCTAGTCAGCATAGTATAAATATTCCTCTGCCAGAATTCTTGTGATTTATGGTCTTATTCTTGTTAATGTTTCAGAATTTTTAGTCATAGAGAATGAAAGCTGTAAAGAAAATCAAGTATATTAATTTATATTTTTTAAGACTTTTTTTTAATTTTTTTAATTATTTGTTGTTTACTAATTTGCTTTAAGTAGGTGATGGCTCATACTTTGGCTTTTTGATGGTTAAGTTGTGTTATTAAAGTTCATTAACGTGGTCTGTCAGACTGTATTTCCATATGATGTGCTCCCGACAAGGGCATTTTGCCATAACCAAGCAAAGTGAACACTAAGCAGTTTAAATTAGTGTCTTCTGGTAATTCATAAATGTTGTGAAGATGTGAATTATGCCAGCTTAATTGTATGGTGTTTTCATATATAATTATTTATCAAACATGTACATTCTCATTGCATTTATCATATTGCCTTTGAAAGTAGTCAGATTGCTAAGAAATGTGTGAGAAAAGAATTTTTAAGCATAATTATACATTCAGCAATGTATACAAAATATGAATTTATTAACTTGTCCTCACTTATGAGGGCACATATACACTAATCATAATATTATTGTGGTGAAGTACGTACACACTACATTCTTTTATACATTTGTTTCACAAAGTTAGTGGCCTGCCCTGTTTTTTATTTATACTTATTATTGATACTGTCAACATTTTCATGTTAATTTGGTATCAGTGTTGTGAACATTTCAGTATTGTACATGGACATCCACTTAAAGAATAAAACTGTATCTATCAGCTTGTTTGTGTTTTATTTTTTTTAAGGTCTGTTTCTGTAAGTTTAATGGTCCCTGACGTCCGAACAATTGCATGCTGGAAGAACTGCTGATTTTATTTGTCTTTGTACATCTCCTAGGTGTTGTGATTTACTGCTTATGGTTACTACAGTAGTAATGATGACACGTAGGATCTAAAGATGCTTATTTTCACCTACAAACTAGGTAAAATTTGATCACTTCACTTTTGTAACTAAGCAGACTTCTGCGAGTTGTTCGAACAGATTTGAAAAATTATTGTGGAGTAGAGGCAAGTTACAAGAGACTGTGGTAGAGTTTGGCGCGTGCCCAATTAGACTGACTTGGCATGTTAGTCGAGGATTTTGTCCGTTGGTCCAAAAGTGGGGTAGTTTGGTTTAGATAGTTGGCGTGAGGCGAGGGGTGTTGGCGATTGAAGAACACCGTCGTTCTGGTTACTGCTGGAGATGCTTTTCAGGATTATAACCGAAGCATGCGTGACTGCTCGGCGGCATGGTCCCATTCCGTCTGCCTTTCCTGCGTAGGATGGGATAATGCGTTCCACAGTTTGAGGGTAGAGTGAGCCTGGAATTATTCTCTACCATTTCTACCACTCCTCTTCTCGTGAGGCATAGGGCAAACAGTTCGACAGCCTACGTGATGGACTTGCACAGGAAAGTTTGACAGTGACTTACTGGCACGAGCTCGATAAAGAGTCCCCACTGATCCCACACAGTATGCAGGCTGATCAGGGATGTAGAGCCGTGGGGGCCACCAAGCCTCTACTGGTTGTGCGTTCGCACTAGGGTGAACAGCAAAACTTCAGGCTATGGTCACCGGGCACAGACTTAATGTGGGTGGTGCCTCCCGGTGTGAAGATGTTTCTAGTGGTTGTGGCATCGCTGTTTCTCCCCCACGAGTACTGACTTAATGCTGATGTGTGGCTGGGAAGAAACAGGTAGCCGTCTAATATGTATGTCTTCTGATGGGATCCACAGTCAGGCTAACTCAATCTAAACAAATCTCCCAGTTCCTGTTGGTAGTGCACAGTGTATTCTGTCTCCAACTGTTAATAAAAACAAATACCTGTGAAATGAAAAACAGGAAGGTAGAGAACAATGTGTGTTTATTAAAGGTCCAATAAATACGACGTGACCTGTGCTAGCTCCTACCAAGTCATGGAGAGTTGAAGGTAACTGTGGTTCCAGGTACAGACGAACTGGTTCTAGACAAATACAAATTAGTTAAAGTTAAACTGCTAAGTAAAAGGAGTCTAGGGAAAACAATGTGAAGTTAAATAAATGTGTGATCATGTTCGCTGGTCGTCGACGTATGTAGTAAGTAGGTGCTGGGGCGTACTTGAAAGTAACAAGATTCTCGGAAGAGCCCCAACACTGATGTAGTGCTGTGGGAGGTTGCTAGAGATGCGAAAGAATGACTTCCGAGCTCGGCAGCGTCCGGACGACATATAGTGTAAGCTTGTAGGCTGCCGGCACGGGGTGCGAGGGATGCGCGACGTCGTCCTGCCCCGGTTGGTGTGGGAAGACTCTGGTCAGCGATTCTGCTTCGTGCCTTGTTGGAGGCGCTCGGCCTTACCCGAGGTCTAGGCAGCTTGTAGGCTCTCAGCGCGTGGTAGGGGGAGTGGCATGCCGGCCAGGTTGTGTATCCTCCAAGTGAGAAGGATTTGCTCAAAGTTCCTGTTGCCTGTACAGTAGGCAACGTGTCACCCACGTCTGTAGTGGTGGAAGAGGTACTCTAGGCAATGAGTCGTAATCATGTTAGATTACATGTATAAGTGGCTTGCGTCAAGTTACTATTGCATCAATACTATTAGATGAAAGAGAGACTAGCTGATTTGTTAACACAACAATGAACATATTTGTACAGTCAGCAATTAAACATTACAGTTAGATTTTATTGATAAATGATTAAAAAAATTTGTGGTACAGATATGAATATAACAGTATTTCCTTGATTACAAGCCGCATATTTTTTGCCAAAATTTTAGCGTAGGAACTGGGATGTGGCCCACATTCAAGGAAAATTTATTTTCAGTGTTAATAAATGTAATAAGACATAGTACTGCGAAATTAAAAACTATAAGGTACTCAATTTTTTTCACATTTAACGACAATTGCGGCTAGTGACGGGTAGTAAAGAAATAAATTTCACAAAGAAGACAACATGGCTAGCTGAGTTTGCGAGGAGAGAGAAAGGCGATGTCATGGAATGATTCATGTGAAATATTTGCTGAACAAATTGCCAAAAGAATTAAAATGTGGGATAAAAATATTGTTCCCAAATTTGGTTTTCTTAAATAAGGGTGTGGCCTGTAATACAGGCCGGCTTATAATCCTGGAAATACTAGATTTTTGAAGGCAGGACTTTCAGCTGTTTGTTGAAACATCATATATTGTGAGGAAGAACATACAATGTAGTAAGTTTTCTAAACATTGTGCTTTGATGCATGATGCGTATATGGACGACTTAATTTTGCTGCAGCTACAGATCAGCACGTGCCTGCCATGTGCCCTACAAGTGATAAAACCCTGAACAGCATCTACCCAAGACAACAGTACATCTCGTGTAATAAGGTGGATGCTTGGAGACCGTGATGCACCTGAGGGAAGGATATATTAAATCTTCTCCACCTTAAAGAAACCCTGTGAAATGGGAATATACTAGGAAACTGCTCCCGAGTTTGCGCAGCCGACGCAACTCCGCATAGCAGGGAGGCTTGCTTCCAGTCGCCACAATAGATGACAGCAAAGTTCGGCTCCGCCCAGGAGGGAGTAGCCATCTATCCCTGCTGGTGCTATCCGAAGTCCCAGGGTACCCTAGACAACCCCCAGCGCAGGAGAATATACGTCCCTGCACCGCCGCAGAACGGTAGTTCACATCAGCAGCTGGCCTTTGCACAAGCGTGCCAAGGTTCTATGCTCTGTTTGCTCTCTACTGCTCTCCTCAGGAGAGACCAACAGTTGATCTTCAGCTACCAATGCCGGACTTCTTAAGCACCCACTGTTGCTCCAGAAGAGTCATTGTTCCCCCTAACACTTGACACTTACCATCAAAACCCACACCCCATAGGGCCTGCCTACCTGGTGTAGGCTGTTCACAGTAAAATGAGCACTTTTGAAAACCCTGCTTCAGAACTATTTGTACGCACTTTGTGTATTCCTCCACCATATCACTTTGTTCATAGATCAGTCAGGTGAAACTGTGGAATTGTTAGAAAAGTTAAGGAGTTACAAATCTGTTAATTTTTACACTTCTATGCTTTGAAAAACAAGAAGCAAAATAAATAATTTAAGTTTTCACAAATGGTTACCTTGAAACTTTTTATTTTGTGTTAAGATATGGAACTACTCTCCCTCCATCATTACCAACTTTACTGGCTACATGTCACTCAGTGCCCCTGTTAAAATATATGCATGCAGGGGCAGTGACTTTTTTCCAAGGTTGATTTCAAAAATGCTCACTTTATCATGAACAACCTTTACTTGAACTGCATTGCAGAATGTTTGAAATACAAATTTTTTCGCAAAACTATTAAATGTGTGGTCAATGCGCTGATCTATGAAAATAACACACTTAGATGAGGCATGTTGGGTGCTCTCAAGGTGTCGTGCATGTTAGAAACACCATATCAAAGCATTTCAACATAGCTAAAAAATAACTTTTTCAAAGTGCTATATCTCGAAATATACACATCAGACACAAATGTAGTCGAGGGTGCATCATTAAACATTGCTATTGGTACCAACTTTCCACCAACAAAAAGATAGGTTCACGATTTAAAGTCCTATAGGTACCTATATGCTGCACTATGAGAACACTGCATGCCAGTTCACAGCCTCACACTTAATGGCAATGGTTCACTTGATATGCGTGGCAATTTAGCCCTTAGTGCTGCTAGGCCTCATGTGGAAAATAACTCCAGCTAGGCGGGCCTTACTGTAAATTTTATTTTATTTAAAAGTTTGTAGTCTGTGCATACCAGCTGGTTGAACACTACGAGTTCATCCAGCGCGGCTGTATTCGCACAGTGTAGTTATTCCGCAATTTCTTATGACAAACTGCACTGAAAATATTGTGCACTAAGTACAATATTTTCCACCGCTTTCTTGATCAGTGAAATTGTTCAAATGCAGAAATAGCTGGCAAATAAGTGCACATTTATTGGAGTCCCAGTTTGTGCTTTTGGAATGGCCAAAACCTACAAGTAAACCTGTTAAAATAATGCCTCCACTTTGGTGATTACTACCATGTGCCTCTTCAAATGGTATTAGGATTATTGTTGTTAAATATGCGTTGGAACATAATCCAAAATGGCAGAGATTGTTGCTACCAACTTTTGTGTTATTCCTAGCGTAGTACAGTTCCACCATCGTTCAATGTTATGGGTCCATGTGACCATGTATCAGTAGAGTATTGTATTCATGTGGCAGATGTGGATCTCATAACAGCCTGATGTCAAGCTACATTGAGCTTCAGAGAAGGATGTACTGAAACATTTTCTTTGAAATAGTTATTTGCGCGAAAGTGCATATCTCTGTAAATAAATGTTCTGCATATACGACTTTTTGTCAGAAAATATTTAAAAAACTATTATCTATGCCCCTTATTTTTTACTTTTGTCATATTAGATGTATTCTTTGGGGAAAAAAATTTGTGGAAATGGTCAAATATCACATTTTTAAAGCTTGTGTATGCAGTTTTCTTAAGCAGCAAGAGAAAAGTACAAACATACGGACAAAGTTTAATTTGTGGGCTTTCATTGCGCGTAATAGAAGTCCCACTGTTACAGATCTAATTTGCACAGTACAGCATCACAACGGAAAAACTGCACGTCTTGTGCGTAGGAGCGATGAGGAACTAGGCGTGCATGTTAGTGTCACCCATGTCGCTCCCTCGCTTCTTGTCCTTGGACACACAGCTCCACCCCTCTCTTAACATAATTCTTAGGTTTCATTTTTATCCTTATTCTGAAAGTTATTAAGAAAAAAAATCCTGGGGAAGCTATTTTGCTGTCACTTGTCAAATACTGGTACCAAAGATTTTGAATTTGCTTACAAAATAATCCCCTACATATTTCTGTGCGGAAGTTAAATTTACCGAGACAAGAAATGAAAACATTCCGCTTCTTGCTGCACGGTTATTGTCATGACTCAGTTCTTCAGTAGTCTCCATCGATAACAATTCAAATTTTTGGGCAGGGTGTCACGAAACCAATTCCATTTTTTTTTTTTTTTTTGTGTTGTAAAGTGTGGAATGTTCACAGTTTTTTAGATTTATGATTTTAAGAATTTTGTTGATGTAGTGTCCGTTTGTAATTGTTGCTATTTTGGCAGTGGTGTTGCCAGGACTAATGATTTTGCAGTAGTTATCTTTTTTCAGCATACAATCGATGTACTGCTGAAACTAAAAAAAAAAAAAAAAAGTGAATTATTTTCATCCATAGCCAGTTTTCAACAAAACGTATTAGAACACAATGTTACAATGTCACTTAGCACATATCTACATTGAAATTTATCTAGCATGAATAAACAATTGTATTAGGTATTACTAATAATTTTTACTGTTTTTATTCCATCTCTGGCATTTACAAGCGGTAACACTGGTTGATTGACCTTGAGCCTGTTGTAGGGATGGGTATCGAAACAAAATAATCGATCATGAGCTACTCGATTGAATTGGAAGGATACGATTATTAAAACTGATTAACTGCCTTAAATATTCGATTAGTAACATAATAGATTTTTTTCTCTCTAAAGAACAGGATGTTACCAAATTGAATTTTGCTGTTCTGAATCGGGAGAATTCAATCTGTATGAGTATTTTTTAATAAGTGGCATTAATAAGTAATTAGTATTACGAATGAAAACAGACGCCGCACCACGATGAGCAATCAACAAGTTGGCCATTGCGCATGTATTTTTCTGACGTACGTAACGTTGGGTTGGTCGGTTGGTAGTTCATAGCTACGTCACAATTTCGTAAAACAAACTTGCTCTCGCTTTGCGCGTGTCTGTGGTGCCGCCAATATAAAATGACGATGACGTTATGTTGAACCAACGCGCAGCAGAGAGCTATGCTCTGATTGGACCGAACACGTTTGTCGTTTCCAGTTAAAAGGCGGAATGATACATTTGTATTTCCAGCGACGGATCTATTTCCCCGTATGGCATCGCGCGAGAGATTCCAACGTTGCCACATCGGGCACTAAACATTGATCCAACTGAAACGGAGAATGTAGGAAAGGGAGAGATAGAGAGCAGCGGTCGGGCTCGGACAACGAACGAAACCCGCAGCAGCTGTCTGTCTGCAGCGAGAGCGAGTGAGGGCTGTGCAACCTTGACGTGTGCGTTTTTCCACTTTGTGGCTGTTGCGGTCAACGAACATGCTTACAGCGCGTGGAAGGCGTGAATGTGCCTGTGCTGCTGGGCTTGTAACTGAAAACTGGTGAAGCAAGAGTTTTAAGCTGCACAGTCTCCACGTAGACATAGTCAAATTTGGAAACCAAGCATACAAAACGCAATTGGGACAAGTTTATAGCTAAACGTTTTGTTGTTAGAATATCACAAACATTTATAAAAACGGGTGAGGGGGATCTGTAGCGGGAAGGTTCAGTTAGCCTAAAAATACATCTTTAAGAAAAAAAATCAAAATAACGTAACTGCGCCGTTTAGATTTATCATATGCAATTTTTGTGTTTGAACTTTTAAGTACGGTAAACGAAATAGTTATTACGGTTTGAACCCATTGAAAAGCCCCTCAAATTTGCAACATAAAAAAAAACTTACGAATGTGATTACAATGTATGTAAAACCCGTAACAACCAAGTTTGTTTATGAGTGCTCGGTATCCAAAAGAAAAACCACTATAGTTAGAACACTCGCTCCCTCCATATTATTTGCTATCGCGAACCAGTATTGCTGAACTGATAGAATTATCTTGTTCAACACAAAGGTTCCAAGCGATCACACCGAACAACGTGATTTTGGGTTACCAAGAATTGTGTTATTCTTTTACAAGGTAGTTGCATTGTCTGTCTTAACGTCAGCACAGTGACCACAAAAAAATTGCAGGGAAGTGTAACCAAAGTGTAGCTCTATGTATTTCTTTCCACCTCAGAAAATCCTGAAGTTGTCAAAGTAAGGAGGACTCATTTTCAGTATTACGTAGCATAATTAAACGATACAGCTTATGGCTACTGGAGGATGCGTTTCAATACCAAAAAAAAAAAAAAAAACAAGTAATTAAGTATTCAATCTCCTGTCCTGTCACCGGGTAACTCCGTCAAATGTTCGTCTTCAACATATGCGACGAAATTTGAAGACGAAATACGGTGACCAAATTTGTCCAACTTTTTAAATTTCACAAACCTGATATCGTTTTTATTTAAACATAATTTCCAAAACGGGATACAGCTCTTCCCCCCCCCCCCCCAAGCAGCCCACTAGCCCAGTACAGCAGGGCTTGTTAAAGCATGTGATTTTCATGTTTAAACTAAATTTTGATTAGCAGGCATATTTTATTCGCTGTGGGGGATGAAATTGGTTACAACTGTTTCTGACTACTGTAGTGCAACGTTTATTTCCATAACCTTATTTCATTTACCACTTTCCAGCAGTTGTTCGCCGTATTAAGATTTGTGGTGTCGGATATTGCTCCCTCCTCCCCTCCCCTATAGGATTGACAGAACTCGTCGAACATCAAAAATAGTTTGCAACTGGATCAATATACAAATGGTTTGGTGAAAATCGGAGCAATTCAAAATTTGAAAACATAGCATGACGACGCTATTGACGTTTCGGTGACGTCACAATGTTCCAACATTTGTTGACCAACTTTACGATTCGCAGTTAAAATTTGACAGTGTGTCAAGGCTTTTCTCGATTCAACCAGTATTCGTCATATATTATCTAGAGAATTTTGAATTTTTTTTTTTTTTTTGCCTTCAAAGACACTAAGTAAAGAATTTCCAAATGCCTCACTCAGGTGCTGACTATAATTTGACTTCTGAAATGTATAATGTTCTTCCCCGTAGATAAATGACTGAGCATAATTTTAAGATTCTGAGGAACGTAAGTAGCCTACGCTTTGATTTCGATCACTGCGTACAGAGTAAATCAGCATAATAATAGTTTTAACAGAAAAAAAGGACCGTATACGATTTTTTCATTTTTCTAAATACTGTCGCAGATCAACTGGACACGGAACCATAAGGTTATATTTATTATATGCATTTGAGCTACACATATGTTTTGAACAGTAATATTTAATTGATTTCACATATTATTTGAATTTTAATATAATTCTTTTCGCATGTTTATTATATTTTGTGTTAAAATTTCATTTCCTTAATTTTTCGATATATGTGAACCACCAGTCCACTACTCTATGGTAATTCTCACACGTTGTTCTGAGTTCTGCATATGGTTATGTCACTATTTTTACTATTGTATTAATATGTTTGATTTTATTTTTAGTAGTTGTTTCATGATTTTTAAAGCTGAACTATTTATTTGTTTTGGGATTTAAAGACATAATATTTTAGGCCTTAATTTTATTTAGTGAAGGTAAAGCCGGAAGCGAGCCGTGATTGGATGTTGGTTGGTTGGAAGCCGGAAGAAGGGGCTTCTGGGAAATACATTGAACATGTAAAGTGCCTAAATTTTCGTTGGAATTTTACTTTTGAAATTCTAATGCCATCATAAATTTATTTTGGAAATTATACTCCCGGAAGGTAAGTTTTTGGTAGTCGCCGCAGCAATATTTAAGTATAGACTGTAGGCTAAGTCGTAGATAATTATTTTGAGTGTTAAATTTAGGAGGCGAAAAGAACGCCGAGACTACGACGCCGGCGCCATGCAACGAGATAGCGCCAGAGGCCCTCAGGTGACGCCAAGGCAATTTAACGTATGGAAAGCTTAAGTACATGAACTGTTGTTCAAGTATTGAACTTAAAGGAACCTGAACTTATTTTACTGTGAGTTCCATGAGTATGTTAAACTAGTAGTCCCGAACTTTCGCATACGAGATAGTAGAGCCGGAGCAATATGGAATGAGGAGTAAAAGACTTTTTTGAACTTTCAATGTAAATTCAGAGTAATTTTATTTGGTTAAGTATCAGATTTGAGATAATTAAGTGATGAACTGACTTTTAACATTTAATGAATTATCAGTGAATGCGACCCAAGAAATTTAAAGATTTAAGTTAGAGCTTACCAAACTTTCTACAAATTTAAATGCAGAGGAGGCTACTTCCGGTGGAACCTAATTAATATTTTGAAGTGAAATCTCAATTAAAAGATTTTATTATTTTCTTATATAGCAGGTCTCAACTTTCAAGGCATTTTTCATTCTTTTATTTTATTTTAATATTGCATTCTGATTTATCCCTATTCTTACTCGAATGGTGGTATGTCATTTATGTTAATTATCATACAGTATAATTTAATTTTTGAGTAAAGAGATTTCTGCCACACACACATATTTAGTTTTACACCTTGTTAAATTATTCACATGTTTGGGGTCTGAGTTTATTTATTTCCTTTTTTTCATTAATAAATTAATTATCAAGGTTACACATGTTTGATTTAAATTAATTACTGTGAAGTTTGGAATGTTTTTTTCCATTCCATGAGGTTTACAGCATCGCCAGAGAGCTTCTGATTCCAGTGTGGTAAGACCAAGGTCACAACACGAATAATAAGGCGCCCAAAAATCCATTATATCATATTATTATAATTATTATTTCTCCCAACTCACACCAAATAGATTTACATCTACATTCTTTTATACCAACACTATCAGAGAGAGTATTACAGATAAAGTGGCACACTTAACATGGTGGCTTAAAATATTTCAGAGTGATTTATTTCACGGCGGGGCTCAACAGGAGACATATTTTTCAGTACATGCACACAATTTTCAAAGTTATTCACCTCCAGCACTACCAGTTAATCTCTTTAAGACAATCATTTAAGCGAAAAAATCAAGTCCATGGATTAAAACTGTCTCTCTTGCAAACACGTTTACCTTGTGTCACTAATCCGCTGATCAGCGGATTCTCCCGTTTCCCCGCCTCCTCATTCCAGCGATGCTCCATACCCATCTCGCTTCACTCTCATCGGCCACCTAAATCTCTTCACTCACCCACTATTTCCCTTTGTACAATACAAGCGTCCCCCCCCCCCCCCGAGGAAAATGCCGAATTATGAACCGTCAAAGGTTATAATAAATTCCATTCTGAACAGTTTGATAAAGGCTGTTCAAGATAAAGTGAGCAATTTTGAAATCAACCTTAGAAAAAAAAGTCACTGCCCCTACCTGCATATATTGTAATAGGCGCACTAAATTACATGTGCCCAGTTAAGTTGGCAGTGATGGATGAAAAGTAGTTCCAGTTATTAACGTCGAAAAAAGTGTGTTAGGTCGTAACCATCTGTGATAACTTAAAGTATTTCTTTCGGCTTCTGATTTTTTAATGCATCGGAGAATCTAAAAATGACCAGAGTTGTAACAAATGTTCTTTTCTTATACATGCACAGTTTCACCTGACCGATGCGTGAATAAAATGATGAGGCCCATGGCAATGTTAATTTTCCATAAGGAGGAAGGATGCACACATGCATACAAGTAGATCATTAGCACGGATTTCAAGAGTGTTAATTTTACCGTGAACAGCCTATACCAACAATGACCTAGTTTTTTGAAAAACATTTTTGTGAACCTACAAAATTTTTCCGCAGAGGGGCCCTTTGTTCATTTTGGACCATTTCCTATTTATCTTAAAATGGTCTTACTTGTATCGAACAGCATTTGCAGGAAACACGTCACAGTCACAGAGCACTTGAGAGTACAGAGGTGGAACAGTCGCTAATAACGCGAACTTAGCTGCACACGCCAACGTTAGTCATTCTGCGCCTGGAAACTCCGAATTCGCCTGAAATGCATACTTGTGCCTACCTGTCCCTGGAAGTGAAATCACAAGTGCTGTCCGAACAGCAAGTGAAGTATGTAAGTATACAAATATATGAAGATGTATACTTCTTGCGTACTTGCAGTAAATGTGCCGCCATTTTGAGACGCAATTTGTAGGTTAGTATTAATATGCGGCGCAATTGTTTTATTTAAATTTTAGTAGGGCTACCTTACTGCTTGGTAGCTTGGAATTTTGAACTTAGTAAATAATTATCGAGTGGCGCACTATAACGAAAGGACTAAACAATAAATTCTCACTAGGCCTATGTTCATAACCTACGAAAGCTACAGTAAAACAATCAGTCCAAATTGCAAACTCACTTGCATTCAGCAAGACAACTAAAGTTATGTAAATCAAATTTTTATAATAAGCAATCCTTTATTTAACCTTATATTAAAAATTTCTGCAGCTGTCTATTTATTTGTAGGGATACACATTCATCAAAAGAGATCAGCTGGCTAATAGAGTTGCCGAAGCCAACAAGCCTGTCTGTCCGAATTCATTAAGTTTGGTGCCAAGGATCTAAGTACACAAGTATGTACGTGAACTCGGAGACTGCCTCAATCGCCAGCGGGCAACCCGGCCAATAGGCCACATTACGCAACGCGCAGCGGTCGATCAGACACATTTCTCATTCCCAGAGCCTCGCGCAGCCAATCAGAGAATGGATAGGTCCACAACAATAGAACCGCCACGTCATTTCGCCTCTGTGTACTTATCTACTATGTGTTTCCGAAAGAAAAGAAAAACGGTCGGCAGGGTCCGAATTCGTAATCTCTCGAATACGAATTCAGAATGCTAACCATATGACAGGCACAAAAAATATGAATCTATATTCCAATTATGGTTATTGGCAACTTTTCTGAAGTCCTGCTTAAGTTCTATTTTCAGAATATTCCTCCGCCTCATGCAAACAAAGCTTAACCAATTCTAGAAAATTTCACCAAAGGGACAACGCACTGCATTCGGGTGCGCTCACTTTAATCATATTTTGCGCGAGAACTATATCTTACTAAGTAGTACCAACACATCTGGTTTTTCTCTATTTTTATTCATATTGAACATAATTTTTTAAATATTACAATTAATAGATAAAATATAGTTTAAAGTGCAATTTTACCAAAAGTACGATACTTTCATGTTAACAAAAGTATAAAATGCTTGTGATACATGACATATTTATGAAAGAACCATACATTTCATACATGGGGTTATTTTTCAAAGGTTTGATTTAAAAGTGTGAAATAACCGCGAATAGACTATGTTTGTGATCGTGATACTGCCGATGTTGCGTGTAACAAACGTTACCAGCCTGCATAGCCGCTTGTATGGATGGTTCTGTGAAAGATTTAACCTCCTTGCCGTTTTCATGGACTTTTCGTAATTGGTCGCGTGCAATTTTCGGTGGACGGTTTCCTGCAGGGTTGAAATTTTAGCCAATCAGAGTGATTTGGTGGGGGGGGGGGAGCGGAGTGGGGTAATGACGATCATTGTAATTTTGTTTGTTTTGAGAAACAGCGATAAAGTCATTGAACAAGAACAGAATAAATAGAAAACAAACAAAAAAAAAAGACAGCGGAAATGTTAACAGTTGAAGAAGCAAAGCCAAAACAAATTGTCTCGTGTTTACTCGTGTGTCAGCAAGTGTCGCATAGAATACTCGGCGCCTGCTTGCATGCAGGTTCGGTTAACAGGTCTCGCACAAGCTTATGCCGGAGCTTGTGCGGAACGTATCGTCCAAGCTTAACTAAGTCTGCGGTCACACGAGTGCTGTTAAAAGCATTCAGCTAAATACATTCGGCAGCCATGGCTGAACAAGTTTAAAAACAGAACGTGTTTTCGCGGTTACACACCCAAAGCAGAATTAAATCAATGGAAATTCTAACCTCAACAAACATGGACCTTAAAATGTATTATATTTAATTACAATAGCCTATAACATTTACCACTATTGATCTTTTTAGTTGTTATGAAATCTAGACTTTTACTGTAACGGCATAATGGGCGGGTATTAGTACATTCAACCTTAAACTGAAGTTAATTCAACAGCGGTGCAGGAATTCCCGCCAAATACAGCAATATTTTGTTACACTGCTTGTTTACTTCGAAGCAGCCAATAGGAGCGCAGCAGAGAAGTCGTTCGAAACTACTTCTGAAAACTGTTCACTTTGAACGAGAAACAACTGCGATCGGAACTCGTTCAAAGGTAATGTAACCTCTTCAATAGCTGAACTTGTTTAAGTGAAGTAGTTCTGCCAGCAGGCCGTGTAACTGCGGCCTTGGTCTAGAAAATCGCACCAAAGGACAACGCGCTGAATTCGTGAGCACTTGGCCAAGTTGTAATAAAAATTTTAATGGGAACTATTTATTGCTAGGCGCTACATCGCACATGTTCTCTCACTGTTTTTAATTCATAATTATTGTAAATGAAATAGAGGTACTTCAGTTTAACGAAAAATGGGATATTTTCATGTGAAGAGAGGTACAAAACGCAGGTAATAATTGACATATTTAGGAAATAACCAAACACGTCATACATGGGGTTATTTTTCAAATGTTTGATTTTGAAAGTGTGAATAGACTATACGCAGCAGTCACAGTTGCTGTTATTGTACGAACATTTCACAGAATAACGTGACGTGCCGCTCTGCCATGAGTCTTAGTACGTCATGCTTACGGGGCGAGAAGGCGGTAAGTGCAGATAGTTAGCGCCCTGGTTCTCAAATGACTTTAAAAAAAAAAAAAACTATAATTATGAATCTCCGTTCTTTCTGTACATGACCATACTACATAAAATTTCGTTTTTATTCTCGACGCTCTCTCCTGGGAACACTATTTCCAACAGACGCTATTATCTGGAGCTGCATTTAATTTGCAATACTTCAGCGCCTCAGATGTTGTCTGTACGCGGTTTATTCACACTTTGTCAATAAAATATCTGAAAAATCACCCCATGTATTACGTGTGTGGTTGTTTCCCAATTACTCGCGTATCACAAGCGTTTAATACTTCTGTTAACACGAAAGTGCCTTATTTTGGTTAAGTTACACTTTTACTTTCATTTGATGGATAAATTATATTACAGAAATTTAATATCGATAAAAAACAGAGAGGAAATAGGTGTGTTGGTAATACCTAGTCACAAATACTTATTATGCAGAATATAATTACATTGAGTGCGCATGAATGCGGTGCATTGTCGTTTGGTGTAATTTTCTAGATTGGGTTAAGCTTTGTCCGCAAGAGGCGGATGAATATTCTGGAAGTAGGACTTTATCTATCAGGGATTCATAAAAGTTGAAAGTGACCGTTAATAGACTATCTGAAGTTACCACACAAACGTACGGCAGTAAATGAGATGCAGGCAGTGGCGCCTGAGAGGTGGGGTAAGGAAAGTGCATATGCCCCTCCCCCAATGTCACTAACGGACGCAGATGACTTCTTGTGGTATAACTGTAGATTATCATTTTGTACACATAAAGTTGGAGGCCACAAAACAACGTTAAAACGATATTTTTGTCCTAGAATGAATTATTTTTAAAATAGTATATAACATGTTAAAAAATATATATATTTGAATGAGTGAGTGAAGAGATTTCTTGAGAGCCGGTGTGGGTGAAGTGAGGCGAGTAGGGAGCAGCGCCGGAATGAATGGGGCGGTGGAAATGGGAGATCCCCGAGAAAACCCGGCGACCAGCTGCATCGTCCGGCATAACTCCAATTGGCGAAAATCCTGAGTTAACCGGCCGGAATTGAACCCAGTTCGCCTTGCTGGGAGCTGAACAGTCTAGTCGCTCAGCCACCGTGGCCCCATTAATATTTGGGGACGACGCTCTATCCAGAACGGATTTGCCAAGTTCTCTACGTGACCTTGCACTCTCCCCATCGCCAACTAAACCTGAGAAAGGTTCCGGATGATATAACTTCGAAATATGGATATCCGGACTTCCACGCAATACCGTACATCTTTATTTTGTTTCTCGTGCCTTTCTTGAATTCTTTCACTAAGCAACGTACAGCATTGGTTACCAGATATAATCCTTGCCGCTGCTCAAACGTGTCGGTCGATAAACCTGCACTGACTTATCGATCACAGTGCGGGAGTTCAAACCCGCCAGAAAAATAACACGCTACGAAAGGCGTTAAGCGAATTAGCATGACGGTAGCTAGACGGTGGGAATGTGGGGGGGGGGGGGGGGGGTTCCACTCGCCCCTGGTGGAAACTGGATATTTTCTATGGAATATGAGAGGTCCGTTACAGTAACCGCGTATGTAAATGACTGGTGTTCGTAATCATCCTCGTAACTAAGTGAAATAACAGTCTTATAACAAATAAATGGCTTATTAGTGACGCGACTCCAAAGACACTGTATGTAACGGATTGTTTATATCGAATGCCTCTCTCACTGTAGCACTTTCCCACTACTAATGTTATATTGTAATATAATTTATTTTATACTTTGAAAGATAAACTAATTTATTCATGTGGCACATTACGAATGTTTGTTGCATTCATTTGGTGCAAAACCCGGTTGTAAATTTCACACTCCACTGAGAAAAAACATTCTGATTCCTATGCCCCCCCCCCCCCCCCCCCCCATCAACCCAACCCTTTTCGTTCGAAAAATGTCTTGCTGACTCTAGTGGCGTTTGATGTCACCTCGGCGTTGACCAATTATTCACTTATATTCTGTCAAGCACAACACCTCAAGTCCGAATTCCCTTTAATCAATGTACGAGGGAATATTTTTTATCGTTACACACGTGCAGAGTTTGCTTTTCCTTTTGAAACATTTCCTTTATAATTATATTCTCTATCTTCGCAAAACGCTGGTCCAATACCTAGCTCTTTCACCTCGTAACGATCCTGTTTATTCATCTCATTTGTTAAGAGTTTTATATATACAGAGTGTGTCTAAATTCCGATTACGCAATGGGACAATGACACTTGCAGGTCGCGGTTAACAGGGAATTGTTTCGTTAATTGTGCCAGGAAATGTTAGCGACGGTATTTTCTGTCACCAAAATTGTCTGGCGGAAAAGATGGCTGTAGTTTAACAGTACGTTTACGAACTGATATCGACATAGTATTACATATAGTATCTATATACGTGACTTAACGCAAACAAAAAGGTTCTGATAAGATCTTACATATTTCTTTGGAAGGGCAAAGATAACTGAGAATAACGGCCGAGTTATAGGCACGCTACGCGATTTAAATACTGTAGATAATTCTCTTATTTCACGGAAATAGTTTTTTTCTGAACCCATCTACTCCTCCTCCCCTCCCCGCCCTGCCGTAAACCTTATCAGCATCATTACTGCGAACTTACGGCCGCATTGGTATTCTAAAAACAGTGCAGTGACACTAGCATTGACTAATGTTTTCTTAGGAGGGAAACATCAGAAAACAGGATTACTTCACGCGGGGTATACCATGTACATACTGTACATGGTTGAGAATAAATTTGACAGACAATGTCTTCATCTCAATTTCTGCGCTTGCGCCCATTTCTGGCAGCCGCAGTACGCGACAGAAAATACCACGTTATAAGTTTATTTTACGACAGTTTGGTTGGTTTCATATTTCGAAGAGTTTCGGGCACTCCGTTGCATACATTCATGTAGAATGTAGGAGCCAAAGTCGTACATTTACTTCCTATCGTCTCTGCGTAAAAAGTTGTGCGTTAATAGTGATCGATTGTATGTGTGTGCGATCGTTTGCCAAGAGTCCTGTGATTGGAAAGTCTGCCTCGTGGATGTTTTTGTATTCACACACGGCGGAAAGAAACAGATTAGGTGAATTAAATCGGGAATTAAAAAAAAAAAAATAGCTCACTTTACCGTGGACATGTCTATAGCTAGGGTAGCCAGAAGTCCTGCTT